>CM048053.1:10572500-11845000 GCA_026259375.1 Verasper variegatus | reverse complement strand
GAGAAACCCACAACTAATTCTGCTGCAGACAAACAATGTATATTTACTGAAAATGTGATATATTAAAATACATAATTCAATGGCCAATCGTCTCGTTCGTGGAATAAAAAAAATAAAATAATTTAATGATAAAAAAGGTTAGTTATTTAAAAGTTTAGATAAAAGAGTGGCTTAAAGAAACTAAAGTCATTATTAGAAAGCAGCTTTTCTGTTCTTTCCTGTATAATACAGGAATGTGAATGGTGTTGAATAAGCTAATATTAATTAACACTACAGATGACATTACAGTAAAATATTATGTTATCACACAAGTTCACCTGTTGAAACTGACATTGAAATAAAGGGTTGAAATTTAAAAAGGCAAATCGAAATGAAAGTTTGCACTTATACTGTCAAAACATTAATTCTTATTCTTATTATTACATTGTAATTATTATTATTATTTGTAGTACTGGTAGAAGAAAAGATTTTGCACATACAAACTAATATAAGTGGCTAATCAAACCCTAGATGAAAAGTGCATGACTCTTAATTCACATTATATAAGTAATTGTTCTCATCCTTTTATATAACACAACAGTTTCTACAGATGATTTTAATTATTTCAAAAATGAATGCATGCTCTTTTGCCCCACCCCTGTGAGGTTGACATGTTGTTTTTGATATATGTTACATTTTAATACCTTATTGGTTATTTTAAAAAGTGTCCTTCCCATTGTAATATGAAGTCGTTCTACTTCTGTCTTTTAGGATCACATTTTAAAGTATGTTACGTTTTTTGCCTGAATGAAAGATAAGATTCAAATTCAATATACTGTGCAAACAACAAAACTGCTTTGTAGTCAGTCTGCTCACTCTGTAAACTAAAAGTTGTGAAATATGGACATTTTAAATATTAATTTATACTTACTAAACTTATTTTGATGTTTGATATTTTGATTAAGCAACTGCTCATGTTTTGATTGACTCACACCTTTGCTACTTCCACTTTACACCTGATTCTGGATCAGAAGATTTTCCACACTGTAGAATAATAGCATATTTCATTTAAAGCATATTACTGGGTTAATTTACTGTGTCTGGAAAGGAGGTGTGATATATTCTTTCAAACATTTTAACATGTTCACTTAGAATAAAGATTGATCACACTTAACTCGCTATTATTCAGATTCATTCTATGATGGAAAACTGTTCCCCCTTTAAATTGTTTTTGTTATAATTGTAACTTTTTCAATCATTATGATGTGAGATTATATTTGTCTAACTTAATGTATGTTATATTATGACAGTTTCAAAACATAGGTATAAACTTTAAATGTTTAAGAAAAGGAAATAACGACCTTATTATTTTTCCCTCATCCGTCTCTCTGTGAATATTTGTTCTTTTTTAACATTGTGTCTTACTCATGAATTAAATATTAAATCAAAAGGTGAATAAGAACAATCAGTAAAAGCTTTTCACTTATTTAGAGGCTGTTTCTCTTCTGTGTACAGTATTAGTGTTGATGTCCCACTTTAAAACTCACAGGCCTCATTTTACACTCAATCCACCCCACGATATTATTTTGTGAAGCCATAAAGAAATACACAAGGATTCACAGTAAAATCTGCCAATCTTATCTTTTATTAAGAGTGGCATTTCCCCAGTATTTTAGTTTTAGTCCACTAAAAGGAGAAGGCACAAAAGTCCAGGCTCAAATCAATGTTTTATTCCCTAAAAATAGATTTCAAAGGACATTTTGTTTTTATATTTGCAGATGAATAAATGAGGTTTATTACTGAGTTGTAAAATATAAAGGAGAACAGGCCTGAACTAATTTACCAATGACTCAAAACATGTACATTGTCATTTTACAATCATTCTGATTGTGTTTGTGAAGGTTGACATACAGGAGACAGGCACTTCGTAAAAATGAGATAATAATAAATCAAACAAAGATTTATAAAAATAATTACCAACTGTTTGTAATGGACAATAATAAATAATTGCTGAATTTTGTCTCTGAGAATGTATAAAATTCGTAAACTTAAACTCAAGATTCTTAAACTTACACTATAATTTTCAACAAAAGAAAAAACTGCCTGAGAAATGCATTAATTAATGATAATGTGTGTTAAGGCACGTTGTGGACTTAAGTATGGTATGTGCATAATACAGTTAATGAATTAAAAGGTGAATTGCACTAGAATGAGAAATTAAATTAGCCATAAAATGTTATTCACCTTATTCTCGTTGAGGTCAAATTCTATTAGTCAAACATTACAAACATTGAAAGTTTGGAAATAGGTTTAAGAAACACGTGCCTACAAAAAATATATTTTTAATAATAATGTCATATTCTTATAAGGATGATGAAAAGCTGTCATGGTAAAATTCCAAAATAAAAAAAGCAGAATGCCAATTAAGCAGACATGGACTTGTTTTAGTTTCAGGGACATAAAACACATTTAAGACAAGAAACAAAACCAAGAATATCTAACGTCCCACCTGCCAACATTCCGAGTTAAAAACTGGAGAGGCTGTGCACACATAAGAGAAGAGCTGCAGTAAAGGCTTGTGAAAGAGTGAATCCAGAGTGAACTTCTTACCGCAGCAGAGACCTGTTCATTCCTCCTCGGCCTGGTGTGAAAGAGCCGCAGCCAGTCTGAGCCCTGCTGCCTCCATTTGAAGCAGGCTGGGTTTTATGATAATCAGAGCTGACACCGACCTGTGCGCCCTGAATGGAGGAGGGCACCCCGGGGCCCGCGTTCCCACGAGCCGCATTCCTGCGGTCAAGTTCAAGCTCAATGCGCGAGCCACCATTACTATGCGAGGCGTGCCGCGTGGCTAATGCCAAAAAGGCCTGCGCGCTCCCCGCCGTGGGAGAGTTTGTCACCTTCTATTCAAATGCAGCTGCTACACAGAGAGAGTAAGAGAGAGAGAGAGAGAGAGATGGAGAGATAGATAGATGGAAGGATAGATAGATAGATAGATAGATAGATAGATAGATAGATAGATAGATAGATGGATAGATAGATAGATAGATAAAGAGATAGAGCAATAGATAGAGAGAGAGATGGATATATATATATATATCTCGCATATACAGTATCTCTCTCTATCTATCTATCTATAAAAGATGTATATACTGTATATATATATATCAGCTTTATTGTTGAAGCATTATCAATTTCACTTTTAACTCATATACACGTTTTTTTATAACTAATATAACTTATCGTACACATAACATTTTGCTCTAAACATTTTTCAACTACAGGATATTTCAACATTGTTTTTTATATGTTTAAGGAAACAATGTGTATCTTAATCACTGCAGTATTGTATCTATACAAATTATTACTCCATGTAGTTGCTTAATTTGTATCAGTGGGCTGTTGATTAACATCAGAATCTGTTACTATAACATTTGCTTTGACCTCCAGTGAAAAGAAATGTGAAATCTATATGTAATGAGGACATTTAGTGACAGCTCGATTATGGAAGTTTAAGTGATCGTTTTTAATACAGTTATTCTTTATTTTTGTTTAATGCATCTTATGTTTGAATTTATGTGTGTTATAGTTTCTGGGTTGCAAGATAGAGTTCCCTCACAGGACAGCAAAGTTAAAGTTGAAGACCTTTGTTAGTAAAAGGTAGAAAAATCATCAGAAGAATGTTTGAGCTGAGGAAAAATAACCATCATCCTGAGAATGATAAAGATCTCCTATGGATTGTTTCTGTTTTGCTATAACATTCACACACACACACACACACACACACACACACACACACACACACACACCCTGGTCTTTTCATTCAAGCTGTTGTTGTGATGCATGTGTTTACAGCCATGCTTGTGATGTTGTCTACACATTATCCTTCACTCAACAATCTTTCAAACAATCAACATGTTAATTCATAGCAGGAGAGTGTCATTCTCACCCTACTGTTTACTGTGCATCACGATCTTACAATATATGAGGCATTTTATGGTCTCTTGCCACTATATCCTAGGTAAAAAAAGAATCCAGAATAACCGATGAAAAATGTCAGAGTAGCCTCCAGCACTTTATTCTGAAACATATCGTAAATTGAATAAATAGGTTTTACTTTCCTTCACGGAGTAAACGTTGTGAGTTCTAATAAGTTAAACATTTCAAAATAAAATATCTTTATTGACTGCTACGTTTGATTCATGGTATTAACTGAAAACCATCATTGATCATATCGCACGTTCTGTTTTTACCAATCATTTCAAAAACCTAAAAATCACATATTTACATCAAACCCCAATAGTAGCCCAGTTTGCTTTATTTCAGTGCACTTCAACCTGCTTTCAAAGTGATACATTTCTTGTGGTTTATTTATATAATTGTACTTCACAGCATGTAAATCAAAATGGTGTGAATCAGGTTCAGATGCTTTCAACTTCACCCCGTCGTTTCAGCCAACGCCAGGTGTCTGTGTGTGCGAGCTGTTTAACTTCAGCAGCAGATTCTCACATGTATATGCCATGTAAGTGCGATGTGTCTAGCCAGAGTATAATTGGCTGGTTCAGCACCAGACAGCCCTCTCCCACCTCCCCGTGTTCCTGCATTTGAGGTCCCACAAAACCGTGTCTGGCTCGCTGATCCCACGACCCCCGAGGGAATACTCACGATTCTATTCTCCAGCTTCCGCTTCTTCATGCAGAGTTTCACATATCAGGAAGTTCTCCCACGATTATCCTGATTTCACCTCGTCATCATTTTTATGTTTGATTTTTAAAACACACTTTACATTGTGCTACGTCATTTGCGATCCTTTGTTGCTGCGCCGCAATGCCATTTATTGTATTTAGGGCCATGAGAAATTGTCAAATTCACATTTCAACAACGTCTCAACTAGACTGAACATATAGTCTAGTTAAAATACAACAGAAAATGGAATGAAATCGCCCCTGAACCACCGTGCTGCTTCACTATTGTCCCACATTTACAAGCCCATATACCCGTTCAATAGCCTCGTTTTTTACAGACCACTTCACTTTGGCTTTAAAGGCTGAACAACCTCATAAAGGCATTTTCACTTACACACGCTCTCTGTGGCCCTGCTGCAGAAACAGATTCATCAGTGTGGAAGGAAACATCTTATTATGTAATGACGACAAAGAGGGCCGGCCAGGTCAGAGGTGAGGTGATGTCCTGAACCCCCCCCCCCCCCGGCCCCCAGTGAGCCGCAGCACGAGCGTGCCGGTGACCACACGGGGCTGTTGATGAACTCGGCCACTCGCGGGCAGTGCATTCGGTGACCTTTGGTGTCACGTGCAGGACAGCGGACGGATGTGTCTTTAATCCAATCAGCACTGATCAGTTGACCCGTGGTAGCAAGTGGTGTCGTGATTGATTCTGTCGTTTTGAAGCTGGTTTATGAACAAAAAAAATCCGATGATGGTTTGGTTTGATTGTTATCGCTTCAGTCTGCAAACAAGCACATGAACACTTTATTTTGAACCCTTTGTTTATCATAAAGGTTGCAATGTAATACTTGTAGGGACATGTTCAGTGTCTCATCAGACCTATGAAGCATCCATAACTAGATCGTAAAGATTTGAATAGATTCTTGATAACACAGTTTAACAGCAGGTGCACGTTGTTCACAGGCAGGTTTACAACTGTTAGTGAATTTATTTATAGATTTTTGTAAAACTATAGCAGCAGAAGATAGTAAATATTGTTAAATGGTAAATGTCGGTATTTTTTAGAGCCTTTTTTTAGCCTTGCTGACCATTCAAAGCACAGGTGCCATTCATCCATTCAAACACACACAATCATACAATGCATCTAAGTGCAGCACTTTCTCAATCACACATCACATCACACACACACAGCTGACTTTGGGGTTTAGTGTCTTGCCCAATGACACCGTGGCACATGGAATAGTGGAGACTGGGATCAAACCGCTGACTTTCTGGTTAGTGGACGACCTCCTGATCCACCCTAACTCTTGGTCCACTTTTCAGACTTCCTCTGGAGGTTTTGGTCTCAGCTCTCGGCCCTTCACAAACAGAGGGGGGTTGCTCAGATGTCTCAAAGAGTGAAGAAGCATCACAGATTACATTAGATTATATAAAACCAGTTTAGGTCTATAGCTGTTGAGAAATGCATTCACAGATACCCACAGCATATTAAATTCTATTTAGCAAAGACACTGGTTAAATGCTAGAGAAGTGGGGCTAAAACTAATGATTATGTTCCTTGATTTTATCAGTGACCAGCTTTTCCTGAATTTACAGTGGTCAATGTTTTTCTTGTTGTTATGGGACCAATAACACCTCTTCAGCATTAAATATGATGAACGTCTGCTCCGTTTTATCAAGGTCTGGTTGTTTCAGTACTTTATGGAGATTTCTGAAATGGCCCCTCTGTGTCTTTAGGTCGGACACATGTGAGGATGAGACGCAATCTCATCCTCAGCCAACCGTGTAAGCCAGACACCCGGTCAGTCTGCGTCACGACACCATGTCAGCCAGAACATTACCTCAACATATATACACAGAGGTAACTTTAGGATATGTATAAGAGACGTACTGATGAGTTCATATGAGTGTGACTGAGGAAAATCGAATCTTTCATATTAAAAGCAGTGAACTTTTAAAGAATTAAAGAATACAGTGAAGTGACACTAAATGTCAATTCACTGTATTCTTTAAGAGTTTATTCTGGAGGAAGCTGGTCCTATAAGTAAAAGATCAGTTTAATGTTGTGCCACTGTGTGATGGTCAGTCATGTTTTAACTGGGCAGACACTGGTGGGCAGACGTAACCCACCCCCCAATCCAACACACACACACACCGCAGGGCAGTCATTTTTCACCCAGCCCTATGGGCCTCTGACAGGTCTGGGAGAGGGTCTGTCTCCATGTAAGGCAGACTGGCAGGACTGACACCTCCATATAGCAATGTTAATTATGGGCATCTGCTCGGACGCTCCAGTCTGGGGGCCTTCCAGGGTCCTTGGCTGTTGCCATAGGGACCATGGAGGACCGTTGGCGGTTTGGGGGGCAGACAGAGACCCCGTTATTCTCCTGAGGGGTGGCCAGACATGACCTCCCACGACTCGCCCCTTTTGATTTGGGTGGGAAACAGCGAGCAGCCAACCAGGAGAGAGACAAATCATTTCAGGTTCATTTTGCCGAATGTGGGTGCAGATCCTGTGACACTGACAGAAATGGCAGCGAGCTAAAGCAGTTTGGACTTTTGGTGCAAGAAAACTGAACCACTGGCTGCTCAGGTGCTGGTCTCCACATGTCTTTGTAGGAACAAATTCAAAATATTGAAGATTTCAGTTATTTTTAATTTCAGATTTTGGTCATCTTAGAAACATTTAAATCGGTTGAATTTTGATATTGTTGCAGATGCAGAAATTCAATAAAAAATGCAAAGCAAATTAGAGATAAACAATTTACAATACACACAACACACACAGACTCGCTTTATTCCCACTTTGCATATATTAGCCAAAGTCTGCGTTGTGAAATGCATTGTTGTGTTTTCCCACACCGCCCTATTTGATGTCTCTTTTGTCAGTGTGAATAAAAGAAGCCTGATGAATGGAGGAGAACTGCAGCTCAGACTGAAGAGACTCCCGGGAGGCAGCTGCAGATGCAGGGGGCGACTCCTGCTGGTCAAAATGTGAACAGCAGAGAAGAAGCTGATCCTTACAGCCTGAGGTTCTTATTTGTGACTTTCAGACATTCCCCTCCACCAAGGAATTTGTGTTTTCACCCCTTTCTGCTTTTTTGTTTTCTTGTTAACAGGACAACACTAAACTGATTCAATCGATTTCTACCAGCATGTTGGAGATACTGAGGCCTCAGCCTGTGAAGAACCCATGACAGATGCAGATTAGGAGCCAGATCCAGGATTTTTATGAAAAATAAATCTTTGAGCTTATCAGACCTGCTTCTATTTTCTTAAAAATGTCTAATATTAAATGTAGACAATCATGAGCATTGTTTGGGATTGACTGGGGATTTTTACATTATGCCTATAACACATTTTTTTCTCTGAATGTGAATGAAACAACCGCTGTATTCATGAAAACAAAACATACACATGACAGTAATGGACGAGGACGTGCCATTTATCCATGTCCATAATCCATAACTATTACACCCTACAGTGCAGGGTGTATTTAATTTCTTAACAAAGTAAAAGTAGAAATTCCAAACTTTATAAATGCTAAATTAAGCTTGTCAATAAAAATGATATTAGTTAGTTGGTTAGTTGTATTATTACTATTATTATATACAAAAGCAAAAGTACCTAAGAACATTATTATTAGAAGATTATTGTCACTAGCGATGTATATTAATCTAAGTGGCATTTTACTGCTGTAGTTGAAGGTGGACTCATTGCACTCTTGGTTAATTTAGTCTCTAATAAATGCAACATATTGTATAATTAATCTATTGTTTTGTATGAAAAATCTCAGAATTGCCTACAGCACTTTCCACTTTTCCTCTGAAACACAATAAATAGAATTAATTCCCTTTACTGCCTTCCACTGAGTAAAAGTTGTTCCTGTAAATAAGTTGAAACTTTCAAAATAAAACATCTCCATTTGTGTTTCATCATTGTGTCACATCTGCTTCATATTTGTTTTCCTTTGCTTTCTGTTGATTCATATTTTTTGTTTTATGTCTTTTATTGTATGTCTTTAACAAACTGTCTTCTCTGTCACTCCTGACTCCCTCTTTGCTGGTTCGACTCCCAGTTTGGCCAGGGATGTGGTAGGTGTGGATGTGAGTGTGAATGGTTGTTTGTCTACACTGACCACCTGTCCAGGGTGTGTCCTGCCTCACAAAAAAAAAAAAAATCATTATTGACTTTATGTATTTCAATTACATATATAATGTACTTATTACTTTATTATTTAATTAAATCATCCTCAAACAAATAATCCCTGCAGTGACTTCACCGGGTCCCTCAGAGGATGAGTGGTATAGACAATAAATAGATTGATGGATGAATGGGTTGGACACTTGGGATATTAAGCTTCATGTGACACCACTTTCATCCACTAGATGGCGCTATAACACCACTGTCTGAGCTGCCACGTCATCCTGTGTTTTCTCCCCTTTTCCTCTCCCCTGATGTGAAGTTGTATTGAGCCTCATGAGCAAGATGAGAAACATTAAAACACTCCTGCTTGGTCAAGAGTGGAAGGACAGAGGAGTCGTTCTGTAACAAGCTGCCTGGTGTTTTCCAAAAACTTCTCAAGGTTTATTACTCATATTTGTGTCAGTCTGCCCGGCGTCATCAAGATGGCTCCCATGTCAGAGGTGTTACAAAAGTTTAAGAGGCCCTGCTCCCCACTTCGTGCCTTTCACTCACCTCAGAGCCAAACTGACTCCGAGGGGTAATTTACTGGAACACCGAGGACGAGCAACAGCAACCCGGTGCCCTTCAACAAAGGTTCCTCCAAAACATTTGTGCAGAAGTGACAGCACGGAGCAGGAAGAAGGGAGCTGCGGATGTGTGGAGCAGTTGCAGTTGCATTGCAGTGATGAGACCATTAGTGGCACAGTGCTGCAGAGTGAGCAGGCAGAGGGCAAACGGAGGCAACCTGATATCAGGACTCAGTGAATGTCACAGTTCAGCTCTCCTGAGGCTGCTGAGGTTTCAATTAGACTCACTCTTTTTTACCCAGGAGGTTAAAGACCAGCCTCGCTCTGTGATCAATGGGACTGTTTGCCAGCTGGCTTGGTGTGAGTGTGTGTGTGTGAGTTTCAAACTTAAAAAATCAATACAATATAGGAATAAATGTGTACCTACTGTTCCTCTGCTTTAAGGTGTCCGAACATTCTGCCAAGGACAAAAAACAGTAGTGTGAAGCAATTCTGCTCCTGAAGGATTTACAGGCCTCTCTGCATACACACACACACACACACACACACACACACACACACACACACACACACACACACACACACACACACACACACACACACACTGAAACACAAGCAGAGGAGTGAGATGACAGAATTTTACTGGACAAATGGTTGCTCAGAATGACAATGAGGCGTGAAGGACAAATTTGAGAGTGAATCGTTTGACATTTTGGGAGCCCTCCTAATTTGCCCTCTGGCGGAGACAGTATTAATATCAATCTCCTGTCTGTATGCAAATAAATATGGAGATAAATCCTGGAAACAAGAGGAAACCGCTAACAAGGACTATTCTGGGAATATCAGTTGGTGTAGAATAAAATAGAGATAAAATAAGTGAAAATTGGACTTATGTTGGCAAGGTCTGTAGAAACACACCAGCAAACGAGTAATGTTGTTGCATTAAGGCCCTGAACTGATGATCAGTTATTGCAGGTTCAAGGAACCCGACTATGTAACAAGAGCCTG
Source organism: Verasper variegatus (assembly GCA_026259375.1). Classification (NCBI taxonomy): domain Eukaryota; kingdom Metazoa; phylum Chordata; class Actinopteri; order Pleuronectiformes; family Pleuronectidae; genus Verasper; species Verasper variegatus. Next base: position 11,834,619 of record CM048053.1, on the reverse strand, counting down.
TATTGGATTGTAGAGTGCTAACACAGAGCTGGCTTGTACCATATATGAAATTTAAGCAAGTGCCTATAGGTGCAAGAAACCCAAACATAATCTCATTGATCCCGATTACAGTAAAAACATTATCAATAAAAACAGCTGTTTGATTACAATAGTAAACATACTGTGACCTGGAACTGTCAGTCAGCTGACAGTGCTGCACACTGAAAGTGGAGTGTAACAAACTGTGTATCACTCAGCCCAAGTTCAGGATGTTACACTGACTGAGGGATTGGAGTCTTATTATTATTATGAACTCAAATCTGTTCATGATGAAAGGTTCAAGCTTTCAGATGCACAAATACAAAAACAGAGAAAAGAGCTCATAGACGTCTGAGACGTCTATATTGCTTTTTATAAAATGCCTGAAGCTCAGAGGTTTGGAAACCGCTGCTTCAATCTTAAACTGTGTTGTACTTTAAAAGCTTGTTTCACGATCCATTGTGAAAAATGTTCATCCTACAGTAAATAGTTACTAAAGCTGTCAAATAAACAGTGATGGGGGTATAGTTCAGGTATTTAACTTAAGAAAAATATTATTTCTACACTATAAACATACTGCACTTCAAGTAAAAGTCGTGTGGTCAAAACTTTACCCTGCGAAATGAACAAAATGTACTCAAGGTATCAAAAGTAATAAGAGTTTACACTTAACTGGCACCTCCTATCTAAGATAAGTGTGTGTCTCCAAGATGCACAATGTTTGGAATGGAATTATGTTCTTTAAGAAATATGTTGGGTTCACGCTGAGTTAATGTTCTGACAAGCCAAATGTTTTGTGTTTAGGAAAAACAAACAGATGGGCATTTTCATTAGAGGCGCTAAATGTGGGTGTATAGTGCAGACACACACACACACACACACACACACACACACACACACACACACACACACACACACACACACACACAGACACACACACACACACACACGTATATACTGTGTATATACATATACAAATACCTACATATATATTCACACACATGTATATAATATGTTTTCAGAGTTAATTTACAGGTTTTGTGAGAAGGTGTCTTATTTCTCACTGCTAAACACTGTGAAATTATCCAATTTATTTCAGCATTATCCCCCTGAGCTCACAGGTCTGCTGGGCATTACAGCTCAGTCTCCACAACCACTCTGTTATGGTTATTCTTTTATAATTTGATGTGATTTGCTTTTTCACTTCTGGGCTGAAGCCAAAAGCTGCCTCCCTTAACAATGAATTACATGCATTTCTGTGCACAGCATGCCACGTTTGGGTGGAAATAGCTACGCTCCATGTTTTTCATTTCAGTGGGAAGCAGCAGAGAGAAAGCTGATAGCGGACAGGGACGGGGCATTATGAACGGCTTCACGAGAGATGTTTGCTCTGTTATGAAATATAGTCACAGTGGATCGTCATCAGTTGACGCAGAAAGAAAGTGGAGCATCTTTTCAAGCAACTTGCCTGAAGGGGGCTGGAAGAAAAAAAAACAAAGGACGACCTGGCTGATGAAACAGTGTTAAAACCAGAGTAAAGTAGGTTAAGGAGTGAGTCTGCAGATTGATCATTTAGTCAGATTCTCCTCCGTGTCAAGGAGGATGAGTGAGGCAATAAGACTGAAATGTTCTCTATTATCAGGCCAACAAGAGCAAGTCACACCTGCATGGAGACATTTAAAGCTCACCCTCTGGTTTATGAAACAAGCTCCATTAACGTGTGGTGTTACGATAGAATACAACTGAGTTACAGGACAGAGGAGGAGAGTAGTGATGTGTGGAGGAGAGAAGATAAAGTACCGTTACAGCAGGTTAGAGTTGAGTAAAGACTACTCTGTTATGCTATGCTATGCGATACTATAGCTACCACACCAGACACCACACTATACTATACTATACTATACTATACTCTACTAGCTGTAATAACATCCCATTTTAAAGTCCTAAAAAATAACCCTGATGATTTCATAGTGATGTCTTTGCAGTTAATCTCAGTTTGGGATTTAGATTCATAATCTATAACAGAGAGATTGCTTTACAAACCAGAGGGGTGAAGTCTGGGTAGTAAGTGTATACTAGAAACCACTAAATTGCATTATGGGAAATGTAGTAACTTGTGGTTTTGCAGATCGATCCTTGAGACCAGTGGTTTGATATCAAGACAAGAAAGCTAAAAATTGAGAGAGTTTAGTCCAATAAAAGATCTGATACTGTATGATTGTTTTATCTTCTAATCTACTGCCCTCTTGTGGCTGCGGTAGGCTTTTGTCTCTTAAAGCTACTGTGAGTGCGAGGCAGTTTCTATAATTTCGTTTGCTAGTTACAGACAAGTGAGCTTTTCGAGCTGATCCTTGACTCAGCCTCCACCGCTTTGAGATCCACGTTATTAGTTGCACAGATTACTTCAACAGTCTTTTCTTCCAAACAAGCAGAATCCCAGAGGTATGTTTTTCTTAAGAGCACCTTATTCACCTTATGTATGATGCAGAGGAGTGACAGAGTATCATCGAGCAGTTTTACTTTTGCAAGATAATCATTCACAGGGAAGATTAAGAGAAAATGTTATTCAATAGTAAATATATTTTGAAAGATTTCAAGGATTTTTTCTAGATGTTTTTCTAATACTACACATTTCGTAGTTTTACTAGTCAGTTCGAGGAGGAGAAGGTTGTTTCTGTAAAAGTCACCATAACTCACTGCTTGGGTCTGGAGGTGTAAATTGCACATTATTTTGCAAAATATTTTGTTCAAAGTCACATTGTCCTATGATAAGTGAAGCGATCAGCTCTCTGTGTGCTTCACTACAGACGACAGTGAGTGTACAGATCTGTTCATACTGCCGTTCAGGGACGATTCAAACTGCCCACGCTTACACAACTGTTATCACATTATGATGATAATGATGAGTAATAATGATATGTAATGTGTTGTGTCTGTTTTAAACAAAAAGGTTGTTTATTATGGCTGAATTGTGAACAGTGCACTCAGTCACCTGTAAGAGAATCATCGCTGCTAAAAGCTCCAGATCTGTTCAGTGATCAGATTTGTTACTGAACACCTCTACTACAATTTACGATATCTCTCTCTACTGCTAATGTCTCTCATGAGCCCTCCAACTTCATGGAAATGCAAAAATCAAATCACAAATCAGTGCCCGTTTAAAATAGAGATAAATGAAAAGCTATTGTTTATCACAACTTTGGTTCTGGCGGTCGGACCTATCAGTTATTGTGACACTCCACTTACCAGAAATACCTGCTGAGATCTGGAAAGGCTGTAACTTCACTAAAACTGGTGCAACAGGCAGGCTGATGATCCAATAGGTTTAAACAAATCCATAATAATAAATCCTGTCAAGTATTAGGTAAGACTTGATCTTAAAAGTTGATGTTTGTGTTATAATTAGTTTTGTCTCTTAAAAACATTTGACTAACTTGTTAATAGTCTGACTGATCTGTCGACCTCTCAGGCTTGTTGCCCCATTAGGACTCATTTTTGCAGCGTTGCAGAATTGTCAGCAGTTACTTCCTTTAGTTACTAATAGAAATGATGGTTAAATCCACAGCAATAAGAGCAAAGCCCTTACAAAGTGTAAAGAATAATAAATTAGAGCAGTGATCCAGCAAAGTTTGGTGTTTGTTTGAGAATTAGCAGGATAACACAAAAACTACTGGACGGATTATCATGAAACGTCTACTACTGATGTTAATGAGTGTGTGCAATTTGGTGCGGATGGAAATAAAAATCCGGATCTAGTAAATAAATATGTGGTTTCATAAGGGGACTGTTGGGCATTGGTGAAGGTATGCACTATACTGCTTGCTATTCCTGTAAAGTGGATAGTAAGTTCCAGCAGAATGGAGCATAGCAAAGAAGAGTTAAGGAAGAGTCAAGGCAGGGTTTAGTGATGGTACATGTAGGATTTATTGTGCTATTCTCTTGGAATATCTTTTTAATGTTGTCTTTTTGGTGTGATGCTAATGAACATAATAAACCTGCCCTCTCTATGTGTGTGTGTGTGTGTGTGTTTGTATCTGTGTGTGAGTGTCTTCGCTCTCTCTTCACATGTGTGAGAAGGACAGCGTAATGACCAAAAGCTTTGACAACAGAGCTTCCTGTTTTCAAAGCTGCATGGTTTTTATTTGCTGCTGTGAAGAAAGCGACTGCCGCAGACACTGAATGAAAACAGGAGGTGGAGAGAGACAAGGGCTGAGTGTGACCCAGACCACAGCTGCTGCACAGAAGAGCTCATTAGGGACGCGTACACACACACACACACACACACACACACACACACACAGCACATCATTTTAGTCATATCTACACTCCCCAATCATGCATGAGGATGTACACATATACGCAAGTAGAAACATCATCAAAACACACACACACACACACACACACTGCAGCTGCTCCTATACACATGACCTGAATTTTAACTGCCAAGGTAGATCAGTGCTTAATTGAGCATGTGAAAGGTTTTTTTTCTTATTTTGCGTGAGTGTGCATATATATATATATATATATATATATATATATATATATATATATATATTTGAGTGTGTGTGTGTGTGTTGCTGGGGGTTGGGGGTGGAAAAGCTGTCATCCAGTCTGAATTAAAAGCCCTCACACATCAGCTGAACTGTTAGACGAGGAAATGCTGCACTTCAAAGATCAAAAACAGCTTTGTCAAAAATAGTCTCATTCTGTCCTGAGCTCCAACATTTGTCAAATCTGTAAAACCATTTTTTTGACTTTGGAATTTGTTTCTGTTTTCCTTCCCCCAAACTGCCTGATCCTTTGTCTGCTAATAGTCCCTCCACTGCTGCTGTGATCTTTTGTTTAGTCACACTTTTTCACCTTTTTTTTTGTAGGCTGCCAAGAGCTCCTTTGTCTTTGAGCTCTGACAGATACTTTCCTTCCCCACATTAATATCAAGATGATTTTACAGGCATTGATGCCACTAACATGCATCATCTCATTTGATTGATTTGCTAATAAAAAGACAACATGTCTCTTTTAGGCGTTTCTTATCTCCCAGTTTTCATCAGCAGATGGAGTTTGCTTGTTTGTTATGGAGTTGGCGTTGACGTCAGCTCTGGTGTGTATCACTGAAATCTTCTGTGATTTGGGATTCTTTAGATAAAGAAGGAAGTAATTATGCAAGCAGAGATTATGACCCATTTTTGACCAAAGACGTCTGTCTGGCATTAGATATGAATGGCCACCTTTATCTTGTAACAACATCGGATTCATTTCCATGACAACTTGAGCAAACTGTTCTGATGAAGGCCGAGAGATGCTGTAGAAAAATACTGTTTCAATCAGGAGATTGATAACAGGGAGGAAAGGAACATCAGCAGCAGCAAAGAAACATCCCTCTGATGGAGTCTGAACCCTGGTGGTGGTGAAGCTGGTGGTTGAACGTGTGAAGCTGAGGATCTGTGAGGATGAGGAGCAGGATCCCTGGTGAACTCACTGGACGTCTGCTTCCGACAAACACTGGAGGTGAACGAGGGATGGAGGTGAATGACATAAGTCTGAGAATTAAGGGGAAATCATGCAGCAGCAGATAAAGGAGAAGATTTTAACATCTGACAGCAGCGAGATGATTGGCTCACAGATGTCTGAATCTGAGTGAAGAGAAATGTGTGAAGTTAATTGACTGACAGTGTCACTTAATTGGCATTGCAAAGCATCACAACACAAAGTACAAGTGAGACTGATGGGAAGTACATCTCAATCAGGAGAAACTTATAGAGAAACAAAAGAAAATAAGTAAATGTATCGTGAAAACAATAGGATCGGACGTTGGGTTTTAGGCCCAAACAGGAAGAGGAAGGCCATGGAAGCAGTCTCATGAATTACGTGCTTTAGATATGAAGGAGACTTTCCCCTTGGAGGGATGGAGCATACATGTTAATACATGAAGGCTTCTGATTGGACAGTTGGAAGGGAGATGAGTATCCAGGGTTGAGGTGGTGCAGGGGCTGAGGTGTGTCATTTATGAATCGCTGTACTGAACGGCTGAATGACAGGAGGGAGAGGGAACATTTTAACAGCTTATAGGTGATTGTGTCAGGCTGTGACTGGAGAAAAGAGAGAATGAGATGGTGGAGTGAAGAGACAGTGAAACTGGGGCATGTGACTTCGGAGGCACGTGTAAGAAGGCCGTATTTATGACTGAACTTTCACTTAGCTTCATTAGTTTTGCACAGATTTGGAGATAAAATAAAGAGCTGGAGAAACAGTTATTACAACTCAGTAGCAAATGTCATCATAATCCAGCTGGTGGTTGTCATTTCACTCCAAACTTCAAATGTCAGCCTCACGGTGGTGCAAAGGGAATTAACAAAGTCATTACAGTACATTGAATATTGGAACCAAACTTCCTGGTAATCGGTTCAGTAAAAGCTGAGATATTTCAGTCTGGACCAAAGCGGTGGAGCGACCAACACAGGCAGACTGACAGGCAGACAGACACTGTGGAGATATTCCATAGTTAACATCCTGGCCCACCAATGTCTCCCAGACTTCCTCCACAACTGCTGCCCAGATGGGGCCTTCTGGCTCAGAAGCATTTAAAACACAGCGTGGAGGCAAAACCAAGTTTGAGCAACTGCTTCATCAGAGTTTATAAAGTCCAGTATAGACTTCTCTCTACTGGGAGATATCCTGTTTCCCTTCTTTTTATGTGGCTTTGGTTACTGGCTTGTTTGATCTCCTCACATTAACAGCAATGCCGTAAAATACAAACCCCACAAAGCGGCGAATGAGTCTGCCCAGCCAATAATAAGCAAACATGGCCGCCTGAACACACACAGACCCATCTCAACCAGTGTGGAGAAATCATGACGCTACTGAAAGCCTCATTACGCTCTCTGCTCCCAGCCGGAGGCAGTGTGCGTTACATGGCGGCGTTATTTCACTTCTGTTAAGATGCTGTAATAGCTTTGCAGGAGTAATATTTGTGTCATCATCGTCACCCGGCCTCTCTTGTGTATTGTGTGTTCTCCATTGTGCGTGGATGGCTGCTCCCTTGCTGGAGAGTGATTGACGTTCTTTGTCTGTTTGGCGAGGTGCCTGACATTTCTAAAAGTCACAGCCCACATTAAGGCTGAGTGTGTGTGTGTGTGTGTGTGTGTCTGTGTGCATGTGCGGTATGTATATGTAAAACTTTAATTCAATATTTAATCTCCTAACAGGCATGAACAGAATGATATATGCAGTTTCACTTTCCTGCGGTGAAACATATATCAATATTCATAGTTTACAATAATCTGTTAATACAGCACCTACTGTGCTGCAGCTGCAGAGCAAATCAGATTTAACAAAGCCCAAACATCTTTATCCTGCAATATTGGTTTTATAGTGCGTTGATGATGATGTCTGGGTGTTTTCAGATGAAGTTCCCTGGAGCACTTCCCCGAGGCCTTTCACAGTAAAACTCTTTTCCGCTCCTCCTGTCGTGTTCCTAGGTAGTCGGAGATGCAACAAGAGCCGGATGAATATCCCACTTTTCTGTGTGTGTCTGCCTGTGTCAACTAACCTCTCTGTAAATGTGCCTATTTTTAAGATAATGTGTGTGTGTATGAGAGTGTGAGAGAGAGCGAGATCCAATGGCTGCAATCTGCATATATTTTCCTCTTTGTCTCACTAAAGTATAACAAAACATGTCATTGTGTTTGAACGCCAACAAAACTGAGCCAAGAAGTAATGTTTGAAACAGGATTAGACACTAACCCAAAAGCAACTGCGTATGTTTACACACTAAATACGATTAAACATGACTAAAATATACATCAAACTCTTTGGTTTATTTTCTGAATGTTCCCAATTAAAATGGAGAATGTGTTTTGTGTAGTGATGGTGAAGCACTTCGGGAGCACAGGGAGGTGTTTAGGTGGCTGAGTGAATTTGCCTGGAAGATGTTTGGCTGGCTCAGGCCCTGTCACATGTAACGCGTCTCGTCTAGTCACTCGGTTCTGCAGATTTATTTGCTGACAGAAACAAAAATCTTTTGTGTCAACCACAGGCGCACTTATCTCATATTTGCACTCACATCATTGTCGGTGCTGCGGATTCCAGGTCACGACAGGAAAATCCGACCATGTCCGCAGATGTCTGTAATATTTATGTCAGATGACGACAAACTGTAAGTCTACACCGTTCAATAACCGTAATGGACTGAATCAATACCTGTTATTGGAAACTCCCGTATACCTCTGTGCACTGGAAACTGCTCAGAGGAACTGCGGACAGAGGATCTGGCCTCAGCTTCATTTCCACAGGATCAATTTCCAGATGAATTACAACAAGTCTCTCTCCCTGCAGTCGACCTTGTTTATCCTGCTCAGTGTCGGACGTACGAGTAGAAACACACAGCAGCATAAAGACGTATCGTATATTTATACGGATGCCTTCACTTGTGTGTCTGCGTTTTCTGAGTTTATAAAAGAACCTGCATCACAGTTCAGACCACTTTACTGGCGAGTGTTTCAGCTGCTTGTCTCAAACACTGCAGGCTTCAGGTAACAGCGCTGTCGACAGACTTCACATCAGATTTTGCCCATATTTACCCTCAATGTTTCAGACCCACAGGAAATCACAGCCAACATTTTGTTGTCTTTAGCTCTGCAGCTATTTTAGTGTCTCTCAGCCCATTGTTTTGGTTTTATGGTTCAAATGAACCTCATTTCTTATCTGAGCCACAGCAGGCGTCTGTTCAGAGAAGAACCTAAGCAATAAATTCACTGTACCTCCTACTTATCCATCACCAATCAATATGTTTCCCCCTATATCTTTATTCAAGAGCTGGTGTTTCAGTTTGAGAGTTTGACCTCTTGATTTCCCAATCAGATTTTGTAATGCTTTGACTCAAGTAGCCCCTGCTTGGGGCTTCGATTTGCTCTGCTGGTGCTCAAACTCTTCGCTTGCTCTCAGATGTTTTATTGCTTCGACAGAGTTCCTGAAGCTTCAGCTCTTCTCCTCATGCTGCTTCTGTGCACTTGTGAAATGTTTTCCTCTCAGATTTCTTCTCTGCTCTTGTATTTTTTGAACAACAATTCTATCAAAATTACCCATCCAATAGAATGCCAGTTGTAATATCGACGAGTTAAATTGATGTGTTAGCTGTAGCTGTTTGAGACTCTTGAATGCGCAGTTATTCTAACCAAGTTCACACATATAATAAGTTGTGTTTTATATGGTTTTAAATGAAGCAAGGAAAGGGCGGGAGTGCATGAACCTGGTTTAGGTCACCACTCGTATTCTTAAAGAAGTAAAGCTATAACACCCCAAAACTCAAACTTTTAGGGCATATTACAGCTCAATTGTTTTAATTCAAGGCCAACTCAAACTCACAAAGATCCCCTTCATGATCACTGTCACAGCGTTAGCCCATGCCCTTTAAAGTAAGATGCACTATCGTACACATACACACTGCATAGGCCGGCTCCGAGGCGTCTGTGTCAGTAGTAGTTAGTGTAACAATTTGTTTGTCCGACAAAGCAGAACATATTTAGGGGTCATAGAATACATGTAATGTATTTTGAAATAAAGACACAGTGACTTTATTGTTAAAGACAAAGACAATGAATTGTTTGTCACCTGTTTCCTCTCTGCTGCAGGTGAGCTCCCTGTTCGACCTGGAACTGCCCAACAGGTGCTGGAGGGTTTGAGGTTTGAAAAAGCTCAAACCCCCAAATTCTCCATTCAGTTTATCCACAGACAGATCTAAGGTTTGAGGGACACATTTCACTTTTATTCCCCAAAACACCTCAATTCACTGAATAAACCTGAGACTTGTTTCAAAAATGTAACCACAGGCTCTTTCTTTAAATAAAGATTGTAGTTAAGATCCATGATTGCCATGATCAGTGGCTCTATTACGATTCCAAAACCAACTGCTGCCTCCATTAGAATGGGAGGATGCATAATTCAAAACCATCTTGAGCAACAGGACATAATGTGATGAATAACAAAGACCAGGCTGTTGCTCTTCTTCACTTTATCATTGCAGGGATTCAGTGTGGATGAACCTGCAGGTCAGACACCCCTGGTCAGATCTGCCATCAGAAACAATAGATAGATAGATAGATAGATAGATAGATAGATAGATAGATAGATAGATAGATAGATGGATATAAAATATAAAATGATCTAGACAGTGTTATGGTTGGTCTGTGGGAACTGAACAAGTGGTCATGATTTGTGTGTGTGTGTGTGTGTGTGTGACATAAGGAGGTTTTAGATGATGGTCAGACTGTCATTATATATATAAGCTCATGTAAATTCGAATTTAATTCACAGACACCGGATCAACCTTTGAGGTTTATGTAGGAATCGGATTATGGTCACACATAAAGTACACCCCCTACCCCTCTCCCTTTCGCTTTTTCTCTCTCTCTCTCTCTCTCTCTCTCTCTCTCTCTCTCTCCTTCACCCCAACCCTCCCCCTCTCTCTCACACCACCACCACCACCACCCTCGTCCCCCCTCTCTTTGAATGGGGGCGCTGGAACCGTCTGCCTGTCACCGCTTGCCTCTTTGTTCAAACTGATTTTGCTTCTGCTGCTTGGGGGCGGAGGGAGCACCTTGCTGTGTTGTGGGTGCACGCGTGTGTGTGTGTGTGTCTGTCAGTGTGTGGGGATGAACGGCGCATAGAGGCTGCTGCTGCTCAGTGAGCGGAGGATAACGCAGGAGAAGAAGGAGCGCGTAAACTCCAGGACGCGGAGCGGTTGCGCTTGCGTGCGCGCACACACACTCGGGCCGGTCTCTTTTTCTTCTTCCCCCTTTGCAAAAGTGCTGTTTCACCCCTGTTCTCGTCGTTTGCCGTCTCTGCATCCTCTGGGAGCCTCTTTTCTTTCTGGAGAGCGCCTGCACCGAGGCGCCTTCTCTCGCATTCCAGAGGATTGCACCATCAGGACGCACCTCGCCTTGTCACAGAAAGGTAAGAGTGAGAGCAGGAGGATTATGCATGTTTTATGAGACAAATCATTTGGTCAGTGTGTCATACATCTCATGTCACCGGGTGGTGGGGAGCTCCTGTGCCCGCTCAGCTGCTGGATTCCAACTGTCTCAGTTCCTTTGGCTAAATCAATGCACTTTTGCAAATGAATGGCAGGTCAATCTAAAGGTATTTCAGAGTCCCCTTTCCCAACTCTGCCCATGCACGCAATGTCTAATTATATGCACATGCATTTAGTGTAAGTAATAAGTATTTCCCGTGGACCGATCTGTGCCTCCCTCCTCGCATGACCACACAGCCTCACACACACCGTTTGGGATATCTTTAATTATTAACCAGGTCAGAGCTTTTAATATTGGTCTATATTTACAAGCCATGTAGGGACATGCATAAATAATCAAGTCGCCAAGTAACCTTGTCTGTGTGTCCTTTACATCTCAAGTGATGTTATGTCTCATATAACTTTGCTTTGTTTCACACACACACACACACACACAACATCATTTTAGTCATTTCTGCACTGGTGTCTCTACGATTTCCACCTTAACCATAGTTACAACTTAAGGGTAACCCCTAACCCTAACCCTAACCCAACCCTAACCCTTGCCCTAACCTAAACTTAACCTTTACCTAACCTTAAAACATGTCTTCACTTTAAAATCGAATGATTGACATTGTGGAGACTTGTTTTTAGTCCCCATAAACACCAGTCCCCACAATGTAATATAGAAACAGATTTAGGTCCTCACAATATGAGTAATACCTGGACTACACACACACATACACACACACACATACACACACACACACTCCTCCCTTTACAGATGCAAATAAGTAATAGAAATGAAAGGGTGGGAGGATGCAGTCTGTTGAGTGATGCAACTGTGGATGCGGATCTGAACACTTGAACAGGTGTTTGTGAAATCCATTATGTAAATCACAGTCTCCTTCTGAACAAACAACATGTTGTTGAGTATCTGCCAAAATCAAACTTTATATTGAGCCACCTCCAAAGCCGTCACCTGGGCAGGACATTAAATATAGATGGTTTTGTTTATAGAATCTGGGTTATCACTGATCACGTTGTACTCAGCTGCATAGACGAGTCTGTCTTTACATCACACCACCTCATCCTCACCTGCCTTGTGAAACTAACTTTGCTTTGGTCCTGTTGATATTAAATGAGGGATGACACAAAGAGTGACATGATGGTGGTATGAGTGATCGCCTGGTGTCCAAGCAGAGGAACGGATCTCTGAGAGTCTGGTTTTGATGAGTGTCATGCTCTGTAAACAAACGCTGGCATGTACAAACACAGTGAAGGAGGAAAACTGTTTGGGTCACCTTGACAAATGAGCTGTATTGTCTGAGATTATGAGAGCCCCTGCAGCCCAATAAAGCCAGTTTCTATTCACCGCTCGATGTGTGGAGGAGTTTGAGTCTTTTCTTCTATGGCCTGGTTAGAGTGCCCACCACCAGCTGTGTGTCAGGGCCATAAAGCAGGACAAGGGTAACAGGGCAACCCTGCGTTATGAGCGGGATGCAGTTGAAGGAGGAGGAAGTGCGTGTGAGCGAGATAACGGGGAAGTAGTGCATGTGGGAGCAGGAGCGAGGAGAATACTAAGGAATGAGGCTAAGAGACCGTGCCGAAAGTTTACAGCATGCATTTTTCATTCTCTTCAGACGTGTGTGTGTTTTTGTGTGTGTGTGTGTGTGTGTGTGTGTTGTTGGGAAGGGGCATGTGGGCCGGCACGCATACAGTAGCTGTGTGTATGCTTGTGTAGTCATCTGTGTAAGTAGATGACTGCACTTTTTCGAGGAGAGGAACCAGAGAGAGACGGGTTGTGGGGGGAACAAAAGGGTCTGATTCTAAAATAGAGTACAAGCTGCAGTTCAGCTGCTTCGCTGTCTGTGGCTGCACACTCTGCACTCAATCAGCCTCCGTATTGTTTATCACGTCTGGCTGCGAGCCGTCTGCAATTCGAGGAGACACTTTGCATCAGTGGAAGCCGGGAGTTAAAAAGAGTCACGTGAGGCACTTTTAAATAGATGAAATACTGTAGAAGTAGAAAGATAGGTGGAATCATCAATGAGTCAATCGACAGAAAAGTGATTGGCACCAATTTTAAGTAGTTGCTCGAGCAAAAATGCCAAACATACCCTTATTTCAGTCTCTAAACTGTGAAGATTTGTTGTTTTTTCTTTGTCTGACACAATAATACACTGATTATCAGTTTTTCTTTTTCTTTTGTGCATTTGTTACACAACAGATCAAACCAAAAAAAATGTGAAAAAATGATCTGAATGAAGATTACAACACAAACAATTAGACAATTTATAGATTAATGATAAATTAATGAGCAACTCTTGAAATAATCAAATCATTTTTCATGTGAAAAAGACAAATATTGGCTGTTTTTCTTTGTTATATCATTGTCAGTTGAATATCTTTGGATTTTGGACTCAGACAAAAGATTTTACGTCATCGACGGGGCTTTCGTAAACTGTGCTCAATCATGGAAATAATCATAACCCGGAGCCCTAATAGACACTTTTTCAGAATGAAATGCATCAGAGACAACAGTTTAGCCCCAATGATCACACATGTGCGGTTTTCTCTCCAGTTCATGGCTATGAGACTTGCTGATGGTGTATTTTCAGAAGAAGCCAAAGGTAATCCTCAGCCAGGCTTTGATATTGGTCTCTATGGTATGAAAGTGCCTGTTCTAATATGTCACTGCGGTGATTATGGAGTGAATTCCCATTATACAGTGTTAATAACCAACAGAATGGAACTATATAAATGCAAATAACATCAGCACTGGCTTATAGAGGCCCAGGTGTACGATCAAATGGCTTTAGGATGATATTGCCCTGAATATGTGTTGATTTAGATTCGCTCAGTGTCTCTCAGTGTGTTGTACAATGCAGTAAATATATTGGATTTCTGTGCTGCAGTCCCCATTTTATTTTTGCTCTATCTTTAATTCATAAACAGCAGATCCAACTGTGAACCAGACTGTGAAGGGAAAGTGGAGATTTTATGATCTCACTGAACTTTGTCGTCTGTTTACAATCAGGGGGGGAATAGGTTTTTAGACTAACAATGGCTTCACGGTGACTGGAGCAGAAACATGTTTTCAGCACTGGACAGCTCTCAAATCTCCGAGCCCAACGATCCGACCACCGGCATTTGTCAAAGGGGAAAAGAGCAGCGTGCGGTTTGTGGAGGTGCCGGATTTTGGCTGTTTGGCTCTGTGACTCTCTCCCTGGAATATTGAGACCCTTTTGCCAGAGCGAGTCCCTGCAGATACAAAACCCCAGAAGGGATTGGACAAACCAATCCATCAATCAACTTCCGTCTTTAGTCCTGGGCGGGGACAGGAGCAGCCCACCGGACCAATCATTACGAGCGTAGATGAACAGCTCATCCACACAAAGAGAGAAAGGTCGCTCTCTTTGTCTTTGGCCGGGGGGGCTCTCCTCTAAGTGCCGACTGCATGGTAGAAGACAAACATTTGGTCAAATGCAATTCAAAGTGCTTTGGAGGTAATTGACAAAACATATGACGTTAAATAAAAAAAAAATAGAGACTAATGCATACCGAAGCCATCAATAATAGCAAAAAATCATACAATATATATAATCATCATTGATATTTTATTTAAACAAAATAGAACATGAATAATGATAATGATATAAATAATATAAATAATAAAAACCTACATAAAAGACTAAATAGTTCCACTCAGATAAAATCTTAGTTTCTGCCAGTCCAGACTAAAACGCTTCTCTGGAGCTTTCAAACTAAAACAGTCGCGTTTCCACATTCCTTTATCTTAGCGGCTCTAAAACTAGTTGTGTTGTGTTGAGTTGTGCAGATGCCAGGCCCATCTGTAGGAGCGTTTCCAAACAAAAGTAGCTTTAGTCAGCACTTGTTGAATAAGAAGAAGCTTCATAAGTAGTAACAGAAGTTCCCTCAGCCTCTGTGTGAAGATTTGAATGATTTGTCACTTCCAACATGCTGTTGGGTTATTTTTATTCCTGACGTCACACCGTTTGAAACATCTCCCCTCAGCTATTTGTCCTGTTATTGTTTATATTCGCTGTTGTGGGAATGAAGAGACAGTTTCTCTGGGCATCGGCACTGGTGTCAAACACCTGAAGGACAGAGCTCTGTCTCTTATTTTCTGTCCTCTCCTAGTTGATAGTCCACAGCCTCAGTGCGTCATTAAAGAAGACAGATTTTTGGAGGACGTGCCAACAGTGTGTCTATATTTGCAGTCTGTTATGCTGGGGATGAAAATATGGCCTTTACTGTCGCCTTTATGGCCGCACTGATGATCCAAGACAAACTGCAAGAGAGGGTGTGTGTTTGTATGTGTGTGTGCGTGTGTGGAGCTGTAGAATTAAGAGTGGATGAATGCTGAGTCTCACACACACCTGATCCTTTATTGGCTTTGTCATCGAGAGCTGGCCTCTGAACCTTCACCTTTGACCTCTGGGTTCTTTCAGACACAGCTGGTGTATTGGCCACTCAGACCACACACTGACAGCCCCATGATACATATACTTGACCCCTGATCCTAAAATCAATATTTCCTTCAACATTGCTTTTTACTTAAACAAACATTTTACGTGCAATACATTTGAATGGTTTCAATGGAACTGATTATTTAAAGCTACTTTAATTAATATTTCCATGGGACCAATGCAAAACAGAACAATTAAGAGAGTTATTCCCCAACTCTACGGATACTCCAAGATCGACAGATAGTTTTTAGCCTCTCCCAGGTCACTGTTTTGGTTTTCATGGCTGCATCGTGCCTGTTTACTTGTGTTGCACAGCACATCATTTAACAGCTAAAGAGCCAGATATTTCCCTACAGGAGTTGGAGGAGACCAAAAATAGAGCTGAAAGCCCTGGGGATGTTATATATAACATCCATCAGGTTGTGCTACAGTATGTATCTATTACAAATGTAGATTAGCCAGTGCTGACATGTTTACCATATTTACTTTAGAGGTTTATGATATATCAGTGTTGTGTTTACAGCTGCCATCTTGTGGATAATGTTACTAATTAAAGCAGATTTAAAGGTGATTTTTGACAGTTTGTGCTTTCAGATACATTCATGTGAAAAGTGTTAAATACCACATCAACACTTTATTATTATTTTTTTTTCATTCATTTCATTCCTGAAATGTGACATGTGTATAAAAGCCTGCTCCTGCAGGAAAATGAATACAAACACATTAAATGCTTCAGCTGTGTCACCTTGGTTTTTCCGTGAAGTCCCTCTTTAAGTAAAATGAGAACATTTCTTTTCTCTTTTGTTTAAGAGGCACTGTTACAAAACACTTGAAGCAAATGTGACTTGATCCTTTATGATGCATTACAGATTGATTCCACTGAGGCTCTCGACTGGTTGTGTTAAAAAGCACTCTGTTCTCACACATTTGTGTCCACACTTACAGTATAAATACTGCGGCTCCTTCATATGTTATTCAGATGTAGTTTTATAGATTTCTTTTGCCAAAACACTGTTGGCTAACATACACGAACATACGCGCAACAAAAACACACATGCGGCGGTGCCAGAAAGAGGCTGAGGATGAAGATGTAGAGAGAGAAAATGAGCATATCTGAGATCATCTGCTGCGGGTCTGTTGAGTGCATCTTAAAGCCTCGACAGGAAAGATGCCAACAGATGGGTTTTATAAGAGCTGTCAATCTCTCTCAGGTATGAACAAATCATTGGTGGGACATGTATTAAACATATTTCCTCTTAGCTCTCTGTGTACTATAATGAATAGTTAATGAAAAGACCACAAACGTTGTAACAGCCAACTACAGTTACTATAACCTACTTACAGTCCTGGCTCCTCGCCATCTCTCACTTGTTTGTTAGGGATCCCTCAGTGCTACATGGGTCCACTTTTGCAAATCCGCGCACACTTGCAAATCTCCATATCGGACATGTTAACCGCCATTATCTCTAAGTCAAATCTGGACCTGCCCAGACCTGTTTACATATGACCTGTGATTAAACACATGCTACATACACATTCACTCACATCAGCTGGGTTATGGCCTCCTTGTCCACCTTGTCCTCCTGTTCCTGTGGCTCAGTGGTGTTCTTGGAAAATAATTGCTGCAGCACCTGTGCACCTGCAGCTGTCAGTGTGTTTCCTCTGTGTCCATGTGCAGACGTTGTGGTTATCGAGAGCTATTACAATGTCGCACTTTTCTTTTGGTCTTTATTTGGTCCATTTGAAGCTGGTTCGATGTCCATGGTTACCTGAGCAAAAGAGAAGTGGTCAATGGTGGAGACATAGGCTTTAACAGCGGCTGACTAGGCTTCATATGATCTTATTTAGATGTTAAAATACTGCACAATCATTTATGAAATTTTCAGAAAAAAACACACTTCCCTATTTGTGAATTTATGTTAACTTTTACCCGTTACCCCGCCTGGTACCCGACCCGGTGCAGGAACAGATCTTAACTGCCTCCTCTCTGCACTTTACTCAACGCACATCTGAGCCAAATTTTAACTTGGCGTCTGAGCGTGTTGTCGAGCTGGTTTAAGTAACCCCTGTTTCCATGCCCAGTGAGATCAATGGTTTCAGTGTGAGAGGAACGGGGTGTGTAATCTTGAATTGGAGGAACCAGCAGCTTTCCAGAGTCCTCTCGCCATCTGAAACCCCGGCCACAACTGCATGAGTCATTAGTTGCTTTGAGTGTGATTAGTCACCACACAGGCACACAGAACACAAAGGCTATCTGTGTCTTTGTGTGCAGGAAGTGAATAAATGATTCGGCTTAGTTCGCCCTCCCTCAGCAGTGTCCTTTTCTCTGTTTTTAATTTCTTGAGCAATTAGCGTTCATGCACTCTGGTTTTATGTCTCTTTTATGGCACCAAATCTCGACTGCAACATACTATTACTGTATTTTTTCCGCCCTGTCCTTACAATTCATTAAGGAAAATTGCTTCTGTGCATGGCTGAATTTCAAATTTTCAGCCACACATCCATTCAGGATGGACCGACTGCAGCCTATTACTTGCAAACGGTAAATTAAGAAGAATTATGGAGCCTCCAGCGCAGCTTTTCTGAAGAGCTTTCATCATGGAAGTGTATTATCACAATGGTGATAAAATGACCTTCCTTTCACTCCTCTTCCTTCACGCTCTCCCTCTCCCAGCTCACCACTTTGTCTGCCACTCATCTGGTGTTATTATACGCCGCTCTCGTGAGGTAATAGGTGAGACATGATTAAAGAAAAAGGAGGAGAGGAATCTGATTTTCCTGTCACGTCCCAGTGGGCTGACATTTTGATCCCCACACTGTAAACATTATTCAGTTTCAGTCTCAATGTCTAATGGTACAGATTTATCTTAAGTCCTCAAGCCTCTCCTCTTCAGCTGCCTCATATTTCTAGATATTTTATTTCTAGAAGCTCCTTCTTGTCATCATGCTGTTGGATCTTACTGCAGAAAAAATAATGTAATCAGTCATTTTCCCGAGCTCTCTTCTGTTGTGGGGAGAATCATATTCTGTCAAATACCAAGAAGAAAAGGAAAAACATGATTTGTGTGAGAATTTGTGTGAGAATCCAAACTGAATGTTATGGATTCAAAGGTGTGTTTGAATGCACTAATATGAGAGTCAGTAGAGCATTACTGCAACATATCAATGACTATATAATTAGAGGTTAGAGATTATATTACCAAAGGCCTTGTTCAGGGTCGTCACATCTACATTGTTAATCACAATTGAGGCTCTATTCTGTACTGTATTTATCGTGCTCGAGCCAAACAGTATATGGAAAGTTAAACCATAAAGCATACATGTAGTTTTACCACAATCATGTACTGCAGTTATCTAATGCATATTTGTCAACCTCTCGGCTAATTATCACAACGAAAGCCTAGTCAAGAGTGAACCTGGAGTCCACTCAATGCAACCAGTTTGGAGGTGTGCGTCAGACTTAGATTTAAAAAAAAAAAAACAACATCATGCATTTTAAGTTTGCTGTTCAAAAGAAACATCTGCAGAAATGAACCATGCCTCACGAAACAGAGATGTTAGGAGCTTACAATCAAGAGTTGTTGGTCTTGTTTTGTAGCTGTTTTCCTAGAAGTGGGCGCCCACCTAAGATAACTCTAAAGTCCCAATGCAAAAAAGAAGCCCAGAGCTGAAAAATAAATCACTGTAGCTGGTTTGCATCTCCTGAGTCTACATGGTCACATGGAGCATGGTGCATGGTGTCAAAGACCACCTCCTGAACACTGTGCAGCTCTGAACTGCAGCTATTGTTTAAGGTTAATGTTGCCGAAGGATGTATATGACCAGCGATTGAGGATAATAATAATAGTGATAATATCGATTGCACGACAGCCACATATTCATAATGTGCGACACGATTGTTTTTGTTTGGTGGTTCTATGGTCTTTTGTTTTTTCGTAGTCATTTATGTGAAACGCTTAGGACAAATTTCAGGAGAGCATTCTGATGATAAAGTTTGGTTTTTCCACCAGCACAGGAATGTATAATGGGTGTGTTTCATGGTTTAATATCAGTTTAAGCACCTTGTGTTTCTTCTCCACTTGATGATGACCTGATCACAGTTTATGAGAAACGAGGTCATTTCAACGGGATCACTTCCTTTTTCTTGCTCCTGCGTACATGAACGTGTATTTGTTGACTTGCAGGATGTTAAAGATTCAGCAAATGTAATCTAATGTTTAACAGAGAGATCGAGGGAGACCGGGTGTGTGTACTTGTGTCGTTGTGTGTGTGTTTCAGTGAGTTGTGTTTATGTTTTCTGTGCATGAACGCAGAGGGTGAGATTCAGTGACTTCTGCACCTTCTGCACTGGCGGCGGGTTGATGTGGGACTTTATAGGAGCCGCACCATTACAGCTGTGTGCTTATGTCATCAATCAACATGGGACCCGATGTGGCCTGATTACACACACACACACACACACACACACACACACACACACACACACACACACACACACACACACACACACACACACAGAAATAACTTGTTCAACACTTTTCATGGTTTTCCCTTCAAGCAGTTTTCCCACCTAGTGTAGGTCTGAAGGAGACTTGGGTCGAGGGGCACATACTCGCCTGCGTCACGATGATCATGAGGCTTCGACAGATTGACAGCTTAGTGCTGAGGCATAATGTCGGCTCTCGTCCGTTGCCAGCCTCGTCTGTTAGCTCTCTTTGGATCTCTGTCACTGCACTCACTGGCTCTCACAATGAGCCGAGAATCCGACCTATTCAGGCGACATCGTGAAAATGTGTCGGATGGACATTCACATTGATGTCCACTGAAGCATTTTAGAGACTTCTGGCTCTTTTCTCCTCAAGACACAACTGAGCCTGTGAGAGTGAAGAGGGGCGATTCAGAGGGAGGCGTTCACAACATCTGATGTCTCGTTCCCTAACAAAAGCAGGTAGTGGTTAGTATGCAGCTGGTGCGACTGTATGTTGTAAATTCCCCATGGGTAAAACTTTGAATGGCTGCTGTCTATAGAAACACGGTTTGCATGTTGTATTGCATCCATAGAGATGTCCATATGCTGAACTCTGAATTCTGTTGCTGTGGATAGAAGCAGGGGCCCCTGCCAGTCCCAGGCACCCGCATACAACACCCTCCAATGCTCTGTGCTTGCAAGACTGGGCAAACTCCTCGGTGTCATGACCCTCTCCAAACCTTTAGAAATCTGCTGTCACCCACCCAGCTAGCCCAAACCAGGCCTTCAGAGTCCAACAGCTCGACCCCAATCTGTCACAGCCCATCACGAGGTCCTAACCCACCTTTATGGTGCGATGCCTCTAAGTGTGTGGCACAGCGGGGTCTCACCCTCACCAGAACCCCCCCCCCCCCCCCCCCCTCTTTTCATAAAGTCCAAGACCTACTTGGTTGCCCGCAAAAATAAAAAGAATCACAATTGTAGTTTGATGACGGTATTGTTTGGCAGGTGTCACCATCTGAGGAACGTTTTTTCTTTGACTCACACGCTTCACTTTAAAATGGCCGCACATTTAAGTGGGCTTTCACATGGTCGGAGAAGAGAGCCGCTATTATTCCTGTAATTTATAAAGGGTCGAGCTGGTCTTGCATAATGCTTCTTTCTGAGCATCGGGATGCTGTTGGAATGAGTTGCTGTTACCTCGGTGAATGCAAAGAGGACATTTGCTTAGTTGGATCAATTATTTACTTCATGTAAGTGAAATCTAGACAGTCCAAACGAGCTGGACTAATTTCTGCTCAAATGGTTCCAGCTTCTCTTCCAACAAGTCTGGAAGGTAGAAGGAGCCTTTTTCTTGTCCACGGGTAAATGAATAATTCAGAGTTATTACTGTTGCTGGAGTCCCCTTAAAATCAGCATCACTATATAAAACAAAGCTGTGTTTACTTCAAACAGCATACCCTCCTCCTCATCTCCATTTCATACCAGTACGGGGCAATAAAGCTCCGTCTCAGGCGCCTCTCCATTGAGCTGAGACGCTTCGGGCCCCAAGCCAAACACTCTGGCAAAGTCAGCAGCTCATTGCTGAAATGTGGTAGAATTTGCTCTATGTGGTGCAGCAGGAATGCACCAGAAACACTTTTTCACTGCAGTGCACTGTAACTTTATACTTTGTGGCGAAAGACTGTTTGGACGTTTTAAGAAATAATCCAGTTCTTCTCCATTAGAGTTCTTACTCTGTGTCCAAATCATTCTTGACAACATCTGATATGTTAGAGTATAAGACCGGTGCTGGATGCCGTCATTTGTATTAATACAGGCAGCTGCAGCTCAGGTGTTAAAGTGGGTCCAGGGTGAAAAATGTGAGTCACTGTGGACAAAAGCATCTGCCAGATAAATGTAATGTGTCCAAAAGGGCATCCTCCCATCTCCAATTGGAAATGGGTTCAAAGGTCACTTTGTCTCAGTGCAGTGCCAACGTTTTACAGCCTCACACACACACACGCACACACACACACACACACACACACACACACACACACACACACACACACACACACACACACACACACACACACACTGGTCTGTATAGCTCCCTGGCTGGAAAGCCCTGAATGAGTAATTTGCTAAGCTTCAGTGGACCATGTCTGGGTCCTTAAGTGGCCTTATATAGATGAAGTTATTTATTTGTTATTATATTATCACAGTGATAATGAATGGATATGAAACATTATCTGCTATAATGTGTATGTGCTACTGTGATAACCTGGTTTGCCTCAGATTAGATTTTCATTGATTTAGTCCTCAAGGCCATCTGGAACAGTTGGTGTATTTTTTACCATAGCCAGCATATAAAGATGGATGACTGACCTATTGTCCAGAATTGAAGCCAAAATATCCCTTATACGAATCCCGCCATCTTGCACATTTGGAGGTCTGTATGTATCGAGGTCCCTTCTTGACCAATCCCGAGTCAGTCTCAGCTGTCAATCGTGATGTTTCACCCATTGCTATATCATCAAATAATTATAGTTAAAACCAAACTTACTGGAAAAATGAACTCTTGAACAATCATCATTAGGATTAGAACCACCGTAAATGAAGTATGAAGTATTTGATTTACACTTTGACTTTCTTAGTTTGGTCCCATCCCCTAACATGGGGGAGGTGAGGTTTCAGACCTGCAACCAGCCACTAGGTGGTATTTGAAACACTTTGGCCTAACTTTTAGGGAGGAATCATGTTACTCCTTTACACACAGTCTACGGTTATAACAGATGTGGGCTGGGTATAATGTTAACGTCACAACAGTAAATGATAGAAAACAAAGAACATATGAGTAATTTACTCATTCGTGAACCTTGTCACAGTCTGCGTCAAGATTTCATGCTGCTGCTTCAACACCTGTTGTGACTTCACGGACGATGCTTTTCCTCAACTTGTGAAAACTGGTAGACAAGTCATTAAGATGAATGACATGTAACCAGGTGTGTGTAAACATCACCAACACCGTTAGAATATGGCAGCTCTGAAAATAGATTTTATTTCCATCGGGCAAACTTTAATTTTTTTGAGCGTTTAACCAAGAAAGACAGATTTATTTGTACAACAGCTGGATGGATGTGGAATGGTGTAATTAGCTTTTGAAGAGATAAATCAAACAGCTGTGGAGGGTTTTCAGATCCACGCAGGAGCAAGTCGTCCCTCATCTGTTCCTACAATTAAAAATCAACAAACTGTTTCATGTGACAAAAAAGAGACTGCACTTTTGGAGCTCTTTACAATTTATCTCTCATTCACCATTTCACACACTGGTAGGGAGGGTTCAGAGTTCTAGCCTAGTTGCAGAAAGTAATTTGGGGTAGAGAGAAACATGAGATCTTTTGGGTTTCATGTCAACAATCAACATGTGTAAGATCTGAATATCTAAGTTTGTCTTCAATAAAGCATGGATATTAATGGTTGAGGTGATAACACTGGACACAGATCTCTATCGTCTTGTTGGATGAACATGCATGAAAATGTAGAAGAGACTAGTCTGATTAGCCACAATACATTTATTGAGATCAGATAGATACACAGACATTTTCTGCAAAGTGCTCACTATTTCACCTTTTATTGATAAAAACACTTTACATATGCCTCTGCATTATTTGTTCAGAAATTCCCAAAAGTATAGAGAACCCCCCAATCTGGCAATATTAAAGAAAGTGAAATGAGAACAGTACCTACTTGGTCTAGGTATATACATTGTTTCGGAATTTGGGATCATACTTATCCCACTTTGGTGAAGGTAATTATTCAGTGATAATATGTTTCCATTTGAAAGACGTTTGTCAGGTTGCTGCATTCCCATTCCCAACCATTCACTTTGAGATATTTAATCTATTGGCAAAAGGAAATCTTGGCAATATGTTATGATATTTTTGCAAGTGCAGTGTGAATAAGTTTGTATTTTATTCTTACTGATGATTGAAACCATCTCCCCCTCTCATCTCTGTTCTCTCTCCCTCTCTTCTCTGTTCTCTCCCCCTCTCTTCTCTGTTCTCTCCCCCTCTCTTCTCTGTTCTCTCCCTCTCTTCTCTGTTTTCGCCCCCTCTCTCCTCTGCTTCCTCTCTCTCTCTCTGCAGGTCCAGGATGGGGCTCACTCCATGTGCAGCTGGGCGGCAGATCCTCTTTGCTGTGATGCTGCTGCTCTATTTAGGCTTGGGTGAGTCTGTCTCCTACCTCCGCTCTTTGTTTCCTTCAAGCGCTTCATCTCTAAGTGCTAATCAGCACTTCCAGATGTAAAGGGACAACAGTCAGTGGGAACAGAATATGTCACAATAGTGTTTAGTGAAAGAAGAGGGAGGTAAAGGACAAGAGGAAAGGAATGAAGACAACTGAAAGGAGGATGAGAGGAAGGAATTAAGGAAGGAGGAAGCAGCTGGACCAGGATCCAGAGAAAAACAGTTCCCACATAAATTTCTCTCCAAACACATATTCGCAAGACAGGTCTGCGCTAATTTGAGTGTTGTAAGTGAAAGCTGACACAGTGAGGATGTTTGCAGACATGCTCAGTGGGATTGAGCTGGAACACCTCCAAACCCATTTGTGCAAATTTAGCTGACCATCTGTTCCATCACAACTCTGCATAAAATTCACAATTATGGAACAAAAAGAGAAAACGTGTCGGAGCTGTGAGTCTCTGGAGGATAGCAGGGAAGGTTTAGGTCCCACTTGCAGCCTGCCGACTGCCTGTAGTAAAGATTAGTGTCTCTCCTTAATTACGTTTCCTACAGTTGGCAGACGTGGTGGTGGTCGCTGGTAGGCCTGGTCGTTTTGTCCCTTTATTAAGGGGAGAAACTGCATCTGTCATTTCCAAAATTAAAACTGACAGTAGAAAGTTTTTCATCCACATTCAATCATTTATATATGTATTGCACAATCTAGGTAAAGGTAAAAGCATCTTGCCAGTACTAAAAATTCAAAACTCGTGATTTTAACCAGGACCAAACAATCATTAAATTTTAAGCTACTGTAAAAACTGTTACATTTTATCATGTTGAACTATTTTGTTTCATATAACTTTATTATTATTATTATTTTTTTTGTTTGTTATATTTGTCTTCAAACAGTCAACAAAGTACCACTGTTCCAACCCTGCATGTGCCTGTAGGAATAAGGGAAGCAACAACTGCTGGTAATGGAAAAGGCTAAATAAGCTGTTTATTGTTCAATGAACCAAAATCGTCGGGTGAAATGAAGAACAAATGAAGGGCTGCGGATGACGACAAATTCATAGAAACTGATAAAGCAAAACCACCTTGACCTAACTCATGGAAACACAGTCTCTGTGTCACAAGAACAACGAAAACACTACTAAACATTCAGATCACCACCCATGACCTGACGGATATCTGGACAAACAAACGACAACAGTAGGTGCAAAACATAATGGTGTGTGGAAATATACTAGCATAAGACCAATAACAACCCTCTGGTACCACTGTATGATCAATGCTGCACACATTTATTACCAGTTAATGGTAAATACTGCTTGTCCATAGAGTGTCTATGTCATGTCCTGTGATTCACATCATGTCCAATCTGCTAATAACACCAAGGAGTTTATCCCAATGTGACCCTGAACAGGGTAAGTGGCTATAGAAATGACTGCATCATAGATGTATCAATACTGATTAAAAAACAAATTAACTAATGAGCTTTGCACAGCACAACATCAGGTGGAGTAAAGCTACTTGTTTCACATCTTTTTCACAAAATGACTGAGCAAACTGCAGAAAGCTCCAGAAAAAGCTGCATAGACCCTGACTCATTTCATCAAATGACTGTTTCCAAGGTCAAGAATGACTATTCAAGCTCAGCATCTTATAATAATACTATTTATATTTATATATAATCTGTCGCTGCATTAGTATTGTTAGTAGGTCCTTATGTTTATAGGTTTACGGGCCATAATTGCATATAAAATTCTTATGGGGGAACTCTGCTGAAATGTAAACAGCTCAGTGGAGTGAGGAGGATGAACAGGAGGTGGAGACGACATCTGTTAATGACAGAGAGCGTCCTCTCATGTCACTTCCAGCTCTCCGCTCCTCTTTTCAGGCCATTTGTCTTTTGTCCAATCTGTCAGCACCATGCTACATGACACACTTGTCATCCAGAGTCCCTCAATTTCACCCATCCATTTTCTTAGACCTCCATCTTTCCCTCCCTCCATCTCACCCTCCCTCCATCTCGCCCTCCCTCCATCTCTCCTTACATCTTTCCTTCCATCTCTCTCATTCCTGTTCTCCGTCATGTTCAGGCTCTTAGGCTTTTCCCTGGTATTTGTGATTCTGTGATTACAACTGATTTGTTGGGAAGCCAGCGGCGGCGTTCTCCACTGTGGGGAGACATTCTCAGGGGGTTTAGCTTGTGAAAGCCAATATAAATGCAGATGGAAAATATCTTTCAGGGATTCAATTCCATCGTGTGCCATATTCTAAATGAGGCTTTATTTTTTTTTATTTTAACACAGGTTCTTTTGTTACACTGATGTTTTCTACACATTGCTCTTTTTGACTAACAGTGAAAATTTTACAGAGGGGAACAGAAAAAAGGAATGCAAAAACATTTTATTCTAAACTGATCCAAGCATTGTCTTGGTTTCTTATGCATTTCAGGTGACACTGTATCACAACAGTCCACAGCACTCCTTGAATTAAGTAGAAACAGCTTATGACCTTACTATGTATTATTATTGAGTAAACAGAATTTAAACAAAATACAAATCTACAAACAAATATATATATATTATGAGAAATATATATTTAAAAGGAAAAACAATATATATGATAATAATAAAATAATAAATACAATTCAATTAAATTGTGGTAAGAAACTAAATAAAATAAAAATAAAATAATGAAAGCCTGGTATGTTAAACTAAGGTCCACAGCAGATAACACCACACAGAGATTTCTAGGAACTGTCTGGTTGGAGGATAATGTCTGTGTAGATGATCACGTTGTCATGGTTACATTTAGCCTGTATATCCTGGCAACCAGCCTGGTTGCCAGTGAATCGCTGATATCAGGCTGCAGAACCATGAACCAAACTCTTACTGTGTCGATGCCTTTACACTGATGTTTCTGTGGCGTGAAATTTATTTAAATGAATCTGTGAGTGACAAGCTGAAGTCATTTGTGTGAGCGGTGACAATATATATTGAAATGTAAATAATTACTTGGAGCTTGTGAGCCACCATGTCCACGTGTGTGTATGTGTTCAGGTGTGTGAAAGCCTGGGTTGGGTTTATTGGCTGGAATAATAAAACCAGTTTCTCATTCATTTGTGGAGCGTGAGACACTGCTAATGAATCCCAGAGGAACCTGACACCTGCACACGCTACACTTTCTGTACATCTCCTTGGCTGCATTTACCCTAATCAACCAGCAGAAAGATTTGTATTTGTCTGCTGAACCCTTTCTCAAAGCAGATTTATGCAACACATTAAGTGAATCATAATCACAGGAAATTGTTTACTGCCCCATTTTCTCTGTGTCGTTTTCTTCCCTCGCTACATATTTAATTTCATTATCTAACTATGCTCTGTTCTCTTGTTGTTGCCCTCCAGGTGAGACCTCCTCCGTAGTGAACATGCGTAGGATCACCCATCCCACAGTACAACAAACACTGGCAGGCAAAGCTGTCCTCCCCTGTGTCTTTACCCTCCAGACCAGCTCCTCCAGCCAGCGTCCACACATCCTGTGGACCCGCACCGTGGCATCTGAAGGACAGGAAGCTCCAGTGGAGCAGATTGTGCTTTCAGCTAAAGGTAAAACAAAGATGTGATGGTACAGTGTGATTCAGCTGCTGATAAAGACCTACATTACTCAGTCAAATAACATCCCACAAGTGCAACAACGGATCTTATGCGTATGTGGATGTGAGTCTTTCACAGACAGTCACCACCTGAGTTGGCAGTTCTGCTAAGCTCAGAGTAATTGAACCTGAAGGCCTCACAGGAGAGGAATTTAACAAGCTGACTGTAGCAGCTCCAGGATTTAAAATGATAAACCTTTTTACAGTGAATTTCCACTGTAAACACAAAGACGTTTAGCAAAGTCAAGGCTTGTACATATGAAATTAATTTACCTATGGCATTTTTTATAGTATCTAACATTTCATTGATATATTCTGATATCATTTGACTTTGAAATTATCTAGAGGGGCTGTATGTGACAACACAAATGACCGAGTCAGTGGCTCAGGACATACTCCAGAGTTTTTACTGCCATCACCGAAAATGAATGTGTCCAAGGGAGCCCATGTGACGGCTATAAAAGAGAAAAAAACAAAAACGAACACAAATATCTAATGATGAAAAAAAAGGAGCCATACATGTAGAAGACACAGACAAAAACGTCAACTTTTAAAAACAACAAGTTTGATCAGAAACAAAACTCCAAATTAATGAAAATCATGTTCCACAAGCTGGACGTGTAAATAAGCAGCTTTTTGCCAAAACGTTTGCTGTATCAACTTAAAAGGTAATTGCAAATTGTGATTGTTTCTGATGCCAAAAATAATCATGAATGTGATTGAATCTGAAAGGTTTCCAAAGCAAAACAACGACATAGATCTTGAGCCGACAGCTGGAGCTCCTGCAGTCAAAATGAGATGAAAATCCTCAGGAAAAGATTTTTCAGGATTTTATCTGGCAAAAATAGAATGTGAGAACATAATTATATCTACATCAATTTGTCTGTGGTTCCTTGAAGTTTATTTTCTATCTGTAAAATGTGCAGGATGCCAGTTGTATTGAACAAAGGTTTGTTATCTCTGCCAAAGGTGATGTAATCAAGCTGAATAAGGCTTTCAGTGGCCGCGTCATGCTGCCAGGACACACTGCCAATCCTCTGAATGCTACCATGGAGATCTCCAGTCTCCGTACCAACGACTCAGGCACTTACCACTGTCAGGTTGTCATGGGTAACGACTATGAGAGGGACACTGTGCCCCTGGTGGTCTCCGGTGAGTGCCGCAGCGTCTTTCGGTGGATTTCTTTGTCAGAAAAATGTTTTGTGCCGCAACTCTCCAAAGGAAACAAAACAGAAATCCTGCTGACAGACTGAGCAGCATTTACACAAAAAGCCTTTCAAATTCTTCTTTTAACTTCATTGATTTCCTTGTTTTATTGCATCCAATGCTTGTCGTGCTAATGTAAGATAGATGACAGCTGCTTTAAAACAGAAGCATGACCAATTAACCCTTTTCAGAGTTTTTATCTAATTAATGATCGATATCATAATGATGGACTCAACATAGCATTTTAATTCCCTGTGTTGGTGTTGTGCATTATCTAAATTTCCACTGGAGTGACTGTGTTATTCTTTTAATCAAAGTGTTTGGTCCGAACACCAATGATAACTTTTCTGTTTGCTCATATGCTCATTTGCTGAAACTCACATACTGTTGTATTGATCTGTTTGTGGCCAGAATAAAATGCTCTTTGATCACATCCCACTAAGAATTTAAAAAATGTTTTGCCTCAACTCTTTTCCCTGCGTCTGCCCGTCTAGGCGTGGTGTTTCACTAC
Organism: Verasper variegatus; assembly: GCA_026259375.1. Lineage (NCBI taxonomy): Eukaryota > Metazoa > Chordata > Actinopteri > Pleuronectiformes > Pleuronectidae > Verasper > Verasper variegatus. Next base: position 11,805,046 of record CM048053.1, on the reverse strand, counting down.
CGGACCCCCAGCGCCCGCTATGCCCTCTCATTTACCGACGCACAGCGGGTCTGCCAGGAAAACTCAGCACAGATCGCCACACCAGCCCAGATGTGGGCAGCGTACTATGACGGCTTTGCCAGCTGTGCAGCCGGCTGGTTGGATGATCAGACCGTTCGGTGAGAAGACGTTTAATAACTTATGTTTGCTTGTCACGCCCTCACATCGCTGCTCGCTGGTTGCAATGGGTCTTGCTTTGCTTTGCTCAAGATCTGCTGTGAGGTTTTTGAAAATGTTGCTGACTCCCTACTGGCTAAATATTATTATTATTATTATTAATTATTGTTGTGAGTTCAAGTTACTTTAGGCTATATCAACGGAAATTAGGATATGAATAGATTTTTACATTTGAAATTTGAAACCAGTAAATTTGGGGCATTTTTGCAGAGCTGGTAGGTTTCTTCTGAAACACTTTTTGTCTTAGTTGTTAAAATCCTCTTCACGTTCCGATCACCATCGATAAACAAAGTTATCTGGACAAGAAAAAAGCTGCTTTCTCTGACCCTCACAGGACTTTACTAATCATTTAATTCCTTGAGTTGTGTTCATGCGTTATGGGGGCGTAAGGTTGGGATGTATTGGTTAGATGTTTTCAAAGTGGAGCCTTATTACCAACCCTAGCTTTAAATGAATAGTTTGGTAAATATGCTTGTTTGCTTTCTTACAAAGTCATTTGAATAGATTGACAACACTCGATTGAATTCAATCGATTCAATTGTTATTCAGTTGTTTTGGTTTTTGTTTTAATCTGCTTCTGGATCATGTTCAGATATTTACTGCTGTTGCTTCTTCACTGTTCAATTGTATTTTAATCTATTCTAATCCCTTGTCCTTTGAAAGAGAGCACTAATAAGAATTTATTCAAAACTGACATTTAAAGTCTTAATGAGAATCAAAGTTTTGATATGTGTGCTAAGATCATATTCATACAGTAAAACATCCATAAGATATTTATAATGCTTATTTCCTTTGATTAGAAAGACTAATCCCAAATTTATTACCGTTTATGACTCCCACATGATTCGTCTCCACAGCTATTCTGTCCAGCTGCCAGAGCTTGGTTGCTATGGCCACAAGGAGTACTCCACTGGAGTGAGGAATTATGGGAAGAGGGACCCGAAAGAGCTGTTTGATGTGTACTGTTTTGCCAAAGAACTGGATGGTAAACATACACACACACACACACACACACACACACACACACACAGAGAGAGAGAGAGAGAGAGAGAGAGAGAGAGAGAGAGAGAGAGAGAGAACACATCAAAACCAGTCATAGCTTTACACTGATGTCTGCATCTTATTCTGCTACAATGCTAAAGGATAATGGCAATATTTTCTTTTTCTATTCCAATAAAAAAACATTAAGAGACAATGACTTATCCTAGCAAGCTTATTGGTCTTGTGTCATTGATCCACTTAATTGTCCAAAACCTATAAAAAAAAAAATCTGCAACTCAGACCTTTGCACTTGGAGACATGTCCCCTCATAAAAGTGACATGGGCACTGTGGTTTATTATAGCCAGTCCCTCGAGCACCATCCTCCTGCTGTAAATAGGTGATACTGCATCAAAAGTGTATTAATCCACATCTAAAAATAGTTCAGAACAAATTCAACACTCCTTGTTATGCCTCCACACCATACTTGTGAACAAAACATCTCAAGAATGCCACCATGCAATGGGTTCAAATTTAGTATAAATGTTCAGTTCAACCTAAGGACGAACCGATTTGATTTTAGTGGTCATATATCAAAGGCCAAGGTCACTTTGACCTCACAAAACATGTTTTGCCTTGTGAACGCGATATCTCAGGAACACCTCTAGGCACTCCATTCAATTTGGAAGAAATGTTTGCTTGGCCTCAAGGATGACCGGATCAGAATTGGAAGGTCAAAGGCCAATGTAAATGTGACCTTACCAAACCCTTACAAAAAGACACTTTTAAATTTGGCACAAATGTTCACTGAGACTCACAGATTAACTGATTCACTTTGAGTGTTCAAAAGTCAAGATCAAGCCTTTAGGCACTTGGACTTAAAGATGATAAGTGATTAAATAACAGAGGTCAAACGTCACAGTGATCCTCATATGACTGTAAACTAAATTTTGTAGCCTGAAACTGCGCTGGTTAGTGGAGGCGGTTATTCTAGTTGAGTAATGTTTGGCAAAAACCACAGTACCCAGTTGATTTAGGAAATGATTCACTATATTATGACTGGATTTTATGTTCGTGACAAGCTCCCTTTTCTGTCTCCTTCCCTTAGGTGAGGTGTTTCACTCCTCGGTCCCAGGCAGGTTGTCTCTGTCTTCCGCCTCAGACCGCTGTGTGTCCCTCGGGGGGCAGCTTGCCACGGTGGGGCAGCTTTACCTTGCCTGGAGGGCAGGCCTGGACAGCTGTGCCCCTGGCTGGCTGTCCGATGGCAGCATTCGCTACCCGGTGACCTCGCCTCGCCTCGACTGTGGAGGGATCCAGCCGGGAGTCCGCACCGTCACACCCAACAGCACCGCTGACAACACCACAGTTCTATATGATGCTTACTGCTACAGAGGTATTATTAAATGGGCTGCATTTGTATACTATTTCTTCTTATGATTATCAAAACTACAGAGCTAACTCATTATGGATTGTTTCGACAGCAATGAAAATGAATCATAAATATGTATTATTATAATTATGTTGAAATTATGTTTCACATAAATATTATTTGGACTTTATAGATCTATATAGATAAAAAATGGCCATAAAAATGTATGAATACACCGATTTATTTACCACCTCACTCATAAGAGAGGTGTTGATGTTGCTGTGAAGGATCTAAGTGGCTATTTGAATCAATTATGATAAATGACATTACTGCTGTTGTAGCTATGGCAACTCTGATTTCTGATCCACATTATCTACCCCACCTTCAAGTTTCTGTGAAATAGCTGGATTGACAGAAGAAGTGCAACGAGGACAGGATGTCAATATCTAGTGGTTCATTTTCACTCGCAGCTTTGTATGTTGACTGATATCGGTCAATTTCTGCAAAAGTTTGAGACACACTGGGTGAAATCCTTCAGCAACAGCAATGTGAACAGCAGATCTTATCAACTTGTTTCCTAGGAAACATAAAGAATACGGACTCCATCTCTCACATCTACACCTCCCTATGGAAGCCCTGGAGCTACCTCGCAGGCTCAAGTGATGCTGACTCTTCAGGGATGGACAGCCCCGACCCGACTACACAGCAGGCTGTCACTACAAGAGGTTTCTCATTTGTCTGTGGTTCGAAGATCAGTAGCAGCACAAAGAAGCTCATTAAGAGAATCAACAATCTAATTAGTAGATTTAGACATAATGGCAATGCACTTCATTTGGGTACAAGTATAATGTTCTTTCTACTTACATCCATACAGGATCCTTAAGTGGCAGCGATGGTTCACCTTCCAACTGGACAGGATTGGTTGACCTTGAGGAGGAAGCCACTCTTCACAGCACTGATGCTGGTGAGTCTGATTACTAGTATTGATTTCTGTAAAAAATAAAGATTGCTTGTATTGACCAAAGATACTGTGGATTATGATTCACCCTCAGCCTCAGACCCCTGGTCCTCAGAGTCTTCAGGATCTTTTGTGACCCTCCAGCTAATCCCAGGACAGAGCTCCTTAGACTGGGGAGAGCAACTGGAGCCTGGTCCTGACTCGGAAGAGTTTCTCCGACCCCCAGTTCACCCAACACCTGCTGAGAAGAAAGTCAGTCTGGTTTTGTTCTTCAATCAGGCTGTGAAATACCCCAAAATTATCATCACTGAATCAGCTAAGTTTCTGTCCATCCGCTCATTAATTCAGGTGATCTCAAAGATCTCCAAGTCCATGTGGAAGCCTTGGAACTACTTGGTGGGAACTGGAGACGAGGAGGGGACCCAAGCACCAAACAGGAAGGCAGGTGACGAAGAGACAACTACAAAAAAGGAAGATCAAGAATCTAAGCCTTCCAGTACGGCATCTCCAGGTGTGTGGATCATTGCTATTTCTAATCACTGAACTGAATGGCCTACTAATCAGGATTTGACCCCTTTGTAGCGTTTGACTTATATTTATGAGGCTTAATAACATTATATTTGTATGTGTGTATTCTAAGCTTATTTCTTACTTTCAAGCCTTGCTCAGTGTAGAACTGAGACAAATGTAATCCCTTCTGTCATAGATAAGGACATATCTTGGCAACTCAAATCAGCTAATAAAAATAAATTCGTGAGATTATTTTATTAAGACCTCCATAGCTCAGAATGTACATCTTTTTGTTAGGTGTAATTTCTTTAGATATCTGAAAATAAGGTGTTTTATATTTCCTCAGATTACCTCTTTCTGGTCACCTCCCTGTAGTGATTAAGAGGGATTTAACCCCAAAATGGAAAATATTTGAATTGCTCAGTTACTGTTTGAGTTGGCAAACATTTATCATAAATAGGAAAAAGATTTAGGTGCTGAACCTATAGAAAATGAAGGTGGTTATACTCCTCACAGACGTATCAGCCTGGTTACCCTGCACAAAATAAATCATTCCCTTTCCCCTCTATATGCATCAAGAGCCTTTCTGATATTGGGACACATTTCCATTCCTTCTGGGAGTGTAAACTTGTTTCCAGATTCTGGGCATCGATTTCCAAGGTAATTAGTGGGACCTTTGAAATAAAAATGAAAAAAGACCCTGGTGTTTACCTCTTAGTTGTTACTTCCAGGGAATTACACTTCCCTACATGTACTCCAAACTTCTTTAGATGCTTTTTAGTTGCTCAAAAGTGTGTCTTACACAACTGGATCAAAGACTTTCTGCCAAGTGTCACGAAAACAAAGGACAGTTTACTGTAGGAAACACAGGGAAGAAATATCAGGGAGAAAATAAAACCTTTAAATAAACTAATAATCCCATAAGACCAGTCATCCCCAAGCCCACCAGTGGACAAGGACATTTTATTTTCATATAATTAAAAGCAATGACACTAGAGAGGGAGAATAAACATCAAGAATAATCTTCATGTGTTATTTCTAAAATTAATAAATCAAATTTAGTGGAGGCGGAAAAATCAAACGGAGAGACAGTAAAGGAGGCACTGACAATTCTCTAATTAGCATTTTGACAGTTCAACCAGCTCTTGTCTCGGCTGTCACCTGAATATGTTTGGTTAGATTCCATTTTCCGTATCAGAGAAGAGTTTTCTGTTTCTAACAAATTCAAACCCTCATCAGCGAGTGGTTTAGAATCAATTTAATGTCAAAACAAAGACTGTTTTCAAGAAATTTGTTTTAATGGTGCGGCATTTTTGTATCTTGCAAATCGCCCACACAGAGCATGTAGAAACAGAAGTATTTCTGTGCCTGTGATTGTGTTGTTTTGAGCCTTCCCACATGAGTGCATAAGCAGACGAATCATGTCTCTTTAGCTGGATGCCCATTATTAACTCTGGAGCACAGGCATTGTGTGTTGAAATCATCAGGTTTCCTTCCAACATAAACACGAGGAAGACTCATCAACCTGCATTTCTCTTCCCCATTCCTCAGGGGCCTTCTGAGTTTAAATGTTTTTATGTGCTGGCTGAAGAAGAAAGTGGTTTTCAATTGGCAGACGTCGCTGTTCAGTGTTTGTTGAAACTGTGTTACACAGTTGTTGATTCAATTTTGGGGCAATTTGTGAGAGCGTGGAGGTCCTGCGTTTCAGGCCTGTGTGTGTGTGTGTGTGTGTGTGTGTGTGTTTAACAGGGAGGTAGTGTGTGTGAGATGGAGAGAATGGTGAGGAATGAGACTAAAAGACCCTGCTGAAAGTTTATAGCATGCATTTTTCATTTTGTTCAGACATGTGTGTGTATGTGCGTGGTGTGTGTGTGTGTGTGCAGGTTTGTATCTATGTGTGTCTAGAGGCTTAAAGCTTCACCCAGGTGGTTTTTGTGTTGCATTTTTACTTATTCATCTTAATTTAAAATAGCTCTTTTAAATGTGATAATGACACAGGAGTGTCCTTCAATTTCTTAAGTTTGTTAATTAGCTTGAGACAGTGTTATTTTGTGCTCTTGCCCATATATTGTCGTGATTCTGCCATGTTATCTAATTTTTAGTTTATTAGTTTATTTAACAGGAGCCATGTACAACACAACTGTGGAGTGTGGTATGTACTGTAGCTTTGTGGTCTCTATACACTGATAGTGCGAGCAGGCATGTGGTGCTTCTAGCTTGAACAGCGCCCTGGGCTATAGATGCTATTTGAATGTAGGTTCATGCATTATTTATATGTGACACTTAATGTGAATATACAGCAATCATATATTCCATATGTGCTTTTTATATCCTCTCCGTAAAAAAAAACATTTTGAGTGTTTATGACAATGCACACATTAAGACAGTTGTATTATTCCAAAGTAGGTCATGTGGCAAGAAAGAAATCTGTCCTGACAAAATACTACATTCATTTATTTTATGTGCAATATTGGTTGACATGAGCTTTTAGAATATTCCTGTGTGTTTTTTTGTTAATAACAACTTGTATGTTTACATGAATAACATGTTCACATCATAAACTGGTAATTACATTACACACGTTTTTTTGAAAGCTCACACTTTAACCGTGTTGACGGTTAAATCTTTCTGTCTTTGTAAGTCTAATGTTTTCAGTATCTTATCCAACCCCCTGCATGCAGTGCTCTCTGGTTACATTTAGTGGTTTTAAACATTTTTTATAACATGGGAAATGCTCAGCTCTATTCTGACCTTTGTTTTCAGTGTCTTCAGAGCTTTGCTTGCTAGCGTTGATAATATTGAAGTGTAGACAGCCTGAGTGTAGTGACAGAGGAAAAACAGCTGACGAAGAGCAGACAGTTTTGAAATGTTTTGTCTCCCTTGGCGAGACAGACAGAATCCAAAAGATTATTTTTACTTGGTTCATCACTGTTGTTTTTGTCTTCTGCACTTGTCGGCAAAAAAGAACACCTCTGACTTCACTCCTGGTTTTCTTTTTGTTCATTTTGTGCCCTCTGCAGGTTTGTTTTCTTGGGGAAGTTCACGGTTCAGCAGCCCCTCCAAGGAGAGCAGCGTACCAGCCAGCGTAGACTCACCCACTCGTCTGGCATCTACCTTGCCCGCCTCCGGTATTCCTATCACTACAGATAGCACCAAGACCTGGGAGAATCCAGAGACCCACACATCCACCGCCTCAAGCACTGCACCTGAAATCACCTCATCCAGCGGGGATACCTGGGTCCGCGTTGAATCAGAGACCACGACCCAGCCGGTTGGCAAGAGGGAGGAGACGGTGACCTCCAGAGCGAGCGGTAGGGGCTGGCAGAGGGAGGGGAAAGAAGAACCGAGGCGAGGACAGGAGTAGAGGAGAAGAGAAGGAGAGAGGAGAGGAGAAAGGGAAAGGAGAAGATGAGGGGAGTGGAGAAATCACCGGAGCAGAGGCAAAGGGGGAGATACAAGTGTCAAGACGACCGGTTGGAACGTCTAAACCGAGAGAAAGGTCCAGAGAAAGATCCAGGGAGAGGGGTCACAGGAAAGGACAGTCCACCACTGCCACCACCACGACTACCACTGCCACCACCAGTCCTCTGGAGATCACTGGGACGACCATAACTGGGTCGGAGAGCACCGACTTCTCTACATCCAAATCACCGTCCAGTTTACCAGCAGGAACACCATCGATCTCCCCAGACCAACATACAACACTGTACTCATCCCAATCAGCCTCACCATCCCCATCAGCCACAGTGTTCATGTCCTCTTCTCAACCATCGTCACCATCTCCTTCCTCTTCCTCCTCTTCTTCATTCACTTTCTCACCTTCATTGATTTCCCAAACCGCATCCCTCTCACCCTCACCATCATCAGTCTCCTCCCATACCCTGTCTCAAATGGTCGGATCAGGAGACCCATCACCATCTCCTCACCTTGAAAACCAGGACGGCTCCTCTAACCCCCTGACGCCGCCTCACTGGGTCCCAGTGAAGACAGCAGGTCAGAACAGCTCTGTGGATTATCCCCCGTTACTGTCAGGGCCCCCGGATGAGGAAGAGCCCGCTTGGTCTCACGCCGTGGGCTCAGGGGCCCTGTTACCTGGCAACATGGAGGAGGAGAGCAGCAGAGGAGCGAACGTCAGCACCGTTACTCTGGGCCCAACAAGTAAGCTATGTTTGTCTGTTTGTACATTTTATTTTATAAGTGTATCTACGTATCTTCATGTGTTTTAATTAGTCATACACTTATAGTATTATGAGCATTATTTTGATTTGATAGCGGATAATTCTGATTCATCACTGGATATTTTTTGTAGTAATAGTAGGAGTTCATTTCGGAGTCATGGCAATGTCACTTAAAGGTTTTGACCTGATATACTCACTATAACTAAGCATTTGCAGTTTTCCCTGTGCTATCAGGGAATTTTACCCATAGTTTTTGTACATTTCTCCAAATTATATGGTTCAGATATTCCACTGTTCCTATGGTAGCAAGTTTATCAGTCAACTATAACCGACCACTTAACGTCCTAATTAGCATGCCATTAACCAGTAGTTTGTGTTTAAAAAATGCATCACAAATAAAGACACTGCCAGAAGACTGGATGATGAATGAAAGCTTGTTTTCTGCCTTTTTTATCTTAAGTTCAAAGGGTAGAAAAATAATTAAATTCACTGTGCCACTCAATAGTAATAAGGTGGAATGTTTTCTTGTGTGTTAGTCAACAGATGAGTTGATGAAATGTAGCCAGCGATAAAACTAGATATGCTTTCCGTCACATAATTAGCAAGGCAACACTGCTTTTAAAGTAATTTTAAGGTGTAATCGATACATCTTCCTGTTTAGCTCTTTGTCTGCTTGTTGTTCTTGGCTTCCCGCTTTTTGTTGCAGCAAAACCTTTGATTCCTAAACCTCAGGAATTACATACTAAGTCATTTTCTGTTACAGGAATGTTCCTGGTTGTAAAAGAACAGAATTATCCCTTCATACAGTTTTCTTCATCATCCTTTCACTGAGCTCAGCACTGGCTTATTTATTGTAAGATTCAGTGTTCATCCCCTGGCTATGTACCTACCATTTATTCCTGCCAGAAGCAGAGATCACATCCTTGTCACTGTATACAATCTGCTGATTAAGTCTGCAGCCCTGTGCTGTACATCCGAGGGGCCGGCCACATGGTTTATTTCTCGCTCGATAATGAAGGTGGGGGAAAAATCCTATCACCCAGCGTGTGAATGCCCCACGGACATCATGCTATCACACAAGGTGATTTATTTTGTCAGCTCATGTCTGCTGCAGTCATGGCTGAGGTGTGAGGAGTCTGCGGATAGAAAACAGCTGTAAACTGTATCGACGAGAAGACGAGGTCAATCTGGACTGCCGGTGTACAGTGTGAGAGCTGATTGATTGACGGAGAGACCCTGGAGTGGTGCAGGCAGAGGCCCGTAAACACACAAACACACAGATATCTTTGCTGGAAAAAGAGGGGGGTGGACACGCTGGCAGGAGATTGGAGCAGAGTAACGGCTTTCAGCTTACATCTCTCTCACTCTCATGTACACGGGCTCAGCTCCCCTGTGGATGGGTTTCACGGTGGTGGCCGGTATTTGCTCTCCTGACTGGATCACAGAGCACTTAATCAGTCCGTTCAATCAATGAGAGAGGAGAGAAACGAGGGGCCTCAGGTTGGATTCGAGGACCTTCAGCTGCGGAGCGCATTGTTCTCAAACTGGAGCACACACACACACACACAGACACACACGGCTTCACACTTGATGCACAGAGACACACTGAGTTTCTTTCCATTGTTTGATCTTTTTAAACTGATTTTTCATCTTTCTGTAACATTTAAATCGCAAGCAAGCTTCTTTGTTTCCCTCTCCGTGCTCCCGCGCCTTCGCAGAAATGCCAACCGTGACTTGTGAGATTTAAAGTGCTTATCCGAAATCATATTTCCACAGTAAACCGCCTTTCCACTGTGTCTGCAGCTGTGATTACTTGCAGCGAAGGCCGTGTGTGATGTGTAGATTAAATACTTTGAGGTATCCCCGGCATCGCTGCAGCAAAAGAATTAATCTCTAACGGTCTTATCTCTGGAAACTTATTAGTCGGATTTTGCTGTTGCCAGCTTATTGTTGCTGTTGTTTGTAGCAGCCGCTGTGCAGAGCGAGGGACAGTCCGCTCCTGTCAGTTCCTTCCACCATCTATTGATTTTTCTGCACCACTCGCTCTAATGAATGGCCAGGCACATAAGGTTTATCTTTCACACATGCAGACGCATGCACGCACACACACACACACACACACACACACACACACACACACACACACACACGCACACGCACACACACAAACATACTGTAGTAAATCTGCTTGTCATAACACTTTATATTTGTCAAGGCGTGCCATTGACCTTCGCTGATGCACAGGGTGCAAGTGCACATAGGGCGAGACCGCTGTACATTAAATGAAATGCGTGGCTGGTTTTAGCACCTGACGCCATCAGGATTTGAACCATCAGAGACGTTTATTAAGCAAAATTTACCATAAATCTATAAAGTTGAGGCTGTTGAGAAATCTTGCTCTGCACTGGGTCCTTGTGATTGAAAACTCGAAAACACTCAACCTGATTTTTTTGTCCCCCAACATTTATTTTGTCCAATCTGACGTGATGATAGATCAGATGATGTGAGCTTAAGATGTCTGCTTCTGGTTCATTATTGGACTGGCTCAGCCGCAGGGCTAATCATAACCAGGGTATTGATTTTCACTGTGTTAAGGAAAAACACACAAACCTGCACACACACACAATGTGAACTTCACACAGCACCTCCTCCTCAACAGTCCTCAGTGTCAGAGAAGGATCTGGCAGAACAAAGGGTCCCACAGCCGAGCTTTTGCGGCCAGGATGAACGAGTGTTGGTTTTCAAAGACCTTAAGTTGCTATAATGAGCGGCTCAGGGGAGAAACATGTGGTGGCGTGTCAATTGATATGGAAATTTGTTATTGTGGAAGGAGACCACACACATGAAGACATTTTGGTGGTGAATGGCAGGGCCAAGGCGCTCAGAGGGGGGTCTGCTCCTTTCTTTTGAGGGTGGCTAATGTCTGAAGTTCTCACGCTGCCCACTACACTCGGTGGAGTGAGCCAGGGCTCGCTTTCCATATGGTAACCATGACAACTGTGGCTGTGAGTGGATGGCGAGGTTGAGGCTCCCTGGCTTCTGATCCCTTTGAAAAGAGACAGAGTGTGAAATGGATATGCGTTGTGTTGTAGCCACTGGTTTTAGCTGAGCTTCAATTGCAGAAAATTAGGGTAGCATGTTTTTCTTTTTCTTTTCTGAGTCATACATTGATTTTATTTTTATCCAGAACCCACGCGAGGGGTGAGGGTAATTGTGTTCAAGCCGCCCCAACTTTTAGAGGATCAACATGGAAAGGAATATTTTAAGCTTTATTCAGCCCAGGAGCTTAAATACACGATGCCAAAATAAATAACATTCAAAAACAGGAAAAAACGTTTTACAGTATTTAATTAACTCACTTATTCTGAATCCCTAAATTCCTTCTCCACTCCCATCCGTCTGTCTCTTTTAGCTGAGGTGGAGCCCTGCGTGACAAACCCGTGTCTGCATGGAGGGAAGTGCCTTCCTCAGGGAACGGGCTACAGCTGCTACTGCCCACAAGGATTCACTGGGGAGAACTGTGAAATTGGTGAGTTATGCTCAAACACACACACTCACACACATCCCACACGAAAAAACAAACACTCACTCGCTGGCATAATGAAGCCAGCTCCGTGTCAGTAAGTGTGTACCTACTGGCGCAGGGGCTCTTTAACGGCCTATTGGCGGGTCAAAAGCCGAGCTGTCCGTCACGGTGAGAGAGGAGGATGAACAGAAGCTGAGGGTCAAAGGTTAGATTCAAACTGTCAGGGGATGATGGTCACAGGCCCCTCAAGGTCAGGATGTGGCAGCTTTTTCCCTGGCAAAGTTCTTTTAATCACAAAATTCCAAGATGTGTCATGTCGCAAAGAGGCTGGTTTCATGTACAAATGGATTCTGTGAGTCAAACTTACACATCACAGCTCTGAATTTCGATTAGATTTAATATCACCAGCAAATATACCTGAAGGTTTTTAAATCCTTGCTTATGTTCTCCCACAATGCAATGCAGAAAAGTACACGGAGGGTCTTCTCAAAGCTGAAGAAATTGTAGATAAATGGATTCCTCAAATCACACCATCTGGTTTTTATACTTAGTTTTGACCATGAAAGAGGTATTCAATGTTAGTCTCTGTGATATTAAAACGTCTTTATAATGTTTTAATTTGAACTTGGTGAAACCTTGAGAAAGATCAATATTTTTCATACTGTATCAAGACTGTATGAAATATCTTTCTTTAAAATATCGCTAGTTTCATCAGATCGTTGCTGGCAGTTTTGGAAATAAATGGTAATATTTGATTTAGAGGATGTTTACATTGTTAGCGATGAACACGGGTTTTAGAAGAGGTGCTCATGAGTGTCTGTAATCCCTCAGCACCTGGCAGAACTACCTCTGCAGTGATGTGACAGTTTGACACCGAGGTGTAAATCTACCATGAGGGTCCTAATTTGCTCCGTAACACATGCTCAGCTCATTAGGCAGCGATTCCTCAAGGAAGTGATCACTTTATGAATAAATGATTCACATGCAGCAGCACACTTATCTGTATTCACAGGCCAATTTGGGCTGTGAACGCCTTGATACTTACCGAGGTTTGTTCAGTGTCACAGAAAGATGGACAGATGGACAGCCAGCGGCTGATGCAGGGGTATGCTGTAAGGCTTTGTCAATGGATTTGCAGAATTTGCTTTTTTACCTCTCTGAGGAGCAGCTTCCCCACTGAATATTGGATGAGAGGCACAAAGGGATTCTTTTTATATATCGAACAACAAAGAGCTGATTTTAATGGGGAGGGAGAGAAGGTGATGTGTCTTTGACTGGGATTTAGCATCTCTCAAGGTCATCAAGGTCACTCATTGGTCAGTTTCATACTTATACAATTTTTAATTGTAAAAAGTTAAGTTTTTGTATTATTCCAACCATTTTGTGTATATTGTTTACAGGTCTGAGTCACTACATGTTCCCAGGAGCTACTCTCACCAGTGCTAATAATATAAACAAATATATAATAATAATATAATAAAAAATCACCTTGTGGGAAACCTAAAGACTAAAAACATGAATGTCTGATTGTCACTTTTCCCATTTTTAAACCTCTGATAAATGACATTCTAAGTTTGGTACTATTGTTCTTCTAATCATCAACATATTAAAATGTGTAACATTTTAGTAACTTTAATATAGATATAATTTTATGTTATGTTTTCTGCCATAGTGTCATTCCTACACATGGTGATTTTAACTGATTTAAACCAGTGACAGGTTTTTTTGGGGGGGTATTAGATAACTGGTTCTTAAACTGATATTTGATATTACAGACAAGAAACACTGTTTGATTGATTCCAACTCTGAGAGATTAAAGAAATCTTGCAAGAAAACACATTATTACAAATCTGTGGTTCAATCTCTGTCGACCTCGTTTTTCTCCATCTATCTTAACAGGGCTGCCATCTTCATAAACAGATAAACACACTCTGTTGTCAGATTAAAGTCAAGCCTAAAACTGTTTGATGTCACAGAAGAAACTAAAGTTAAAGCTGAGAAAACTGTACTTTAATGGAGGCATATTATCCTCTGATTCAGCGTCATCACTGTAACAGTTGTATTATTGTAAAATGCAGAATTTGCACAACAGCTGTTTGCAAAGACAACAGGGTCAGCAACGCTTATAGATTATCCATGTTGCGTTCTAAACGACCAATCAGCTAAGGCTACCTCGTGACCAAACAGAACCGATGCAGCCCCCGGAGTTTTCAAACTAAAATGGGGCCAGAAGCGTTTCCAAAACTTCTCCGTTTAATAAACTCCAGAATATTGGCAACGCGTGGCATATCAGAAGCAGAGTTGATGCGTTTAGTATGGATGTAGCTGCAGGAGTTAGGGGGCATGCCAGACCAGATGGTTGTGCCAGACTTTAATTTTGCAGAAAGAGAAAAACTAAAAAAAGCATTAATATGTCTCCTCTAAAATGATTGGACAACAATCGTACTTAATCCCATGATAGAACCCTCAGCGTGTGAGGACAGTCTGAAATATGAAAGTCTTGTCCCGAGGCTAAAGGTCATTCTTGTTTGATCTGTCTGACACATTTACCGCAGATCTTTACAGCCGCTGACCTTTTCCACTGTTCAGCTCTATGCTTGAATCTAAGAAACCATTTAGATCTGAGGAAATACTCTGAAGAAAGTTTAAACTTGGGAGTAGTTTTCTTTCTGCGCTCTCGCTGTGAGTTTTAATAGATTTCTGCAGTCCTGGGATACAGTCTTTTATTCTGGGTCCAAAAAGCCCACAGTGGTGAAAAGAGATTACCTACCCTCCATTTTCAATGATAAAGTGATGCTTTATTGATCCATGTAGAGAAATGTTCCTTTTGCCATCCACAGAGAGGTTGGAGAGCACAGATAGCTGCAGAGGAGCAGCCTGGAAGCTGGTATCTGTTTTCCCTACAGCAAGGTGGAAGTCTGCCAGGCTGGGGACCTGAGCCAGGACCAGGTCCAGCCTATCTGCCCACTTGCCCACCAAAATTAGGTCTACACTATAACAGCTTAAAAGGAAAAATGATTTGATGTGCAGACTGGTCTTTCTCCCTCGTGCAGCCTTTTGTGGAGGGACACGATGAACAAGAGACAAAAGAAGAGATTAGACCTACATCAAGACGACCATAAGCTCTGTGAATGGGTAGTGAAGCGTGTGTTAACACTTGAAAGGTGTTTATAGTGTCGTCCTCTGTGAGAGCATGAGGACCAATGAGGAATGTAAAGGGGATTTGGGAATCTGTATTCTTATCACATCCCTGTTTGAATTACAGCACTGTACACGCCGACATGCTCACATTTCACTGGTTAAACAAGGACCAGCTCCTCTTGTCAGAACCTAAACGCCCAAACAGGGTTTTTTTTTTGCATCTTTATGAAAAACATCTCTCCAGCAGGAAAACGTCCTTTATTTGAACCCTAACGACATCTACGACCCATCAGCTCTTAACGCTTTCCCCTCTCTACAGATGTTGATGACTGTCAGTCGGAGCCTTGTGAAAATGGAGGCACTTGCATTGACAAGGTTGATTCATTCCTCTGTCCTTTGCCTGCCCAGCTACGGGGGAGACACGTGTGAGAAAGGTGAGATGGAGGAAACGGCACACACACATATACACATGCACACACACACACACACACACACATTTACACACAGATACTGAACAGATGACTCCAAGCCATGTTAGGGGGATTTATTATTATGCATCGTGTTATTTGACTGTGTTGCACCAAAAGATTCAGTACATCGTGGTGTGTGTGTGTGTGTGTGTGTGTGTGTGTGTGTGTGTGTGTGTGTGTGTGTGTGTGTGTGTGTGTGTGCAGCCACAGTGGTGAGCTTATTAAGATTCGCAGCCATCTGATAGCAGCAGTGAAAGGTGCTGGTGGAAATAATCCTGATCAGTGTGCAGCCATGCGGCTCTGAGACACAGATACACTGTGTGTCACACTGTGATGGATTCTGACTGACTCTTCTGTGTGTACTCAAATTTTCCACGCCAGTTAATATTTGCACATTTTCTGTCAGCATCTCCACATACTTGGCCGCAGAATTATTTGATAGTTGTTACCCATCAAATACTCATTTTTATTGTGTTTGCTGTTTTAGCAATATTGTTTTATAATTGCAGTAGCTGTGTTATGTGCCGGTTTAAGATTAAAGGTGTCCTGTGGGGCTTTGCCATACATAGTAGTAATGGTCAAAGAATCCAGAGAGAATAGCTGTTACCAAGGTATATGTCGATATTCATCTAAATAAAGCAGACAAATAAACACTATTTATATAGGGCTTTGAAAAACAGGATTAAAATGGGTGTCATATGGAGAAGATAGTTAAAATGAGGGCAATGGAAGAGAGGCAGAATACACTAGTGGGCCATATCTCCAACAAGGTTGTGAAAAAGAATTCAGTCCACAATTTTATGGGATCTTCCTTGGGTCATGCTCCACCCCTTCACAAAATTGAATGGAAATAGGTTCAGTCATTTTTCAGTAATCCTGCTGACAGACAGAAAGACAGACAGAGTAATGGGAATGAAAACACAGCCTCCTTGGTGAAGGTAAACATATAAAAACAAGCAGGAATAAAACGACAACTAAAACATTTAATAGAGACAAAGTCAAAGAAAACAAGTCAGTTTTAACATAATGTTAAAGCAGTAGCTCAATATTTTGGGAAAAAATGTTTATCTCTTTCTTGCAGACAGCTGCCAAGATACAATGTGTCTTAATAATTGAGCTTTTAAGATAAAGCAAATAAGTAGAAAAGAACAGAACCATGGGGAAGGCAGAGAAACAAGCCACTGAAAACAAGTAAAACTAGCAATTAACTGGTGTCAAAAAGATCAATTTAGGTGCTCGTATGTGAGGATCCATACCAAGGTAAACAATCGATACAGAGGAGGGATTTATATGAATGTAAGAAAGTGGAATTAGATTTTTGGATGGCAGAGTATGTTTCAGTGGTTTGTGGCACTAATCAACCCCCATACCACACATTCAAACCAACACACACTCAGATTCCATCAGCTCCCTGGCTATAGCCACATCCACCTCTCTCTCTCTCTCTCTCTCTCTCTGCACTAGTAATGAGGATTAATGAATATCTAACCTTAGTAGTTATAAATGAAACCGTGGGCCTTGGTGTTATTAATGAATACTAATAGTGCAGAGAGAGGGCCACGTGTGCAGTGAATTGAAAACAATCCAGTATAATTACAGTTCGTGTATTTAGCCTCTCAAGATGCCAGAGTCATATATTTAAGTCGTGAGTGAGATAGAACGCTTGGTTAAAAAGAGTAAATGGTTCTTCTGCTTCCTCTCTCCTCCCACCTTAGACAGACTGTTTTATCTTTCTCCATGTTCCTGCACTAAACTGTGCTTTCACGTGCCCTTCGAGGAGTAATTTTAGCTCCTCTCATTTCCCCTCCTCTTTTCTCTTCATCTTCACAGACATAGAAGGCTGCGAGCACGGATGGTGGAAGTTCCACGGCCACTGCTACAGGTAGGAATGATGGCTGCACCGTGAAAATGAATGGAGTCACAATATATTTACCTGCAGCCACAGGGGCCTCGTTTATCTGCATTACTTCTTCATACCCTTGAGTTATCCGTGACATACTTACTGCAGCACTCTGTGCCATTTACACTTGGGCGTGCTGCATATGTATGAAATATGCATTTTCACATCCACTTTCACGGCCTTGTTCCACAGGTACTTCACCCACAGGCACACGTGGGAGGACGCAGAGAAAGACTGCAGAGAGCACAGTGCCCACCTCAGCAGCGTCATCTCCACCACGGAGCAGGAGTTTATCAATGGTGCGTGTGTGTTTCTGTTGTTGGGGTTTGACCAGAACTCTGCGGAAATGTTCACAAAACAAAAAAAGTAAACAACTTCAACAAGGACATGCTAATTCACTCCAACCAAAAATACACAACCAAACAATACCATAGAGAAAAGAAAAAAACTGAATTAAAATACTAATCTCCTGATTTGTTCATTTATATTATGATGCACGCAGAGTGGAAGACAAAGAAAGGAATTAACAAATTAAATGATGAAAAGAACATAGAACAGGAGTGTGAATCACGTAGATATATCGGTGTGGGTATCAGATTTCTTACAGTGTAATTAGTCAACGATTGATCCTGTACTGGTTCTCTACAGGCCTGGGTCATGACAATGCCTGGATTGGACTGAACGACCGCACAGTGGAGGAGGACTTTCAGTGGACTGATGGAAACGATCTGGTTAGTGATCAGTGTGTTTAGATCTGCTGCCGTGTGAGAATTTGAAAGGCCCTGAAGATAAGATCGGTGATAAAATGAGCACAAATCAAAGTTAAAATCCTGAAGAAGATGCACTCGGTTTTTATTGAATAAGAATTCAATGCCCTGAAACTCAATAATGTGCATTATCAGGTCTGTGTCGGAGCAGTTTGATCAGATCTGAAAGGAAGAAGAGCTCTGATAAAGATTTACTGATAGTAAATACAGAAATCTCTTATGAACAAGACACAACTGTTGAAACATTTGTATTCATGAAGGACTACATTGTTGACAATAACAAACACATTTAAAAACAAGTCTTTAGGACTTTAAAAGATTAAACGTTTCCATTTATATGCAAAATCAAATTTCTAATCTTACACATGGAATTAATTGGAAAATGAAAGCATTCGTCTTTGCCTTTAGAGAAAACAAAAAAAGAGAAAAGTTGAGAGACTTCCAGAGAGCACTGAGAAATGAAAACTAATGCAGCTGAGCTGAAGCCTGTCGGGACCCGTTGGGACAAAAATCTTGGAATTCCTTCAGGTTCATGATCAGCCTTCAGGTTTGGGTTAGGTCGGTCACAATTTCTTGGTTGTTTTTTTACACAGCACAGTCTGTGTGTCAGGGACAGGACGATCTCTGAGCCTTGGCTATCGTCTGATGACGAACTAGCCTCCTCTGTGGGTGTAGACAGCGGATATGCGAATCAAGACTTCAGATCGCTGTTAACCGTTTACGCTCACACATTTTTTTATCTATGAGTTGAATGTTTCTCCACACAAAACACAAACAGTGGCTATTTGTAGGTGCTTTTGGTCCAGAGGACCTTATGGCTGATCTCTATTAACAGCTATCTGCTTATGAATACAGAATGCTTGTGGCGCTCGGATAGTTTTCTCTCTCGGATGCATTCGGAAAGAAATGTTCGACCCGAGCCCCAGTCTAAGCTGAACTGTGTTGCTCTTGTGCAGGTTTATGAGAACTGGAGGGAGAGCCAGCCGGATAACTTCTTTGCAGGTGGCGAGGACTGTGTGGTGACCATTGCCCATGAGGATGGCAAGTGGAACGACGTGCCCTGCAACTACAACCTGCCCTACATCTGCAAGAAAGGCACAGGTACTGCAATACTGCTGAACCGAATGTAACCAAACAGGGGATAGCACTCGACAAACTAACTAGTACTTTTAGCATCATTTAAAAAAACGTGCACATACACAACTACATGTAGAAATGATTGGTTCTCACAAAGCTTCAGGAGTTGCTCAGACTTCAGTAACTTTTGTGAAGATTGGGATTCAGTCTCAAGTCTTCACGGTCTCACTTACACTTTGACCAGGCAGCAGAACTGTCGTTACGGATATTGTCAATTTTTCATCAATACAATCTGAAATTCCTCTGTGCGGTTCCACCAAGTTTTCCTCGTACTCACCTTCACCTTCCCCCTGAGACCCGACTCAGCCAGGCTGAATGTGAAGATGCAGTGAGATCTGATAGGATGCAAGGAGAGCTATAGACAGGGAGACACAGTGGACGTCCAGGAGGGGTTAGAAAAGGAAAGATGAAGTGGTTGGGGAGTGTTTGTTAGTCTGGCTGTGGTCTCATGGCTCTGTGGCTTGGCTGTGTTCCCTGTGGACCGCAGAGACCCGGTACCTCCCCCTGGACCCACCACCGCTCAGCTCAAATTGCAGATACAGAAACAATGCTGCCATCTACAGGCAAAACACACTGTAATACTGTGCCTTCTGTACCTGCAAATATGGACAGTGCCCTAATGTCAGCATTTTTACACACAGATGCATGAAGTGGAAGTGCAGACTATTATCGTAAATTAAATCATTGACTGATGTGAAATAAAACATGTATATGTATCAACTTCTATCTGCATGATTTATGATTTAATTCAATTATTTTCAGTGTTGTGTGGGACCCCGCCCACAGTGGAGAATGCCCATTTGATAGGTCGCCGGAGGTCACACTATGACATCCATTCGGTGGTGCGTTACCAGTGCTCTGAAGGCTTCTACCAGCGTCACATCCCCACCACTCGCTGCCGGGCCGACGGGAGCTGGGAGAGACCCAGGATCATCTGCACAAAGTGTGAGTGTCTGTTTTCAACCCACAGGCCACCTGAGAGAGGTCAGAGGAGACTGGCCAGAAAGGCTCTGGTAACTCAGAGAACCTCTCTATATAATGTGGGGAGCACAAAAGCATCGGAGAAATACATAGAACCTTGAAGCAGATGATCATGTTGGGTTCCACCCCTGTCAGCCGAGAACAGAAAACCTGAGGCTGCAGTGGACACAGGTTCATGAAAACTGGACAGTTTAAGACCTGGAAACTTAGCCTGGTCTGATAAATCTGCAGAGGCTGCAGATGGTAGGGTTAGAAATTGGCATCAATAACAGGAATCAATGAACCCAATCTGCCTTGTGTGTGCTGGTAATGGTTGAATGGTGTGGTAATGTTTTCTCCCACACATTGGGCTCATTAATACCAATTAATCATAATTCTAATACCACAGTCTGTCTGAGGATTGAAGCAGACCATGTGCAGGCCACATTGTACAATCTTCTCAAGGCTATTTCCAATTTAATCAGGTCACAAAGCAAAAGTTCTGTCACTAATTTAACAATGTACTTCAATGCCCCCTAATCCTCATCCACCACCTTGACTTGATTGCAAGCTTGAACGTGCAGAATTTCTGCAATTTTAAAGGATTGTTTCCAACATCATGTGGAATTGATGCCATGAAGAACTTGTACTACAGAAAAAACTATGTTTGAGGTCTGTTTGGAAAACTGTGTCTTCATTATCACTGAATATAAATGGGATTAATTAAATTCAATAATCTTACAAAATAAACTGTGTTGTGTATCTGCTATAGTGACGCATATAACATCACGTACAACATATAACAAGCTACACATTTGTTTCCATTCTACTTTCAGCCCGGCGTTCACACCGGTACAGACGCCACCACCACAATCAGCACCGCGAGCGCCGCAGCCACAGGAGACACGGCGGAGACGGACACAAGGCCAGAGAGGACGCAAACAGCTCCTACTGAACCAAATAACACAACATGTCTGCTACGCCTAGGTGCTAACCATGGCCCATAAAGAAAAGACAGTAGTTGACACCCCTCCTGTTTTCCTTTCGTGCTTCTGACCATGCTCTCCGTTTAGCTGACGAATAAGGTTTTCTTACTGTAACATAAGGTTTATCTCCATAACCCTGTCACTGAGTGTGGGTGTTTTTGATGCCTCCTATTGTTTTCACGCTGCTTCCTTAACCAAGGTCCATGCGAACACTAACTCCTACACTAACTCGTATTAACACCCGCCCTCCGCCCCCCCCCCCGACGTCTCAGTACAGTAAATCCTGCACCTCTCTGGGTCTGTCGGACCGACAGCAGTGTGTGAGCATGTGTGAGCGTATGCATGTAGAAGAGAGGCGTAGAGAAGTGCTGAGTCAGGTTTTCTTTTCTAAAGGTTTGCTTGTCCCACATGAAAAATGACTTCATCCTAGTTTTCTGTTTACAAAGCACAGATGTAATTGATGCAAGACTGCGTTCAGCCCCTGGTAACCCTGAGGTTTTTATGTGTGTACTGTAGCTGTTACTTTTTTCTCCCATAGAGTTACTGAATAGCTGGTCTGTCTTAATCTACTGACATGCTTTTTTCCTGATATTTACTATGTTTGTGTATGTTGCTATTTATTATGAATCATTTGCAAGTGATATACTTTTCAACTTATATTTCAAAAAGCCAACGTAACATCATTTTTTTCTATATAAGTCCAACAATCAATTAGTTACAAAGTTAATCATTTGATTGCCTCTAATTTCTGTACTGTAAATATTGTGGTGTTATGTCATTGGCTGATCCTTAATCAATAGCTGGACCTTGTCCAATCAAATAGAACCCCCTCTCTCCATAAGCACTCTAAACTAAAGCATATATCCCATTGACATAGTTAGTTTAGATGGGATTATACCGTACACCCTCGAGATAACCACTTGATTGTATCTGAATCGCTAAATACTTTCGATCTTTGCACGGCTATATTTACATGATGGGTAGAATGTCACAATTTTTTTGTCTTTGGTCCTTTTGATATTTGATCGGTCATTCACTTTTTTGGTGTTCTTATGACTTTTTGTCCTGCTGTTGTATTTCATTCTTAATAAAGTGATAAAAATTTACATTGCTGTTTATTCTTTAATTAACTCTTATTTATTTCTACATTGTAAATGTCGCAACAACCACAGATTTTGCATTGACACTCTTGATCCCCTGAGGATGAATCCCAATATCTTGGCTTGTCCATTGACTTTTCCCATTGCACTTTCACTGATCAAGTGAAACCCATTCATATTTATCTGACTGCCATGAAACTTTACATTGATACATGTCTTCCTATGAGGATGAATTCCGATATCTTAGATTATCAATTGACTTTTCCCATTGCACCAACAAATTAGAGTTTACATTTATCAAGTGAAACATCTTAATGTTTATCTAACCATTGCAATATAAATTTGTACCTAGACATTCATGCTACTCCCCTCTTTTGGTTTTGACTGTAATGTCAAATATGGACAAATATAAGATGAACCACCATGAAGTTTCCCCTCAGTATGAACAGTATGAACAGTATGAACAGGTATGAACTAGTGCCCCCCTCAGTTCAAAGTTCCATCCAACACTTAACTGTATCAAAAATACTTAAAAAATGAATGGCATTCACATTTTCCTCAATAATTCAATGTTAGCATGCTGACATATTAAACTGACATCATGAATGGTTAATACCCGATGTGAGCATTAGCATGGAGATTTGATCATTTAGCTTAAAGGTTCACATGGAGCTGCTAGCAAGGCTGGACCTGGGTTGTTTGTTTCACTGGAGGGAACAGGTCCTTCAGTCCATTAGTTTTTGAAGTGAAAGTGCTGTGGTGTGTAGAATGTTTCTGTCATGTCACAGATCCCCCCCCAGTGGATGAAACTCTTAAAGACTAAAACTGTTTGTACCCGCACTGCTGATCAGTGTGTCGTGTGATCATTTGTGTTGCTGTCGTGTGTCACAATTCACCTGGACCCAGGTTCACTGCTTATCAGTTTGACAACAGCAGCAGCTCAGAGCACATAGGGCACGATGGCATCACCAGACGGAGGGGACAATACTGACCTCTGAGGAAACGTCTTGTTAAACCACTAAAATGCTCGGCTGGTGTAGAAAAGCAGATTTTTGCTTTATTAGCTGAGACACTCACAGATACGGCAGCATTTGTTTTCATTGTACAAAATAAAGTGAACCACGAGATACTGAGATAATTAGAATTATTGGTTGCTCAATTGAACAGAGCCAATAATAAATCATTAATCAAAAACAGTAATTTCTCAACCTTAAGGTTTGTACTGTTGAGGCTGTAGAAAACTGTGATGCTTTATCATTTATTGACATAATTATCAGTTGATCACAACTTGATCAGTGCAGTGACAACACATAGACCCAGACATTGCACAGTATCTGTCAACCTCTGATACCATCTCTCTTATCGCAAACTCAACATATTCAGGCTTTCAACCCTTCATTGAATTTTATGAAGTTACTAAACTCTATAGTTTTGGTTTTCACTGACCCAGTACAAAACAAACTTTGGAGTTCTGTTGTGGATTCCTGCATAGAAACTATATAATAAGACTTTCACTCTCCAGCGGTTTGTTGCTGACCTATATATTTAGGTTAACATGCTCAGTTTGGAAAGATCACTGTATCGGCATGAGTCACCTGAAAGCTGTGCGAGATGATCACAGCCCTCTACTTCATCAACTGCTTTCTTATCAGGGGTCCAATAGTCCGAGCAGGGAGTGCTGCGCCAGGTGACGGATGTTTGTAGACTTTCCCTGGGTTTTAAGGTTGAAAAATTAGGTGTTTTAAGCAGTTTGTGCACAACAGAGAGTCCCAGAAAACATTAGCCTTGTCATAATGTGACGTATTCCTCGACAGTCCGTGGCTGGAGTGAGGTTTAGTTTTTCTTCTTCTCATTGTTGGTCTGTCCCTTGGGGACAGGTTTCATAAAAAAGGTGGGACTGGAGTGGCAGCGCAGGGCCAGCAGAGCCGGCACCGCAGCAAGCAGCACGTTGAGGGTGATAACAGACCACCATTTGTCTGCAGGGACTCGGTACGTGAAGGGAGTGCGGGAGTGCAGAGATGCACCGATATGGCACCACTGGGTCTGGAGAGAGGAAGCCAGAGTAGCAGCAGGAAGCCAACGTTAGACTCTATGTTGTAATTTGCTTTTACTAGGAATATGAAGAACTGCAAACACATAATTATCAGTTACCTGAGCCATGGCTCCAGCAAAGAAGATGGTCCAGTCTAACATCCAGCTACACCCTGGTGTTTTCAGACCGTAGATGAAGACAGTCAGCAGGGGCAGAGCGTAGAATAAATACACCAGCATCTGAAAGAATTATGCACAAGAATCAGTTCTCAAGGATGTACAATATATTTGGTTTTATTAATTCTGTATTCAGACTGACCGTAACCCTGGGGAAGCCGACTGGGTCTTTGAGGTAGGGCTCGTACTGATAGATGTAGGTGAAACAGGTGTCCAGAGGACAGTCCAGCACCACCTGGAACAGAGACAGAAACATGTTAACTAATATCTCAAAGAGTGCGTTAAGAGGCAGAGACACTGAAAAGAAACATTAGGTTTTACTCACAAAGCCTCTGAAAACTGAGAAGACCATGGCTCCCATTAAGAGAAGTGACAGAAGCAGGTCGACCGGCCGGGTCAGTAGACTTTTCTTCTGCTCCGCTGCAATCTAGTCAACACAGGAGCATTCTCAGTTAATGTGGGTACACACCATCTCATTATTTTTATAGTGATTCAAAGTGTCATAAATTGAGAGGGCAGATTTAGGTTTTACCTAAAGATACACTGGTATCAGCAGTGTAGGAGAGTAAGACAGGCTGCATTTTATGGCAGATTTGCTTTAAGTTGAACCTGTTTTCATTTATATTTACTCATTATTTTAATTATAGTTACTATTTATTATAATTTCCAGGAACATTTGCAAACTAAGAAAGTGCATTACCTTATATTATAAGGAAGGATCCTTTTAAAATGTGTGTATAGATAAACAAATAAGGTCAATACAACAACTTATTGAATTTATATTATTATCATCAATAACAGGTCACCTGTCAGTGATAATGAAATATATGTGCAATATGATGATATATAATATATGATGATAGAAAAGGCATCTATTATTATTATTATTAAGCCTCAAATCGCGCTTAAGGGCGATGTCTTCATCATTTAGATGGTGCTTCGTGTTCTTCCGCACACTGATTCAGGCAGGACATCAGCCAACAAATGAAAGGACAAATTATGTGTCCTTATGTGAAGATTAAATATAATCATGAGATTTTAGTTATATAGTTTTTACTTTGATAAAAGTTCAATTATATGAATCTCTAAAGGAAAACGGTTTGAAGACACTCCTCTCAGATATTCAGAATATTGTAAATGTCTCACTATTTGAAATTCACCTTGTCTGCTGTGACAACTGGCATCTCTCTGTGTCTCCTGAAGAGCACGGACGCAGCCCAGAAAGGCGCCACGAAGAAGGGGACGTTCCTCCAAAAGGCTGGACGAATGTTAGACCCGTATTTACCTGCACACAGGAACACCATCAATAGAAATGCTCTCAAACAACACTCTACTGTTCAGAGAAAGACAGTGTCTATTAAAGCAGCTCTCACCGACGACCACTCCTGGGATGAGAACAATTTGGTGAGCGATGGAGGAGCCCGCCCACAGCAGGCCCAGGCTTCGGTAGGACTTCCTGCACAGACAGGAAAACAACAAACTTCATCAATGTGCGTCTATAAACATGCAGCAGATAATCACAGACGGTGTGTGATGGGACAGCTTACCCTTTAAACATGCGGTGGATGATAAAGAGGAAGAGGACTAAGTGAAAGACGCCTTCCCAGTAAGACATCATCACAGCATAGGCAGTACTCAGATGAGGCTCACCCTGAAGAGACCGAAGCACATCGTGGTAAACGCTTTTACTTTTGACACATAAACACGTGGAAAAGAAACCAATCATTAGGAAGTAGTGTTTTAGAGGGTGGCCGGAAAAGTTGATTGGGTCCTCCCGTGTCTAATCGTCACAGGTCTTCATTAAATTTGGCATGTTGATTCAATTTCAGTTCCATAGGTTTCTCTTGTGACCAGATAAGCTTGAAAAATGTTATTGAGATGACCCATTTGGAAGTTCTCTTACCATCCTCAGATAGAAGCCCATGAAGCCAGAGATGAACCCATCTTGCTCTAAAGCGTTCGTCAGGCCCACCATGCAGGTGAAGGAAAACTCTGCGAACGCTGCAGAAACACAACAAACACGCAAACTGCTGCTTCCACACTCAGACCACAGATACACGTTTAAATGTGTGTGTATCGGACTGTACCGTAGAATAAAGGGTCCACGTTGGTCTTGTGTCGCACAGTGAGGAGGACGAGAAGAAGAACAGATCCCAGGACGACCAGTCCCATGCCCAGGATAGGTAGAGGTCTGAGGGGGGAAAAAACACAAGGGATGGAGCTTTGCTTGCATTTCTCATCTTTAGTCTATTAGGCAGTCTTTTTCCAGACACGTCCTGTTAAATAAATCACCTTGTACTTCTTAAAGTTATCACAGACAGCTCTTCTATGGAACCGACGTTTTCATTAAATTAATCAGGAAAATAATTAGTAGACTATAATGACAATAATCTTTGTTTCTAGCCCCCAATTTTACTAGAATGTACAATTTATCATTCACATTCATACTTCCATAAGGAAAAGGTGAGGAGTAATTTAGAAGAATGAAGAACTTAAATCCTGGAAACCATTTAATTAACTATATTATTTCCTTTTAGACATGATATCTAACACTGAATGCAACAAAATATTTTTTTCAAATTGGAAAGTTTGAATTCTTATACTTTTCGGTGGAACTCTATTCTACTGATCTTGGCACAGACAATGAGTGAATTTGGGTCATATTATAATTGTATAATCTTAAATTCAACTTTATCAATTAACTATAATGAACTAGTTTTACCATTTGACTCTATTTTCTTAAAATAATCGTTTCTTACTTTTACTTTCTTTATCTTTCCTGTGTTGTGTTTAAACAAAGATTCGTTTGTCATTATTTATGAATGTGTGAATATCTTGTCAATGTTAACAACCCTCTATATCGATGGTTATGGGCCTGTTCTCGAGCCTGTAACTATCAGCAGCTCGCTTGTGCAAGGCCGCACACACATACACGCACACAACCACGCACACACTTACTCCTGGAGCGCAGGGATGTTGTTCAATATGTATAAAACTCCAGGAGCCAAGAGAGAGATGAGAAACACGGAGACTTCCACCGGCGGCCTCATTGTTCAAAACGTATTGTTTGAAATGTCCAGAGAGAAATGTTCCCAGTTAAACGCGGTGACAGGCGGTAGAACCAGAACGAGGCATGTTAGGAGCCAGTGTCGTCTCCACTGCTTGCAGAGGCAAGGAGACAATTCTAAAGGTGCGTCAGTGGTTGGCTTTTGATCTGTGAAGAAACAGCGCACTGGCTCGCTCCAGCGTTGTCTGCAGGTCTCAAAGTTCAACCCAGGAGTCACGACCACCAGGTGGAAATTTAAAGGAAACGTGTTGGGTCGTGCGTCATGCGTAAGTTTCGCATTTGGCTCTGCATTCTTGGTTTGATATCTTGATTTGATCTGTTGGCTGATGTTGATTTTGAACTTAATGAGATTTAGTTGCACATGTTGCTGACAAATCATCATGTTTCATATATGTTGACAGTGCAGCTAGTACACATTGCCGCCTGCTGGTGGCAGCTGTCCTCCACTCATGTCCTCAACTTGTCCTCCTCTACTTTTGCATTCTATCTTTTTTTAGGATTCTAGGAACTTGAGATAAGTAGGCAAGGAAAATCGTTAAAAAAACCTGTGTCATATTGCACAGGTTGAAGTGTTTTGTAGGCCCCTGTGGCCCCTGGGGTTCACTTGAGGAGCCATCTGTCCGTGTTGGTGTAAGATTAAGAACAGCTAAGTCTAATGTCTCCATGCTTGATTAAATTCTGGATTATATGCGAGATGGAACATAAAGTTCAGAACAAAGATTATATTGTTTTATTGTTGTCAGGGTGTTTGATTAAATCTGATCATTATTGTAACATTTCTTTCTGCGGTGTCTTTGCATAATATTGGATCACATAACTCTATTTACTGCAGATCATCAGCATTATGCAACTGCCTCTTATGGATGAACAACATTTGTAAAGCAGGCCTTCATCTAATGCAACTTTATCTTCTGTAACAAAGCGGCTGAAGAGGATTATGCTGCTGTTGCCACAGAAACTTAGTGACCAGTGGAAAGAGAGAGTAGAGAGGGGTGGGGAGTTCAAGAAGAGAGTGGAAGCCGACAGATTCAATCAGACTTACTGAAAAACCCTTCGCCCACACAGCTGACAGGTTTTTTCATTTTGAGATTTTCAAGATTTCCCTCTTCGACCATGTTTCACCCTTTAATCATCGGCATCATGGTCGTAAACACCTCCCTAACTGTCGTCTACTGGACCTTCCTGCTGGGAGATGTCTACTTCAAGTGGATGTTGGAGCCAGAAGACAAACCCACGAAGGTGGTCACCCCGGCCTGAGGGAGTCACTGTCAATATGGACCAACTTCACTGAGTGGTTATTTTTTTGTTGCTTCGGACTAGTTCAGCTTGTAGTGCTTTCTGTGGAGCCGTTAATCTGCTTTGTGTTTTACCTGAAGAAGAACAAGACCCCAAATGCGAACGTCAAAAAATGTATGGATCCTGCAATAAATGAGACAGGAACCCTTCTCACAGGTATAGTATCCAAAACCTTTTTCACATGAAAATACAGGGAATTTCCTGATTTTATCCTGTGTGAATTGTCTTGTTTTAGTATTTGTGGCTTTACAGTGTAAATCTGCGCCTTGAACTGCACCACAGAGTCAACTGGTTCCTCGGGTGATGCTAAATGAGCTCCATCTTCTTTTTTGCTTGTCTGCTGACTCAGTGAAAAGGTGTCCCTGGTGACGGTGATATGTGTCGACCAAGTCCTGCCCAGGATTATCTCAGACCATTGAGCCTTATCCTCCTCACATCTCCACCCTGACACACGTTCAGACACCTCGCACTGCTTTTTCACCTCAAACATTCGCCTCTTTTTATTTATCTTTCTCTCGCCTTGATTTTCATTAGAAATCACCTTTTTTGAGCAACATGACGGAGGATTTCTACTATGGGCTGCCACCCAGTCTCTTGGTTCATTCTCTTTGCAAACGTCGCCATCACCATCATGGAATGGCAATTTCTCATTTCTCAGTTTTGTAAAATTCAAAAGCAAACGAAAAATGATTCTAAAGCCTAGAAGAAGCGGTTTACGGCACATCCTGATGCTCTGCCCAGATCTGACGGATAAAAGTGCATTTTTAGGATCACTGTTTACCTGCCCACTAGTTGATGGTGGGTTTTTGTCTGTTAAATATGAAAGAGACCACCCGCTTAGGTAAGCCTTTTGTTTTGCATGAACTTAACCTTGTGCCATGTGTTTGTGTTTATCTCCAGAGCCGCCTGTTTACAACACCTGGTAATTTGGACGTCCTGTCTATGCACAAGTCAACGAAAAAAGCTGAGGAGCCGTTTCGAGTCTTGATCACAAGGTAAGGAGTTGACTTTGTGTCCTTAAAACATCAGCGTCATCTTCCTCCATAACATTTGATCAACCTTCATATTTGAAAAGCCGTTGACAGTCTTCCATAAGTTGCATTTGATGATGTAGTTTTCCGACCCCTGAGAATATGTACTGGTCACAAAGCTCAGATTACAGTTTTGCCGTGAAAATATTGTGCCATATTAGTGAAATTATGTGACAGGATATTTATAGATAACCTGCTGTTTAAGATGAATTAATGCATGATATATATATCCACAGAGTGATGCCAGTTTAAACCCTGGAGATACTCGGTTTACTGTAATATATGTATCATATATATGTATATGCAATGTGGTCATGGAAGACTATAAGCCTCTTTGGCATATTACCGTCCACCTCTCGTCGCTCATATCTCTAATCCCCGCAGATGGAAAGCTGATATTGCTCTGTGACAGACTCAATCCTATTAACCATGTCTGTCCTATATTCACCTCTCCTCCGTCTCACGTTCCTTGCTCCGCTGGAAATTTGACCGAGGACCCCCTCTCTGAAAAACCTAGAAAGAGGAGTGCTGGGATTTAGGTCTAGACGAGAGATTAGGAGAAGTGGCACACTTATGTTATGAGATTTCTTTCCTTGTCTGGTGAACTACATTTTTGTATTATTCTGTTGCAGCTCAGGGACAGTGTTCTCATTTTTCGAACCATCTTGACATTTCCATCTGTCCGTCACTCCTGCCACCCCTCCGAGCTTCGGAGAACGTTATAAATCTTCTAACACTCAGTTCCTCTCCCTCCTCCTCTCTGATGATACCCATTTTCCCATTGAAGGAGCCGGAGAAACCACCACCAAGTTTCACCCCCTTCTCTGAACAGCCTCTCCTTAAAAGAGAGTTTCTATCTGTTAAAATATACCAAGCACCAAAACCATGAACCAATCACCATTCGTGTCCCTGAACGCCTCGGGAGGAGCTCTGCTGTTGAACCTCTCACATGTGGCGTTGGAGCACCGACAGCTCCTGCAGCTGTCCAGGAGGAATGAGGAGGAGGCCTATTTTGTGGACTACATCCCCCCAGCTAGAGACGCCATAACTCTGCCGCGCAATGTAGTCTACGTCCTAATTGGGGTGGTGTTGGTTGTAGTGGCCACTTACGCCATTGTGGGACACCTGATCAAAGATCTGATGCATGACCTGGCAGGTACATGTAAAACCCCAGGCTGGTGTCCTCTCCTTCCCCACTCTGGTGTTCATGTGTGTGGTGTCACTGAGCCCTTTTCTTACCCAACACTCTGAGGTCAAGGTGGTAGAAACATTTCGTCTTTCCCTCCATTTTCCTTTTGGGTGAACGTGTTGCTCAAGGACTCTCCTTCACATTTATCCTGAGGTTGGTGTGCCGTGTTTAACCTTCCCAACACGTTCCTTGTAATACCCTTTAAGGTTAATTCCAAGGACCAAAAAAAATAGTGAATGGCTGCCGCTAGAAGCAGTATGAAAGTGGTAATACACTTCCACTAAAAACAAAAATCACTTAATCCTTTATTTCCCCTAATGAAAGTCAACAGCAAGTTTAATTAGGCTTCTCTTAAATAAAGAGAAAATTCCACTTCTTTCAAAATCCATTACCCTGTAATAAGGGCCTGTCTCTAATGCCATGTTTAGACAGCAGCACTATTAATTTTACAAATAAGAAAGTTGTGGATTTCCCCTTACATTACACTGTCAAGTCCCAGAGAACCATGACTTTCATTTCATTATTTCACTTTCACTCTTCTCCTGATCACAGACTGGATGTTTGGGCCCAAACCGGTGGAGGATGATTCAGAGGAAGGCAGAGCGGAGGTAAAAGAAGAGCGATGCCTGAGTGTTTCCAGTAAACTAATGGAGAGAGACGTGCTGAGGATGGAGATGGAGAAGGACGGGCTTCTGCCTGGTTTCCACCGGGGAGACGGAGACCACCGCCGCCCATCCACCCCTCATTTGCTGAGGAGCTCCATCCCTTCATCATACCCTGGAGAAAAACGGATATCTACTCATAGCGTGACCTTCGCCTGCCCCCTGACCCCTTATGTCACTTCCCTATGAGTTTTTCCACAAAGTCACATCTCATATGTCAGTGCGGTGATCAGTGTTGTGACTGTTGTAGTGATGCTAAAGCATTTAATTTAATTATTAAAAGTTAATGTGAACACAGTCCATATTGTCATTCATTTAATTATATTGCATTATGTTGCTATTCAATGTCCAATTTGTCACGCATCAAGAGTATCTTATTTTGAAATGTATACAAATGAGAATGTTAATGCTTCCATCACATATCAAGAATTTATTGTTAAATTGCACAGGATTGGTCTTTTCTGTTCATTTTCCACAACTGTCACTCTCCATCATTAGCTCACACATTTCCATGTTCTGGTGTTGGACCAAGCTTCTCTCCAGTAAACAACTGAATAATACATGAGAGCTGTTGTGTCTTGTCTGCTTTTATTAATCCATCTTACCTCACTGTAATACCTGCTGTGTCAGGGGCTGTGACCTTATTTACAAATGCCAAGGATTAGTTGACATCAGCCATATTAGATACTGGCCAGTAATGATGGACCCACCAAGGATGGCTGGATGGATAGAAAGATAGATAGATAGATAGATAGATAGATAGATAGATAGGGATGTAGGTAGGTCGGTAGGTCGGTAGGTCTGTAGATCGGTACGTATCCTTTATGCAGCAGTTGAATACTTTCCTTCATCTGAAAGCTGTCCTTGGTTCCTCTGAGCTTGACGCCCTCAAGCCTCTGCAGCTAATCTAGTTTCCAAATGCGAAGCTCAACGAGCGAAGGGATAGGGAGGGTAACAACCTGAGCATATTTCATCACAGTGAGAGATAAAGACGTGCATGCTCAGTGTAGCGTTTAGCCAGAGGAGTGTAAAGACACCTAATGAACTGGGGGGATCCTCAGCTGCTTCTTTCTAGCTTTGCTGTTAGAGCAACAAGAATAGAAATTCTGTGAACGCATGCCTAAAGTCGGAGAATATGCTATTTCCTCCCTATCTATTTTGTATCTGTTTTCATGGATTGACAAGTGAGAGGAAACCTTGTGTGTCTGCTTCTTAACACAGTAATGACACAGAGTCGTTAAGTGGATATCCTCTGGCTGACGGCAATTATCTGAAGACGCTGGCGATGGAAACGCCGTCCGACAGCTTAAACGCTCGCTACAGGGAGGAAGATGGGTCTGTGCTCTTCGAGTCTTACATACCTCCGTCTCGGGACGCCATCAACCTGCCTTCCTATATCCTTTACCTAATCATGGCCGTCTTCATCTTGTGTTTTGTTCTCTATGCCATCATCGGGCACCTCATCAAAGACCTCATCCATGACTTTGCAGGTTTGTATCTGCAACTCTTTCAAAAACAAGACAATACAAGAAGTGCCGCTCTCCACGGTTAGAGCAGCCACTCCATGTGTTTTACTTACACATCCTCCCTTTGTTTCTGTGTTCCAGATTTGCTTTTTGGGGAGCAGCCTGAAGAAGTGGTGGTGAACTACTGCGAGGCAAAGGATAAGTTCATGATCGACTGGTGCCCAGAAACCTCGCCTGAGCTGGAGGCGTTGGCTCGGGCAGAGGAGAACAAGTTCATGGACAGGGACTTCAGGAAAGCTCCAGCCATCTGGATCCTCTCCACAGAACCTCTGGGGTCCAAGTCGGGCCCCCGTGTGGTGTTCGGGAACAGAGCTTAGAGAAGAAATGGAAGAGGAAGGTGAAATCTGATTAGAGACTTGTTGTCGTTGAGGCTGACTTCCTGTATCTGGTGTGAATGTATGAAGACTAAAGTGACTGAAAAGGTTTCAATGAGTGGCTTTGACATGCTGTTATTGTGTCAGGTTGAAAATGTGTTATTGTAGGAATGGTGGTCACTCTTGTCTGTTGGGGCTCAATGCTTCAGTGGTCTCAGGAGGACATCCAGTGTCTGTTGAGGGAACTGCAGCTGATTTGCGGCAACACACATGACACAAAAGTACATAGTCTGAGATGATCAAACATTAGAACATCATTGGCATTTCATCCCTGATTAGTTAATATCCTATGGAAGTATTAATGTTTTGTATATATAGATAATATCAGAATATGTGCATGTGCAATATGTCTCCACTGTAGAACATTTATGTCTAAATTAATGAAGTCAAGTGTACTGCGAATACATCTGCTCAGATTAAGAGCTATACATTAATATGCAGATGAGCCTAGTTCAATAAAAACAATTGCAGAGTGCTGGTTTTTTAATGTTTCACTTTCATGTCTGTCATATATGTGGAAAACGCTCTCTGCTCTCTATGGCAGTTATAGTGAACATATTTGCTGTTATACTGCATAGACAGTCAAATGTGAAAACTAGGATGTTTTCTGAATTTTCTTAGAAGTTAGAGGGAAACATAAGCCCAACTGACGGTCACATGGACTTAGTGAATTTGAGAATAATCAATAACATAAATATATTTAAATTTAAACCAGATGTATGACACAGAAAAGTATTCATATCCTCTTTTGTATAAAACCTTATACAAGCATCTTGGGATCATTCTATTGAAAATAGACATTTAATCGGGTTATGTGAATAAATACATTAGTCGACAACCTCAAGCATTTTGGTTTGAAATCATACACCAATAAAACATACGCGTATTGGCTGATTCAGTTTTTTGTCAGCTTAGCGTGCACCTACTATTTGTTCAAATCTGAATCGTGTGGCTTCATCCAAGTCATGAATGAGACACAAAACACTAGGAAAATACTAAATGAAACCTAATTTACCCTGATCTTAGCCCAACTAAACCTACACTTAAAGATTCAGTCCAACCAAATAATAATAGTTATAGTAAAAAGAAAGATAAAGAAATGTCTGACGTAACTGCAACCTTGGTCCCAGGAGAGGGCGCTGTGGTAAAACTGGCTCCATATGCCACCTCAGTTGATGCAGTGAAGGAGAGACAGGGACCTTTTCAGGTTTAAATGAATGTGTGAGGTTAATGAGGAACAACCAAACACGCATCCAGTAAAAAAAAATGTAATTAAATGTTTTCTGTCTCCACCATGAGTTGTGTTTTTAAGAGTTGAGTTGGTGCAGTGACATTTAACAAGATTACCAAAGCTGTGTCCATCTTCACATCATCTGGCTGGTTTGCCACTGAGCACTAAAGCAAACAATGACATAATCTTATTAAGTGGGTCCCCCTAATCCCTTTTCTCTTTGTCTTTCAGAGCAGGACCCCCAGGTTTATGTCACTATCTGTGGCTGATGGGCTGGATAAAGCCTCAGCAATTTGATACACATATCAAGAGTGTGAGTGGGATCTCAGAGAACTTAAATACTTCACTTATAGGAAGGTGATATTGTGATATAAGGATAATGTGCCTTGTGTGCCGAATGGTATGTGTCAAATAATCACAATCCCCATTTCGAATGAAGTTGTTGACTGTAATTGCAGATCATATCATTTGACAACTGACACTATGTTTTCATGAATAGGCTTCATGGTGAAAAGCACACATTTTTGGCAAACAGGCGAAACTTAATGGTCGGTTTGTGGTGTATAATATATGCAGATGTTGGTTTATTGTGGCAGCTGGTGATATGAGTGTAAGATACACACAGACTCCTAATTTGCAGTCGGATAAATCTGTAGACTAAATAAAAGACTGAAATAAATTGATTAAAAACCGTCAATTATTTCATAGAGCATTTTATAATCGGCTGAGTCTGGAGTGTAAGCTATAGTTTCCTTTGAAAACATGGCTGTGGTACTTTTATTTTGGAAAAAAAATCTGATTCCCTCGGCCAAATCTGCGTATTGTACACATTGCAAAATAGTTTGGGCCCAGATTTGGTCGACACAAACACTGCTATCTGGCCCATATACCACATGGAATGATGTCAGCACCTGCTTGCCAGATCTGGACCACTAGTAAGCCGTACTGCATGTCAACCTAAGGTGCCAAATGTGGCCCACATTTGTTTTGGGGATATTTGGGCCACATTTGCTATTTTGCAAGTTGGCAACTTCAGGCTCTCATCCATTTTGACCGGGCCACAATAAAGTCAGAAGTGCTGCATCATTGTCTGAAGTGGCCTACAGATTCTATGTGTTTGAATGAATGTAGACAGACTACTAGCTCTGAAATTATACATAATGATAAATAATGGACATGGAGTACATTATAATATGATGAGTCTGCGGAGTGTATGGTATAGTTGGCTTTGAAAACAAGTCTGTGGTACCTTTGTTATGAAATATCAGCTACCCTCAGTTAAATCAGGGAAAGTGCAGACACTTATTCTGGGGGATGTATTGTTCTTGTATTGTTCTGTTGTGGTGGTAGTGATGGTGGTGGTGGGCTGGAGGAACAGCAGGGGCTCTTCTCTGCAGGATGGGGGGGGGGCTGGTGACATCCTACACACACACACACACACACACACACACACACACACACACACACACACACACACACACACACACACACACACACTCGCCCCCCTTCTTTCTCTCTCTCGCTCTCCAAACCAAACCTGAGCGGATGTGCACCGCAGATGTCACGCTCCTCCTGGATGCTTGTATTTACCGCTATGAGATGACTGGTGCACGGCTGATTTGAAGGAGGCTAACCGGCATGGATGCCCGTTGTCTGCAGGAGTAGCCTCCATGGATTGGAGCTCATCATCGCCGGAGCAAACCTGGGGACAGTGTGAGAGGTGAGGCGGCGCAGAGCGGAGCGTGTGCGCGGAGGAACACTGGCGCTCATTGGGCATTATAACAAAACATATGAGCCGAGGTTGGGGCTCATTAACGCACTATCTCCTCTCACAGCGTCGCTGTGTTCTGTTATTTATGTCAGTTCTCTACAGAAAGCAGAGGTACAGCTAATAAAGGCCTTTCTCCTGCACCAGGCTGCATCAACACAGCATCCATCTGCATGATTTATAGATCAGTGCAAGCTATTGAGGCCACTGGCGATTACATTGTGTGACTTTGACTGTCGTGTTGCACCGGATGTCTGCATCTTTACCCAAATACCTTCATAATAACAATTATGAACTGATGAAATGTGTACGAAAAGGAGGAGTTTTCACGAGGCTAATTGTGGCCTACTTTGCACTAAAGAACACTGCGGTACAGTAGGAATTATTTAAAGGGTCCAAATGTGCATGAGGATGTGCATATGGTCCATGAGACACTTCATATAACAGGCACAGATGTAATAACTAAAAAACACTTCACACAATCAGGTAAGAATGAGAGTAAATTAAATAAAAGCACAACCTTCCAATCATTAAATATGTTTGGTTAGCCTTTCATCATAATTCATTTTTCATACACTAGATCCTGTACAATAATTACTTTGCAATGGTTTAAAAATCTCCATGCAGTGTAGTGTGTAGGCTAATATGTAGGCTACGTTATTACACCACTAATTCCCACAAGCACATTTACAGTAACATGGCATATCCCACTGAATTTTGCTAAAAAAGTAGTAAAACCTAGATATGATACCCGGCCCACCAGAATGCTGCAGCAGGACTGTTCCTGCACCTGGTGAATTTTGAAACCTCTGGCATGCAGCAACTGTCTTTACCATTTGTAACCCAGCAGCTGTCAGAGGAATTTACAACGTGCACGGTTAGGAATGAGGAGGACCGATGCAGCACTGTATAAAAAGACGTATAGCCCAGTCGTGATGGCCAAAGAGTGAGCCTGAACACATAGTGTTCAATTATAGGTCTGTTTATTTACTTGTTGTCATTTTATTGTGAATGATGTGTTTAAATGCTCTCTAATCAAATTGTTTGCACCAGATAAAGTGATGATTGATTCCACTGATAGCAAAACGGTGGAAGCCTATAGTGAAAGGGCCCAGTTGAACTCTGACCCTCAGCACCCCCACCTCGCAAAAACTCTCCTCTCCCCTGCTGGGACTCCCTGATGACCCTCTACTCTCCTACACAGATGCAAATTAAATTGCACTATTATTATAGTCAAAGGATTTTTTGTGTCTTTTTCATTTCTAAAATGGATCTCCGCTTTAAAGATTACAAAAAGGCCGTTAACTTGTTATTCTGCATGATGTTCACACCTCTGTAAGAGTTGTAATGGATATACAACTGAGGAGGTTTTGTCACTTTATTTCTATTGTGTTATGTGTGTGTGTGTGTGTGTGTGTGTCAGTCGTGCTGATGATGCCCTGTTGTGTTTCTCATCAGTGCTGTGGAGGATACTTCATCCAAGATCACAGGTCACATGTCAGGTACAAAGCATTTCTTTAATAAAAACTCCTACGCCTGTGAGAAATTGTAAAAACTACTCAAATGACTTGCTAATTTTGTGATTTCTTGTTTTTCTTCTGTTTAGATTTGTGCAGTGATGAAACAGACAGCTCTCTTCCTCTCCAGCTTCACACTCTCAAGCAGTTTGAGCAGGTGAGAGCTTGTATTTTCAAATGATCATGGAGCTTGATGTGAGCATCATGTCCTCTGGCATGATTAATGACACTGTGGTCGAGCCTGATAATGTGCTCTACAGGGCCACCTTGTGGATCAATATCTTACTTCAGGATGTGGTTGGCTTTGATGAAGAAGTCTCTCCGTGGGATCAGATCACAGAAATATCCAGAAATACATAGACAACATAAAAAAAATCACACACAGCATATGTCTTTAAATACTGTACAGAAAAGGAGAACACCTACAACCGAGGATTTGGATGGAAAACACCCAGAATCCTCCTGATGGGTAAAATTAGCCTCCGGCTACAGCATGGCCTACTTTAGGATGTTTCATCAGTCTTTGCTGCACTATTACTGCACATTGTAACAGTTATATTTAACAAAAATACTATGTCAAATATAATGTTTAAAGTTAAAGAACATAATGTAATGAACAGACAGTTATGAACTATTTTCAAACCCAATAGATAGAGAGTAATTATTATTCTATGAAAGTGGACTTGACAAGGCACAGATTCAACACAAACTGCAGCTTTGTTGTTGCTGTGAGTCTTGGTAATTACAATTAAAAGATATAGGGTGAATGGAATGAAAGTTAGTCTTTTTTGTGAAACGTCTCTGAGTCTTAGGCGTAGTGGGAGCATACATGGACATTTTGTAAAACATAGGTTGTTTGTTATGTGTTTTGGCCTTTTTGCAAAACCCCTTCCAGTGTGAAGACACTGAGGAAACTGATTTCAGTATGGATGTGTAGACAGGGACATTTGTGTTGGTGTCAAATGATGTCAAAGTGTGCACATTATCTGTTTACATCTGGGGATTTTGTGTGATGGCGGACAGTGCTAATTCTGTTTTACTCTGTTAATAGGACTTACATTTGTACATATAAAATTACAGTCACTCTTCCACTATAGCTCTACAGTGCTACTAATATAGTATTATTATTATTCCCATGTCACAGACTCTGACTCTTCTGATTGGCCAAATTGACTTTAGAATTAGGGTTATCGCCACCTATTGGTTTCACATGCACAGGACATAACTTGAAGGCATGATACATTTTTTTGAACAATATGTGAATAAGATAGATAGATAATAGATATGATATATATATATATATATTACATAACATAAAAACATAGTTTATTATCCAATATTAATAACAGTTTATCTATTCACCCTGTACTGTGCAGTAACTCCACAGCTTCATACAACCTCTGCCATTCACTCGTAACCTTCTCCCTTGTTTCTTAGAATGCACTGTCCATTAGTGGCCTTGTCCCAGTGGACTCAATGTAGTGTCTACCCTCTTTGTGAAATAGTGCCGTCAGACAAGCGTGGCTGATAATCTTGTGAAATACCCAGACTGTGTTAAAACAGTGTAACATTGATTCCTCAAGTCAAACCCACTTTTCTTCAATAGCAGGGATTAAAGTTCTCCTTCTATCAGTTTGAATCCAGAGAGGCCCTGTATGAGATCAGTGTATCTGAAGGGATAAAAAGTGAGGGGAGGGGGGTGTAACACTGTGAGTGAACCCTGACGGCTGTTAGAAAGTCTATTTAAAAGGTAAACAGACAGTGAATGACCCAACTGCACACAATCCTGTGGTCTAAGTGCATGTAGCTACACACAGGGGGGGAAAGCAGACCCATTAAAAAGGCACAGCGGTTCCTGCCTGCTCTTCACAACAAGCTCGCTTGGAATATTGGGATAAATCCCGGTTGGTCTCTGAATGGGTGGGCTGGTCCATTAAGTTTTTAACAGTGCCTTTTATTCAAGTCGTGTGTAATGTGCTCTGAGACTGAGCTCGCGGGCCAATCCCAACCAAGTGAACGTGCATTAATGCTATAGATTAATGCAAAAGTAATATTCAGCAGTATAATCAACATATCACCAATCCCCACCAACCTGAGCAACTTATACTCCCTTTATTCATAACATTTTATTTTTCTTTAATCCCTTCAAAACACCTCAGTGCTCTACTCCAAAAACCTGTTGATGTTTCAGACAAATACCAGATCAGAATAAAACACTAAAACCTCCCCTGGTGCTGCTGAGCCCTTTTGAAATGAAGAGGCATCACTGACTGGTCATGAAAGCTGAAGGTACTTTCTTAACGACAACTCAAAGCTGGAGTTCCTCTCATGGCTGCCAGATCGCCGATGTGTTCCTATTTTACACCTGACATGGACACTGCACGCACACGCACGTATTTACACACATTCACTATTTCATGACCTGAAAAGTGACAGTGAGAAGAAGTGGATGTATGTGTGGATCAGGTTAAAAACACACACTAGCACGATGTAATCAATAATGTTGTGTGGAGACTCCCCTTGGCGCCTTGCCTATTTTTTCCTGTGAATTATTTAGCAACAGGACGTCACGTGACACTTTAATGGGCACACTCACTGAATGCATCAAGAACTAATAATGACGTCACCTCGTGTATTGGGAACACAGGAACTCGATTTTGATTTTAGCCATGGCTGTTGTGTGATTTAAAGACTTGGAGGAGCCTGTCTTCCTTTTTGTTTCTTTTTTGCTGTTCACTCATCTCTGACGAACAAGCAGGGATTCTCTGCTAGGTGAGATTCAGGACACCTCACTATTAATAGCACTTTGGCTCAGTGCGCCAGGTCTCCTATTTCGTCCAAGTTCTTCCAGCTCACCTGTCTATCCCACTCCCCTCAGCCCCTCTGACTTTAGTCATGTCAGGGGAGTTCCTGATTTTTAACTGTCATCGATCATACACATATGGTAAATTCAGGGTGGGACTCGGTTGCTCTGAACACTCTCAAATGCCAGATGATATTGAATTATCCTATAATATTATAATGGAAATAAGAAAATTAGCCTGTATTTTTCTGGGCCTCGTGACTTTTTGTTTCATTACAAACAATCTTAGTTTGGCCACTACGATGCACAAGGACACAGGCTGTTATACAGGTTATGGATAACGTGTTAGTTAACTGTTACCTATAGCCACAAATGAAAATGTTTACCAAATATATAAAAAGTTCAATATTTTCACTCTCCACCAACCTCACAGAAAAAGGTTGCTAACTTTCTTCATTAACTAGTTGTAACATGTTGCGAGCTAAACCTCACCAGTGCTTGGTTTCTCTGAAATGGCCACTTACCACTGATTGACACATAATTCACTCATTCATAAACGACATTTTTTGAGCTTTACTACCAAAAAAATTAGCTAAAAGTGACAAAAACAGCTCAGCTTGTTGATTGGTTGATTTTTCTGCTCTTTGTCTCAAGAAAGTTTTGTATTAGACATTTTCATTTGACTCAGAGTTGGCATTTTTATCATTTCAAAAGTGATATGTTTCCTATATTTAGAGTTTTCTGGAAAACATGGTAAAGTGTATTAGCATCCCCCAGTGAGTTATTACAAAAGACAGTTGCTCAATGTGCTTAAAAAACTAAATAAAACTAATATTAGTCAGACTGTTATTTCACAAAAGAGGCTAAACAGAGGCGAGTCAGTGTGGTGGTTATATAACATAGAGGCTGGTGTGGACAGACCTGTTTTCTTAATAGGGGATGACCTCCAGACTATATATTATTGAGAAGGGTTTGAGATTCATCTTCAGCATATACTGTCTGAGAGGAAGCAGATGAAATGAAAAGATCCCAAATGGAATCAGATTGCACCCCCTCCTCTTCTCTCTGTGTCTGTTCCTCTCAGCAATTCTGCTTTGCAGAGGGTTGAGATTTGCCCTCATATCACAAGTGCCTGTGAGCTCTGAGCCTTTTACCTCCCGTCCTGCTCCCTCCCTGCTCTCTCCTCCCCCCTTCTCCCCTTCCACCCTTCTCCCTCGGCAGTCTGGGATTCCTGGGATGTCTCCTCCAGTAAAATAAGTTCCTGTCCGGTCCCCTAGTAGACCAGATCACACCATGGAGCTGACATGGCTGCATCTCTGACCGCCCGGGCTGCAGAGTAGCCCTCTGCCCTGCAAACAGCCCATTAGACTGTAGTCTGTGTGTGTGTGTGTGTGTGGTTTTGTAGATGGTATCCCAATGGCCTGTTAGAGGTCAGGATGCTGCTTTGTAAATATTTGGCATTTTTCACTGACAGCATTATGCTCTGGAGCAGGAGGTAGCATGTCTAACGGTTACCGGACTCTAACGCAAGGACATGCCAGGACAGTGGCTGTCCTTTAATATGGACTCTGTATTCCCACACAGTACAGAGGGGTCAAAGACGACCGATCTTTTCTTACCTATAACGGACATGTCAAGCGGTGTCGGTGCTCTCTGACGGTCATGTCTAACGGTTACCGTACTTTGTCGCAGCACCTGAATGACCTGAAGAAGGAGAACTTCAGCCTCAAGCTCCGCATCTACTTCCTGGAGGAGAGGATCCAGCAGAAGTTCGAGGAGAGCAGTGAGGATGTCTACCGCACGGTGAGTAGGACGGCTCTTACTGAGTATGAGGGGATCAATGGGAACCTGTGTGACTGGGGATGAATGGGGCTGTGACTGGTTGCACTTCAGAGAACAAGAGAACAACCCAATGATCAGCACCAGTTGATTTCTACTTTGATGATCTGTTTGGAGCTAAGCAAATGAAAGCGCTGATCTGTGCCTTTATCAATTGAGATCCTTTTGATCATGAAAGTCACACAGAGGCACTGATCCACTTCCACTGGTTGTTGACCCAGCTGCTGGGCTGACCTGAGTGATGTGACCTGCCATGTGTGTGTTTGACCAAGTGCTTGTTTTTAGTTGTGGCCTCCTTGTGAGGGACTACACATTAACGAGCAGTTTGTTCAGGAGCTCCAAGTCTGTGTGTGCATGTGT
Organism: Verasper variegatus; assembly: GCA_026259375.1. Classification (NCBI taxonomy): domain Eukaryota; kingdom Metazoa; phylum Chordata; class Actinopteri; order Pleuronectiformes; family Pleuronectidae; genus Verasper; species Verasper variegatus. Next base: position 11,761,978 of record CM048053.1, on the reverse strand, counting down.
GTGTGTGTTTGTCCTTATATTTGTGAGGACGATGGACCTTACGGACTGTGGACATTTTTGCTGGTCCTCACTTTTTCAAAGGCTTGTTCAAGGGTTAACACTTGTTTTTAAGGTTAGGGTTAGAATTAGGTTTAGGTCAGGGTTAGGGGCTAGGAAATGCAGTGTCAATGAGTGTCCTTACTAAGATAGAAGTACACAAATGTGTGTGTGTGTGTGTGTGTGCATGTGTTTGTATGTGTTTGTCCATGTGTGTGTCAGCTGTCCAGTATGAGCTTTGTTTTTCTGTGTATTGTTCTTATCCTGGGATTTGTGCAGATTTGATGTCCCGTATTTCGACAAGATTCATTTAGTCTCACTCCACAACCCAGGGATACTTTTCTGCAGCTTCATAAATATTGACTGAGTGGGTTATACCTTATTTAAACCTGTGACCATGTAATGGAGCAAAAGGCCAGACATAGGAAAATAAAAGGAACAAAGAGACTAACTGAAATGTTGCACCAAATAAATATCTGGGAGTTGATGTCAAATCCCTGAACAGTATCGTTTTCTCAGTTGTTTTTCTACAGATGTACCAAACCAATACACCATATTGTTGCAGATAGTGACGATATGTTCATTCATACACTGGCACATTTGGCCTCATGTTACCTTATTTAACACCATAGTGATGTGTACCTATCTGTATTTACACCAAAGAGAGCACTGATATTAGATCAATACATAGCTAAATAACCTGAGTTGAAGCATTGGAATGATTTTAAATTGTATTTCCTATTTGTGATCCATATCTAATAACTTTGTCTTTTGGAAATATAAACATTTGTGTTCCTCAGAGTAGGTTATAGCCTTATAGATGACCCCATAAACTAGTATTCATACATTAGGGTTGCTCTCCAAAAAATCTGTCATAATACAGAGAGCTGACATCACAATTTGAGCGTAGTAAATTATCTTTGTTAATGGTAGCACAGCTTAGATATCACAATATGTAGTACTTATAATTTAGTATTAAATACTTATTTTGCAAAACAACAACATTTCTGACAAATACATGACAAGTATTGCCTCAGTCCAGCTCTTCAGAAATGAGTATTTGCTTTTTGGAGCTTTGGACCGGTGATCAAAAAAGGGAATTCAAAGTGAAATATCACTCTGAGCTCTGGGGACTTATTATGGGCTATTTCCACATTTATAACATAAACAAATGAAAATGAAATAAGGGGGAAATGCTACAGCATTCATGTGCATGAATTGTACTGTGTTTGTATATGGAGTTCCCTCTATGTTGCCATTAAGAGAATCCTTGCTGTGCCGCCTTTACTTGTTTACACTGGACCAAACATGCCGACATATAGTGTGTGATTTAAAAAAAACTCTGTTGCCAAACAAGACCATCGATTCCATGTCTGTACATTTTGAACAGAACATGATGAGCGTGTTCTCCTGCGTTCCTCTGCATGTGTGCTTGCTCCCACAATAAGGTGACCCCGCTCAGCTGGTGTCTGTTTGCACGAACCAGTCGACATTTAAACCTCTCTTTCTCCCTCCCTTCATTCCAAATCCCTCACGATCATCAGCAACTCTTTGAAAATTAAATGGCTGCTTGAGCCAGCTGAGCGGGACCTGCGTGCTTCACACCAGCACTGACTGAGTAAACTGATCGCACCTCACACAGCCACAGAACTGGACTTTAATCCTTGTGCTCCACGATCTCTTTCTCTGTGTGGCTGAAGGTTAATCAGACTAATCGGGGTTTTGATTGGAGATCAAATTTTTTGCACTGTGGTGTTATCAGACCTGAGCTGCCCGGGCACATAGTGATCTCCCCCATAGCTTGGCAGAGTCTATTTATAGAGCAGGCTTGAGTACACTGATTTATTTATCTCCTGTATTCATGTGAGTGTCCACATGACATGAGACACACTTTGTTACATGTGTAGGTGTGTGTTTATATGTCTCTCTTCACCATGTGGTCCCTTATATCAGTGTTTTTTGCAAGCATTCATTTTCAGTCATGTCACTTTTTATGAATTGTATACATACACAGGTGAACAAGGGTCTGCAGGAACCTTTGAATCCTTGAAAAAAGCACCTGGTAGTAAAAGTTTCGGATACTTTTAGTTGAAACGTGGCTATAATTAGAATCTGGTGCTTAGAGAATTGTAGAGCATAATTTGCTGATTTTAGGGCTGTAGCTGATGATTATTTTGCTATATTTTTCTGATTGTTTAATCTTTAAAATGTAAAAAAATGTCAGACTTGCATTTACATTTGAGAAGTTAGACCATGTGGATTGTTTGTTTATGTTGAAAATGACAATGTTGTCCCTCAGTCAGTTTTAAATAAACACGACCGGATGTAACGACCTTTATTATGGATTAAAACAGAATGAGCAGGGCCATCATTATATGTGAACCTGTCAGTGGTCGATAAGTCATTGTAGCAGTGTAGGTGTGTGTGCGTTGTATGTGTGTGTGTGTGTGTGTTGTGTCAGTGCAGTCATCTCTCTCCCTCTTCCTTCTCTGAATGGTTATACGTGAATCTGTTGCTGGGGGCCCACAGGCCAGGAGGGGCCAGAATAGCAGGTGCACTGTGATGGGCGTCTATATTTAGAGCTGTTTTGAAGATGGGAAACTGTGTCTCTTACTGTAAACCACGTTGACACGCACACAGGAATACATGTGAGGTTCATTATTTATTGTAAGAGCATTTAGGCAAATCACTTGCTATAATTAGCTATGAGCATATGTGTGGTCATATGTTGCTTTAGTTGTTGTTGCCGCTGCATCACTAGTATCCTAAGAGCAGAGTGCATTGTAAGAGATCAATTGGTCTTAGTACCATTATGATTGAAATGATCAGGGAATCAAAGAGTCTTGATTTAATAAAACTAACACAAAATCTATCTATCCTTCCAGCAAGTTTTGTTATCCATCCAGTTGTTTGTGCGTAATCTTGCTTTCAAATAAACACTCAGATAAACAAACAGGGATGAAAACATAAGCTTCCTGGCGGAGGTCCTCAAAACTACGACCAATACAAATCAAGTACCAGATCAATAAGCCAATTATTGAAGTGTCCTGATTTGGGCTATCTGAAAAAATATGTAGCTATTTTCTCATGCCTCAAAATGAAAAGTAAAATCATCCTATGCCTACTTACAAATGCTTTTTATGAATTTTGTTGATTGATCTGATGTCAGCCAACAACATGATCTCTATGTCCTCCGGTCACATGCACATGATACATGTGAATGTGTGATGGTGTTTGTTGTGTTGAGGGGTAGGTTTCAGTCCACTAGTGCTGGTACACGTGTCACCCAGCTCTCTGTGAGTGCTATCGACACACGTAAAGCTCCCTGGCAAGGACAGGGGAAGGTCATCAGACTCTGATATGTACGAAGAGGCACAGAACACAGAAATAAAGGGAGGACGAGGCAGGAAAGGAAAGAGAGAGGAAAATACAGGGTGGCTAATTCTGTTGAAATGAGCATGAGCCAATCTGCAGAGATAAAGGTGGTAAAACCAATGAGAGCAATCATCTCATCCATCAGTCACACAGATAAACTGTCCTCACTCCTGTCCTGAGGTCAGAATGGAAAGAATGAGCTCCACCAATCCCCTCTGTCCTCCAGCCCATTTTAAGATCCCTGATTGGCCCAAAAACGTCCCCTGTGGAGTCCAGCAGGTAAACAAACTGTGGAGTTTAGCCTTTGGCCCCAGTGGTGAGTATCTGAGCTTCCCTGAATTCTCCAGCTCTAAATATAACAGCCGTGACAGCTCAGTCAGATGCTCTGCACTCCTGATACACAACACCCACCAGCAGTGATTCACTCAGCAGAGATGGAGAGATGTGACTGAGGAGACGGAGTGAGAACGTGACATGTCGGGAGGATAGAAGAGATTCAGACAAAACCCAGTGAACACAGAAACTGTTACGTAGAGTTTTAAAACTCTCACAATCTGTCGTCTTTTTGGTATATAGAATCTTTACTTTAAGTATATATTATATACATACAGAAAAAACACATAGTGTCCTTACATCCACAATGATCCTGAAATGGATTCAACAACCAAGGCTCTTTTGTCTCTGCAATATATAACAAGCTTTGCTACAAGTCTCATTGAGTCAAGGGGGCACGGTGGAGCAGTGATAAGACCTAGTTCGAATCCTGCTGGTTCGGCTGGGGTGGAGTGCATGTTCTCCCCCTGTTTGCGTGGGTTTTCTCCAGGTACTCTGGTTTCCTCCCACAGTTCAAAGACATGCAGATTGGAGTTAGGTTAAATTGACCGTAGGCATAGAAATGGTTGTTTGCCCTTAATGGACTGGTGACCTGTCCAGGACTGTAGACCCCTCCACAATGTAAAAAGTCATAAACCGTTCAATATTTGTAATGACTCTGTGAATGAATCTGTTACTAACATTGGGAATAGTTTTGGCCACAGTATTGTCCTCTTCACATTTCACACTGCTTGAGTCCTTTATATCTGTTTAGTACCTCAGGTTTGGGAACGTGAAAGATGTTTATTTATATTTCGTAAAAGCTTGGAAGCTGAGAAGCTCCGCTGGTCCCAAACTATGTGATTGATTGAGTGATTGATTGAGTGATTGACTTCGCTGCTCTTCTCCTGTTGCAGAACATCGAGCTGAAGGTGGAAGTAGAGAGCTTGAAGCAGGAGCTCCAAGAGAAACAGCAGCTTCTGGACAAAGCCCTGTAAGTCCATGGATATTAATCATAAATGTTTATTGTTGTACAGTTTCAACCCTTGAATTAAGATTTCTTAATCTGTAATTGTGATATATGGTATCAAAGGTTCGAAGGTCTCCCGAGCCTGCCTGATCTAGACCGGCTGATGTCGACTGACCAGCAACAGCTCATGTAACATCATTCCATCATTTTCATCTTTTCTTTGGCCGCATAGACGTTGTTTCATTTTCTACATCGTGTGGTATCACAGCTGTCAGATAGGAAGTGGATTAAGATGAAAACTGATGTTCATTAGTGTCCGACCTTTGTGTTTTTTATGTGTGGTTGTGAACCTATGGACCTCACCAGAGATTAGCATACATGTGAGAGAAACAGGATCTTCTGTTACGTTAGTGTGCAATTAAAAAGCAATCTGCGGAGCTTTTGTGTCCCGTGGGTGGACTTTGACTTCTTCATTGTTTGGGCCTGCACTACTTTAATTTGACACATAGAGGGATAATCTTTCTCCTCCTGAAATTGTCAGAGATGCATCCTAAAGGTTGTGCTTGTTGACCTTTAAATTCATTATCATCGTCATTGGGCAGCTGTTGGTGCTCTTACAAAACATACGCTGGTTCTTATTACTTGTTTCTATTTTAGCTGCTGTTGTTGCTCCCTCTCTGCACATCCTTTACTTTGGTTTGAAGTTACGGGATTTGAAAATTGCAGATGAGAGCAAAGATGGTTGTGACAGTGAAGCTGGTTATTATAATATGACTCTCTGCTACGCTGCTGGTCACAGTTTTCCTACTTTATATTTGAATTCTATATTAGATATTGTGTGGAAAAGTGACTATTTCAGCCCAAAACAAACATGGAGGATTACAGACATATCGATGTTTATGTTTGCTGGTATGAAAACATTTATTTTACACAATGAATGCAGAGAATGTGCATATTTCCTGTTTACATAAAAAAAAAAAGTGCAATATATTTGGTTTGATTTGTCTTTTTATTCATAATAATTCATAATAAAGTTTATGGTTAAGCATTAGTTACCTTTCTTTGTCTTTTGATTCTATTTTTTGATAAAAACCTCTTAGGAATCATTTAAAAAAAAAAAAATTCAGCTAATATATCAGCATTGAACATTTTTTACTCCCCAAAATCTTATTCAACAGATTCTTGGATTTAAGTCCAGCTGTCTTTCCTGGCAGTTTGAATCATGTATATGCACTGAATCCTCTAACGTCTTGCAGAAAGGGTGGTGTTTAAACTCTCCTCATAGGCTGAAAGGCTTTTCCACTACAAATAAAGGACACTTGTCCAAGAGACAGACATTTGCATTACTCAGACTGGTTCAAAATATCTCAGTTATTCGAGCTGTTGCATGTGGTGGACGGAGTTAAAAACGTATGTAGAGAGCGTCCAGGACGGGACTTAATGGCGACAGAGTGGCGTGTGCCATTCTGGGAGAAGGAATTCTGGGATAGGGTTGTTGACTGCCTAAGTGATATGGACAGATGCTTGCACAGTTGGAGTCTAAAGGAGTGTGGAGGGGACACTTGCGTCATGAGCCACTTAATGAGGTTGTGGGAGAACACAAAGGAACAGGATGTTTCTGCATGTAAAATAATTATGTTTCATCCTTTCACAATGTATTTCCGTTAATTATTTTACCACAGATATACATAAACACTTCACTAACACAACTGCTACATTCAAAAGGAAGAAGGCCCCAAGACGTTTTATCATCTTCGTTCCTCACTACTGTCTCCACCGTGTCATAACACTGACCCACTGACAACATCTGTGCGAGTAGATTTGGCCAGTGTTCAGTCTGGCAGCTCACAGATGTGGTGATCGAGTCTGATTTCTCTTCGACAGCACGACAGCAGTGAGCTTGACCAATCACAATGAGGCAGAGCTGCAGAGACGGTGTCAGGAGAGGCAGCAGGAAATCGACCACATGCAGCAAGTGCTCGAGACCAAGATCCAGCTCCTGCAGGAGGTCGGCCTTCTTCCTTTCAGCTTTTTAAAGAAAAAATCAAAGGTGCCTCAGATGTAAAGAGCATAACAGTTTAAATCTTTGTGTGTTTCCAGGAGGCCCAGCTGGCACGCAGCGAGGCCGAGAGGATGGTCTCGCTGGCTGGATCACACTCCCACGCCTCTCTCCTTTCCCTAGACATCCCCATGGAGGACATCCCAGAGGACGAGAGGTCTCCGAGCGTCCTGTCCCCATTCAACACCAGCAAAGACAGGTACAAAAAAATAAACCTCATTCAAATACCCAAGTAGATCTAGCAGCTTCGAGACATGCACTAAACTCTGGATAATCTCCTGATATTAGCCAGAGGGGCTGTATGTGAGAATGCACATGTCTGAGTCAGTTGCGGACAGCAGGTGTTACTGACTGACCTTGCCTCTGTGTGTGTTCAGATTAATAGAGGAGCTGAACAAGGAGCTTCGCTCCAAGGAGGCTGTCATCGCAGAGCTGAGCGGAGAGAAGACGATGCTCACACTCAGAGTGGGAGAGCTGGAGGGACAAGTTCACGAGCTGTCTTCATCTCTGCTGCAGAAGGACAAGGATGTGGAGGTATAAAAGCTCCTTCAACGACAACTTACAAGCAAAGGGGTTTTCAAACTTTGCCCCATTCTTTCTCTAACCTGTGAAAAACTTGTAAATGTAAATAAGTACTTGTCTTTCTATGAGCTATTCCTCCCTCATGTATGTGAAGTATGACAGTGAAAGCCTTTAAAATGTACCCCGCCCCTCTATTCTTTCTGCATTCCTCTGGACCACCATGTTTTTTCTGGTATGGCTTCTATTCTAGAAAGAGGCTCCTGAAGCAGCAGATGTGACATTCCTCCGCCTTATTTGAACAACTATTCATGTGGGTCATAAGAGCAGTTTACACGCCCAAACCACTACGTAAATAAACACAGACACTGATGTATGCAGATGCATTCTCACATACTCACACACACCAATAAAAGATCATGAGGTCATCTGATGAGAGCAGTCATTTAATATTTCGGTGCAGGTTTATTTAGTCACTTTCCTGTTTCTCTGCTCATTGTTTTCCTCCATGAATCTTATGGTTGAGTATAATTATTGATTTTTGTATGTGCAGTGGGTTTATAGACTGTCTTCTGTGTTTCACAGTTCTATCAGGAGGAACTGGGTCAAGAGAGGCTGCGTATCGAACAGGAGATGCAGGTAAGGGAATCCATGAATTTTAGTGTTTAAAAAAATGTTGGTTCATTGTCCTTCACGTGTTGTTGTTCGGTTTTCCACTAAGTGTCAGAGCACTGTCACATGCGCTTGTTGTTGACAGACTCTGCCTCCTTATGGAGAAGTGACACATAGCATTTTCACCCCAGAGCGGACAACTGCACTTTTTCATCATTTTGTCAGTTTATTTTTGTTTTACAGAGTCGTAAAAAAATATGGAGTTTGTAAATATAAATGCTCTGTATTTTATAGAGCGTTTTTTCTAGTCTTTATGACCACATCAAGCACACACTGCCGGCACAGCCATCAGGGGCAATTCAGGGTCAGTACATCCCAGAACACTAAATGGAGGAGCCGGGGGATTGAACCACCAACCTCCTCATCCAGAGCCACAGTCACAATATGTTGATCTCAATTTATAGTAAAAATTAACAGAATGGTTGTAATACAGAATCACCCAACTTCCTCTAAATTTGACCAAACAGAAAGAAAAGCACAATATTAAAGACATTTGTTCAGAAATCACGGAACAAAGTCAATGCAACTACGTTACAACATTGCTGAAAGAACTGTTAACAATATCATAGTAAAAAGTAAATGTCACACTTTGCTCGTCTTTGTGCAAAAATCGTAATTTATCCTGAAACATTGTGGCTCAGTGGCTTATTCCAGTCAGACTGCCACATGCATTCATACTGTGCATCTAAAACATCCAAAAAGAGTTAATTAAAGCTGCAGTGGAGGGAGCCAGGCGTGAGGCTTCCAGTGACAGTACAGTCCATCTCACCGAGGGGTTGATTTCATCACTTTAAGTGCCAGAATCTTATTACATTTACAGGCTTCGGCTGCAGTGACATCCTCAGGGACACATTTCGCCACAGATACATAATGGAACTACAAAATGGAGAGGGATCATTATCCTGACTGCATCTCCCTCCACCCAGAGTGCACCCTTACCATATGTTAGTCATTTAAATTGATAATCATAGCTGCATATGTGTTGCAAAACCCGCGCAGGGCTGGTTTCTGTTATTTGACAGTGACCTGGATGTTGCAAACATAATTTGTTGCTGTGGCGCATTAACTTGTAAATCAGTTTTGCATGAAGGATGCAAATGCACTTGGCAGGGCTGGCTCTCTACTCAGATTTCACACGGGATGCATGTTGGTGTGAAAGTGTGCCAGTGTGTGTCTCGGAGCTGGTGCCTAATAATTTTCATAGAAACTTTACAAAACATTTTGTGTGAAAGTATTTGGTTTATATACATAAGGAAAGATATGTGCATTGTAAGGATTGTTTTTTTTCTCTCGAACAACCTGTGTGTTCTAAAGTGGGTTGATGGGACAATGTTGAGGACATTTGACTTTCCAAAATAAAGGAAAGTGACAGTTTGTGTTTTCACCACTGCCCATTAGTTTTTTGGTTGGATGTTTGTTTGTTAGCAAGATTACACAATAACAGATGAACTGATTTTCATGAAAGTTGTAGTCCAAGGAAGAACCCATTCAAATTTGGTGCAGATCCAGATCAGGGGGCGAACCCAGTAATTTAGTTTCACTTTTGTTAACACTGTTAGATTCTCAGAGAATAATACATGGATCTTGCTGGAAAAACATCTGGATCTAGTGAATTTAAACGTGGTTTCATAAGGGGATGTGAATCAATATTGGTCAAGTAGTTTGTCTTACTTTGCCAATTTAATTGACAACTGTTCATTTTACTGTGATGAATCAGTGAGCGAGAGAATCTGTTCAGATGTTTTTTTCTACACACTGCATTTGCATCTTCTCACAAAGATCAAAAGAGATCATGTCAGGATCAGTGTAAATGGGGTCTTGTGTGTGTGTGTGTGCGTGTGTGTGTGTGTGCGTGTGTGTGTGTGTGTGTACACATTCCCCCGAGGTGCCCTCTTACATATGTGCGTGTGTGCATCTCGCTGGTTTGCAGTTTAGTGGCTCTGGTTTCAGCCGGGTCGTCGATGGGTCAGCTTGACCTTAAACTAATCTGCGACCCTGACACTGATATCAAGTGTGTTGTTTCAGACGGACACCCGCCACAAGAGCTCTTAATTAGTTCCCCAGACACCACAGCCATTCAGATCCAATCTGTGTCTGGAGAGAAAGGGGGAAGGAGGAAAACATATCGCCTGAAACCTCTCCCCACAATTATGACCAGGATTTTCTTTTCAAGAATAAATTGAAGTGATTGGTGGACTGTAAACTGCCTGATTGTGTATACGCTTTGAAGTGAAAAATACTAATGGAATATGTCTAGACTTATTATTCAGCCTGACCCTTCCTACATGTGTTTTTTTTTTTCTAAAATATCTGATTTAGAGAAAATGACTCAAATCCAGATATTAAGCCTTATATAACCTTAAAAGAGACTTAGGGACTCACAGTTCTGCCTCTCACATTGATGTGGAAGATCACTCTCTGTCCTCAAACAAAGGAACTGCCTTGAGGATGGAAGCATACGGACGGTCGAAGTCACCACGTAGCAGCATGATCTCTGTGCGTGCCCTCAGGAAAACAAAATTTGCGATCACTGTGGAGACAAGTAGAAAGACCTGGTTGTTTTACTTTCACAGTCAAACCATTGTGGAAATATCTGCACCATGACAACAGGAAAAACTAATAATAATCTTCAAGCAAAAACATGTTTTGACTCAGAGGGCTGGTGAAGATTACAGTGGTCCAGCGACGGCCAAGACTAACACATCAGTATGATTAGAGTTTACATTAATATGTTTTCAAAATGTTTAATTCCATTTTTTATAGATTACTTACAGGACAGCAGCAATTACAGCAGTCGTTATGAAGCTGAAAAGTGTGTAAAGTTATTATGTATAATTATTATGCATAATAACTTCATACAAGATAACGGATTTTCTGTCTGGTGCCAATGTGATAATGACTTCTACTTAGAGTTTATGTTCATATTTAACCCCACACAGCTTCATCCTAGTAGCTAGTTTCAAAGCTCACTGATCATTAAGTGGGTGGTTGAGAAAACATGCTTTTGTCTTCAGTCTGCAGAGCCTTGTGACCTGATAATGCACTAATGATGAAGCATGAATGATGAAGCACTAATGAACGACTAAAGGCCATGACCCTGAATAGAATAGAATAGAACAATAGTCCCAGGTACATTCCATTTGTAATAATATGCTGTGATCGAAATTTTTTATTACAGTGGCTATTTTTAAGTAATTTTTGGTTTGTATTAGAGCTGCAACTGACTCACTGTTGATTTCTTTTATTTATTGATTAATACAAAAATAGATCAATTCATTGTTGCAGTAGAGAAGAATATTACACAATTGCCAGTACAAATGTAATTGTAACATTATTATATTTTCATGAAGATAAAAAACACACATGTATGCATTATTATAAAGGATATATGTAGAATATAGTGTTATTTTTCAGAGCATCACTAATGCTTCCACGTTAGTGAGCGTGTAGATGTTCAGTCAGCCGAGCAGAGCTCAGTAAACCGGCCAGGAGGAAGTGAGAGACTCCCGGGGGAGCATCACTCTATCGGTTTAACAACAAACCTTGAGATAAAGCAGATATTCTCCGGACACAAGATGCATCAATGTGTGCGTCTTTCGAAATGAAACTCATCATCACGAGTCGTAACAACAGTGCACGTTAAACCAGTTTGACCACCGCACCGGGCTTCCTCCTCCACCCCCGCGTCCCCGGAATGGTTCGGTCCGCCGCTGCAGGTCCGCTTCGTGCAGCCTCTTCGGTATCAGCCCAGAGGATCGAGTCCGGTGTTTGAGTGTGTCCCGCTGAATGTGTGGGTATCGGCCCTGAAATGAACGAGGAGTCCGCTCATCAGAGACGGACACCGGGGGAAGGACTGAGACGGTCCCGGGACGCCTGTTACAGCTCCGAGCTGCGGGTTATTATCTCCGCTCACCGGCGGTAATGACCGGTAATGACGGCTCGCGGTGCGGCTCGTGTGTCCGTGACAGCCGGGGGATGGTGCCGAGGAGCGCGCGGTGCTGTGGAGGAATCCTGAACACACACCACGGACAAATACGTGACGAGACAGTGACATTAGTGGGGAGATGCGCCATGTTCCCGATGCACCTCCAGGAAGTGAACGGGGATCCTGAGCTGATGAAACCCTCTCAGTGACGGTCACAGGATTTATCAACCTGCTTTACCTTCCCTGCTACTAACAACCACATGTGCGACCATTCTCCACCAGCCTGATCACTGCTGCCTCAACCTCATCTTTAAGCCAATGAATCAAATGCCATCATAAGGACCAGTGTCACGAGGAGCTTGACACCACATCAGATGCTTTTATTTTGACATGGGTGTCTTTTCTTTATACTGAGGATCCAGGTGTCTTCATCCATCCTTTAGCGGGTCGCAGGGGGTGCTGGAGCCGATCCCAGCTGACATTGGGTGAGAGGTGGGGTACACGAGTTCACGCCTAATTAACCTAACCCCAATCTGCATGTCTAAATACTGTGGGAGGAAGAGAAAAACTCCACAAAGAAAGACCCCAGTCTTACCGTGATTCAAACTGGGAAGCGACTAACCACCGTGGTGCCCCGGTGTCTTCATGTGACAGCTAATACGATATTCCTCTGCACCTAAAACACCATTGACCTGTGGAATGCTCGATCTCAAGATGAAGGAGACGTGTCGCATTTGTGGCCGGGAGCTCTGCGGCAACCAGAGGCGATGGATCTTCCACCCCACCCCCAAGCTCAACCTCCAGGTGCTGCTGTCCCACGCCCTGGGGCAAGAGCTGACCCGGGACGGCAGAGGGGAGTTTGCCTGTTCCAAGTGCATCTTCATGCTGGACCGTATGTACCGCTTTGATACGGTCATCGCCCGTGTGGAGGCCCTGTCCATCGAAAGGTTGCAGCGGCTCCTGCAGGAGAAACACCGTCTGAGGCAGTGCATCGGTGGACTCTACCGGAAAACTAACTCAGAAGAGGGAGCAGTTACAGTTGCTGGAGGTAGTGAAGTGCCAGGTGATGGCATGGTGGACATTTCGGGTCTCACTCATGCAAAGTACTGTGCCCTGCTCCAGGATGACCTGGTCTACTCTTTGTACGAGTCCTGGGCTGACGACAACCCAGACTGTCAACATCACCACCAACCACAGTGTCCTGCAGGACCAGGGTCAGAGATTACAGTTGCAGGCTCACAGCGCTGTTTGCCCAGCACTCCCAGGAGGTGTCGAGGATGTTCCCACTGGCGGGTGGCAGACTCTGACTATGAAGCTGTTTGTAAGGTGCCCAGGAAGTTGGCAAGGAGCATCTCATGTGGGCCCTCAACCAGATATTCAGCCAGTTTTATAGGAGTAGGAGGTGGTGGAGAAAAAGACCTAGAAAGTGTTGACGATTCAGAAGAACACCCTTCCTCTCTCACTCTGGTCCCCGGTTCTCAGGACCCCTCGAGGACATCAGACAGTGATCGAACCCTGGCCGGACGTATCAGCTCCAGCCCCTCTGTAGCATCCCTGGAGACGGCTGAGGAATACCTTCAGCCTGGGGCCATAACAGATGGTCCTCTGAGGTCCCCCAAGGACCCCATAGATGACCAGATATTTGACTCCCTCTCTGAGGAGAACATGGGAGCCCCTCATGGTCAAGTCTCACCTGGGCCCAGCCTCTCTCCGGCCCTCTGTTTTCTGCAGAGCTGTGCCACCTACCGGGCAGTCCGGAGCTCTAAGGGAAGCAAGCTGCCAGTGCTCCTCCGGAAGAGCTCCAGTAACGGAGGCATGAGGCTGGGATTCTCTGATTCTGTCCTTGGAATGTCGTATGGAACTCCAGACAGAGAAAGTTACATCCTGATGCCAACACCTGAGCTGGAGAGCCCTCTGATCAGACTAAATCAGAACTTCAACCTGACTGACATGGAGGATATATTAGAAGATCTGTACAAAGAGTATCCTCGCCCACCTCCACACCAGGTATAAAACCCTGACCAGGACGGTGATGGTGCTGATTAGAAGTGTTTCATTACTGTAGGATGATGACACGATTTTTGCCTATGCACTGCAAATATCCAGTATCTGCAGCCTCGAGTGAACCAGTCTAACAGGCTTTAATCTTTAACAGGCAAATGGGGCAGCCTCCCCACGTCTCACACATTATTTTAGCGTAATTAGCCTCATAATCCAGCTGTCAGTTGATTTGATTCCTACCACAGCCTCTCCCACAAGCTTTTTACTCAGGAGAATGTGAACTATGTGTGGGTCTCCTGCTTAGTTATCTGTGTGTTAGAATACATTACATGAGCGGTCAGGTGTGGGTAAGCGGTGAAACAGGACATGGCCTAATTTCCTAGTGTGTGTGTGTGTGTGCACTCATGTAGAAAGAGGTCATTGGTTATGTCAACAAATTGGAAGTAAAGAGTAAAAACACTGGCATTTTGCAGAATTTTGATGCTGTGAATCCATGTCTACTTCTGCTGCAGCTGATAAATACTCTGAAGCATGAACACTGCCTGCAGACAGATAACTCATCCAGTATTTCCAGTTGTAAATTAAGTTGCAGCACAGGATTTTCTGCACTAGTACGTAAAGAGAACGTGCGTCAGTGTTTGAGTACGTGCAAAGAGCCGGCTTCCCCTCCCCTAGTTAATAATCATCTTTTTATCATTATAGTCTTTGGGGGGGTGCGTTCGCGTCTGAATGAGATGATCTTCTTTAATAAGAGTGCGTGATCTTGGTGCAGGGGCTGCTGACTGAAGTAGGTTAGACGTGGGGGGAGACATTAAGACAGAGTGACTCCACTACTGTCCTATTTTCACCCAGAGCCCTTGAGGCAAAGTGATCCACGCAATGTCAGACCACCCTTTTGTCTCAATACTGGTTGGCTGCCGCAGCAACATCAATTTAGTGATAACTTTATTTTTTAAATATATTTTTTATGTTGTCGATATCATCTTAAATTAATGTATAAATCAGTGTGTATCGTAATAATACCCCCCCCCCCCCACCCCTCAGTTTTTCTTTGAAATTTGGAATTAGTCATACACTGGTTATGTAAATATAATAGTAACGCAGATAACACACACACACATTACCATACACGCACACTCTCCCGGGGCTCTCTCCTCACCCAAGCTTTTTACAAAGTA
Source organism: Verasper variegatus (assembly GCA_026259375.1). Lineage (NCBI taxonomy): Eukaryota > Metazoa > Chordata > Actinopteri > Pleuronectiformes > Pleuronectidae > Verasper > Verasper variegatus. The sequence goes on along the minus strand of CM048053.1, from coordinate 11,746,931 downwards.
CACACATGAATGAGCAGAGTTTCTAAATGTTGTACACACACCGTGTTACACAACCCACTGTGAAAGTTATGCAGCCTTGAGACTGTATCGTTCACGAGGCAAATTGTCTTTGTCACAAATAATTCAGCAGCTGGACTTGATCTGATGTTTGAACCAGTAAACTGTCTGAATTGTAAATTTACTGAAATATAGCTTTTTTAATTTATTTTTTTCAATTCTTATCTTAATTGTCTTTATTACAGAGTCTTGTTGAGGAACAGCAAAGCCAGCTGAACCAGTATGAGTGTGCGGCCGGTCAGTGTGTCAACGAGCTGCAGAAGGCCCAGCTCCACGTTCAGTCTCTGCAGGCCAAGATCCACGAGAGCGAGGCCAACAATATGGTATGACATTTAAAATGCCTTTGTTAAAAGCACACTTGTGGCCTGATGACGGCCTGACTGCGATCTCTGTATTCATCTGTAGAGGCTGCAGGAGAATCTGAAAGAGATGGAGTTTGAGCTGCGTTCACTTCGCCAGGCGGCTCAGAGTCAAGAAAGAACCATCCAGGACCTGTCCGAGTCAATGAGCACAAAAGACAGTGAGGTGTGCGTTTGTTTTTGTGCTGTTTGTCAGTGTGAGGTGCTGCCTGCTCCAGTGGAGAAGGTGCTCATACATATTCATTCTGCTTTAAGGCTCAGGAGCTGTATCATATGATTGAAGGGCAGAACGCCACCCTGTGCAAGCTGCAAGAAATAGTCCACCGCAACCAGCTCACTCAACGCAAGGTGAGACCTGATACACATCCTTAATGATAGAGAGACATCTTGTCTGTTTGTGTGACCTTGGTCCGTGGTCGTTCCTTGTCCAGGTTCAGGAGGGGGCCAGCGAGTCCTTGACGCTCGCCCATCTGCAGAGTGAGCTGGTGGGGGTGCAGAGCTCCCTGTTCTCCCTCGGTCTGGAACTGGAGGCCAGCCAGAGGAGCCTTAGACAGAGCCAGCGGCAAGGAGACGACTTAGTGAGGTTCAAGGACAGACTAAACTCTGATCTGCAGGAGGCGCTGCAGCACCGGGAGGTCACCGAAAAACACAACCAGGTCAGTGTGTTTGCAAATGTGTTAGTGTGAATAAATTAAACATTCAGTCGCCTTGAAGTGTCGACAATGCAGCGTGTGTGTAACTGCTCATCGCTGCGCTGTAGGACCTGCGCTGTGCCCTCCAGAAAACTCGCTGTGAGCTTCAGGCTAAAGAAGCAGCTCTGAAGGCGAGCGAAGCAGAGAGACTCACTGTGGTGCTGGAAAAAGAAAGAGGCCTCGAACAGCTCAAACACTGCCTGAAGGACAAGGAGCAACAGTTAGAGGTAACACACACATACCTCCACACTTTGTACACACACAGTATATAGATACCCACGTCCACAGATTTATGATCCTGTCTAAAAACCTTTATCTCTGTAGGACTACTCAGACATGTTGGATTCAACAGCAAGCTCCAAATCAAGAGATGCTCTGCTGGAGAAACTAAAAGAGCGTATTAAAGACAGAGACAGAGCTCTGGAGGTAACACACACACACACACACACACACACACACACACACACACACACACACACACACACACACACACACACACACACATTCATATACACAATGATACAGAAGAGTGCTGTGTCATGTGGATCACAGTACAATAGGATGGAATTCATGGGACAGTCATGGGAGCCTTGCCTGGGAAAATATAGAGGTTCTTCATGAGAAAAGAGTAAAGTGTGCATTTTGTAGAAAGAGCCGGCGGTAGACAGTTATGCAAAATCCCTCACAAAGCAGTGAGTCAGCATAAATTTCTGCCTCAGACAGGAGGGAAAACATCTCTATTGTTCTCTTAAATCCTGTGGCAACCATACAGCAGTGGTGGGGAAATGCTTAGATGTCAGAACTTAGTGCAGTGTGCTATTTATATTAAAGTGTGCCATGAAAAGTGTCCAAAATGTTAATTTCATACCCAAACACATTTGATTTAATTCATTTGTGATCAATATAAAGACAATTGAATCTTTCATAATGGCTCATTTTTGCCGTCAAACTCCAAACTGAACACTGTATAGATGACGAATAATGCAGGATTAGCAGTGGTGTGATTTTTCCGTACCTCTCGTTGTCTGCAGCGCTCCATTGATGACAAGTTCCGCAGTGTGGAGGAGCGCGAGGCCCAGGTGAGGGGGCTGCAGCTGGCTCTCAGGGAGAAGGAGCGAGACTTGGAGAGACTGAGCTGCATCCTGTCCAACAACGAAGAGACCATCACGGTACGCTCACTGCACCAAAAGATATCAGACCTGCTGGTTTATACTTGTGGCCAGGGTCTGCGCTGAAACAGAATGGTTAGTCTTTTTGCCCACAGAATCTGATCTGATCTTGCTTTTTGTGATCTTGACGACTAGAGTCTGGACGGTTTGGTGCGAGGCAAAGAGCTGGAGCTGGAGCAGGCAGCCGAGGCCTACAGGAACCTCCAGTGGCTGAAGCAGCAGAGTGAGGAGAAGGAGAGAAACACTCTGAGAGAAAAGGAGACCATCATCAACCAGCTGCAGGCGGCCCTGCAGAGCCGCAGCCAGGAGACTCAGGTAACACACACACACACACACACACACACACACACACACACACACACACACGTTTTATGGCTTCTGTTATCATGGCTTCAATTTTCAAAGCTTTGGAAAACCATCCCAGGTAGACAAACCTGTAGACAAACCTGTGTTGCTTGTTTCACTTTAATTTTTTTTTGTGTGGGTGTGTGTGTGTGTACAGGATCTGACAGCTGCCCTCGTTGCCCGAGTGCAGGCCGGTCCCACTGAGGTTGTGGAGGAGCTAAAGGCTCGGCTGGCGCTCAAAGAGAAACTGTTCCAGGAGCTGCTGTCAGACCGCAGCCGCCAGTCGAATGAACACCAAGCACGGGTCCAGGATCTGTTCAACACTCTGAGCTCCAAAGACCAGTATCTGCAGGTATGCACTGTGACTAGTACATCAAACTGTTTACAACTAAAATAAGTTAGAAAACTTTCAATGTTTCCCTCCTTCTCTCTCAGGATTACTCCTACAGACTGTCCTTAGTGATTAATGAGCGGAGCGGCCAGCTGCAGGAGCTACGCAGACAGATGTTGCTACGAGAGCAGGAGCTGCACGAGCTGAGACGGGACAAGGAGAGGGAGATGGGAGGAGAGAAGGAGCACCTGCAGAGTCTGCTCAAAGAGAAGGAAGCCTTTATCAAGGTATCAGTCCACGCATGCATTCCCTCGCTCTTGTTTCCTGTATATGTGAAATTCACTGTGTGCTTTACTCAACAGGAGCTGATGCAGGGTCAGGAGGAGGCAATGCAGCTGTCTTCTAAAGAGAGTGAGGCAGAGATGAAGACCCTCCAGGAGGAGCTGCAGCTGGTCCTGAGGAAGGAGAGAGAGGCTCAGGTATCTGTGTGGACCCTGAAATACAATCTTTATCTATACTTGAGAAATCATTGGGGGGGGGGGAGACCCTGATTTACAGTGATATTGAGTTAAATTACTGAGACAGAAAAAGAGGAGGAAAAACAACAACATAGGACTGTACTAATAAACAATAGAAAAAAAAGTTTAAAACTTTTCTAAGTTAAGAACACCAGGAATAAATTTGCTTTTGCTTTTGATTTTTAATCTTACAACATCAAGTCATGCCATTCTGTCCTCTTCTTGCAGGAGGAGCTCTCTGCTCTGAGTTTGTCTTTAGCTCAGCAGCAAGTCGAAGGAGTGGCCACAAAAGACGGCTCTGATCCCCAAGTAGGATTTCTTTCTTTATTCCCAGTCAGTCAGATGATATTTAGAGGTGATTAAGAATTGTGCATTTACTCTACATCTCCTTCCTCCTCCACTCTGCCTGCCGATCTGATTCAGTGTGTGCTGGAGCAGCTTGTGTCAGAGTACAACAAGCTGAATGATGCCCTGAGGGCAGAGAAGAGATTATACCAAAATCTCATGCACACCAAGAGTGACAGGTAGGGCAGCTGCACCCAGCTCTTATCACAGTTTCCTCTTAATGCAGTAAGTCTTTTGCCCTTAAGACACATTTTCTGTTCTCCTCTTCTCCACCTGGCAGCAGCTCAGAGGCGAGGCAGGCCCTCCACACTGAGCTCGACTCGGTTCAGGCGCTGCGTGGACAGCTGGAGGGAGTGCTGGCCAGGACCCGTAACATGGCGTTGGTGCTGGAAAGGGCGGCCAAACGGCAGCCCGACTTTGGAGGTGGGGATGGGCAGGGTCGAGCCACAGGGGCTGCAAGGGGCACTGTCACTAACTCTCTGTGATGCTCTGTCTGACACTAGCACTCTTTATGTGGGAAGAAGCTTCCTGTAGCCACTGACGGTCACTGTTATGAAAAACCTGTGAAGCTCAAAGTGTGAATGAAAATCAAAGCAGGACCGTCAGTGTGCAGACAGCTTGGTTCAGGTAGCACAAACACTACAGAGGAACCTTAATGCTATGAAGTGGCAATGTGCAACTCAGAGTTTTATTTATTAATATATTCTGTGAGTGTGGTGTGAATATGTTTTTACATTGTCTGATGAAAACCGCCTGCGTATTGCTTTTGCAGTGCGACCGTTCTGTATTGCCATTGTTGTGTGTTACTGTCTCTCACCCGTGTCACTCTTCCAGCCTTAACGTCACAGTGAAGTTACGTCTTGTGGAGAAAACAACAAACTCATGCCTTACAGTGAAAACGTCTCACCATCCATCATTTGTTTTACACCATCTGTGCGTGAATAGGATGTGCACGCTTAAGATACAAATCCAGACCAGTTTGCAGTGTTTCTCTCAGTTCAGCTTAACCTTAGATTGCTTTCATACTCGAGTAAACCTGCTGTAGTTACATTTTAGTCCGACAGTTATGCATGAAACATAAAGTCAGCTGCATTAGGTCAACGTTAATATGCTGTGTATTGTTTTTAGCTGCTAGTTGAGCTTCAGTTCAGCTTTGTACCAAGATGGCAGTTAAATATATATAAATAAGTTAATTTACAACCTGTGAATGCCAGAAATAACATTGACTCTTCAATTATTTATAGTAGGCAAAGTGCATTTTCTTGGGATTTGTTCTCAAAGATGGAATCCTTGTCAACACTTTTTTTTGTGTTTTAATTGCAAAATAAACATGTGCTGGCATTTTCGTCAGATTTCTCTTTTTTATTGTGTTTTAATTGGGGATTTGTTTTAAGAATATCCCAAACCTGAAATCCCTGAAATCCCCCACCTTGATCCTCGAAACACTTTCCTTCTTTCTCCAGAGATCAACCCACCTTGCAATTTGTCTTTTCTTCCTCAGCCTCCCAGTTTATTTCCTAAAATGTCCTGTCACATCTTTTTAGGGAATGTAGGAACCCACACGTTATAAATGGCTTGAAATATTGTCACATTTAAAATGAGAATTTGTCCGATTTCTGCAGATAATTCGTACAATATGTGTAACCAGACATGTCCAATCCAAACAAGTGTTTTTCGTTCATGTCATGCATGAGATTGTGGCATGGTTTTCATGTTTGCATGGCTCTTCTGCTTTAACAGTTAGACGTTCACAACGTCAATAAAGGGGAAGCTCATGTGAGCCCTTTCACTCAGTTATCACCTGATATAAATACAAAACATGAAATGCCTGTTGGTTGAAATGACACACACATGAACAGGCACAGTGCACAGCTACATGTGTCCAGTGTGCAGTGTGTTAACAGGGCCCCACGTCCAGTCAGTTCAGCTTACAGAGCACATTGTTCAATCAATAATAACCCAGAGGTTTCCTGCCCTCTCCCGAGCAGCACAAAGATAATTCTCACATTTAAATTTCAGTACTTTTAAACTTTCCTTAATTATGAAGTAATCCCACTAAGTCTGATTAATGCACCGTAGAGGTACACACCCAAACACCTATGATTCACATGCCCCATGGCACAGTGTGTTTGTGTATCATTTGGGCGTATGACGTAAAACACTTTTCTTTTGAAATCACTGCCCGTTTCTTTCCACCCAGCCTCTGTTTCCTGGCAGCAAACCAACATCCATGTATGTGTTTCCTCACTGGCTCTTTGCGTGAGTGTGTGAGTGTGTGTACAATACTTTAGCAACACAAAGCACAATACTGTGTTATATATTTATTTTCAGATTTGGAACACAAACACCTTACACAACCTTTGTGTAAAGGATATAGGATCTTGAATCCAATACATTTGTTTCAGTTTGAATTGTTCTAAGTCTTTTTCATGAACACACACAGACACTCACACTGGGCTGTACCGCCTTGACTGTGTTTTTGGCCGGCTCGCACTATGACATAACATTTTATTTTAGACCCATGACTCCCAAAGTGGTGATCCAGTACAGACCGAGCTGTGGAGGGGCGGAGAGTGAACACTAGAGAGGGAGGGATTTCAAAGTACAAGAATAAGAAGAAAAACATTTGATTAGGATTTTAACTAAAGAGCAAGAAGCTAATTATATGTCTTTTGCATTTCCAGAGCTCAGCACAGAGGAGGAGGAGGAGGAAGGAGACGATGAAGATGGCAGCAGTGACGAGTTCTCCGACAGCATAGAGGAGGATGAGGATAAAGTGACGGCGAAAAGTTTGTCCTTCATTCAGGCTTCTGTGACATCTCATGAAGCCGAGGCTGTGACTGCAGGGCTGGTGAGGGCTTCACTGTCCCAGAGAGCTGATCTAAAGCAGCTCGAGGAAGAAAAGAACACACTTGAAGTCCAGCTCGAGGAAATAAAGTCACAGCTGGAGAGGGATGGATACACATCTGTGGCCCAGATGAGGTGCGTATTTGTCTCAGAGATGTTTTGATTGTCTTGTGTTGGCCTGAAAGCTTCAATATGTTTAAGTCTATTTGGTTTCCATTTTCCACTGTAGGAGTGCAGTGCAGAAACTGCAGGAGGAGAACCAGGCTTTGAAAGAAGGACAAGCTGGAGCCCTGGGACTGAGGACAAACACAGAGGAGAGTCACAGGAGCCAGAACTGGGAAGAGGAAGAAGAGGAGGACGAAGAGGAGGACATTGAGGAGGACATTGAGGAGGAGGAGGAGGAGGAAGATGAAGCGGAGGGAACATCTTCAGTGCTGGTTGGGAAGCGAGGTCCTCCGTGTGTTATTGTGAGTGAGGAGCAGGGGAAGAGGCGCTGCACCAGGCCATGCTCCCTGGACCTCGGCACGCTGACATCCCATCATTACACACACCAGGTAACACATTGTACTCTACACTGTTATCTACATTAGTTTATGTCCATAAAATAAAAACAACTGGGACACTTAATTCACTCATATGAGCAGCTAATGACCATCACAGAAGATTTAATAAATTCACTGGAAATGTATTATGATCCCTTTTATCCCTTCATACAGAGCCACAGGGGATACAAGGAATGATTAAGTTAAACTGTTATCTATGAGTGTGGGACATTTGGTGGAGCTTGATTCGATTTCAGGAGACAATTGGGCATTGGCTAGTTTTTACGATGATAGACATTCATTCATTTATTTTTTCATGGTTGTGGAAAAAATAGTGCATGAACATTTTGAGGTGAATAGAAGTGGCAAAATATAAACAATATTAAGATAGTAAAAGAGCTTTGTAACACTCCACCTCTGTTGATGAAGCCATGTGTTTGTGGGCTGTAGAGCAGATTTTAGTGTCCTGTGCTAGAGCAGCTTTGCCTCCAGGCCCCTGACCTCTTATCACTGTATTGTTTATTTACAGCCTCCGTATGAGGATGTTTTGTTCTTTTAGTCCTGTGGTTGTTTATATAACTAGTTGTTATTCCAACAGTTAGCATCACACTCCACAGTCAATAAAAACAAAATGTTCCATTTGTTAAAGTCATGGAAAATGACAAACCGGTATTTGTGGAGGAAGTACTCCAATGTTTTACCTAAGTGAAAGTAGAAGTACTTAATTAAAAGTAAAAGTACCACATTCACTTTTTTACTTGACTAAAAGTAGTTATTCCCTAATACAGTCTCCGCCTCTTCCGAATCCATTTCAAGTGTTTCTTCTTCTGCCGCTGCAGGAGGCGGGGTCTAATGTTACCTGCCTGGTCTGATTGGATCAGTGGATCAATTATTGATTATTGAAAATATACAAAAACAATGTGAACATGTAACACAATGCATTGCAAAAATGTTGTTGCGGAGAAAGTGCAGCTATTTACTAATAAATGTAGTGGAGTAAAGGGGGAAAGTACCTGAAATAAATCTACTTTAAATAAAATACAAATACATGGCAAATGTACTTAAGTACAGTAATGATGTAAATGCTCGATGTTTTATTCCACCACTGCATACCAGTTTTACATGTCGCTTCAACACTTTGCTGTTGCAGGAGGTGGAGCCTGATGGTGACAGGAGCGAGGTGGGAGCGCTCTGGCAGGATATAGACGAGGGTCTCGGCGAGCAGACGGCCCGCCTGCGCTCGGACCTGGCTCTGAGCCACCAGGAGAACAGAGAGCTGCAGGAGAGACTGATGGTGTCTGAGGCCACGGTCCACGCTCAGGCGGAGCAGCTGAAGGACTACAGAGATCTGCTCAGTGAGTCTAACACCCAGGGACTACAAGTGTTCAAAACCACAACCAAACATTTGCAAGTGTAAAAGATTTTGGTCGTTTCTCTCTGCAGCCGAGACGTCGGTCCAGCAAGCCAATAAACAGGTGCAGGTGGATCTTCAGGATCTGGGTTATGAGACGTGTGGTCGCAGTGAGAACGAAGCTGAAAGAGAAGACACCAGCAGCCCTGGTAACAAACTTTTAAAACATGACAACCAACATATGAGTTCTCCTATATAATGCACACATTCATCATGCATGAATAACCTCTCCCCCCCTGCAGAGTTTGACGATCTGGAGATGTGCACATCACTGTCCCATCCTCAGGACTATGATGGTGCAGGCAGCAGCTGGTTAAGTGGTAACTGCAGCAGTAACAGAGAAACTTATGAAATGGGGGATGAGGCCTCTGTCCAACATCTGGTCCTGGATCTGCGCTCACAGCTGACCCGCTGCCATAAAGTGATCCGTGGGCTGCAGCTGCGTGTCCGCTCCCTGTCTGCCACCAGCGACTACGCTTCAAGTCTGGAACGCACACCCCGAAAGGTACGGGAACCATTAATCAGCTGGTCTGCGTCTTTGTTGTAATATTACTGATGCTTCATAGAGCTGTTTTTGTGATTTCACTCTCACCTTCTAGGTAAACTGGGCCTTTGAGAAGTCACCAGCCCCCACCAGCGGTGTGGAGGAGGATGAGGGCTGGATGTCTGACACCCAAGGGATTCGCTCAGGGCCCAAACCCAGCAGGGAGCTACAGGAGCTGATGGAACGAGTCACGTCACTGGAGGCACAACTGAAGAGCTCCAGACTGGAGGGGAAAGGCCAAGCAGAAGAGAAATGTGCCACCTGGCCTGGGTGAGTGGACAGAGACAGAAGGGCTGTGGGGACGGGGGCTTGTGAGGATTATCTCTTACTCCTGGTGGGTCAATAATCCCTGCATAAATAACCCAAGACACCTTTATTTTTGCTAGAATTAGTCAACAGAGTCACTGGACTTAAAGTAGTGTTCTGAAAACATTCCTATAAAAACATTCCTCCAATGCTTTCCCTCCCTTTACAGGAAGTACAACTCTCTGATCCAGGCTCAAGCTCGTGAGCTGTCCCACCTGAGGCAGAGGACGAGAGAGGGGCAGGGGGTCTGCCATATCCTCACCCAGCACCTGGGTGACACCACTAAGGTACTGCACACGCCTTCTGAATTACTTCAGTTCTCTATTCATTAAGTAGACTATTTATTATTAATGCTCTGGCTCACATTCTCCACAACATTTAGGCCTTCGAGGAGCTGCTGCGAGCGAACGATATTGATTACTACATGGGTCAGAGCTTCAGAGAGCAGCTGGCACAGAGCTCTGCCCTGGCACAAAGAGTGGTCACCAAGATCAGCGGACGTAAGAGACGTCTTCCCCTTTACTTCCCACGCACACAAAACTACTTCAGGCTCAACAATACACACATAATTCACATTTGACAACACACAGTAAATATTTAAATCAACAATACGCACAATTTACAATTACATGTTTACACAGGCGACCGAGCAGACAGCCATGATGACAAAGCGGGCCATGAGCTGCTCGCCCTGAGGTGAGTAATTTCCACATGATGAATATGTGAGTGAAACTGAATATTGGTCACAACTTAAAGTGGTGGTAAGATTCATTTAACAGTGGCAATAAATACAAATATATATCCTATTTATATATCATTACCTCCATCAAGGAGGGAGCAGGATTATACTTAAACAATTAAACTGATTTTCAAGAAATCTTGGAAGAGATGGGGCGCTATCAAAGGAAGAACCCATTAAATGTTAGAATAGATTTGGACAAAAGAGCAGATCCAGGATTTATTCGTATTTTCTTTGACATGGGGAGATTGTGCTCTAGCCTTGGTGGAGGTTTGTGCTCACTAAGAACGATGGGGCATGGGCCTGAGAAGAATCCATTCGATGTTTTCCACATTTGTCTACATTGCAAGATCTGGCATTTTTCAACATTTTCAGGAAATAATGCAAAGATCAAGATTTAAAAAATATATATCTGAAATCATGTGGATTCAGCAAGGTAGTTTTGATCGTTGAGTTGATAGTTTTATGTCATATTTACAAATAAGACACGCTTTGGGGCAGATTCAGATCTGATGTATTTCTTTTATGTTTCTACTATAAGAATGTCACAATCATGTGTAGGATTGTTGGGCCTTGTTGGAGAAATGCACTACACTAGATAGTACTTTATATTTTGCAGCAACCTTTAAACCTGCAGATCAACACAGCAGCAGCCTGTGGCATCCCCTGCAACACTGTGATCACTGGATCTCCCTCTAAGTCATTAGCTCGCTGTGTAGAGCGCTGGCTCTGTCGCACTGATTAGTTTACTCTGTCATGTGGCGCTCTGCTGCACGCAAGCAGCCGTCCACATGGCTCCTTATGTTGGAGAGGAGACAGAAGGTTGCCGTTAATCCACACACTGGCCCAAGTGCAGATCCTTTACCGTTAAGTTGCTTTAGTTGAATAGACTTACAGGTGTCCCACCAGCCAGGCTTAGTGTGACAGGGTTTTCCTGGTGGTGCCTCACGCTGCTGAACACAAGACTTCTCCTGCTGGATCAGAACTGCTGCCTACTTGTGGAGTTTTTGTTTTGAATTCATCTTTACGATAGATACTGGTAAAGCACCAGAGGACATTAAAGACGGAAGTCAGTAGGGACGTTGCATCAGGGACGTGCACAGGCTGGACTCGGCCAGATGGCTCCTTTGTGGAAATCTATGCTTTCTAAGAGCAGCCCCATATACAGGGACTCTCTGTGGTCGTTCTCTGTGGGTCGCAGACAGGCAAGCGAGGCGGCGTTTGGCAGGATGCTGTTGGAGAGAGACAGGGAGTTCATGCTTCAACAGCTGAAACAGTAAGAGTTGCACATGTGGTTAAATAACACAGGCGTATTTACAGGAAGAGCTCCACTGTGAAACAAACACTACTACTTGTAAATGCTGGCACATTGGCCCAAGTACAGAGGATTAGCTTTAACTCATTAAAAGAGATTACTGAAATGGAAAATAAAACGACTTTATGACTAAGCTTGAGATTTTTTAGAATGCAAGACGGATGAAATTGATAATGTATTTGTTGTATTGTTGTTTTGAAAATGATGTGTCATCTCATACTTCCTATGTCTTATTTTGTATGACCAACAATCCAACACTCCAAAGATAATAACATGTAGTATCATGTAGCAAAGAAAAGCATCAAATTCTCCCATTTAATGAATTTGTTTAGATTTTCTTTCTTGTTATTACATTAAACCAGTTATTTGATTAACTAAATGTAATGATGTTATTTCTTGTTTTGCTATTTATGACACATGTAAATGTATCATGAATACTTTAAGTATAAAAACATCTCTCACATAATTAATTATGTTCATACATGACTATTAATATAATAGTGATTCGTAGCCTGATATGGACTTGCTGCATTTCTATCAGCTCACTGTGTAATATGTGATTCTCATCCTCAGGCTGAGTAAAGAGCTGCAGCAGAAAGATAAAATCATTGAGTCGCTTCACACCAAGCTGCAGGAGCGTCCTGAGACCCCGTCCAGCTGCCACGCCCTCTCCGAGACCACCGACCAATCAGACAGGACCTCCTTGGTGTCCGACGAGTGCAGGACCAATGAGGACTTGGAGCTGTGCTCGGATTTAGACAGCCGAGAGTATCAGGAGGAGCACCGGCTGCAGCAGCAAGGACACGGATCAGAACCAGACGGTAAGTTTCATCTTTCTTTCTCCCTCTGTGCCAACATACCTCTTCTATCCTTTCACCTTCCATTCCCCCTCTTCTAGTCCGTCCATCTTTCCCTCCTCCTCATGGCCTCCTCAAGTCCTCCAGCAGCTGTCCCAACATGCATTGCTATGCTCCCCTGGCTTTGACCAGTCAGACCTCCAGAGGTATGGGACTCAAAGATGGTAAAAAAAATAGATGACCTTTTCCTCCTCTTCCTCCATGTTACACATCACTTCCTGTCATTCTCCCCCAGCCCTTTTCAGTGAACCTGTTTCCCCCTTCTTCCCTGTCCCACCTGGCCCTGACGTCTGGGGTAAGGAAATCACTTCTGACCCCTGGCCCAGGGCCCTGTCTGCGATCGCTGTTCGCCCAGAGCTGGACACGCTGTACAAACGGATGAATGAGCAGAACAGGGGTGAGGGGCCAGGGAGAGTGTGTCATATGGGAAATTTATCTCTAAATTGTAAATTCAAGACTTTCATAACTTCTACTGTGTGTGTGTGTGTAAGCACGGTCTCATAATCCTCTCTAGTGCTTTGATGAAAGGGTCTCACTCTTGTTTGTCTGTGTGTTTATGGTTACAGGCTTTGCACTTCCCCATGACAAGACCCTGTTCACCCCCTTCAACAACCACAACCAGCACGACCTCTCCAGCTACAGCCTGCTTTCCCGTCATGCCTTTCAACAGCACCAGCTGGGTGGCATCCCTGAAGGCCACTCTCTTAAATCTGACTCACGTCCAGTGTCAGGCGGGAATTTGTGGGACATGGAGAACATGGTTCAGCAAGTTGGAAGCTTTCCTGGATCATCTGGGCACCAGCCAGGAAGCAGCCACACAGGTGGGGAGAAGTGATGTTGAATTGATTTTGTATCTGCTCTATTAATAATGTTTATATAGCACATTTCAAAACACAGTTACAAGGTGCGTTACAAGTTAATAATGTAAAATTGAAGGCAAACAATAGGAAACAGCAATTTGAAGATCACACAGCATTAGAGAACAAATTCAAAAATAAAAAATGACAAATGAGATAATAGTAAAAACAAGATTAAGTAAAACATTTCAATGTACTTGTCTCTAGGGGTGAATTTGATAGAAGAGCACCTGCGGGAGGTGAGGTGTCTCCGTCAGCGTCTGGAAGAGTCCATCAGGACAAACGAGAGGCTCCGCCAGCAGCTGGAAGAGAGACTGGCCAGCAGCGGCCGAGATGGAGGTACAATAACCCTCCTACACTCAGAAACATGATCACTTCTTCCTCTCTAAGAGATGACATCAAATAACTTGTGTTTTTTCCAGGGGCACCAACAAACATCTACATTCAGGGACTGGATACAGTCACTCAACTGTCCAATGAGATCAGAGTCCTGAAGCAAGATAACCTGGGTCTCCAGTCACGCCTGCAGGCCAGCACAGGTACGGTATCTGAAAGCCAACTGAAAGTTTTCTTCTGGAGTATGTGTGTTAACTCGTGTGGACTCTCCTCGTCCCTCAGACACGTGTGAGGAGGTTGTGCAGTTGCGGGAGGCCGTGTTTACCGCACGGGCCCGTCTGAAGCAGGCGGAGCTGGAGGCCGAGCAGTGGAAGGAGGAGCTGAGACGCCTTCAGACTCACAGCCAGGAGCAGGGACAGCAGATACACACACTGAGGCAGGAGCGACAGGACAGTCAGGAGAGAACCAACAGGTTGGTGCATTTGTGAGCATATAGATTCTGACCTGTGTGCGTCACTTGAACTCACTGTGTTTTTTGATGTTCCTCTTCAGGCTCCAGCATGAGGTTTGTCTCCTGCAGCAGCAGCTATGTGAGAGCAGGGAGCTCATCCACTCACTGCAGAGTGAACTGCAAGTTTACGATCGAGTGTGTTCTAGCACAAAGGCCAGCAAAGGTCAGGAGTGTATTTTATACACTATTTTTTTTTATATATTCCCCTTTTATGTGTAGAACTATCTGTGGAATTTCTTACTTTAACGCCATCTTCTGGTTGTATTATGAACGACATCCTTTTAGACCCATGCACATTCGTAATCACAAAATAAAACAATACACTTGTACACATTCCATGAACACAAAAAGGAGCAGAAAGAACAACAATCTCATGTTAACCCAGTTCATATAAATAACGTGACATAAATACAGATAACATCCCTTTTTTTGATTTCCTCTCTTTTCACATATCACATTATAAATCATTTATATGTTAATCAATAGCCAACATCATAACATATATGTTATTCATTTCAAATCAAGATCATACTGTTTCATTCATTTTGTTGATACATTTTTATTTGTATTTCATTTTAATTTAATTGTATTTGAGCAACATTTTAAATCATTGTCCAGAGAATTCCACACTTTTGCTCCATAAACAGAAATACACATATGCTTTAATGCAGCGTTTGCTTTGATTTTCTCGAAGCAAACAATGTGTAGCTTTACAATCAAATAAGGGCCATTTGGTAAAAGTATATTGACATGCAAGGTCAAAGCTAATCAAAGAAACAAGTTCCAGACTCCCCAGTAAATGTGTATGTTGTCTTCAGGGTACCTGTGTGAGCTCCCAGGTTTGCCAGTGGAGCTGGGGGAGCTGCTGGGGGAGGTGAGGAGTCTGCGGGCCCAGCTGCAAACCAGTGTCCAGGAGAACAGCGCCCTCAAACAACTGGAGCTCCACAAGCAGCTGGAGCAGAAGCTGGGTGCCGGCTCCCCTCGGATCCCCTCCCTCTCTGCCCTCACCGCCAGCCCTCAGAGAGAAAACTTCTACAGACGTCAGCTGCTGCACGGTGAGATGGAAACTTCTACATGTGCTAACTGGTCGTCAGGCTCAGCGTGCTGTGTTGTGGTTTGCGCTATGTCCAAGCCTGGTTTGTGCATCTGTGTGCTCCACAGACCCAGCTCCGTCTCCACCAGTCAGGGACATTGGTCTGTTTAACTGTGGATCGCCCGGTCCTCCCTACTCAGACCTGGACGACAGCCATAGCACTACTAATGGTGTGACTTACACTGTAACTGCATGACTACAACTTAATCTTTGATTTGTTGGCTTGTTACTTAGACTGTAAATAAAGATGGATGACATGACTCCAGTTCCCCCTGTTGTCCAAAAATGAAGCCAAAATATCCTGGATACTGGTGCCGCCATCTTGTGCTTTTGAGTCTGTGCAGTAGTGATCCATGGTGTTGAGGTCCCGCCGAAACACGTGTTTGACCAATCTCAAGTCAGTCTCAGCTGTCAATCATGACGACCCCTAAAAGCCAGGAAACAGGAGCATTAGTGTGAAGCATCAGAAACACTAGTGTGATAAGAACTAAATGACAGAAACCATTATTGAGAAAAATGTATTTAACATGTATTTAGATTTTTTTGTTTGGTTTATGTTCCATATATACTGCACCCAGCCCCCAGGGGGCGATCAAGACGATTTGGCTTCACTTTTGTCATTTTTATATACAGTCTATGGTTTGTTAAAAGTATCTGTTGACACTTTATTTGAATAACTTCTTAACTCCAGTATAAAACAATACCTTACATACATTTAAAGTCCTTGTATCTCCAGCAGATACTCTGGACCCTCACTCTGAGCTCGAGGGGGAGGCCCCCGACGGATCATTTGCAAACCGAAATGGTCGCCACGCCATCGGTCATGTGGATGACTTCAGTGCTCTGCAGCAGCAAGTCCTCGAGGGTCGGAGCCTCGTCCAGCGCATGGAGACGACCCTGCAGGCCTGCCTGGGCCCGCCGCTGCTGGAGAGCAGCGAGAAACAGAGCGGTGGTCTGGTGAGAACCAGAGAAAGATTTTCAACAAATCACCAACTAATGTCTGCAGACCACAAATATAACCGAGTTCCTGATGCAGGTTCTGGACTATGGATATGTGAAGAGTCTGCTGTCAAACACCAGGACGCTGAGGCAGATCCTGGAGGAGTCGTTGTCTCTGCTGAAGATGTTCTGGAGAGCAGCTCTGCCCAGCACTGATCCCTCCGTCCAAAACCTCAAGAAGGTTTGAGATATTTTATGACTCGTCCGATCTTTAATAGCTCTCACAGTCAAACATGTTATGTCAGTTAAGTCGAGCCATGGTAACAAATGTTTTGTGTGTGTGTGTGTGTTGTGTTTGTGTTTGTAGGAGCAGTGTATGCACGAAGAGATTTTGTCCTTGAAACTACGGATGTCGGAGCAGGAGGAGGTTCTAAAGGGGACGGTTCAGAGACTGAGGAGCACCAGCCGCACCAAGGAAAACATGGAGCACTTCATAGTAAATCAGTGTAAGTGTTTCTTACAGAGAGAGAGAGAGAGAGAGAGAGAGAGAGAGTGTAAAACAACAGCCCTAATAAGGTAAAGGAAGGGAGAGCGAGACAGACCCTTTGTGGTGGAGAGAGAGATATTAGGAGATTTATCGTCCACACATCTGTAATATACTGGCCACTGTGGATTTGTCTTAAAAGTATAAGTCTGCTTAATATGTCCTAGGTCTAAATACCAAAAAAAAAAAACTAAAAGGAAAGTTGTTATTACGTTTGTCGTATTATTGTAAATGAGTGTGCTGGTTTGTTTATTATCACTTGTTTGCTGTTGTAGTTTTGTAGCAGCACTTAAACTGTATTTGCTCTTGTTTTGTTGCAGTGTCGAGGACTCGAGATGTGCTGAAGAAAGCAAGGACAAATTTAGAGGTACGTTTTATTCATATATCCTCTCACTTATCATATTGTACATGATTATTTACATGGTTATTTGTGTACATATTCCATCGGTCACAGTATTTTTCTGTGTATCAGTATTGTATTGTGTCCCTGCTGTCCTATACATATTCAAGTCTTTGGTATTCGTGATGTAAATTCATCACTTTGGGCTTTTCTGTCTCACTTGTTCCTCCATTCTGTATTTGTCTCCTCCTGTCCTCCTCTCCTCTCCTTCCTCCTGTTTTTTTTAAACCCCCAGAAGAATGAGATGAGACTTTCCTCTCTAAGCTCCTCCTCTTCCTCTCCTTATGCTGGTAACTGTCTGTCATCTCGTGGCCTTGCCGATAGGTAGACGTTGTCCCAGATACACAGTATTTGAATGACTGCACTGAATTAGCATTAGTAGTGAGACTTCTCCTCCTGCTTAAACTGTGAGAGCTGAAGTAAATGTCTGGTGTCTGGGGCAGCTTTTACCTGAGTGTGGATTTGCTGTTGTCTAATAATGCTGGCATCACCGCTTCACCGTCCTGTCCGACAGACAACTCCATCCTGGTTTAACTCTTCACTGTTATTTGAAACATTTTGAGACATCTCTGCTTTAATAGTGAGACCTGAGACATTCTGTGTCTGAGTAGAAAACAAGATGACAACGCAACACAGGCACGCGCACACACACAGCTACATTGGTCGCCTTGTTTTCTACCTGGAACTAGTGGTGGCCCTGAAGTGCAAATCGCGAAAAATGGGGATACACTACGGCAAATCACAAAACACAATGACTCCAAACGGAAAAGGGTGATACCTGCTACCTGTTGACAAGGCTCGTCACTGATTGGACACAGGTTTGGCGCCGCCACCGGACAAGGAAAACAACAAAGGAATGGGAAAACAGCATTTCCTTCCTGTTAAGAAGACAGACATACAATTCATACAATCAGGGACGATCCTCTCAGCAGCTACCGCCCTTTTCCGTTAGAAGTTTATATTGTTGTGTTTTCTTATTTGCTCTGATTTGTCGTTGTTATTTGCACTTCCCTATGAGACACTGCCATGGCTGGTATGACTGTCACACACCTTGTCATGGCTGAAGCATAAATCTCACAATACTGACACAGAACTCCAAACACATCCATCTACTAAGCCGCTACTGCACCATAGTGTCACTTGTTATGTGTCCACTGTGTCATGGTTGAGTCTATTTACAGCTCCAGACCCCCACAGTAGTGCTAAAATAATCAATAGCCAGTTTTCATGTGTCTGCTGTCACCGTGTCACAAACGTGTGAATGCTGAACTACTCACTCATTCTCTTCATCTGCAAGCAGTTGCTTTTTGGTGATTTTATTACAACTAATGAAGCACAACAACCCACTCTTTTCTGTTGTGTTACTTGTTTTAAAGGAATAGTTTCACATTTTGGGAAAGGAGAATTTGCTTTGTTGCAGAGTGTGAGGTGAGAAGATTGATGGAAGAGCCAGGGTTAGGGTAGCATAGCTTAGCATAAACAATTTAAACATAAAAAACATCTAAAACCAAGAAAAGTACCTTCGAAGCTCAGTAATTAATGCTGCAATAGTGGAGAAATTGTAGAGGATAAATTGATCGAATAGATTTTTTATTATATATATAAGTGAAGGTAAAACAAAAATAGAAAGGCTGGCCCGTATGGAGCCTGAGAGGCGGAGCTCAGGGCACTTCACCCCTCCTTGCTGCTCCTTGATTGGGGCAAGATCATAACAAAACAACACTGAGATGTGTCTTTTGAAACTATTTTTTTAATTTTTTTTTTATAAAATAGTGTCATTTTCACCGTACATACATAAAAGTGCATTACATCGTCTCATCTAACTCATCTAACTCTCTTCCCAATAAGTTGAACTACTCCTTGAACATTTCACCTCACCAGCGGTTTGTGAGTTTTATCAGGGCTGTTTGAGGGAAGTTGAATAATAACTTATTTCTTGGTATCCTCTCCTTTTTGTCTCTGAACCCAGCTGAGGACCCAGGAGGTGCTGCCAGAGTATGGCCTGCTGATCGCGGTTTCCTGAAGACCGGCGGAGGCGCAGTGGCCACAGCCATTCTGCGTCCAGCAACAAGAAAGCGCAGCAGCGAATGCCTGCTTTAGACTTTTGATAAGAACCAGCCTCAACGCTACCAGCTCTCTGACCTCTGTGCTCAAACAGCCAAAACCCCTCAAACTCCTCCCTGTTCCCCCCCCCCCCCCCACCAACCTTTGCCCTAAGAGTGCTTCCGTCCATCCCTCCCTCGCTCCTCTGGGCAACACGTGCACAGCGTTATCTGCACCTCGAGCCTTACCTCTCACCCCCCCCCCCCCCCCCCCCCCTCCCCTCCCCCAACTACCACTATGTATGATTGTCTATGAGTGATGCTGGCAGCAGTTTACCTCGTGTGTGTGTGTGACAGAAGAAGGTGTGTGAAATGTGCCTCAGATGGATTCAGTGACCTATGTCCTACTGATGGAGCTGGTTGAAGATGCTCTTAAGACGCAGATCTCAGTCACGATATATCGTTGTTGTGACCAGAATGTTTACGTTAATCATCGGGATTTGGGTTAGTGCCAAAAATAGCCAACAGACAGAGAGTTTGCATTGGAGAATTTAAATCAATTTAGAGAACTGAAAATCTTTAATAAAATGATGTGTCTGTAAGAGCATCCTCTCCTGACAGCCAGACAGCCTGTGGACAGACAAGTTGTTCATGCATGTTTGAAATGGCCTGCGGGGGAATTCTGCACACATGTACACACATATCTATATATATGTGTGTGTGATCGAACACAGCTCACTCAAAGACAAAACACCCTCAACCACCACTGCCACAGAAATGTTTACCCCCCCCCCCCCGGCGGCACTCCTACTAACAAGGACATCTTCTCTCTTCTTTTTTTGCAAATGCAATGCAAAGAACAATGTCGCCCACTATGTATCACTAGTCGACACAGTGGAGGAATGTAGAGGAGGTGGGCGATCACTGCTACGTAGTTCAAGTTTTGAAGCTCATGAATGATATGACAGCCAAGGGTTGTGAATAGTAGAAGAAAAAGCCAGAGGACGGTTCCATTTCAGTCACAAGACTCTGTCTTTAGCTCCTGACGGGGCTTTTCGGCACCAAAGTGCGGCTGTGAAAGAAAATAGTTGAGTTGAGTTATTTAAATTCTTGAGGCCACTTTCTGTTCGGTTGGATGTGATTTCTACAAAGAGGTCAAAGTGCTCAAATGGAACCAGGCTAAACGCGTATTCAAGCTCCTCTGTAGGAGTTCTCATACGAGCATGTGCAATAATAACGTTGTTTCTTGAATGATCATGCTGTACCAGGTTATTATTATTATTATTTCTTTGCCTGACACTGGATTATTAGTCACACTCATTATATTATGACACTATCAGTGTAATGACTGTACTTTTTTTTCAGGAGTGTTGATGCATGAAAGAGATTGATAAATGGAAAAAAAAATCTGAGCTATGGAACAGTGGATTGGCCATCCTTGCCGAAGTTTGAAATTGGAACTCTTATTTCACTTTGACTTGCCGTATCCATGCGAATGACGAACTGTCGAATCAAACTTTTTTTGAAGCGGATCTAGAGCCACAGAGACGGTAACCGTTAACACGCGTGGTTTGATTTATTTTATCGAAATGTGCGACAATTTGGACCAAAACTTAACAGTGGATTTTTTTCTGCTTGAGTCTTTATGGTCTTTCTTTTTAGTTCAGGCCGTCTTAACATTCCCATGGTAATGGCAATATAGGATATCAAGTTCTTTTAGATGACAAACTTTGGCAGGGTACTGGTGCGATCGTTGTTCTGTAATTCACTCACTCCTATCACTTCAATTTCCCATTTAGTTTGATGTGTTGTCTTTGCTGTACATTTGCCATTTTATGCTGTAAATAACCTGCTTTTTCTGTATGGACTTTTTCTTTGTGTGAGTGTGCGTGTGTGCATGTGTGTGTGCCTGAGTGTGTGTGTGTGTGTAAAAACATCCAACATTTGCTTTTTGCAAAGTTGATCATCTGGGTAGCTGTGCAATAGCTTTATGTATTTTATTTTGATGTTAAACATCATTGTATTACACGTTTGCTACATTCACCCCCTGCGGTGTATGAGTCATATGCAGTGTGTGTTAGAGGATTGTGTCACTCTGACTCGATTAGTTACATAGATAGGAAATCATCAACAAAGCCTTCATGACATGTCACAGTATTGTTCACGGATAACAAAGCTCTGGTTAATGTTGCTTCGCTTGCCTTTAAATTTAGCCCCAGAGCTTCTACAGCCTGCTCTCCATGGTAGAAATGGCCTTGAACTAGTGCTTGTCTACCTGAAATCTGCCAATTTAGGTTTTATTTGCGCTCGAGTCCTCTGAAAAAGACAAAAGTTGCCAAGTATTTCAATAGTTTCATATTTCCTAATGAAATTAATGAAGTTAAAGGGAAATGTTTTAAAGATTTGTCTACTGTAAAAAGAAAAACAGAAAAGCCAATGACTGGATCGATTGTGAAACGCTGGATCCACAAAGCACCTTTTTAGAGCGTAAACAAAGCCTTATTGCTATTTAATAAGAAGGGAATCAAACAGCAGTTTGAAACGATGTATTGCTGGTCCTGAGTTGCGTATGTATATACTGCTTTTTGATTGGTGCAGCTTTTATGTGAGTGGAAAGCAGATTTTTTGGATTTTGTGTATAATGAACTAGAAAGCCGATGCAGGACTTATATGGATCCTGTCTCTGATGACAGTTAACAGTGTGTTGTGTTGGCACAAGTATTAGCAATGAAAGATTTTGGGAAAGAATGAATAAAACACTTAAAATCTTGTGTGGTTTCCTTTTGTTGAAGGCAGCTTCAATACAATTAGTTTCTATTTATTTAATTTCTTTTGTCCCTGCTGATGTTATTCTGCTAACCACCAAGCCCGAGCCCTGAGGCCGGTGACTTTAACATCCAGTCTGAGCTGAAGATGGAGCACTGCTTAGACAGTGTTCTATAATGCCATCTTGTAAACAGCTGAAGCTTTTGTCAAGTGACAAATAAAGTGAGACTTGAAGCCAAAAGAGTTTTTAACCCGAGAATATGAGCTTCTTACACAAGAAAGACAAGAGTTAGGACAAGCATGTCCTTTCTTTATTTGCAAACAAGTAAAACTCCATACAGTGCATGTTCACACTGGTTCTGCAAAGACTTTCAAAAACATTCATGAAACAGTTGAAAAATTCAAGTTTTGGTTTTAGCCTTATATCACCACTTCCATGGCGTTTGTCCATATACTCCCTCATCATATCATATATAGCTGTCTTAAAAACTAGTTTGGACAAAACCTCATGGCTCAACATTCACAAAATACTTTCAGCGTCTAGTTGACCACCAGCAGGATTCTTGAAATAGTGTACCAACTGTGGGTATATACTGTACTGTAAGTGCACAAAATTAATAAACACAACTGACAAGGGACAACTAGACGTTTAAAGCCACCATACCTCAAAATACAGATGAGCTTAAAACAGTAATAAAGAACACACACGTGTGAGCAGGTTTTTACATCATTTAAACTCATGGTAGCTATTCATCCTCATAGCCCTGTTAAATGATCTGAAAATGTGCGTCAGGTCACATTTTGAGGTGTGTGTGGTCAACTTGACTGTGTACCAGAGCGCTGTATCCATGTACATTGCAGACATTCAATACATGCAAAGCAGCAAGTTGAAACTGTTTGTCTGTGTGTGACGATACGTGCAACACATACATACAGTACAATTCTATTCCATAAGGAGAGCTTGGTACAGATGCACACACACACACACACACACGTAAAGCACTGCAAGTTCATCACCTCTAAAAAGAAAACGCACAAATGGGTTGGTATAGTCCAGAGAGTACGAGAGCCGTCTGCTGCATAGTTAAAAGCTTCTATCGACATGTTCACAGGATGGTAAAGTGCTAAAGACTGGCAGAGCGTGAATGCATGGCACATGGAATACCATCGCAGTTCAAGCTGTCTTTTGCAATACGTATACAGCTTATGTTGATATCACAATGGCGGTAAATTTTAGATTTATTGTGCAGCCCTAATTGACAACATCAGATACAACAGTATTATTGCACTTCTTATTCAAACAAAACCAAATCTACTGCTCCTGTCAGCAGCTCAAACTCTTATCTTCCACATTCCACATGCACTTTCCAACAGAAACGCAACATCAGTTGGTTAAAAACGTAACTGAATCAGCTGAAGGAGGATGTGTTGACACAACACTTAAAAATCTAACTGTTGATCCACATCATTCATAAAACAGATCATCCACAGATCTTCTACCTGTCATGGTGGCATATGACATGGATGTGCACACAAAAACCGTTTTACACATCAACATGCAAATAATCACAAAAACTTAAATGCACACAGTGATTTAGTCTGTCTCTTATCTGTCTGCAGTTATTACAGGTAAATGCCACAGTATGGTTTTCATCTCTGTCTGAAACCCTACACACCCACTTAGGTACTTTTGTTCAGAGCCCTATGTAGCCAGAAGTGCAACCATTTTTAAAACCCAAGCCCCAGCCACAGCCACTGACCTTGAGCTCACCTGTAAACTTGTTTCAGTGCAGGATTTGGCTAAATGTGATGATAGAAAAAGAAAAACAGCAGAATACAAACAGCCTGCTTTCTAAAAGCACAGTGGTGCACCCAAGTTGAGGTTTAAATAGGCTTGTAAAGCAGAGAGGTGACGTATTTCTTCTTGTATCTGTGAGTCGCACTCAGCACCATCACTCCATCCTACACGGAGAGGAAAACAACAGACAGGCAAGCTGCCATTAGTGGGAAGAACACAAAGAAAATAGATGGAGAGCAAAAATAAGTATTTCAGCTGTTTCCCCTAAACCTACCTTTATTGAGAGAGCGTAAAGATGATTTAGCATGACGTGGTTGGGCTCAGGCAGCAGGGCGGGGTCACACTGACAAGGCAGAGAGGAGAGATTCAATATAAAATCAGGAAATGGTAAGTAATGACAACCAATAGGGAAATGGGGAGATGGGAGGTGTAGCAGTTGGAAAGTTGTAGATACTGACAGATATATTGGTGTCTTTGTTGAGTATGACTTCAAGGAGGTGAGGAGGAAGAATCGGTGGGGCTTTGAAATGCTCCTCCGGTCTGAAGCTGTACTGCTCCTGTCCGTATGGACCAGGAGGGGAGCTGGACAGATCTGTCAACACACAACAGACATATTCACACTGTTATGATGAGGTTTCCATATTTCTTAGACTTTTCCAAAGCTTTGATCATTTTTACAGTTTACAGCTTACTGAAAAAAGCTGTAGAAGTAAAGCTGATAGCTGCTGGTCAGTGTACAAATACAACAAATAATCAATATAGCCAATATAGTGATGATTCCTGGGTTCAAGCCCATCTGTGCGCGATGTAAGGAAACAACAAGCAGGGATAAGCAGGGTTCAGACTTGACAAAGCCGAGCAAAATCCCTTCAGGGAGTTTAATTCTATTTTAAGGAGTGATATTAATCACACACTTGCTTCATCATCACAAAGCCAGAGTCATACATTGCAGGGAGGAAATGTATCAACATTTCTATATTTGCACAATCAATGTTTGCCATTCAATCCATCTTAATTATATTTAAACAGAAAGAAGTGAAGATGAGGAGCCTGGACCTGCACTAATCTGGACCAGCAGTTCTTAAGGCTATTCAACTAAATGCATAATACATTTCCAAACCATGCAGGTCCATATGTGTGACCTATATCAGAACATAATCAAATGTTTGTTTTTACTATTGATGTTTTTCATGAGCCAATTTCATGAGCTAAATGAGAGTCAGTATAAAGAGGCTGACCTGATGTGTCTGAGCACTCCAGAGAGTCGACCTGCAGGGCGTCAAACACCTCAAAGTCGGACTTCTTCACCTGGATCAGGTTGTTGATGGTGCCGAGCTGACTGGTTACCACGGGCTGCAAGGACAGAAATGTTCACAGATGTTATGATCGGGCCTTGTATAATTATCATTCATAAAAATCTGCACACACTTCCCTGGATATTATAGAATAACATAAAACACATTTGGTAAGAACTGAAGAGCTCCTATCCTTTCATATGTATGACATCATAGATCTTTGCAACATGTGAAAATTCAGTGTGAAACAGATCCCTTTGACATTAAAATAATGAGCAAAACAAGAAAAAGGAAGAACAATAAAATTATGTTTTACCTCTGAGGGATCATGGACCCACTGCCCATCTACGAAAAACTTGTACTGGTGTTCTCCTTCAGGCAGGTCCAGGATCGCTACAAAATCATTATGGCTTTGGAGAGAGGAAAAGTATTAGTGCAACACTAGGGCTTGTACCGACATCTGCAGCAAAAACCATCCTGTTTACCTCTTATTTAGCGGTATCTTTGTGTTCCAGTTATTAAAGGAACCAGCTATGTAGACATCCTTCCCTCCCCCTGCCCATCGGATCACAGTGGGTCGAGACTGAGGACCAGTCTTCACCAGGTCATCCAGATCTGGGGTGAATTCTTTCTCTCCTGATGCCTGAAATCAAATATCATTGTTAAGATGTTTTCAAACCTAACTAATGGCTTTGAAACCTGAAATGTGTTTATGGAGAACAAACAAGGTTCTGCATAACAATCTGTATTTCTCGATTTTTCCAGCAGTACCTTGGACTCAGGCCCATGGGTGTTGAAGATGTTCGGGTCGTCTGTGCTGTCCACCATCTTGCTGCTGGGTTCATGGTCTTTGTGGCTGCCACTGCTGTCGGAGCGATGGGATTTGGCTCCATGGCGATCTCCAGACACCCTGTCACTTGTGTTGCCCATGATGCCTCACTAATTCAAATGCTGCTGGAAAGAAAAGCTCATTACACACACTCCAGTCTCACAGATATACTTGATTATTTTCCATTAAGATCCCTTAAAAATCCCCTGGGATATAAGTGAAAATGTCAAAATAAAAATGACCCATCGTGCAATGTTAAAGAAAGGGGAAACAAAAGTCATGGACATGCCCCCTGTTCCGAATTTGCAGAAAAATCTATTAATCAGCTCTTTCCTGACCCATTTCACATCCTTCCACCAAGGTTCCCTGTAATCCGTCAAATAGTTTTTGCGTAATCTTTCTTACAAAGAAACAAACGGGTGAAAACATAATCTCCTTGGTGGAGGTAACATGGAAGCTAATTAAAACAACACAGGCTGTTAAATAGAATCTGCAGTAAACAATTTAATAGCTGGTGTTAAATGCATGTTTGAATGCTTTGCAACTTCAGTGAAGCTGATGCGTTACATTTCTAACAATTTGTGTCACTGATGATGAATTTTAATACAGCCTCAAGATCTGTTGTTTCAATAAATCTTTGCTTCATGCAAGATCAGTCATATCAAAGCAGAACATGGAGATTCAAGCTGATTCTCAATATGAAAATCAATTACCCTGACTAACGACTGGCCCCAGTTTGACCTCAAGTGTAAATGTTGCAAAATAATGACAATAAATGACAAACTGGGGATGAGCACAGCCTGTGGGATGAACAAATACAACAAGAAATATCCAGTTTAACGTGAAAACTAACAACTGAAAAACCAGGAACGAGAACCAGTTTCCAGAGATGGAAACCGTGAACACAATGAGCAGCAGTCGGGTTCAGCCACAGGACTGAAGGCTTCTCCAGGAGCTAAAAGGTTGAACAACAGACCAGACAGATAAGACGTGAGTTAAGAAACTGTGACTGTCCTGAAGCTGTGATCCTGAACTTGCCTGAACAGGTCAAACAACAACAACAAACGCATAACATTCTCACAAACACACACACACAGACCTGCACAAGCAACAAGTCTCCTCTTAAATCATACACAGTCTGATCTGTGGTGAAGAGCGGACATGTAACCTACCACGGTGTCACCCCTCTGTCTGCGCCCGCTGAAGATTACTGGGGGAATATTTTTAGCTGCCGCTGTCAGCTAAACTAGCAGCTAGCTGTCACTTTGTAGCAGCTAGCAAGCTAACTGTGCTAATTATTCACAACGTCGGGTTTGACGTTGAAAGTAACGCGAGGGAAAGTGGCCGCGTTCGTGGTGTCGACACCGAGGACTGAGCGGACAAACTCACCGACAGCAGCTGCTGTTCTCCCGCAGGTTGTTCTGGGCTCAGGGTCCAACACCTCCTCCTCTTACTCCTCCTCCTCCTCCTCCTCTTCCTCTTCCTCACAACAACTGCTGCAGCCCGTCGGTGCCCCGGCTGTCTACGGCGAGCGGCGAGGCCCAGAAGGAGCTCCACGTGGTTGTTGCCAGCAGAGAGAAGGACACGCTTTGTAAACATCACAGTGAGGGAGGCTGAAGGTCATTTACAGACACTGCCATGCACATGCTGTACAGATAGACTGAGATTACAGCACTTTACTCAAGGGAATTATGCACTAAGAATTACGCACTTTAGAGCTGCAGTGTTCTTGACTCTGGGAGCATTTCAGAGGGGTCCTGCTGGATCTCTTTCATCCAAATGACTTAACATCAACTGGAATATCTATACGCGCCTTTGGAGCTCACTTTCCTCAAAGTGTTGTGATTCAGCTCTTGCAGGACTGCGTCTCCTCAAAGTATAGATTTCTCTTTTTTAGTCAGTGAGATTAGACATGAAGACATAGTACAAATGAAGAAAGTCTCTGATTTAAGCCTGCCATCTCTACATTTAAATGTATAACCCCTTGGTCAGTCCTGTTTTTGAAAAGTGCTATAAAGTTTCTTCTTCCTCATCTTCTTATTATTATTATTATTGTGTTGTACTATATTGACCTAAGCCCGAAGGACATGGTATTTGTTATGCATCTATGTTGTGCAGAATTAGTTATCTGCACAACAATATTTGTAATTATATTAATTTATTTAATTTGTTTTTACTCCTAAATCTGATTTAGAGTAAAGTTCAGCAATTGATATTAATATAATCCAAAGTGCAAAGCTGGTGGAATATTCTCAGTATTAGCTCTTCAACTGAATTCATTCTATATCAACTTTCTCTATCTTATATTGCTGCCTGTGTTTTAGTCAAGCCTGCAGTATACATTTGTTTAATCTTTAAGGTAGGATGCAGATTGATAAGTTGAATACCTGGAAATACTAGTATAACAAAGGACAAATAATTTTAAGGGTTTAGATACGATTAAGCTCTGGTTTGCTTCCAGTATCTTCTGATGACACACACAATAAACCACTATCATACCACTTGTTCCATGTGTTTTGTCTTTATTTACCAGTGGGTGGCGCTGTCCACACACCTCAGTCAGTATGATCTCAATCATCGTCAAACCAAACATCACTGAATCATTGTTCTACATTCAGCCTTCTATCAAAGTCCATATAAACCTCTCTGTGAAGTTTCCACAAGTTCAGGACAATTTAATCATGAGAATCATTCATAGTTTCTTAAAAACCTGGCAACTTAAAATGTGATTTGAAAACATAAAAGACAAAATGCCTTGATTGTCATTAACCAAGGTGAATACAAACTTCCCACAGTGTGACAGAACAAGAAAGAAATGTTAAATGTAACAGGAACCTATAATAGGTGTGAATTTGGTGTGAGGGTCTAGATGTGTCGAAATGAGAAATAATACAAGACAAACGCTCCTCGCAAACTTTTCAGTCCAATAGCAAAATATCAGTGTTTTCTTTAAAATGCTGCCATGTTGCATAACCATCATTACACCCCATAAATTAACATGACTATAACAATATACTGTATAAATATATATGTACACAGATATACAGACATACAGTATTTTAATATATAAAATAAAATAAAAAACATGGCCTGTGGATAGAGGGCTTTGACCCCCCCCCCCCCCACACACACACAGTATTCCAGTGTAGTCATAATTTTTCAGGGGAAATTCTTTTTTGCTGACAGCGGCTGATTGGAGCACCGTTTGTTCGGAGCTGTCACAGGGGCAGATGTTGACAACTTGGAAAAGTGTTAAAATACCTCTAAAAATGTAAACTGGCATTCTATCATTTTTACTATTAATGAGTTGAAAACAGACATTAATCCTGCTGTGTAGTCACATGGGATTAGCTCCACCTTTCTCCAGAGAAAATGTTTCCTTTGTTAAGACGCTGAGTCCCACTCAGTTACCATTTTGGTTGAATAACGGTAGGTTAAATTAAACAGTTACTATTTAAAAATCACCTTTCATGCATATTTCACGTACTGTTCTTTCTGCTTCTCAAGTATTGTTTTGGTGAGTGTATAAATGTGGGGAGAATGTCATGTGTGACAGCAGGATCAAAATTAAAGCATGCTCTCCACAATCGATTAATGCTACTGACAGAGACAACCCTGGGATACATGCACTTTTCCATCCGCTGGGCTCCTGTGCCAGCTGAGGAAGTCATGCTCTGGATGTTTCATGTCCATCTGTCTTCTTGGAGTTATTCCAGACATTTTTCAGGTCTGACAAAAACAGTAAAGGTTCCTCTTCTTGGATTTGGTTGCACGGTCATTTGGAGATCCCTAAGCCAGTCTTCATGTATTCGTAAACCACATAGCTAATGCTGACAGCAGGAATTACTTTCATGAAGTTTGGCAGGATGCCCCGGTAGAGTCCGAAAAAGCCTTCTTTGGCTATGATCCTTTTTATTAGGGAACTCATGGCCGGCTGGTCTGATGAATCCAGAGACGCTGTAAGGAAACATTCAGTCAGGGAGTCAGTGTACTATCCAGAAGAGCACTTTTTAATCTGTGTGCCCTGAGCATGAGACAGCTGTACTAAGGGAGTGAGTATACCCATTGGAAGGGGTAAAATAAATAGTTC
Source organism: Verasper variegatus (assembly GCA_026259375.1). Lineage (NCBI taxonomy): Eukaryota > Metazoa > Chordata > Actinopteri > Pleuronectiformes > Pleuronectidae > Verasper > Verasper variegatus. The sequence goes on along the minus strand of CM048053.1, from coordinate 11,717,054 downwards.
AAAATATAAAACTATTATATATTAATGTCAGTAAACTGGTCATGCACACGCTGCTGTTTGTTGGATTATGTTGTTCTTGCACCCGATTCTCAAGTGTGCTGTATGTTGTATTGGTGTCTTTAGTTACGTTAATATTGCTGCTGCTACGTCAGTTGCGTACCTTAGGGCATAGGTGGTATTCACTATAGGTAGTCACAGCTTTTTGTCTTATAGGTTTGATAGAAATTTTACAAGGCCATCATAAAATCATTTGGTGCAGACATACAAGACATTAATAGAATATTCATAAAAATGTCCATAAAAATATTGGATAAAAACACAGATAAAATATCTAACCTTTTTTGCACTCCTAAATGTTTTTGAAATGACGAGTTCAGATTCCCTCATGTGGCTTTTTTTGGGCATTTAGGAGCCAATATAGCATTGGAAATCGTCTGTATGGAGTAAATATGTCCAAAATAGCTTTTAACTAGTCTAGTCTAGCTGTTATCAAATGTCAGACTCACTTTACCTTGTGCCTGCATTCGTGTGCGTACGAGTGCAAGCGGGTAGCTAGCCAGCTGGCCACACGTGCTCGAGATGGTCCCGCAGCCCAGCAACACCAGAACTCCAGGGTTAGCCGAGTCTTTGGGGTGGTACGACAACCAAGTGTTCTTTAGACTCTGAGGCGCAGGACAGAGTGGACAGTGTACATCAGCATAACACAAAAATCTATTTCTCTGATTGACTTTAATGTAACCCTGCAATCCGAGATGAATTAGTTTATTGAGCATATAAATTAGTTGATCTAACAGAGTGCACTCAAGGGGAAGACTGCATACCTCATAAACAGCGAGGTCTATCCCGGCGTAAGGAATGATGCCCAGTAGGTTTGGAATGTAGCCCTTGTAGAAAGCTTTGACACCCTCCTTCCTCAGGATCTTCTTGGCACAATCAAACACTCCTGCAAACTGGCCGGTCTTTCTCAGCGTCAGTCGAGTTTTCAATACCTTAATTGTACAAACAGAAGAAAATCAGAGGCCCTCTGTGTCCGTGGGAATGCTTCTGATTTGGGAGGAATTTTAAAAGTTTGTGGGGGGAGGGGTTTAACCAGCTCCCCGAATGAGGCTGTTCAATGATGCAACAGTTGTCTTACCTCCATTGGGTAGATGGCTGTCTGTGCTGTGGCCCCAGCCATAGACCCGGCCAAGAACCTCTTGTGTGTCTCAATCTTTTGGCCTTCTGTTGATAACAATTTCTTATACTGAAAACAAAAACAAGGGTCAAGAAATGCCAATTAATTGTTTTGCGTGTGTAATCAATAATATCAAATGTTGTTTTTCGCTTACTTGCTCATATGCCGTAAATTTGATCGCTGTCTCGGGTGCAATCTTTAAAACATTGATACCATTTCCCCTCCACAGTGACGACGGGCCTCCTTCTTTTATCATCTGTTTGAAGCCTCCCACCAGACTTATCGTGTTGCTCTTAGAGGAGTGAACCTGCAGTGCAAAAATAACACATTTATATGACATTTGCATGTGCGTCCACTGATGGAGAGAATCCGTTTGACCACAGCTTTTTTTTGTTTGTCTGTCTATAAGTAAGCAGGATTAAGCAAAAACTACAAATTGGATTAGCAGGAAACTTGGTGGAAGGATGCAGAATTGGTCAGAAAATAACATGATTCGGGCATTTGTCAATATTTTTGTTGATTTCTCAGAGAATAATTAATTGATAGATGCTTAGGGAACTGATAATCATGTGTGTAATTTGGTGTAATTTTAGTTTTTAATATAATTTTACCTGCATGAAGACTTTCATCCTGTCCAAAGGGGCGGTACCGGTGCGAGAGATGGCGCCCGCCACAGCCCCAGCAGAAAGCTGCTTCCACCAGTTTCCTGAGCTCTTTTCTTCCTCTGTGAATTCATCAGGGATGGTGAGACTGTCACCTATGTCCAGCACCTGGTAAACACAGAAGCATGTTGACTCACCACTTTAATATGCGTACACTGGTAGAGGTATAAACACATGTACCCGGTGTGATATGAGTTATTTGGCCTTCAAGAATGTATTTCTCAGGAATGTACACGTCACATAGCAACTGTTTGCGTGGTTGATGTGACAAAACACATCACAAGCTAACTGAGCACTTCTCCTTTTGAGGTCTATTTTCACAGTGATGCAGCAATTGTTTTCAATATTACCAAATTGTGTCCTGGAGAGAGGACGTTAACAAAACCATTAGTGTGAGTTTCAAGGCGGAAGGTACAAACATCAGTTCCACAACTCATTTTACACAAGTTTAAAAAAAGGCCTATGAGATTATGAGGAAACAGCTAAGAGGAACAGCTGTGGTTGTAACTCATTTTAACAAATACACAAATGAATTTAACCCTAACCCTCGTGAAATCAGTATTACTGAGCCGCCTCAGCCCTCATTGTGCAAGCTTTAGCTGTCTCAGATAAACATACCCTGTGTTTTTCTATAAGCATAAAGGCGTGGTGGCATTTTAACAAAAGGCTACAGAGAAACTAAAGGCTTTTAGTTATATGTCTCATGGTGGTACAGGAATGCAGCTTCTGTCTTCTTTTTTTTAGCAAAGTTCCCATGAATGTGGAGTGCAGAAGACATTCCTTAGGACTATACATGTGCTATCAAGAAAAGCACTGTTTTGTCCTTGACAAGTGACAAAACCCATCTTTATTTCCACAATGCATTAGAGGAGCGAGCTGAGACACGCATAGTCTGAGCATAGTGTTGTGACCTGATTACTTTATGAGTGCAATAATTCAAAGCTACTGTCAAAATGTGGACGGCAGAGAAAATCTATAACATCTAACACAGGAGGACTCCACTACACGTGATTTATCCCACTGCAGTTCCCTGTGAGTTTATCTGCAGGTATTAAAGAGTGTTTGTGTGTCTACATCCTGTACCGAGGAATGTTTCCAGAAGCGAATGATCTCTTCCAGATTGTGTCCAGGGTAGAACAGGAAGTGCTCTCTCCACTCATTCCAGTCCACCATCATGGTGCCGTCAATATCCATACTATGAGGAAACACAGAGAAAGCTCTTAACCCGTGAACTGATGACTTATTATGTTGTAATAACCTGGGAAAAGAACAACTGTGACCCAGATAAAGCCCCCACATGACACACAAGCAACGTGTTACAGTGGGTATTAGTGGAACTCAAACCTCTGTAAGACTTTCAGTGCATCCTGTCTGCTGATGTCCATGCCCAGCTCTGCGAGGCTCTGCTGGATCTCTGAGGCATCAATCCGCCCTGTGGCAACATAAAAAAAATATGAATATGTGGACACATGGCTTTGTAAACACGCAGCCATATGAGGCAACTCCTGCAGAAGACAAGTCACTCCCTGCTTGTGCTCACCATCGTTGTTTCTGTCCAAACTCTTGAACGTGAGCCTCAGCTTCTTCTCGTGCTCCTTCAGGTATCTGGTGAACTCGCTGAAGTCCAGACTCCCGTCTTGGTTTCGGTCACCGGACGAGACGATTTTCTGCAAAGACGAGATCAGATCGAATTAACTATTTGCATCACAAAATCGCGAATACAGGACCTATCTGGCCGAACGTGCAAGCCAGGATCTGAAACTCCTGAAACTTTCGATGGCCCCTGGATCTGTATTGTGTACCTGTGCAGCGCCCTGGCGGAATATACCCATCGACTTGAGGCCCGCTCGTAATTCCGCGACGTCCACCTTCCCATCCTTGTTGGTGTCGAGCTTATCGAACAGGTCCTGGTATGACCGCTTACTGTCGGCATCCCAGCACTGGGCGTTCAGTAGTAAAGACGTCCGCAACAGCTGAGACATTGTGGGGTTTGGTGTGGAAGCAGCGTCCGGGCGAGTCGTGCTGAGGTTATTAATCCATGTTGAAGCTCGTGCATGAAACCTGCACAAATCCTGACACGAGCTCGTGGATCGCGGTGGAAATCGTGCGTAAAGTAAAGGGACGGTATCAGTCAGACTGTCGCATGCAGAGGTGTGTGGTTCCGAAGCGATTCAGTGGGATCCGCAGTGGTCGAGGGCGGAGCGAGTAAGGCGACGTAGCTGCTCGACGTTTTCACCGGAAAAGCAGGAAAGACGGGGAAATAAAAAAAAAAAGCGGTGGAATGATCCACATCGTGGATTAACCCTGAACATAATCCGGCTCGTGCTTCTGAATCATATGTCACCCTGCCATGGATCTGCGTGATGCGTTGTTGGTGATGCGTTGCGAAGGAGGCGTTATCTCTTCATCTGGAGGGACGTGTCATTCACAACACACAGCATCATGTTTCATACTGCTCAGTAACAGGGGTGATCGCTAGAGGGCGGTGTTTCATCGGGCAAGAGCGATGGAGTCGGGGTCCCTGTATGAGGGGTTCCTGTATGAGGGGTTCCTGTATGAGGGGTCTCTGTATGAGGGGTCTCTGTATGAGGGGTCTCTGTATGAGGGGCCCCTGTATGAGGGGTCTCTGTATGAGGGGCCCCTGTATGAGGGGTCTCTGTATGAGGGGTCTCTGTATGAGGGGTCTCTGTATGAGGGGACTCTGTATGAGGGGCCCCTGTATGAGGGGTCTCTGTATGAGGGGCCCCGGTATGAGGGGTCTCTGTATGAGGGGTCTCTGTATGAGGGGTCTCTGTATGAGGAGACTCTGGACCCTCAACAATCCAACAAACCCTCAACAAATTGATTGTGAATCTGCATAACTGAGTCAGTCATTCTATTCTGTTCTATGCCGATAATGACGAATTTAAAACCATAACCTTCACCTACTTTCCAACAAATTAATACCACACTTTCACTTGTATTTGAGTTTCCAGAGCAGTGTGGCAGCTTTAAGAAGGGCCACATTGCTCCCAACATTAACTCCATACAAATTCAATACCAAAAGATAATTAAATTGTAATACTCAGTATACAAATAATTAATTACATAATATACTTGATTATATAAGATTGACAAGTATTGATGTGACACAACAAATAAACTAAGCATAAAAACTTCAAGATAAAAATAAAAAGTAGAAAAGGTTTCGGTGACTCTAGGTTTATATCAATGTCGTTTATTTTGTATTAACATAATGAGATATGGTCATATATATGTTGAATTTGGTCCTGTTGCATCCCATTTCTTCTATGGCCACATCCCTGATGAATTATGCCCGTTTGCTTTCCTTATTTTCACCACTTCAGTCCTTTTTTGTGGTCATAAGAATTAAGAATAATGTCCCTTCCTTATACTGACTCTTCACTGTAGTTTGTTCCGGTGATGTAGAAAGTGGTGCGGTGGTTTTGAATGAGTGTCAGCCAGACTAACAGCAGTCATTGTTACAGTCGTGTCCTGGTAGTTACTGTTGCAGCTGCAGCATCCAATCAAACCACAGAATGGCCTCCACGTCAGGAACTCTGTCGGTGAGTGGGTGTGGAGGAGCACATTTGAACTTTGAATCTTGCCTGCAGCCCTGGAAGCAACAGCAACACAGCAGCGAGCAGAGCAGCTGAGAGCAGGCTCCACTGTGGTCAGCTGTCCGCCTGTCAGCTCCTCCGCTCCACACACCGACACCCAGCTCCAGCAAACACCATGTCCTTCATCCTCACCAAGAAGAAGAGGTTTAAATTCAAGGTGGACTTCGACTTGGAGGAGTTGTCCTCTGTTCCCTTCGTGAATGGAGTTTTATTCTGCAAAGTCCGGCGCCTGGATGGAGGCTTCGCCGAGCAGTCGACTCGGTAAGAATGTTTTGCTATTTATAGCAGGAGTTCACTGGTTGTTGTTAAGTTAAGTGAAACTTGTTTTGAGTCCGTCTTCACTTTGCTTTGGACACGTGTGTTTAACATTTCCTTTCTCTACTTTGCTTAAGTATCGACCATGAACTCTTCTACAGCCTTTAGACTAATGTTTAACTTGAATGTCCAGCTACACAACAGGAGCTAGCTACAAGCTAACCTGACGTTAACCCATTGATACAAAACATGGGTCGAAAGTGATTCTTTTCCATATCTTTGTACTGAATTTTATCATTGCAATGAATGAATTCGGTATTTCAGTTATTCCCCAATTAACTTGCATGAGTGTTTCTTTGCAATATTCTTTTAATGAATGTATTTTATCATTTAATAATCTAAGTATTCATTAAATGGCGTGTTTTTTATTTCAACATCAAAAATCATTATTTCCCTTTTTCCTTTCATACTTTATAAACAAACTAAATATGGCTGGTCGCAATCATTTCAGACTTACGGTTAAAATGTCCATAAAGATGCTTGAGGAGGCAATTCTTGGTCTTGATTGTGAGTCGGAAATCTCTAATGCTGAGGACCTAGATGTTCCACTTAATCAATCATTAATCTGGAGTTGTGGAGAAGGCTCCTTTGATGATTTAGAAGACTCTTCTATGTCATCAAAGGAGCCTTCTCCTGTGAAGAAGGAAGAATTAGATAAAATAATATAGCAAAGAAACACCCAGCCATGCATGAGATAATGAATAGAGGTCATTTATTTTTCTTTAAAAAATCTTGATTTGAGTATTATTAATACCATGAATGATACTAATAATCATAATTATGATTATTATTATAACAGTAATAATAATAATAAAAATAATCATAATTTGAGGTTGTTAAATATTTATTGCTCCTTTATGTTTTGTTTAAACACATAATTTCCTTCCATTGCAAAGGACCGTACAAGTTTAATCTCCAGGTTGCTCTATGATCAAAACTGCTTGTGGCACTTTAATGAGTCACTGTGGAAAACAGGCGTAGCTCATGTCAACCGCTAGTCCTCATTGCCTCGCCATAGCTAACCGTCTGTTCCTAAAAACTGTAGCATAAACACTGCATTCTTAGTTTACAATGGCACGACCACAGATGCTTTCTCTTTGTTGAATTCAAACATGACATTGTTGTTTATGTTTTTATTTTAAAAAGCAAGTAATGGTAGTGTAACATTTTCTTCATGCTGGTGGCAGCAACTTTCTTTAAATCTGCCTTACTGCTGCTACCAATGATCAGCTTTGTTTATTTTGCATCCAGGATGTACAATGACGTCAAGTACAGTGAGAATCCCATCATAGAAGTGGGTCCAAACTTCACACACATAATAATAACACTATTCAGTTCTCCTAATGTCAGAGATAGAACCAAAACATTGATAGGTGAAAGTCTTTAGGAAACTTACAAGCTCACTTCTTGGACTAAAAAACAGATGCATATAATTTGCTACATTCTTCTACATCCTCTGTATGAAATTAGAAACATGCAAAACCTCAGCTTTCACAATTGTTGATGCTCTTTCCAATATGCCCGTGTGTTTTTGGTTTGTGTATGAACTCGGGTTTCTCTGTGTGTTTCTCTCACAGGGAGCCAGTCCAAGCCAACTGTGTGCACTGGAGGAAGAGATTCTCTTTCATATGTAAGATGAGTGCTAATGCTGGGACAGGTGTACTGGACCCCTGTCTGTGCCGGGTATCTGTGCGCAAGGTATAGGAACTTTTTTGTTAACACTTGAAAAAATGCAATGTAGCTTTTCTTCTATAGCAGACCTGAATCCAGAATGTGCCAATACAATGTTGTACATAAGATGACTGTTACTGTATCACTGCAGCCACGTGCTTTCAAAGATTGTACTGCAAATGTTTTAATGAAAATACAACCTCTCTTCTTTTTGTCATTTTAGGAATTAAAGGGTGGAAAAACATTTGCAAAGGTAACACCTCTCCTCTAAAGTGTTAATGTGTTGCACACATAGCAGATTAAGTATCAGTGCCCCATTAGAACAATCTTATCATAGAATCTATGTGGAGTCAGCTTTAAAGTGCCCTTAGAGGACTTGTAGGTGAGTCTGTGTTGAGTGAGTGTTTTTATTTCTAGTTTCCGGCTTTGGTTACTGATTGAAAAATAAGTAAAACAAAACTCTGCCATGTTAACCAATAACTTAAATGATATTTGATTTCTCTAATATTGAAAGTCTCGTCTCAGACGCAGGGTGTTTCATAAGCACTTAAAAACTGACCCAGTACCATTTAATATAGTTTAAATAGAGTAAAAGTATAGACGTATTTAAGCTGACTTCTTAACAGTTCACTCTTATTGATCCTGTGTGCAGCTGGGCTTTGCTGACTTGAACCTGTCAGAGTTTGCTGGGTCTGGCAGCACGACACGACGGTGTCTCCTTGAGGGATATGACACAAAGAACACCAGACAGGACAACTCAATTCTCAAGGTATGTGCACAACTCCAGAAACACACAACTCCTTTAAATTATGTGGGAAATGCCCTTAGGTTTTTCTACCGCTCTGCCAGTGTTTTTGGTCCAATTCAATAATGGGTTCTTGCATGATAAACATGACACTCTATGCTTGTAAAACCATGTAGCTCCATATCCATACTAGACATGCCTGAGCCTGTGAGATGCCTGAGCCTGTGACACGTTACCTGCATGAGCCATTGGAACCGTGGGAAACCCATTCATGACATACAGCTTCCTCCTGGGGCACAGACTTACAGTCATACATTTAAATGGTTAATTGTTCTAAATCATGAATAACAACAACCCCGTGACACCACACTACAGGAAAATTGTGTCATTTTATGTCTCATTGGTGCAGTTGCTTGTCAGACTAAAGCTGGTATTACTGTTCTCTTTCTGTTACAGGTCGTCATTACCACACAACTTATGTCCGGAGACCCCTGTTTCAAAACGTAAGAGCTCATTCTTGACCACACTCCATTCATTCATTTAGAAGTATTTATTCAATTTCAAAATGGTAAGGAAGTCATGACTTTAAGTGTAACTTTATTCAGATATAGAACGGTATAAATGGCATACTCTGCATTTACAAAAGTCTGCACCTCACCACAAAGGAAATATTTTCATCACATCCTGTCTGTCACCAAAAACACATCCTCATGCCTTATACTACAACAAAAACCAGAGGGTTCAAAGTTATGAAGTATTGTTTTGTAGCTGAGGTCTTATCACAGTCTTATCTGAGAACTAATAAGACCTTGCCCACACATTAATCTGCCTGACCTCAGTGAGCAGCAGCTGATATGTGATCAGCCCGGCCCAGAGGTTGTGTGTGTCGAGCAGTTTGTCACGAAGGACATGATGTATAGACTCTTGGCAAATCCACCAGAAAGTGCAAACAGTTGGCTTTCTTCAACCAACACAGGCCTTCCCTTGTATTTCTTAATGTTCCAGACACTTCTTGGTGTAATAATACAGACATTGCTGCCAGGGAGACGTTTGAAGTGTAGGATTGTACAGTCATTCATCCCACGCAACATTACTCATTGTGTGTGGAGGATTTACAACAGTGCACAGTATAAAGATGACATCTGACTCTTCATGTTTCATTACGCAATAACTCTAGTGATTAATGTAGAATCCCAGCCACAAAGAAGTGGGGTTTCCTGTAATTGTAATTATGTTGAAATACACTTCATTAATAATGCACTTATAAGTAATGTCCGACTCGACCTGAAACTGCTGGCTATCTCAGCTGTTTAGTTATTACACATTGCAGTACTTACTCAAATGTAAAGGTATGTTTTCAATTGTCTACTTTGTAGGACATTTCTAAAAGTTGAGAGCTTCACATTTAAGTCTGTACACGCAGTTTTTTTTTTCATAGAATAATTGACAATCCCAGAGTAGCAGGGTCTGTTGCTGTCTGATACCATGTGTTTATGACTCACCACTCTGAAATTGTCAATCCTACACATAGTAACTTTAATTAAATTGTCAGATCCTTTCCAACAACATTAAAAAGCTCAAAGGTGCCACTTTGTTTCTAAGTAACCTCATGACTTCCTGTGTTGCCCACAGTCCTCCCTCCACAGCCATGACTCTGGGAAGCCTACAGGCAGAAGCAGAGTGTCTTCTTGAGGACAGAAAGGGAGGCGATGTGCACATATCCCACTCACTCACTGGTATGCATGACTTTGCTCTGTCTTACAATAAATGACTTTTAATTTCTCAGTTCAGATTTTGTGGTTGACAGTTTAAAAATTAGTCTACAAAGAACTATCCCTCAAAAAAGTGACAAGTTGAACATTTTGATCTTTTATAGTTTTAACGTAAAAGACATACACTGTCTGTGGATACAGTTTTACTGTAGGTGTGTGTGTATTTTGTCCTTGAAAACATACCTTTTGTTTTTATAGAGATTCCAAAGAAATCCGTGTCAGTCCCAGAGGAGCTGGTAGTGTATGGTCACTCTAGAACATCCAGCTATGCAAGTCAACAGTCCAAAATCTCAGGTAATAAACTCAGACACACATGTTTATTCCCCTCAAAAAAAGGCAGATTTATTTAAATTTAAATTTGAATTACACACACAATAAACATATTCTTTTGTACCTGTAGGTTATAGCTCAAATCACTCCAGTTTAACAGATCTGAGCCATCGGAGGAGTGCATCAGGAGGTTCTGCCTCCACAGGCATCGGCAGCATCCTGGAACCCAGTGACCAGCAGGCTGAGAGAGTAGAGAGGGAGAGCAGGTCCACTCCACCAGTCTCTACATCCTGTCACCCTGCACCTGAAAACCCCTCCACCCCCACCAGGGTGCTAAGGTAACATGCTCATTGAAGAGAAGAGTCACAACTGTGAGTCTTTCTCTGTTTTCTGACTTTAATACTTTTCATTCAAAAAAATCCAGTTTGAGTGAAAAAGTTAAAAATCAATAAATTTCTAAATTCATGCCTGAATTATTTGTCATGGACTAACTGTTGCTGTCACTGCATACTTGAACATGGAATGCTATAGGAGATCATTTAAAGTGCTGCTGCTATGTGCTGTGTGTAATACTAAATAAAGAGGCCCTATTTGTTATCCTTTGTTGACTGGCTTTACACTGCACTTCTCAATAATGACCAGAAATGACAAGACATTGCAATGAAGTAAAATATAAAAATGTATCTGTTGTTTTTTTATATTCTTCCCTGTTACTCACTTTTCTTTTTCGTATGTTTTCAATGACATTTGTTTACCTTTTGTGTATAATGAGCTTGTAATAAACAAGCCAGGGACTCATGCTTTAATGTTTCCTCAGTCAGCTGAATACATTGTCTTATGTCTTTTCCTCTGGAGGTCATATTTGTGATAGACCACCCTCTGTTTCTCCTGTAGACATCCTGTAAAGCAGAACTCGATGGAGAATCAGTTGAAGAGAGTCGATGCCACCAGGGTGGACGCTGATGACGTAATAGAGAAAATCCTGCAGAGCCAGGATTTCAGCCAGGGCTTCTTGGACTCCAGTGCAGAGGGTGTGTACACACTTAATCTGTAACTTAATGGGCTTACTAACACTGGCCTGGAAAGTTTCCCACCATCCTGCTGATGGGATCAAAGTTCTTTCAGGCCTTGCCCTAAAACAACACAATGTTTCTTAGTTATCTTTCTTAGCATTTGTTTTGTGTCTCACTCTGGTGAAACACCCCTTACGTGCCCTCAACAATATTATTACATTACACCAGCCTTTTGGCGTTGATGTCGCGTATGTCATGGGAGGCGACCAGCATTCCCTCTATATAATGAGCTGACATACCAACATTCATCGTTCAAAAACCTCTTCTCGCTTCACAGAAGCAGAAGCCCACTTCAGAACAGCTGCTCCAGAGCCTAGCTTCACGTTCACACATACGAGCGCACAACTCGGTCTTTGAACACTTTGATCTGGATAGTTGTTCGATGCATAGGGCAGCAGCTAGCTAGGAGCAATTCTAGTTGTCTTTGCTTGGTTAATGTTGAAGTTGCAATACATTAGCGCTAGCCGAGAAAGGAGAGTAGTAATTTCCTCTTGCTAGGTAGTAATACCCACCTGTTTGTCAGCCCTACAAAGTAGCAATACACCACAGGGTTAGCGTTAACGCCAGCTACACAGAGTAACATCACGGTAACAAAAGGAAAATACAAACTCACACTCTCTAGTCGAGCTCTTTCTTGACATGATGAGTGATGATTAGATGTTAGTGATGGTTAATAGAAAATGTGACATCAATTTGGTGCAGACTTACAGCATTAAATGTGAAGGATTATTCAATCTAAGACTACAGAGTTTAGGTTGTTTATCAGTTATGAGTAACACAGGCAGTTTAATGATGAGCTCAGCAACACGCTGCCATTTTACGAATCCCTTTTTTGTGAAGCAACAGTGACTCTCTCCCTCGTCAATCAGACTAATGTTGCACACATTTTTACATGTTTACATTTACTCTGTTTCTCTGTGGTTTGTCACCATAGCACTCTAATCAATTGTCATTTATTTTTAGAAATACTACAAATAAGTGGTAATAATTGTAAGCCAGGCATTTCCAGACCTGACAATGTAAATTAGTTGTGAGTTTCTTTATTTCTCATGTGTTTCTGTGTGTTTATTGCTGCAGAAGAGGGGCTCCGCTTGTTTGTTGGTCCTGGTGGGAGTACAGCCTTGGGAAGCCAGCACACAAGGTGGGTGTGATTATGTAACTGAGAACTGTTGGTAACATGCAGCAAGCATTTACTACCAATGTATGTTACATACTTGCTAAATTTGGATTCTAACAGAGCGTTCTTGCCATAAACACACAACTGTCTTCATGTTGTTTCTCTCTACCTTGTGTCAAATGTCATGTTTTCAGTTTCACTACTTAGTTTTGCACATAAAAGAAAGACCCACAAAGAGATAGGATAACCACCACCATTTCCTGTCTTGTAACCCATTGTGACTTCTCTTTCAGGGTTGCCACTGGAGCCTTTGAGCAGGTGGTGTTCAAGCGCTAGGCTTTGGGAAGCATGTGCCTCACATGAAGGGTGCCGTATTACACCGATGCGGAGGACTCAAGCCTGAGGAGTGGAGATGCCATAAGACCCTGTTCAGGCCTCACTCCAGGAGATTTAATTTCTCTTATGCAATCCCTCCACATCTGACCTACAGCTTCTGTTGACCAGGAGAGCCCTCCAGTGTTCATGAAGTGGAGTTAAAAAGCACAGTTTATGAACAATTACGGTGACTGAAATGACTGGTGTACAGACATATTCAGTTTGTTCTGTTCTGCGCAATGAAAATGTAAGACATGGGATTAATAGTGCTGTAATCCATCTGTTCACTCCTCTTTGTCAGGGAGCAGGAGGTTTTCCCTGTTATTTAAAATATATATATTAAAGTGTCATGTTTTTACTTTGTTATAATTTTGATTTTGTTTCTATTTGATTGTGTTATTTTTAGTATTTAATTTGTTTTAAAAAACAAAGTGATTGAGTTGTTGCAGCTGAAAACAGGTTCAGAGGTGTTTCTCTTAAATCAGACTGGATATACTGTATAAGAAATACTGTCACACATTTGAGTGTTGTCCTCATTTTTACTTACATTTTTGTCAATCCGCCAAATTGAGTTACTGTACATTTGCTGTCACTTAAGGAGTCATATTCGTAGTATATAAGTTATGGTCCATGTAATGAAAGTCAGCTGATGTAAAGCCCATGATGTGTTAAGATATCTATATGTTGTTTTTAAGATGTTAAATGTTAATGGAGAATTGAAGGCCAGATCTCTAATTAAAAAGATGTGCACTCTGGATATAGATAACTCCCAGACTAGTTTTGTCCTGCATCTCACTAGACCTTTTACAAGAGTACAAAATACAATTTTAATATAATATCTAATACGGTTAATAAACTGTTGTCATATTTATTACTCTACACAATCACACACACTGGAACTAACTTAAAGTTTCACCAAACTTTCTGGTTTAGACACAAAAATAAATTTCAAAGTAAATGTTTACTGGATTTCTAAATATTAAAATAAACATGTTTTTTTTAAAAACATATTATAAACATGTAACTATTACATGTTAATTGTATAAAAGCACCCACCTTGTGGTTAAATGCTTTTATTTTCCAAACTAAACGTATTGGCGGATCATCGACAGCACTTCCGTTCACACTGCAGCACCGACGGTACAGTTCCGGTTCTACCTCGCAGCGGGACTGGCGCTTCAACGACGGCGGGAAGTTGTTATCATCAATTTACCCTCAAATCAACAACGGCTGGACGGACGGAATCGCTAAAGATCGACTATTCGTCATCTAACACCGATGGCTCTTTAAACGGAAATACGCCAACTGCAGAGCAAGCGTAGCGGCGCGCGGTCCAGCTAACATGGCTAACGTCGGAAACCAGCCACCACCACAGGCCGTTAACAAGCCTGCGCCAGGGAAACATGGAAATGTACTGCCTCTGTGGGGCAACGAAAAGACCATGAACCTCAACCCGATGATTCTCACCAATGTGCTGTCCTCGCCATACTTCAAAGTTCAGCTTTATGAACTAAAGACGTACCACGAAGTTGTGGACGAAATCTACTTCAAGGTAACGTTAGCGTCGGCTAACCCGCATGCTAGTTAGATAACCCGTGTCCAGGGGGGAAAAGCGGTACAGTGGCCGCAACGTGCTGCCGGCGTCAAATTCAAAAGACGAGACCGCGCTTGTTTTCGAATTTAACGTTTTAGCTTCATAAGATATCAAGCTATTCCATGTAATTGACCAAAACACTATTATTTATTGTATGTGACTTTTTAGCTAGCTTGCGTTTGCTAGCTGCCATTAAAACAATAGACCAACGTTATCATGACGTCTGGTTAACTCCTATGTTGCAAGTGTGTTGTTTTGGTGTTTAGAAGTGGAGCCTGGTTGTGGTTACCAGATGAGCTGTGTTCCTACTGTTATAGACGGAGAATCACCGAAAGACGCAGAATATCTCATGAAGCCTCCGTTAGTCATCAGGAGAATCTCTCAGGTCTCTCTCACTCTCACCAGTTTAACATGGCTGTCTCTGTGCCTTCAGGTGACTCATGCGGAGCCTTGGGAAAAGGGAAGCAGAAAGACTGCAGGTCAGACTGGAATGTGCGGAGGGGTAAGTGAGAAGTACGTGCTTTTTATTCCCCACCTTTTACCCCCCGTTTATTCTCCCTAAGCAGTTTGGATAAACACCCAGAGGGTTCTGTTGGAACTTGCTTGATGTGATTTTTTTTTTAGTAAAGCAGATTCACACGTTTCACTGTTTCTTGTATTGTTTAGGGTTATTGTGCGACATTTCGTAATGAATGATGCTTTACAAACAAACTGTCTTCCTTGCTAGGTGCGTGGAGTTGGAACTGGTGGTATTGTGTCTACTGCTTTCTGTCTTCTATACAAACTGTTCACCCTCAAGCTGACTCGCAAACAGCTGATGGGTCTGATCACTCACACAGACTCGCCATACATCCGAGCACTTGGCTTCATGTACATAAGGTATGTACTGGTGAGAGACTTTTCCCCAATTGCATTTATTCTGTGTCGTAATGGCTTCCCCTTTTTAAAGTCATGAATGAAATTACAAAATTGTGTTCATTTTTTTACACTTTTACAACCTCACGAGTGAAATTCTGTGAACAAATGTAATTGAAATCTATGCGACGCGATTATGTGATTTGTGCCCTGCTTTATTCTGCCTCAGATACACTCAGCCCCCAGCAGATTTGGTCGACTGGTACGATGGCTTCCTGGATGATGAGGAGGTATGTCACTCCGGGTAATAATTTGATGTTTCTTTCTCTATTGCATACACAGTCATACGCCCACTATAGAATCTGCCTGCCCTCCCCCCTGTGATGCTCATAACTGATTTTCACCTTTGCCTTCATTTGGCTTAATTGTCTCAGTCTTTGTCCTCCTAACCGGAGTAGCTAGGTTACTTGCTCACTCCTCTGCTGCTGATTTTTATCAGGGTAAGTACCATATGTAAAGCTGAGTCAATCTTTAGTCCAATGTGATATCAAGGCATGCTCTGTTTTTGACCAGATTTTATCAGGACTTGTTGCACACAGCCAAATTTGGGAGAATTGGAACATTCCTATGCATAAACAAACATAAATTTGGTAACAGAACCCAAACTTTGCATTACTATCTAGGTGCTTTATTTGTATTTAATTAAGATACAATTGGATCCCAGTCTGTGCAACCAGGCCTCCTGTGATGTTCTGTTGCATTCTATTTGAATTGATCATATGGAATCTTACCCACCTGGTTAATTCCCCTGTTTTTTTCTTTAGATGCCTATTGTGCGGCAGGTGAATTGGAAATTGTATCTCAGCACTGTTGGTTTGCGTGTGTGAGTGCAAAGCAGCTGTTCCCTACCATATAAAGTTGACAACTATTCAACTGGTGTGCACTTACCTACCTGCACCAGTCTGTGTTTACACTGTGGGCACTTGTATTCACCTTAAAGGGATAGTTCACCCAAAGATGAAAATTCATTTTACCTACTCACCACTATGCCGATGGAGGTATGTGTGAAGTGTTTGAGTCCACGAAACACTTTAAGCGTTTCAGGAATAAACAGCATTGCAGCCCAATCTAATACAATTGAAGTAAATAGTGACCACTTCTTCAAATGTAAGAAAACAGAAAAAAAACATACAATGCCTCCATGCTGCTCCTGTGGTGTCATCCAAGTGTCTGTAACTGGGATTTAAATTCGACTCGATGGCCGTTTCGACTCAAATTGGAATGTCAGGGCTTCCGGACACTTGGAAGTCGCCACAGGAGGAGTGTGGAGGCATTTTATTTTTTATACATTTGAAGAAGTGGTCCCTAGTTACTTCAATCGTATTTGATTTGGGTGCAGCGCTGTTCACCCCTCAAACTAGTGTTTTGTCGACTCAAACACATTTTTTAAATGAATCATCGAAAGAAGAAGCAAAGATATTTCAAAAGATAAATATAATTTTACTTGATTATCAAAGCTCACTTTGTAAATGCAGACTCCAGGATCTGCCAGCTGAAACATTTAGCTATATTTAAATGTTATTTCCTCTTGTAAAAATTAGCAGAAGTAAAGCCAGACACATTTGTTTGAAATGCAAGATTAAGCTAGATGAACAGAGGTGAAGGTTCAGTACTTGGTCATCACAAATTGCTTTTTGGTTTGAGGTAAAATTGAAAAAGCAATCAGTCAGATTTACCTGCTTCCTGCTTGTGAGTGCTAATTGAGTTTCTCTATGGCACTTTGCCACATTTTGTTGTAGGAGCTCGACGTGAAGGCAGGAGGTGGCTGTGTGATGACCGTCGGAGAGATGCTGCGCTCCTTCCTGACCAAACTCGAGTGGTTCTCCACGCTCTTCCCCCGTATCCCAGTGCCTGTGCAGAAAATTATTGACCAGCAGATAAAGGCCAGACCTCGTAAGGTTGTTCCAAAGGAGACACAGGAGGAAGATGCCACGTTCACAGGGGAGGCAGGGAGGCAAGGGGAAAAACGGCGCTCCAGGTAAGGGATTCAAACTATTTTGACTTTCATTTTAAAACTTACCCGTCATCATGTGTCTTTTCTGTAACTGATTTAAGTGAAACAGTTCACTTATCACGTAATGATTAAATAAGAATGTTTAAGTGCTTGAAGCTTATGGTACCTTTTTTCCTAGGACACCGAGACGATCCCCGAGCCCCAGAAGGTCGCCTAAGCGGTCGCCTAAACGTTCACCCAAACGGTCGCCTAAACGGTCACCCAAACGGTCAAGGAGCAGTAGCCACCATCGCGAGAAGGAGCGCCACGGCCCCAGCTTCGACCGAGAGCTGGACAGAGAGCGTGACCGGCAAAAGAAGGAAAGGGAGGGCAGGGACAAGGATAAGGATAGGGACAGAGAGAGACGGCGGTCCCGCAGCGCAGACCGGAACCAAGAACGACGAGAACGCAGAAGAAGTCGCAGCGGCAGTCGGGACCGAAGAAGCGAACGCAAAGACAAAGAAAGAGATGGTGGAGATGACAGGAGCAAGAGGAAGGAAAGGGATCACCATAAAGATAGAGGCACTGAGAGTGAGAAGTCCAGGGATAAGAAGAACAGGGGAGAGACTGATGACAGGAGGCACAAAGAGGACAGGGAGAGACACAGAGAAGAAAGGAAAGCCAAAAGGTCGAGTCGGAGTCGAAGCAGGGAAAGGAAGCACAAAAGTGGCGAGGAGAAGAACCGGAAACGAGAGATCAGCCACAGCAAAGAGAAAGACAGGGACAGAGATGGGGAACAGCGCTCCCACAAACGTAGTCGTAGCAAAGAGAAGAGTCATCATCAGCGCGAGTCCAATAATGACCATAGTAAACATAGTGAACGCAGAAGGAGTCAGAGCACTGAGTAAATGTCGCCCCGCAGCAATATTACTTCTTCTATTCCCCGTGTTTTTCTCCCTTTTTTCTACCCAGTTGTCTGATCTGTCTCTTGTGCCGAAGACTGGGAATGTTAGCACGCTGGACATCTGGTTATGTTATCTTTGGCCAATGCAATGTTGCTTTACGTTTTTGTGTTTTTCTGCCTTTTTCACTCCCGATTTAGACAACTGTTAGTCTTCACTTGAAATTTGGAAAGAGGCAAAAATGGCATTTTAATTTTCTATGGATCTTTCTTTTGCCCCAGGATGTGATGGGTTTGTATATAATGTTTTGAAAGCTGTCTACACACGATAAGTGGTCGGAGTTACGCTCACCGCTGGTTTGGGCGTGGTCCGTGCCGATAGCTCAGCTCAACACCGTCGCCATATAATTAGTAATAATTAACTGTTCAGGCTGTGCAGAAGCCTTTTTTATATTTGACTAATACTACAGAGAATATGATTGAAATTAACTCATTTGTCTGCTGTATTCTGATGAAACTCTGAACAGTCCAAAGTAAACGGTTAAATATCGTGTGTAGTGGCAATGACCCCAAACAGCGATTAGACAGTGCAGGGTAACTGCATCATTGATCGTGTGTTGACAGCCTGAAAATATTTTAATCCTCCAAAGGGCAGTATGCAAAGGGTAATTTTTTTTTTTACCACACACAGTTCAGCCCTGCTTGTGCTGTGATTGGATTGTTGCTCTGTTGCATTTTGTTTTCTAATAAACACTTTTACGAACATTTGTTTTTCTTTTCAAAGAAAAGGGGTGTTTTAAGTAGTGGCTCGGCGAGATGGCCAAATAAAATTTTATAACATTTTTCACATAAGTCTCGATAATTATGATCTATATGTATATAGACTTATTGTATTGCTAGTGAATATTAAGGCCACATTAAAGAAAAACTGAGATTTAGAGTTAAGTCGTTATTGAGAAGAAAATTGTAAATTTTCTCAATATATTCGGACTGGCACTAATACTCTCGTAATATTGCGATAATTGATATAGTTGTATTGCCCATTCCTATTTTCATAACAAGAAACAGTAGATGGGTAAAATGAAAATGTTGAAAGCAAGCAATATTTTTGGTAGTTTTATTGGAATGTAGTGTGAAAATAATTTCCATGTTAAATATACATTCAGAGATGACAAACGTGAATACTCTGGACATGTGCAACACTTCCTGATATATTACCTTTAAAGACCAATATATCATTTACAAAAGTGAATAAAATATGAAAAGCAGGAGGAACAAACCCCCAGATAAAAAATATATTACCTCAACCAAGAACAGACAAAACATATACAACTACAATGGGCACAAGTACAGAATAGAAGAACTTCAAATCTTGAGGCCACTGGCTTTTATTTTGAAGACATGCAGTTATATTTCACATATGGGTGTAGTTTAATACATGAAGGCTCTGTGTCGTAGGCCGTGGCTTCAGTATTACGGTAGTCCCAGTTACACAACACACACTAAAGACTAAAAAACTGTGCAGCTTATGGTAATCCATCAGAAATGTAAACGTCCAGTAACCCACACTAACGCCCATTTTCTATCAGCTTTAAAGTTATTGTGAATTGTGAGTAAATACCCAAAAGCCTTAAAGACCATCACATTAAATTGGGAGACGTGCACAGACCACTAGTCTACAATTATTGCGCTCCTGTCTACTGGGGAAGCCCTGGTCCTGTTTGCACACACACAGGCTCTGACTCGGGTCCACTAGTGACCGAGCCGATGGCCGACACTGTGAAACAGTAGTTGGAGTTGGGGCTCAATTCAGTGACTAGGATCCTTCCCCCGTAGACTGTTAGTTCCTCAGGTGGACTGGAACTGTCCTG
The DNA here is from genome assembly GCA_026259375.1 of Verasper variegatus. Classification (NCBI taxonomy): domain Eukaryota; kingdom Metazoa; phylum Chordata; class Actinopteri; order Pleuronectiformes; family Pleuronectidae; genus Verasper; species Verasper variegatus. Next base: position 11,697,046 of record CM048053.1, on the reverse strand, counting down.
CTTCCTTCTCACCAGGCTGTGTTGGGATGTATCGTCCTCTGTCTCCCACTCGACTAACACAACTGTTGAAGCTATTTGTGTGATGTTTAGAACGGGAGCTGAAAGGTCTCCTGTAGGGGGGGTAAATAAACAGAGATTGCATTTAAGTGAATATATTTAAAGGAAAAACTTGCAGGAGGAAGGCCATCATAGTAGGATTTTTCTAAATCGGGGGCCATAAAGGGGCCACAATTTACACAGAGGGGCCAATTATACATCCAACATCCCTGCACAACTCCAGATGCACAGTTAAGTCGTTCCTTGTTTGCTGTTAGCTCTATAGATTTGAGCAAAGCCACATTTTGAAAATGTTCCTTCTTCAAGCACATTGTGAACCTCAAAAAAACGTAGAGAATAAAAGTCTTAACAAATTGTCATATTTATTGTTAGTATTTTTAGTGTCAATTCTTTTGATGACTACTGACAGGACAGGGGCCACTCAGATTTCAGCTGGGGCCAGTACCTCCCCCTGCATCCGCCCCTGTATCCGGCCGATGGCCATCAGCTCCAAAATCTGAGCCAAACACATCAAGTACGTCTCATAATCAGCTTCTTACGAATACAAACTCACCATCCTGCACTTCAAGAAGATGTCTCCTCCTCCGTACATGCGGTATCACTAAAGAGAAAAAGCTGACGTCAGTTTGTTTGAATAAATGCAGCATATTGTGTATTTTTTTCCGTACACAACAGTTCCTACCATTTGTTATTTGTTCAGTTTCACTTTCTCCCGCTGCGTTGCTGGCTGTGATCACCAGGCTGCTGGACGTGATGTTGGAAAGAGAGCAGGACAGACCCACCACCCTGCACAGCTGAGTCCATGGCGTCACACTGTTGTCGTACAGCGTGTATGCAGTGGCATACACTGAGGCGTTCCATGAAATTGAGGCAAATGTGCTGTTGCCGCTGTACACCACTGCTGATGGCGGACAAGGAGCTGGGGGAAGAGACAAGAAACAAGTTAAAGCACCTGAAAACTTGGTTGAGTCCGGCTTTGACCTAGAACCTTCAATATTCAAGGCTAAATGAGAAATAACAGGCCTCACGGTCTCCCTTGTCATAGCAGGGAAAGCACAGTGTAACTAACAATATAAGTGCCCTGGTAATGAGATTGAATCAACACAAAACTGACCAGTATAACAAAATACTCACATTCTGTGCTCAAGTACACACTTGAGGGACTTGAGTGTTTTTCAACTTTTCAGTGTAAAGTACTGTAATTGTTGAAGTGTAACAGTGTGAACAGTAGCTCGAATGTTGGGTGTAGTCTACCTGTTGTTCCACTGAGAGCCACAGACGCGTTGCTGGTACCAGCACTGTTCCTGCTCTGCACTGTGGCCTCGTAGGACGAACCACAGGGGAGAGGAATCTCGAAGTACGTGCTGTTTGTCCAATAGGAGCTGAGCTCGAACAGGGCCTGGCTGTCTCCCAGCAAACTTCCTGTCAGCGCCAACTTGTACTCAGTGTCCCTGCAGGAAATCTGCGTCCAAGTGACGCGTGTCACCTGCACCTCCGTCCGCATCGGCAGCAGCTGCACCTCTACGGTGTCTGGAGGGCAGGGAACTACAGGAGAGAAGGTAGGATTTAATGAATGACTCCACTTAATATGCACTTATATTTGATTGTGAGAAGGAACATGCAGCTCTGTTACCTGCTCCCCTTTGCACTGATTCACTGAAGGAGCTGTTGCATGTGCCATCTGAGGCCTGGACAGAGAAATTGTAAACTGCTCCACATTCAAGACCCCCGATGGTGCAATTTCCATCTGTGCTGTAACAGTACAGCATCTCTCCATTCGCAGATTGAGCACAGCCATAGTACTCTACAGCGTTATCCCTGGGCGTCCATGAAAGCACTGCAGACTGATTGTTACAGTGGAAGGTAACTGAGACTCCATCTGGCTGGCAAGGACCTGGATAGATGAAAAATTTAAATCATATCGTGCCGACAGTCTAAAAGTATTTTTCACTCATAATGGGGCTCTTGAATTTATAGTAACACATTCTTTATATAAAACAAGTACCTGTATTCACTGTTGCATATTGACTGGCTCTGCTGGAGCAGTTCTCATGGTGGGCAGTTACAAATACTGTGTACTGCTCGTCACAGTGGAGATCTGATACGCTGCAGTTATTGGAGGTGGTGTTGCACGTATGCACGTGTCCATCTGCAGCCATAGCAACAACACTGTAGGTTTCAGCAACAGGAGAGCGAGTCCAGGACACAAGCGCACTGTGGTCCTCACAGGAGGAGTCAACCGTCACGTTCCTGGGTGGACAGGGCTCTGGGAAGAAGAAATAAATCAGTGTTCAGAGGCTTAAAACAGGCTTTTCTCATGAAACCCAGTTGGTCCTAAGCTGGGGATTGACTACGATAAGGTAGTAAGAACAAACAAAGTTCCTGTCCTACTTTTTTCTGAATTTCTTAATTTTTTTGTGAAATGTTTGATAGTTTTGAGTCCTCTACTCTTACAATTGATCATATAAAATAAAATGTACCCATGCTAATTCTGTAGGGAGGACTTCTCATGCTGCTGCACTGGTCTGATGAAGCTGCAACGATGATGGTGTAACGGAGGTCACACTGCGCTCCGTACAGGTAGCAGCTAGTGCCCGTGTCATTGCAGTATAGGCGGCTGTGATCGCTGGCCTCTGCTGTGGCGGTGTACACTGAGTTCCCCACGCCGCCCTCCATCAGTGCCCACATGACAAGGATGGAGGAGTTGTGGCACTGAGAGATGGCCGTGATGGCAGAGAGGGAGCAGGGGGCTGGAGGAAGAGGAGGAACATTTCATTATCAGTGCCACTGTATAACTAATTCCTCTTTGGAATGACAAAAAATGGCAAATTTCTCTCATTGCAAAGGCTGAAGTCTGTTACCTGTCTGCAAGTCGATGGTGGTGCCTGGTGGACTCTCACACTGGCTGTTTTTAGCAGTAACGCTGAAATTATAGAGAACACCACATTCCAGGTCTTCCACCTCACATGTGGTGTTACTGGAATTGATGCAGTTGGCCGTGTGGTTCCCTCCACCCACAGCGGACACAGTGTAGCTGTCGGCCCCCGGAGCCGCGTCCCATGAGATCCAAGCAGAATTTGTGACACAGTCGAGGTTGCCCCTGATTCCCTGAGGAGGGCAGGGAGCTAGAGAGCACATAGAAATGTTAAATCAGTAACTGGATGGACGTTCTTTTAATGGATGGATGACTTTTTGAACACCCTCATACCTGACTGGACGGTGTGGGTCAGGCTCTGCTGGCTGCTGCAGTCGCCTCTGACAGAGGTGACATGAACGGTGAAGGTTTCCCCGCAGGTCACATTGCCGAGGGAGCACGCTGTGTTTGTGGTGTTACATGACTCGCTGATTCCTCCGTTGTCTGTGACCACTGACACCAGAAAGTGGTCCGCTTCCCTGGTGGCGTCCCAGGAAATCGTCATGTCGTTGGACGAACAGTTGAAGTGGGCACTCACGTTCTGGGGTGGGCAGGGGGCTGGGAATAAGAAGATAAACAGATTAGTCAGCACAAAAAAAGACTGTAACTGTGCATGAGTGTGTTTGTTGTTGTTGTTGTTGTTTGTCTCACCTGAGTTTAACACCACAGCCTGGCTTGGGACACTAGAGCAGCTGTCGCCCATGGCTGCTACCTGGACAGTGTAGCTGCTGCCACATGTGAGGTTGCCAAGGCTGCAGCTGAGGTCAGAGGTCTGGCAGCTGACGTTGCTATGACTACTGCGGGCTGTCACTGAGTACTGAAGAGCCCCGCGACTGGCAGACCAGGACACAAGAGCGCTGTTGTTGGCACAGTCCATCACCACGGAGACATTAGTGGGGACACATGGGACTGCAGATAAAGGACGGACAACGAAAAAGAGTTAGTTTGTAGAAGAGCATGGGACAACAATCAGCAATAATGAATGTATTTATGGCTGATACTATTTCGATTATCCTGCAGTTGAGAATTAAAGGAGATTAAAGGAGAGTCAATATTTCCTGCTCACCTGACTGCAGCCTGGTGGTTTCACCAGAGGTGGTGTTGCACTGTTGGTTGGAAGCGGTGACCGACACAGAGAAGTTGTGTCCACAGGTCAAGCCTCGGATGATTTTCTGATTAGAGTTGGACATGGATGTTTCCGAGAGGCCAGAGTCAGTTTCCATGGTGACTGTGTGGTAGTCGGACCCATTACCGGCCTGCCATGTTACCGTGACGTTACCAGAGAGACAGTCCTGCGTGGTAGAGATTCCTGAAGGTGGACATGGCCCTGGAGAAAAGACAAATAATAATCGGTCCGAGGTTACTCCTACTATTATTTCTTGATATGTTTAAGTCAACTAAACTCACATCTGACACATAAAAGGTATTGAACCTACATGTCTGTATGGAAGCCGGTGCACTGGAGCTGCCAGGACACTGCGGGTTGTGAGGTGTGACTGTGAGACTGTAGTTTTGTCCACACGCTAAGTCAGAGAAGTGAGCTGTGGTGACATTAGTGGTGAGCCCAGTCGTATTATCTCCTCCCTCAGCAGATACCATGTACGACTTGGTCCCATTACTTGCATCCCAGCTCAGGGAGACGACTTTCATGTTGCAGTCCGCAGAGGCAACCAAATTCTGGGGCACACAGGGATCTGGAAGAGAGAAAGATGATGGATGTGTTATCACAGAGACCTTCAACCATATGTAGCTGTTAAGACACCAGCGGATTTCAGTGATGCTGTACAATTATTATGTCCGCTGGGGAGGTTATATTTTCTCTACTGTCCTTTTGTTTGTTGGCTTGATTGTAAAATAGATTATGCAAAACTGATTGGACGGATTACTATGAAACTTGGTGGAAGGATGTGGTATGTATCAGGGAAGAACCCATTAAACAGTGCCGATCCAGATCAGGGGGCATAAACAGGAATCTTTCCGCTTTTTTTAACCTTGCGTTTTCAACTTTTTTATTGATTTCTCAGTTTAGAGTGTGTGCAATTTGTTACGGATCCAAATAAAAATCTGGGTCTAGTGGTTTCATTAGGGGACAGTTGGACCTTGGCAGAGGTATACGCCCTCCGATAGCCATTGTAGTTATTTATTTGGAAACATTTTTAATTCGTGGGCCTGTAAATTCCTAAGAAATTCCTAAGAAATGTACTAATTTGGTATAAATTGTGTCTTTGATTTGAAGCAAAGATTCATCCATTAAAGATTAATGATTGGAAACTTTATTCTATCTATATGTATGTTTGCTTTCAGACAAAAAATGTAACACACTCTAGTACCAAATTACATTCTTCTTTCCAGGAGAAATTATTTAAAAGAAAATACATAAAAATACAAAAACAACATTACCATTTATTTATACGTGCTGTATAAATATGCATGACGTACCCATATGGATGACCGAGCTGTTGCTGGGCACACTGGTGCAGTTGTCATCCTTGGCTTTCACTACAACAGTGTACTCCTCCCCACAGTGCAGGTCGTTCCACGTGCACGAGGTGATGTTGGTGACACACTGGTGATTGTGGCCATCAAGGCCAGTTGCTACGGCAACATATGATTCGGCACCATCGCTGGGTCCCCAGCTGACAGAGCCCACGTTAGACTCACACTGAACGTAGGTGGTCACATCCTGGGGGACACATGGAGCTGTGGAGAGAGGAGGGGTATAAACATACACACACACACACGCGCTATGATATAACATTAGTGAGGTGTAAAATACAAAACCGTACAAGTTTTGAAGAAGGCAGGGCTGCTACGGACGCTGTCACACTCGCTGCCTTGTCCTTGCACGGTGACATTGTAGTCCTGCCCACATGGCAGGGTGGCTGACAGAAGGGTCTGGGTCGTGTTGTAGTCGTCCACGTATCCGAGGCTCCCCATGGCTGTGACTAAGTAGTTCATGACACCACTTGCTTGGCGCCAGGAGATCTGGACCTGGTCACTCTGACAGAGCACCTGAGCTGACGTGATGACAGGCTGGCAAGGCTCTGAGAGGAGCAAGAGGAGGGGAGAGAGAGAGAAACAGATGAGGAAATATTCAGCTCCTTCAGTAAAAGTGAAGCATGGCATGAACTGAATGAATTAGTTTTGTGATTTGTGAACTGGGACAGCACAGATCATCCGAAAAAACTTGGTGAGAGGATGGGTATGTGTCAGGGAAGATCCCTTAACATTTTGGTGCAGATCCAGATCAGGGGGCTTTTTAATATCTTTATATTTGCGACATTTAGGTTAATTTATTGGCATTAAGATGTGGTTTCATAAGGGGACTGTGGGGGCCTTGGTGTAGGTTTGCACTTTAGTTTTTTATTTGTTTGTTTGTCAGCAAGATCATGCAGAAACTGCTTAACCGATTTTCACAAAACTTGGTGGAAGGATGGGACATGGGATAAAAGATAACCCATTCAATTTTGTCAATGATGTGGACAAAGGGACGGATCCATGACTGTTTTTAATATTGCATGATAGTTTTTTTTCCCCCACTGATTTCCCAGGGAATGCTACATGAAACATGTTAGCCATATTTAAAGGATTATATCTATGCATGTGTGCAATTTTGGGGCAGCTTGTTTGAGTTTTAGATCCATTTAACCGGTCTGCAGAGCAGCTGAACTGAATCCACTACACAAACTAACTTAATTGAGTTGCGTTTCTCGTTGTTACTACACAACACCCATCTTCTGAGGACATGAGAATATTGACAAGGCCTTTGTTTTGGTTTGAGATGCTGGTGCTAGTGCGACATCTAGTGGCAGTGAAGTATCTAAACGCTGAACTGAAGTGTATTGCTTGATTGAGTGTATTTAGTTAATTTACACAGCTGAATAATACACCAGAAAGTACCTGTTTGAATGGACACAGTAGCACTGTCCTGGCTGCAGCAGCCTTGACTGTGAGCAGTGACAGTAAAGTTGTATGTCTCTCCACAGGCCAGACTGTTGAAGGGACAGGTGGAGCCTGTAGAGTTACATTTCTTCACCTCTCCCCCTGATGCCTTGATGGCAGTTGCTGTGTACAGATCAACATCAGAATCCTCCTCCCATGACAGGACTGTGGAGCTGGAGCCACACTGCAGGTTAACACCCACACGCTGAGGTGGACAAGGACCTGAGGAGAAGTGCGGTAGGTCAAGGGTCAAATCTCAAAACAAATGAAAGCCAGAGCGCCATGAGGACTAACTGTGAACAATCCACTTACGTGTGGTGAGGTTAGCGGCCATCGGTACTGCGAGGCTGCACTGTTCGTTGCTGACGGTGAGGCTGAGGTTGTAGGTTTCCCCACAAGTTAAATTTGTAACGTTGCATGAGTTCTGCTGAGTCGTACACAAAGTCTGGAGGCTTCCACTGACTGGGGGCTGTCAGGGAAAAGTTTGCTGTCCCATAAGTTGTATTCCAGGACACAACGGCAGCACCGTCAGAGTTACAGTTGACCTCTACTTCTACAGCTCCAGGCAGGCACGGAGCTGAGGAAACAGCACAAGAACGTTAATGAAAGGACACAAAAAGAATCCACAATGTTGATAAATTGACAGAGGAATTGATTGAGTCATTACCTGATGTGAGGGTCACCACTGTGCTGTCAGAGCTGTTGTACTTTTCTCCTAGAGCCTTGACCCAGACGTCGTACACTGTGCCGCAGGTCAGCCCTGAGGCGCTACACTGGGTGTCCGCGGTGACACAGGAAGTGTAGTGGCCGTTTTGGTTGTCAAGGTAGGCGACGTAACCCACAGCGAGGTCACTCTGCTCCCAGGAAACAGTCGAAGTGAGCTGTTCACACACCACATTTGCCTGAACATTGCTGGGTGGACATGGTTCTGAGTGAAGAGATAACACGTACTTTTAAACACAAAGGTGAAATATACAGGGTCACAATTGTGCATAATGAGAAGAATCAGCCATTTTAAGTTTCTCACTAATCACGTGACCCACCTGTCATGAGCCATTGGGGTTCAGAGGTCACGGTGTTGTTGCAGGCCTGGTTGTGTGACGACACGGTGACATTATAGATCTGACCGCACTGCAGGCCGCTCAGGGAGCAGCTGTTGTTGGTGGTGTTGCATGTGACCCTCGAGCCCTGGTCAGTCACAGCCTCAACAGAGTAGGAGCTAGCACCGCTGGCTGTGGCCCACATCACCTGGGCCCTGCTCACATTGTAGTGGACAGATAGATTTTGGGGAACACAGGGCTCTGGGGGGAAGTAATAGATAAAACAGAGGTAGTTTAATTAATTGTGAACAATAATTTAACGACTAAGGAAACCAGTATATATTTGAATGTCTATTGGTTGATGCTACAAACACACACAGGTGACCAAGCTCTACCTGTGGTGAGGTGTCCAGCCATTTGAGCAGTGCTGTTGCAGCCCTCTCCCCGAGCCGTCACGGTGACGTTGAATTCCTCTCCGCACTGCAGCGGGCTCAGCTGACAGTTGGTGTGGTTGGTGGTGCAGCTGCTGGTGTGGCCCGATGACGCTGTGAGCTCAGCAGCGTAGGACATAGCTCCGACGCTGGGCTGCCATGACACGGTAGCAGAGGAGACCTCACAGTCCATAATGGCTTCGATGCTGCTCGGCTTGCAAGGCCCTGTAGGACCAGGAAGAGTGTTATGAGTTAAGGTTTATGACCGAATCATATCTAACAGTTTTATTGTGAAGAGGATCTCAGCTCAATGGTCCACTTATCAAACATAAGCAGCTTTCAACTGCATCTCACAGTCCTCACTTACCAATTCTCCAATTCCAAGAACCTTTGGGCATTCCCTTCAACATAATTTTCTATTATACAAAAATGAACACCCAGACACACTGCGTAGTCCCACTCACTGAACTGAAACTGAATTCCTCATGAATAGGAACCTGAAGCACTGCCGTGGTAACAAATACACCAAACTCTGTTCAGAATCCTTAATATTTTATGTTTTCTCAGTAATCAGTTAAAGGACTTTTAAATATTTTTAGACGGATCTACAGTTAGGCATTACTCTTGAACTTTGAAGGTCTGATTTTGGCAATTTAAGCTGTGACTATCTTCTCACAGGAGATCGTACCCACTCACATAAGTAGCAAAGGGCAAAAACAGGGATTTGGGGTTTGTGATTTGATGAGCGGCTATTTTAAGTTTAAAAAGTTGCAAAGTGTTACTTCAAACATGAATTTACCTGATGTAGCAGACACCACTGTGCTGTCAGAGCTATTGTTCTGTTGTCCCAGGGCCTTGACCCAGACGTTGTACTCGGTGCCACATGCCAGTCCTGAGACAGTACACTGGGTGTCTATGGCAACGCAGGATGTGTATTGGCCATTTTGGTTATCAAGGTAGGCAACGTAATCCACAGCGAGGTTGCTCCTTTCCCAGGAGACTGTGGCAGTGAGCTGTTCACACGATATATTGGCCTGAACGTTGGAGGGTGGGCAGGGTTCTAAGTGAAGGGAAAACACACATGTAAATATGGCTTGTCGTATATATACCTGTAGACACATTCCCTTCCCGAGCAGGTAACGAACCTGTCATGAGGTGATGGGTCGCAGAGATCAAACTGTCACAGGCCTGGTTGTGTGCAGTTGCAGTCACGTTATAGATGTGACCGCACTGGAGGCCGTTCAGGGAGCAGCCGTTGTTGGTGGTGTTACAGGTGACTGTCGAGCCCTGGTCAGTCACAGCTTCAACAGAGTAGGACCTGGCACCACTTGCTGCGTCCCACATCACCTGAGCAGTGCTCACATTGTAGTGGACAGAGAGATTTGTGGGAACACACGGTTCTGAAAAGAGGAAGAATAATGTAGTTGCCATTTTCGTTGAAATAAAATAGCTATCAACCTCGAAGGTTTTGAGTTGTACTCACCTGTAGTGAGCATGGCTGGGGGACTGGCAGGTCCTGGACACCCAGTGTGCATTGCCTCCACAACAACAGAGTACTGCTGTCCACAGACCAGGTTGTCCAGATGACAGGACTGTCCCTGTGTCACTGCAAGAGGAGATATGTCCATTGGTGGAGTTTGCCTGGATGCTGTAGGCTGTAGCTGCAGCTGCACTACTCCATCTGACCAGAGCTTTGTGTGTGGTACAGTTTAGCTCAGCTGACACGTTGGTGGGAGGACACGGGGCTAGAACGAGAAAGAAGGGCAGCTGAGAAGAGGAGACCAATGAAATTGAAAATAAAAATACTTAAAGAAAGAGTTGCAGAACTGGGAAAATACTAATTTGCTTTCTTGCCAAGAATTATTTTAGAAGATGAAGACCATTCTCATGTTTGTACGCTAAATAGGAAGTTACAGCCAGCTGGTTAGCTTAGCTTAGCATAAAGCGTGGAAACCAAAGACAGATCCTCAAATGTGAAATGAATGTCGATCCCCCCCCTAGTGGCTGGCTACATTATATGTAAACTCATTCAATGTACCGGTGATCTTCTCTATAGGGCTGCTTATTTCACTCATGCACACATTAGTGTGTCCCATCACAGTGAAAGTGTAGAGTTGACCACAGCTCAGGTCCAAGAAGGAGCAGCTGCTCTCGGTGGAGTCACAGGTCGAGTTAACGCCTGAAGCAGACGAGGCTGTGACAGTGTGATTCTGGTTTGTGCTGCTCCGGTCCCATTTCACTGTCATGACGTTGCTGCTACAGTTCTGGTCAACAGTGGTGTTCTCCGGTTTACAGGGAGCTGGAGGAAAGAAGATTCCATTCGAAACCATCAAACTTTATTCTTCAACAACATGATTTGGTTTTAAGTTCTGAACACAAAAGAGCTGCACACACCGGACTGAACCCTGTAATCAGAGCCAGCGATGATGCTGCAGTAAATGGAGGAAGAGGTGACGACCACCTCGTACACTTTGCCACACTGCAGGTCATGGATGGAGCAGGAGTTCGAAGTTGAGTTACAGGACGTGTTGTGTCCGTCCGTGCCGATGGCCCAGGCGGTGTAGTCGTCTGAGCCCATATTCTGCGTCCAACTCACATTCATCACATTAGTGTTGCAGTTTACGTCTGCTACCACATCGCCTGGGAGACAGGGAGCTATGGGAGAGAGTTTGATCACACATAAGCACATATGCTGCAAGTAAAGGCATTCAGAAGAATTTGAGGTGTCAGAAATAAGTAAATACAAAGTATTAAATCTATTCATTTGAACTACTCTATCAATCCCTGCTGTATTGGAAAGAGGACATCCTGGGCTTTAAATTGATGTGTCCATGTTGTAGGATGTGATGCTCCCCCTCTCCCTTTCCCTCAAACATGGCTGACATAGGAACAAGCATTTTTTATAGACAGATGCGAGGAAAGTCCAATATTACCTATCTGTTGTTTTTATGATAATCATATATCTTTTTGTTGACTGAAATGATACACTGATTTCTGGAAGTAGTTAAATAATTGTGTAGCCCCTTTATGAATGTCAATGATAGTTGACACCAAGACAGAATAATTGCCTATTTGCACAGATATCTCACCTGATTCAAAATGAATGTCGGCGTGTTTGGTGCTGTTGCAGCTTTCTGTGGAAGCCACCAGTGTTGCGGAGTACGAGCGGCCACAGTGGAGTTTTACTGCGCAGGAGGTGTTGTTGGAGGAGCAGGACGCCACGTGGCCATGCTCTCCCGTCACCTCAACAGTGTAGAAACCCGCTCCGATGCTCTCAACCCACAAGAAATTCCCATTGTTTGTGCCACAGTCCACACGAGCAGTGAAGTTGGTGGGCTGACAAGGGGCTGAAAGAAGGGGGACAAGTGATACTTAATATATGTTGATTTTAGGTGATGATATTTGTTTGCCATACTAGTGCCATTGCCATAGAAACACATTCTACCTGTGCTTATCTCAGTGGGTGGACTGTAGCTGCTGCTGCAGTTTCCGTCCTGTGCTGCGATGCGGAAAGCATATCTCTGTCCACACAGCAGGTTGGTGAAAGTGTGTACGGTGTTGGAGGTGGTGTGCTCTGAAGGAGGGAGTGCACCGCCCATCCTCTCAGTTTGTAAAGTGTATGTGGCCCCGGGCTCTGGACTCGCGTCCCACGTGAGGGTCAGCGTGTTGTTGTCACAGTTGACCTGGCCCATCAGGTTAGTAGATGGACACAGAGCTGGGCAATGCAAAAGGAAGTTGAAAACAATTCATCAGCATCATATCAAATAACCCAAACTCATTGCAGTTCACCCCGTCACCTGTTCTCAGCATCACGGCTGAGCTTGGCTCGCTCCAGCAGCCCCTGTCCACGGTTACCACGACAACAGAATAGGTTTCCCCACAGTGGAGGATCAGTGAAGTTGCATGAGAGGGACGCGTTTGAGCTGCAAGTGTGATTGTGTCCATCGTCTGCAGTTGCTGTTGCTAAGTACATCTCTGCCCCTGCTACTAGAGACCAAGACACAGTGCTGTCGTCACAAGCTGGAGACGCTGTGACGTTGCTGGGAGCACAAAGACCTGGAGGAAATGATAGAAAAAGGTTTCATATTGTCCTTTTTCTTTCTAAGCAGTAATGTAACAGTTAAACTTATCAAGTCTTTCTGCACCTGCACTGAAGCTTAAAGTTGCACTGTGGTCTCCTGTGCATGTCTCAGAGAACGGTGTGACCTTGATGATGTAAGTTTCACCACAGTGGATGTCAGGTATTTGACACATGGTCGTGTTGGTGTGACAGTGGTGCGTGTGTCCGTCCTGTCCTGTCGCTGTCACGTTGTATCCCACGGCACTGGGGCTTCCTACCCACGTCACCAGGGCTGAGTGATTGAAACAGCCAAGAGTGGCGCTCACGTTCTGCGGGGCACACGGGACTGGGGCGGGGAAACAGAAAAAGAAAATATGGGTGACGGTGGATTGATAAACATAAAAGGCATCAGCTGACGTTTTGTGAAGTTTAGCAGTTACCTCTAAACCATTTAGCTGGTATGTTCAGTGACTGCAGTTTTTATACAGATCAAACTAAATAAATACCTTGTATATGTGCCGGTATGTTGATCTTCTCATCTTACTCAACACGGGCACAAAACATATTAAATCCCTGCTTTAAAACCATTATTTCATCTCTGTAATAATCAGATTTGCTTTTGGATGTCAACTCCATATAAAGATGGACTACAAGTCTCCACTTCCTCCCATTATCTAGAAGTTAAGCAGAAATATTGCGGATATGAATGCTGCCATCTTGGACAGTTGGAGGCAGAATCTGTGCAGTGGGGGGAAGGAGCCGCGTTGAAAAGAACAATCTGAAAAGACGCTTGTTTATTCATTAGCAGCACACCAATGGAATAATGACCTGTTTTGAGGGATTCACTGACACTCGGGACACTGGTGCAGTGCAACCCCTGAGCCTGGACTGTTACATTGAAATCCAGGTCACAGGGAAGGTTTTGGAACACGCAGCTGGTATTTGTAGTCTGACAGCTATCCTGGTACCCTTCTGCTCCGAGCTGACCTCGGAAGCTCAGGCTTCCCGCAGGGTCAGTCCAGCTGAACACGGCTGTGTTGGTGCCACAGTTGTACTGCTTAGATATGATGGATGGAGGACAAGGGGCTGGAAAAAAGAAAGGATACAGAATGAAAAAAAAAATGAAAAAAGTGTTTCTGGTGGAGGAAAAACGAGGGGGTTCCTTTCCTTTCACACCCATGCACTCACTGACCTGTACTGATGTTGGTGCTGGGTCCAGGTGAACTGTCACACTGGTTTCCTTGTGCAACGATTGTGGCTGTGTAGGTTTCACTACACAGGAGGTCAGTTAGGGTACAAGTAGCAGAGGCTGAGCTGCAAGAAACCTGGTGCCCACTTGCAGATGTCGCGTTAACTATGTAACCTATTGCATCAGCCATTGACCCCCATGATAGAGAGGAAGAATTGGTTCCACAGATCTGGGTGCTGTTCTGGACGGAGGGAGAGCAAGGAGCTGAGAGGGAAACAGAGAGGGGGAAGGGTCAGTTCTGTGTAAGGTTGATGTTCTAGATGTTTCTTAAGACACGGATCAATTCAGCTTCAGTCTGTCCAGCGTTCCTGTCTTCTACCTGTCATCAGGACTGCTCCGGTGCTTCCAGTGCTGTTACACGTGTCATCCTCAGCCACCACAGTCAGGTTGTAAGCTTTTCCGCACTGAAGCTGGTTCAGCTGACAGGAAGTTGAGCTACTCCTACAGGAAATGTAATTCTGAGCGCTGCTATCTCGAGCGAATACAGTGTAGGCTACAGCTCCAGCAGCGGCAAGCCAGGACACCGTGGCCATGTCGGAGCCACAGTGGAGGTTGCTGGTCACATTGACGGGGTCGCATGGTCCTGGCCGAGGAGTTAGAAAAGAGTAATGTGTCACATGATGTGTTTCAAGTCAAAACAAATGTTTTTGAGATAAATAAAATGAACAAAAACGTTCAAAAACCACCTGTTGTAATAACAGTTTGACTGGGAGCGCTGGTGCACTGGCCGTCTTCAGATGCTACCATGACATTGTACTGACTGGCACACTGCAGGCCAGAGACAGAGCATGTGAGGTTTGATGAGGAGCAGGAATCAGAGAAGCCGTCAGGGCCCGTCACTGTTGTTGTGTAGGTGGTAGCACCAAGAGACGAGTTCCAGGAGGCCATGAGAGAGTCCGTGCCACAGTGTGCCACGGCTGTTATACCCTGTGGGGGGCAGGGAGCTGGAAGAGGGTGTCACCAGTTCATGAAATACATGAAAATAGCAGAGTTAATGGATATTATTGTTTCTGTACCATCAATACCTGTCTGAACAGTTTGTGGGGTGCTCCATGGTCCGCTGCAGCTGCCGGAAGAAGCTTTGACTGAGACATTATACATCCATCCACACCGAAGACCAGTCAGACTACAGCTGCTGCTGCCGGAGTGGCAGGTCAACGAGCTGAAGTTTCCAGCCAGTGGCAAAGCAGTCACGCTGTAGTTGAGGGGCTCGTTATAAAGTGTCCAGCTCACCATTAAGCCAGTGGTGCCACATAACAGGTTTGTGCTGATGTTTTGTGGAGGGCACGGTACTAACAGAAACACAAATCAAACAAAATCAGCCGGTCAGAAAAGTAATGGCTTCAGTTTCCTGCAAAGTGGATCGTAAACAAATTTCATCAATGGGAATGTTGGGGAGTGCCACGCCAATTATAATTATTTACGCTCTTTTAAGGTTAAAGACCTAAAGATCAGCTATTTCTGATCAGGTCAAATCTCTTGTGCAGCACCTGATCATGAAAACAAGTACACTATGTTTGTGATTAGCTCATAAACATAAATATAAAATAATGTTTTGGAAATTCTTTAAAACCTGTAAGTTTTGTTATACTTCAGATCAACAGCCTGTTCCAGAGGTTGAGTTTCATAGGTCTGATCAGATGTGACCTGAGTTCTCTCTCGGTACCTGGGTCTTGTGTGAAGGGAGCGCTGTAGTTGCTGACACAGGTGCCGTCGGTCGCGGTCACGTGAATGTCGTACGCCTGGCCACAGACCAGGTTGCTCAGTGTGCAGTTGGGGCTGGAGCTGGTGCAGGTGAGGTTCTGTCCGCCGCTGTAGGCTTTCACATCGTAGCTCGCTGCATTCGCACTGGGGGCCCAGGACAATCGCGCCATGCCAGCACTACAGACCAGCTGGCTGGACACATTAGAGGGAGGACATGGCTCTGGAGAGAAAATCACATACATCACCAACCACTGTCAATGTTAGTGACACCGTAATTACCACTTAAAATATTCTGATTGATACGTCTATGAGATCAGTGCTGGGGGGTTTGTTACCTGTTTTAACAGACACAGTGTTGCTCTGTTGACCTGTACAGTTGTCATCAGCTCCTGAAACGCCAATAGTGTAATTCTCTCCACAATGGAGCGCAGGAAGGCTGCAGGAAGTGCCATTGGTCGAGCACTCTGACCTGTGACCTTCGCGGCTCAGAGCAACAGCAGTGTAGTGTTTGGCACTGTCACTGGCCACCCATGACACAGGGACAGGATCCGGAGCACACATATGCATGGCTGTGACGTCGGTGGGAGGACAGGGCACTGATCGGGAAAAAGAATATGCAGGAGAGGTTTGAGGCGATGTTCAAGAGAATCACATAGCTGCAGGTATAGGTTCGATATATGTTTCTCACATGTTTGCACCAGGACCTCTGTGCTCGGCAGACTGAAGCACGACCCAGTGACAGAGAAGACGATCACCCCATAGGAGCTTCCGCACAGCAACCCTCCCGTGGTGCACTGTGTGTCTGTAGAGTTACAGTGCAGAGCCTGACCCATTCCTCTGGAGATGATGGCAGTGTAGTTCTCTGCAGGGGCAGAGATGTTCCAGGTGACAGTCAGCTCTCCGGTAACGCAGGCCACACTGGCCCTCACGTCCTCAGGGCCACAGGGCACTGAAAGAAGAGGAGACAGAAGTGCCCCAAGTTAGTAACTCAAAGTCTTGTTTGTTATTATTCCAGACAGACACAGTTCACCCCTCTGAGTTTACTACCTGAGTCCATGCTGATAGTTGTGGAGGTGGACTGACAGTGTCCATCATTATAGGTGACAGATACATTGTACGTCTTTCCGCAGGGCAGAGATTCGATTTTACAGTTGTTGACTGTGTTGCTGGTGCAGTTGAGTTGAGCTCCACTTTCCGCTATAGTCGCTGTGTAGAGGCCTGCGGGCTGATGGTTCTGCCACACTATCAGCGCATGGTTGGCTTCACAGTCCCTGAATGCCTCGATGTTGGTTGGAGGACACGGTGCTGGAGAAGAATCAGAGAGTGTGGATACAGTAAATCTGACTTTGTCACATTGTCATGCTTTAAAGGAGATGCATGGTAACTAAATTTGGTGCAATCACGTAAGCCAACCTTCTGACCTACCTGTCATAAAGGTGACCTCCTCGCTGGCCGTGCTGTTGCACTTGAGATTAGTGCCAATGACGCTGGCGGTGTAATTCTGTCCACATGTCAGGCCATCGATCAAGCAGTTGGTTCCAAATGAATTGCAGCTGTGTTTATTTCCACTTGTATCTTGAGCAACAGCAATGTAGAATATGGCACCATTTGTTGTCGTCCAGTTAAGTTTTGCAGAGTCTTGGCTGCAGTCGACTGATACCGAGATATTGATTGGGCTACAGGGAACTGGAGAGAGAGGGGGGTGCAGTTTTACTTACAGTGAATACAGAGCACACCAGTAATATATGTTTCACCTCGTAGGAATTACATATAACACTACACCTCACAGAGCTCCCAGTACATACCAGTCTGAGCCGGTCCTCCCAGCACCTTGGTAGTGTTGCAGTTGTCATTGGAGGCGGTGATCCACACGCTGAGGTGTTCGCCACATGGCACGCCGGTCAGGGCACAGCTGTTGGAGGACGAGGTGCAGTTGTAGCTTTCTTCAGTGTTGCCCTGTGCCTCCAAATTGTAGGACAGAGCTCCAGCAGCAGAGTCCCAGGTCGTGATCAGCACATCAGGGTGACACTGGTCTGCTGTCTTCACATTTGTTGGGAGACAAGGAGCTGGAGGACGGGGAAAAAAAAGTGAGGAAGGAAGAGGTGTAGTATGTTGCTCTCTCTTTTTTTTATCTTCCCACAGGTAAGTTAATATTGGATAAATCACATAATTATTGGAACCACCAATCACAAATTAGAAATTAGTAATGAACTGACAAAGGATGAGGTGGGTTATTTTTAATCGTGTATATCTAAATAAAATAAAATAAAAATCCCAGGATGACATCCCTTGATGATGAGTGAGGTGAATACCCTATCTCTAATCTCATTGGTTGTGAAATGTAATGCTTTAGTACACTATGTGACATCATTTTCTGACCTTATAGTGATGTCACTATGATGTTATTCCTACCATATGATCTTAAATAATCTTTCAATCTATATAAACTTTAGGTAGTGTATATATTCCTATAGGATGCAGCAATACCTTGAAAAATGCATTTTCAAACTGTGCATTATGTCATTTTCTGACTTCATTGTGACTTCTTCATGATGTCATGTATCTCAAACCTCATTGTTTTTGTCTTCTCATAGAAAGGAAATGATACAATACAATATGATCAAAATGATCTTGTTACAATTTGAGAAGAATAATAATTAAATAGTGTGTCTGTTGTGTCTAAACAAACCAAATCAAGTCTCTACTCACAGGTTTGGACAGACTTGGGCTGGCTGACTTCACTGTTGCACCCGGAGCTGACAGCGTACACAGTGTACCTGTAGAACTGTCCACAGTTGACATTAGAGAAGTAACACATGGTGTCCACTGTCTTGCACACAGTCACTTTGCCGGCGTCATCCACCGCTGTGGCCACGTAGTAGTAGGTTTTGTTGGTGGGCGCCCAGGAAAAGAGGATCACATTGCTGGAGCATTGGTGCTGAGTACTGAGATTGACTGGAGCACAGGGGACTGAAGGCAACAGAGGGGAGACAGAAAATCAGACAGGATTCCACAATAAATGGGGAATTAAATGCAAAGTGGTGGAGAGGAAATCTTTTATAATAGTTGGTGAACTTTGTAAAACACCATATTGAATTCAAGTAGAATTATTTTGGGGTTCTTTCCACTTTTACTTCTTGTCCACTACATTTTGACTATACAGTACTTTACATGTTCACATTGGCTTTTATATTTGTATAAGTAGTCAATTACAATAGGGGAATCGGTCGATTGATCCAATCACAGCGATCAGGTAACATTAGACCCCGCCTCCTGCAGCAGCATCACTCACAAGTGAATTCAGAAGAGGCCGGGACTCAGTCATAATGATGTAGGAGACCGTTCACTAGGGAATAGGCTTCACTTATCAAGTACTTTTACTTTTAATACTCAAAGTATATTTAAAAGAAAGTAGAAAAGTTAGTGGTACATTTGTGTCGATATATTGTACTTTTACTGCAGTAAAATGTCTACGTACCTCCACCACTGTTGATTCAGGAGGTAGATAAATACAATCTCACCTTCTGTTATTTGAAAGTTCACAAATATTACATTAGGAACCAGGGATCGGACTCCTTTTGTAATTGACCTCTTTGTATGCATTCAGTAATTCATCATGTGTGCTGGCTGTGTGAGGATATTAGATCATTTCCCCAGGCGGACTGTATGTGTGTGTGTGTCTCCTTCACCTTGTCACTCTCCACACTGATACTATAGCTGACCTTGGGGCTAACTCCCTGATTGCAGTCGACTGTATAGATCTTTAGATTGACTGGTGTTAGGTGGCAGGTCTCTGTGGCTAATTAGAGGGTGTGTATCACTGCTCAGCATTAGAAAAGAGCATGGGACACCATGGGAGAAACCTAAACAGCCTCCCACAGGACAGACTTATGAGGGGGGGGGGGCACAGACAAAGCACACATTGAAAAGGGACTGACAGACAAATACAAGCCATGTTTTTTGGTGCTCTACATGCGCTCACCTGTCTCGAACATGGCAGAGGCCTCTGAGGTGTTGCTGCAGTCGTCAGAGATGGCCGTGACATGGACCTGGTACTTCTCGCCACAATTGAGCTGGGTGATCTGACAGCTGGTGGAGGCCGATGTACAGTTTAAGGACCGGTCGCTGCGGTCAACAGCTGTGGCCCTGTACAAGTTGGCCCCAAACACCAAATCCCAGGTCACTGTCACCATGCCACTGGAGCAGTTGTAACTCACGGAGATTGTCGTCACCGGGTTGATGGCTGAAGGAAAAGTGTGGGAAGAGACTGAAAATGATGTTCAAAATATTTTTGGGAATTAATCTTGAGTCCCCTGCAGGCTCCCTCTGAAAGCTCAAAAAACAAGAGAAACATTGTTTTGCCTTCTTCATACTTTGTGTCTTTCCCATATTTTTATCAGCTCATAAATTTAAATTGTTATCCAACACCACCAGGGGACAATTAAGGGGCGGAGCCAAGGGGACACTGGCTCCAGCTGAAATCTGATTGGTCCCTGAAGTGACCCTGTCCTGTCTTTACTCATAAATTTTTTTTTTTTTAAAATAGCAACAATACTAACAATAAATACGACAATTTGTTAAGATTTTATATTTTCTAAGCTTTTTTGAAGTGGTACCTGTTTTAGAAAGATCTAAGCTCTGCCATTGTACCTCCCTATGTAATAGCAATACTTGATTTCCATGTTTCGTCACCTTCACTAAATGTTACCATTGCATCAGTTGATAATGTATTTATGAAAAGCGTTTTAAACACATTAAACAATGACAAATTAAATTTAACAATACAACTCAACACCAGCTTTAAAGGGAGACTGTATGGATTAATTCCTTTGTTAAAATACTCACTAGATGTAGTGTGGTTAACATTTGTGGGCTCCCCAGGCTCCAGGAAGACGTTAACTGACGATACTCCCACTGTATAGGTGGAGCAGGGCTCCAGATTGGTGATGTCCATGGATGTGCCTGAAGTTTCTTTGATGACTGCCGTGTTGCTGGGGTTGTCGATGTCGCTCACAGTCACTTGATAAAGCAGAACCTTACTCACAGGGCCCCACGTCAGGTGAGCCGAGCTGATTCCCATTGATACAAGGGCAACACCAGTTGGTGGCTGCACCACTTCCAAGGGAAAATACAGGTGTTACTCTCATGTAGTTAGAAATCACTCACTATGGTTTTGTTTAACTTGAATGAATGGTTCACACATGAATTGCAGTTAAGTAGCTCTCTGACAGTCAAGCTGGTAATTCCTTTTAGACAGAAGTGATTTAGGGTCAACTACATCAGCATTTTGTGTGCTCTTACACGTCATGATTGACCTTATACTGCTTTTGGCACCACTCCCGGCAATGTTGGCGGAGTAGATGTAACAGTTGTAGGTTGTAGAAGGTGACAAGCCGTTCATTTGTCCTTTCAGGGTTGTGAAGGTCTGGTTGTATTTGATTATGGGAACAGCAAACAACTCCTCCACAAACAGGATGTAGCTGTCCGCCCCCGTCACGTTGGACCACTCAAACTCTATAGACGTACTTGAAATAGCTTTGGAATAGGTGATCTGAGATGTGGCGGGCACTGTGGAAATGTAACATAAGGAATTCAGGGTTACTCAACAAAGGGATTTTTCAGATTTATTTAAATGCATATTTGTTTAAAGTGTGTCTTTACCTGTCATGGTTATTTCCACATCTTGACACACGACGTTCCAAAACTCAAGGACCTTTAGTGTAACTTGGTAGACACGTCCGGGTCTTAACCCCTGAACCAGCCTCTGTGTGCTGGGTGCTGACTGCATCACCGCCACAGTGGCGAAATTGGTTGAGTTCACAACCTTCAAGTCCAGCATGTAAAATGAAGCTGCGGGGTAGCTGCTCCATATCACATTCAGTGTAGATGCTGACTGAGACGTCACTGACACAATATTACATCCTGAAAAAAGAAAGAAGAAATGAATAGGTGATTTGATATATTTAGAAACAGTAGAGCAGAGATTTTAATTTATTTTACATCACAAAATACTCTGTACAGTGTAAAAAATACTCTGTAGAAATGAACATACTGAAAGAAAAAAATGAAACAGTATAATATTATAATAATATCAGTGGTGTGATAACATCAATGTTGTCTTTAAACAGAAAAACCTCATCTAATATTCTCCATTTAAGAATATTGTTTTCACACATAAAAGATAACGTCAATATTGAGCAGTTTATATATGAATTCAGCCTTTATTGGAGTATTGTTTTATTGTTTCTTTGAAAAGGCAAGTCTATTTTCATGGCCCACTTCAACAACAAGGTTTTTTCAAAGTGCTTTGCATAAAAATGTATGAGGCTTCATGAATTGCAATAAGCCAAAGGCACAAAAAGAACATTACAAACACTGAGAACTGCTTGAGAGAAGAATGTCAAAACAAACTCCAGTGACGCCTACTACTGGAGAGCTGGTGGCCCTCTTGTGATTGAGACGTGTCCATTTGCTGTTATCATTTACAACCATATTGTTAATTATTTAACTCTCCCAACTCTTCCATTGTCTGGATGGTGAACACGTTGAAGGTGAATATCTCATAATCACTCATGTCCACGTGCTGGTTCATTAGAAATACTGACCAATAGGAGAGTTTACTCTTAAATGGATGAATAATTGACCACAATCAGCTGTTTTTACTTTATCTACTTTACTTTCAGTATTTTCTTTGAACTAGCAGAACTATAAAGATATGAAAATTCATTGGGCTAATATTTGATTCACTGTAAAAATGAGAAGCCATCCCACTTCCCTGATTGGGGATGGTGCTTCTGAAATCAGTCAAAAGACTCACCTGTGGCGGAAACATGTTGTATCTAAAAAAAAAAGATAAAGTGAATTAATGAAGAACTATTACAAAATAATTACATGATAAGAACTGAATAAAATGTATGATTACCTGTATGACAGACAAAAGAATGACTGATGAATAAAACGTCCACATCTTATCCTTTGTTAGTGTGAAGGCTTCAGGAAGTTACATCCATACGTGTGTTTTGCACTCAGCAGCTCATCTGAAATCTGTAAAGGCTGACCGCTGTAGATCAACTCCATGGGAACCAATCAGGACGTCCTAAAAGAGGACAGGTAGATCCCTGAGGGCTCCCTGTCATCATGAGAAGAAAGTATGTGGCTGGTTAGGTGGAGGTGGGAGTCAATCCCCCACCCCATTATGCTCAAACTGCACGGCTTCCATGTCCCGGGAAGATTTTTATTTATTTTACTCATAACTTTGGAGTCTTTGTCTGAACTGGACCAATGTAGCTTTGAAGTATAAAAAGATACAAACACAGAAATTGCATCACTGATTTCCCTTAAATCGTTTTTTTTTTTTTTTATAATTCTTACTTCCTTGTATAAACACAGGATTGGTAACTGTGAGGTAACATGATCTCCTTTGTATGACACACTGAAAGGTGAATTGACCCAAGTCCCTCCACTATATCCTTCCTGGATTGATGTAATTTTGTCTTGGAAATGCTCTTTAGTCATCATTCTATAATGGCTGGCTTTTGGTCTGTGTTGGCTGGTGAAAATGGGACAGGAAGAAAAGTGTTTGCTCTTGTCATCAGCTCGGTGATGTTTTGACCATTGGCCTTTGCAATGATTTTTGTGATGATAGAAACTTTGATTTGATTTGAAATTGGATAGAGCTATAGAGCTAGATATTCGAGCACCATATCAGTTTGAAACCCGAAGCTAAGGAATTCCAATGCAGCAAGAAAGTACAGCTCCGCTTGAAATTCATCAAACATGCGGCATAAATGTTAATTAAATGGATAAAGTTGAATGAAATTTGTTGGAAAATACAAAACTTGTGTAACAGGGTTTTCATTTAAGTTGCAATCTGAAGGTGATGCGAAAAAAGTGATTATCAACTATGGTTTAATATTTATTTAAAGGAATAGGGTCAACTATTTCATCTCAATTGAACTACAACTGAACTTTAATTCAAACACTTGGCACTTGGAAATAGAGGTTGGTTCTATAGTTTGTCCTTAGAAGGTCAATAAAATATGTATTTTGTAAGATTTCAAGACAAACATTTTAGTTTTGTAGACATTAAAAACAAGTTGAAGGTGGAAACTTCATCAGCATACAATTTTAATATCACACCATGTTTGTGTTATAATGATAATAATGGTCCTGTGATTGATCCCTGGGGTTCACATACTATGAGGGAGAAGTAAGTTCAATTTGGTCAGACTGCTTTGAAAAGCCTGGGATTAAATCTAAATTAATTTTTGGCTTCATGTTCAAATTGTATTTATATATACAGTATAATTTAAGTTAATAAAGTTTAATCTAATATGCTTTTTTTGCGATACAGGATATTGAAATCAACCCAAAACTGACTCACAACTTCCTTACCAGCTTAAGTGAACAGGGATTTCCTGCTCACAGTATGTGCTTTATCCCAATTTTAGGCTTAGTGTGATGTGTTACCGAACTGAATGTGATCGCTTCTTGTGTGTTGCAGTGTGTAACAAAAAGAGCTGTTGATAATAGGTCCACACCTCCGTCTCTGCTCTGAGCTCTTCCTGGTGGCCTGTGTTTGACTTGAGCATTATCCATCTCATTGTGAGTGTCCAGTAACTCTTGATGCGAGAGCCAAGGATCCTTGAATACGAGCACCTTTTTGTAAATTGAACCTGGTAATTGTGTTTTTTGACCGTCATTCTTGTCTGGGCCATGATACACACGTCAACTCACCATGTATTCCATAAACCCAGACACCAGAACATTTCTACCTCTTATAAAGGAGAGAAATAAAATGACGGCACACGATGCTGTAATGCAGAAACAATGTGTTTTATTGTTGTCGTCTGTCAAGTCAGAGAAAACAAATCCAACGAAAGCAGAGGTAACACTGAATCTGTCTTCAGCAATCTGATCAGACGTATCATCCACTTGGCATACATGACTCCAGGCCACAGAGATGGATACCTGCTGCCCTAACTGTGACCCTCTTCTCGGTCAACAACCTGCTTTACAGCCCAGATAAGTCAAACAGCAGCCATACGGAGGTCTTCTACTTGGAGAAGTCCTAAAATTTTATTTCAAATTAGTTTTGTTTTCAAATGATAATTCCCATGATTTCATGTGATGGTGCTCACTGACAAGTTGCCATTTTTGCTTCCTTTGCATTTATTTGTAGATAAAGTTTCATTAATAATAGGTAACTGTCCGAATTGTACAGCAAAAATATACAATTTTAAATTGTTTTAATTCTGTGTTTCAGCTTTTGTTTGTTATATTTATTCAGCAGAAACGGTTTGTCGGACAATTTTTCTTACAAACATTAACAACAAAATGGGGATATTCCTAAACAAGAGTGATATTTCATCTGGTTATACTAGATTGTCACAGCTGCTGTTGGTGGAAACGCAGTCCTGTGTCCGTGCTGGTCTGTTGGTGGTGGTGGTGGGTGTTCACTGTAGAGCAAGAAAAACAAGAGAGAGAGAGAGAGAGAGAGAGAGAGAGAGAGAGAGAGAGAGAGAGAGAGAGAGAGAGAGAAATAATCAAAATGGACTAAGTGGAAAACCTGGTTATTGCCAATATGTCCTAAGTTTCTGTTCTTATTCATTTCACTCAAGAAATGGTTGCTTTGTCAGACTTGCTAATACATAAGTATCATCTTACTACCACTCATCATTGTGTCATGTTCCCACAGCATATCTCCATCTTCATTTACCTGAGTCACATTCCCCTCTTCATTGTTTCCATGGTTTATAAACAAGACATGAACGTCGGTGTAAAAAGACACGTGATGTCCCAGAATTAAAGACAGACAGAGATCAGCCTCACCTGTGCTCCCTGCCTATCTGCTCTCCCATTCATGACTATTGTTATACCAGTGCCCTATAGATAGAGTCAATTTATGGATACTTGTGATGCTGTCACACTATACCCTTCAAAGTACAATGGACTCGTACTGTGAAAGAAGCATTCATCACTTTCCTTCACATATGTTCACAGTCAACAGTGTGATGTAAAGAAAAGTGTGCTGATTGTCTCAGGATGTTACATATTTCGGTCTGATATCAGGATGGAGATGAGTCACAAAGAAACTTACGACATTTAATCCAAGCTTCGTCTTCCACGAGAGATCACTTAAGAGAGAAAGAACGAGATGAGAGATGAGGGCAGCAACACAATTTAAACTGCTCATAATCTAATTCGACTTTAAAGGAACAGTTTAGCATCAGGGAAATGTGCTTATTTGTTTTTTGCTGAGTGCTGCAGAAGATTGAATGTTCAGGAGATGGGGAAGCAGCCGGGCTCTGTCCAAAGGTAATTAAGTGACTTGTGCCAGTCCTAGAAATTAGGTGGTACAATACTCCCCCCAAAGACAGTAGGCAATTTATAGGTGGACGAGCGGGGGATCCCATAAACTTAAAAAAAATAAAATACATCCCCCCCCTTGATAACCTGTCAATTATGCCATCCCCTCCCAGTCACCCCCCCCCCCCCCCCAATGAGAGTGCTGCATGTCCAGATAGAGAATTTTATGTGTGTGCAGGTATAGTTAGTGCTACCAACTAAATATCCTAAAAGATTTTACCGTCTTCAGCAGGCAGGTAAGATTGACCATATACTCACTAGATACTGCTTTCACTGTGTGCATACAGTGGTTGTGGTGGACCATGCCCCTCGGTAACAAGTAACGCCTTGTATCATTTTTACACTATTTTTTACAGTTTCAACAAACTATATAAGTTGTAAATTAGCTTTCAAGGTATTCTGCAGATTGTGTTTCCTTTGGATCAAGCCAGGCCTAGCTGTTTCTCCTAGAATGCTAAGCTACTCTGTCTGACTTCTGGAGCTTCATAAATCCTCATGTAACTTTTAGCAAGAAAGTAAACAAGTATAATAACCAAAATGCCAGACTGTTCCTTTAACTACATCTAACAAAAGTGAAGTGTTGAAGATACTCAGCCATACCAGCATTACTTCCTGGGCAGGGAACTGAGAAAGAAAAATTGAACACATATCAAACACAAATTATATGAAAACTTGTGTAATTAATCATGTCGGAGTCTACGTTATGACCTACCCGAGTATTTCCTGGGTTGACAGAATTGGACTTTGATCCTGCTCTGGGTCACTGGTGCCACCACTACTGTATAGACATCCCCACACGAATCCTCCTGGATGTCACAATATGTTCGACCAGCAGCTGCGATGCAGGTGTAGTTTGCTCCTGTCCCGTACAACTCTACACTGTGGTTGTGGATCTGAGGGCCCAAAGAGCGCCAGTTCACCCTGAGAGAGTTGTTGGCCGTGCGATATAGCTTGATGCCCGATGGACAGCAGGGACCTACAAAAAAGTGAATGGTGTTTTAGGCAATTATGATTTAATCTAACTTGAGTGGCTTCTGCATAAAATTATCTTATTCACCAATACATCTTTCTATGCCCCCAGTACCTTTGTGACCTCCTCCACCCCTATACATCATCCCCACAACCTCTGGAATTTTTTTTTAAAACTCTTTAAAAGGCTAATCACCGCTTATTTCCAGCAAGGTTATTATGATTATCATTCAATATTATTACATCCTATGTAAATGAAAAGTATGTATTTGTCCTCACTAGATGAGAATCCACGATACTGGCACTCTGACTTGTGTCCTGTGCTGCTGATGGCTTCCAGGTGGACGCTGTAGTTGGTGCTACAGGTGATGCATCCCATCAGGCAGTGGGTGTCCATGGTGTGGCATTTAGCGTGTCCTTTCGAGGATGTCAGTGAGGTGATATAGGAGCGAGCTCCATGGCCAGGTGACCATGTCACGTTGGTCATAGCCTGCGTGACCTGGGTCACATTCACAAACGCTGGACAGCACGGACCTTTGGGAGAGGAGTATAGAACGACAATCAATACTGTTGTGCATGTGTGTAAATAGTTACTTGGATAGTGAGAGGGACTCAAATAACATCTAAATACCTCAAATAATTCAGAGCATGGCTCCCTCAGACAAACCAATCATACTGTCATACCTGTCTCCAAAGATTTACTGTATCCGGGTAAACTCCGTCCTACAGCTGTGGTTGCCAGTGCTGTGACGTCATAGATCGAACCACAGGGCAGCTGTGTGAGCTCACATGAGCTGTTTCTTGTGTGGCAAGTGTGTGTGTCATAGCGTCCAGTGGCAGTGATTTGGTAAATTGTGTTGGGTGTGTTGGGGGTGGTGATGTGAACTCTGTACGTGGCGTTGTTTGTCTGTGTCATATTCAGGATCTTTGGAGAGCACGGAGCTGTGGAAACATAGACAAAGAGTAAGGGAAGTCATAATGAAATCTCAGTATTTATTTGGGTTTACCTGTTCAGGTAGGTTGATCTTCCTATTTAAACGAATTTCATGCATTTAACGAGTATGCAAACAGGTGTGTATTTATTCACTCTACATCTCACCTAATGTGTTTTATATTAACCTCGTCCATACCTGTCTCGCGTGTGTGTGGTGTGCAGGTGCGGTTGCATCCTCGAGACTCGCTGCAAGGCGTGACTGTCACAGAGTAAGCTGTGTTGCACCTCAGGTCGGACAGGGCGCACACTGGCGCTGTGTCGTTACAGTGCACAACGTCGTTGGTCTGTTCTGCTGTTGTCTCGTACAGCTCGGCCCCTGCGACCGGTGACCACATGACCTCCAGGGTTTCCGTGGAAACCAGCTGTACAGTAACATTCTGTGGACAACAAGGAACTGGGAAGAAAACATTGGTGAGAATGATAATAACACTGGGTGAATATATCTTTATATCTTATTTTTATATCTTTTCTTGCATCTTCCACACTGCCATTGTTTTCACTTCATGTCAGCATAGTTTGAAGTGTGATCACACTCCAAATTGTATTCCTCCTAATGTAGTGAATATTTTGGGCTATGACTATCAGAAGAGGACACATGTCTGATAATGGTGATAATGCATGTGGGTGCTTCTGTGTGGTGGTCCTACTGGTGGTGTAGTTGCGGACATGTGAAGAAGGGCTGGAGCCAGCCTGGTTGTAGGGGAAGACGGTGGTTAGGTAGGTGTGGCCACACATGCAGAAAAACTGGCAGGTGGTTTCAGTGGTGTTGCACAAATTCTCTGTCCCATCATCCCTCTTTATGAAAGCTATGTAGTACTCCACCAGCTGCACCTCATCCCACACCAGCGAGCAGTTGCCTGCCTCAGGCTCCTCCACCCAGATGTTCTCTGGAGGACATGGGTCTGGCAGAGGAAGAGGGATGGAGGTTCAGGGAAGAAAATGGACATCGCTTTTTAAAAGGTTATTCATGTTGTAAGATTTGAAAAGTACCAGTTTCATGTTGTGTGGTGAGTATACAACTACAGGGAGATTGTTAGCTTAGCATAAAGACTAAAATAAGGGGGTAAGAGCTAGCTTGGCTGCAGTTCAACACATTCATTTGGAGCTTCCTGGTCAGTGGAATCGCTATTTTCCTGTTTATCATCTTTATGGTAAGCAAAGCTAACTAATAATTATGCTACAGAATGAGAGTGGAATTGAAATTAATCATATTTCTAGTGTGCACATATAGGACATTTGCTTAATGTGTACAAGTAGGGGGAAACCTGATGGCTGATTTGCTAGGCTGCCCACGTGGCGTATCTGCAGCAGCTGACTGGACCATTTTCGATGTCATTCCTCTACTCTCTCAAGCTGTCTACTGTGCTATCCAATAAAGGCATAAAAATCTATCCATTCATCCAATATCTTTACTGTTTATCCTCCAAGGGTCACAGGGGTAGTTTGAGTCAATCTGACATTAGGCGAGAGGCGAGTTACACCCAGGACAGTTTGCACAACAATCATTCACACCTATGGTCTTTGGACAGTCAAATGAAGCCAGAGAGCCTGGACAAAAGACACGCAGACATGGGGAGAACATGCAAACTCCATTCAGAAAGGCCCAGGCCGACCTGGGATCCGAACCAAGTAACTTTTTGCTTTTCCATGCAAACCACTGCATCACCACTCCACCCAACCTTAAAATGTCCACAAAAGCCTAAAAAAAAAACATGTTTACGTAATATGCTTTATGTTGCCGTCATTACCCACATGTAATATATTCAGCTGGGTTTGAGGGGCTGCTGGGGACCGGCTTTGTTGAGGGCTGTGACAGTAAGAGAGTGGTTTTGGCCACACTCCACATTTACAATGTAACAGTAGCTGTTAGCTGTTGAGGTACAGTTTTCTCCATCAGAGGTAAGAGCTATGTAGTCCTCTGCTCCCTGCACTGGCACCCAGTACACAGCGAGCCCAAGGGAACGACCTTGAGTCATCTGGATAAAGGCCACATCTGGGCTTGGTGGACCTGAAAGTGTAAAAAACCCATAAGAAATGATGTCACCACAAACGTACCTATTGGGTTTTAGTGTAGATTTTCAACTTATCTCTTATCATGCTTACGTGTGATCTGGCAGACAGTGAGGTCGTCTCCAGTGCGACCATCAGTGTCCCAGGCTGTGATCTTGATACAGTACATGGTCCCTGCTTCAAGACCATCAAAGGTTACCATGGTGTCGGTGGTGTTGACTTTGATGCGGGTGCTGGAGTCCTCTCGGATAATGCAGAGTGTGTAGAGGACGGCTTGCTGAACCGCGGGCCAATTCACAAGGATGGTGTCGTTGGTCGGGGAGCTGGTGTTCAACTGTGGTGCGATCACCACTACAGGCAAAGACAAACATGGACTAATGAGGCTTGAAATCAAAATGGAGAAACACATTTCTTACTTCTGTGCCCTGTCTCCCATTTTTTTGAAAAAAATGTCCCTGTGATTATGTTACATTCATTTCTTCTTCAGGACGGGAGACAACCTAGTTCTCATGGTTTCTCTTTTCATATCATGAGAACAGTATGGTGCAGAGGTGTGGATACAGTTTCCACCCTCCTGAGTTGGCTGCAAAGAGCAGAGACTGTGTGACAATGAGCATGAAATGACATGCCGTTAGGGCCGGCGGAGACAGATAACAATCTATTGTCCAGCAGGAACAACAGAAAGGCTGCGTTTCACTCTCCACACACTGATTACCATCTCTAATAAGCTTTTTATCCATACCTGTCTTGGCCTTGAAGGGAATCGAGGGCTGGCTCCTCCCTCCCGCGTTGACGGACATGACGCTTATCATGTAGTTGGTGAGGGGCTGGAGAAGCACCACGGTGCCGGGGGTGCTGCTCACCTCGGTCTGCAAGAAGAAGTCACCTGACTCTGCCCTCAAGATGTAGCTGGTTGCCCCGGAGACCTCCGTGAACTCGACGGTGATGCTGTCGCTGTGTTTGGAGTAGGCCTGTATGATGGTGGGCACCTCAGGAGCTGGAGGGGAAAAAATCAGTTAAATAGTTCAATTGTCAACAAAACAAAAGCCTTTTTAATATTACAGTCATTGATAAAGTCAGAATACTTTTAGGATTGTCTTTGTATTTTTTCTATATATAATAATATATGATAAATGCTCAGGTAGCACATAACTAAGTACATTTATGGTACTTTGTTTAAAGTAAATGTACTTTGAATGAAGTGTATATGTGTTTTTTTCTAATAAAATAGTAAAGTTATTTTCTTTTTATACAACTTTATATTTCTTTTCTAATACATTTAAGGAATGTAATATTGTAGTTTTTACTCTAACATGTTTATTTTAAACGCAAATAATGGGAATATTCTATAATAATAATCAGGACTTTTTTCAGTTTATAGTGATTTAAAAAAAACTGAGAAATGCAGCAGGTCTGTAGTAGTGGAGCTACAGAATGGTTGGCATGAAAATTGATTATGAATTGATAATCTTAAGATTTTATGATTGCGTAACAAAAAAGCAGATACAATAAACTGGTCTACGTCAGCGATATAGACAGACCATTCTGACTCTTTTACCTTTATGTACATTTAGCTAATAATACTATGGGGTATGTTTGCTTCAGTAATACTTTTCTCACTGTAGCATTGTTACTTTTAGTCGTGTAGAGGATTTGAATACTTCCACTGCTATATAAATCAGTAAGTATTCACATTTCTGTTTGTAAGTATAGTAAAGTTTCTGAATCTAAATCACCTCCTTGTAGTTACTGACCTGTTGTCTCCTCAGTCAACGCGCTACTGAGGACATTGAGAGCATTGTCCATGGCCTCTATCTGCACAGTGTACAGCGTGTTTGGGGACAGGGAGTTGATTGAACCCATCACAAAGTAACCACTGAACTGAGCGAAGACAGGGTATTTCGAGGAGTTCTTGGGGGTCGCCTGTGATCTTGTAGGAGCTGGCACCAGGCGGGCCGCTCCACTGCACTGTCATGGTCTTAGACGTGACCGTAAACACTGACAATGTCATGTCTATAGGAGATAAGAGAAGAGAACAATGTTGGGACATATTACAAAATACTTATATATAGTATATATATATATATATAAATGTTTTTTTTCATTTTTTTTTTGGGGGGGTTAATAGAAGTTTTTAAGGGGTACATTATCCATTCCTTGGGATTGTCTCAAAGTATCTAAAAGAAGTGTCAAAGTGTCAAAGAAGATGATTTACCATTTTCAGCTGCACAAATCTGAAAATGACAAAACATGTCAAATTAATGCATGAAAAGAAGAAATAACCTGATGACAAATGGTAGGAAACAGAGAGATGTTTCAAGACAAAGGCATCATTCCAGGGGTAGCAGCAGGCTATTGGTATTTCACATTATGTCCTAATTATGACCTGGATCATGTTCTTGCAGCATGAGAGGCAGCAGGCTGCACATTACTTTCACTCAACACAGATTTCAGGACCGGTCGTTGCAGGTATTTCTTTCAGGTCGGGATGAATTTGTCTATTGAGCTACAGTTGGGTTACGCCACACGCACTTGTTGAAAGCAGTGACAGTCAAAAGAGCCAGTGTTCATGTGTTTGAAAAGTCCTGCAGCTATTCACTACTCTTTATCTGGATATATACAAAGTGCCCAATGTTAAAAACAGGAATACCTGGTGTGCACCTGATGATATTTAAGTTGCTTTCTGAAGTATGTTGTTGCTTCATAGAAAATAAATTTCCTCTTACCTCTGTAATGGTCAATAAAAGTAAAAGTTTCAGCATCGTTATCTGAGTTGCTCCCATGCCTTCAGCCTTTCTCTCTGTTGTACCACTGCCTGGAGGCGATAGCTGTGATGCTTGTTTCTCAAAATGACTTCAGGGAAGCAGCTCGAGCTTGATATTATAATTTGATTTTTTCCCCCTCTCTCTCTCTCTCTCCCTCCCTCACTCGGATGAAACGACAGGTCCTTTATTGTTTCAGCAAATACCAAAGAGCCCAAAGGCCGTAACTCCTCCCCTCAGGGGGTGTATGAGTGGCGTATGAGAGTGAGAGTAGGAAGCTCACCTGTGATAGACGAGCGTACAGATTGAAAGAAAAGGACACTTTTTAACTTGTTTTTGCAACCACGACCTTTGAAATATAGAAAGTCGCGAAAATAATGTTTATTTTCTTAAATCTTTTTTTTTCACATCCCATTAGACTCTGCCATCGCACACCTTACATACAAATATAACATGATACAAGTGATGACCTGTTTCTGTTGCTGGCATTCAAAGCGTTTAAAGTTTCATCAAAACAATATTTGATCTCTCCTGGTTTTTATGTCCATGATATTGTGTTATAGGCGAAACCACTTTTGACCTCAATTTTTTATTACCTAATGAAACCCATACCAGAAACACCTCTAAGGTAATGTGAAATATAAATATAGATGTTCTGTTGGGTCTCATTAAAGTAAAGCATTTTCAGTTGATGGTGTTGGACCCTGGGATGCGAACAAACCCCAGTGGTGGACAGTAACTAAGTACATTTATTCAAGTACTGTACTTCATTTGACGTACTTGTACTTTAAATTAGTATTGCCATTTGCCCAACAGTCTACTTCTACTCCCCTCCACCTCAGAAAAACATTTTTTACATTTCATTTGTCTGACAGCTTTAGTTACTTTTCAGATGTCAGGGTAAATCATGTATATCCTCATGTGTTGATGCTGAATAACTGAGCTGAAGGGTGAGGTCTTCCTTCATATGTCTAGAAAATTATAAATATATAAACCCTTTAATACGCCTCTTGGATGAGCTGGAAAATGAAATAGTACTTTTAGAGTAAAGAATGTGAATAGTTCTTCCATCATCTGCAAAACCCTGATTCCTTCTGAAATATAAAACCATAAGACTGAAAAACTAAATAAGAGAAACATGCTGCCTTATGTAACCACAAAAATGTGAGTAAGCGTTTAGTTCGTATGTATGCCTATGGGAAATATATTCTATAGAAGTACAGAATGTACACTGTGTGAGCACATAACTCCAGTTAAAGGGACAGAGCCAACTTCTAAGCCGACCCGCTGAAAGGTACAAGGTTTGAATAGTAGTCTCTCTATTCCCCAGTGGCCTTGTGTGTGCGTCAGGTGTGTATTATGAAGATGGCTGGGAGGATCCCTGAGGACCGGCTATGGACTAACTCTTTTGTGAATAAAGGCCAAAAGGAGAAAGCCGATCAAATTTGACTTCACACCCATGCGATAATCATCACTTTTATAGAATTCACAAAACAAAAAGCTACAGTGTCTGATTTCCAAAATAACCTGTTTGTACATGCAGTAAATAACGCTCCAGTGTAATTCAATACAGAGTAAAAGATGGAAATATTTGTATCAGTTAAAAGAGTGATCATTAACCCCCAAATTAAGTTTGTGTACGGAGTGAAAATGTTCCTTATGCTTTAAATGACATCACCATCACTGATATGGCTGCAGATTAATGTTTAAAACTGACCACTATGTGTTCTTAAGCAACATAAACAACATAAACAACATTGATGATATTATATATAATATAAATTAAAATGCTTTTATTTGATTGATAAAGAAAAGAGGTTGATCAACTGTCGCTTATCTATTTCTCTACTGAAGTCACCGAACACACCCGCATCACAGGCTTCTGGTTATCTCACTTCTAAATTCATGAACACCGGCGATACTCTTGAGAAGGCACATGCACCCTGAGGGGCTTTAGAGGAGCTGCTCAGTGACCAGCAGATAACCAGTGTGGTGAATGTGAGCAGGGCCTCTCTGCTTGCACTGAAACAATCCTGAATAAATAATGGAGAATGTGCAAGAAAAACTCTCCTCGATGAAGACAAACTCATTAATTGAAATATATCATGTCACACTTGGAACATATACATTATATTCAATTGTGTTTAGCTCAAATATGTTTCCTTTGTCTTTGTTCAAGTTAGAAAATGTGCATTTACTCAGTTTTTTCCTTAGACACTAATCTAACTATGTAAAGTTACATGTTTCATGTTTTTGGTGTCTAATACAGTTACACAACAATGACTGATAACAGACACTGTCCTTGATATCCTGATTGGTGCTGCTGAAGATTTGAGTATTTTACTGCTCGTGGCTTTTCAACAACAGTGGATCTTCGAGATAAATCCACCAGTAATGCTCCACAGCATTGTCAAGTAAAAGTGCTTCATCATATGTTCAACATCAGTCCCTGAGGGCATGGTCTGATCTGTGGAAGTGACTCGACATTAGGGTTGAACAGCTGGTTGAGGAGTCATGTTGGTGATCCACAGGTTAGGAAACACTGAGAAGAAGGTCCCCTGCTCCCTGAACAATCGGACTGGACTGCACAGGAATGTTGTTTGGACACATCTCCTCTCCTGATACCCCCTCTTCAGAACAACAGAGAAACCCAATACCCAACAACAAAAACCTGAGCACAGCCCCGGGAGCAGCGGAGCTGCGATGGCGACAGGAGCAGGGTCATAAAGCCACCATACAGAAACTCGGTAAGAAGACACTGTGGCGCGAGCACCCACAGGCCAGCAGGGACGGACATTAGAGGCATCGAGTGAGCACATTAGCTTCAAGGAAAAAAGTTGATACTCATTTGAAGTAAAGGCGGACAGGGTTTTTCCTGAAACACAATAATACCAATCCGACCCAGATTTGATTTGATTTAACTCTTTGCCCTGTGGCTGATGTGTGTATTGGATTGCTAACACTTTGGGGGAAGAAGACAACAAGAGGCAGGTGAGACAGGTGCACTGACTTGAAACATTGGATACAGACAGAGCTTCTGATTATTACTTCATCTGCTGAGTGACATCTTGACCCATAAAGATCACAAATGTGACCATTAGTGGTGAAAACCACCTCTTAGGTGGGGGTAATAAACAGAGTGGTGTCAATCAACAAAAACTCCAAAACACTAACAAAATCCACGTGAGGATATAATTTAACATTTAATGTTTTACAGTGCCTGTTATAAATTTAGACTCATGTACAAAACAATCAATTTAACACAAACAGCACCTTAAATTAATCTAAATCATAGACATTTCTTTATCATTCAATAAAAATATATACAACATAATCATCATTTATCACAGATGTTGGCAGATCACTGGACAAACTGGGGCGTTAGAATGCAGGGTGTTTCCTGCCCCCTAGTGGCTGCGTGTTGTGCAGTTTCTTGTTGAGTTGAGCTTTGCCCAGGTCAGCTGACAGTCTCTTGGCCATCCTGTCCGTGGTCCTTTTCATGCTGCGGGCCACTTCAATAGCCTGGTCCAGAGTCCTGTTCATTTCCTCCTCCTGGAAAACAACAGCAAACTTTATAAAGGGCCACGTAACATGTTGACTGGACAGCAGCTAATAACTGCTCTCATCATGCACATGTTCCTGTTCATAAAATTGACTGAATGAATGTCACTCTACACGTGCATGTGATGAAAGATGAGACCTCTCACCTTGCTCCCCCTGCGTGTGCCTGTCCTGCTGACAGTCTTTGAGGGCGCTGAGCCCGGGGACAGTGTCCGTTGGAAGAACACATTGCTGGGCAGGAGAGCTGAGTCTGACTGGGTGGAACGTTTCCTGTGGTGGGACGTGGACTGTGGCAGCTCCCTCAGTTTATAGCTGGATTTGATGGCAAGATATTGAGATATTATGACAACATCTGTCACCTTTCAACGAGTGGTGTGTTTGTGTTGCCCATGTGACGTGTGTTCACCTGGCAGGTAGGCTGCTGGAGGAGCCGTAGCTGACCTGGAGGAGAGGCTTCTGGAGGGCCAGGGAGGAGAGGGGAGACCACTTCCTCCTGGAGTAGAAACTCTCCATGACGTCCGCTGACATGACAATCAGAACAGTGTGTAAACAACTAATACACAACATTGTGCATATATGGTAAATTTGATGTTATTTCACTGACTCACAAACTAAAATGTTGATATTTTAAGCATCAGATAAGAAAGTTACTCACACTGTGGTCTGTGATTGGCAGAACGGTCAGAAGCTCCACCTTTTAAAATGGAGCTGGTCAAACCAGAAGTTTTCACTGAGTAGTTTCCCTCTGTTCCTAAAGGAGTCAAATGTGGGTTTTTTTGTGTTTAATTTGGACAGAATATACTCTTATAAAGTATATGATACTTATAAACAGAGAGATGCAGAATGTACTTTACTGTGAAATATCATTGAAGGCCTGACCTCTGCTGGACTGTAAAGCCTCCTGAAGTTGGTACTGAAACTCAGGGACAGAGCGCCCACCGCTGCCTCTTCTGCTCCCTGCAGACGAACTGTGGAACTGCAACATGATGTCGGACCCTGCTGTGTCCCCACTGACTGTACCTGGGAGCAGATATGTAGAGACACACTTGTAGAAAGAAACTTACTGTGATTTTGCATTGATTTGATTTTGGCATGGTGGTGATTACCTTTGCTCTTGCTGGGATCCATGTCTGATAGAAATCCAGTCCTCTATTCTTGTTGGACTGGGAGTATAAGAGTAAGAGTAATGACACAGTATAATAAAAAATGAATGGTTCAATAGTAAAAACGATAATTTTTTTCACCTTGTAAACCAATTAAACTTGACACAAATACATCCTAATACTGTCCTTTATATTCATTCACTGCCAGGATCAGGTTCACCTGTTACAACTCTGTCTTAGGTGAGTCCGGGCTCTGGTTTTCGACCTGCGCTCCTGACGACCATGCCTGTACTTGGAAGTGAGATAGTCCATCTTCTGTGCCAGGTGAGGCAGCTGAACCAAACCCTCCTCCAGGTCCTTCTTCAGCCTGGACACCTCTGACTGCAAGGCCACGATGGCCTCACTAAACACACAAAGAGAGGTTCACTGTGTTATCTTGTTGAAACAACTGCTTTGGAGTAGTGCAGCAGTCAACCACCACCACAGCTTGCCCCTGAGGATAAACTGACCTATTACAGGAGCAGGAATTCACCGGGCTGCCTCTCTCCTCTGAATCCATGGTAGTGCTGAGTACAGGTTCAGAAACACAGTGACTGAGGAGCGCGGGCAGGCCGGGGTCAGATCCTGTTCAGTAAGTGGTGGAGAAGCACTTAGCACATCATCAGTATGAACAAGCAAAAACTTTACAGTGTGATTGCAAGATGAGTGTTTTCTCACCCTGTAGGCGGACTACAGGGTCCGTGGTGGTGCTCTCCACCCACAGGTCCACTGCAGCTGCCGCAGCACAGAACTGCGTTTGGAGCGATGGGTTGGAGCCAGACCACTGCTGGATATTCAGAGAGGCTGGATGGAGGGTTGTCTGCAGGTTGTAGCTGGAGCCCTCACTGTCTGAGCTGCTTAAACCATCATTATGGGATGGCACACTGGAAGTTGACACATCCAATGAGTGATATTCTACCAGGAACCATGTGAAGTGGATCAGTCAGTGAATCCATTGTTTTACCTTTCAATGAGCAGGTTTGGTTGAAATGATCCAGAGGCTGACAGATTCAAGTAAGAGCTCCCAAATCCACTGTCTGTCTCCGGGCTCACGAGCCGCTGCACTCCACAAAACACAACATCGGGTAAAATCACTTAGCCTGTGCATCCTAATCACCACTGCAACTCAAGCATATCCCTGAAAATCTTGCTAGAAGAGACGGCAGCTGTCAAACAGGCCGACTATTATCTGTGACTGACCTGTGATGCACATGGGGAGTTGAGAGGAGGCTCCGAGTGGCCGTGGTTGTGTGAGAGTTTGGGTGCATGAGAGGAAGGGGAGACCTCCACGGCCAGACTCACACCATCACCCAGATCACATTCACCCTCAGGGATAAGGACACTATCTGGGGTGCAACGTCTGCAGCCACAATAAAGACAAGGATATTTTGAGCTAATTAATGAAAAATGTGAATGTGGAGGCATCTTTCAGTCTGTGGAGTTTTCCTAAATTGTATGAAGGCTTCTCTTCTTGCAGTGGATGCTTCCTAGTTCTACTGACTTCAGTAGAAAACTAATCTGCATGACTAAATCTGGAAAATGTACATTTTGGTCTTGAATACAAATGTTGTTTAATGTGCATTGTCCCTTTTAAATAAATAAACATAGACATAAACATATCCAAAAGTAGCTCACTTACTCTGTGGCAGGATTACAGGACAGATTAGTTATATGACCCATAAATAATTTCATAGGAGAGCAGTATTACAGGCGTGTAGACTTTAGCATGACAACACTGACCTTTCAGGTGTCCACTCCGTCTGTCTGGAGGTTGAGCTGGTTCTGCTCGGGTGTGCTGAGATGTTACCATGAACTATCCCCTCCTCCTCGTCATCTCTCTGGACGTCCAGTCTCTCCAGAGAGCTGCTTAAACAAGATGGAGAGGGAAAACCTGCTCACACCGATTCCAAACACACTGGTCCCTCTGCACGGTGGAAACCTAACACCAACACTGTACCTGTACCCGAAACACAATCTGCCCAGGGGAAGGCCGAGAACTTGTCTATTATCTGAGCACAAACACACAAACAAGCGCCACTCACATCATTTATAGCAGGAGACAATAATGACAATGGAACATGCACAATAGCAATGTATTATATTTCATTTTTCTGTATGGGATACACAATGTTAATTGTAAAGATGGAAAAAAGATGATATTATTAAGAAATTAATAGAGCATTAACTACAAAATAATGCATTAATTTAATAAAAAATTAACATGAGTTTTTTACCATGATTGACAGTTGTTGTATCCGGTATGTTTCAGTGCAGAGTCAGCGGTTAAGAGCTCGCTGCTTTGCTCCAGTCCATCGCTTTCCTCACTGTTCCTCTCCTCCACCTCCTCCGCTTCTTCTTCCTCTGGCTCCATCTCAAAAGTCAAAGTGGAAAATCCTGCACACGGACCCTGCAACACGAAACGCAGTCAGATAATTTTCGGTTAGCGTAATTACACACACATGCACAAACGCCAAGGAAAGAGGTCGGCACAACATTTCATCGCAATCGGTCCAAAATTCATTGAGATCTTTGACTGTGAAGTGAAGAGCTGACATTCTTTTCAAACAGCTCAGCTCCTAGACTTGCAGAAACGGTAAGGGTGCCTTCATGGGTGTGTCTGTGAGTTGGTTACCTCGTGCAGGGATGGCGGAGGTGAGGGGGTGAGCATGCAGACAGAACCGGGCCTCACATGAAGCTTGTCTTTCATGGGCATGGGAGTGGAGGATGAGTGGGGTGGGGAAATTTGCTCACACAGGTTTTTGTCTATCATCTCCTTTATGTCGTCGAGGTGCATCCCTATCCTGAATATGTCCCCCTCCACCAGCCTGAAGACACACACATGCAGACATGAATGGCTGCACGAACATGATACTGACACATTTACATGCTAGCGATCGTAACGTCTCTTGAACCTGTCTGGGTCAAAGGTGCCGGTGTTCCTGGACAGACCCATGTAGTTCTGCATCTCCAGAGCTCTGTGCTCGTCCCTCTTACTCATGTATTTCCTCTCCAGCTGGTCCTGAGCCTCCATCATGCTCCTCAACATCTGACAGAGGACACATTTCACATTTAGGTAAAAGCAAAAAGGAAGGTACACAGAAACATGACACATTACCAAAAGAAAGGGCTAAAAAGATTTCTTATATTTTGTATATATGCTTCTTCGCTGGCTGCTCCCTTCCCTCACTCCAAGTCATCGCAATAACCCTAATAGCCTCTAATAACCCTGTTCTTATCATCTTTGAACTGTGTTGCACTGAACTGTGCAATAACTTCTGTGGATTGTGCAAAAATGTGGTTGTACAACGATTGTGCGATCTACACACTTTATGATGTGAGGATGTGTTATATCTTTATATGCACCAAGTGGAGCGGCACAATAATATTCAAAGTAACATAATACAATGACAATAAAGGCTTTCTATTGTATTCTATTCTGTTGTATTTTATTCTAAAGAGTTCTATCCACAGTTCTTACCATTTGCTGTTCCGCGATGCTTATCGACATGTTGGTGACAATCGTTTTTAACTCTTCCACCTGGGTAGAAGAAGGTTTGATAATCGATTTTGATGTTTTGTTTCTCTTGGCAGCTTTTTACTTTATCTTCAAACTTACTTTCTGCATGAACGGGCAGATGACGTCTCTCAGCTCAGCAGTCATTCTTTCCCCATCACTGAGACCCTCCTCAGGCTGACTGAGGGAAGCTGCGGTCACCTCTGTAGTGTTGCTCTGCGGCACCGTTCCTCGCCTCTGACCAAAGTGTTCTGAAAAATAAAAAGTAGAAAAGACAGTAAAGCATGTCGAATATATTGTACATTATTTTCCAATTTTTAAATAATTAGAAATTGCATGCCTTGCATATCAGTTATTATGTTAAAAGTCGAATATTTGTGAGATTAGGTTGTCCAGTTTACGCTCCTTGATTTGACTGATCAAAAGCAAATTAAAGGTGTTTGTGTAACCAGAATAGTGTCATCTGACCCCACTTGTCACTATGGAAACCAGTTGCACTTCACTGCATAATTCGCAGGTAGCAATGCAAAGCGATGACCCGTCATAATATCAGATGACACAAAGACATCGTACCTGACGGGTGAAGATGAGGAGCCAAGGATCCAAGATGGCTTCCCTCGGCTAAGTTTCTCTGATGATCATCATCACACTCTGAATAAATCATTAGATCTGTGGAGGGCTGAGTCTGTAAACAAAAAGGTTTATTAAATAGGTAACTTGCATCAAAATTTGACTTCTAACTTATTTGGGTTTTTAAGTTTTACTTACATTGGTTCCTAGTCTCATTGGATCAATGAGGTTCTCCGCCTTAGCAAATCTGGTGAGTAATTTATCATAGTCAGCCTAAAGAAATGAGAACCCAGTTAAATGTTAGTTCTATGTCTGGGAGCACAGCATTCACATAAATGTTATAGGAGGAAGTAAAAGCAAAATTGACCCCCAAAATGTGGGGTTCTCTACCTGCAGATGATGTGCCAGCCCTGAAGGATACTGTTTCGCCTCATCCTTGAAGACATAAGCCTTCTCTGGCTGCGGGACGGAATCCTCCAGGACTCTGCTGATCAAGTCTAACATCCCTGGAGAGGACTGAGCTCTGTGCATGGTGCTGGGGGTCATAGGAGCAGGCCTGGAAGGGCCACTTGGAGCTTTGGGGATCTTTACCTTAGGAGCAACCTTGGAGAAATCAGGGAGGGGGTAGTGGACTTGGCCTTGGCCATACTTCATCTCACAGAAGGACCTGGTGCGCACAAGAGGAACTCTCTCAAACTGATCATCCTCTTCAGACTTTTCCTGCACCACTGCCTCTGTGGCAGTGTTGTCTCCACTGCTCTGGTTTGAGTCTCTGCTGGATTTAGCAATGCTCCGCTCAGCCTCGTTCTCTAAACTTGAGTTTTGTGATGCAGTATGACTCTTTTCATCAGTCCTGTCAGAGAAGATCTCAGAATCACATGCAGGGATCTCTGTGTGGTTATTATTAGTTGCAGTGCTGTTGCATGTTGGGGCCCAGCTCATGCTCTCCAATAAGGACACCTCCGGCAGGGTCTCTGCATCGATCAGCCTACCCGGCCGCAGCAGCTCTTCCTGGGTGAAGTGTCGCAGCAACAACTGGTTAATATCTGGAGGACTCTGGCATGGTGGCGCAACATCGCTTGGCTTGGACGCATCAACACAGTTTTCCTGTTTGGCGCCTTCATCCTCTTGTGACAAAGTTCCTGGTTCCTCAGAACCAGAAACCAAATGTTCAGAGGTTTCGTCTCCATCTGCTGTTGTGAACTCAAGCAGACCAGGACCATCAGGACTTCCACCAATAGTCTCACTTCCATCAGAGCTGGTGTCACCCTCAGAGCTCGCTGTCTTGTTGAAGTAGGGGCTGCCAAGGTCACCATCATAAGGCAGGTCCTCCTGATCCTCGTCACTGGTATCTAGCCCTGGGTCCTCATTACCCTGCTTTAAAGGTAGCTCCTCTTGCACAGTGTTTGGTCTTTGGACAGACTCAGTGTAAGATGCTGCTCTTGGTCTTGTCCTCTACCACCCTCTCACTTGGACTGCTCTCAACACTGGACTCTGAGGAGGTGCTGTCCAATGCTGACAACGCGCTCCCTGCAAATTAAAGGATGCCAACAACGAAAAATGCCCAATTAGGACTTTAATGTGTAATGGTATCTGAAACAACAAATGCTGCATGAATGTAAACAGCAAGCAACTGTTAAAATATAAAGGCATTTTTGTTAGTGACCCCAGGACTTACCGCTGAGATGGATGCTGGCCCCTGAGGCGGGAGACTCTGCCTGGGAGAGATGCAAATCCAAAGATGCCTCTAAATCACTGAAATGCAGACTTTCATCCTCGCTCAGGTCCACGAAGATGCTCTGCTGGATGCATCTCTCCCACAGCACGGTGGATCCCTGCACATCCCCGTCTGACTCCTCTGGGTCTCCTCCCTCCATGGACTCTTTGTCTCTACAAAAGGAAAATATAAGTGGTCGCTGGGCTCAGCCTCTCTTCACCTGTGTTTCAGACAGAGGAGGTAAGAAAAAAAAAGAATGGCACACCTGCTCATCACTTGTATCATGTATAAAATAACTGAAAATAACTGCATATTAGCCCTGATCTGTGTCATATTAGTATTGGAGAATTACAACTAACCTGCAGTATCTTAATGCTATTGGGTTGTTTAAGCATCTTATATATCTGTCAAATAAATGTAGAGTTACAATTGTAGTGAAGTAAAATACAAGTATAAGTAAGTACCTCAAAATTGTACTTAACTGCTGCAGGCTCCAAGCTACTCTACTGAAAACCTAACACGTGCAATCCCCAATCCCTTTCTACACTTCGGGTCTGTATTTCATTTCCAGCCTCGATGAAGCTGTGATGTTTTGTGCTGGTTGTAGTGATGGTGACTTACTCGGGTTGTGACTCCTTCAGCTTTCACAGTTCACAGGTGATCGGCTCCGCAGTCGCGCTCCTGTCACACGTCATGTTGACTCTATGGTTCCGTGTCTCTCTCGACATATGGTCTGTTCCTCGGACAGGTTTAGTTTCTGTGGCATCATTAATAATGAATCCTCGCGGCAGCCATACAGGCGGAGACTGGTTGCTAGGCAACGGTTGAGGAACTCCCAACAGATGACAGTTAAACACCTCAGTACTTTATTTATAGAAATTATATATTTTAAACGATACAGAGATGCCCAAAATAATTAGAGAAATAAAAGGAGTCCGCATTTTATATTCAAACCTGATTTAAAAAACATATACAAACTATAAAAAAAAGCACTGGGTTATATTGTATCTGAGGTGTAAATGAAAATAACAACATTAAAGTAAAACTAGAAAATAACAAAAAATAAAATAAAGGAATGGAAATAGATTAATTAGCAAATAGCATCTTACATTGAAAGCTTGTGCATGCGGGGGCTACTGGGCAATTTCACACATATCAGCAGGTCTTGGACTTCAGGTATTTAAAATTTAAAGTAGTTTTTAAACTTAGGAAACGTGGGCTAAAGGATGTACAGTATAAGAGACATTTTAGTTTATTCTTTGCCTCAACGTGCACAGAGACGATGTTACGTCATTATCTTAGTGTTGAAACAGGATCGATTGTGCAATTTATGTGCAATCCTGTAACATTGTATACTTCTGTATGCATTCTGTTAAACTGTAAATATTCTATTTATATTGTATATATTCTGTTTACACTTCATATATTCAGTTTACACTATATATTCTGTTTATATTGTATATATTATTTAGATATTTGAATTATCTATTATGTTAGACTGTTGTGTTTACTTATTTATTATTTTAACAGGTGTTTCTATCGTCACCTTTCCCTTCGCTGATGTGACAAGGCACATTTCCCGGTATTGAGACTGATAAAGGAAAATCTTATCTTAAGTCAAGTGCTCAGTTGAATTGCTCTGGATACAGTTGGTTGGTCAACGTCTGAACAGTTTGTTGTGAAATGTCTTTGAATCTGTGTATTAGAGCTCATTGATAATGAATTAATAAACAGATCTGGTGATGACAGAGAATGATAAACTTTGTGTTTTGGATTCTATTGAGGTTATGATTAGTGTTGAGGATAGAGAGAGAGAGAGAGAGAGAGAGAGAGAGAGAGAGAGAGAGAGAGAGAGAGAGAGAGAGAGAGAGAGAGAGAGAGAGAGAGAGAGAGAGCTTTACTTCTTTCAG
Organism: Verasper variegatus; assembly: GCA_026259375.1. Taxonomy (NCBI): domain Eukaryota; kingdom Metazoa; phylum Chordata; class Actinopteri; order Pleuronectiformes; family Pleuronectidae; genus Verasper; species Verasper variegatus. Next base: position 11,652,132 of record CM048053.1, on the reverse strand, counting down.
TGTCCTCCACTCTGTCAGATACAATTTTACCATACGTCATCTCTTTTTCTATTCAAATCTATTGGTCCAATCGCTGTGCTTCGGGGCGCGGCTATCTTTGAATGTCCCCCTCTGATTGGCTGCTCCTCGAAAAACACATACGCTCGTTCAGCCGAAAGGTTTTACTTCTTTCCCAGAGAAGTAAGAAGTAACTTTAGCTCAAGTTAAAAAGAGAATGTAGCTGTAGGTGGATGTTAATGTCATCGTCTATGAATTACGGGCATTTCTTACTTTTTAAACGGACCCATGTTTTTTATTCTTTTGAAACAGTGAAGGCAAAAAACAGAGGAGAAGTCCCCCATTGTTCGAACTGGATCGACTAACGTAAGTTCAGCGGCTAACATGCTAACTAGCTAACCTGTAGCTGGTGCTGATACTGTAACTAGAGAAATGGCTCCTCTCATGTTACATTCACTCGCTGAACCTCTGACAGTTCATTCTGAAAGTCGGGTGTTTACATTCCTCCACGGAGTCCTGCGTCTTCTCTCAACAGTGTAGTAGTGTATGTGTATGAATGGAGCTGATAGTGACAGAGAAGTCTGCACAAGTCTATGGTGCTACTGTCTATATGCCCACATGACATGTATAACAATCACATGTGTTGTACACAGTAGCATATTAGTAGTTTGTGTGTACTTCATATAGGAAATTAGAGTGTATGTATGACAAATTTAGGATTTAAAACTACATTATGAATGCACCAATGTTATGTAGATTACACATCAGACTCACACACGACCCTTTAGTATGTGACATGTACAGTGAATGTGTACTAAATCTAGTGCAGTCCAATACAATAGTATTTCAATAAGTGCTGCAGTGTTTAAAGCTGCTGATTCAAAGTAATGATCACACCGACTGAAAGAAGTTTCTTATACCTCATTGACTGTTTTAATAGCAAGGGCTGGACTATGTGGCTAAAGCTTATATCAAGACATAACCCTTTTAAGTTGTTTAGTTGATATTGATAAATGTCGCATTATTTTATCTTTTAAGTTTAAAGACTGATTATGCTCCTGAGTGGAGGTTGTGGTTTTAAACTCTTCTATGAACATACAATGACAAACACTTGATAAGCAACAAAACATTTCATAAACCTGAGGCAGATTAATTCATTATGCATAAGCATTAAACCGGTAGATGTAGAACTTGTTTTTATATTACTATTGATGAAAATTATATAATTATTGATGTTGTATTATTCCCCAACCCTATTTAATAGTCACACCTATTTTATTATCTATACTGGGTTTTAGGTTGGTGTGCCTAATAACAAACTGGCAGCTGTATATCATCTGGAGTCTTTACTACAACTTCAACCCCTGATTATTTTCTGTGTGATGTTATTCATTTGTCACCACACTTCTCCTCGCAGGCTTCTCAGAGTTCCTGTTCCTGCGAGGAAGAATTACCGGTCAGTATTCCATTACTCATTTCAGTTGTTTCTTTCTTTTGTTTTGCTCCAAGGTTTTGCTGGCTCATGGTGTTGTAGTATAGTGGCATCTCCATTTTTAGATCTCGAGGTCAGAGGCAGTTCAGTGCATCAGTGGGCTGTAAGCACAAGGAAATAGATCACATCTGCTGTGTGTCCAGGTTGAGATCATGTCCAGTGATTACCTCCCTTGGTGCGGTCATGTCAAAGAACTATTTTCTTATGTGCATGTAAGTACACATCATTTCTCCATTTTACAAACTGTGAGCAGGGCAGGTCTCTTGGAAACACACCCAATTGGCATACAATGGTGGAAAATGCTGCAACATGTACTTAACTGTTCATGTTCATGCAAGGCTACTTCTTTTCTTTTGAGATTAGTTGTTTAATCACAACTACTTAACATGTGAGGCCTAACCTGGTAGAGCCTGTTTAGTTTTAATTTGTGGATTATGGTAGAAATGTGCTGAATCAACAGCAAAGTTCTCCCCTTTAATTCTCAAGCACAGATATCCACTCACTGTGAGAGAAACAGCACTCTCAGCTTTAACCTCAGTTAAAAAGGAAACACTGACGTTAATGAGGCATAGTGGAGGTGTCATCTGTTGTCACAACAGTTTTCTGTTGCTATTTTTAGTCGTCGTTTGTTTTTAAGATTTGCGCTCCTCTTGCAGAATGAGCTCAGCGCTGAGCTAATAGGACCACGTAAAAAGTACCACGTCAGCATCACTTAAACTTTCTGGGCAGAACTAGATTCATCCATTTAGTAACTATCTGATAATATACTGACATAGCTACTGATAATCCTTAGTTAATCATTTGGGGTGTTTTTTTTAAAGTTTAACAAACTTTATACTCTTAGACTCTAAAACCTGGGTTGCTTGTCTTCAGTGTCAAATTCACAAGCGTTACATCCAAATAACTTATTATCATATGTTCACGTTGTTATTTTGTTAAGAAAATAAGGTAAGGTCACCAATGAGTGACTCTAGTGCAGGTCTGTACATTTTGGTGAAAAAAGAACACAGTGAAATGCTCATATATAACATCATATGCAGTTTATTTGACAATTTTATGTGTTTCAACTGTCAAGACATAGTAAACTGGAACTATCAGGGAAATGAAAAGATGTCTCTGAAAGGTTTTTTAAATATGCACACTGCATTTTATGTCTGTGTTGTCTTTTAGTTGCTATTTAGCAGAGGAATATAATTAATGCTTGGTCATTTTCCTTTGTGTGTGTGTGTGTGTGTGTGTGTGTGTGTGCGCGCAGAGGGGAGGGTGTGATGAGTAAAAGTTGGGGGACAAATGGGTGTGGATTGTATGACCTCATGGATAAATGAGGTCATGGTTGGCTCTGGTCTTTACTTGGTGCAGTCTATCTGAATCCATGAAGCCTGCTTATCGCTGTCCTTTCCTTGGGAGTCACATACACAGTAATTTATAAGTTTGTCCTCTTTTCCTTTTGGACATGTGTAGTCTGTTTCTGTGCTTCTCTTTTAATTCAGGGACATCTTTCTCGATTAATCATTTGGAATCTCTGCTTGCTGAAGCGAACCTAGCTCTCTCACCTTGCTGCAACTTTGGAGCACATACGCACTTCTCCAATCCTGGATGAATTGAATCACTGTCTTAGATTGACAGCTTGCCTGTGTTGACCCCCCCCCCCCCCCCCCAATCCATTCCCGCTCCTTCTCTTTCGCTCCCTGCCTGTGCACCTCCTCTACCTTGTGCACGCTGCTGTTTGGTTGGGGTTGCCATGGCACTGTGTGGCCAGAATGAGGCTTCACATACAGCATCTTGTGTTCTCTTTGCAGAGGGCCGCTGACGAGAGATTGAGGTGCAGTGACGCAAAACACTCAGTGTTACGAAAGCAGCTGGGCTGGACTGACACTCAGGACTCGGCAGCTCTGTCTGACACTCATGGGGTTACTGTTCCCTTTCAGCATTCAGCAGCAGAGGGACTTTAGCGTACTTCATCACGTTGGGTGACTTTTTATTTGGATCGCCTCCTCTTAACTCCCCTTCAACCAAAGATTTATTTTTCCTTCCCGTCGGCTCTTGTTTTAAACGCCACCATTTTTTCAGGAACAAAACTGGGATTTTCCCTCATATTATGCACTTCAATGGATACCAGTTGCTCAGTGGTTAGCACGCAAGCTGAGGAGCAGTCCCTTCATGTCCGCTACAGGTAGGAATCTCCTCTCTCAACTCAGCTGTAGTTGTAAAGTAGAAACTGTGACTTGATACAGCCTTTTATTTTTGCCTTCTCATTACTTTCAGATGGGGTGTATTAGTTGATGGTAAAGAGAAGAAAAGCTCTTTGTAATTGGGACTATATTAATGCTTGTTATGTACATAAGATGTATTAGTGTCAAGTAATTGAGGGTGTTGCCTTGTTGATGGTAATGTGTGGATATACAAATTGTGGAGTGGGAGTTTCTTGTCATAGTGCCTTCTGTGAGTTTGTTGACTGAAGGCCAGTAAGTTTCCTTAAAAAATAAAAAAGGCATCGACCAGCTGTCCTCATATATCCAGAGCTCCAGCAGCAGGTGCGACCTGCTAAACACAAAAAGACTCCAGCTTCAATATTTAACGAGCCCTGAAAAATTCATCATTGCCAGCTTTGTTTTTCGCCACATGTGTGTCCATCTCATTTGAATGGAGCAGGTGTTTGCAAGCAGGGAGGATGTTTGTTTTCTTTTTTGTTCGAATAGATGCTGGATCATCGCCCTCATTTTACTGATTCCATTATACACATTACTACAGAGTCTGCCTGTGTCTGAAACCTCGAATAAATCTCCTTAGCAGCGTTTTAATCTGTCGGGTGCACACTCCACAGCCATAAGCTCAGGTGACCAGGTCAGAAAAGAACCTGATAGAAAGTTAAGCAGATTAACTGAGAAACTGCTGATCGAACAGTTTCCCAGCTGCCTTGCATAGGAAGTTAATACTATGACAACATCACACGTCTCATTGATGGTTTTCCAACGCATGATGCGAAAATATCTCTGTGACGTCAGATGGATTTGCTGTCACAAGAAAAGAAGGTAATTTCTTTAGACCTAAATGAACAACAAACAAGATCTTCTTTTCATATAAGCTACGATGTTTCGTGAGCTAATCTCTCCATGCGCCAGAGAAAGAAAAGGAGCAGCAGTCTGTGAGTTTTTTCCAGTGGAAACCTCAGTAGAAGCCTCTCAGCTGCGGCATGTGCTCTTGCTGTTGTTGTAAGACACGAAGCAGGTAGGCTGGCGTTTGCCACAGGTGTAGTTTTAAATTATATGTTGCTAATGTGGTAGTAAACAAAGGATTTTTTAATTTAAGGCTTAAGAATGATGATTACATGAGGTTCATCAACTATTCAGGAGACCATGTTTGCGTTTTTGTTTAGAATTCTAGCTGAGCTGGATGATGTTTTTGTGTAGTTTTAATGGCACAACGGTAGTACGTAAGCTTTTCCTCCTCGTGTTTCTGGGTCACTTTTTTGATAAGTTTTAGACAAAGCCTTGGGTTGGGTACTGTAGGAAATCTGGAGATAAACAAACTGAAAGGAGTTTGTGTGAAGCTGATCTCCTTCCAACAATACAGGCTTCCTGAAAAACAAGCTTTGGCACACTCAGCTTTTGCTCTGCACAGATATGCTGCTAAATCTACACATAAGCAGCATTTTGCAGCTAAACCACCAGCAATTGTCTGACACTCCCTTTCATTTGAGCTAGAAATGCCTGAGACTGAAAAGTCTTGGTCGTTCAGCCCTCTTGGAGGACGCACTACAAATTGTGTTAAAAGTCATGTCCCATGCTTTCACATTGTTTTATTACATGAGGCCATTTGCAGCATCTTTTTAAATCCATATTTGTTTTTAAGAGTAAAAAACAACCTGCCCTTTTAGTAATCTCATTGTTAGGAGTAGAGAGCATTGAGTTTACAAGCCATATTGTCCTACTTCTAGGATAATCGGATTGTCACCTCCGCCAAGGAGGTTATGTTTTCACCAGTTTGTTCATAGGTTGGTTTGTTTGCTGAAGGGATGTTCATGAAATGTGGTGGAAGGATGTGATATTGGTCAGGGAAGAACCCATTACATTTTTATTGCCTATCCAGGTATGCGCTATACTAAGTACCATTCTAGTTTCTTATATTAAAGACAGAATTTTGAGAACCAACTCACAAATCTGAAATGCCTGACCATCTGTAAATATTCATCTGTGTTATGAAGACTGAAGAAATATCCTGTCCCAAATACAGCCTGTCGTCAATGGACTAAAACATATAAGCAACACAAAACATTCAAACTATTTGTAGCACTAATTCAAGGCTAATAAACAGAGTAATGATAAAACGTGTCCTTCTGTTCTTTGCCTCATATGACTGTAAAAGGAACCCACTCTATTTTGAGGCATTTTAAAAGGATGTCAGATCTACCATAACAAATAAACTCTAGCTGGAGCCATTGTTCTCTGTATGTGGAAGGAAGTAGCTAAACAATATTCCCCGGTTGAAAGCCTTTGCTTAGAAAGAGGTCCGGTCAGTTGGCCGCTCGTCACAGCCACAGAGGATCTGTTTCTCCACAGCTTCTTCAACTTTGGCTTCATTACTGTATTTGGAATCTTGGCACATTTGAGCTCCTAATTTAATATTTTTCTCCACTGGTTCAAACTAGACTCTGCTTCTATCTGCTGTAGGATGGAGGTCTCCTGCCTGGAGCTGGCGTTGGAGGGTGAGCGGCTCTGTAAGGTGGGCGACTACAGAGCAGGTGTCTCCTTCTTCGAGGCTGCCATCCAGGTGGGCACAGAGGACCTGCAGGTGCTCAGCGCCATCTACAGCCAACTGGGCAATGCGTACTTCCACCTGCATGACTACGCCAAAGCCCTGGAAGTTCCACCGGCATGACCTCACCTTGACCAGGTAAGACATACAGCAGCGCTGCTATCTCTGCTAACAGATCATTATTATATTATGGTATAACATGGTATGTCGTTGTATAGAACCATCGGGGACCTGCTCGGAGAAGCCAAAGCCAGTGGTAACCTTGGCAACACATTAAAGGTGTTGGGGCGGTTTGATGAGGCTGTAGTTTGCTGTCAGAGGCACTTGGATATAGCAAGAGACATGAGCGACAAGGTGAGGCAGTAGTGTGTTCAGGCACACAAGTGATTACCTGAAGAGTGAAATATTCAGTAGCGTATGAGAAGGTTTGGAAAATATTTACCTTGTAACACCGACTGTCTTTTTTCTGGGTGTGTGTCAGGTGGGTCAGGCGCGAGCTCTGTATAACTTTGGGAATGTTTACCACGCCAAAGGCAAAAGTATCTGCTGGAGCGGAGCTGAGCCTGGAGATTTCCCAGAGGAGGTGATGACGGCACTGAAGCAGGCAGCTGAGTACTACGAGTAAGTCGCTCAGTGTGTGTGTGTGAGAGTTTTTAATCTGTAATCTTTTTTTATACAGTACATATTAATGATGCAATGCCTGCTATCATAACTATTGTATCAAATATCTATAGTAGAGCGCTAGTTGCTGTCTGATTTGATTGTTCGTGGATTTTCAGGGCCAACTTGGCGATAGTGAAGGAGCTTGGAGACCGGGCCGCCCAGGGTCGAACTTATGGGAACCTCGGCAACACACACTATTTGTTGGGAAACTTTCGCAAAGCTGTGGCTTCTCATGAACAGGTACAGGGAACCATGAAATTATTTTTTCAATCGAAACGAATGTGTGTGTTTCAAGTAGAAGCTATGTTTCTAATTACAGTAACTTAATTAAGAGAAACAATAAATTCTGATTCTATTTCAGCGCTTGCTCATAGCGAAGGAGTTTGGTGACCGCTCAGCAGAGAGACGCGCTTACTGCAACCTGGGGAACGCCTACATCTTTTTGGGAGAATTTGAAGTGGCAGCCGAGCATTACAAGTAAGCCACACATGAATCTTTTTTTAAACTTTTCCCTGTTTGAAAAGTATAACAGGACATAGACACCACAAAGTGTACTGGAAAGGCTTTGCCATGGTAAAGTACATTTTTCCGAAAGGGTGGCAGGATAAATTAAAAAACAAGTATCTAAACTGATAGGTTAGATTAGACTGACTAAAGTTGTGCACTGTTAATAGTTTTCATTTTATTTCTGTGCTCATATTTATCCAAATCAGCGGTGTAGAAGGCGGTTCACTGAGCAAACACTCCACCCCATAATTGTTCTCTCTTTGTACATAACTGTCACCAAGATACAAATATTGGGTTTGGTGTGTTACACCACTGAGCATAAATTAAGCTTTATTTTCCTTACACACGTATCTTGAAACCTGACTGTTATAACTGTTAAAAAAAAGAATAATCCCAATGTCTAAAAACAGGGACACTTTTCCGTGTATGACATTGTAAGTTGTCCCCAGACAAGTGGGCCTCAGATGCAGGTGATGACTGAGGCCTCTCTGCAGTGTGTTGACCCAGCTTGTGTGTGTGTTTGTCAGGAGGACACTGCAGCTGGCCAGGCAGTTGAAGGATCGAGCTGTGGAGGCCCAGGCCTGCTACAGTTTGGGCAACACCTACACACTTCTCCAGGACTACGAGAGAGCCATAGACTACCACCTCAAACACCTCATCATAGCCCAGGACCTCAACGACAGGTACACACACATTCACTATAGGGGTCAGAATGTGTTTAGTAAGCCCCTGCACATGGACTTAAACATGTTTTGCTGCAGGATTGGGGAAGGCCGTGCATGCTGGAGTTTAGGAAATGCTCACACTGCACTGGGGAACCATGATCAGGCCATGCACTTTGCTGAGAAGCACCTGGAGATCTGCAAAGAGGTTCATGAATAAAATGTTTTAAAATCTTCCAAAACATGTAAAGGTATTATACAGTTGTAAATCGAACCTTTTTTGTTTCCAGACTGGAGACAGGAGCGGGGAACTGACGGCCCGTATGAATGTGTCCGACCTCCAGATGGTTCTGGGTCTGAGCTATAGCACAAATAACTCCACCTTCTCAGAGACTAACGATATAGACCAGCATGGTAAATAAAAGCAACTGTTCACAAACCTTTTCTATATGATGTTATAACCTCATGTGTGTCGTTTGTACAACAGGTTTTAAAGAGTTTTCATGTGCTTTTAGGAGCGAGACCCAGGATGAGCCGGAGACGCAGCATGGAGAACCTGGAGCTGATGAAACTCACTCCAGACAAGATGAATGTAAGTCAAAAAGTCTCCAGCTTTATTCAGCACAAACCAGATTCCTCCTTATTGTCTCCTCCTAATGTTTCCTTCATCATTGTGTGTTTGTAAAGAATCAGAAGTGGAACAGCGACATCCTGACCAAACCGCCCAAACCCTCATTGGCTAAGAGCACCTCCAAGCTGTTCTTTGTCAATCGTCTCCGCGGGAAGAAGTACAAGGCCGGTGGCTCCAGTAAGGTCCTCCAGGACACCAGCAACACGCTGGACACCAGTCAGACGCCTGCACAGGGACCTCAGAAGGTAACACAGCTGATAACCACACACACGCCTCATCCAGTCTCAGATAGCTGTCATCACACAAGGCCTGTTCTGCTCTGTTTCATGTTTGTTTTCTCCTCTTCATTAGCGACTCAGTCCTGACATGCTCGGAGACGAGGGCTTCTTTGACCTGCTTAGCCGTTTCCAGAGCAACCGCATGGATGACCAGCGCTGTTCCATACAGGATAAGGGCAGCAGGGTATCGTTAAACTGTGACCCAGAGCAGCCTCCAAGAGCCATCAGGAAATGTGAGTCCATACATCATATCATCCAATTCGTCCAGAGGAACGTCTTCACTCTGAAATAAAACGCATCATCTTCATCTGTCTCCTCTTTGAACCTCTCCCTCTGCAGCTGTGTCCGAGTCTGCCAACATCACGGGCGGACAAGGCCGGCGGTTAGACGAGCCGTCGGCAGCAGGGGGGAGCCTGCCCGGCCTCAGGCTCCATCAGAACAGCAACCAGGCCGTGCTCAACCACTTGATGGCCAACGCAGACAACGCTGAAGCCTGACGACGACTTCTTCGACATGCTCGTCAAGTGCCAGGTACTGGGTAGGAACCAGATAATCAGTGACCCCCCCCCCAAAAAAAGCTATGTGCGCTTTCTCTAATCAGATCCCAACCTTTATGCTCTCTTTCCAGGGGTCCCGTTTGGATGACCAGCGCTGTGCCCCTCCCCCTCCTCCGGTCCGAGGGCCCACCATACCAGATGAGGACTTCTTCAGCCTCATCATGCGCTCTCAGGCCAAACGGATGGATGAGCAACGCGTCACCCTGCCCTCTGCGCCGAGTGCCAAGGCCAGGACCCCCACCAACTAAGCACTAAAAGGGACAGACAGGCTTTTTTTTTTGTATGTAGCAGTGGACAGTATTGTGGGGTGGTTGTTCCCGAAGAAAGCCTTGTCTCTCTTTGCATTTCTCCTTTTGGACAAAACAAAGCACTGTCAGCATTCTATAGAATACACTTTTGAGGACTTGTTTTGCGCAACATCAACAAACTCAATAGTATCAGGGACACGTGTTTTTTATTCCTTGTTTTTCCTTATTCTGTGCTCCTGCATATTTCACTTCATGTGTATTTTTCAATACACATCTTCAGTTTGGTATTTATTGTACTTTTTCTAATCGTTATGATTCTGCTAACTGCCGTCCCACCACTATAAAGTCATGTGGTTATTCTCAGAGTGAACGCTGAAGTACAGAACTCTATCCATGTATTTTGTTTTGCATGTGAGGACTTGGTTTCGGTTTTAAAGTTACCAAGGTCAGACAGGTAATGAACAAAAACTATTTTAACAAACTATGAATTTAACCCGTGTACAGCCCGAACTTTTGTACTAAATGTTTTGAGTGAGGATGAATAAAGCCTCATTCTTGTAGACATCTTTTGTCTTTATCTTTTTCAACAACACACTTAACAGCTTGTGTAAAAGACACTTTATTGAACGTACCAGCAGTCAGACTTGAGTTAGCATGAATTAATTTAAGTCACTTTTAAAAACAAGAATTAGAAAGGCTTAATACAAGAGCCACTAGCATTTCCAAAACATAATAATAACTGTACACACATAAACACAACTGAAATAAATACATCTATGTACGTTAGCTTCATTTGTTAAAAACAATATATTGTATACTATACATCAACATAAAAACTTAAATATGAATCTTTGTAGATAAAGTAAATCCATGTTAAAAGTGCGAATGTAAAATACAAGAAAATAATACAATGCTTTTTCCCTAAAATACTGGTTCGGAATAAATATCCAAACACCCGTGCTTCCATTCAGATTACATTGTGCCTATGGTTACATCCTTGGTACGGTCAAACACTGCCACCTACTGTTGTTACATCGTCCTGCAGTAGACAAACCAAAGCTTTTAAAACACTGGATAGATCCTAAACTGAATGCTAGGTTGCTCAACCAAAAATTACACTTTGCATTTCCCTTTTAATGCCGACATAGCGATCTTCCCATTGCAAGCAAAACACTGTCAAACACCTCCAGCGCAAAAACACAGGTTTAAAATGAAAAAGGGACGCACAAGCTAATTCACACATTTTGAGTTGTAGTAGTGAGGTGGAAACAGTCACGTTGGACTTCCGTACATCCCACAGGGAAGCTGCAGCAGACTGGCAGACCGTTTGACGTCCACAGATTCAGCCTCCTGATAAGAAAAGCTCACGACTAACCCACTGTAAATTTACACTTTACAGTATCATAAATTCAACTCTTTTTTTCCCCCGGACAATATAGCAGCACGACACCAGCTGTCATGAGATGATATGCAAAAGAAGGAATGTAGCATTTCTCTCGATGACAACAAATTGGATCTTGAAAAATGACCCAAACTGTTATTTTAAACAGTTTTTGTTATGGATACTGAGAACTGAAGGAAGGCACCATCATGAACAAAGCATTCTGTCCTAAACCTCAACAACTCCTCAGTGAAAAGGACGTGCAGCAAGTGAAGGGTGTGCGTACGGAGTAAGGACGTGGGAGGGGTGAATAAAGAGTGACCCTGCAGTTTTGACCCTCTATCGGTGGGATAAATAAAACGTGTGATATGTAAAGACAAAAGAGAACATGCGACATGTGCTTTTGATGAATCAGGTTTGTATCCATTTGGTTTTCTACAGACAGGAGGGAAAGGCTCCTTTAACTGTGTGTGTGCGTGTGCGTGTGCATGTGCTTGTGTGAGAGAGAGTGTTGTCAGGCTTTAATTGTCAAGTGTGTTGAAAGGATGAGACCATGTTCTGTGCTCCTGCATATTTCACTTCACGTGTATTTTTCAATACACATCTTCAGTTTGGTATTTATTGTACTTTTTCTAATCGTTATGATTCTGCTAACTGCCGTCCCACCACTATAAAGTCATGTGGTTATTCTCAGAGTGAACGCTGAAGTACAGAACTCTATCCATGTATTTTGTTTTGCATGTGAGGACTTGGTTTCGGTTTTAAAGTTACCAAGGTCAGACAGGTAATGAACAAAAACTATTTTAACAAACTATGAATTTAACCCGTGTACAGCCCGAACTTTTGTACTAAATGTTTTGAGTGAGGATGAATAAAGCCTCATTCTTGTAGACATCTTTTGTCTTTATCTTTTTCAACAACACACTTAACAGCTTGTGTAAAAGACACTTTATTGAACGTACCAGCAGTCAGACTTGAGTTAGCATGAATTAATTTAAGTCACTTTTAAAAACAAGAATTAGAAAGGCTTAATACAAGAGCCACTAGCATTTCCAAAACATAATAATAACTGTACACACATAAACACAACTGAAATAAATACATCTATGTACGTTAGCTTCATTTGTTAAAAACAATATATTGTATACTATACATCAACATAAAAACTTAAATATGAATCTTTGTAGATAAAGTAAATCCATGTTAAAAGTGCGAATGTAAAATACAAGAAAATAATACAATGCTTTTTCCCTAAAATACTGGTTCGGAATAAATATCCAAACACCCGTGCTTCCATTCAGATTACATTGTGCCTATGGTTACATCCTTGGTACGGTCAAACACTGCCACCTACTGTTGTTACATCGTCCTGCAGTAGACAAACCAAAGCTTTTAAAACACTGGATAGATCCTAAACTGAATGCTAGGTTGCTCAACCAAAAATTACACTTTGCATTTCCCTTTTAATGCCGACATAGCGATCTTCCCATTGCAAGCAAAACACTGTCAAACACCTCCAGCGCAAAAACACAGGTTTAAAATGAAAAAGGGACGCACAAGCTAATTCACACATTTTGAGTTGTAGTAGTGAGGTGGAAACAGTCACGTTGGACTTCCGTACATCCCACAGGGAAGCTGCAGCAGACTGGCAGACCGTTTGACGTCCACAGATTCAGCCTCCTGATAAGAAAAGCTCACGACTAACCCACTGTAAATTTACACTTTACAGTATCATAAATTCAACTCTTTTTTTCCCCCGGACAATATAGCAGCACGACACCAGCTGTCATGAGATGATATGCAAAAGAAGGAATGTAGCATTTCTCTCGATGACAACAAATTGGATCTTGAAAAATGACCCAAACTGTTATTTTAAACAGTTTTTGTTATGGATACTGAGAACTGAAGGAAGGCACCATCATGAACAAAGCATTCTGTCCTAAACCTCAACAACTCCTCAGTGAAAAGGACGTGCAGCAAGTGAAGGGTGTGCGTACGGAGTAAGGACGTGGGAGGGGTGAATAAAGAGTGACCCTGCAGTTTTGACCCTCTATCGGTGGGATAAATAAAACGTGTGATATGTAAAGACAAAAGAGAACATGCGACATGTGCTTTTGATGAATCAGGTTTGTATCCATTTGGTTTTCTACAGACAGGAGGGAAAGGCTCCTTTAACTGTGTGTGTGCGTGTGCGTGTGCATGTGCTTGTGTGAGAGAGAGTGTTGTCAGGCTTTAATTGTCAAGTGTGTTGAAAGGATGAGACCATGTTGATAGTCCAGGAGGAGCAGTGTTGTATTGGGGGAATGTGTGCATTTCAGATTACAGGAACTGCTCATATGTGTGCATCTGTGTGTGTTATGGGTTGTGTGTCCAGAGTGTGACGGTGCGGTCGGCAGAGGATGAGAGGAAGGACAGGTCTTCTGGGTGCCACCGGCACTGGATCACCTTGTCGCCGTGCTCTCCCACCACGGTCAGAGGCAGCTGTTTGGTCAGGTCACCTTGAAACACAAGAAACACAGCTCAGTCAGGCAGATACAGAATTACACAACTGATATGACACAAATGCTCAAGACAAAACCACTTCTTATTATTTTATATATTAAGTGCTAAAAGCTTTATGGACGGCGAGTGTGTGAGACCGAGACAAACAGCGCTGCAGACAGCTCTACAAGGAATCCACAGAGCAGATTTCTCATAAGTATACATATAAGTATAATTTTTGGTTCATTATCAAACTGTGGCAAAACAAATTAGAATACGGTGGGCTGCCAGTCTTGGAATTGATGGAAAACATTGAGTAAAACAGAAGGCCCCACACAAAGAAGTTAATGATGGTGTTCACTTACCTTGGAGGTTGGTGACCATGACCTTTGTGTCGTAGGAACCAGTGAGCAGGTAGTGTGCTCCGGGGGAAAACCTAACAGATCGGACGTCACTGGTGTGCGGCCGGTACACCTGCACGATGCGTCCTCCTCTGATGTCATACAGCATGCATGCGCTGTCTTCTTGTCCTGTTGCTAGGAGACGGGCAGTCGGATCTACTGCTACCGAGGCAACAGGACTGCCTGTGGAGTGTGGAAGAAAAAGGGGGGTTAGGGTAAAGATACCCGGGAGGTGAAGAGTACTGACAAGAAGGACATGAGTCATACCTGAGCCATGGAAAGCAGTCCCCACTACTCGGACACAGCTGGGCACCCTGAGGTCCCAGAAACGCACCGTCTTGTCTTGGGAGCCAGAGGCAATCATCCAGCCCCCCCACGTGTACAGAGACAGAATGTGACCTGGACACAACACAGCAGGGACATGTTTCTCAATCTTTGGCTCCATCCCCACTGACACTTTTCTGTTTTAAAATACATCACTGTCGCTGTGTTTACACCTGGCGTCCACACTACTCTGGATTTAAAAATTTTTAAAGTTCCATATTGTAATTGGTCCAAGAATAGAAATCCCTGCTCTTACTTTTCACCATTGCTGTTTCTTGTTTGTAGCATTTTCATCAACGAAACAACCAATAGCAGAGCAGAAGCTGATTCCTGTTTCCGTGTCTCCACAGGCCTAGAGTTTGTTTTCAGTTGCGTTAGTATGGATGGATACGGCGTAAAAACTCTTGTCTGGTTAGAGATCGCCGCTTTAAAGTGAAACTTAGGACACATGGAGGAATGAACATGGTACCTGTGTGTCCACTGAGGGCGTGAAGTCCCTGTCCCCGCTGACAGTCGGTTGTGTAGATGTTACAGTCTCCTGCTCCGGCGCTGATCAAGATGGCCCCTCCGCTCTCAGGACCCTCCATGAAGGCCAGGTCTCTGATGGTGCCGTCGTGCATGCTGAACTCCAGGTCTGGGCCTGGGACACAGAGAGAGACACCACCACAAATGACAACACTGACAGCAGCAATCGACTGTGAGGATGTAGTCCTGTGAGGTCCGCTCACCTGTGGCGTTGCATGTCTCCGCGCTGAAAGGTAGAACTTTGACATATTTGTCGTTGGAGCCTGTCGCCAGCAGCTGCCCACAGTGGCTCCAGGCCACACAGTAGATGGAGCCTTTGTGGTGTTTGTTCCTCTTGAAGCGGACGACTGGTTGCTTTATTGGACTTGAACTGCTGAGGACAGGAAGAGAGTAGGGGAACACATAAATGTTGTATAATACCTTAAGAAGTAGGAGGCACTCGATTGCCAAATGAGGTCATGGTTCTACAGGTGCAGGACACACTGTATTATCAATCATATTCTGTCAGACCACAGTTAGCAGGTATATGTATGTATTTGCTATCCGGTAACCAACGTGTCTGAAACCACACTGTCCTGTCAGTGTTGCCAAAAAAAGAAAAAAGAAATCCCTGTTGTTCCCAAGATGTAAAAAAACTATAGGTACACAAAACATTCAAGGCAATTTAGGCGCTAACGCCTGAAAGTTCAATGAGCATCATAAAGGTGTAGCATCAGCGTCTAGACTGAAGAAGAAGAAGATCTGAGGAAGTTCAGAGCCGATAAAAACCTGTCTACAGCAGAATGATTTGACCTGGGAGTGAATGCCGATTGTTTCCATACCTTGGGTCCAGCGTCTCTGGATAAGCGCACACACGTAGAGTCTTGGAGTTGGATCCAGCAGCATACAGTGATCCAGACGGATGAAAGGCAACGGCACGAATAGCCTGAGTGTCTTCCAACGTGTGCACAGGAACAAACAGATTTTTGGACTTGTCACCCTGAAAACGAACCCACATATGAAAAACACATCAACACACAGATTTCATGTAATTAGCAGCATAATCTTCTCTGAGCTTCTCGTCCCATTCTCTGGTGATGCCGGCGTGACATCACCGCCATTCAGATCCAACAGCTATAATCTGCTCAGTCAAATTAGAGTGATCGACATTAACTTTGTCCCTGTGTCATATCTTTATGATATCTTTCATCGCCAAGTCACAAGAAACAATAGATGAATTTAGAGAGCGAAGGCCGTCCCCCTCATAACACATTCATCCTCCTCCCCTCAGGTCAAAGGTACAGGGGGCAAAGTGCAATCGATATTTCTCTTGTACCCAGTGCAATACGTAAACTTAATTTACATAAGAGTTAACACAATACACGCTAGCACCTAAGATCTTTATTTCACATTCAACCTTCTTCAAAGATTTTAAGTTGTTTTGATGCCTACATAAAAAAATCCACCCATTGATTTTATTTATCTTTTAGTTTCATTTTTTATGATTTTAGTGTTTTTTTTATTCTTTGATTGGTTTTGTTAAAATGTACGTATGTATGTGAATGTCATTGATTTATCTGTGCTCTGCTGCAAGCCCTGTCGCTGCAATAAACTACTAAACTGAAATCAGAGATGCTCAGAAGAAGCTAAATAACTTGCAAATACAGGAACTAACAATATTTATGTGAAAGACGGTGAATGACTGTGTAAATAATAAAGCTTATGGACATTTCAGGTTCAATATGCCGCAGAGCACAGCTCGCTATGGTATTACTTATTTTCAGCGGGTCCGACAGATTTGTATGAACATGTAAACTGTTATGTTAAGATGCTTTAGTTAAGATGCTTTTCTTTGCCTCCTTACCTCTTTACTCCGGGTCATGGAGTCTGGAGACTCTCCTTGTTGATCCCCAACCTGTTTCTGCTCACTGCCGGCAAACAGAAAATGAAAGAAAGTTATTGTCTAATTCAACAGCTCCTGATCTGACATAAAGTCTGTGCAAGCAATCAAAGACATTTACCTCTGAGAAACGACAGGGGACTCGTCTGGAGGGGGTACTGGGCGCCCCCCCACGGTGCGCTGTGGGGTGCTGCTCTGTACCCCTCCCCCCTGGATGAGGCTCTGTTCCGGGGTCACGGACGGAGGATTGTTATTGTCCTCAGAAGCTGACGTGTTCCCGTTGCCGTTACACTGCTGGGCCAAAGACTTCACCTCCTCCCCTAAATTCTCCATCCCCACGTTCAGCTCCTCCAACTTCTGGATGGACCTGAGAGGTTCATACAAATATATGCACATGAACATTCATGATCTCTGTCTCTATAAACACCCATGTTCTCTCTTTCCCTTTCTTTCACACTGCAAAAAATGCCCAACTAGAAATAAGTCAAATATTCTTAAATGTAATCAAATTGTCCTGTATCAAGCAAAAACATCCTTAATGAATGGAAACAACTTGATTGAGTTTGGGTTTTGCATTAATACATTGAATAGTTCTGGCAGTCATGCAGCTCTTCACTACAGCTCTTTAAACTGTCATTTTATTAACGTCATTTTATAAGATTCGGAAATAATGTGATGCAAACCAGTGTTTTATCTTGTTACCGGTTAAATATGCTCAATATTAACTGGAATATCTTCTTAAGTAAACTTTTCTCATGCAAAACATTCTTGACAAGATTATTTTTCTTTTTTAGACTTTTTCCCAATTTGTATTTTTCTTGTTTTGCAGAAATGTGCACATTTCATGGTACAGACTGTACACACGGTACTACACTGACCGAGTTGACAGGCAAGTTAAATCTAATTAGAACTACATAAAGCACAGGACAAAAGAAAACTAGAAGTAATGATGTCATTATGCACAGCAGCCCCTTGTGAATAATGCAGAGGGTACACAGAGGAGGAGAGGTAGGGGTGAGGGAGGACTGGGAGCAACTCTCGGGGGACAAATCAAAAGGCCTTTGTCCTGCTGAGAGACGCAGAAACATATATATGTAGTTAATTCTCCACATGATTTTAGTCGTGCTGTTGTTGTCAATGAATTTCTGTGGTTTGAAAGAAAACTAAATTGTGATGTTAAGACATTGTTTTGGGATGAATCCTGTGTGTAATAATAATCCACAGGAGATGATGTAATGTAGCTCATCACCACAGATGGTGAAGCGAGGACTGTAGGCAGGTTTTTTTGGGGGAAGGTGTGTGTGAGGCAGGGAAAACCACATGGGACCCATAATTATCACAGACTTAACATGTCTACTTGTTCTTGTCTGGCAGCTGCGCCTCTATTGTGTGACGATATTAAAGCTATACAGCAGGTGGATTTCAATCTGCACCAGAGCTGCTCTGACAGGAAGTTTACTGTATGACTTGACAGGTATATTTACAGTATGCACACTTGCACACCGCTCTATTGGGGACCTTCAAAAAACATCACGTGGTGTGTACCTGTTGAGGAACTTCTCTGTGAGGCTGTGCTGCATGTCGCTGGGAGGCGGCTCCTGCTGGACGCCGCCCTCCAGCAGCATCTGCTGGTACAGCTGCCTCTGCTGCTGCTTCTGCTCCAGATGCTGCTGCACTCGAAGACGCTGGCGGTAATACTCCTCGTACTTCTCTGTGGAGTCACGCAGCTGAGGAATGAACACAAAAACCCTTAATGATGACTCATGAATAGAACACATGGACGACTTTGTTTTCTAATTTTGCCTCTGCACCGTGTTACTGGTCATTCATACTGTTGCATTAATACACACATAAAAATCGGGGGAAATCACCTGGTACACGTGCAGAGTTTTAACTTTTATGAATGGTCCCACAAATTACACATACAATAAGTAATATAAACACACAGCACACAGTTAGGTTCTTTGCCAACTCCTCCTAACTCTATAAACATCAGCACTGTGACTGTTTCAGTCTTCTGTCAGTTCAGGTTATCAAAGAGGAAGGAGGGTGAGACAGAGAGCTGAGGACGGGCCACATCCCCTCTCTGTCCTCTGCTTCCTGTGCTGACAATCGGATGGGAACGGATCCATGTCTAGGAAGGGGGAGGGAGACTGGCAGTGGGCCAGAGTTGGGGGAAAAGGGGGGATTGAGTGTAGAGGAAAACAACAAGACAGAGGGTAGGGGTGTGCCAGTGAAATCACAGAGGCCTCAAAAAAGTCTGCTTCTGTTTATGGCCTCTTTATGTGTCTCCGTGGTAACGGGCAGATCAAAGCCCCGAAACTTCACAGTGAGATGCACAAGGAACTCAGAATAGAAAGCGTGAGACAGACGGACACACACTGTGTTAAACTGTATTTACAGGCAACACAAGGGACGTAATGACTCATCTGTGTTGTTAAGCTCCCAGTGACTTACTGACCTGGGATCATATCCACCAGGGCTACTTTATGCCCAGTAGTACCAGTGAGTCGGGCTGGGCGATATGTTTCAATATCATGACTATTTCAAACTTGTACTTATTCATACCCCCTCGCCCCCCCCCATACAAGTGAGATAATTGTATCCCTGGAAAGTATAAATCACATTGAATCTAAAAATAGAAGTATCACATGTGTGTACTTCACTTCCATATTTATCATATGCGGAAGGGTTTTAGATACTTGTGGAACATGTTGAACTGGTGTAAACACTAGAGCAACTTCTCACAAAATTGTAATTTCTCATCCAGAGATCATCACAGTGCTGTGATGCACTGAGCCAGCACATGTGTGACTGCGCAGCTGTGTCAGCTTTTAAAGCGACTGCGCTGTAATACAGACGTGCAGGAGGAGGACGACTCGGATGCATCCTACTAAAAACAATAATAAGAAACGGTCTATATTTAGACTTTCACTGCAGGCAACACCCATCAAGGGAAGCACAGCGTGACATGAAACAGGTCTGACAAGTTGAAAAGCAAAGGTCAACAATATTTACCTCGTTCTTTTCAGCAGAGTCGGCAGGTGGCGCATCCTCGCCCGGAGCTGAGTCAGGACGCAGGTTCTGAGCGCCGCCTGAACCCATCATCTTATCCACAGGCGTGTCTGTTCTCGATCTGAGAAAATCAACAGGTTATCTATCAGACCGAAGTGTTTAGGCTTCATGAGAACTTGCCTGTAGACAAAGGTTTTAACAGGTTCAACTCCAAATCTGAGCTCTTACGTTTCAGGGGATTCCTCAAAAATGCTGTGACAGTCGGAGCTCTCCATCATGAGACTCCTGCTAAGGCTCTGCCCTCCTGCTCCAGGATAGTGGAAGTTGGCAAACGAGTGGGACATGGGAGAGACCCCTTTCCCCGGGACTATCTCCCCACCGCTGGCTCTCTTATCCTGGCCAGACAGCCCGTAGGACAAGCCGTCCAACGCCGGGTTCAGGGAACGTGACATGTAGGTGTCCGCGGACTGTGGGCGGCGGAGTGGGGAGGAGGGGTATGGAGACAGTTTGCTGATGAGCGGGGTGAGGAGGTCAGCGTAGCCGGTCTTCGCAGGCTTGACCAAGCGGTCCACGTGGATGTTGAGTTGCTTCTGTTCAAAGGCGCAGGAGAAGACTGTGTGGGAGAGGTTCTGCATCCAGGAGAGCATGGACAGGTCCAGATCGTCACAGCCGTTACCACACAGCATGTCAACGCCGAGGAGGACCTCACTCTCTGTGATCTCTTCACCTGTGGCCTTGCTCTGCACACAAACAATAACTGCAATTTAACCACCAAGGCATAACACACTGATTTAAAGCTACTATGCACTTTAAAATGAATTCTATCTACAGTATTTATGTTTAGTTTTGGTCATTCGAACCTGGCAGAACTCCACACAGCACTCATAGAGGACGCCCTTGAGAAGCAGCTGGAAGAGTCGATCTCTGCTGGCTTTGAATCCAGCCTCGCTCAGCTTCCTGTCCGCTGGGATGAACTCTGCCACCATGGTGCAGGCCTCCTCAAAACAATGCACCCTGGCCGTGCTGGGGTTCCAATCCTGAGGGACCCAAGTAGAGAAATCAGGCGTCAAGACAATATGCAATAACGATACCGGAAGCAACCCTATAACCAAAGATTGTTAGTTATGGCATTGAATTTATTTTGGTTTGCATGAGTCACAGCACACTGGAAATAAAGAGTCAAGACACATGACAAAAACAACAAAAACCCAAGTATTAAAGCACACCTTATATTATTTCAAGTGCAGTCCGATATATTTAAATTCTTGCCTTGAACTCAGCATGGTTGGTGAGACGAGGCAGCGTGAGGAGCAGACACAGTTTGCTGTAGTCGTCTTTAGAAGGACAGAACTCCTCCAGGACATGGAGACACTTGACTGCTTCCTGCATGGTGAACTCCAACTGAAAAACATGAAACACGTTTCAGACTAGAAGTTCCCCCCTGAACAGCAGAGATAGAAAAACATGGTAATGTAGAAAGAGCCGTCAGCAAGACTGAAAAAACCCAAACCAGCTTCAGTGTTATTTTGCATTTTTATCCTCAACCATCCTGAAAATTCACAGCCAACACACAATCAATGCCATATCACAACACATGGTACACACCTGTAGTCACACAGTGAGCACGCACACTGACACAATGTCCACAGATGCCATGAGAAGTCTGATCTAATCCAGTTAATAGGACACGATAGCTCAGGCAGTGTCACAAGCAGCAAGCAGAGCTGCACCATGTGACAACAGGCCCAGGGATGGCCTCATTTCACAATATGACTAGAGAAGAAAAGTGTCTCAGCATTTCTGTGTATATGTGTACGTCACATTTATTGATGTGGCAGGCAAATTATTACCAATAAGGATTTACAAAGAATTTGATTTGCTTTAGAGCCGCCTCTCAATATCAGTTTGAGGAGTTTATAACTGGAAGAATCGCAGGAGAACAGATGTTCTGCAAACCGGCTTATTTTCAGAAACACAGACAGTAAATTGCATCGTATTATAGCCGCATATAAAGAGATTTAGCCAGTGGTCACAGTTGAGTACGAACAAAGACACACAACCTGCCTTCTCCTTCCTTTATTAACAGAGATTGTAAAATTTGTTATGAGAACTTGCTGCTGTAATTAAAAACGCAGTTTGCTTGTGTTCTCTTTGAGACTGAGCCTTCTTGTTTACTGCCATGACAACCATTGACATTCAGTGGGAAGACACAGCAGTGCCATTAAACAGACTGGGTCTAGATTCAAGACTGGGGAGGCTGAGTGTAGTGTTTGGACTTACATGCTGTGGTTCATCCTCTGCAGACATGGCATTATTCACACACAGAGCCTCCAGAAACTTCTGCTTCAGGATGATGTAGCGAAACCTTAAGAATAATCAACAGACAGTTTCTGTAACAGTTGCTAAAAACTCACAAAAAAGTATTTGAACTTACTGACTCAGGGAGTGAACGCACCTTTTTCTGTCAAACTTGTCCATGCACTCCAAAGGCTGAATGAACTGCAAGACCTCATCCCACTGCCCATCAAGCACCAGTTGCCTGAAACAAAAACAATTCACATTTTAATGCACAAGTGGAACCGTGTCCTCATATTTAAAAGTCAAACAAATGTGAAAATTCTAAGCGTGTTTTGATTGACACACATTGAAACATCTCTGACTCACTAATGGCTGTCATATATTTTTAAGAAATGTGTGCAAGGACATGATGAAACAGCCTCTTGACTATGGGTGTTTTGATACCGATACCAGCATTGGAAAATGTCTCTGACACTGCAGAAGAGGCCGGGTCAGGCATCAGTGAGTATGCAAATCTATGTATGGATCTGAGAGCAATCATCACTTTCACACAAGGTTAGTAGCATACAGCTCTTAAAATATGTTATGTTTGAATGCACTGGACTCGAATCGGGAAAAGTCCGGGTATCGTAATGCGTATCGGGAAGGGAAAAATAGAATCCGAACACCTCTAACATTAACAGACACTTCACACTTGAAGGTGAAATAGAAAACTGTATTTAATACTCTGGCTGAGTTTAACTGGCTGACACACTGCTGGCTGTCTTTCAAGGTAGCACTCACATCTAATGCATGGGTAATGTGTTACACTATCTCCACTATCTCCAGTGCAGAGGACTCTATCAGAAGAAACACTAAACTTGCGACTCGAACAGATGCCCGGTGTTCCCGTGCCATAGTACAAAGCTTTATTTGGACACAAATATCTGACACAACCACGGTCAGACTGCACGGTGAGCGCGACTACCTGAGGAAGAGCATGTCGTCCGAGTAGAGCCCGTTGATGACGCCGCTCTCCTTCTCCAGAGCCAGCATGCTGATGTGCAGCTTCCTGGCATTGAGAAAGTCCAGGATCACCTTGATGATCTCCACCTCCTTCACATTTATGGTTTCCTCCGCTGTCATGGTGACGACGGGCTGCCAGCAGGGAAACAGGAAAAAGAAATACAGAATCGGCATCAGAACAGATTCAGTTTGGATGAGTCCAGAAAGAGTACATGTGAAGGAACAAGTAGAGCAATCATTCAATATCAATGTTACCGACTTTCTGCTGAATCATATCGGGAAAATATCATGTTTTACTCTTTTTATTCGAATTAGATAATCCTGAATATGAAGAGGTCATATGTGTATAACACATAGCAGTGCAACAACAGTTTGAATATCAGTTGGATTCTCATACGATAGTGATTTCAAATGCAAATTCAAGCACATTTAGATGTTTATATGTAAAGTGGAGACTCTAAATTGTCTGTGAGTGTGAATGTTGTTTGTCTCTGTAAGTTGGTCCTGTGCTATGTTGGCAACCTCTCCAGGGTGAACCCGCCTCTTGCTCTATGTCAGCTGGGACTGACTCCAGCTCCCTGCAACTCCTCAAAGGATAAGCTGATGATGGATTTAGATATATTTAATCCCAGAAAATAATGTTGATATTGTGATTATTTCAGCAATATTGCCGAGTCCTGCAGGCAAACCTTGCAAGTGAAGAAGGCATCTGACAGCGCAACCGTCAGGGACAATTTGGGACTCAGTATCTTGCCCAAGGACACTTAGGCATGCAGACTGGAGGAACTGAACCACAGACCTTCTGGTTAGTGTACGACACTCTACCCCCGAGCCACAGATCCACAGAAATCCAGATCCAATCTCAGATGAATCTCAGCCTCACTTTGCAAAAAAGCACAAACCCTCCAGAAATACCCAGGCGAGCAGTGCAGCCTGTTCCCTCACAACACACCCTGTTGTTTGCACGACCCCCCTCAGGCCACAGCAGCTCTAACACATCTGCAAAGTGGGGCAGATGTTCTGAGCCTGAGGAGGAGAGAGTCCAGCTTCACCTGGTCACACGATCACATCCCAATAAGAGCGGGGCCGTGTGTGTTAGCCTCTGATCCCATTCAACTTTAACAACAAAGATCATAGATCACCGAGGCAACACAGGTTGTAGAGTGGAAACAGCAGCTCGTGTTGGGTTTGCAGAGGAGACACCAGTCTTGTTGCGTGTCTGCCATGGCAGTATGCATGTGTGCGAATGGAGAGCCTCAACAATTACACGTGAAACGAACAATGCAGCGGTTTATTTGGAGCCCGGAGACGAGCGACACGGGCACCGCAGCGCTGCTCAGCTAGCATGAGGGATGGTTAGCTAATCACACTGGCACCGAGCCACAAGTCCAACACTGTAAGAAGCTTAGGCTACTTGTTAGCTTTACATAGCTGCTGCGTTAGACGAGCGGATTACAGAGGAAACAGACACACGGCTAGTTACCGTCGGAGCTCGGAGCAAGCTGCCTAATTTGAGTAGGGTGGGAGCGGGAGGGTGGGAGCTAGCCAGGCCGGGGACTGGAGAGCCATCATCCGCTAGTTAGCCGAGGAGGGCGGGCGGGGTGCGGGCTGACAGCAGCGGCCCCCCCCCCCACCCAACAACAACACCACCACCACCGAGCTGCCCCCGACCAATGCTCACCTGGGTCTATAAACGCATGGGATGAAGACGGTGTCCCGGGGCGGTTTTCCGTGCTGTCACGATGGTGTCGCTCCGTGCTGCTGCTGCTGCCTGTGATCGTCTCCTCCTCCGTCCTCCTCCGTGTCTCACTGACTCAGTGCCGCTCCTCCTCCTCCTCCTCCTCCTCCAGCCCAGCCCCTGCTGCTGTGTGTCTGCAGCCTGCAGGAGCACTGCCTCCCTCCATCCATCACACACACTAAACTCCACATCCTGCTATAACAGAGACAACAGGAGGACGCTGTGAATGCATTTAGATTATAGATGATCACAAATACATGCCGCAAGACAAAGGTGTGCAAATCAAGACGCAGACACGGAGGCTCCTTGTGTCGTACTTTCACTTTCCTCACTCACTGGATGACGTTGCTGCTGGTATTGCATTGTTATTGTTGTTATCACATTGACTGCACAACAGGTCAACTGGGCCCTGGGTCAGGGGCCCCAACGAGCCTGGGAGCCAACATCCCAGAAGGAGATACACAAAAAAAAGACCAATAATAGATGCAAAATGACCACATACACGTGCACACGCAGAAAAAACATGAACCCAGGGGCTTCGTTGTGTTTTATGTGTTATTTTTGCATATATTGTGTATTACTAATTTCTGGTGTTATTCCATTAATGTGAAGAACTTTGTGACTTTGGCGTGAAAAAGGAGCTAAATTACATAAACGTTACCTACTTACCTGTGAGATAATCCGTCCATGTGTCCTGTATGCATCATGTGGCCTAAACTACACAAAGCTGACTGAAAAGATGGAATACGTTTGTGCAAACTCTCTCTCTCTCTCTCTCTCTCTCTCTCTCTCTTTATAGGGACACGCCCTGTATGGCTCCTCTGTTGTTCTCTAACCCTGTCACAGTCTGCAATGTGTGGCTCCCTCTTTAACCCTGCACATCACTGCTCAGAGGTCAGTATAAAAATGCCAAATTCAATCAGTCACCCATCCATTATCTTTCCTGCTTTTCCTTTTGAGGGTCGAGGGCAAACTGGAGACAATCTGACACTGGGCAGAAAAGACCATACAGAATATGAAAACGTTTAATAAAATACACATACAGACTATATTTGTGCAGGTAAAATTTAGCGTAGTATTTCCAGTAAAATCATATTATGTCCATCAGAGTCCCATTACAGCAATTTGAGGCAGCTTTTAAAGGGCAGAATTTAGGATGTGCTTATTTAAAAAATGATCATATGAAGCGTAATAATCTGCAGAATTTCTGAATAAGTCACCAATCAGGCAAAGTGAGAAACTAATCTCCATAACCTCAAGACCCACACGGGCAACAAAAAGCTCCAGCTTAACTGCATGTTGTTGGATTTTGCAGATTGAATTAACTGCAAGTGTTTTAATGAATTTCCATCAATGTAATCAAAGGCAGGTTCTGCATTTTAGTGTCATTCTGATTGTGTTGCATATTCTGTGCTCACGACATCTGGTGAACATCTGTCCATCCTGGGGAAAGACATTTTCGAAGGGATCCTCTTCCTGACGTTCCTTTCATTTTTTCAAAGTTGAACAATGTAAATCATATGCTGTACAGATTGTTAAGTCTTTCAAAGACAATTTGTGATATTGGGCTGTATAAATACAACTGACTAGACTCCAGCAGGTTTTTCGAAGCACCAAAATCTTAAGATAAGATAATATGTAAAAGTTATGTATATAAAAGATAAGAACAGAAGAGTGATGTCATATTAATCAGCAGCAACACAAGTGGAATCATAGTACAATTACAAGTACAATTGAATCGGTGAAGACAGGAACATAATTTTAGACACCATGAGTACTGTTGATAGCTGACATTTTAATAAAGCTCAAAGGAATAGAAAAACAACAAAAATCCATGAAAAGTTGAGCATATTTAGTTAAATGAAAAAGAAAATAAATTGGAAAAGGAAATAGTACGATTTTCTCAGTATAACACTGGATTTCATACAATACCACAATAAAGCCCCGTGAAGACTTTATAAACCTCGCTCACTCAGCCACACCCCTCTCAACACACGTCCTTCCACTGCTGCTTCATAGGTACACACCTCCAACAGGTAAATGGCGTTACAAAAAATACTTCTTTATGCCAAAATATATCTGTACAGTGTTAACACATACTGAAGACTGAACACATGATAACAGATGTAACAGTAACGTAAAAGTGGAGTAACAAGCATGACAGTCCGAATCTCCGATCAGACTTGATGACGGTGGACAGAGAAGTGCTATCATAGGTGAATTCATTTATTTACAACTGTGGACTATACTCTGAGGGGAGATCTAATAGTGCAGACAATATCCACATTAAAGTGACATTTTGAGTGTGTAGTACTTAATTGTGACTCCAGCATGGTCAGCGGTGGTTATTTGAATTACTCTTAGGTCATTGCACACGTCCACGATGAGACAGTGAGGGCTTTCCGTCTATTCTAATACTGGTGATAGTCTCGTGAGTGATACCGTCGAGTGATCACACTTGTTCTTGCATTTGCGGAAACAATAAAAGGCCCCGAACGACGACATACTGACACACGTATAAATTATAAAAAGCTACTCGAAAGCTACTCCAAGCTGACTTTCGAGTGGAACTGCCATTATATACAAACTAATTCAACTTATATATGTATAGTATTTTATGTTTCTCTAAGGAAAATCTGAAACACCTTTTCTTTTCTTTTTAAATATCTTCGATAATAAATTAAGAGACTATCGCAGAATTATCTGGTGGTTCTGCTTCCGCTCAATAATCTCATCACTTGACACTTTTGGAAAGTAATTGCGAACGCAGACTGAGGTATTTTCCTCGCTCTTCATGGCACTTCACTTTACACACACATACACAAATTGGAACTGTTCATACGTTTTTCAGTCACAAGTATAAAAAAAAACCAACACATGCCTTTATAGCAGCAAAACTCTCATCAAAAAAATGCTGCGTCTACCTGATCACAGATCCGACAGGCCGCCCTTTAAATGTCCACAGAGGGGGTCATAATCTGATCCTAGATCTGTGTGTACACAACAGCCTCTCCCGTACACAACAACAGACTTGTTCAACAGGCGCTGACAAAATGACACCAACACACACAGTGCATCCAAATGACACAAAGCAAGCATAAGGCCACACATGTTCAACTTATAGAAACCAAACAACCTCTTGAGGAGGCGTGACATTCAGTGCTTCAGTGGTTCAACTAGGTAAGGCAATGGTCCGCCTATCTTTTTTTTTTTGGCACACGAGAACATTGATACACATGCTCACAAGTACACAGAGTCCTAACTGTCAGCTCTGCATTGTCTGAGAAGCCCACTTCCAGGCATTCCAGTTGTGATTTATAAACACGTGTCCCTTTAACGAAACAGTAAAGTCCACAAATACTTCCATGTTCTTTTCAGAGGACCATGTCCAAATGTTGCTAGACCATCTGCTGCTACTTGGTGTGCAGCTTTTTGGGCGTGCCCTGCTTCTTGGTCTGCCAAAGATGGCTGGCTATGGTGATGGCGTCCACACTGGCAGACATGGTTTTGGCTGGGATCAAGCTGAACTGCTTCCTGTCCGAGTTGTACTTGTACAGGCCCTCGATCATCTTGATCGTGATGCTCCTCGGCCCGATGCCTGCCAGTCGGGTGATCTCTGCGGTCTCTGGGCAGTAGGCGTACACAGACCGGAACTGGCAGCCGGCGTCACGGAACAACACCAGGAAGTTATTGGCTTCCGATTTCTCCATTTCCTGCAGAAAATCATGGCAGGAAATTATAAAAGATTTCTAGAATTGCACATTTAAATTCACAAGATACAGATTTTTATTTGAATCTGCACCAAACTGCACACTCACATAAATAACAGTCCCCTTAACATGTCTGTTTTTTTTAAACCAGGATCCATGAATTATCTTGAAAGTTTTGAAAAACTCCCCATCTCCCAATGTTTAAGAAAGTGAAAAATAAAATACTCTCTCTCACATACACACACACACACACACACACACACACACACACAAATACTAAACATACATCAAGTATCTTGTTTTTCTGCCCCTCGTTGACTTTGCCAGCCAGGCAGCAGTGAGCCAGGGCGTTCTGGATGATGTGCTTGTTGGACTTGGCACTTGGCTCCTTGTAGAGTTTGGGTCCTGAAGTAAGGGAAAAAAGTGCATGCATGAGTTTTTGCGACAACACACAAACACAAATGCCACATCATGCACGGCCACTATGTAAATGGACGTTAACTGGACGGTCTTATACCTGTGTACTCAGCGTTGGAGGGAGTGGAGGAGGTGGTGGATTCATTCTCCCAATCCTTCTCTCCAGTTACGACTACCGGCCGAAGGACAAGAAGAAAAACCTTCCGCAGAGTCCGGCCTGGTGATGATCACATACAACAAATCACACAAACATAGCAACAAACACACAAAAGATGGACACACATAAGCAAGTACAGGGTATGAGAGCATACGACAACATTTTCCACGAACACACATGCAGACACACACACACACACACACACACACACAGATATGAAACACAGAAAGAGAGAGAGAGAGATGTTGCAAAACAAGGTCAGACATTGTGACACAGTTCCCCAAACCCAGCCTGTTGTCTTAGATCACATCTTCACTGTACACGCTCTGACGAAGCTGCAGCGCGGAGTGGGACAGAAAAAAGGCATGTTCAGCCAAGCAAAGCAAAGTCCTCGGCGCCGCCTTTACGGCTTCAGCGAGAGATGAGCTCGAGTACAAGTGGAGGAAACAGCAAACACAGTGGCAAAGCGCAGAGCAGCCGGCACAGAGAGAGGAGGGCGAGGAAGAGTCTGAGAGCAATGCTGCGAAAGACGAAGAGGATGAAGAGCAGAAGAGAAGAGCTGAAGCGGAACACTTCATCCACGCAGGAACTACATCGACGGGATATGAGAAATGATTTTACTGTCGACTCATCCGTCTACTTTTATGAGAGTCTGTTGAAATGCAGGCTAAACCTACGATGAGCCACATCCACAGCAGTTATATACATTTCCTCTGTGGAAGAAGCACGTCTTCTCAGTACGTTACTAACCTTCCCTTTCTTTCTTTGGGAGAGCTTAGAAAGAACGGGACATGTGCAGAAGCT
This sequence comes from Verasper variegatus, assembly GCA_026259375.1. Classification (NCBI taxonomy): domain Eukaryota; kingdom Metazoa; phylum Chordata; class Actinopteri; order Pleuronectiformes; family Pleuronectidae; genus Verasper; species Verasper variegatus. Next base: position 11,622,207 of record CM048053.1, on the reverse strand, counting down.
ATTTTATTGCCTCTGACGGAATCCATGCAGAATTGAAGGAAAGGAAAAGGAGAGAGGGATAAAAGAGAATCAAGATGCAGAGTGTAAACCTTAATAACAACAACAGCCTCAACAAAAGAACAGCTAAGTGTTTAACATCAGGGTAACATAAAGTAAATAAAAGGTGGGAGTTATAAGTTGAGGTGTCGATGTGCACAGAACAACTGGCATGTATAAATGCAGAATTTGAAAAGGTGAAACTGAAATTTAAGTTAAATTATAAGTAGGACACAGGGCTTGTTGTTTGAGATGCAAAATACAAACTCTTACTAACTTCAAATTTGCTTTAGCTTAACAGGATCATTGAGCCTCCTCAGAAACTGACATTCATAATAAACAACAAGCAACCGCCCTCCTCTTTTCTGTTATTTATTCATTCACCTCAGCCAAGGAGGTTGATGGAGACGGTTAGTGTTCAATCAAGTTAAATCAAGTTTTAATGCAGTTATTCAAGCTTAAAATTTCTACTTCATTACTTCATTTTCTAGTGATGCATATTTCAGCCCAGAGTGCTTCTCACCTGTTGTTCTTCCTGTTATCCGGCTGGTCTTTACCGTTGTCAGCCAGGTTGAGAGACGCCAAAGAAACGCTGGACACGGAGTAGCCTCGAGGACGTACCCCTGCAACACAACAATAACCTGAAGGTCGTGGCACGGACCAGCTGCTGTGACAGTGTGCGTCTGTGCGTGTGGTTTGTGTGTTGCTCACCTCTCACAGGGGGATTCGACGACTCCATGACGTCCCTGTGGATGGACTTGGGACGTGGCTTCTTCTTGAGACTCCCCGATCGAGGCTTGATGACGTCGTCCATGTCATCCATCAGTTTGAGCTGCTTCCTCCTCAGATACTCGTGCTTGATGTAGTCCCTCCTGGCTTTGTCGTCATCCTTCTTCTGCTGCTCCTCCTCCGCTCTCAGCCTGAAGGAAGAGACAAAGCTTAGATCGTACACTTTTTAACTTAAAGAAAAATAAAGCATGATAAAACAAGCTACAGCAGCACTTGATATGGCATATGTATTGATGCTATATGCCACGAGAAAGGAGGAAAGACGCACCGTGCCGCTTCCCTATTCTGCTCCTGGTCCAGCTCCTGCTGCTGCTTCTTCTCCTGAGCCTCCTTCTCCCTCCTCAGCCTCTTTTCCAGCAGTGCTGCTTTCTTTGCTGCCATGTCCTCTTCCCCTTTCACGTCATCCTAGGGTTTGATAGGTGGATAACACATGAATGAATAATGTGTGTATAGCAGATATATGTCAGACTCCCGAACTCAGACTGTCCGGACAATTGGGTCCGAACATTTTCTGGACTCTGCCTTTCACATATGAAGAACACAGCAGGAGGTTAGAACAGGAAAATGTGCTGAACATTCAACATTAAATTCAGTGTAACAAGAAATTATAATGAGGGGAAAACTGTTATAAAATATCATAGCTTCAGTCAGCAAAGCTCTGACATGGCTCTGTACTCACAGCTCCAATAGTTTCCCATGAGTCTGTTTTCTGGCTCAACTATTGGCCTAGATTCCCTCATGTATTGATCAGCTCATAGCTGCACTGTACATGTTGTTGCCAGGCTCACACAATATGAGCCTCCTCTTTTTACAGCACCATAAGGCTGAATATAGACTGTGTTATTAATGAGGAGTTAGCACATTTGACATATCAGCTATGAAAGTAGTTTGACTGTGTTGGATGGGGCTCAACTCAATGACCAGTAGGGGGCGTAATGTGGAGTCAAATGAAGGTTGACATTACTGCATGGACATTTTGAATCCTCAGATAAACTAAGGTACAACTAATAACAATAGTGATGCATGGTATTGTAATAACTATCAACAGAGTTATCATTAATGGTATTAATTTAGCTTTGCTGCTATGACAAGTATGACAATTTTTTTATTTGGGATCAGTACAGAAATAAGAGCTGCTCTGTTGCTAACAAGGCTAGAAATATTATTGCCACCTGGTCAGGTAAGATGGTTCAGACTTCTGAGGGAAATAAGTTCAAACCAGCAGCGATTTAGCTTTTAATCCATCCATCAAAGACTGGAAACAACCGACTTAGCTCTTTCCAAAGATCACAATTCATGGAGGTCTCAATATTTCCATTAAAAAGGCAAATGATCAATAACTGCAACAGAAAATAGCTCAAATTCATACTAATCTAAACATTTAAAGCTAAATCTGTGACCAATTCAGCCTCCACCCACAGAGGAGAACAGGAACAAATACTTAAAGCAACAATAAATATCGGATGTATAATTTTATAGCTGACCTTGAAGAAGAATCCACAGCAGATCTTCTGATCATCACCGTAAGCGTCTCCTCCGCTTTCCCCCTCTCCAGGTCGTCTGCCCGCTGTGGCCTTCTGGAGGATTCAGCCCAGACAGAGGCACCTCCACCAGGTCTCCCCTGCCCTGAGGGTCTGCTTTGGTGCGGATGCCGGCTGCCGCATGGATCTCAGACGTCGGCTGACGCAGCACCTCCGATGTCCTCCATTGTTTGACTTCACTCTTTGACTGAGCCTGCTCGGCCTCTCTCTTGTCCACCTGTCGCTCACCTGCCTTCTCTTTGGTTGTTGGTTTAGTCGGAGGCTGATGAGTGGCAGCACTCTTCTTTGTCGCCGTCTCATCTTTGACTTCACTGTTTTCTTTGTCATCCTTGGCCTCTTGGTTCTTTTTTCCCCTGGATCCCTCATCGGTGCTCATGTAGGCGAACGAGCAGATCTGGCTTTGGCTGCTATTGAAACGCCTCAGTCTGGGTAAGCTGTCCACTGAAGTGGGGGTGTTGAGCATTCGGCTAAAGGGGGTGACTTTTAGATCATTGGGCCGTGGAGTCCGAGGGGTCCTGGCATGGAAAGAGGCTGGCCGCCGCTTGATGCCAGCAGGGGAACGATTGAGAACGCGGGGGGAGCTGGTAGAAGACAGGATGGGAGACAAAGACCCAACCGAGCCTCGGCCTGTTACGCTGCTGCTGCGCAACTCACGGAGCTGCCTGAGTGGGGAAAAAAACCTCATTAATACAAAATGTCAGTTCATGATGTCTATAATAATATCTAACATTAAGTGATACCTGTGCGGAGATGGAGCAGGAGGAGGGATGACCCAGGATTGTTGTTGCTGGTCTCTCATGGCCATGATCTTCTCCTGCTGCTGGGCCAAACGCTGCATTTCTGTCTGCAGGAAACCCAGTGACGTGTTCAGCCTCTCGATGGAGCGTGTGTATTCTGCAAGGTCGATTTCTCCTGGAGCCACACCTGCATCGCCACATTAAATACACAGGTCAGTGGGTTGAATAGTGACTTAATCAGAATCATACGCTTTAAAGCTTAGATGGATGATACCATATTTTTAGAACACCAAAACATGTCCTGATTCCAGGTTCCACGATGTGAGGATTGGTATTTTCTCTATTTCATAGTCACTAGCTGCTGTCAGGGGTCACCCACCTCCGCTATCCTCACAAGGAGATTTCGGAGCTGCTCCGTCTGGTTTGCATCTCTCTGCCCGATCCATGCTGCCCTGGTCGCTTTGCTTGAAGGGCGTGAGCGGCTCGGGGGAAGGTGTTTCTGCTCCGCCTGAGCCGGGACTGAGGGGGGCGGTGACTCCTTTCCTCCTCACCACATTCAGAAAGGCTGTTCTGCCCATCCTCTGGCGATGGCGAGTAAAAGCTGCCTCCACCTGGACAACGTGACGAGAACGACCTGATGTGAGTATTTGTATTTCAAGACATATTTTGGCCATCTCTCTTACCATACACCTGTTGTACCTTCTTCTTCTGGGCTTCAATGGCTCTGCGTTTTTCCTCCAGCTTCATCCTCAGCTGGATCATCTCTGAGGCTATAACGTGGGATGGGTCTCTGGGGGAAGGCGTCACTGGGGAGGGAGATGTGATGGGCAAAGGAGGTGTAGAGATCTAGGAGAAAGTGATCATTTATAAGAAGTCATTGTCAACTTTAAATTACACTGTGATAAAACGTGTTAAAGAACATATGACAGTATAAGTCACAAACCTGTGAAGGGATGTTTTTCGTTAGTTGTGTGTACGGTCCGTTGAGATCTGTGCTCTCTGGCGTGGTTCCTCCACTACTCCTCCCCTCCAGCTTTCTGAATTTTTGCTCTGCGAAGCTTGTCATCCGCACCATGCCTCCTCCAGAGCCGGCAGTGGACGAGGAGGGGCTGAGAGTGTGAGATCTGTGGAGTATGGGTGCCGAGCTGGGACAGGGGTGGTTTCTGTCACCTCCGTCTCCCATCTCACTGTCAGGATTAGTGTCACCGACTGCCTTGGTCCCTCCTTCCCTGCTCCTCGTCGTCTCTGGCTGCTCGGGGAGGGGGCACGACCTGGTCATGGTCTCACAGTCTGGGTCTATGTCTGAATAGTCTCTCAAAGAGGAGGAGTCCTCATCCAAGCTCTGGATGTCCTCTGTCCTCACATGGATGCCCGTGTCAACTTCATCGGTGGACAAGGAGTTGGCGTCGTGGTCATTCAGTCGAGCCTTAGCTGACCCCAGGTCGTCGCCTTGACCTTGGGCCCCTGGAGGGTCCGAAGGCTCCGCACTGTGGAGAAAGAAGCAACTATCTCCGTCCCCCACACCCAGGCTAGCATGAGGCCTTTCTGTGTCGTGTATAATCTTCAGGGCCTCCTCAATGCTCGGAGGGGTTGATGGGCTGATGTGGCCACTGTGGTTGCTGTCTGGGAGGTCTCCATTGGAATACCTAGAGAGAGATACGCGTAAATAAAGTCATGCTCTCAAGGTTAAAGTACATTTTTGTGTGTGTTTGTCTATACTATAAACTGACAATGTGAGAGCAACAGAGGAGCAGCACAGAAAACACAGACACTAGTATTGATTTAACTACAGCGTGTACCTATGAATATATCAATCAATCAAGTTTTATTTATTTTGCACCTTTCAAAATGATTCAAATGCAAAAGAAAAGTGCTTTACAGGATTTAAAAAATGCATTGAAAAGGAGTAACACATTCAGATGTAGAGACTAATGAAGGCAATCAATAACAGAAAGGACAGCAATAAGAGAAAGTTCAGATAATAAAAGAATAATTAAATAAAAATTGCTAAGTACTACAGAAAATAAATTATACTATAAATAAAACCATACAATTATGAAACATTGGGTTCAGCCAATTCCTTTATGCCATGAGCTACTCTGCACATTGCAATCAACATGAATTCACATATAATTATAAAAAGCCTTCTATTAATTTACGAGGAGACATTTTTAGGAGAAACATATTGTCTCTTTAAATGGATAATATAGATATTCAGAGGAGAGATCTTTTCTTTATTTTATAATCACAACTCAACACTTCCCTCTCTGCCCTACCTGCTTTGGTTCTTGAGTGAGAATGTGTTGTTGCGCCCCAGGGGTTTGTGGGGGGGGAAGTCTTCGTCCTCCTCCTGTATGTGTCTGCCCTGGCCGTTGACACTGACGGGGATGAGGGAGAGGTGGCGCTTCATGCCTCCTCGGGGTGCATAGTGAACTTTGAACCCAAGGCCGTCACTGCTGGCCGAGCGCGTCATACCCCGGGGGGAGGGGCCCTCGCAGGGCGGCACCGTCGGGTCTCCGTCCAGAGGGATCTCGAAGGAGATTCCACGAGAGGAGGAGCTGAGGGTGGAGGAAACAATTAGGGAAACAGCAGACCAATTAAGATATGTGGGTCAATGAATGGATAGATTTCATGTACTCACCGTTTTTCTTTGGGCCACGTCCCGACACATCCATCCACATAGGACATGGAGGTAGATCTCTTCATTATACCTGTTGCAGAGACAGAGTAGTTCCATTGACTTTACGTATCCAGTCCTAACCAGACATTAACAAACACTGCAGTGAGAGTATCAAGTCCAGACTTTCTCTCAGTGAGTCTGAACTTTCTGCCCTGAATCTCAACTTCTGGACATTTATAACCTCCACCATGGAGCTTATGCTTTCATCAGTGTCTGTCTGTTATTTAGCAGGATTGCACAAAAACTACTGAAGGGATTACCATGAAACCTGGTGGAAGGACACAATATGGGTCAGGAAATAACCCATTAGGGAGCGGACTCAGGATTTTTTACTTTTATCTTTCTTTAACATTGTGAGAGAGGGTGTTTTTCAACATTTCCTTTGATTTCTCAGAAAATATTTGATGGATTTTGATGAAAAAACCCAGGCTCCTATATATGCTTGTGTAAAGATCTAGAGCTAGTGAATTTAAAAGTGGTTTCATAAGGGGAGTGTTAGGCCTTGATGGAGTGCCATTCTAGTTCAAGTTATAGTTTTACTTAATAAATAAGCATGAAGGCTATTGCCTGGCAGTAAATTATCCACTAGAGAGCGTCTGGTTTCAAAACAAAACACTTCCACTGCTCTGTGCTCATTCCCCCTAATAACTGCTAATAGAGGTGAGAATGTAATTTCGTCAAATTTGACAGTATGTATGAGCCAATTCAAGAAAGCAGAGGAAACACTTCCTCTTTAAAAGCTGTGTTGCAAAGAACAGGGATATCAAGGCTACTGCCGTATTTAAAAGAGAGGGATAGGAACCAGTCCAAATTAGGTTTGTGACGTCTCTGATTCACTATAGATACGCAAACAACCATTGATTTGAGCTAAGTGCTTTTTATCCACACTTTGATTTTGCCTTGGCAACACACATATGTAAACTATATCAACTTGAATTTCCGTTGAATAGTCAGTAAGTAGAGAATAGATCCACAATCTAAGGGATTATTTACCCTCAACAGGGATGTTCTCTGGACTGTCGGGTCTGTCTGCATAGCTCTGTTTGACTGGACTGGACACAGGAGCCATGTTCTTAGAGGACACCGGCTCACAGGCTGCACAGGAGAACATAAAGATGTCAAACATTCAATTCAGTGTTATGGTGCAACTTTGCATGTACTAGTTGAGTTAATGAACTGAACTAATAAAGTGCATGCAATTATTGTATTATACCGTCAGGGTCGAAGACTCTGGGCTGCACAAACGAGGGTTTAACCACTTCAAACCACCAGAAGAGCTCAGCCATAAAGACCAGAAAGTTACTCTGCAAGGACACACACACACACACACGCACACACACACAGACAGACATTTATTCATTTGTTGTTATTTATTTATGACATTAGCAGGTTTGTCTCTGCAAGATGCAACACCAGCTATGACAGCACCTTGACGGATCAGTGAGGTCATAGCCTGCAAACTGTTGCTAGGTAACAGGCTCAGGTGTGAGTGTGTGTGTGTGTGTGTGTGTGTGTAACTGAGTATGAGTTGTTTAACGTCAAACCCATACAGCTCTTGAAAGCTGCCAAACCACCATCTGGAGTTTAGTTTAAATCTGTCACATGTGCACAGTTGGATGTACAAAGCAGAGAATGAGTGACTCACATCGATGATAAATGCATGTGTGATATAAACAGAGAGAAAGAGAGAGAAACACACTGACCAGGACTTTTTCTTTCTAGTTGAGCTAAAAAAAAGACATAACCACTAAAAGAGTTCTACTCCTATATAAAACTGCTGTGCGCACACACACACACACACACACACACACACACACACACACACACACACACACACACACACACTGATTAAGATTCTCTAAGCAGTACGTTTGTGGTGAATGGGCAGAATGCCAGAGCCTTTAGTTGCTCTCCATGACCAATTCTATCCTTTCTGTCCCCTCCTTTGCCTTCTTGTGTTATTACAGCACTCTACCGTCTATATACAGACTATAAATAATGTGAATGCAAAAGAGAGTGAGTGTGAAAACAGTCTGCTGTGTTGTTTTAAAGGCTGGTAAGTCCCAGTCAGCTTGGGCCGTGACTTGAATCCAAATGTTTGTACCCACGCTCTCTGCATACTATTTACCCACACTGGCTCTGCTGCCTCTACAGTTGCAGATATGCTCTGAACGTTGTACAGTAAGGCTTTTATTAATCAGAGACAAATGTGTGCGTGAAACGGGGAGAGATCTCTGCCTGGGGACTGGGTGAATCAGCAGTTGTGTTGTTTCCAAAGTTCCCAGATTTTGTTGTTTGATAAACGAAAAAAAAAACAACAGCAGGGGGGATCCGGAGGGGAGAGGAACAAGAGAGGCAGGCGAAGAGGAGACGGGTCAGGACTGAGAATCTCCTCTGAGCAGAGTCTGTCCTCTGTCTGAGTGAGAGGGAGAGAGACTGGGAGGGTGGCAGGGTTGGCCTGCGGTGTCTATACCAGCAGCAGCAGCAGTGCACACACACACACACACACACATACAAACTGTCATAGTCATTTAATTTGGAAGTGAAGAAAATCTCACTGAAGCAAAATGATTTTCATGCCCATGCGAATACAGACACACACACACACACACACACACACACACACACACACACACACACACACACACACACACACACATCCATTATTAAACTTTTCCTTGCATGACTCATTTTTGCCCGTTTGTAATTTCCCACTCTCCCTATTCCCAGAAAAACTCCCTTCTTCTGACTCTTTCCTCCGAGTCCACGATATAAAAACAGCACATTCATCTCATCCCCTCCACACACATTTATACATTTATATTTAAATACTGGTGTCCCTACCTTTATGGATGCATGTGCATAGAGCATGTCCTCCAGGCTGAAGTGGCAGCAGTGGTTGAGGTTGTTCTTGCAGAACTCCTGCACCAGCTGGAGGTTGTACAAACTGTCAGCCAGTGACATAGTCTCCTTGAGGCAGATATCTGCTCAGCCAGGGGAGGGGTCACACACATACATGAGGGTGGGTCGACAGAAAGGCCAGACAGGAAGACAAGGAAGAGATAAGGCACAGTTCCAAAAAGAATAGAGGTGGACAAAACTGCCCTACTTCTCCCACTGGAATTTTTACAGCATGTTGAAATGTTTGAGTCACGCAAAATCCTTGTAACAATACATTAACCAAGTTTTCAAACTGCCTTTTGGATGAGTCATCAGGATTTCTATCTCCAGACGTTACCGTGACGTGTGTAGGATGTCAAACGGGAGGGAACAGGAAACCAAACTTTAAAGCACTTTTCATTACTGCGCTTCCTTTATTTTAAGATGAAATTAAGTTACCATCAAGAGCAAGAGATCGAAATGAAGTTTAACCCACTTCCACATCTGGTGCACATGTGTTCGAGCAGCCTGTGAACTGCAGGCGATCCCAGGAGCCTCAAAGCACCGACACGAGAATTGTTTACGCTCGAAATAGCAGACGGCTACTCCTCCAACGGTTCTCCGTCACACAGCCCTCTGACCAATCACAACCCGACCCAGGGCATTTTTAGAAAACAAGGGCGCAGGCGAGGGGAAACAAGTCTTTGTGTCTCGCTCTCCTCGCTGTCCTGAATCCTCCTTGCTTTACCACATCCTCCATCTCTCTTTCTTTATTCATCATCCATGACACATATTCGATATAACAGAATACAGAAAGTCAAAGCAGGGTCAGTCGTCAGTTGATTGTGTTGTAGTTGTAGTCTGTAAAACACTGTAAAGCTTCACATAATACTGCCAGACAAGGGCAAACGGATGACAAATGCTCTTTGTTTCGGGCGCCCAGTTCAAATGTATGGTCCCAGTTACAGCAGCGGTGACGGTGGAAGACAGCGTCCTTTGTGCTGAGACTGAAAACCATTGTGGTCACCTCATTGAATGCCATTCAGAACTGACGTTGGTCTTGTGTGTTTACATGTTGGAATAAATACAATAGAAATGGGTGTGTGTGTGTGGAGAGTGAGAGCGGGTGCGGCTACAGACTGACCCTACCTTCCAGTCTGATGGCCTGTGGGCAGTAGAAGTGCAGCAGGGCGGTCAGGGCGCAGCCGTCTGTGTTGTCCTTCAGAAGGTTGTCCACCAGGGGGAGCGATGGAGCGCTCCGCTGCTGGCCATACTCCCTCCTGTAGCGAGCCTGGAATGAAACCATGGCAACGACACAGACATCAGCCATATGTGTCATCGGGCTGCAAACATCTGCAGACACACGTTTAACTCTATATATCCACATCACCACGTTCTCAAATCTCACACACACACACACACACACACACACACACACACACACACACACACACACACACACACACACACACACACACACACACACACACACACACACACACACACAGTCATGCACACAGTTTGTAAGTACGTGTTGTTTTAAGGGATTTCAAACACAGGGTGGGATTCAGGCTCAACTCAAAAAAATGCAGATTAAATTGATCATGCAAATATTGAGACACAACATCTGGAACGACGTCGTCATCTCAAATTTAAAAGATTTTTCAAAAGCATTCATAACATTTCACTGTTTTTGTCTTTGAGGGGTGGTTAGCGTTCTACATGGAGAGCAGGGAACAAAACGCATGCTGGCAAATTAATGTTTTTTACTATCGCACATCTACTGCACACTGAGTCTCTCTAAACCTCCATTGTGGCGCTGTAGCAGACGCTGCATGAGATTTGCAGTTTAATAATAATCTGCAGTAGTGCATCCTTCCCGTCTGCAGGTTTTCTGTGCGTCTCTCTGGGCCTGTAACAGCCACCGAGACCACACATGTCTTAAGAGCATCGGTGCTCCCAGTCTGCCCATAAACACACCAGTGGTGTCACATTTTACAACACAGCAATTCTCTCTGTCTGACAGCCTCGCATTCTGCGTACTCAGGGACAAAATGTTCTCCTTCATTTTGGTTTGGTTTGAGTTCACACAAAACCTTACACATAACTTGCCATGGTAACTATGGATACTGAGCCTGTGTCATTAGAAATATTCACTGGAAAATCTAGTGTTGATATAATCATGCTGCTGGATTGTACTTGCTCTTCCAGGTAGAGGTTCCTACTGTGAGAGGGAACCAAGTTCACAGCGTCATGGATCAGACTGCGAGGACCAGTGTTGGGTTAGGACAGGGCAGGGGTGTCTGACCAGTGTGTGACGGGGGCTCAGGGCCACATGCACAGACAAACAAGGGGCGGTGGAAGGTGGGTGTTGCTGCAGGTTTGACATTAAATGGAGACAAGGTCAATTGGGATGTTTGAGGACTTTATAATGAATGGACTTACTGGTACTAATCTCCAGTACCATTTGCTGGGAGACTTGATGGTGGATGATGATTGGACAACAACAGGAAAGAGTGGGAGAGGCATTAGGCCAACAGCAGGGACAAATAACAAAGAGTCACTACTACAACTGAGTCTGGAGGATAAAACCCTAGTAAACAGTAGAGCGAACTGAGAAAGTGCATTTCAAATGTTAATCAGATAATGTGTCAACAGTGTTGGAGCAACTGTTAAATGATCTCTGGACATCTGCCCCAGTGCTAACATGGCTGGTCTAGAGCTGGGATATCCATGCAAGATGTTCTAATTTAAAACAAAACTTTCTCGTGACTCATTGTTCTAACATGTTTACAAGTCTGTTCCACAGTCAGATTTAAGACTCAGTGATGTGATGTAGCTAATTTTGCACTGTTACGCAATCCTTTAAAAAAATCTGTCGAACGTTTTTTGAGATAAAATGAAAACTAATACACAAAACAATAAATGGGACGTAAAAGTCAAACATCCCTGATGGAAGTAATTAAAGTTTAAAAAAACATTTCCACTCAGCACCTTTTGTTCGGCACAAACATTCACACAGTGTCCACATGCAAAGATACTGAGCTCTCAGTCACAAGACCTCAGTTGAAGATGTTTCACACCATCCCAGAATAGACTAAATTCACTGAGAAGGGTCTTGTGCTTAACCATTAGTGTGTTTCATAGACATGTGTGTGTGTGTGTGTGTGTGTGTGTGTGTGTGTGTGTGTGTGTGTGTGTGTGTGTGTGAAATCATCTCTGAGTATGTCCCTGCTCGGTGAATAGACTTCTGTTGGAGTTGATAATGCAGAGAGGGAGCTGTGTGATGGAGCATGGAGAGCAGCTGACTGACACTGAGCGAACATCGTATTCCTCACACTTCTTAAAAGACGCTGTTGTAACTTGTTGCCTTTGACAAAGTCTGGGTGTGTATATGTGAGTCAGTGACAAACCCAGTGTATATCATCAGCTTACAGAAATACCACAGAGAGGCAGTGATCGTATTTTACTATAACAGACTATAAGCAGGATAAAATAAACTCCCAGAGCCGATAAAAGCTCCTTCTTAACTGATTTAGCTGCTCATGACATCCTGATGCTCTCTGAGGAACTATTTTATTTTGCCTTGCATGACACACACTCACCGTATGAAACAGGGCAGCCAGTTTACACAACCTGTTTAAGTGTTGTGGTTCTAAGGAAAAACAGTATCAATCAGTCAGTCCACCACCTTGCTCCAGAGTTGAATGTCTCAATTTCTAACTTTTCTTTATTCACTGTTTACCAGAACATGAGTCCTGCTGTCCTCATACACTGTGCATCATATTTTTTATATTTATCATATACCATCATAGAATGTGCCCAATACTATGCAGTTTGACCAAACACCACTGTTTAGCGCTAATTAGCAAATGTTATATGCTAAACTAAAATGGTAAATGTTACACCTGCTAAACGTCGACATAGTACCATTGTTGTGGTGTTAGCGTTTAGCATCTAACTTGGCAGCTCCCCAAAAGTGAAGCCAAATCATCTTGATTGCCCCCTAGTTGCTGGCTGCAGTATAGGTCATAAAGCCCTTTTTTGTGGTTTCAATTAGTTATGAGATACTATTAAAGTCTCATGAGTGGCAGCGGATTTCATCCCATTTGTCTCAGCTGAATATTATGTGACTGTGTACATACACACGCAGTGAGATAATATTCCTTTTTTCCATTTCAAAACCTTTCACCTCATGTCAGAATTGTAAGCACACAGAACCGAGGTAGGGGTCGTGACCTGAGAAGGCAACGTGCTGGAGCTTCAGGGTTAAGTGAACTGAGGTGGACGGGAGCTGGCTGCTGTGTGTCTGTCCCACTAGACTGCCTCATTTCACATGGACCTTACATAACGACGAGGCCTGCAGGACGACAACACTGTCTCTGTCTGTCACTGGCTCTTTAGCTACAGCTGACAAAGTTCCTGAGTGTCCGTCTCCACATCCCCCCCCACCCTGGGGTCATTTTTCCATTTTCCCTCTCTCAGATTATTCCTCCTCTCTTTCTCCCCTCCTCCGCCCGGGACGTTTTTTGCTCTCTTTCCTCTAACAGCAGTGTCATGACTCTTGCCAACATTTCTCTGCCGCTGGTCTGTGCTCATCTGTTCCTCTGATTTACTGAGCGCCGTGTGCTGTGCTTTATGCATCTGTACATTTGATGTGTCTGCATGTGTCTCGCATAGAGGAAGACATGTGGCCATCATTGACAGATAAGAATCGATATCAAAATGCAAACAATTTGACTAAGATTAAAAGCAAAACAGATAAAGACGTTAAGGAAAAAGCAAGTCCCTTTTTGCTGTTTTCATTGCTGGTCAGTCTTAAAAGAATCGTTCAACATTTTGCGGAAGATTAGGCGAGAAGATCATTACTACTGTCATATCTGCTTTTAGTACAGAGATGGAGCCAAGACGATTACATAAATTCTAGCACAAACGTTAGAGGCTGTGAGAAACGGTTACTCCGGTTTGCAGTTGGTGCCGCAAGGGAGCAAGAGGGGGCGCTCTAGGTTCTTTACTATCCAGAAATGAAGCCAAAATATCTCAGCTATGAGCGCTGCCATGTTGCGCATTTGCATCCAGAGTCTGAGCATCAGGGGAGGAAGCCCTGTAGCAAGGTCCCACCAACAAATATGCTCAACCAATCGTGAGTCAGTTTCAGCTGTCAATCATAGTGTTTCACGTTTTTATTACATCAAATAACTAATTAAACACTTTGAAACATCAGTGTGATAAAAACTACCTCAAATGACAGCAACCATTTAAAAAAAACTCTATTTGACGTGTACTTTGAACTTTTTGTTTGATCTATGCCCCATCCTCTAACATGGAGGAGGAGGGATTCATGACCTATACTGCAGACAGCCACCAGGTGGGATCAAGAGGCTTTGGCTTCACTTTTGGGGAGCAGTCATGTCATCCATCTTTATATACAAACAATGAGAGTACAACTCAACGGAGGGAAACTAAAACAAAGTTCAGCCGATTCATTTTTCTGCTGGTATTGTATGTACATATATATAAAGGCTATTTACATAGGGATGGATAGCACTGTCATACATCTAGTGTAGTTGTTACGCTAAGCTCAGCTAACGGTATCCTGTGCCGTGACATCATTATTTGTGTAGGGACATGAAAGTGGTATCAATGTTCTCATCTGACTCTCTGCAGGAAAGTGAAAAGGCGTAGAGTCTTTTTCAAATGTCAGACTTTTGTTTTCCCACTGACTGACGTCTCAGAGTCTAGTGTTGTAATGTGTGCGTTCCTTACTTTGTGTGTTGCTGTGTTTGACTCCTGGACGGAAGTCTCTCTCAGCTTCTGCTCCTCCACAAGGATGTCTCTTAGGTGTTCGTTCACCTTGAGAAAGAAAGAGAGAGAGGGGGAGAGAGAAAGAGAGAGAGAGAGAGAAAGGGAGAGCGAGGGAGGTCAGATTTCACATTTTTGTTGGACACAGAGGTTGAATGGTGAGTTTGTGGGCAGAGGAAAACTTGAAAATGAGGCTCATACAAGAGGCTCTTCACATCAAACTAAAATATTTCAGCACCCCCTCCGCCCATTAACTTCTACTGCTAATTATGACTGCAACCTAATATGCCATAACTCAATGTCATCACTTTCAAATCAAGTAAAACGAAAAACAACTTCAAAGTTTACTCTAATGATAGTAAATTCTTCTTTAAAAAGCCCCTTTTTTTACAATAACTCTTCTGTTTTCAGGAGTTTGTTCGAAACACTTTGGAAACATTTTGGCCTGAGGGTGCTCAAGGTCAGATCAGCCAATCCCAGCCATGTGGTGCCATGTCTCAGAGAAAGTCCCCATGTGTTCTTAATGATTCTACATGTAGCCTACATATTGTAGAATAGAGCAGGAAGCACATGAGCTTCTTCAGAGAGGAGTGTCAGTATCACTGTATGTTTGAATGATGAGTTCATGTCATGCTGGCGCTTGTGTCATTAGTTTAAACAAAGTTAAATCAACATAATCTGTGTCAAAACTCAAAGTCCGTAAAAGTAGACTGATGAAATAAAGTTAAGACACAATCACAGAGGTTTAGCTACAACCGGACCAGAGGCAGTCAGGCTGTTAGTTGAGGCAATTATCTCTCGGTAATCTCTCCGACATGATTACACATGCTTGGTGCCAGTTCTCAGTGCAGCTCTCTTTGAAACACATTGGAACCGGTTTTGAACCGGAAAAGAAGGAACCGAGCGCTGATGCACTTTCCAGCAGCTTGTGTGATTTCTTTAATCTACAGTCAAACAAAGAACCGTGTGTCAGATGAAAAGCCGCCGTTGTACAAGCCTCAAGGATGTGCACTGCTGCTGCCCTATGTGGGGAGAGAGCACATGTCTCTGTGGTTCTTTGTAAACACGAATGTGCCTCTGTTTGTGTGTGTACCTTATTTATCCAGGTGGTGATTGCATCCTCGGTGTCATAAGGCAGCTCCTGGAGGTGTCCGTCACCGCGTGAGGGTTCAGCGGAGGAGTACCGGTTGATGCAGGACATCACCCGCTCCACGCTCACCATCTCCACGGTGTACGCCATCATCAGGGTATCAATGAGCGCCAGATGGGAACTCTGCAGAAACACACAAGAAAATAGAAGGAGAAGATGAATTCAAATACACTACATCTAAAATGTTCCCACTCTTTTTCCAAAGGCATCAAACTGACATTTACTGCACATTATATTGTCTGTCAGCTGGTCTACACTTTTTGGGTACGTAACTATTAAAACTGACAAATTCTATTCGACAAAAATGTGTTGAACAAGAGTTTTGCTGTCTAGAAAATAAATATCAACCCAGCGCAAAAGGCCTTTATGTCTGCAACTGTATGACGGCAATTATGATTTAACAACACTAATTTAACAACAATGGCACTCTAAATCACCCAATTCCATTTCACGCATCATATCTCCATGTTTACTACTATATACATATTTAAGTGCAGTGCAAAGATATGCATATAAATATACTACACACATGCAGAAACAGCAGAAAACTAGAATAGAAACTCAGTAGAGCACACACATCTGCCCAGGCCCAACAGTCTCCTTAAATTCAATTGAGCTGCACCAAATTTCACACACACTCATAGATACCTCTTCACTAAATATACCAGATTTTTTCTAAATCTTGGAAAAACACCTTATCTTCCAATGTCAAAGAAAGTGATAATGAATTCCTGGATCCACGCCAAAATGTAATGAGTTCTTTCCTGACCTACACCACATCCTTCCACCACGTTTCATTGAAATCCATCCAGCAGTTTTTGCATATTCCTGCTGACAGACAAAAAAAATAAACAAGGCGAAAAAACATAACCTTTTTGGTGGAGGTCACAAATGCCACATCGCTCCTCTGTCTAAGATGCTTTACAACGCTCAGCCATGTATCCACCTCACACTTTCAGCTTCTTTCTTATTGTTGCTCCTGCATCACACAGGCTTCCCTCTGTGTGGATTCAGAGCTCAGTAAGGGCACAAGTCTCTGCTGGGTAAGCAAAAGATCTTTCAAGTGTCACACAGAGGTGTGTGAGCTCAGTGTGTGGTATGTTGCAGCCTTTTCACTGTGCCTACTGTAAATCCATCATAAAACTTGTGTTCTTGTGCACAGCAGGGAGTCTTATACAGTTAGAGAATGATTGTTTCTGATCACAATGTCTCTCATCTCTTTTCTAATGACTTTTTAAACCACTTACCCTAAAACATCTATAGAACTACTTCATGGTGCAAAATGGCCTGCACTTCAGTCCTAGACTTAATGCGAGTGCTTTTACTAAACATCGTCACCTCCGCAAAGCTTGACATTCTCCTGGCCTTTCTAATCCCATTCCAGGCTGGTAAGACCAACAGACCTCCCCTTCCCTTTCCTGTCACACAACACGGCTACTCAAAAACATGTGCGCTTCGTGTGTGTGTGTGTGTGTGTGCTCTTACATCTGCTTACCTAAGCATTTGTGTCCTTTTCCAACCGAACTGTGCAAACATCAGGTGTTCCATGACTCAGGAGACTCAAACCAAAAGGCACAAACAAGCAGTTTGTGAGTCTGTACAAGTGAGTGTGTCCTGTCAGGCACAAGCCTCTATTCATAACCTCAGAGCCTCATGTAACGGCCAGTGTGATGAGTGTTTTCCTCATGACAACGATCCTGCGCTACGACTCTGGATTGCTACTGGAGCTCAGCGTCAGCACCACATGCTCCTCGTGCCAGTTCAAAACAGACGAAGTGCTCAGAGAATCAGACAGAAACTCAAGTGACACATGATGTCATTAACTGTTCCTTGAATCTGATTCGACTAAAATAAGAACATATACACCATAACAAAGTTGTAATTTATGTGACAGGAATGACTCATCCTCATGATCTGGGAGGTTGAATCTACGGTTCATAAATATATGGTCGATCAGTTATATAATTTCAATGAACTGATCGATCGTTTAGCCCCCAGTTAGCCACTGTCATTTGCTGCGTAATGTGAATAAAACTTTACTAAATTACCTCATCCAAGAATATGACTTACCCCCGAGTCGTGTCAGGTAGATTTTAACCGGCAATGGTGGTAAAAACAACAACTCTTATGATCTCTTCACGACATCATCAAACTAGGTCTTTTGTTTTTGTTTTGATTGACCAGGCAAATAATCATATATTGTGCATTTGAGTAATTAACCAACTGTACTGGTAATAATAATCACTGCATTATCAAATGATAGCTGTGTACAGGCAAGCAATCGTTCTGTATATTGATATATGCTGGTTCCCATTAAGTATGTAACATTGAATGTTACACCTGCAGTGAATTTCATGGGTAAACAGGACGGTTTGGTTTGGCGCTGGACATGTGAGCCTGATATTGAACTGTTGAGTAAACAGCCTGAAGTCCTGCATCTTCAGGATATTGCCAAATATCTGACATAGCGTGCACTCTGCTCCAGAGGTACAGTCTGACGGACAGCTGGACGGACGGAGAGAGAGAGAGAGAGAGAGAGAGAGAGAGAGAGAGAGAAAATTGAAGCTTTTCTGAACTAGTTTGCATAAAACTCCTAAATCTTAAATTTTTCTAAGAAGCTTATGGAAGGGTGTGTGCGTGTCTGTGTGTGTGTGTATGTGTGTGCGTGTGTGCAGGGATACATCAATTTAATGGAGGTCGTGAGTTAAAGTCTGCATTTCAGCATGAAAAAACTCGACATCATTAACAGTGAAGCATAGTAGTTTGACCTTCATTGGACAAACGTGTATGATTTCCAGATGTTCTACGGGACTGTGCAATAAATATTAAAGTTCCTGGCTGGTTATTTCCACATCCATTCTTTATGCAAAGCTTAGCTAAGTCAATACTTGAAGGAGACATATGATGTTTTTTCTGTTTTTCCTTCCTCTGGTGGATTATATAGTTTGTGTATATAAAATGTCTGCAAATTTCAGGGAGCTCCTCTCCCCCTCAGAAAGCACTGCTCCTGAAACACCTTCAGAATTATGGTTGATACATCCACAACATTTTGATGTCATGTGGGCCACCTGGCCAATCAGAGCAGACTTGGCTTCATTAGAAGAGTTTAAAAACAACAGGAGCTAAAACCAAGTGTTTTGGACAGAGGCTGAAAAGAGGAGCTGCAGCAATGGACAGTATGAGGCAAGTGATGGCTTATCTGAGCAGTAGAGCATGTCAGCCTTTACAAGTGATACATTATGAACCTGAACATGAGCATAATATGTCTTATTTAACAAAGGGAAAATCGATTCAATTCAATTCAAATGTATTTGTATAGCGCCAAATCATAATATACATTATCTCAGTGACCAGGAACAGTTCCATCATGTTTCAGATTTAAAACTTCAGTATGACAGAATCATTTAAAGTAAGTACATAAGTAAGAGATCAATATGTTCGATAAGACAAACTGTATAAGATCAAGTCAGAACTGCAGGGTAAGTGCACAGTAAGTGGCAGTTAGAACATGTTAGGTCGTTAAATGTGGTCAGAGAGGAGATGCTCTCCGAAGAGATGAGTCTTCAATAGGATCATGACGACAGAAGCTGAATAGTCGCTCAACTCTCCAGAGCTGTAAAATCCTGTCTCCGAGTTTTATAAACAGCTGGGAGCAGTGTTGAGACGACTGATGAGGCTTTAAACTCATGGATGTAGCTCTAAAACTGAACCAGACAGCACAACTCATTATTCCACTAGAGCCTGAAGCAACAGGCCCCAACCAAGGCAGCCCCTAGTGTTGTTTTACTGCAGTGCAATTTCCAGATAGACACAGGCCCCCAGTGAAGGGAAGATAAATATTGTTCACATGCTACAGTCTGTGAGGAGGTTTGTCTGTGTCACAGTTTCATTATTGCACCTGTTTCCCATGTGACATTTCATTAAACGCTAACCTGTGTGTGTGTGTGTGTGTGCACATATGTGAATGCACACTGTGTTGTACATATGGGTGTGTGGCCAAGAGACAAAGAAGGCGACAGACAGACATTATGTGGAGATATTGTTTACATGTCTACAGACTTTTCTGAAATCCACTGGAAAGAAAAAGCACTAATGTTGATACTACAGCGTAGATTTAAAAGCCATGTGCCGTCTATTATCCCTTCACAAAGACCTCAAGGGTGTGTGTGTGTGTGTGTGTGTGTGTGTGTGTGTGTGTGTGTGCATACAACTCCAAACCCTTCAGGGGGACAGACCTTATAAGGCTGTTGAAATGGCAGACTGTGGTCATAAAGAGTAGTTAAGAGCGGCAGTACACTCGGGCACAATACAGGAGCATCAGTATTTGTTCTCAGGACTATGGCTGCGAGAGTGTGTGTGTGTATGTGATGTGTGTGTGTGTGTTAGCGTGATCCTTGATCAAAGCAGGCATCTATAGGGAAGTACAACACAGCTGAGCAAACAGATAAATCAAAGTAGCGTCCTTCTCTGCACACACATCACAAGTGTCCTTCCATCACAGGTTCACACACACTAAACTGACCTACATCTCAGAGGCACAAGTGGTTTTATGTGCAGCGTTGATTTCACTTAACCTTCAAGATGATGAAGGTTCACGCCCCCCTCTGCAGACAAATTTAAATCGTTGCTCCGGAGCATCCCTCTCGTTTGCACAGAGCATGAACGAGAAGATAGAAAAGTCATGGAGGATGAGGAAAGCACACGCACGCACACAAATGATGGAGGCCTGACGTGTGTGTTTGTGTGTGTGTGTGTTTGAAGAAGGGGTTAAACGAGGGGTGTGGCAGAAGGGGGCTCTCATTTGTGCAACAGACGTGCTTTGACTGCGAGACCCCACCCCTCCACAGTGCTGCAGTGATGCATATTACGTCCTCTCCTCTCCTCTCCTCTCCTCTCCTCTCCTCTCCTTTAATTTCCTCTCCTCCTCCTCTCTCCTCTCCTCTTTCCAGATGGCGACATTAACACTGGGTCTTTTCCACTCGTTCTCTGGCACACACATGTCATCCCACATGCCCGCCAAAAAGGCAATAACTTCCCCTTCCTCTCCCACTACACTGTATCTTTCCCTCCCGCTGCACGACAGCACCTCTCCCCCTTTTTCCATTTCTCCTCTTGCAGACTTCCACACTCACCCTTTCCTTTCTTCTATTGCTCCACTTTCCCGCAAAAAAGCAGCCTAAAAAAACAAAATCTTCCCCCCTTCTCCTTATATCCATTCTCCCCCTGACAGACTGCCACACTCCTCCTCCTCCTTCCTGACACGAGTTATTCTTCTGTTGCACACTATTTGGAAAACCATGAGGTCATCATTTTCTCTGCAGATATACAGTACTATGACCCATAATGAAAAGCCTGGACTACAGCGTGACTGAAATAATCCTGCTGAGTCCACAAATAAACACACACACACACACACACACAAAATCCTCTACTTTGCAGAACCAATCTAATGCATTCATAGCGTCACAGCAGTAACACTAATGGACAGATTGACAATTATCCTGGCTGTGTGTGTGATACAAAGGAAGGTCAGTAGCGTTAAGGAACAATCAGGCCTCATCGGGCTCAATTTGTTGCTAAGACTTTCCTCTAAATAACCTGGAATACACATTACAGACACACACTTTCCCAGGTGTGACGTCCACGATCAATGAACGATGTAGCGAGCACGACCTACAGTGAACATTAAAATGTCCTTGGCTGCCGTCATTGAATGATCACCTGGATCTGTAGAGAACAAGCCGAGGGCGGACGAGAATTCAGCTACGACTTCAGAGAGGATGTGAGGGCAGCGGTGGGTTTGATGAACTCTGCTTAAGCTTCGGTTAAATCATAAGGTGATAACAATGTTCTGGTTAATCCACTAAGACAGAGTTTGGATGAGACAGAGTCAGGAAAGGCTAAAACTGATAGGGGGAGAGACATCAAATCAGAGGAGGAAGGAGAGAGGAAGCAGAGTTGTTGAGGAAAGAAAATAGTTTAAAAAAAGACAGAGAGACAGAGTGAGAGCAGGAGAGGGAGGGGGCGCGTGTGCACTGCAATGCAGACACCTTTTGGCGTCAGCGGAAGTGCCAGGCTCCAGCCATGCGTGTGCTTCCCAGTGCATCTGCTACAAACTCATCCTCCTTTCATAGATGAATAAAACCAAACATTAATGCTTTTCAAACTGTTGTCGTGTCCAGTAAAAGGTGGAAATATTATGTTATAGTGAGCCAAATAACCGATTAGTCAATAATCCATAATTGTGATAATGGTTTAAGTCTATAAATATATACAAATAAAATGATCCACATTAGTTTCTTCCAGTCTCTCCAATATAAAGATTTGCTCCCTGTTTGGTATACTTTGATTACCTTTGGGTTTTGGACAGGTAGTCAGATTAAAAAAGCAATATGAAGACATTAGACAACTGAAAGATGGACTTTTTTCTTATACACTAAATGACCAATCAACTCTAAAACAATAAGAGCTTTAATCAATATTGATGCAGCTTTATTATGTTCTTTCATCTCGTTCTAGATCCAGTATTGACAACATGATACTAGAATATTTCTTGGTGGTGTGGGGAGAGGCATGTAAGCCCTGGCCTGCGCCGTGTAATGACACAGAGAGGGAACAGTGACTAATGGGTTGCTATAGGAAACCCGTCATTAGAGGTTGTTTTTCCCTCAAGAGGACAGATCTTGGAAGGCGATCAAACAGTGGGACTTATGGAGCTGTACAGTACGTACAGACAAAATCACACATCATCACGTAACATACTTTGTGTTGGATGAAGCACAGAGTAACATCCACTGATATATTTGTGCTAGACGATTGGTTGTCTGACAACCCTACTGACCCTAACTCTGCCAACAGGTTAAGTACTTGAATTAAGTCATTTATCAAGGAAAAAGTCAAACATTTGCTGTCGCCAGCTTCTCAAATGAGTGAATTTGCTGCTTTTCTCTGAGCAATCTGAGGCTGTAATCTTAAGAAATGGGACAATTAATAAACCTAATCCTTAGTTATAGCTCTGTTTTATAAGCATGTGCACTTACACATGCTGCAAATGAACAGATTGAGATCCAAATCAATTCAGCCCATTTCACACATTATATCTCCATGGTTACTACTATATATGTATGAGGACATGTGTGAATATGTACATTTAGGTGCAAAAAGGAAAGGTGCATGTGAATAAACTAAACACGTAAAGAAACAACAGAAAATTTGATTATTTAAATGTATAATATGTAACTTCAGGCACTAAGGGTCGCTCAATCAAAACAAGACCTAGTTTTACGATGTCCTGAAGCAGCATGGGATCATGGGAGTTGTTGTCTTCACCACCATTTTATGTTGAAAATGAGGTCATAAATTAAAGTTTTATTTATGTTACCCAGCAAATGCCAATCAATAGTAGTGATCCATTACGAGGGACTAATACAAACAGTGGCTAGCAGTGTGTTTTTCCTTCGTCATACGGATAAAGCCGCGGGTAAAGCAGATAAGATGCAATTAAAAAGCGACCAAAATGAAACGGCCTGTAACCTTGAATAATATTGGGAATTTCTCAGGGTTTGAACATTGTTGGAAACATTTTGGATAATGTATGTACAAAACTCAACAAAATATATTTAGATAACATAGATTAAGTCCTTTTTAGACATTCTAAAGAACAATTGCTTCATTTCATATCTTTCATCACTGAATACAGTCAGGTACTGTGTCGTCTCCACTCACCATGTTTATAGGCATGTTGGTCAGGTCTCTCTCTGTGACCAGTCGGTCCTGGTCGGTGACGTACAGGCCCTTCTGAGCCAGGGCCTGGATGACAGCGTTGTGTCCCAGTAAAGGTTTGACGGCATCGCTGCGGAGGATCAGGCTCCCAGCCCGGCAGTACAGCTCTGCGGACTGGAGCAGGCAGGCCACCGGGGGCTTCAGGTGCTCCTGGTTGTACTGGTCCCTGTAGAAAGGCTCAGCCAGCTCTTCTGGTACGGCATCTGAGAAGAGAGTGAGACACACAACAGGAGTGAGGAGATTCATTTAGCTTCGTCCTCCTGTTCTCCAGTTCCATTGCTGCTGAGATAAAAAAAAAGCTATGCTGCTATTCTTTCTGTATTTTAAGTATCTTTTAAGTCGTTTTTGCGTGGCTTCCCTACATTGTAGCTCGGAGCCTCACCATGAAAGCTCAAAGCTTGTTGCACGTGTACAATCACACACACACCATGAAATGTTGGTATAGGAAACATTAGAGGGAAATTGCAGTAGCTACTATAAGACATCTGTTTAGTTTGTGGTGAGCTGTGGCTTTTCAGGCAGAAGGGGAGTTTTCACTGTTACAAAAATAAGCACACAAACGTCACACGTATATTTGTTGATGTTTTTATCAATGTAGATCCAAACAGGACGGGAGATCTTACAAGCACAAAGCAACAGTGTGTGTGTGTGTGTGTGTGTGTGTGTGTGTGCATCACTTTAGTCAGACAAGATCCTTGAATCGTGTGTGTGTGTGTGTGTGTGTGTGTGTGTGTGTGTGTGTATGTATTCCTGGTGCGTTGGGTCATTTCCTCTCTATCCACCTCTGAATCACACTAAGGACAAAAGAGGAATCTATCTTAAAGGTGCAGCTTGTTTTTGTTCACCACCTCTCCTAAAATATCACAACTGTAAGAAGTAAAACAGCTCAAGAAAACTACCTAATAAAATCTAATATTTCAAGCCCAGTTCAAGCAAAAACACCCGTTAACATCTCAGCAGATAGAAACGTTTAGTTACATTCAACAGACAAATCATATTGGAAAAAACATTTGTTTTCTAAGC
Organism: Verasper variegatus; assembly: GCA_026259375.1. Taxonomy (NCBI): domain Eukaryota; kingdom Metazoa; phylum Chordata; class Actinopteri; order Pleuronectiformes; family Pleuronectidae; genus Verasper; species Verasper variegatus. Next base: position 11,597,787 of record CM048053.1, on the reverse strand, counting down.
ACACGGGGCTTTCTGGGTTCATGAAAAACTGCCTCGTCAAGTGAAACCCTTTTCCTTTGTGTTGGCCATCAAAGAGGAAACAGACAGGAAGTAGCTGCCACAGGAAGTCCAGGCACGTAGAAGACTGCTCCCCTGGAGACCCCCGGGATCACAGCTCAGCATACACAACCTAACAGTCAGCAGTGCTTATCTCTGCTGCTTTACTGCTCTTTACTAGAAAAACAAATTCACTTGAGTTTGTCATCCAGGTTGACGAAAGATTATTTGGCTTCAGTTTTGGGAGCTGTCGTGTCGTCCATCTTTATTTACAGTCTAAGGAGCAAGGAATTGAACCGTACAATCATTTCACAGCTCTCGATAGCAACAAAATCCATCATGTCAGAAATGATCTCTCTTTGCATCATGATGCCTGGAGTGAAATTCCTCCCAACACATCGTAGCATATAAAACACAGAGAAAACCACCATTAAAATCACCGCAGAGCTGTTTGTTGATCTAAGCACTGAGAGACTCTTTCACGGTTTTCATTTCAGCCACTGCACCATTTAAGTTTCCTCTTCTATAGCTTGAGACGCAGAGCAGGATTCATTAATTCCATCTTGGCTGGAGAGAGTTCTCCCTCGGCTCTCCTTCCTCACACTTCCCTACTTTTGGGGATATTGATTCGTTGAACTGTTGCATTTCGAGTCTTCTAAATGCAGCTGATGAATGATCATGAATGGAAATTTTGGGCATTGGCAACCTGCGGCGATGCTGGTCACGTCCGTGCTGGGAACTGAATGGGACAGGCGAGTCCAGCCAGAATCATTGAGGAGGTTTAAGTATTGACAACATGATACAACATTTTTTTTGTAAACTCACTATAAAGTGATGTTTGGTACATTTTATGGACCAGTCCAGAACTAATAAGACTAACAGGTTAAGCAAATGTATTTCATATCACACAATGGTGACCTGTACCCAGACTCTCACCTAATGTCAGCTGGGATTAGCTCCAGCCCCCCCCTCGAAGGATAAACGGTATAGAATTTGTCAAAGATCATTTTCAAATTGAAATTTGCTGAAATATCTAATACAAAATCAGCTCCCCTTCTTTTCCTTTCTTTGCCAACTACCATGCTCTACTGTATAGGCAAATCCATCTCTTTAAAGTTTCAGCTGATGAGAAATTTGTTACATCTGATCGGATTCAAACCATCAACCGGCCGTCAGAACTAGGCCAAACAAGGCTCAGAGGACTGGTTATGAATTGGGCCACAGATCGCGGCGGTGCTGCAGGGAGTTGAAACTGTGTCAGTGGTGGGCCGGGACAAAACAAGGAGCCGGAGTGTGGGAACAGCCAACAGGTCCTGTTGAACTAATCCTGTATCTCTCACATGTTACTGAATTACGTCTTGTTGGAGAAAAGAGGTGGTGTGCAGCTTTATCGACTCACAGGGTTGGATCAATGGCTGTGATTCAGAAGGTCTCTCTTTTGATCTGGCTCTTTCTAGGTTTGTCTGTCAGTGGCGGCCGCTCATTGACTCAGAGTGCAGTACACGAAGGAGCAGCTGTTTAAGCATTCATTAGGAGCTGGAGTAAACCTCTGGGCTCGGAGCAGGCTGGAATTACTCAGTCTTTATGAGGCAGAGCTGCTTCCAGACCACAGTGGGGACAGGAGACAGGACTGGGATACGTACATGAAGTATAAAGTATAAAGAAAAGTCACTATTATAACTGTCAAGAAAAGAAAACGATAGCAGTCGATAGCTTGTGCTGCATGAGCCATATGTATACTATACAGAGGTTTAGTGGAAAGTAGAGTTGAAACTCTCTCTCTTTGTTGATTAATCAATTCATTGACATACAGAAAATGAAAAATAATCTATGTTAAATACTTATTAATCCCGTAATTTATTTCTTAGGTATAATGAGACATGTTCACTGGTGTCCGAACTCTCAACTGGAAATAGTTTCAGATTTTCTCTGTCTTGTATGACTGGAAAATACACAAAATATATTTGAGCTACTGATTAGAATGTGCCTGGTGGGGTCTGCAATCAAAGAGTTGTTATCCATCTTAAGCTAATTAAGCTGTGTCACTTTTACCGCAGGCTCATAATCACTCACAGGCCCATTTAGTCAAGTGTAATGTAAAACATATACAGCTTACCCTAACTTAGAATAGAATGGGCTACTAATTCCCTGATTCAAATGTGTTATAGTCTGTAAAGTGAACAATTAGTTTTGTTATAGGCTGTGAGTTTAGGAATATCACAGCTCCATTGTTGTGTATCGCGATACAAGATTGTTGACATTGGTGTTGAGGTTTCAGAATCCTTCATACTATGAATTATTTGTTTTTGTCACTCAATTTTCTGATAATTAACGCACCAAACTATTATCCACTTAACTGAAAAAGTGTTTCCCAGACTTCTAATAGCTGCAGTTATCTGTTGCATCACTAAAGCTACAGCCTTGTGTGTTGATTCGTCATCAAACAGCGAAGAGAAGATGTGTGTTACCCAACATGTCTGTGGCCTGACTTCTTGCAGCAGGGGAATAATAAGCATTAGGGCAAGTAACAGGCTCAACCACTAATCCTGTGACACGAGCAGGGATGTGGTGGGTTTGACCTGTGACCTCAATGGAGGGATTCTAACCCTGCAGTAAACAGAAATACACCCATAAGCCAAACATACCATATATTTGACATTATTTTGATGGATGAAGAAGAATTTGGTCCACAGTCCTGGGTGAGGACCTTTTCTGTCAGGACCCCCACTCTATGAACAACCTCCCTGAGGAGATCCATCTGGCGAACTCCTTCTCCTTCTACACATTTCTATAGGTGTGCTTTCTCCTAGTTCTTACTAACTGTTTCAAATATTCTACTGTATTATGTTTTATTTTACATTGTTTTTATCTCATCTGATAACATCTTTTTATTTCTGTATCTTTGTGATCTTCAAATTGCTTTTATTATTACATTTATAACTGTTTCCTATTGTTTGCCTTTCATTATAAACTTTATTAACACCTTGTAATTGTGTTTTTAAATTTGATATATACAGTTTATCATATATATATATATATATATTATACATGAACATTTCTGACTGTGGTGATGAATTTTCAATCAACTGCTGCTGTTTCATAGACCAGACAGATTAAAGATGTCTGCTATCTAGAATGAGGGAGGACGATCTAAGTGATTATAACTAGTCTAATTGGAGTCAGGTTGCAGACTGTTGTTTACAAAATGTTCCCACTGGTCCCAACACAGCATCACCATGTCAGATCATTATCTTAACCCTGTTTTCCACTCATCTGATCCACCAGAGAACAAACTGGGAGAGACCGAGGAGGCGCCACCTACCCGAGCCGAAAGCCTTGGCCACCAGCCACGTCAGGCTGCAGGAGACCTTGGCCCTGGTGAAGTCGTAGTGGTCGAAGCTCTTGATGGCGGGGACGATGAAGGTCCGTCTCATCCCTCGGTCGTCTGCCGCCTCTCCCATCTTCTCCTCGGTGTGGGGATCCCTCCGCAGCAGCAGCAGCAGCAGCAGCTGGAGGAGCAGCAGTCAGCCAGAGGATGACATCCCGTCCACAGGAATTCCAATGCACAAAAAAAAAAAAAATTTCCTCTCGCCCTGAGAAGAAAAAAAAAAAAACTTTGAGCGTGGCTCGGTGGAGAGCACGACGACCCCCGTGTTACATGAGCTCCACCATCCTGGGGTTTGATGTCCTGGTGTTGTAGTTCGATCCCGGATCAGTGACAGCACGACGCAGCTGATCAGAAGCAGCCTTCCTGAAGATAGCCTCCATTCCCTGGGTTTATTCTCCTCGACATAACGGAGCGGCTGTGGACCAGAGGAGGATTTCAGTCCCAACCGCACCACAGCAGCACCGCTTCACACACACCACATGAAGATCCTGTTTGTGTCCATGTTGTTCCGCCTTCTCTTTTCTAACTGTTTATCTCCCCCCCTCTCTCTCTCTCCTTCTCTTCTCCGCGTTGTCTTCTCTGCGCTTTTCCTGCCGCACTGACCGGAGGATGGAGCGCACTGCGCGTGCGTAAAACACCCACCTCGTCTATTCATTCTGATAGGAGTTTACCACAGAGGATAAAAATATAATGCAAACAAGGTGGAGTTGACTGGAAGGAGGGATTTCGACTAAATCCTAAAAATTCCGCTGAGAAATGGAGAAATGAAATAGCTGCCTGCAGAGTGATAATAGCTGTAGAACAAGTTGTAAGAAAGATGAAGAGTTATGAGCACACAGCTGTAGTTTGAATCGTTTTACTTTGCTTTGACTCAAAGGAACATCGAGGTGAATTGGCCTACAGCACGGTCAGTTTAAAAGACATTAAGTAACCTCCATCACACAAAAACACAATTAATATTGTTAAATAAATCCCACATATGAAAAAAACATGTCCTTATAATGACAAATTCATAGCAGTAAAATACTGGTTATATTAAGTGAGGTTTCAAATTGATGGATTCGGTTACTCAGTTATTTAGGATCAACATACATCGTTGCTGTTTCTGGTAGAAATTTATTTACCAAGTTTCAGCAATATGTCCTATGTCTATGAATAGAGCTCGGGTCTCAAACTTAAATTAGCTTGGCATTGACCACTGCATATTGTCATTTCATAGGAAGGCCACTTTAACATTAAAATACTACAAGAGAGTGCATTATTTCTGAAAATATACTTTAAAAAATACATTTTAACAGTTAGTGCAAATCCTTTTTACTTTAACTGTAACCACTGCTCTGTTTGATTTCAAACTAGATTGGTACTCAGTTGAGCGCATGCCTCCACGAAGGCCAAGCAGTTCCCTTAAATTAAAGCTGCACACACTTGTGGTTATCTATTCCTTAAATGTGCAAGTTTTTATATTAAGACACATTTTCCCTAGGAGAAAAACCCACCCCATATCCCAATGTTACAAAAAGTGATAAAGGAAATCCTGGCTCCACACCAAAATTTCACTCATGGAAGAAAAAATATATAGTGGTGTCCTTGTTTGTAGTAAAAATGCAGCACCTAAAATTTGAGTGCCACAGTGATCAGATTATTGGCAACTGGAAACATATGTCCTTGACCAGCTCGACTTCAGCTGAACCCTGTAAACTAGAACGGCACTCAGTAGAGCACATACCTCCACCACAGTCCATCAGCCCCTTTATGAAACTAAATTTAATTTCACTAGACCTGGATTTTTATTTGGATCTGGACCAAATTTATTTGGATTGAACACACTCACAAATATCAGTAAATATGTTTTTCACCAAGATCTTTTAATGAGAAAAAAACTAAAATACACAAAAAAACAAATTTATTTCGCGTTGTTAATGAAAGTGGAAAAAAAAGAAACCATCTGCCCCCCCCCAACAAGTCATGGAAATCGGTTCAGTAGCTTTAGCGTAATCCTGCTAATGAACAAACACAAATGAAAACATAACTTCCTTGGTGGAGGAAATTAAGTAAATTTTACTTTAAATGATTGCTGACCTAAACCAGTGTTTGATTGGATTATATGGATATTATTTTTAGTCATAATTCAATATTTTCCAACTTGAATAGCGATGCAGAGAAGGATTTAGATATTTTTTTCCAGCAATGAATGAAACCCAGATTAGCAGTGATTGTATTTGAAAGAGAAAACAACAACACATATACATGGGTCAACATGTAAAATAAAAAAATAAAAATCTAATTGCATTTACAAAGCATCTTTCAAAGTCAGTTAAAAGTGCAAAAGAGTAGCTGATAAACACAGTAAAACAAGAGGTGATGAAGAAGAGGGCAATATAGGCCGTGGTCGTGCATGAGCCTGAGTGGATCAGTCAAATCTTACAAATCATTAAATCGTTTGTTGGCAACCAGCAGATGTTGTGACAACCCGCTGCCTCCAAATATTTTGGAAATTGCTCCAAAAGAAAATCTGTTACATCTGGACAGTTACTGTTGAAATATTTCGTCATACAACATAAGGAAGGTTTTAAAATTCAGATAGTATTCAATGTCTTGTAGCTCTCTGACAGCAGAGCAGTGATGCTGTTGGATGACACTTCACTTATGAAGGGTGAGATGGCGCCACGAGGAAAGTGTAACAACACTGCACCCTAGTGTCTGCATTGAGTTTATACAGCTGAGGAGGTCAGGAAGGCCATGTCACACATTTGTCAGTAGATGGCGCTCCTGAGCTAAACATTCATCTGAAAAGTGTACCATATCTGTACAGTGGGGGAAACAAACAGGTCGAAATACATTAAAACAATCTACAGTTAATATCTCATAGTGTTTGTTGTAGCTCAAATATTTAATAATTTAGAAAATTTTATGAATTAGTTAATTTTCCACACACAAATAGACCTCGAAAAATATTTTGTTTTGTTGTGTTTTTTAAGTATATTCCTATGTGAGTTTATTGCTTCTTCTCGGAATAACTTGTATCATCTTTGACTGCATCTCCACAGTGATCCACAGTCATTTGGGAGTCATTACCGATCATTATATATTGAGCATTCTCAATATGGATGTTTGGATGTTGTTGGCACCTAGCGCTGCCGTCACCCCCTTCCTGTTCACTGGAACCAAGAAGGAGCTTTTGTGACATTAAAAGACTCATGTTGTCTCGCTCCAGTGACTGGGATTCTTTACACTGTTGGATCAGCTTCTTTTGATACTGGTTAAGTCGCTTTAGTTCCTCCTGTCTCTCCATCTGACTTTTCATTCTCTGCTCCTCATCCCAGATTCTCTTTTGTCTTTTAACGTTTGCTTGAGACAACGACCTTTGCACCTTTCTGTCAAAGTTGCTGTTCTCCTCTAGCGGAACTATTGTGTTGAGAACCATGGGCATGCTCTTTCTCGGGAGACTGTTCTCCCGTGGCAGCAGAGGGATAACCGTGTTGTGCTTGTATTTGTTGTTTATGGAGCTGATCAGGGCGGTGTCTGTCTCCGTCTCCAACATGCGAGTGTTGAAGTTGCGGGTGAGAAGCAGCAGGGTGAAGGCTGAGTTGTTGATAGCGTCCTCCACGCACCTCAGGGTGCTCCTTCCAGGGATGGCAAACTCGTCTGAGAAAGTCGCACCTACAAAGCCAGTGACCGTTTGCATTCTTTCCTTCATGCTCTCGGCCACTTCTGCGTCCTCTGGTGAATGCAGGATTACAAATGCGTAAAAAATAGCCTTTTCATTTTCTGCAGCTTCACTTTCATGCATGTCATCTCGAACAGGTACCTTGGGGACACACGCGTTTGCGGCAGTAGGTAGTTCACAGTTTGGTAGGCTGCTTGGTTTGGTGGTTGGAATTGGAGGGGGAATCTGAACGTCCAACTTCCTGCACTGTGCTGAGAGTGGTGTGTGCATCTTTGAGTCTTTCTTTGTTTCAAGTGGAGCTGGTTCATTGGATTTAGGCTCCTCAGATGAGTGAGATTGCCCACGTGCAAGGAGACAAGTGTTCAGTTGGGGTTGATCGATTGCTTCTGGGGATATTTTGTCCGCTTCGAACAAGGCTGTTGGGGGGATACTGATTTCTAGATGAGTAGGGTATGAGGGCATTGAGGAGCTCGCCTCCAGGGGGCTGGCAAGACTGTAAACTCTGTCTGACCGAATCGTAATTTTTAAGGTTTCATCCAGGCTTCTGTGAGGATCAGGCAAAGACTCTGACTGGAGGTCTCTTGAGGAGTACATCCACTCTTCAAACTGAGGCCCACAGACATGTTTAGCTTCCTCTCTGAGTTGATCATATTCCAGATCCTCACAACTGCTTGTTTTTTGTCCATCAACAGAAATGGCTCTCTGATAGGCCAGATTCCTCAGGTGCTGATCGCAAAGACTCCTCTCCGACAAAACCCTAAAAACTCGAGCCAACATGGCCAAAGATTCTCCTGTAAACTCTTGTAAATCACCACAGTGATCCCTAAAATCTTCTAATTTACCTCCACTCATTCTCCACTTTTCAGCCAGTTGTTTGGCGAGGCCATTGTCCTTCAGCATCTGGAGTTTTTTCAGGACGTGCTCCTCTCTCTGGAGGATGATCAGACACAAGACGTGTATGATATCATCCTCAGGAGACTCACCCAGCTGAAAAGTCAAGCTCAGCAGTCGCTCCGAACACACTTTAAGTAATATGTCAAAGACATCTCTCAGTCCCGTCCCCTGTCTTTCTTGTTCTTCATGACTCATTTTCAGTTGTTCTTGCTACTTCACCTCCAGACTTTAACAGGACGTGGCAGGGTCACATGTGATTCTCCAACTTCGTCTCTTGTCTCTCATTGTTTCAGATTTTGAGGCCATTCTTGCATCTTTAAAGATATGGAAACAACAAGCCTTCAGAAATGGTACGGTCTTAACAGGAATGTTTGCTTTTAATTACATAACACTTTCAACTGAGTTTGTAAAAGTAGGTCAAATGAAATTTTATAAATGAACATGTGTTTTATTGCTTCATTTCGACCTGTTACAGCAATGTAAAGACAATCAGACAGTTCCTCACCGGCATTGAGTTCCAGTGGCCAAAAACAGTGAACTTTGAGTTTGTTTCCAGCTTGAATAAGGAAGTCACTCAGAGAATCTCTAGTCCAGCTGAGTTCAGCCGAGAGAAAAGTCTTTTCTGTCAACAGGAAGCTCTGGGTCCACGCTTGAGATCCAGCTGCCTCGACCCAACTTCATTCTGTTAGTCTTGTCAAACTTTTGCAGTCCAGTTGATCTGAGGACGTACCTGCGGCAGTTGCAGGCCTCTGTCTCTGAAGCAGGGCAGAACACAATGATGATGTCACAGCTTTAAAGTATGGGACCTCATGAGGGACAAAAGACAAAACCAGGAAGAGGAATGAATATATGAAAAAAAAGCACAGTTCTCCCCTTAACCAATGGCAGAGGTGGAGGAAGAACTCAAACATTTTACTTAAGTTAAAGCACAAATAAATTGACAAAAATGTATACAAGTAAAAGTAAAGGAAAAGGTTTCTGATTGGATCAATGGACCAATTCCCTTCTCGTTATTGATTACTTTATTAGATAGATATCGTATACCATCACTGCTTAATGCAAACATTCAGAGCCATGAGTTGTACTTTGTCAAACTAAATCAACTTTTACGTGTTCAAATCTCTTATAACATAGAAAATCTACTGAAAAATAGAGAGCTTGTGATTAGTGTGGAAGTCCTTCAGCTCCTCGTGCACAATAGGCGCCGAAGAGAGAGAGGAATTCTGGCTTTTCCCCCTCTCTGCTGAGCGGCAAGTGTATTTTTATCCGCGGAGGAAACCTCTAACCCTGTATTTACCAGGGGTGGGGTCACACCAGGCAGAGTGCAAGCCAAGATCATATCCTTCAATGCAGGGGCAGACAGAGAGCCTCACTGTACTTAATGCTGAGTCCAGTGCGATATGTTTACTGTATGACCACTTCTAAGAGATTACAGTAACTCTATAGGAAGCGTGGTTTCTGTGCTTGCCTAAAAATATGGCTATTGTGAGACTGGTATGTATGTTTCTTTTACCGAATAAAGTGTCACCATTCAGCTGAGTTATAAAGCACATGCCACCAAGGCCATGGCTCTGTTGTTTTAAGCATAAGCCCATTCATGGCCGACAGCCGAGCGAACCAAGCAAACTGTTGGGCCTGTATAAGAAAATCATTAGAGGGCACGGAGAGGGTCAGGAAAGGGGGGAGGGGAGTTTTCTTTTTGCTAAAGAGAAGATAAATTACATTTTCTGGTAGAGCAGGGGTGTTTTTGTTTTACTCCAAATTCATATCTTATTTTGCTCTCCCCTATGTATAGGCCTAAATAATATATATAAAAATAGATACTTTCCAGAGATTGGGTTCAACAGTATTTCATATATCCACTCCCGAATGTACTGGCTAAATCAGAATCCATTTGAATCAGTTTTGGTTATTTCCTACTTTAAATAAATTATTGTTTTTAATTTTACTCATTTTCAACAACATTCAAGTGGCTTTCACCATTTTCTCACTGCTTTGTGATAATCATTTACCCGGTTCTGATATTTTTCCTTTTGCTGCAAGGGACAGGGCTTGCTCTTCTCTTTGGGGGATGTAGAGCTGCATAAGAAAAAGAAAAGCCATTGCAAATAAAATGTTATTTCAACATTATGGATGATATATAAATATTTAAACGAGGGATTTTTTTGCTTTTTTCGAATATTTACATGGTGTGTATTGGCTATTTTACCAGTCCAAACATTCCAATACATCAATTTCATAGTGATCAACATTATCTTTGAGATGCTGTTGATGAGGGGTGTTCTGGTTGAAATGCAGATACACTTTATAAACTCTCTCACCCCGTGTATGCCCTTGTATACCTCCCTTCCCCAACACACACTCATCCAAACAGGCGCAGACAAGCAACACACACATCCCCTCAGCCTTTAGGATCATCCTGAGTCAGTTATGTAACATACCGCCAAACGTCCATCTCTATTGAGGTCAGTTCTTTTAACGAGACACGCGCTCTCCTAGCAGCTGGGTTAGTCAGCCTGGCAGTAAATTTGCCTTCACCTTCGGGCAAAGATATGTAGTAACAGGCTGTGTCAGTTCTGCAGATCGTGGCATCGCACAACTTCAGTCATGGTGTTTGGAGAGAAATGCACTCTTGTATTTTTGTGGTTTAACTATTGCGCTGTTTCAACACAAAAACATGCAACTCTAATCTCGTATGGTTTGTAAAGATTGAGTAAAATGCACAGATGCATGTGTGTGTGTCTGTGTGTGTGTCTGTGTGTGTGTGTGTCTGTGTGTGTGTCCGTGGTTTCTGGCCGTGGGAGAGAGCCCTGAGGGAGACACAGAGGGGTCACATATAAGAGGCTTTAGGGCAGAGAAGTGAAAAGGAGGCCCTTTCTTGGACAGAGACTACGGATTAGGATGAAAGACATACGAGTGGGGGATGCTCTCTCTTTTTTATCTGTCTCACCCGCTCTCCGCATTGCTCTTGCACATTCTGTATCATGTCTATTCAGAATGAGCAACTTATAAAGAGGGAGATACAAAAGACAGACACAGACGCACATACAGAGAAAGGGAGCTAGATAAGAAAGTGAGATAGTGGCAGAGCAAAAGACGACCCGAGACCTTGACAGATCGATAGGCTCTTTAGAATTCAGTTTGTGAGCGGCCGAGAGAGGCCACGCAACACGCTGCTCCTTTCCCAGCCACTTGATTCGTCACACATGCTAAGAGAATTTAACACACTCGCTTCTGGCAGGCAAATATATGCTCCACACACATGTACATGTGAAGGCATACAGACATATAAGGCCATGCACTCATTCAGTTGGCAGTCCACGCCCATGGTTTCGCCTCTATTGAACCACTGAATTAAACACCTGCGCTGCAGCCACTACTGAACTTTGCAGAAAAGTTTAGCATTTTCTTGTATCCTCTGCAGCAATGCTGATGAAACAGCATATTATATAGACCTAAACTCCTGCGCATCACTGCACTTTGTTCAGAGAAGATAGAGATTATGTATGGGTGGTTGCAGCTTTAGGTAGCCTATATACATTCAGACAAACTCTGCCCATATGCGTGTGCTGTGTATATAATCACAGATAACCCTGGCTCTCACACACTGAGGCTAGTTTGTGTTGTTGACAAAGCGAGCAAACAGATCTGAGTTAATGTGACACTTAACTAGCATTAATTCAGGAGCAAAGGTAAATGAAGCGGGCCTGCGGACACAACAGGGGAGGGCAGTGGGGATGGGAAGACGTGTGTACTGTACCACACTGGACTATGCTTGGGTGAGCATGTAGGCCATGCCAACAACAATGCATAATACAGCCTCTGGTGATGGGGGGATGGATACACACACACACAACACCACCACTTCACCTCACACATACACGCACGCCCACAGACATACACTTGCATAAACACGCGCAAACTCACACGCATGCATAGACATTGACGGTGATGGGGCATGGAGCAGTTTATGCTCATATCAAGAGAAAGTCTTTGATCAGTGTGACAGGAAGGGCACTCGCCCCAAAGGAATTAGCTAACTCTTGCCTCGCGAAAAGCACATCCACAATAAATCGGGCATGTTTGCATTTGCAACAGAGGGGCGAGAATGTCTGATATTTAGCTTCATTAATATGCTAACAGTATGAATAAGATTTGTTCCAGTTCAATGTCCAGAATAGCATGTCCAGAGTGGCATGATAATCATAAAAAGTGGAATGTGCAGAAAATCCAGATTGCATATATAATCCTCTCAGTTTAATAGGTTGTTAATCTGCACAAGTAATTTACATACGGCTTTTAAATTAGCAAACCCACCAGTTCTAGTTCTCCTTTAAATTACACAGTTTCTTACATATTGAGGACTTTGAAACAGATTTAAGCTTTTTAAGTTATAGCACTATACAGTATATCACAGATACCTTCAAGATAAATGGTTGAAATTGCTATTTCCTAATCCATGTGCAGTTTTCCTTAAAACTCTTAAGGCTATAAGATTAATTTATTTTCTTAGATTTTATACATAACCTATACATTTTCTGTGAGTTAAATCAGAAAATAATACCAATTTTATATTTTTCTGTTAAACCCTAACCCTGTTATAGCCATGCAGTAGCCGGTTAGCTATAGCTTACCTTAAGATAAAAACTGGAAATGGGAGAAACAGCTAGCCTGCTAGTTGTCTGAGGAAATAGATATAGTAATGCCCCATAAAACAAATCTGTGATTCTAGTTTGATAGTTGAAATTTAATTGATAAATGTAAGTCAGGGCTAATTTTGGTCTGTGAGAAAGGTTGCAAAAGGTTTTTAGAAATCCTCCACACAGTCATACATATGTAAAGACTACGGAGCAGCAGAGGAGAGAAGTGAAGGGGCTAAGCGAGAAGAGGAAAGGAATTAAAACCTCCAACAAAACTAAAAGAATAAATGGACCCAATCTGGCTGCACTTGGTGTTAGAATGGATGCCCATCCAAAGGCACATGCCCAATCCCCCCATGTCACTTTTGTCCGTCTCCAAACCCTGCGGATGCTTCGCTTGTACAGCAGATGCACATAACCAAAGGATGTGAGGCATGAAAGCAATGGGAAATTCATTACATATCCCTACCCCCCTCCGTTCCCCATAATCACCACAATTAGCAGACATCTGCAGTGACTCCAAAGCTGGGAGTGCATTCAGGCAATCAGAGCGGCTTCACCGACAGCACTGACTGCAACCCCCTCTGTGATGGGCCTCATCCTGTAGGGAAGCATTCCATTAGAAACTCATTGATTAATTGAGACGGAGAATTCGCTCCTGGCATCGAGCAAGAATGAAACCCAACAGGAGGCATCAATGATGGCAGGATTGTACGCTGGGTTTGTGGAGGTGGTCCTGAGTCGGCGGGCCCGTGCCATACTGTTGATTGTTGTGAGATAAGGCGCTCACACTGTGGTTCGCAATTAGCTATATGAGAACAGTTAACCACGACAGCTATATAAGGATTCTCTGACCCATCAAGTAAACAAAACCTGTGTGTGTCCAATGATTATCATAGCCACTTGCGTTTAGACATTTAAATCGTCTGTTCACTTTTGGAAGCAGTTCAAATCTGAATTTCCAATCACCCAAGCCACTTAACCCTGTATGCTAGACACATGCATGTAAGTTTCAAAGTTTGACATCTTGGGAAACATGGTTATTTGCTTACATTGATGAGTGCGAGATGAGAAGATTGATATCACTCTCATGTCCGCACGGTAAATAGGAAGTAAGAGCCCCACAAACGTTAGCTTAGCTTAGCATGAAGCCTGAAAACGAGGGAAGTGTCTCACTGTTCTTTCAAAAAAACGTTTCTGACTGAATGATTCTCAAAAGTGTTGAGTGGCCCATACTGTATGTACTCCATCTGTAGAGGGTGACAGCATGTTAGGCAGCTCATTACTGAAGCAGTTGGAGATGTCACTCTTACTAGGCACAGTATGGCACAGCCCTGATTTTAAGCCTCAACTTAATACGTCGTCATGGAAATCGACAGTTGCACATCAGACACTTTCCATTTTTGTCAAGTCCAGGGTTGGCTTGTTTCTGCATCACACACACGTATGGTTGCAGGAATAAATAGCACATGGGCCAATATTAAGAACTATAAACACAGTTCTGGATTTATCAGATTGATGTTTAGAAGATTTATGAGTCATATCAGTTAAATATATCCATGTACAATTTACTACTTTTTGAAGTTTGTTGATGAATCATTTACTAATGCTTCACAGATCATTAACAAGCCATTGATCAGAATGGTTTTTGGGGTTCCAGTTTGTAGAATTTCGCTTTGCCTTGTGTCTATTCTTTTTACCCGCAGTGAAAAAAACATTCACATCATTCAGTTACTCAAATAATATACTCAAAATAGAACGAATTCTAAACTGGAAACTAAATTCTAAATTTCACTTCTACCATACTGTGAGCATTTTACATCAGTGAATCACTTCATAGTGATGCAGTTATATGATAGTCAGCTATAAATAAGATGGAATGTACTTTTAATGTTGTTTGCACACAAATAAAATGTCATTAAATCCATATAATGAAAAAACAAACAGAATGCACGGGCTTCTACAGTGGACCTCTATTCTCGGGGGGGGGGGGGGGGGGGGGGGCGATAATAGAAGCAATAGAAAGTAATAATAACACTGATAAATATGAATGATAATACTAATGGGTGAAAACCTGCCACAGGGATATTTCACAGCCTGGTAACTTAAGTCTTATAACAGTTTTATTAACCATCGGAAAGTTACATCTTAAAGACCCTTTATGAAAAGGACTTTATCAGGAAGTAGCTCCATTTTGTTAAACCCATGGAGGACCACATGACCCTCCAGTTAAAAAGAAACCATGAATTGCAGTGAATATGGAATTATAGGGGTTTTCACATGATAGCAGTCACATACACACCCACACGGTTAGATTTGTGAAAGGGCTGTGATTGAAACTGCAGCTAAATTAAGAGGAAAGAGAGATTAGAAGCTTAAAGGAAATCAAGCCAAGGCTGGTGCTCTCAATTGGATGTTTGGAATTGGACTGAATACTGAATAAATCTAGGTGCTATACTTCTGAGAGCATCATTCCCACCAGTTATGCAAATGAGCCATCAAATTCACACAATAATCAGATGATGTGCCGCTTTGTTGAGATTTGAGTGTGCTATTTTATCGGCCTGGCTGAGACAAGAGCGGAGAGCCTTCCAAAAAAAGAGCTAATTTGTGGTCGATGGCCTCTTGACAGTCGTAAAATTGTAGAGTCACAATGAAATGGGTGTGATCCTCCACTTGGTGCTTCCTTCCTTCCAGTCAGCAGGGTCTGGGCCTAATAAAGGCCTGTGTGGTGCAGCGCAGACGGACCGCCTTTCTGCTGTGTGCAGAAATGTGTTCAATCACCATGGCTACTGGTCAGAGAAGAGCCCCCGCTGTGGTTATTAGGATTGCTCCGTCTGCTCACACATCGGCTCATGTATGCAGGTTAACAACTCGCAGTCTGTATCATGGATGGGAATCATTTTATGTATGTGTGTGTGTCTGCGCAGGAGGCCCGTAGGTCAAGGGTGATTTAGTGTCAAAATGACCCATATACAGAGGGAGTGGTGGAGTTTTTAATGCAAAGCATCATCCCTGGAAGACGCCTATAAAAATGGACCGCCACGGACTCTGCTGCCTCCCAACAGTAGCACTGATGTGAGAAGGGGAACATGAGAAAGCTTTGAGCAGTATTGATTCAGCTGAGTACTCTCTGAGCTAGTACCAGAGGATCTGAAGAGAGAATTATCCATGCACCATTTCCTCCTCTGCTCCTGTGTGGAAAATTCTGCAGTTACAGCCCTCTCGTAGCCTACATACAGCAGAAACACACACACTCTCGGGATCCCACACACACACATGCTTGGACGAATACACACACGCACACAGAAAACACACGCACAGACTTTCCTGAGCAGTGATGTTGCAATAATAATGTTTGATTATTTATAGTTAGTGGTTTAGTCCATCATATTTTATTTTGCCAAATTATTCTTTTAAAGAATGGCATACATATAAATAATGATTTTACTGGTGTAAATGACAGGGCTCTCCTCTATCATTTTTTAGTGCAGGAAATAGTCGTTATGGGGATATTACAGGGATCCCAGAGCCTATAAGCACTCTGGGGTCATTATAATCACAGCCAAAGACAGATTCAACACAAGTGCTCCATTTTGACTGTTGGTCCATATGAAGAGATTATTGGAAGCCATAACTGTGTAGTGGATAAGTCCACCAATGAGATGTGGATTTCTCAGACACAGGGCATTGTCTGCATGTGCCGCTTTGCCCTATCCTCCTCCAACTCCCCACCCGGATTCTCCTGAATAATGCAACGACAGGCCGCCTCTCTCCCCCCCCACCCCCTCCACCCCTCCACCCCCGCTGCAAGGGGCGTCCAATGGCAGAGGCGCGTCTCATCAAGCTATCTCCTCTGAGCCAATCCCGGTCCTCCCGGTGATCTCTGTAAACCGGATGCCCTCCCTCCTGCCTCCTCAAACGGACGTAATCTGTGGATCGGCTGGGCATTCGTTCACGGTCGGTGTGGAGTTGCTGTCGGATGGAGGTGATGAGAGTGAAAACAGCGTCTGTGGCCGAGCTGACGAGATGGCACCAGTGAATCCTGCAGTTTCACAGGGAACAATTTGTGAGTATGCATCATGTCAAATGCAAAAAAAAAAAAACTACGAACTAAAGTAGAGAGGCAGTATTTTTGTGTTCAATCTTGAATAATATGTGCAAACTGGCGCTTTAATTTGATCAAAGGCAAACCGTGCCTCTTTAATATATTCATCTATTTTAAGAGAGCATGGTTATTCTGCTGAATCTGTTGAGGGAATGAACGTGACACTCTGTGGTAATGTGTGATGGGCTCGGGGCTGGCGCTCGGCACTAATCAGGCGGCTTACGCGTCTCTAAATTCAGCTCGTGTGAATTTGTCCAACATGGACAGCGGATGACAAAAGCGATAGTTTCGTACGGACATCCGTCCGACTCGAGGCGAAGCGCGACTCTCGCTCGCGTATGTGCGAGACGAATCCTTTTTTACGCACGCTTCAACTTTTAAAACGCATGTGCCGGACGCATCGATGGTACACGGTGTACTGGGGGGGGGGTGGTGGTGGTGGTGGGGGGGGGGGGAGCTGTTTGCGTTGCTTTGGAAAGTTTTACCGATGTGTGCGTAAAGCAGCCAGTGGCAGCCCCGCCGGGATCGTGGCCGGGGTCCACTATAACTTTGATTCATTTCACTCATCAGTCTCCTGCCCCTGTTGGGCCTGGAAGTCGGTGCGCGCTGATAAATGGTGGCTATTATTTTTCAGCAGAACAATGCGCCCCGGCTTTGTGAGGACCATCTGTCATTGTATCGACATTACAGCAGCAGCCCCCCCCCCCCCCCCTCCTGCCTGCCTGCCCCCTCCTCCTCTTCCTCCAAAAGAAAAAGGAGTCCGAGTGACACACCTGAAGAGCAGCAAACAGCCAGCGATCCTTTCAGAGCCACCACCCGTCTCTCACCGAGCCGTGACTCACGATGTGATGATCCCTCGCTGTGGACGGGTGCGCAAACGTGGCCACAGGACAAATAAAGACCAGACACTGGATCGGACTGGTGCAGCCGAAATATGTGATGTTCAAGTGCTGTGCGTCCGTGTCCATGTGGTGTTGTAACGTGTGTTTTTAAAAACGCGAAAGAGAGAAATTGCATCGGTGCGCACACTGCACGCACATGGATTCGCGCACATATTCATGGGAACTGTCTTTGCGCATCTGAGTTACTCCCAGCATTTGGGCCTGTAGCACATGGCAAAAAAAAAAAATAAATAAATAAAAAACCCAGCCAGACTGCCATTTTCAGGGTGGGCACTTTTGAATTGATGCACACTGACCAAATGAACGCACTTTATCATGAGCTTCACACACTCACCTCTCTGGCCTCGGTGGCCAAATGTGGCACCTCACTCCTGACCCTGAAGGTAGTTTTAATGCAGCTGAGACAGGATTTTTTTTTAAAGAGACTTGTGAAACTGCGTGCTTAGTCTCTCAGCTTGCAGTGCCAAGCACTAATATGCCTTAAGGTTAATGAGGCACTCTCCATAAATTCTTCTGCCATCTGGATATCGTAGGTCTAGATGCTTAGTGCAGCACTACATTTTACTGGCTATGGATTGAACACACTGTGCTTTAATGAAAAATACAAATGCATAGACTTTTAGGCGAAAACAACAATTTACTGAATGCTGACAGTTGTGTAAGTAACTGGAGTTCAATCTCTTTTATGTAAAAATCTTTCCAGAGTTATCTCAATGTATAGCTGTGTGCATAGTGGCTGAACAATACTGATAGGTGCTGATGTGATCAGCTGTGATAGCCTCTCTTCCGTCCCTCTCAGGGCCGAGTTACACATAATTCACTTTGGCTTTGTCCCTCACGAGGAGCCGAAGCAGCAATTGCCCTCTTCACAGCAGCAAAGAGCAGCGAATGTTCAAGTGCATATCTGTTTAATTCAGTTTCGAGTAGCTCCCAGAGAGTTATCAGGGTGGGGATTGAGTGAATGGAGCAAAAGCCACTGTCTTCCTGCCATAACGGTAATGTGGGCAGAGGGGTGGTTGGATGCTGGCTTATCTCATCTCCTGCTGAAGCTATGATCATCATTCCGGCGTAGCTCATTATCACATGTGGTTGGGTTTCATCAGCTTGCACCCTGCAATTACGCCGAGAAGCAACCTGCTATCACAGCGGAGAGGCTCTCAACCGCGTGATCGCAGTTGTTCCTCCACAGTCTCACAGCATCTCTCAATTCCAATGAAAAAATAATGTTTCTGTAGTTTTTCTTTTGTTAGGCAGTGAGAATGCAACACTGCTAGCATCAGGGAGTCCCAGCTCGCCACCACATGACTCCCAGCAGTCCTGTCTCTGCAACCATTAAAGCACTGAACACACAGATCCGGAGGAAGAAAAGAGCTTCTACACTCACTTCCCCCTGATTCTCTTCAGTCATTCAAATACACTGTGCAAAGTTATTTTATCACTTCTTTTTTAGCCATCTGGAAAACATAAAAAAGCGTAGATCCTCAGTGGATCATGAACTAAAGTTATAAGAGAAAAGTTGGGTGTAATATTTCTGCTACTTGGTTCATATTTGTGTATTTCAGGTAAATTAACTTACGGGTTGAGTTCAGCAGCAACCTGTGTCCATATGTGTGTGTTTTGTGCTACTCTGTGTGCACCGTTGTGGTTTTGGGTTAAATGGAAAGGTTAGGTAATAGAGACCCCTGCCCCCCGCCTCAGGCATCGCGACATACTGCCTATCTAGATGAGTGGATGACCTCTGACCTCTTGTCTCGCCAAGGGCTCAGGTCCGCTTGGGTCGAGCCCACTGGACTGTTCAGGAGCACATGGCATTTGAACTCTTTCCACTTCAGGGCCAAACGTGCTCTTTTTGGTTAATTAAGAAACTGTGTGTGTGTGTGTGTGTGTGTGTGTGTGTGTGTGTGTGTGTGTGTGTGTGTGTGTGTGTTATCCGTGTAACAGATAAAGTTAGGGATTAGATTTAAAAGGTGAGGGAAACTTGTTAAAACCTGTTAAACTCCAAACAGCTGCTCTCTGAAATTTTCTGATTTCAGCCATAATGAAGTCAGACACTTGTCTGACGAATCAAAGGCTCCTTTGACTCTTACATTTACAAACCTCCACAGATCCTCGATGTGAGAGAGAACAGATTTGACTTGTCAAACCCAGATCTGGCCATCAGACTTCACTCTCAGCTCATGAGATGGTGCAGCTGCGGTGCGGGCCACTTTTATCGTGACGCATGGTAGCTGTAAGACAAAAAAAAAAACAAAAAAAACATTTCATTTGTCCCAATCTTGTCACAGCTGAGAAAAACAGCCTGTCTCAATTCTGTCGCAACATGCTCGCCATTGTATCGCCGAGATACAATACACGGCAAGAAAGTCCCCATGGAAATTTTGGAATCTTTCCCATTGTTCCTAAAGGAAAGGGGGCTTTCATATGGAAGTAGGGGAATGCCAGGAAATGACAGGCATTCTTTGTGGACTGTTTGAAAATAAACTTGTGGGTCCTCGCTTCTTTCTCGACAGCTAAGCAAAAAGTAGACATAAGAAGAGAGGATTATGGTCTTAACAATCCCACAATGCCGTTGCCTGCTGCAATTTGTCCCGAAAGTATATTTTCTTTTTCAGTGTACTGGAGACACCAGAGTTTCAGCTCAAGGGCTTTTGTCGAGGTGCCTTTTCACTCTTTTTCTTCGCAGTTGCTTGAATGGATGCATTCATATTTTCCACCTTATTTTGCCTTATCTCTCTCTCCCCCCCCCCCCCCCCCCGGCTTTAAACACAACCCCGTAGTTTGAGCTCGTCTTGATGAGGTCTGGTTGCCGAGGCAGTCTGCGCGGACTGGAACGTAAAGCTTTACATTCGGCCAGCTGCGGTCGGGTTCGGGGAGGACTTAAACTCGCTTCACCCCCTATACAATGCCTCGTATACAGGAGCTGCCTTCATTCTGCTGAGCGCGCATGAAAGTTCAGAGCCCAGAGGAGGAGGGAAAAGAAGGGGGGGAAAAAACGACCAACCTCCCTTAACCTCAGGGGTTTTAAATGGACACATACAGTCACTACCTTTTAATAAGAGGAGCATTGACTGAAAGAAAAGCAGCTGATCATGACTTAAGTTTGTATAACATGTTGTGTAATCTGGCACCAGCTGTTCATATTCCTCCGCTGCTCCCTCATCTTTTACTTTTTGAGAATTAATAACAGGTTTTATTTAACAGGCTCCTCTCTCTGAGCTGGAGGGTCTCGCCGTACCTCAGATTAACACCAACACCTTAGCCCCCCTCCTCTCCTCTTCCTCTTGCTTTTTACTTCCCACCAGGCCAGTGGTAGTTCCCAGGTATTTGACCAGTGTAGCGTAGCCGGGATGATGGTTGTTGCATCCCCCCGGTGAGACAAAGGCAGCGTGCCTGAAGGAGAGGGATGAAAGGGAACGGGGATGTGCAGCCACTCCTTTTTACAAGGGGAAACCTCCTTAGTGAGGTTGTAGAGCAAATAACCACCTTTCTTTAACAAGTGCCGAGACTGAGAGTCCGGTTTTCTTGTAGTAGGAGGAGCAGTGTGTGTGTTTGGTGTGCATGCAAAGAGGAATGGCCGTTCTTTATGTCTACACTGAAGATCTTCAGACTTCCTCTTCCTTCCACCTGCTCAGTTTCAGCTGGCAGATGGGGCCTCTCGTGCCAGAGCTGTTTCCTGTGTTAAGGTTGTTTTTGTCGTGGTTTCAACTGTAAAGAGAAGGTTGGCGGGAAAAAATAGGATTTTAATGATGTAGATGATGCTGGATCAATCCAGTATCTTTAAATTTTATTAAATATATATCTTTAGAATTTATGTTTCATGTTTTTTCACGTCTGTGATCAAATTAAAATACTACACATATGTAAACTGATATAAACTAAAATAGTTGAACATTAAATAATGTATGTCAAAGCAAATACATATTGTATTCATTTAGTACACAGTATTAATGGGAAACAGCATTTCAGAAGAATGGTCCCTTGTATTGTTAAAAGTTTAGATGTGTTTTGTTTTTTTATAATTATATTACGGAGTTGCCATAGTGTCTGACTACTAAATAAAATTTGCACCACATTTTATGAGCTTATTTAGCATTTTACAGGTCAAATAATTCGTTTAATAATAAATGTAAAAATATTTTCTGTTAGTATAAACTACCACAACATGAAAATGTAGATTCTTAGTGCCAGATAATCAATCCATTCACATGCTGGTAATTACCAATAATTTAGCACACTATTTATTACAATGCTTGCACGTATAATTATACATATACATATGTACAACTGTCTGCTCTAATGCAGTGGCGCTCAGACCATAGCATCATCAACTCGAGTGGTAGTCAGGGGGAGGGAGTGGAAGCTGCAGGAGTCTTTTCATGGCTCCAGAGACAACCTGCTCTCAGGCACTTCTCTTCTGGCACTTTTTTATGACATCATAAATCCCTCCATTTCCTCTAACCCGCCCTAGGTGGGTATAAAGGACATACCTGGCCAGTAATTGTCTGTCTGGCCCTCTCGTCTGTCAGTCTCCCTCTACTGCTGGTGACTTCCTCTAGAGCCAGACTCTCAGGCTGCCTGAAGATACACGCGTCTCTTAGATCTGGACGTTGGACCAATAAAAGTAGTGATTTATTTGACGAGTGATGGGGTGAAGAAGGTTTTTTTTTCTGGTGTGTGGTTTTTCTTAGACGTCTCTTACTGCATCTTCAGTCAGCGAGGAGCGTCGTCCCGGCACTCACGCTAAGATGCCTGGTGCTGAATGCACTTCAGGCTGACAATAACAGCCCCACTCTCAGACCTGTTGATACCTTTTGTTTGCTGAAGTCTGAGGATAAGGAGCAGACGTGAAAGGGGTTAGGGAGGTGAAAGAGGACGTTTTCTTTAAGGTGGGAGGGCAAAGGAGAAGCCCCTCAGGAACTTTCAGTGTTCGCATTCATCTGATGCTCCGCTGGGGCTCCTCAGGGAGGCTGGAACAATACTCGCACCAGCACAACAACATTCCTCTGGGTTAAAAAGGTCAGGGGTCACCCGACAACCCCACCCAGCCAATCAGTCCCAAAGCACTAGCTCGGTGCATTTGTTTTCGGTTTATGTCTTCACACTTGTTGAACAGACTCTGCACCTTGTGTCATATTGTGCCCTTTGCTCTCAGACCAAACTGGCACAAAGCACTTGTGCTCTTTTATTCTAAGTCACAGGCATCAGAAGCTTAAATGAACAGTGCATTAAGTGTGTTTAAGAGGACGGGGATCTCACTCCAGAGAAAGAGAGAGAAAAGCTACATAAAGAGAGGACATGCATTAAATTCACCAAACACTGCAAAGAGGTACAAATTAAGCCGGAGTCTATTTTTCTGTCTGGAGTCTATGGCACATACAGTATCACAGCCAGATGTTTAGAAACCTCACATCTGCGTGTGCTCGAAAAATAGAACCACCACAGGCAGCCAGACTGTAATTATTGTCCATATTTTGAATTAATTTAAAAGCCCATTGTAAATGATCAACCCACAATGGTCAAATATTACACAAACGAGGGCGCTGCAGATCGTCAAAGTCATATTTGTCCCATCTTGTGAATAATTTGGTGGGGGGCTTTTTTGTGTGTGTGTGTGTTTGCACCACAGCACACTTAACAAAAAATTCTGAAGGCTGCCATTAAAGTGGAGCATATGCGTGTGTAGGCATGGGATGGCATGTGGGGCCCCAGCAGGCAGACTGCAGGTCTGTTAGTCATTACCAGTGTATGTACAGTATACACTGGAGTGGACATGCAGCTACATTAAAGCCTCACCCACGGCCACATCAGACCACCCCGGAGACACGCCGCTGGCACTTCCTCCGCCCACTCCCATCGTTCAAGCCTCAGGGTAAAACGCGTTTTGGGATTTCCGGAGGATGCACTGGACATTAATCGTCTGGTGATTAGGAAACTTTCAAGTCAAATCAAGTGAATTGCACGGGGTGGTGCTTTTCCTATTGTTTCTGTTAAATCCAGCTCCAGTTTTGTGTGTTTTGCCTCCAACAGTTTTGTGTTTGTCTTCATCTCTGTAGGTGTTTGGAATCGTGCCTCCTGAACTCCATGAAGATTGTTTCCATCAGGTAACTGCGCACCATCATTTAAAATCCTTCCTTTCTCTATTACTGACTATTATTCCTGATGCCTCACGTTCTTTTGTCCTCTTCCTCAGTGGAGTAGCATCACAGAGAGCCCACGACTATTAACGTAAATCTGCTTACAGTAGAGGAAGGAGACATCGCTCTCTATTAGTCTGCAGTTAGAAGCCTATCTGGCTGCAGCTGTGGAGGAGCTCCAAAGACGGAGACGTTTATTGTCAGGAACAAATAGAGGCCTTTTTTATTTTGTCTAGCAGCTGACGCCTCTCCCCACCCACTCCTCCAAAGCCGCTTTTGTCAGTAATGTAGAGTGGCCTGCTCGGGCAAGAACAAGCGACCATGAAGAGTTTCACAGCAGAAGAGAGAGAAAAAAATAAATAAAGTGCAGGGGTTTGTCGGCGATGGGCGCAGGGAGGAAAGGCCCGGCTGTTTGCCATATGGTGTAATTATCTGCCATTTCAAAAGATTATCTCCCTCCATCAATATAGTGTTTAAATGTGTGTGTGTGTGTGTGTGTGTGTGTGTGTGTGTGTGTGTGTGTGTGTGTGTGTGTGTGTGATTTGATCTCTGGTTTGTACCCCGGTGTAATTTTGAAACTCTGTGGCCTGCAAAACAGCCTCCCATTTAAACTGTGTTAGCTATGATTCCCCCCCTCAAATCCCAGTCCCTCCCCCCGTGATCCCGCCATCCCTCCCACACACACACACACACACACATATATATATATATATATATATATATATATACTGTGTATATATATATAGTCATACAAACATATACACGCACAGTCCATCAACACAAAAGAAATATTCAGCTGTAGAGAGGGGGTCCCTCAGAGGGCGCGACATTGAACTGGGGGGGATTAAGAAGAAATGGCTGGCTGACACTGGGGTTGCCATGGCAAAGCCCCCTTTTCGCCTCTCCCTCGACCCTCTGCCTATTTTTCATTTTAGGTCTCATTGTGGGGTGAGGTGTGTGTGTGTGTGTGGAGTGGGGAAGATGTAATATGGCTTATGAATTTAGTCTCTTATCTGAAGCTGCTCTGCTTCATCCTGAGAAATAAGAGACTTCTCGTTCACATGCTGCAGAAAAAAGAAAAAAGCTCAGAAAAAAGACTTCATAGTGTTTTATATTATTTACTGAGTGACTATAAATATTTAACTACATTATTAAGCATCATTTCGCTACCTACCATCCAACATATTTCTTCCTCTACGATCATACAAATTAATTTGAACATTTTTGCATATCCATAAAAGGGAGCCTGCCACGTGAGAGCGCAGGGGCAATTATTCAAAGACCCCGGCCCGCTCACGGGACAAAAACCAAATTGTCTTATTTTATGACTTTCTGAATTATAGCTGCAATAATGTGACGCATTACTCATCCATTGTAGCCAGTCTATTATCATGCTAGTCTGACGTCGCCTGCCAGCCCGAGCAGAGTAATGGATTCTGGTCTAGCTCGCTCAATGACATCAGCACCCTAAGCCGATGAATGACCATAGATCAGCGTTTAGCATCCTGACGTCAGCGCCCAGTTCTGTGCGGCAGTGCATTGACACTATCGCTAGTTGTTCCCCAGCGATGGTCTGCCCCTGACAATGGGAGCTCTCAGCCTGTGGCCCGGTGGTGGCTGGGGTATAAAAAGCTTGGCTGCACAGTAGGACATCACCGCATTGTTCTCTGGACTAGATATCCATAAGAACCGTGGCAGCCTGTTCTGAGCAAAGCACAGAGAGAGGGTTTTCAGACTTTTAAATAATCAGTAGCGAGGTCATATTTCAAAAAGGCTTCAGACTTACTACGAGAAATCCTCAGTTTTTATTCTCCTAAATGAATAGTACCTACGAAAACAGCTGACAGTTCTGAGAAAATGTGTTTATAGGTGAACTGACCCTGAAATAAAACACCACCACTAATAGTTCTCTCTTCTGTTTTAGATGCTGTCACGTCCAGGTCTGAACTGGAGACTTCACCCTCCTGTGAGGACCGATGTGGTGGTAACGTAGTGAAGCAGGTCCTCTCTGTTTATGTTCCAGCTTATTACACTTCCTGATGTACTCTGTGTGCAACATAACCAGAGCTGCCTTTGCCCTGTGGACAGTGGACTCATTCTGCCACTGTCCTGTGTCATTATGTCCCTGTGCTGTGCGTCCTGACCTCCGTGGCGTGAGTGACGTCCCTGGCTCTGGCCCCACGACCCCCCACCCCCCTGCCCCACCCCCACACATCTCACTGTCTGTCGTCCCACCCCCCGCGCCCCCGTCCTCTCTGTCAGCTCGACTCACGGTCACCTCCCCGCCGTCCTGCCTGTCTCGGAGAACATTCAACGCTGTCGGTGAGTTTGGTATAGATCACGTATAAACCATCGACCGTTGATTGTGCCCCGCGGCTCGCACCGATGACGTCAAGGAAGAAAATGAGCAGAAGGGGGCAAGTGGGTGCATGCAAATCCGAAGATGAAGACACACACACACACACACATCCAATGAAGTGACACTGTGTTCCCACTGTACCAAAAGACCAAAGGTCACAATCAACATTCATTGCTGTCGCTGGGTTGGACCGTGTAGAAAAGCTCACTGAACAATGAGTGCAACTGTGGCCCAGATCTTCCTGACTCGTGTCTCAGCACAATCAGCCGACCGGATGTGAAGCCCTCCGAATTTCTTTATTTATGTGCTTCTTGTTATTTACTTCTATTTCCCCCTCTCTTCCTCCCTCCCCAGCGCTGGGAGTCTTCAGGGTAAGAGAGGAAAAAAGAGGGAGGGAGAGAGAGACGCAAATAGACTTCTGGCTGCTTGCTTGTCCTCCTCGTCCTCCTCCTTCTCCTCTCCTCTAATTGGTGGGTATGTGTGCAGCAAGGGGGAAGGAAGCAGAGTGAATGTGTAATCATTTGGAGTCTCTTCTCCTTTAGATGTTTCATCCCTCTCTTTTTTGTTTGTCTAATTATATACCCAGCTCAGTTAACTCTGTGCTAAGTGTGCGTCTGCGCCGGCGAGAAGCAGCAGCCAACAAAGAGAAGGGACAAGGGAAGTTTTAAAAAAAGTAGAAAGATTAGAGCACCAGTCAAATTATAATCACTCTTTTTTCCTCAAGTAAATTTCATCTATTATAATCTCCCTGGTTCTGCTGCAAATGCCAGGAAATAACCAATTTTGCAAACACAGAAAGAAGATTGTTTTCACCTTTGTGACTGAGGATGTCTCATTATGTGTTTGAGTTTCATGAGAGACTGTCTGGTTTCCTGTGTGCCTCTGTGTGTGTGTGTGTGTGTGTGTGTGTGTGTGTGTGTGTGTGTGTGTGTGAGCATGTATGCTATGATTGAGGACCTGTCTGCTGGTCTCAGAGTGTGTGTTATTTTCCTCCTATATGGAAGCCTGCTCCCTCCTGGGAAAATGCAGTATATAACCTTGTCTTCCTTCAGACAGTCTGGGACCGGGCCACTCCGCTGCCGCCATTCCTCACTGTACCCTCCTCTAACAACTCTCTGACACCGTGTCCTGTGTCCGTAACTCATGTTGTGTAAACACACGGCCCACACGCTTGTTATATACGTAGGAATGTGGTCGTATGTTCTCACGAAAGTGCGGACAAGTCATGAATAATTCCAATAAAGTTAAATCAGAACCCATGCATTAGTGTCTGGTGTGATTATTTACTGTGCGACTTACATAAAACTCATATTTAGTCAGGCTTTAACTCCAGTTTCCACAGTCTCCATCGCTCTTTATTCAACAGTATGCAGTCTCTCTGTCATTTAGTAACCATGCTCCATGTCCGTGTCCCTCTCTCCCCTGTCTCTCTGTATTATTCATAGAAAAGCACTCTGCGCACTGGTGCAGAACAGTGGAGGTGATGTAATAGTGGCTGCGAGCATGGCTCAGGACTGTCATTTGGGACGGACTCATGCGACAGGAGAAAACACTCAGTGGGTTCAGCTTTGACGGTGTTGCCAGCAGCTACAGCTAACGGCTATGGGTGGGACATGATGCAGATATATGATTCTTCTTTTAAATGTTATTTTCAGCTGTTTAAATTCTTAAATTGACTCATTACTCATCAAAAATGAGTCATGAGCTTTGCTGTGAAAACTTAAAGGTGTTGAAAGGGAAGGAAACAGTTTAGAAATGCAGTTAAACGTTTACACTGAACTTTAGCAGAGTGCAGGAGAAAACACTTTAACTAATTAAAATCACAAAAAGATTTTTTTTCTGAAACGTGGTTTCACACCACTTCACACACGAAGGGAATCTACCCCCATCTAGTGTTCAAATATTTTTTGAATCATGTATAACAGATAAGATGGTTCATTCTGCAACATGAGAAGAAACATGACAAAAGCAAAACGTGACCAACAGTTAGTATTTGTTTTTACTGACTTTAATTTAGTTTTTTAAATAAAATTGATTTGATTGATTTTTTTTCATTAGATGTGACGAAGCCATGTTCACTCTTATTTGCCTTTATTGTAGATTCATTTCCAGGCTTTTATTAATATCTATCTGCTTTTATAATTATCTAACACGTTAAAGTTGGAATAAGAGAGAACGTGTTTAAATAATTAAAGTAAAACACAAGATTTTGATGTAATGGTAAAACATTGTGAATATAAATACACACAGTATATAACCATATAACTAGAAGAGTTTGATATATGTAGGTTGGAAATCTTGGATCAAAAGGTCAAGTGTCTTAAAACTTTGAATGTCTTTTTTGTTCTTCAAGACATGATAGTTCCATAATTAAAGGATTACACCTCTGTTTACAACTGTGATAGTCCCTGCACGATATCATAATGACCAACAGATTAGGGACAGTCTTACACTAACAGCTGACACATCATTCATAGGAGCACACGTGTCAACATGGAAATACCTGTTCTGCCGTGAGCTTTGACTTCCTCATGCTAACGTCACAGGACTTTCAACATTATTTACTCGACTTTGTAAAAAACAAAAGGGCATTAATTAAAACCTGAAAAGTCCTGAATCCCCAGTAATGTCAATTTTTTTAAATGATCTTTTATGTTATCATTAAATTAAATGATAACATAAAAGATCATTAAAAAAGATAATATCATAGGTAGTGACTTTGTCCTTTATTTATATTAAATTAAAAACATTTAAATATGGATACAAAATGATTTTAAAAAAGAACTATGAGGTTTATAAAAACAGATAAAATGTATCATTCACCATGAAATAGTAACATATAATAATTGTCATACATGTATGTTTGAACACAGGTCATGGCATTCATCCTGTGGAGCTATCTTTTTGAATAACCTTGCGTTGCATCACTGCTGTGACGCTTCATATGTTGCAGATGAGAGATGTTTATCAAACATATGAAATTCAAAGATGTGCGATGCATATAGATTCATCTCCAAACCCAAGAGTTAATGTTTGTTCTTCAAGACATGATAGTTCCATAATTAAAGGATTTCACCTCTGTTTACAACTGTGACAGTCCCTGCACTATATCATAAGCCTTACACTAACTAACAGCCGACATTCATTCATAGGAGCGCACGTGTCAACATGGAAATACCTGTTCTGCCGTGAGCTTTGAAGGCACCTGCTCCCATGACTTCCTCATGCTGACGTCACAGGACTTTCAACATTATTTCCTCGACTTTGACCCCAGCACACAAAACTTCCAGAGCTGGAATTTCACACCAAAGATAAACAAGAGGAGAAGATAGATGGGGGTGCAGCGGTGGGGGGGGGGGGGGGGGGGGGAAGACTCTGCATTAATGACTGACTAACATTAAACACACTGGAGAATTCGTGAAGAGACTTTAGACACATGATTCTTTTTTTTTTCATAAAACTTTAATGCTTGTATGTTACAAAAAATACATATATAAATACTTTCATATACATATATACAATGCTTACAATTGAGCTGACGACTGCTTTGCATGACAATCCTTTATATTATGAGCAGTTTAGTTAAATATTGATGAAACATCATTGATTTCTGGATACCAGGCCGAGCTGAGATGGAAGAGTCCACTGGTGTTCGCACCGTCTCCCCTCGATGAGCAGACTGTTTATCTTCACGGTCTGTTTCTACACTATTTGGTTCTTGTTGTGAACCATTTGTGCTTTAGTCCTGCAGAGATGATCAAATGAGTTATTATTACTTCATCATTACATTTCCCTCACAGCAGTATTGCATTGCATTTGTCTGTTATACTACAAATTTCTGCGAGAAATCTCACCTTATACGGTTGATATAGTCCATCACCCATCTCAAAGCAGGATCGGCGCACGCTTGACCCCTTTTAGTGTGGAAACTGTGGGATCAAAAAGAAGGAAATTAAATGAATACTTACAGACCTATGATGAACACTCTTGTTTTGTCTCATGAAATGTTCATTTCCTCATTATGTCATCTCATGGATACTTACATGATGGCAGTGATGGGACACATCTCTTTATGAGTCTGGATAGAGTATCCTCGGATTGCATGAAATGGAAGTCTGAATTTCATGTAACTTCGACAGCATTCGTAGTTCGCTGTGAAAAAAGAGAGGCGATAAAATGGTTAGATGCTGGAAGAGAAAAGGTAAAGAGATATATGGCACTCTGTAGAATTTGTGTAATAATCAGGAAAACAAAAAATGATAAATAAAGATATAGATGGAGATGAAACCGACCTGCAGATGTCTCCGTTGCCAGCAGGCAAAACGTGAGGAGTGTGATCAACATCACTGCAGCTTTGACTGACACCATGTTTTCTCTTAGAGTTATTTGTCTTGCTCGTCCACAGGTGGAGTCAGAGGTTGTGCTGATAGAGGTGTTCACTCCAGCAGCCTTATATATCCTCAGAGAAACAGGAAATTTGCAGTCAGAAAAAACAAAAGACTAAACTTGCCCTATTAGCAGAGCTATTGCACCACACCGGAAAGTCCCCATTTTTCCCCCCAGTGAGAGTAAAAGGAGAAGGTGTGGGTGGGTGGAGCCGAATAAGATGAAGTGTTGATTATCTGTGTGGGAACATTTAGATTTAAAAGAGATCATTGAAATTTGAGAAAAACCCAAGTACACAAAAGTTTTAAAGAAAATGATGGACAGTCTTCCCTTTCACTGTCAATATAAATGAAATGTATTCTTATGAAATCACTAAATCAGCACAATATCATCAGGCCTGGGAATAAAACAAAATAGAGGAACAGGAACTCAGTGCATCATTCAGCACAAATTTGAGGAATTTAAATGAATGTAATTAGAAAGCAGTTCACTAAGAAACAAATTACAAGTGTTTGGTGGCACACATCCACTTTTCTCATTACTACACCGTGGAAACAATCCTGAAGAACCAGTGCTACCTGGGAAGTTACAGAGGAGTGTCAGTCACTCTGTTAAAGACAGAATATACAGTATGGTGATTTCACAGAGGAAGTTTAGCTGCAGAACTCGTGTTGCCGTGCAGGTTTGGTGTGGGCTGCTACACGTGGGTTGATTGAGGTAGTACAGAGATTCTTTTCTAGGTCAGAGGAACTCAAGACTCGAGACCCATGCATCTAAAGGAAAAAAGTGCACGGGGACCACTGAAATAGGGCAAGATGCAGGGAAATTGTTTGTCACGAACTTTCTACCACAATCAGACCAAGACTGATTTCCACTTCACGTCCTATTGACTTTTGTCTTTAGTTATTGATGAACTGTTCATAGCTGACAAAGAAACAGATCCGACAACATTAACGCATTTCTTTCAGTTTTACGAATTTCATTTTATCTCATATATCGGTGCCTTTTTATTTCTCAGCTCTAGTTCAGATTTTAGTTTCTGATGAAAATGACACTAAAATCTGATAATTTTCCCCATTTAATTTAAAGGAACAGTTCAGATTTTTTTTTTAAGTCTATCTTAAAGCAATACAAACGAATTAAGCAAATTAAACATAAATCTATCCCTTAGTTAAAATCTATATGTTAAGAAAGGTTTTGTGACAACATGGAATCAAGTGACACATAACCAGAGAGTGCATGAAGTTTTCAGTGAGAAGAGCAGAGCCACAGAACTTGTAAAATTAACAGAACTGATTTGATAGAAAATACTCAGAAAACCTCTCTAGTAGCACTTTGTTAACAGCAAAGTGTGAGAAAAAAAGGGTTTTCAGAACTTGCAATTCTGAGAGTGTAACTTTCCCTGATGGCTATCGAAAAGTCAAACTGCGTATTGGTAGGTTTCTGAGTGACGTTATTAGTGAGATGCGTGCACAGGCAGGGGGCAGAAAACATCCTAAAATGACTTTGAGCATATGAGGAGATGGACATGATGTACTTAAAGCTGTGTTACATTGTTGTGTGTTGATGAGCATCTCTATTCATCAAAGTTCGCTTGACATTTATTTAAACTGTTATGACTCAATAATTTCTCTCACCAACAATGAACTTAAAGTTTGGCAGTGATGATGTTTTGCAGACTCTAAGTTCAAGAACACTGTCACTTCCCTGTTTTTCACCATCACTGGATTTAAATATGGACCATTAATAGGACCATCTACGTCAGAGATGAACTAAACCAATGTGCCTCACATATCACCCATTGTGAATCAAGCATTCATTAACCTGAGCGCATCATAACCATTGTTACTCGATTGGCAGGTGCTGGTAGAGCCTGGGTGGAGGTGAGTTAACACTCAGGAATCAAACTCCTGGTGTCAGGAATGCAGCGCCAACCTGCTCTGACACCAGGCATGGAAATGGTACAGAAACTGTTTTGTATATATCCACAACAATGTGGGGTTTATGGCTTGTTGTGTCATTTTCCAGCTGCATTGTGTGTCTCAACTTAAATATTGAAGTGCAAAGGGCAGTTTTAAAACAGGTGTCAGAATTCCTCTCACTGAACTCCCTCCTTCATCCTACATCTAAATCAGTCCAGCCTTGAATTAGTTAAGGAGCAATATGTAAGAAAAATGTACATGAAGAAAGCTTGTGGCCATTCTCAGAGACAAAATGTCTTTTCTACATTGCCTTATATTTTGTGCATGCAGCAATAAGGTCTGCAGGATGTTATGTTGTGAGGTGTTGCTGTCAAACTATTGTACACTGTATTTTCCTTCTTCTAAAGTGTCCTGAAAAATAAATATTGACCTCGACATAAATAAATGCAAAGGACATATTGAGAAGTTCTGACCACTTTTACTGTTTCGTATATTTACTTATAAAAGTGAGTATGGCATTCAAACTAGTACAACTTAAAGTAGTAGTAGTAGGGGGGGGGGGGCATTGTGGGTAAAAGCACACTGCTTGTCATTCTTACCACTTGACCCAAATGTCATTAGAGTGCATTGCACCGGTATTTCCATGGGTGTTCTTTGATTGTGGTGGGACCTACCCATTTCACGCAGTATTTAACCTTCACTGCCTGAGCTAAACCTTATCAGTTCATCACATATCAGAATAAACTGACGAAGAGAAGCTGAGTGAGGATGGGAAAGCTCGCCATTTTTGCATACAGCGTCTCTGTGCTGCTGCTGCTGATGATGACACTCAGTGAAAGCAGTAAGTAGGACTTCAAGTTGAATATGTTTATTTTTTGTCAAGATTATTTAAATTATTGAATATGTTATTCAGCCTCTTTCTTCACTTAATTGTTTTCGATTTTCTTCTTTAAAGGTCACATGAATGTTTGCTGCACACGGTACAATGAAACTCCGATCCCTGTCCGATTTTTGCTATGCTACACAATCCAGGAGGCCACACATTTCTGCAACATCAAGGCAGTAATGTAAGAATAAAAAACATGTATGAAATAACACACATCACAATCAGGTACATGTTAACTGTCAGTTCTGTGATGTCTGAACTTCATCTCTCGTCTTCACACAGTTTCAAGACGGTGAAGAAGAGATTTGTTTGTACAAACCCTGACGCAGAGTGGGTGCAGCAGGCCAGGGAGACAGTGCCAGAGTACGTCAGTTCAACATATGTGATACAACACTATACAATATGATGTCAAGATTTAATAACACATGTGAATCTATAACCTTTTTCTCTTCCTTTTGTTTTTTGAAATTAAAATAAGCGCAGAATTGGACGACACCCGAAGGAGTCAACTTAAAGACACAGAAGACAAGATTAATTGAATGTATTATTTCAATTTCAATAAATAACTTATTTTTGTATTTCTTTCAATGTATCACCCTAAAATCAATAAAGTTTTCATAATTTGCAGACGATGTGTTCATCTATTTTACTACCTGGATCTGATATTAAAATGTATAAATGATTTTGTTGAAGTGAAGTAAAAGTACAGTTTTAGTTTTTAGTCTCAGGAGCAAGGCCAAGAAGACAAGAAGACGTAAAGTTCAACATAGTAGGATACTTATGGACAGTTTATTAGGTATCTTGATAAAATAGTCTCTTAATAGATGAAGGTTATAATAATAATGATTGTATTGGTTGTAGATGTCTTAAAAGAAAGAATTATATAAATAAAGCTATTGCTATTATCGATAATAAAGTGATGACTTAATACAATTTAAATGAGTAATACTACTACTACTACTACTACTACTACTACTACTAATAATAATAATAATAATAATAATAATAATAATAATAATAATCATAATAACAATAATAATAATGCTTTCATTGAGGCTGTATTTGGTTAGTGGTTAGTTGTATTAAAACTCAATCATGTAGTCAGTCTACATGTGTATAAAGCAGTATTGATTGTAGGATTGTTTGTAGTATTTAGTTTGAGGTACATGTACATAAAACACATGCTGAAGTGACCGCACACATGACAGTAATTCGCTGTTTGAACACTAGGTGGCGGCAGCGACCAGCCACACAGGAAGGATTCACTTCTTGAATGAAGAGCCGGAAGTGCAGACGGAAGTGTTTTCACACTCAGCGGGATGACAACTTAGACGCGATTTGGTTTAAATTATTATTTGCGTAAAAGAATTTCTTAGAAACTCGTCCTCGGTGCCGCGGCGTTAAGGTCCCGCTGTGGTCATCGTCCTCGCACCATGACAAGATGACGCGACGCGGAGACGCTGCGGCTGCGCATCACCAGCTAACACTCGTTAGCTCTGTTGCTGTGACAAAATGACACCTCCGAGTGAAAAGAAGCGGACAGCAGGGGCGAGGTAAGATGGAGACACATGATAGAAAGTCACAGTAAATATCTGCCATGTGAATAACATTGCACTTTAATTTGGAGCCCGGTCAATGCGGATTTAACTGTTATTTTGGTTGTGTAATAACAGTACAAATTAAAACATAACTTTTAGGCGAATAACAACAAAATAAACTTCTCCCTTAATTCACATGTTTCACTTACATATATCATGAGTGATCTAATACTATATATCCATTGCTGCTGCATATGCATGTCATAAAAAACATGCACATAACACACATGTCCAAATATTCATAAAGCAAAAGGTAAACAATACTATATATGAATAGGCGGCACATCCATCCTCTACTGTTTGCACATTCGAAAAGAAAAGGTAAAGTGTCATGAATATATAATGTTGCTGTGTTTTTGTTTTAAGGTGTAACACAAGTGTAAGATGTGCACAGGGTCAGTGAGGATGGTCACAGCTGGCTGAGGTTCACCCGCTGACACAGGAGGTACGATTCAGAAGCAGGAATCAGGCGCCATGACAGGAGAGGGCCGGCCAGAGCGTGGAGGCGAGGCTCTGTTCGAGGACCTGGACTTCCCCTCTGACGACACTTCTATTATCTCTGATAGCTCCACGCCCATCGCAAGGCTGCAGGCAGACATCACATGGTGGCGCCCTCAGGTTAGAACAGCCAGGAGGAAATGGGAAATGCCACAGTGAATTCTTTTTTTTTAGATTGAATATTTACAGTTTCATGACGAGTTTCCTTTTGGCTCGTGTCCCATCTACTTGCATCACCTGTCACCTGGTTTGTTTTTTCAACTGACGACAATGGGATTATGAAAGAGTAATTACAGGTTGTGGTTCAGTATTTTGCAAGGCGGGTCTAATAATTAAAAGATAAGTATTTTACTTATTTCTATTTCTTTTCATCTTGCAACCCAACAAAAAAATTACGTAAACACACAACACTGTTGGAGATCTGACCCCCATGTTAACTGCCCAACAACAAATTTAATTAAGTCCAAAAAAAATTCCCACTTTAAATTGTGCCTTTTTTCACCCCCCTCAAAACCCACGTCCCAGAAAATCAATTTTTTGGGTCAAATTGTATCAATCCTCATTTATTGTAATTTCTCACTTCCAGGAGATCTGCCAGTCACCAGTTC
Organism: Verasper variegatus; assembly: GCA_026259375.1. Taxonomy (NCBI): domain Eukaryota; kingdom Metazoa; phylum Chordata; class Actinopteri; order Pleuronectiformes; family Pleuronectidae; genus Verasper; species Verasper variegatus. The sequence continues at coordinate 11,561,761 of CM048053.1, read as the reverse complement.
TCTGCCCTGACAACATCAACTTGGGTCACGCTAAACAAGGCTTGTTAGGAGACTGTTGGTTCCTCTGTGCCTGCACTGTCCTGCTCAAGAACAAACATCTCCTCGACAAGGTAAAGAAACAAGTGCATTAAAGTATAGATTCAAATAGCTTTTAAACAAAATGACTGTGATAAATGTGAAGTGTTTCTATGTCCTGCACTGCTGTAGTGACTTAGTCCTCGACCCTGTGCAGGTGCTCCCCCCAGACCAACCCCTGTGGGGTGACAGCAGGTACAGAGGCTTCTTCCAGTTTTGTTTCTGGCGGCAGGGATACTGGACAGAGGTGACCGTTGATGACCGCCTGCCCTGTATTAATTCCACTCTCTGCTTCTCAAGCTGCCAATCCCCCACTGCCTTCTGGGTAGCCTTGTTGGAGAAGGCCTATGCCAAGTATGTAGCCTGTGGAATGTCCCTCTCTTGTCTACTATGAACTCTAATCTTGGTTATTTGTAAAGTTTCCCTGGACTAACCAGCATGAGCATCAGCATGTTTAATGAAGTTTGGAAATCCCATTTACTCGTCTCTCCATCCTCTCTAGGCTTCATGGCTCATACGAGCAACTGTGGGCTGGGCAGGTGTCGGAAGCCCTGGTGGATTTAACTGGCGGCCTAGCAGAACACTGGAGCCTGGGAGACTTGGGGTCAGAGGAGGAGCAGGGATTAGGACGGGACAGCGAACAGCTCAGGAGGCGAAAGCTTGACCTGAACCTTCTGTACCCTGTGAAGGATGACTGTGTGCTGAGCTGCTCCATGAACAGCAGCCCTGGGGGTCAGAGAAGTTTATCTCGCAGATGAAAAGCCATCTTGTGAACCCTTTGTCACATAACCTTTTGATCCCTTTGCCTGGTCTAGGTGCCAGTGAGCTGGGTCAGTACCATGCTCTGACTGTCATGGAGTGGGTGGATGTGAAGACGGTGTCAGGGAGCGATGTACGTCTACTCAGGATCAGAAACCCCTGGGGAAGGTGCTGCTGGGGAGGGGGCTGGATAGAGAGGTAGGCATATTCCTGGATCCACTTGTTTGTTAAATGGAGTGGGTTCTGCCTTGGTGCGGAACTTCCACAAAACTTCATGGAAATCAGTTCAGTAGTTTTTGAGTAATCCTGCTGACAGACAGACAGACAGACAAACAAACAAACAGCAATGAAAACATATTCTCCTTTTGTGGAGGTTAATACAACCAGAGTGTGAGTCTGCAGCTGCAAGGACGTTCATACATTTGGATTCATCCCTAGTCTGCATCAGATCTATCTACAGTATGTCTCTCTCCGCAGTGGTGCAGGTTGGAGCTCCGTCGACCCCAATTGTGCTTCAGATCTACAAGCCAGGGTGGCTGAGGGCGAATTCTGGTTGGATGAGGCTGAATTCATGTCCCAGTTTGATGATGTCACAGTGGGGTACCCCATCAGTGAGGAGGGTCACCTAAAGAGTATCTATACAGGTAATTTGGTTAGTTCATTAAAGACAGCTTCCTACTTTCAGTCTATCATTTTCCTTGGCAGCCTTTTTTTTTTCTCACTCTGACATCTCCCTTCTCTAATAGGAAGTCTGCTGACACACAGCCATCAGCTGCCTGGTCGGTGGATAAAGGGGCACTCTGCTGGCGGTAGCCGGAACAGCAGTAGCTATGGTACCAACCCAAAGTTCTGGCTTAAAGTGAGTGAGAGGGGAGATGTTCTGGTTTCCCTGCTGCAGCATAGGAAGTGGAGAACCACAGAGAAAAATGCACAGATGCCCCTTGAGGATACCGAGAACACAAAGCACCAGCACTACCAGGCTACCGCTCTACACATGTGGAAGGTTGGTGCCATCATTCACTTGGAAACGAGTGAATTTACTTGATTGTGGCTTTTGTGAAACACCTAGGAGCATGTGGGTGAAACATAAAGATTATTATTAACGTCGTTGTTTGTGGCTTTGTTGTCACCAGGTGGAGAAGAAGCGTTTCAATCTGAGCCGCATGTTGAACAAACCCCCTTGTGCTTCGACTCACTGCCACGCCTACGAGCGAGAGGTGGTCCTCCACGGGGAGCTGGAGCCAGGATACTACCTGCTGATCCCCAGCACCTTCAAGCCAGGGGTCGAGGGCCGCTTTCTCATCAGGGTCTTTTCCTCCTCTTCCATATCCCTTATGTAAGGACCAGTTAAGGGGAAGAGAAAGTAAACCAGTCCATCTTATCATAAAAATTCACACTATGTTTCTCTTTTTATTGAAACGTTTGAACTTCATAGTTTTAAAAGTTTCAGCTACATTCACACATGTGCGTTAAAGTTATTTCCTACAGAGCCCAAAGTGTCACAGAGAAAAACAACTAATTTGTAGAGACAAATGACTAATTAATGCTCCCAGCTTAATAAAATGTATTCATAAGTTGTTTGGCAGACTTCCAATAGAATCACTATTAGTAGATATATATAGGGACACCTGCTGGTAAAGTTGAAAACAAGGGTTTTCTCCTTTTGAACAGCATGTCACATTTTAAACCATTAACCCTCACAGTTTATTGAAGTTGTATTTTCCTACTGACGTTTGAAATAAACGTAGTTTGTATAATTTGTCCGATTTAATTATTCATATTGTGTATCAATGTTTGTGATGCCCCTCAGTGCCCTGAAAAGCCCAGCACCTTCACTGCCATTAACCACTGACGTTGAGTGGGAGACCTGTTACTTCCAGGGATCGTGGGTAGAGGGGAAGACAGCGGGAGGAAGTAGGAACTTCCTGTCTCACTGGCAGAACCCTTGCTTCCCCTTTACAGTGTCTGATGACCCAGCGGTGACATCAGGGGTCAATGTCAGAATTACCCTGCACCAGAGCCGCCCTGACACTGATCTGCACCCTATTGGCTTCCACATTTACAAGGTCAGTCAAATATCATTTAGAGGAGGAAGACGTCTACTTCTGTGTACTTTCCCAACAACTTAATCAGCTATAAAATCAGCTCAGATCTGAGATGTTTGCTCTTGCTGTCAGTTTCAATACCCTTTTTTAAGTTGTCTAAGATTGCTCAAAGGTCGATTTTTAACATCACATCACCACACGAAACAGTTCTTCACAGGGTTTTGAAACAATATGTAAGATTACGGAACTTGATTTTAGTTATTTCCAGCTCTAGACAAGTAACATGTGAATATTTCCAGATAATTCCCCATGTTCTGTTTGTTTTCTGAAATAATTCCTAAAGATAAATTGATCATACAAGCAGTGTGTTTCATGACGTTTGGAGCATAAATATTAACCTCAGTGACAGTGAGGGGGCCTGATCGAGCTTCATATTCTTTGCACATCAAGCTCAGTGGACTTTGTGACTCTTCTCTAGTTCCCTGGTGAATTGTACATGGACCTTCTTACAATGTCAGGATGTCACATACATGTGACAATTAATTTAAAACATAATAATGAATGTGGTACTCAAATATAGTCTCAATAATCTACCATGAAAGGAAAAAGTTTTAAAATGGACAATTTTCAGGATCTGATTTTGACTCTGCACCGTATCCAGGTCCTGGAAGGAAAATGTGCACAGGCAATCTCCAGGGACGAGGAGCCCGCCGCCAGTTGCGTCCCCCACTGTTACACGCAGGATGTCAGTCTGGCCTGCACTCTTCCTCCTGGAGATTACAGCATATTACCATCCACTTACGCGGCCGACTGCTCGGCAGACTTCACCCTCAGCCTGGCTCGCCAAATACACAGGTGAGGTTACTGCACAGGTAACGGCAGTATCTTCAGGTTTCGTTGTTGTGTCACTGTCAGGAGTAACGATGGATGTGTGTCTCTTTCAGGAAGGTGGTGAAAAGTCAGGAGAGGCTGGGGAGAGCCATTCAAGAGGTTTGTATGTTGTTGTACTAACTGACAGCAATTTTTACAACTGATCAATTACTTAAGTCATATATGAATAAAAAAATGATTTTGCTGCTTTCAACTTCTCAAAAATCCCTTTGCCACTTTTGTGTTTCATGTTATTGTAAATTTAATATATTTGGGTTTTAACTTGTTGACAAAAGATACAATTTGAAGATGTGACCTCGAGGGAGTCACGACTGACATTTTGATTAATTAAAGCAATTATCTACAGTGATGACATCTGTTAGTTGAAACCCTAGCGTTACAGGGATGAAGGTCACAGGGGAAACAGCTTGACAGTACAACACACTGAATGCAGACATATCTTATATCCAGATTTTTGAGGCTGTGACTGTGGTTCGAAGATGGCAGCTCTGAATAATCCCTCTGTCTTGCTTCGTTTCTCTCCCGGCGGCAGGTCTCTCACATCTCCGTGATGCAAAGCTAGTTCTCTGGGACCGTTGCTGCTCATCTGACGTCGACTCACCTCCCTGTGCCTCTTGGCGCACGATGAAAGAACCAGCTCTCCTATCAGACCTCACCATGCAGCCTCTGTGTGTGTTTGTGTGTGTGTTGCAGAGAAAGCAGGCAGATAGAAAGATTTAGTGGGAATGTGTGTGTCGGGAATCGTAGAAACCCCTTTATCCTGAACCGCTGAGGCTCAGGGCTGATGGGCAGCCACACACTCATCGGCGATTAGGACATCAGAGGTTGTCGGTGGGCTGGGCTGCTAATGAAGTATGACGGGACTGGCTGGTGTAAACAAACAGCGGCCATTGAAGAGTGCCGCCACTGCTCTTGCTCATTCACTCACTGGTGCGCCCGCCGGCCCGGAACAAAGGGCCCTCTCATGAAGGTCCTCACAGAGGCACAAGGGGTGAGGGGATGGTCTCCACCAGCAGAGCCAACCAAACCACACCACACCATACCATGCCATACCATACCAAAGCTTTTCTCCCATCCCTCACCCCCCCCCCCCACCAGACAATCTGCTCCTCGTATTGTCCACCTTTGGACACAGGTTTATTTTCCCAATCCCTCATCCCCAAACCTGCTCACCTCCCTGATTTAACACCTAACTCAGTCTGGAGCTAAAGTAGTCCACTTCGCTCCTGACCCCCCCGACCCTGCACCTCCCTTGTTACCCCCCTAGACTCGGTCCACAGCTCTGCTTCAGGACACAGCCGCTGTTTGAAGCGGCCACAAGAACAGATGACAAGGGGGACGGATGGAGGGGATGAAACAAGGGGATGCGGCTCATCAGGGGAAGCCGGTTTCATGTGAAGAAGCCGCCGTCGGCCTTCTTTTTTTTGTGTTTAGGCTGCGTACAGTATGTGTGGTGCTGTTTGTGCGCCTGCTCATACCCACGTCTGTGTGTGCAGAAGTCACAGGGTTTGTAATTATTCGCTGGAGTCAACTGAGACTAACTGGTACCTGTGCTATTTGTTGTTTTTTTGGGGAGTTTTGCCTTTTTGAGATGCAATGAATAAAATGTCAAAAATGGAACAAAAATGGTCTTTCTTTATATAGCAGCTTTTCTAGTCCTGATGATAACTAAGTGCTTCACAGTACAGTTTTACATTCACACACACACACACACACACACACACAGCATCTATGTGCAGCACTTTCTCTATGAGAAGGGCCAATTAGGGGTTCAGCATCTTGCCCAAGGACACTTCGGCATGCGATCTAGAGAAGACTGGGCTCAAGCCACTGACCTTCTGCGGTAGAGGATGACCGCTCTCACCCCTGAGCCCCCCCCCCCAAATTGATGGTGATAACTCCCTGAGCTCTGTCGGTTTCCCATTTGCATATGTTTGAATCGTGCGTGTTTGCATGTGAGACACTGGAGGAAGGGGGTGTGTGCACCCCCCCCCCACCCCCACCCCCCCGAACTCCCCCACGTTCATTACTGACACATGGCGTGCGCGTTCACATGCATCGGATGTGCGCGCCGCCGTTCCTGCGGAATCCAGGAGTGCAGTGGTCGGACCCCGAGAGGCTCTCACCGCGAAAATAATGAACAACAAATTTGACGCGTGAGTAGTGAGAAAAAAGTTTGCGTGGGAGCATCGGCCGGTTCCACGGCCGCTATCTCACGTCCACCGGGGTTAGCGTGGTGCTAACGAAAGCTGCCGGGGCTGCGTGTATTAACAGAGAGGTGTGTCAGCTACGTTGCATGGTCCCGTGTTTGTGTTAGTGCCCCCCCCCCCCCTCACCCCCCCTCATGAGAGCGAGCGCCACACGCACACACACACACACTCACCTCACACACACACGGCTGCATTTGCAACGATATGAAGCAGCAACAGTGAGTAAACGGTGTTTTGAAAGGAGGAAATGCGCTGCGTTGCTAGCTGTAGCTTAGCCTGGCGGAATGCGGACAGGCCTCGAATCCTCGGTGTGGTGGTTGTGCAGAGGCCGGGGGAAGGTGCGCGCAGGGGCGGCTCGAGCTAGACCACCGCGGCGCTGAGGTTGGGACAGACAGCTGACAGCGGGTTGTGGGCTGTGATTCACGGTCTGGGTAGTTGAAGTGGAACTATGTGTCCATTTGCGAAAACAATCCCACCTATTCCAGAAGTTAAAGCTGTATTTATTCACCAGTTTAGTTTTGTGCACGGCAGCAGTACAGTTTTGTGTGTGTTTCCATGTTGTCCCCATTTATATCAGTATATCACTGATTATATCACTTATTATTAGAAATATCACAATAACAGAAGTACAGTTAAAATATGAACATATCTTCAAATTAAAGATATAATCTATTGCAGGACTGTTGTATCACGCTGCAGTGGTTTTAGCAAGGTTTAACTTCCTTAATATGAACTCAGTCGACGCGTGGCACAAACACTGTCTTGTTTTTCCTGTGTGTTTCCATGAAATCCAGTCTAAAAGACGATGACAGCGGAGACCACGACCAGGACCAAGGCTCACCGAAAGACAGTGAGAAGGAAAAATCTGAAGACGAGGAGCAGAACTCCAGGAGAAAGGTGGGTCTGTTTTTATCTGTTTGTTTGTTTTATTTTATTAATATTTTCTAATATTATAAGAACAGACGCAAATCACAGCCCACAAAGTCTGTTAAGGAACTCCGGATTTGTGTGCGGCCTCAACGTAATGACTTGGTGTCCTTTTTTCTCGTCTGCAGATGGCGGTGCCAGGGGCAGGAGAGCACCCTCTTCAATTCAACTACAGCTTCTGGTACTCCAGACGAACCCCCGGGAGGCCAGCCAGCACTCAGAGCTACGAACAGAACATCAAACAGATCGGCACCTTCGCCTCGGTATGTCGCTCCTCCTGACGTCCGCAGAGAGCCCACAGCAGATGGGGAGAAGACCCTCTTGACTATCATTTATAACCTTAACCAGACCAAGTCCTATCCTCAAAATGCCAGATTATACTGACTTATTATCCCCGCATTATCGATGTAAACATTTCTTTTGCTTTCGTAGGTGGAGCAGTTCTGGCGTTTCTATAGTCACATGATCCGGCCTGGTGATCTGACGGGCCACAGTGACTTCCACCTCTTCAAAGACGGTATTAAACCCATGTGGGAGGTGCGTACACATTTATTTATATCTCGTATGCCAAATAATGTTTTATAAACTCTCTCTTAAACCATGCATATGTTGTGCATAGGATGACGCCAATAAGATGGGTGGAAAGTGGATCATCCGTCTGAGGAAAGGTTTAGCATCTCGGTGCTGGGAGAACCTGATCCTGGCTATACTGGGGGAGCAGTTCATGGTGGGAGAGGAAATCTGTGGGGCTGTGGTGTCAGTACGCTTCCAGGTAAACCAACCCCCCGCTGACAGACACCGTTTCATGTAACCCTGCTCTGCCCACTCCCACATTCTCAGACATGGCTTCTGTGCACGCTTTTCTCCCTCAGGAGGACATCATTTCCATCTGGAACAAAACGGCCAGTGACCAGGCGACCACGGCTCGCATCCGAGACACCCTGCGTCGAGTCCTCAACCTGCCGCCCAACACCATCATGGAGTACAAGACACACACAGACAGCATTAAGTATGTATGTCTCCGCTTTTATACTATTACCTCTCCCTCCTCTCTCATATATATACACATATGCATGCTCACTAATGTAACAATAGCTCTCATGACACCTAATAACGTATCAGTGTTGCTTCTAAGAATTATATTAAACAATGCTAATGTTTCTCTCAACTTTAACTGATCAGATGTGGTTTTGATAACTGATAAACCAATTCACTTCTTAATTTTTGTCAATGAAAACCGCATTAACAATATTCAATGCTATTGAAATAACAAGCAAAACCAATTTCCCAATGTTTTTCATTGTCAGTTGTTGGTGTAAATCAGGAGAAAGAACCCTGTGTCCAACTCCATTGAGTTCTCTGTGCTTTTGCAGTGAATTGATGCATCTCTTGTCATTGAAAAGGCATTACACATTTGAACTGTTTATTATGAATGATGACGTACTGCATCCTCCTTGGCAGAGCATGGGAAGACTTCCATGGACTGGTGACTGCTAGCGGCGGACGTTAGGCCCTCGCACAGAAAACCTCTCAGAGGGTGAGAACTGTTGCTGCAGGAATTTAAGAGTGAAAGAAATCGTTTTTCTCTAATGGACTTTGTCTCATGTGGATATTGTTTATCTGTTTGTGGTGTGTAGGTGTGAGGATATGTAATGAGTCGGGGGGGAATGACGAGTCCGGGGAAGGATACCTCTGCGTGGATTGGCACTGTGTGTGAAGACAGAGCAAAAGTCAGGGGCGAGAGGACCATTCCTTCTTTGTGTCCAATTGGAAACGATCAGAAAAGCCTTTCAAGCGGACGGCGAACAGAAAAAGTCGAAGGGAGAAGTTTGCATTATTTTTAATCAACCAGAGGAGAACAAAGCCTCCGTTTTTTTATGTTTTGTAATGCAAGTTGCAACATCTGCTAACCTGCCACCAGAGGGGGCATGTGACTGGTGTTTGGTCATTAGCTGATAACAAAGTGTACTTGACAAAATACAACAGAACCGACAAACGAAACCAACATGTGTGCCAGATCAGATTTTTATTGGTTACATCAAGTCACACTTCCTGCTGTTAAAGTAAGTCTGTGTTAATCTGTTTTATTGGGTCTCAAACAGGGTTGCAGGTTATTTTATTACTGTGCTGTATTTTAACTACAAGTACTCTGGTCACTTTGAACTTGAAATGATTTGCTGATTATTAGTATTATTGTGTATGATATATTGTAAATACAGTCCATTTCAAAGATCTCTTAACTGAATCTGCCTATGATTCTCCATCTTTGACCTGGAAGTTGAATCCCAAAGGATGAGGACCATCCTGTGTTGGGCAGAAGGTTGCGTAAGCGGCATCTTAAAAATGGACTGCCAAGCTGCCTCGATCACTGTGCCTGGCCTCGAGCCCAACCCGATCCAGGTCCCCCTCCTGTACGTTTCGTCTTAACCCTGCCTCCAAATAATCCAAGGGTCGGGCTCTGCTTTATTGTCCTCATCAAAGGCCCTTATTGTTTTTGTTTTTTCAGCAAAAGAGAGGAAACTGAGGTCGGGGGGTCTGTTACATTTGATTCTTCGGAAGCATTTTCAACACTGAACCATCTTCAGAGAGCGCCTGCAGTCTGTTGAAAAACTGTATTGCTGCCCATGTGTGGTAGCGTGATGATGGGTGCAGGTGTGTGTGTGCGCGTGTGTCAAAGGTGAAGAAACAAATGTTGGATGTACACCTGATGGTTTATAGCAATAAATGTCAAATATGCATCTGCTGCTAAAGCTGGTTCACTGTCACCTGTCTTCCATAAATGGAGCCTGACACTGATTTGAAGTTTGTTAAAAAAGGTTCTGCTTCGTGGTTTATTACCACAGGACCCTCGGTTCTCATGCTGCACTCTCTTGTGCCATAAAGTGTTTAAACTGCTGATGAGCCTCTAGTTAAACGTCAACTTGTGGCGTCTTCATTTCTAATGATTGGTCCTCATTCGCCCATCAGCTCATCTCAAAGAACATGTGATTCTGTGGAGAAATAACACAAATTATAAAGTTGGGAGTAATTATGGGTAAAGTACTAAGACAAGGTTGAGGATTTCAAATTCTGCCACTTAATGAAAAATCAGAGGGAAATACATTTTTATATTCTATACATTTATTTGACAATAGCTGCTCATTAATTTATATACATTTTTAATACTGTAATTATCTAAATATAATGCAATTGATTAACATTATAGATTACTGATTAAACTTCACAACTGTACATAAGTACTTTAGTTCCACCTAGACCAACTACAGCTGTTAAAAGTCAAGGAATTTATGAATACAATTTTGTGGTGACATTTACTGTTTTTACAAAAAAATAAATATATATATATACACAATACTGTATATAGATGGTATAACTGGCAGGGAAATATCTAAATAGATTTTAGTGAGATATGTTGACATTGTGGTACTAGACCTTTACTAAGGTAAAAACTTTGAATACTTTCTAGCTCAATGGATTTCATTTTCTTTGAATAGAAACACAACTTATCTTTCTACAAGAACAACAGAAGACAACATAGAGGCTCACCAACAGGAAGGTGGTCGCCAGCAGCAGCAGTTTGATGTGTGACTCCAAACTCAGTGGAACTGGAAGAATGAAATAGATTTAGAAATGGCACGATTATTAAATAGGAATATGGTGTAAGAGGCCAAAATATGGAGGCTCTGAAGTGCAAATCACAAATTAAAAAGGTAAAGGTAGGTATCGGCTGATTGGATGGACGTACTGTCCATGTGTCCTGTGTTTTTGTTTTTTTTGCAATTTGCCAATGTTTTTGATTTGCGGGTGTGTTTTATTTGCTGTTGTGAATTGCATTTCTGGCGTGCTTCTACAAAAGGCCACATCTTTTCAGCGTAAAGTGCAGGATCAGAGTATTGACAGGGAAGAAAAGAAAAGCAGGTGATGCCGATAAATAAAAAATCGGATGAAGCCTCTCAGTGCTCTGGAGTTTACGTTCAGTGTAGGAGAGTCGTCTTTGTTTTGTGTCGCTGGGGAAAAAGTGAGAAAGACTTGAGCAAGGTGATGCTCTTCATAATGTTATTTAGTAAAATAAAGTTTTTGTTTTGGCTTCCACAGGAAAACATGACAAAAAGAAAATGATAATAAAATGTTAGAACTCACCCTCCAACCCAAAATATTCATGGTCCATGTTGCGTTCATCATTGAAGCCAGGCCATCTCTTCCATATTGTGCCAATTTTCTCACCAATGTTTGAGACAATCTAAAAGCCATGAAATGCTGAATGTGAGAAAATCGTTTATAATTTTTTTATTTTGGCTTACTTGAATGTAAATACCTGAAACTGCTGGTTGGAGAAACAGCGACACGGGCAGCAGGGGCCCTGGATCCTGATGGGGGACGCTCCCTCTGAATCACACACCTCCAGGAGAGGGGTGAACATGCTCCACCTGGAAGAGCAGCCGGCCAACGCGGAACAACTTAACACGCTTCCTGGCATAATCATGCAATAAGGAACCTGGCAGATGCACTGGCCAGTACTTCACACAGTGGCGCAGCCCAGCCTTGCTGCTTGGTTGATCACATTTTCAGCTGTCATGATTCTGCAGCACCAAAACCTTTGTTTGCTCGGTGTCGGAAGAGTTCACATCGGGGCATGCTTTATTCGAGTGCAACTGAGGGAATATTTATACCAAGTAGATCTCTGGTCACTGAAACCTCTGCCAGGTCAGTCTTAATTGGACACAACTTTGCCGAGTGTTGCTTCTGGAAAACTCTAAATTCGACACACAGGCACCCCGGCTAACCCTGGAGTCAGACTCGGGCCACATGAAGAAGGAAGTATTTTGGTTTGCCTGCAGGAGACAGGGGGAATACATTCCCATTAAGGAGGATGTTGCATTCCTTCCTCGCCAGTCCAGCGCAGCTCTGTTGCTGTGTCTCCATGCAGACAGCTGTTCTGTGCATTAACCTCTCCCTGGTTTAGACTGCACTACACGCCCGGCTGTTTGGAACAGTAAAGGCTCCCAATTGCTATTTACAGACAGGTCTGGGCAGCCACGGTGGTTCAGGGTGGCCCAAGGCTGAGAGCAACATGGAAAATGTCTCACGTTACAATTGTTTAGTTTGAGAATGTGTAGTATTAAGACGGCTGGTTCAATACTCTGATGGCAGGAGGTGTGGAAGGGGTTAAAGTGTTGATTCAGCAAAAGGACAAAAGACATTAAAAAAAATGTAACAGTGCCCAGCAGGGTGTCCTTTAAAACTGGATGAAACACAGAGGATGCTGTCACCGACTTTCTATTGCAAAGTCTGAATTGCTTTCAATAGGTGTGAATCTGTGTGAACAAAATCAAACTTCACTACCAGCATGTTTGGATCATACAGTCCTGTGGTTTGGATGGAATCTCAGACAAACATCCCAAAACCTGTTGAATAAACTTGCTGTATAACTAGATAACATTAAGGGGTAACTAAGTTAGGATATTCCTTCAAATGTCTTTATCACTAGTACCTGATTCTATTCTGTGTGACTATACCCTGTATGAAGTCTTGTTATTACTGATATTTTGCTGTTTTTTGGATTCTTATTCTTATTCTTATTCTTATTTTAAGATTGAAAAAGTGTGTTGTAGTTTCATTTCAAAGTCCAACTCCAGTGGTAGAAGAAATACACACACTTTAAAAGGAAGATTATTAATATTGCAGATTAAAAACACAGGTACTCATCCTGAATCTCTTTAAGCCCCCCTCTGGAGAGTTTTTATTTTAACACGTCAGCCTTCGTGCTTTTTATATGATTAAAGGCATATTTAGAGACATAAATAAGCAGTCAGCACCATGGTTGAGTATTTCCACCTCAACACTGCAGTAAACAAATGCTAGCATTAAAAAAAGAAATTCTGACAGCAGTGTTTGTGATACACAAACATAAGAAACCAATCCCATAAACTTATGGGTGGAGCTCAGTAAGTTTAAAAGGCTCCTCAACTGCAGGTGGCGCTGTGGGGGTGGGGAGACATAGAGCAGGGGCAGGGTCAGTATTAGCATATTCACAGTTGCCAATCACAAAATGAGGAGGGAAGGTGTAGAGTTATATTTAGGTCATTTTAAGGTCATGAGGAGATTATGTTTTGAATATGTAATTTTGAGGAACAAAGAAGAGTTTTAGTGGTTTAATAAGCTACTGTAGTGGGACTTTAAGTAAAATTACAGAAGCATTAGCAGCAAAATGCATGTTCAGTAAAAGTAAAAATACTCATCATGTAGGATAATTTCTTTTAGAATTATAATGTTTTTTATGTCATGAGCTCAATCTGTAAAATCAGAAAAATGATTATAGATGTTAACGGAGTACGGCATTTCCCTCTGAGGCTTGGTGGAGAAGAAGTAGGAGAAAATATACTCAAAGTCCAAGCACCTCCACATCACAGTTAAAGGTTCACTGTGTACAATTTAGTGACATCTAATGGTGAAGTTTCAGGTTGCAGCTGAATACCCCTCACCCCCTGCCTCCTCTTCTGAACATAACATGAAAGAGAACCTGTGGCAGTTGATATAAAAACAAAAAAAAGGTGTTCACTGTAGTTTGTCCAGTCTGGAATACTATAAAAAACATGGCGGCCTCCGTAGAGAGGACCCGCTCCTGATGTAAATATAAAGTATCTAAATATAAAGGGGCCATTCTAAATAAGAGTGTAAAATTTAGATGAAACAGTCCTAGTGAAAACATCACTAGGACTGTTTTATATTCAATTTCTGCCGTTTCACCTAAATCTTACACACTGAACCTTTAATTACAGTACTTGATTAATGTACTTTCCACCAAGAACACTGGAAGCAGATCCCGCTCGCCCTACCTCTGGCAGACGGTGCCAATAAGATTTTTTTGAGGCGTGTAGACCCTCATCTCCATCAGGCAGCAGCCGAGGCAGCAGGCGTCTGCCCTGAGAGGCCTTTCAAAATAAAAGAGCTGGCAGCCCTGACAGTCGAAGACCTTCAGTGTACAGGCCCGAGCTGGACCACAACACTGGAGACACACACAGGAGCTCTCTGGCAGGAGGGAGACATTAAGTAGAGAGTGAGAATACACTGAATAACATCATCAGACAAGATCAATGTTCTCAGTTAAGACACAGGGAGCTGAACATTCACCTTCCACCACCACAAATAACTGTGACCTGCTGCCGTGTGTGGTGATGCTGTAGATCCTTCTGGGAACACACTGTGGACCTGCAACAACAAAGCTTGGCTCACTCCAGGTGGAGAAGTGTCTGCACTGCAATTATCCTTTCTACACACAGACACACACATATACACCTGTGTTTTCTTACCTTGTAACTCAGGCCGAGCACTGACATGAATCTGACTGACAGTTTCCAGCACAGACATGAAGTCCGATCCTGCCGCACCACCGAGGCTCCGCTCCTCCATCCCGAGCCGGTTCATTCCCTCAGGCGGCTGCGTGGAGCCGTTCTCCATCTTCCTCTCAGGGGCCGGGACTGAAAGCTGCTCATCAGAATCCCAGTCAGGGGCCGTTCTGTGGGGTTTGGGTCCAGGCGAGTGAGACTGGCACTCGCAGCGGTTCTGGAAAGCCCTGAAAATCATCTGGATGTGCTTTTCTCGTTCCAGTCGACCAAGAGGAAGAGGCTGTCTGGTCACAGCTGACATGGTATGAAACTGAAAATATACAGTTATTTTAAAAAGGATAATGAGTCAACTCAGTGTTCAGCTCTGTCTGAGTTAGTCATGGAGTTGTACTTTTCAGTGTGACAGATGTGTATGAAACGTCACTTGTTTCGAGTTAGAGAATACAATAAGGGAAGATATTAGAGGCAACGAAGAAGTAATTCAATGTTTTCCATGGGGTCGAATAGCCTCCATTTCAGCAACATCTTATTTTTTGGGACTTGTCGGACAGTTTTTTATGTGTGACTCTTAAATACAAAGTAACAAGCTTTTCAGTCGAAAGAGGATTTTCCTCCTTCCAAAGTGTCATTTAAATAATTCTTAGGTGTCCAAAGATAAAATAACACAGTATGTTCATTATTTACCTTGGAAATAATTTGACAAAAGGTTGTGTGAAAGTAGATCACTGAAGACAAACGAAAAATGACATTCTTTTGAAAATGGAAATATGGGAATCTAGGCTGAGAACCACAGATAGTTAATAAAAACCATTCAACACACAAATTTGAGTTTAAATGCATAAGCAGCTATTGTTGTGAATATCCTTTTAATACAAAGTCCTTTTTTAAGTCTTTTTTTGAAATTGATCTATAAATCTCACATTTATAAAGGATGAAGATAAAACTAAGCAGCTTTTCTTCGACCACACAGATGGTTCCCTGGCAGCAGCAATATAAACAATGTCCGGCCAACCTGAGCTTCTTTTACATTCACATCACACTCTCACAGTCCTGTCGCACAGTTTGGTCTCATCCTCCAACATTGTATATTCCACCACAACGCCACAACGATGAGGTCGGCATTTCCCTACAGCACATATCCTCATTTTATGTGACATAACGGAGCGTAAAGACAGCAAACAGCACACATGAAATTTAAATCTTTAGCTTACCATCAGTGTTCAGCCTCCAGACTCTGATCATGTCGCTGCGAGAGGAAAGAGACGAGGCCGACGCTCACGAGTCCTCAGGATCAGGAGTAGTTGAGCGACACCCTCTCCACCACCTCTGTGTGTTTATTTTGTGTGAATATTCACATAGTAATGTTTGTTTGGTGTGTGTTTGTGTCTGGAGATGTCACTCCCACTCTTGTTCCCCACAGCTCTCAGTCTTACCCCCCCACCCCCCACGCCCCCCAACTCTGTTTCCATCCCAACTAGCCGGATCTGCCTTTTGTTGGGTTAGAAAGGCATCACTCAGCCATGTAATTGAAATCCTGCTTCTGGAGGTGGGGGGGGTGGGGGGGGGGGGGGTGCTGCACAATGGGTCTGTGTTTTTCGTGGGGGTGTTAGCGCTCTCGAAATGTGCCTTCATAGAGGTGTCAAACATGGGACTGACAAATCTTCTCAGACAGCTGTAATCACGTGATTACAGACGTTCTTTTATTGATAAAAGCATCTGTTTGGAACATTTGGCTGTTAACTGTCCACATGTGTGATCAACACTGATCCCGAAAGGCAAAACGCAGTAAACACTGTGCTGACAACAAGAAAAAGCAACTTTCTTCTTTTTTTTTTTTTTGTTATACAACAATGAATTGAACATTTTTCAACCTTAAACAAAAACTTACAACTGAAACCAGTGTGCATCATCATGGATCAAACGCGGCGTCCACACTATTGTGGAGTGGTGCCCTGGATCCTTTGGTATGTGCAACTTCACCTCTATGACGGTCCACACAAGCAACTGAGAATGTGTGCAGAGAATACACAACAGTTGTATCTTCTCCGTTGCTCTGTCGTTAGTGAAAGATCATTGACACATGTCGTCAGACTTTCACTTTTGGTAAAGCGAGGAAATCTCTTGATTTCTCACTGCTCACATTCCACTGTCACTCATATCAGAGATGTTGTTCAATGGAGGGAGATACTTCTTTGGATCGCCCAGGAAAGGTGAGGAGGGAGGCTGGTTGAAGTGGCCCATCAGGAAGATCCCAATAGTGCCGATGAAAAACACCAGCGTCATGACGATGAAGCAGACTCTGTCGATCACCCGGGCAACCAGGAACCACTCCTCATTCTCCTGCGTTTAAGGACAGAGGTAAGAGATTGTAAGTGTGATATTTCCACGTGCGTATATAAAGGTGTGAATGTAAGAGCTCACGTTCTGGAAGTTGTTTTGCTGCCGTGCAGTCTCTGCGATATGTTTGCACGACGCCACACACTGCTTCAGCTCTGGAGAGGCGTTCGCCAGGCTGGCACCGAGCTGCTCAACTGTGCCGCCCTCCATCCCATCATCTGAGTCCAAATCAGACCAGAGAGTCATGTGGTTACACGGGGAAATACATTGTCATGTGCACTCAAACATCTTCAGACTCATTCACTTACGTAGCTTCTCTAATACTGACTTCATCAGTCCGTTTCTTTCTTTGAGTCTGGCAAACATGAGTTCGGACCGAGCTGTTTTCATCACGTATTCCTCCGCCTTGATGATGAGGGTCATGGAGCTGCGGCGTCGGCAGGGAACCAGGAACACATGGTTTACGTCTGTATTCGGAGTTTTGCCGTTTCCGGTTGCCATGGTGTTGTCGTTGTTTGGTGTCCAGGGCTGCATCTGCATCCTCAGCAGTCGAGGCAGGATGTTGAGGAGGATCTAAGAGGGACAGCAGGTCAAAGGGTAATCCAGTGGCAAACACACTGATGTGGACTTGTCACAGTGTAGCTGCTTATTGGATATTCCACTGAGAAAAGAGGATGCTCACCTTTCGGACTTTGTCTGACATTATGTGGGTGTTGGGGGTCCTCAGGGACACGTTGAGGACAATCACACAGTTCATCACGACCATGGTGGTCACTGACATCACAAACATCAGATACCTGTCGCCAGAGGTTCATAAATCACACATATCGATTCTGATCTGAAATCCTATAGAGTGATGCACGTGAACTCACTTTCCAATAAGAGGCACCGCTTTAGAAGTCTCTGGAACCTTCTTGGAGATAAGGAGGAGGAACACAGTCTGACCCAGAAGAGTTGCAATAGACATCGTGCACTTCTGACCGCCAGCTGCAAAAACCAAACCACACACGGCAGCATTCAATCAGACTGGTGAGGTTTTGTGCTTCAAAAAAACATTTGCACTGGAATGGCACTCATGTAGAGCACATAGCTCCCCCAAAGGCCCAACAGTCCCCTTCTGAAACCACGTTTAAAATCACAAGACCCAGATTTTTACTTGGATCTGTGTATCAAATTTCACCCACTCATAAATATCAGTCCCCCAAACATGACTGTTTTTGTTCTCATCAAGATCCATGAATTATTCTCTGAGAAATCAAGGTAAATGTCAAAAACACTTTATCTCACACTTTCAAGAAAATTTAATGGGTTCTCCCCTGACCAATACTGCATCCTTCCAACAGGTTTCGTTGTTACAGAAGATGTTACAGCTTTTAAAGAAACAAAGGGAAGACAAAGACCTTTGGCAGGTAAGTAGTAGACGAGCAGGCAGAGCGAGGAGAAGAGCACACAGGGAGCAATGATGTTGATGATGTAGAACAGGGGCTTTCGCTGGATGATGAGGAAGAAGACCACCTCCTGGTACTCGCGCTCGTCCTTCGTGTACTGAGTGTTGATGACTTTCTTGGCCGGCCTGTGTTTGATGACCCACTCGCCATTCTCTACCAGCAGAGATTTCAGTGTTGGTTTCATGTTGTGCATTTATTTAAAATCCATCATTTAAATGTGTCATATAGGTTTATTTGTTTGTACCTGTGAAAGCTTCTGGATCAATGTCCACCCACTCCAGCGTTTGGTTGTCCTCCTGTTTGAGCACCAGTTCGATCTCATTGGCGCTGTAAGTCTGAGAGCTGCACACGGGGGAGAGAACATGTTGTCTGTCTCCACAGCAAACACACAACCATCAATTCACTCTAACAATACAGCACGGTGACTGAAGGAGGCACCGTCTCTGCTGTGTGGATCATTGTAACACAAAGGAACCTGACAAGCAAATAAACAAGGCCGTAGCTAAGATTTTACAGATATTGGGATTAAAACTAAAGCTTTTCATTTACATTAATGTTTTAGATTTAATTTGCTTCAGAAAATAAAATCTCCTGACATTATATTCTGTTTCAAAGCCGTATAGTACCGGAATTGTAGTATAAGAAGTATGAACATGTTTACAACACTATTGTATTTTACATCCCTTACATAATTTATACTATATAAACAATAATCTTGTTTTTATTTATCTTGTAATCCAAAAATACAAACAATTACACAAAACTGTATATACACAAAATACACAAACAACAACTAAATTAATTGATTAAAAAGGAAAAATAGATGAAAATTATGAGGCTAAAGTTATAATTACTTTATATTATATTATATTATAATTTATGTAAATGATATAATATTATATTATCATCATATTAATGGTTTTTATTGTAATCTGTCTAATTTATTTCACCTTGATTTACCTTCAGGGATCAATAAAGTCTTATATTTGTGTAGATTATCAGAAATGAATTAATACATGAAAGACAAAGAATGAACTGGTTTGATTTATGTGGAGTTACAGTATCTTGTGTTTTGTAATTGTACTTCAAATGCACTGTTCACTGGTGTGAATCGTCCAAACCCGGCAGATCATGCCTCCACTCACCGGAAGACCATGGTGCAGTTCTGCCAGTCGAAAGGGAAGTAGTTGACAGTGATGGCACAGGCACTGCGGTAGATGGCAGGAGGCAGCCAGTACACACAGCCGTTAGGAGACACAAGTGCGTTGCAATAGAGAGCGACCTCAAACTGTCCATCCACACTGCAGAGACGAAGACAGAGGAGAGAGAAGCTGACCGATTAACTGTTGGCGATTTGAGCGCAAACACACACACAGGAATTTATTGATGAACATTTTATATGCAGAGATTTGTAGATCTAGCAAATACAGCAAAAAGCTACTCAGCCTCACTGATATTCCACAAGCGTGCTATTTTCAAGGATTGGAGGCAAGGGAAGAAAAACTGCCTCCGAAATATGTTTTTAATATGATGTTGTGTAATTGCAATTACATCACAAGGTCTCTAAGCACCGAATAGACATTTATACAACATCACTTTCTTCTCTTGTTGTGCACGGCTCATTTTTCAACTAAAGTCTCTCCTGACAGTTTTATTTCTCTCTCATTGGTTCCTTGACTGAACATATATCGGAACCTTTTTGAAATCATGCTCATAAGAGAAGGTTGATACACCCACTTGTTTTCCAGGATGACGTCTGGCAGCCAGATGCTCTTGGAGGGGATACGTAGGTCAGAGGTGATGTTTCCGTACAGCGCCGACCTGGGCGGCTGGTCCCATCTGAGCCTGTAGTCACACCATTGCTGCAAACGAAAATACTGAAGGTTTGACTTTTGACCGTTGTTTGTAAATGTGCCACGATAAAATTCAGCATCCTTGAAACAAGAATTCAGCAGATGATGTGTGTGTGTGTGTGTGTGTGTGTGTGTGTGTGTGTGTGTGTGTGTGTGTGTGTGAGGTCACCATCTCGATCCAGACACTGGTGGTGAGGGCCTCCTCCTTTTCATTCTGAGGAGAGGTAGTTGAGGAGACAAAGTTAACAAAGGCCTGGTCAGCCTAATCAGAAACACCACAGAGTAGACATCACCCACCAGGGAGATGAGGTTGGTGAGCGTCATCTTGATGTAGACCGGAGTGATGTCCCCGCTCTTCTCCATGGGCCGAACGTGCTTGTTGTAGCCCCTCATCAAATCCTTAATAAGTTCTCCTTCAAGGTTGAGGGCAGATGCTGCAGGAAGTGGACACAGACCGGGGGTGAGGGATTTAAAGTGGAACTCAATTTCACACACGATTTTGTTTGTCATGAGGAGTGCGACAGTTGTTTTGCTAAAAAGACAAATGATCCTCATGACATCACAGATTTATCTTGGCATAGACGTGAGATAACATTAGTCTTTAAGTCTTTGATTTAGGAGCATCTTAGGGGCACACTATCAAAGATGCTAATGCACGATAGGAAATGTAGGCTGCATTGTGTTTGGAGCTCGAACCAGACCAGGGACTAATAAGTGGGATATCTCAGCCTCTGCTGCTTCAAACTAATCAGTACAGGAGAGAAGAAGAAATGTTTCGGAGACTGATTATTACGAGTGCGTGTAATTTGGTGCAGATACGAATACAAATATGCATCTGGAAAAACTTAAAGTGGCTTCAAAGCTGTTGGGCTTTGGCCGAGGTATGTGAGTGACCTTGTAGGTTTTTCTGTATGATTAAATTCAGGAAAATTATTTTAAATCTAGAAGAGTGCCTTGGCTTAGGCCCCTCTATTGCCATATTAAAGACAAAAATCCTGGATCTGCCCATTTTTTCACTTCCACACTCTGATTTACACAAAGTTTCATGGAAATCAGCCCAGTAGTTTTTGTTAAACAATAAATTGACAAACAAACGCAAACCTTTGTAACAAGAGGTCAGTAAGTGCAGGGCTCTTAATGAATGAGCTGAATAAATGAAGTCCACTACAATGTTTGTCTCATTTAACAACAGACTGAACAGAACAATAATGAATTTTACACTGAAACATGTTTAACTTGAATGTCTCTCAATTGAGCACATATACAACCTCCAAGGCACAACAGTCCCCTTAAATCCATTCAAGCTGGACCATATTACACACACTCATAGATATCAGTTCCCTGAATGTGATGATGATTCTTTTCATCAAGACACATGAAGTATTTTCTGAGAAAACTGTGAAATTGTTGAAAAACGCAGTTCTGTTAAAGAAATGTTTGTAGATCATTGTGTGGGGAGCACTGCTGTTTGTTTCAGTGTGTTTTGTTTGAATGGAAGAAAAATAGGCCTAATACTTTAGTATTACTATAGTACCATAAAAGTAATTGTCTGTTATTATTGTGTAATTACATTTAGATGAGTCAAAGGTTATGACAACCAGGCCCTCGTGAAGAATAACTTAACGTTGTTATTTCTGTTTTTCTTCATTATCTTCTCATTACTGTGTTATTGAGTCTGTACAAATCTAAAGATCTGACCTCACAAATTCACACCGATTCATGCACACGCCCAGGACATATAGTGTCGTCTGTATCAAACATGGCAGCAGGTTGATAATCCAGCGTTCCTACCTGTGGCAGAAATCATAAACACCCTTATGAAGAGCGACAGAGAGCGCAGACGTCCAGGATCCATCAGTGTTGTGTGTTGATGCCGAGACAAAGCTCTGATCACTAATCTGATACACACTGACACTGCTTGATAGAGTCACTGGCACTGAGCCTGTGTGTGTGTATGTGTGTGTGTGTGTGTGTGTGTGTGTGTGTGTGTGTGTGTGTGTGTGTGTGTGTGTGTGTGTGTGTGTGTGTGTGTGTGTGTTTCCCAGCAGAAGTTAGGGCTCACGCTGATGGGAGGGTTGAGGTTTGGAGGAATGATTGGAGGTTGGTGGGGGAGTTGATGATTGTTAGGGTTAAATCCAAGAGTGTATTTCCAGTACTGCATAGCCAGCTGTCACACGCACGCACACACACACACACACACACACACACACACACACACACACACACACACACACACACACACACACACACACACACACACATTATACCCAGTCCATGTCTGCCCTCCAGTGTTAAGGTACACCATCAAAACAGACACTCTATTGTAATTCTCTTGGTCGCACCTGGCTGCTGTCATTCAGTCGTCCACACACAGAGAAAATAAGATAAGTTGTGGACTCTTTGGGCGCAGCGATCTCTCAAGCTATAAACAGCTTTTTCCATTATACTTAAATGTGTCCTCTATAATAAAAGGATTAAAGGCAACGAAGATTAGACGGGAAAGACAAAGCAGCAACATAATGTGTGTGTGCGTGTGTATGTGTGTGTTTGTGTGTGTGTGTGTGTTTGTGTGTGTGTGTGAGCCCAAAAACAGTACAGTGGAAGAGAGAACAGGTGATAACTCAGCACACTCTCTGTGATGACTGATCAGGCTCTGTGGAGGTTGCTGACCCATTTGTGGCCTGTCATTACTGTATGTGTGTGTGTGTTTGTGTGTGAGAGATCCATGTATTACTGATGTTGTGGGGTCCTAAATCGGTTTACAAGGTCACATTCTGGGAACTTGTCGTTCTTATGATGACAACAATTGCGTCCCCATAACGTAAATCATTAGATTGAGGTTAAGGTTCGACTTAAATTAAAGTTATGTTAAGGTTAGGGTTAGGCAAGTTGTAACTATGGTTAAAAGTAGATTAAGTCTCTAGGAAATCAATGTAAGTCAATGTAATGTCCTCTGAAGTCATGGAGACACAACTGTGTGTGTGTGTGTGTGTGAGTCACAGAAATACTTGATCCTGCAATGATACAACCCAATTCCCACACATACATATTAACACCCAAGTCAGGGACAGGAGTTGATGAGTTGCAACAAAAGTATGTGTGTGTGTGTGTGTGTGTGTGTGTGTGTGTGTGTGTGTGTGTGTGTGTGTGTGTGTGTGTGTGTGTGTGTTTACACAGCTGTTTCACTCATATCCCTGCTTATCCCTCTGTTGGGACTTGAGCCGGGCAAACAACGGACTTCGAATAAGGGGCAGACTTTAATTTTGAAGTTACTCAGGTTAATTTGGGCTCATCATCAGAGCCTCGACCGATCGGCCGCTGAGACCTGGTGACCACTGTTAGGCGGACACGGGTCATGAACACAGCTGACATGGGGCTCGTCTGCGATGCAAGGGTGTCACATCCTCGAGCAACAGTTGTCTGCACTTACAATGTTTTGACAGACAATAAGAGACTGTAAAGGTCAGTTCCCATAAAGACAGGCAGGGACGTACTGTCAGCACAGCAGCTGCTGTGTTTATGGCAACGATTAACCTAAGAGGGTTTGAGGTCAACCCGGGGTCATAATAAGAGAAACCAATCGGCATCAAAGGCTGTCTCAACTGAGACAGGTTGGATCTCGACAGAACTGCAAATACTTCAGGATTAACAGCATTAGTGTTGGCTAATGTGAATCTCTCACATTAGAAGCTCGATGTAGATACGTTCAACACAACATGCCATAGCATTATAACAATTTTATTCATATATATAGATTTTTTTTACAAAAATACAAAGGATTTTTCTCTATACAAATAAATATGATAGGAATAAAGATAACATGAATAATATATACAGTGTGAGTGCATCACAACAGGCTCAACCTTTGCAAAAGACAATGACAATATGAATAACTTATCATTTTGTACAGATTCATAAGTTAGACAAGGTTATGTCTCCAACCACGTAAAAAAGAAAAAAACCTGCGGCGTGATGGGCGGTCGAGAGTTGGGTCGATACATTCATGGCTGTGTTTTCATTTCGAGCGAACGTCAGGCTCTCAGGCGGGGAAAAGAAAACAATGCTTTTCACAGGAGACCTTAAGTTTCTGTGATGTGCATTTTCTTTTGTGTGTGTGTGCGTCTCAAGGATTTCCCAGTGCCTCTCAGACACGTCTCTCTGAGTCTGAATGTCTCCATCCCTTTTACCTTCATGTTATCCCACTTCACTGTAACGATGAAATCAAGTCTTGAGCGCCTCCAGTGCCATAGCGATGATCCTTGGTACACTGCGGTAGAATGACTCATTCTCCAGGCCGACGAGACTGTAGAAGGTTAAAGGTCGTCCTCCCACCAGTGCCCTGACCCGCGCCTGGTAGAGTCCTCGATCGTTCTTTGAGCTCAGATCAACTAACACCTGAATAAAAGACACAGACACAGTTAGCGGAGCAATTCAGACATTATTAAACGATGCACCAGTGTACATCTTCTTAACTTCTACAGTCTTTTCGGATAATTCACCTCTTGGAAATTCATGCGCAGGTTTTTGTTTGGGATGTTTAGGACCCAGCTGTAGGAGTCTCTGACTTGGCTGACCTGCTGTGAGGATTCTCTCACTCCAGAACAAACTACCGGACAAATAGAAAAATATTTCATTAGATAAAGTACATGGCTTATTCATAAAGGATGTAAAGGTATTGAATGAACTGGGTGTGACACGTACTTTTCCCGCTCACTCCAGGTATCTGCCTCTTGTGTAGAAGGCTCCTGTACTTCCTCTGAAGACTTTTAGGCTTTACAGCATTCACAGTTTGTCTGGGGTCAGCCGTCATGTCTCTGTGCTCGCCCTCAGTCACTGTCTGGACAATAGTGGTTGGCTGAACTGGTGACACTAGAGTTTGTAATTCTGTTCCATCTCCAGTCTCAACAAAAGTAAAATCCTCAGACGTGACGCTCCATGTTACATCAGGAAAAGTGTCTCTACTCGATGAGGTTTCACTTTGAGACGCATCTTTTGGCACAATCTCATCTTGTGTTCTCAAATGTTCAATTTCATTCATCAAGGCTTTTAGGAGTGACCACAGCTCCCGGGATTCCTCCTTGGATGAGAGAGCGGCGTGGAGCGGCTTCCCGGAAGAAGACGTGGGGAAGGGGGGACTGATGGGAGACTCTTTTTGGAGGTAGGTTGTGTCCAGGTGCATGACGGGAGGAGCCGCTCTAGAGTCCAATTTAGATCGCAGAGCTGAGATGACGGATCGATATTGTCCCTCCAGCTGATGCACAGAGGAGTCTTCCATCTGGAGATGTGAGAATACAGATAGATATAAAGATTATCTTAAAATAAACATCAAGAGTTTATTATAGATAGATAGATAGATAGATAGATAGATAGATAGATAGATAGATAGATAGATAGATAGATAGACAGATAGATAGATAGATAGATAGATTGACAGATAGACAAGTGACATGACGACTTGCAACATTATCCTTATTTTAGACATTTTAGAAATCCACCACCAAACCGCATCTACCTGTGAGAAAAGGTTGTGCTCCTGTGATGCTGGCACAGAGATGTCTGTGGATGTGTCAGTGTGCTGTTTGTCCAGGTCCTCAGCCATGGTCCTCAGGTAGTTCTCCCAGTCATCCACCATAGGGCCCACCTCTTTGAATAAGGCGGGAGGAAGTGGTGAGGGACCCTGCTCTTCAGGCACCACAGCTCCACCAAGCTGTTCTGCAAGTAATAAGGCACCTGTTATAATAGTGACCTAAAAAACTCAAATTTTTAAGATAACAAGGTATCTGAGGGTATCTAACCCTAACCCTGTTTCTCTGCCAAGGAAGTTATGTTTTCACACACCTTAGTTCGTCTGATATTTGGCAGCATGACACAAAAACTACAGGACGGATTACCAGGAAACTTGGTGGAAGTTTTCCACCCATTTCCCATTTCAGTTTAAGTGATTTCTTTTTAAACATTGTGGGATTACATTTATACCAATTTCCTATAGGGCTGATATCTATGACAGCATGAAATCTGGAGCAGCTTGATTGAATTAAAGGGGACTCTTCTGAATGCCCTTCTACACTGTTTATAAGTTCTCTTTACATTTGATCTGCAACAAGTGGCCGATGATGTACCTTCTATCTGTGTGAGACATTGGCTCAGCCCCAGGTCTCTCCTCTCTCTGGTGTGAATGAAAGCTGTGCTGTAGATGTGCTCCACCAGCTGAGGCAGAGTCTGGGTGAAGAAGGTCAAGTCCACCTTGTCCCTGATGTAGTCTTCGGCTCTCTGGAGGAGGTCCAGCAGGGTCTGCAGGAATGAACGCATCTCTAGGTGACAGAGAGTAAAGAGAAGATCAGAACCTTGCATTACGGCAACATTTTATTTACATTGTACACTGTATATTGTAAGTAACTATAAGAGATTTTATCTTTACTTACGACATTTCTTGAAGCGGGTGAGGCATTTGTCCTCGGCCATGCGGCTGCAAGTGCTGGCAGACTGACCCCGGGGACAGGTCAGGGTGTAGAAGTGACATAAGGAGCTGAATTCGGATCTTTGTTCCTCCTCTGTCATCTCTGTTGTCTTTAGTAGCTCTGGACACGTTGGCTCCCGGCTCCCAAACGACTCTTTAAAAAGCATGAGCATTAACAATACTGTTATAGATCGTATTTTAACATAGATAGATATACTATAGGTAGTTCGTCAACATATTTCAGTTCGGTGTTTTATGCTTCTTTGGTTGAAACTCACTCTGAATCTCGGCCTGAATCCAGTCAGAGAAAGCAAAAACCCGTGTGTAGACTCCAGGCTTGCCTTTCTCTCCACAGCCGTCTCCCCAAGAAGTGATTCCATAGAGCTGGAAGCGACCGGAAATTCGATCTTGGTAGATCAGGGGACCTCCAGAGTCTCCCTACAGATGAGAGAAAATCCACCAAATATTTAAAAAGCTGGTTTTGTTCACAGAAATCCCTATTTTCACCCAAATAAGGTGTGAAAAATCTGAAAACAAGGTGACTCTAACTCTCACCTGACAGGAGTCAATGCCTCCAGAGAGATAGCCTGCACACAGCATGGTGTTGGTGACCAGCTCTTTGCCGAGTGCACTCTTACAGGTGCTCTGAGGCAACAGGGGAACCTTGGCCTCCATCACGACGTCAGCAGACGGTCCATCTATTTATGAAAAAATACACACAGAAATATTATATGAGTATTGACAGGTTTTAATATTTATCATCAAAAGAACAATTTCTTTTAAATGAAATAAAAAGCATCCCAGTTTGCTTGCAGGAAACTGATGCATAAATAACTTTAAATATAGAATATGTCCTCCACTCACCCTCATAGAGGGAGCCCCAGCCTGCCACCAGACACGGGCTGCCAGTAGGGGGCTCCATGCCAGAAGGCAGACACACCGGGGTGACATGTTCAGACAGGACCACTGGTGATGTCAACTCCACCAGGGCTATATCGTTGTTAAATGTCTTTGGGTTAAACTGCAGAAGGAGGAGAGAGTTTGATTCATTGATTCATTGATTCATTGATTCATTGATTCATTGATTTCCTGACAGACTGATCTGGATTTTTGACCGTTTGGATAGTTATTACCTTGGGATGAGGAATGATGCGGTTCACTTTGACAACTTGTTCATCAGGGTCAGTCTTGGTGATGTCAAACTCCCCCACTACGGCCGTCCAGTAACTCTCACTGCGACTGCTTAAGAGGAGGGAACAAGGAGAACAACGGGGAGTGAGAAGGAGAGAAAAGAAATTGTACAATCATTTCAAATGCTACAGACAAAATAAAGTCTCTGCTACAGTTGCAGTCACACATGTCGCTTACCCTGCAAAGCAATGTGCAGCAGTAACCACCCAGGAGCTGTCCACCAGGACCCCTCCGCACATCAGGCCTCCATCTAGCTGCAGGTTGACCAGCCAGGGCCAGCTGCCTGGAGGAGCAGGGTAGCCGCCCACAATCCTGGAGCGAGGCTGAGTGGCGTTTTGCACCGCGGCCGACCTCTGGACCGCACACCGCTGCAGGGACAGAGAAACACTGATGGTCAAGAAACTATTCTCTTTGTGAATGAACAGATTAACATATATGAAAGCATACAGTACTTCTTTGCAATCACACATATCTTTTTACCCTGTGCATGTGTCTGAGTAGCAGGTTCAAGGTTCTGCATTGTGTTCAGCAGGCTGCACTGGAGGACTCGGGCGCTGCAACTCTCCCCCATGATCCTGATGCAGCTCTCCTTGTCCAGTTCACCAGGTGGGCAGCGATGCTGGTAGTATGCACAGGCCTGACTCAGAGCCCAACTCCGCTGTGCTTCATCCTGAAGCTTCTGGGCCTTACTGATGACGTCACAGCTGGGCTCTGACAAGGCACTGGCAGGAGATGCTGTTGGATGAAAAAAATGGAGATCTTGATAAGGATACTACCAAATCATTCTGTAGTGACACTGGAAAAATAGGCTCAACAGGGGTTCAGGAATCAAAATGGAAGTGAGAGTAATGATGTACGTACAGCAGGAGCCAGACAGTTGCCCACAGTCCTGAAACAGACAGGGAACACAACCTCGGCAGCCGGCCTCAACACGACTTCTCTCAGAGGATGCACGCTCGAGAGCAGACAGGGCACTGGTCATGGCCGCCTCAAGAACCACTGTGCCACGATCAGACAGCGCTGTAGGAGAGGACAGGAAGAAACCATGGCAAATTAAAAATAGTTTGAAACGTGAGAAAAGCTAGAAAAGAAGAAATCTGCAGAGAGAGATACAACAACACGGACAATATAACAGCGGTGCATAGTAGTAGCCAGACCCATGCACTAGCTGTGTAAATTATACAGTAAAATCTGTGTGTAAGTTGGCTGCTTCATGACAAGAATTTGCAGTACAGACACCGCAGATTAGAATAAAGTTTGAAGTAATGTGTCCATCACATTCTCATCACATTACCACATGTCTACAAACATCAATACAACATTTAACAGGTTCTTATTGAAAATGTTCATGAAAAGATTGTTGATATCAGAAAAATTATAAATCTGTCTATAGGATATCTGGGTCATCACATGTGAGACTGTCCTTTGCTGTGGGAAGACCATGTGAGCATTAGCATGAACTGGTGAAGCTCTCTGGTGTGTGAGTGTGTGTGTGTGTGTGTGTGTGTGTGTGTGTGTGTGTGTGTGTGTGTGTGTGTGTGTGTGTGAGTGAGTGAGTGAGTGTACAGCCCCCTTTTTCTCATGCTGCTCTTTGAGCTCATTGGCAGCGTGTGAGGGGAGCTAGCTCACGCTCAGCGCGCTGGTGAGGCTTCTACAGACACACTTCAATCGGGCCGCCGACCCTGCAGCCCCCCTCTATGCCGCACCACATCACAGGATAGGCCACTAACAACAACAATGCTGATTGAAGACTTAATTAGAAGGCCAGGGCTGAGCGGGCAGAGGCTGCTGGGCAGGGACAGACCCCAGGGGCACGGGCTGGCAGCCCCGGGGCAACTAGGACCCAGAGTCCCTTGTTCTAAACACTCTAAACACACACCGCCACCACCAGCTGCTTGAATGAAGGTTCTGCTGTACTCAGCCCTTCAACCAGAGAAGGCCAGAGGTCCTTCATCACTGCAGCAATAGACACGTTTACTCTGAAGTAACATTCTTACAACTCTGTCCTGGAAAGTTCAAAAACCACAAACACTGCAAGCTAAAGAAGAAAAGCAACATCCAGGAGTGCTAACTCTCTATTATTCAATGCTTTGGAGACAGTTTAGTCCAGTGCTGAAATACAACGGTCTGTAAATGACTCAGTGCATTATAATATGTTGTATCACTACTTTTAAGACAGAACACCTGCTGCTCTTCACTAAAACACTTGAGCGGATATTTATCCAGACACAAATAAGAAAGTAGAGCTATAACACAACTCAAAGATTCAATGTCATGTCATGCAAATCTCAACTAAGGTTAGATGTTTGAATTCCTTTGAGATACTAGAAGAAAGTGTAGAGAAATGTACCTTTGAGCGCACTCTGGGGCATCCTGTAGACCTCTCTACCTGTCGGGGCCCCCAGCAAGCAACCCAGCCCCATGAACAGCAGTGATGTCAGCAGCAGCATGGCGTCTCAGCATCAGACCTCCACTCGAGACAGTGACAACAAGCAGACTCGCAGGAAGCAGGAGGGACGGCTGGAGAGGATGCTGAGGTGCTGGAGATGAGATGAGGCTCAGCTCCCAGGTCCTTATTGTCCGGTGGCTCTCTGCAATCTTCAACTGTCTCCCTCCTCCTGACTCTCTGGGCTCTCTCCCACACTGTGGTGCAGGGCATCTGTCTGTAAGTTTACTTAGAGGAACAATAGGTGCCTGGAGTGGTCCCTGGTATATATAGAGTCCCCAGGGGAACACCAGCAAGGGGGAGGGGGGGAGAGGATAGGGACGAGAGAGCGAGAGGGAGGGAGGAGGGAGAGATGCTCCCATGGCCAATACACAAACAGATGAATTCATTAAGACTGTGACAGCAAATCGGGCGCAACTTGCCAAGGCTGGACATCACAAAGAGGTTTGGTTCTATGAAAGGAGACAGAGGGAGGGAGAGAGAGAGAGATACAGATTGGGGAGGGGGAGGCGGAGTGATTGGCTGGGCAGCAGGGAAGGGGGTGTTGTTTGAATTAATTAATGTGAAAGACAGGGGGAGAAAGTTATGCAGATAAGGATATGGGCTGATGTGACACTGCAGCAGAGGAATGTACATCGAGGGAGAGATGTCAACGTGCGTCCGAAAAGCCGAGGGTCTGAGCGTGATTGGTGCGAGCGTGGAGATGGAGGGAGGCTGAGTGACAGAGTGTGAGAGAGCGGGACAGAGGGAGAGGGAAGTGTTTGCCATTCTGCATGCCCCTCAAAGAGCGCATTGTCCCCGGCGTCCCTCTGAGGATGCCCACATCAAAGCCGTCCCCCGGGCATCACTTGGCCGCCGCCTCCATTGATCACTTACAGTCTTTTATCCCCCCCATTAAAATATTGTCAGTTCACATCACTTTTGTCTTTCTCTGCTGAACTCTGCTTTTGTTACATAAAGATACATTAAAAGAGTGTTTGTGAATATGATGTATTTTTCCAAGTCCAAAAGAAATTATTCACTGAAAAAAAAAAAGAAAACTTCTAGTGTTTTAGTGCAATTAATGTCAACTACATTTCAGCATGTTCTGAAACAGAAGTAAAACTGACTCATAGACAAAAAGGTTACCTGATGCTTAGATACTTTACAATACAAATATATACATACACACTATGTATAAAAATAGAGCAAAAAAACAATGAAACTGCCAAAGGAGCAAAGCTCAGATAAATTATGAGTGAATATTTGTCTTTAAATCTGAGAAATGTCAAAGAAATGCTACTGCAACTCATCATTTTTAAGATTTAAAGTTCAAACAATAACGATATTGGAGTTACAACTTCAAAAGGAATATTAGGTCTGACGTGTAAAGCATTATGAACAACACCTACTTTAAACCTGAGGATAATGACTAAAAATAGAGCTTGTGCTCTGTAACAAGTCTAATGCACTGCTGTCTGTCCTGGGAGAGGGTTTCCTCACTTCAGACCCTCCCTGAGGTTTCTTAATTTTTTTTTTATCCCTGTTAAAAGGGTTTTTGGGCAATTTTTCTTCACTCTAGTCAAGGATGAAGAGCAGAGGGTGAAGAGCAGAGGATGAAGAGCAGAGGATGAAGAGCAGAGGATGCTGCACCTCGTACAGAAGTTCTTTGAGGCAAACTGTGATTTGTGAATAGGGGTTATAGAACTAAATTGATTGGTTGACCAGGAGAGACAAAGTAATATTTGATTTTGCAAAATCACTGCAGACCAACTGAAGAGAATGTGCATGTACAGTAATCTATGTCAGGCATGCAAATCCGCTTTGCAGCACGGGACAGTAGAGATGTCTTGGCGGTATAATTCAATCAAAAGATAATCAGTTATAAACAAAATGTTCTGTATGTTCAGCAGAAATAGACAGGGGCACGGTCCCAGCCTCCAAGGACACAGAAACAAAGTCTGTGCCGAACCCAAAGGAGGAGCACAAATTGGAGTCAACTTTGAGCCAACTCACTGGCTGAGCGATAAAAAGAGCGGCGGGCCGAATCTAGCAGGGAATTATCAAAGAGTGCCGTCCAGTGCTGCCACAAGCCAGTGCTGACAGCAGAGTTCACACTGACAACAACATACAGTACGTGTTGGAGAGTGTGTGTGTGTGACCGTGTGTTTATGTTTCAGAAAAA
The DNA here is from genome assembly GCA_026259375.1 of Verasper variegatus. NCBI lineage: Eukaryota > Metazoa > Chordata > Actinopteri > Pleuronectiformes > Pleuronectidae > Verasper > Verasper variegatus. Next base: position 11,529,612 of record CM048053.1, on the reverse strand, counting down.
GGTTTGTGCAGCCAAGTCTGGTGAAAGACTGCACACAATCCAACACGTATGCAAGGGAAGAAACAGGCCTCAGGGACAGAGTGAAGACCAGAGTTAGAGAGTACAGCAAAAGGAGTCTGTGCTTTCAGACGTTTGTTAGTGTGTATATGTCTTGTTATGTGCATGGTGCCCCCAGCCCCCTCCGTGCACCCGTGCAGGCACAATGGCCCCTGAGATCTGGGAGCAGACTCAGGCGGAGCGGAGTGGGAACGGCATGGGACAAACGGGCGGCACTCTTTCATTCCTTCCCTCCCTCCATCCATGTTCCCTTTGATGTCCTTCGATTAATTTGCCTTCTGCTCGCTCTTCTTTCATCCATCTCCCGAGCGCTGAGCCTCTCTTTTCTGCTCCGCCGGCCCGGCTCCCTCCACGACCACTGATGTTCGGCCTTATCTATTCGTTTTTCCAACATTGATAGTATTTAATCGTTGTTAATTAAAGGATTATACACACTTTCCATACAATTTACTGGTGCAGGTTTGTGGTGTATGAAACTAAACAAAAAACTCAATCTAAATTTAAAGAACAATCAGTAAGTGAGTTAGGACATGATTAAGGTCACTTAAGGAGGAGATTTACACTGCTACACTGTGTGCAAAACCCTTTTCTGATCTGTTTCATGAATCTAAACCCAACAGGTCTCGTCAAGCATAAAGAAGCTTGTCAAGTTAAAGACATACTGGGTGATGCTGCTTTTAGCCAGAGAGATGAACACAGATGGAACCAAATTCCATAAATAGATTCATTTAAAATGCAAAATTGCTATTATAAAATTATAAAAATATTTAAGTATGAAAAGAAATCAATTAAAATCTCGTCTTTTTTTTGTTCAATTTAATAATTTCACAACATTATTTTAAAACGGGAAAGTGTATGGGAGATTGTCCTCTCAGTCAGAGTCCACTGGCCTGTGATGCAGATTTGAATGACACATTTGTAACAGTTAAATATGATTTTAGGGTTTATGCAACATAATTACAATAGCTTGAAGAGTGTTAAAACAAAGGCTTTTGTTGCTGAAGCATTCTGCACAGATTATCATTACATTCAAAACCTTCCCAGCAGATGGGAGGACTTTAAATAGTCAGTGACGGATGAGAAGCTCATACCAAGGTTGATGTTTTGGTTTTTGGTTACAGAAAAATATAAGTTAGCAAACTGTCTGTGACTTTGTCCTTGATTTTCAATATTACTCATCACTTTACTGGTTAAAAATGTAAAGTATCAAATTACGTCAGACCATTAGGTTTTATGTAAGAAAGGTTGGTACCATTTCTCAGAGCCCATGTGAGACATGTGATGTGTGCGAAACAGCAGTGATTGGACGAGAAACTCATGTGAATGCACAATCATCTGTTGAAGCGTCTGCAAGTAATTTAGTGTGGGCTGCACTGGCCCATCACCGGCAGGCCACTCCAGCAGGTTACATAAAGAAAACCCACAATGCTCAGCATAAAATCACACCACAATGAGAACCTGAACAACAATCGTGTTGAACAACACCCAGGTATTGTGTTCAGTTATGAAACCATTTCTCCCATTGTCTCAGGCAGAAAACAATTGAAATCTAGGTCAGTGGGGTACGCAAGGGAGAAGAGGTTCCCAACATTTCAGCACAGACAGACACTTGAACCCCCCGACAATAGTCAAGCAGAAGCAGCTCATCTGCACATGCAGGCCTGTATTGGGTCATTGTTAGACATGTTGTTAATTAGATCTATTATGACCTCAACAGTCACATTAACTGCCATTAAATGCACATTAATCACCAACTGTTCAATAATGAAATATCCATTCTTCCGAAATAGAGTGGTAATGATGATATGGTTGATTAGGCTGATGAGGAAACACAGATATTTTCCACACAGGCCCTTTGTTTAGATATAAAATGCTTTATGATTATTAGATAGAGGCAGTTGCTGTAATTCTCTCAAAAGAGTGAAGCGTGATGCGAAACCATGCTGAAAAAAGTAGATAATTATAATTTTAGAACTAAATTAGATTCAAATTTGTAACAGGGCAAAACAATGGGGTGGGGCGTCTGAGCATCAGCATGATGCTGTGATGTCCAGTGATACAAGGATGGTTGTATATGTTTGAACTTGGTGTAGCTGTACTTTTTGAAAAGCCAGTAGTAGATATAATAGAACTGGTCTGCTGGTGCATGTCCCTTACCTGCAAGGAAGGAGGACCCTCTGTAAATGTCTCTCAGTGCTGTGGTACTCTGTCTATTTGCTGAATCTGCAAGGGTTTGGACTGTGGGATGAAGCCGGAGAAAAAGAAAACCCACGCAGACAAGGGGAGAGCATGCAACATTTACACAGAAAGGGCCCATAAAGGCAGGGATTCGAACATGGGAAACGTGCTCAACACTCTTCCATCATACCGCCTGAACCAGACTGTAATAAAATCTCACATAATTCTGTGTAACTTACAGCGAAACTGGCCAAGAAGGTAGTTGTAACTCTGGTCTAACTGTAGATTTCAATCTAAAGGTTTTGGTATTGACAGAAGTATTGGTTGAACATACTGTCTAGCTCCTGTCTAGCTGTCTAGACCACCGGGCAGCTGGGGGAGAAAAAGAGGAAACCTCATAGAGTGACTCCAGTCCGTAATGCGCATGCTGCAGCTGACAGGAGAAGGCTGACATCTAGTGTCACAGTAATGAAACTTCTTTTTAGTAGAACTGCAGGTTCGTCTAGTAGAGAATTACCATCTACTGTTGGGAATAATGATGTTCTGCATGATCTGAGTTTACAATATTGAATGCATTAATGAACAGAGTAAGAGAGAAAATAATAACAGGGGCTTATTAGGGTCATGCTTTTAGTAGAAAACATGATTTCTGTCAAATCAGTTGAACCTTAATTGGTTCTTTGTACTGTTCAATGTCAGCAAATGAAATTGTATGTGATTTTAACCGCTTTTAACTGCTCAGTAGCTAATGTGACATCCCATTAACCTAATTTTTGCAGCAACAATACTCTTTTACCCTTGATTTATGTGTATTATTGGCCTAATAAAAGTATAGTATAGCACTTATCTAAACAAGGTTACAAAGTGCTTCGCAAATGAATGTAATAAAATAAAAGGTATTCAGTTCCGTTCAATTTTGAGCACCAAATAATAATATATTCAGGTAAAGACCTATAGAGAAAACTACGGAAGCGTATCGCATTCACTTGAAAAACAAAAGAAAGCTCTGTTTGTCTGAGATAATTATCTCGGAAATTCCAAGATAAATTTTCATTTAAAAAAACAAACAACAAAGGCTCTGTTTTTCTGAGATAATTGTAATCTAGTATTTTGATGGAGTTACATTTTGCATGGATGTTTCGCATAGAGCCCTTGGTCAGTGGGCTACATGTAACTGTTGCACTCTTAGTCTGTTGTTTGGCAACGTTTCTTGTACTAGCGCCATGACGTATAGCGTCACTTAAAACTGTCAGACTCTCCTTCTGTATAAATAACAGTGAACTACAAAAGACTAACAAGCGAAATATTTGAATTATGAACAAAAACAAAAACTTTACTTCCTGTATCTATCATATCTATTGTTATGGTCGGAATTTCCGAGATAAATATCTCAGAAAAACAGAGCTTTTTTTTTTCAAGTGAATGCAATACGCTTCCGTAAATGACTGATTTGACTTGTCTTGAAAAGAGACCAAACCAAAGACAAAGGGCCACATGGAGGCAGCATGGGACACTGACAAGCACTGACTTTCTCTCTCTCTCTCTCTCTCTCTCTCTCTCTCTCTCTCTCTCTCTCTCTCTCTCTCACACACACACACACACACACAAAGACACACACAGGAGTTTTGTGATGTGGTTGTCAAACCCAAATAAAGAAATTCGGTAGTTTAACAATTGTATGTGTTTACCAGATAACTTGCATCAAACAAACACTTGACTAATTTAATGAGCATGTTAGAGATGTGTGATATGAAGAATATGATACAACACATGACACGATAAAATCTTTAGTCTCAACAGCACAACAGCACTCAGCATCAAAACAGACTGTAGAGTGCTGCAGAGCTGAAATATCAAAACAGGGTTTTCACCATTCTGACTCCTCTTGCCCCCTTTTCATCTCTGACTGTCAACACACACACACGCACACACACACACACACACACACACACACACACACACACACTGCAATCCAAAGATAATCTTGTGTCATTGGTTGATACAGGGACTTTTGTGAGTTATAATTTTATGATTTAAAAGTTTGTATTTTATATTTATTTATATTTGTTTGTTCCACCCCTACCGCTTTGTCTGTGTCACCAAAAGGAAGCCAAATAGCACTTACTTAAGTGCAGGAAAATTTAATGAGCTATAATAATAATTCATCACCTTTTTCATGGATTATTCAACTATAATATAATATATATAATATAATATATATATATATATATAACAACTTATTCATGCTTGAATAAAAATAGTAAATCATTAGTAATCTTTGTGAGCAATTAATCACTATTAATATAATTTACTTTTGCTTTTATTTTTATTTGAAGGAAAACAGTAACAAATATTATATTTTAATTAATAGAAAAATAACACAGTGAAATCTTTCTTGCCACTCCCTATGTTCTTCCTATTTTTTAATGTAGTTTTACAAGTGTGTGGCAGAAGAAGATGAAAAGCGTCTGCTTCTTTCGTCTCACCTCCCCACGCCTGCTGTCTGAGCGACCTGTTGGGAGAGGCAGAGCACCAGTCCTCCTCCTCCTCCTCCTCCTCCTCCTCCTCCTCCTCTCTCTGGCCGAGCCATTAGCCATGAATTATGGTGCTGCTACCATCACAGCCAATTGTCTGGATGAAAAGCAGGCTCTGCCTCACTTACCAATGTGTGCTGTAGCCTGAGCAGCAGGTTGAGGACCACAGTTTGTGATCAGCTCTGTGGTTCAGGTCAGAGCAGGTAAGCGGATGCCATTTCACTTAACAGGAAATATAGGTTAGCGCAGAGCTGCATGATGGTGATTAATCATTTCCAGGACGTTTTAATTCCCTACAAATGAATAGCCTGATACTGAAAATGAATTTCTCGTAATAACTCCAGATAATTGCTGGGTGTCTTAATAAATAATCTGTTAGTGCAAGTAGCTGCTTTTAATCATGGATATTGTTTTATACTCCATGAGTGGGGTCCATATATTTAACTGTGATTATTATTGTTTTCATTGTGAGGTGACTGCTGGAGACAGACAGACAGAGAAGGAGGAGAGAGAGCAGCATTTGCAGGACAACTCCTACCGTTGGTGTCATAGGGAAACCTGTGAGTAGATGTGATGGTGGAGTGATGCGGGGACTGGACACAGAGGCGAATCATCAGTTACTGCACTGAACAGTACAGTAAGTGGACGATTATCGTTGCTTGTTATCTGGAGCTTGTACTTGGAGGCTGCAGTGTTGGCCAGTACTGCAAAGAGCCAGACAGAATAATTAAACCTTGCAGAGGCAGAATCTTTACTTTCTAAGACTTGGATTTAGTTTTAATGCTTTAAATCAATGATGACTGCTGGAAAGTCTTTGACCTTCACCACAAGGTGTTTGTTGCACGCTATGGTTCAGTATCTGCATTTCAGTGTCAGGCTGAACTTTCCAAGGTCAGCATGTGTATATGTACTGTATGTCACACACACATGCACCCACATGACTAACTCATATGTAATATGCAACTTATTCCCTGTCATACGTCTTCTGCCTTTTGTGTGTATTCTGACAGCATCACTTTGCCCGACTTTTACAAACCAGGCATTTATTTGCCTGTTATGAGTCGGGAGCACGGGAACCAGATGGAGGCTGTTGATCTTGTTAGAGAGGTAGATGTGAAAGGACTATTACCTGGCTCACAGCAAACACATGCAGACATGCACACAAATGGCCACATGCATGTGTACACAAACACACAGGCATGCAAACACACACACACACACACACACACACACACACACAAACACACACTTTTATGCAGTCTACTGTTCACTGAGATGTGCTCTTTACACATGCTGCACTTAAACTTATTAAATCATGAAGAATTGTTGCATCAAACAGCTTGAGCTGCTGTATATAAATGGAATCTCTTTCCATTTGAAGTTGTGATTTGTTTGTTAATACGTTTATGTTGTCCTATAGCTTAGAATACACTGAGTACTGTTTCTTACATTCCAGCTCATGCAGTTAGAAAAGGGTGCAGGTAAATAGGAGTAAGACAATAATCTTAAATTCACAAGTTTCCATACAGAGTCTGATTGCATATGTTAAGCACGCTGGGTTGTGTAGTAAGCGCTGACCTGTAATGTTAATGATTGACCAGGCCTGGAACACTCAAACTACCAAAGCTGGTTGCTAAGAGCCTGAAGAGATAGCTTAGGTTACATGTCCAAGGGCTGATGTGTACATGTAAGTATAAATCCAGGAGGAACGTATCCACAGAAATGAAAATCCAATGGACATTTAAAAATCTTTTCATGCAATGCACCAAAAGGTCTAATTTGATCGGTTTTGCTTCTTTGGTACAACTATTCATTTACAAAGATCGCTGCGATTGTGCACTGAATTTAAAATGAGAGAATTTAAATGCACACTCACATTTTCCCCCGTTCATGTCACTGGTCTGTGTACCTGTGCTCTCATGCAGCCGGCGCAGTAGAGGCTTGTCCGTGCCCCTGAAAAGATGGTGGGACTGAGAAACCGCTCTTCATGGGAACCACTGCTGCTCAAGGCCTCCTGCATCAAGTCCTGCGCCAACGGCTGCTCCCTGGGCATCACCGCAAACCTTACTTATGCCAACGCTGACGTAGAATCTGTAGAAGGTGAGTAGGGGGGTGATTCCCTCTTGGAGCAGGTAATAACCTCAGCAACTGTATTTTGAGATGAATTGTATTGGGCGGTGGTGGCTCAGGAGGAAGAGTGGGTCATCCAGAAAGCACAAGGTTGGTGGTTTGATCCTGTGATGCATCAGTCCCTATGCCAAGGTATCCTTGGGGAACACTGAACCCCCAAATTGCCCAAATTGCGGGTAACCAGTTTATCCTCAAAACAGCAGTCAGCTTCAGTTAAGACTTAATTTGTAACTGACAGATCAGTATCATCTGATACTGTAAAGCTGTACCAGTAAAAGTTTAGCAGGAATAGAATGAAATTTGATTTATTGATTATGTCATATGTATAAAACACAATTTAGTGTAAAGTATCACTGGCTTTACCTGAAGATATAAGGTGTCATTGGTATAAAAAAAACAACATGCAACATTCAGAACAAATTTTGGAAAAATATATACGTAAATTGCTAAATGTGGAGTCAAAAACTGACCCCAGAGGATCAGCCTCATTTTAACTCTGGAGATAAGAATCAGTTCAACATTTAGGGGAAGGGCTACCTGACAGCTGGAACAATTTCCCTGAATCAAATCCCCCCACAAAAGTCTTTGCTTTGAAGAAACGAGAAAGATGATCTCTAGATACACTCATCATAAGATTACCAGGACAAGAGATTTGAAAACTAAAAGTTCCCTATTGAATAAAAAATCAGCAGTAATTAAAGTAAATCTTAAAAAAGGATTAGTTACTACCAAAATAAAACAAACTGCTATGCTGGCATGTTAGCAATTACTATTGAACACATTTGGCGACGACAATTAAAAACATTCATGAAAGTCCGAAGAAAAGCGGACTTTTAGCATCTGTTGAACTTTGAAATGTGCAGCATGTCATGTAGTTCAATCAGTTTCTAAAGCCAAACATTTTCGGCCATGTACATGTAGGTGTGTTTGTGTACCCTCTCGGGGAGAGGGAGGTTGTGGTGGACTTTGAGGCGTCCATTGCGGGTCGACTGGTGGGCGTCCAGATACAGAGCCGAGGGAAGCTGAAGGACTGCTGTTTGGATTGCTGCCCTTCATCTGGTCTTGAGGGCCACTGTGGGAACGGCCGGGAGTGGGGCTGCTGTGGCGGCTCCAGCCACGACATTCAGTGCACCAACGGTGAGGAGGGAGGACAGAGGAATGCAGTGAAGGGAGAACAAATTGTGCTATGAAGTGGCCGTATATTCATCTAATATGATTCCATAAGCTTCAACAAATAAGAAATTAGACACACATTCATTTTGAACATTGACATTTCTGGGCTGCCTATTTTCCTCAGCTAGCTGACTAATAAATACGTCTAACAGTTATTGAGCAGTAATCAGCCTAATACATTTATGGATACTGGGAGCAGACATTAGTCACTGATGAGGAATATCTGAATGGATGAATGCATGGACTTCTATGTACTTGAAATATTCTTGAAAAGTCAATAATAAGTGATCAACTTAGCTTTTCAGGTCAGAAAATCGAAGCTGGGGAGACTTGTATGTTTGTTGTTAAAAGAAAGAAGTAGATATTGTAGTTGAACAAATCAACACAAATAATTTAAACCCACTGGTTAAACTGTTGTGGATTGTCTGTGACCACTATAATGATCTGGTTGTAGCATGTACACATTATACACACTGAAAAAAAGAAAATCCTTGGACCAACTTAAAAAAGAACTTCCATTGTTAAACTTTCAATGAATTACATTTGTTCAACTTACAACAAACATATTAACACAATTGCTAACTTTTATTGGAAAAAACAACTCAACTCAACTTTGATGATACATTTTCTTTTTTCAGTGTAGCTGCAGTAAGTCCCAGCTCTGTCCTGAGTTAGCCTCACTGACGATAGAAAGGACAGACAAGGGAGGCAAAGAGCTTTGGCCGCCTGCCTAATGATGAACCAGCGTTCACTTATAGCACAGACATAAATCAGCTTGATGTGCATAGTATTTTAGTGGAAACAGTGAAATCATGTACACGGAATGTGTTTGCAGATTTTGCATGTTGACTTACTTTAAGAGTCATATTTCTGTGCATATTTTTAGGGCATCTCATCCTGGACGAAGACCTTGAGAGAACCACCTTCATCGTGGGCACAGGGCTCATCGGCCCCATGGATATAGTGTCCATTATCATAAGCACCACACTTGAACTCCCCACCTTAGAAAATGGAGCGATCCACATCGTCTACCCCTCATTACTGACTCCTATCGTCACTGGCCAGATGACCCAGAGCAAGAGTGAAATTGGGGGGAAATTAGAAGAAACTGGGTATGTCACCACTACATGTGGCAACACTACTCTACCTGACACTCTCTCATTCTAATAAATGATATGTAATATAGACTGACTGCAGTATAATTTTATACTAAATGATCTACATCACTGCCCTCCTTAGAGCAACCAGCTGTTTTGGTGCCACCTCAGGAAAACAGGACCGGGTGCTGGACTCCGAGCAGCAGTGTGCCCACGCCATCTTCACCAGTCCAGCTGCCAACCTGGCACCTTATGAACTCAACTTCCAGCTGCTTGTCAGAGGGGCCTGCCTGCTGGCCGGTACACTGCCTGTCTTCTCAAATAAGATTGATTCAGTGGATCTCGACCCAGCCATTGTGAAATGTTAGAATAGTGTATGATCTCATTTTAAAACTTGAATGAGACTCAGTAAAGCACATAACTTTGCAAAGGCCCAACAGTCTCCTTAAATTCAATCAGGCTGCACTAAATAACACACACTCATAGATATCAGTTGATCTTTTTTTTCATCAAAATGAATCAATGTTTCCCTGGGAAATCAGGGGAAATGTCAAAATGCACCATTTCACAATGTTAACAAAAGAAATTCCTGGATCTGTTCCCTGATCCAGGTCTACACCAAAATTGTATTGGTTCTTTCCTGACCCATAATTTATCCTTCCACCCGGTTTTGTGATGATCTGTCTAGTGATTTTTGCGTAATCCTGTTCACATACAAACAAACCAACAAAAAAAGAAATGGTGAAAACAATCAGGGTGAAAACAACACACCAATGCACACCAAGCTTTCTCTCTCTCTATATATGACTGGTGTTAAAACATTTTAAATGAGAAAATAATCACTGACTATTGAAAAACAAATCTCAAGATATACTGATTCGCTTCTCTTGTTTTCTTCCTAAACCGATTTGCAGGGCTGGAGAGCCCCACTCACGCTCTGAGGGCAGATGCAGACCCCAGCGCCCAAAGTGCATCTGCCACCTACATCACCTTGGCTCAGGAGCATCCATACGACAGACACATAGAGATCATTCTCCACCTCAGTGGTGAGCAATGGCAACTTATCCACTAAAATGACTGTGTTTTCTCTTTGGGTCAGTTTCTGTTCGTTATTCAGAAACCTTTCACCTTGAAACCCTTTCACAGAACCTCACAGCCCACTGGTCATCTTAGAGAGAGGCAGACTCTCCTTCAGCCAGTATGAGCAGCAGATCTGTTCCCGTCGGGATTTCATCCGCGGCACCCGCAAAGATTCAGATCCCGAGAGGAAGGTCGGTGCATCCTGTCCCGATTTGTTCTTCACATCTCACACGTTTATCTGCCCTGTGTGCTTGAAGCTGCCATTCTTATGCTCCACTTGCAGCTGGAGTTTTTGAGGAAGCGGCACCACAAGGACATTCTGAGCAGCCCCGTCCTGATGCTCAACTTCTGTCCTGACTTGCTGCGTGAACCTCTGGAGCTGCACAAGGCCACCAGAGAGCTGCTGTTCCTCGTGGACCGCAGCGGCAGCATGAGTGGCACCAACATCCATCGTGTCAAGGTGAGCTGCAGCCAGGACGAAAACACACACAAAGGAAGCCAGAGTCAGATTGTAATGCAGCAGGACAGCAGTGGTGGGGCAACAAGGGTGAACATCAGAGGGGACTGGGTTGTGCAGCAGAGCCTCAGTCAGAGCCACTTACTATTTAGGTCATGTGTAATAATCCACTATAACTTTAGTTTACACGAGTATCTGTGTCTTTGTATTGTATCTGAGTGTTGCATTGTATTGTTAGATTTTTATGATGTATTTTAATCATGGGTTATATTTTTTCTTATTATTGGCCGTAGTGTATGAAGGACAAAAATATGACAGAAGTATGAATAAATAAGTAACTAAATATGTAATAAATTGTTAAATACATTAATTTAACAGTTTGCAATGAAAAAGGCCTTTTCTGTATTTCTTATTTATTAAATCATGTCTACATTTATTTACTTCTGCGTTTATTTTATTCATTCATTTCTATATCTATATATTTATTCTCATATAGATGAATGTAGAAATACATACATTCCATATCAAACTGTATTTATTAATTTATTCGATTAATTATTCCAGCACTGATGCATTTATTTGCTTATTTATACTTTTTGTATTTTTTTGTCCTTTATAGTAGTGTTTTACATTTTAATTTGTTTGTGTGGATGGTTTGTATCATCCACATGTAATTTCCATAGATATTTTTTATTATATAAGATAGGTCATTGGTTTATTATTTTCAACTGCCTTGTAAAAACTGGCTAGGGACACTGGCTTATTTACTGATTTTGTCTGATTAACAAGCACTGTCCCTATTACATTAATAAATAAATGAAATTAAACGAGTTCAGTTTTTAGATTTAGGTAGATGGATTGATTATTCCCTCTTGTTTCCACAGGAAGCCATGGTGGTGGCACTGAAGAGTCTCCCCTCCGGCACCATTCTCAACATCGTGGGCTTTGGCACCACCATCAAGCCCCTGTTCACCTCCAGCAAGCTCTGCACTGACGTGAGCTTCACACCATCACCTGTAGCTCTCACCATGGAGATTAATCTGAAGCCGTCTTCTTTAGAGGATTTTCACCAAAATAAACTTGTATATTACGTAATTGCAACATTTACATGTGAATCCTGGTGTTTCCAGTAAAAGATACTACATGGGGCATTTGGCTCATGTTGCGTGAAAGCAGATGTTTTTCCATCATGTTGTTCAACCATGTGTTCTATTTTGTCCACTCTCTAATCAGGCATAGGTCAGTTCGTTGGGTTGCCTTAGTAGCAGAGTATCAGGTTTTATCCAGACCAGGGGCCGCGAGAACAAACAGTCTTTGCACATACTCCTCACCATATGGTGACCTTTCATGCACTTTAACGGAGGCAGGAGATGTCCCTCCATCTCCGCTCCTGTCAGCCGTGTTTGTCCACAGTGTGATTTGCGGCAGTTTTAAGGCAGGTGCTAATGTGTGTGTGTTTGCTCTCGCTTTATTAGAGGAGCGCTGATTAAATTCTTTGCTACCCTCACGGGGTAATTGGGGCATCTGATATCAAACAGTGAATTTATCTTGAACAACACAGGGGATGTTTGCACAGGCAGCATCATGCAGTTGGACAGGTGTTCTTTCTGACGCGCGCTTCTCCCATCACCGCTACCGTAGCTCTGATTGCATCTCTGCTTTCCTCGTTGCACACAGGTCACTCTCATGCAGGCATATGAATATGTCCAAAGGATGAGAGCTGACATGCGAGGCACCAACCTCCTGGGGGCACTGTCCTGGGTGTACCAGCAGCCCATGCAACGCTCCTATCCTCGCCAAGTCTTCATCATTACAGATGGGTCCATTGGTAATGTGGCCAAAGTGCTGGAGCTGGTCCGCAGAAACACGTGTGCTGGCAGGTACGAAGCCCTGGAACTAATATGTTTAAAACATGGAAATCATCTGTGCAAAACAGGACAGAGAGGTGTTAGGAGGATGTCATAAACACATATAATATTTATCCTATGGCTGCCATGTAATCAGACATTAAATCACTGAGGGTGACAGGGAAGCAGAGAGGAATGGAGTCCACTGAGTGCAGGCAGAATGGGCAGATAAATATGACAGAGACACAATGTGGGGGAGGAGAGGGAAGAGGATGGAGACAGAGAGAGACGGAGGAGAGGGGGACACAAGCAAACTGTGATCTTGAAAGATTGAGAGCAAAGTGCTGTGAAAGAAAGAAAAGAAAGGGCTGAGGTATTTTTCAGCCACGCCCAGTAATCCCCTTAAGTGCTCTCCTCTGCAGTGAGAGTCACGCCCCTCTGGTTTCCCTCAGGCCCTCCAACACTGCACAATAACTCTATTTATCCTTCATTAGTATTCTCTTGTACGACTGACTTTCTCCACTGAATTTTGGCTGTCCTGCATAAAATCCATCTCTTGTGATGCATCTAATTTCAGTGGATGCAAATTACCTTGCCATCTAACTACAGTCCACAGCTCTGCAGTTCTCCTTTGAGTTGTGGTATATTGGTTTTCTGTTTTCATATTTATAATGTTCAATCAGTATATAACCATCCAGACATTTTCAGAGACCACACACAATGTCTCATTCAAATTCTCAATCAGCCAAATGGCTTGTGATTCCTTTAAGAGCCCCAACACCAGTCTGAACACACCTGAATGTTCTCTAATGCTGAGACATATGGAAGCCTCTGTAGGCCATCAGGGTTAGGGTCCGAGTTCCAATCCCAGAAACCCAAGTGAGAGAAAGACATGCTTCAGGTATGGTGCAGCCACAGGGTGTGTGATTGAACATTTTAAGTATATATATATTGTTTCACCTCTCTGCAGATGCTTCGGTCTGGGCCTGGGTCCTCGAGCCTGCAGGCGACTCCTGCAGGGCGTCGCCAAATTAACAGGAGGCACCACAGAGTTCTTAGATGATGGGGAGAGACTCCAGCCCAAGGTCAGCAGCGCTGCAAGGCTGACACCTACTGGAGAAACTGTGAAGTGCATAACAATTATTGGCAGAACCGTGCTCAACAAAGCTTGTTTTTTAAAATCATATTGCGTTCCATTAGCAGCGGTGAAAAGTGAGTGACTACAACTTATATTTGTGTATAAAAAAATAAATAGATGATTTGGGTAAAAATAATAATAACACAGAATATTTGTCTGTGTTATTATTGAGCCCTCAGATTTATCATGGGACCTTTTGTACCATACCAAACCCTTAGGTTGGGAACCATTGAATTACTTACGGGAATATCATAGTAACTAGCTCCACCTTGACCTGCTACATCAGGTAAAGGTGTATCAAATACCACATTTAGTACACAGATGAATCTGTTTTAAAAAATAGTGTAATACACAACAATATATATGGGTCACTGAAGTTAGTTCCTTATAAAGTATACTGAGTACTTTTACTTTTTGTTTTTTAATATTTACATTAATAAATTGGTACCTTACCTAATTAAACAACCTGAATATTTCCTCCATCATTGCAACTTTAAAGTGTTCAGGTAAAGAAGAATATTGTGCCCAATTTCCCTCCTCAGTTTATCAAGTCTCTGAAAAAGGCCTTCGAACCGGTGCTGACTGATGTTCGGATTGACTGGTACCTGCCAGAGAACATGGAGGCCCTTCTTTCACCCAATGAAATCCCTCCACTCTACACTGGGAATCGTCTCATTGGATATTGCACGCTGTATGATATGACAGGTTTCAAATCAAAAAAGACTGAGGTATACAGCAGTATTTCTTTTAAAGTCAGTCTTTGTATCTCTCGGTGCATTTCTAATTTAAGTGTCTTATTTTACAGACTCAAGGACGAGGCTATAAAAGTGTGCACCGAGGCTCCACTGGTTCGGTTTTTGGCCAATCAAATGATGAGCTTTCGCCTCCCTCGGTCTCCGAACTAATGCCTGTGGTGACGTGTGCAGAAGGAAACGACCTGGAGGAGGCACTGAGGGAGATCTCCAGAGAAATCTCCACTGAGTTCTCCTGTGCCAAAGACACCGACCCTGGCACCAGCCCAGGTCAGTCACACATCTGTGGTGCATCCATTTGCCTGCTGGTCACTTTATGTCCACGTGGTGAACAACTGGCCTTCTTCCATGCCAGGTGTGGAGCAAAACTGGTCCAGTGATGTGAGGAGGAGGATCCAGGAGAGCTCCTACATCCAGGAGCAGTACGTCCTCACTCGCTGCTCTCTCAGCAGTGAGCGGAGTCTACAGACACAGTCCCACTCAGCAGGGGGGGCGTTTCTGCCTGACCCTCAGTCCTCTGATTCCGTGCTGGACACAGGGTCTTTACCCCAAGGCCTTGAGAGGATCCCGCCTCCGGATAAGAGATCGTCCTTGTCTCGGTGGGCCGACGCTGCATGGCAACAAAACCTCTCCGTTGAAACCCCTGATAATGGAGCAAAGAAGGTGAGATTTATTGTAACAGATTCACACAAATGAACTTCTCTGTAGTCAAGCAAAGATATCGACACCAACACTATAAAATAGTTTGATGAGAAAATATTGTCATCAAACTATTGGTCGTCTAAATTAATAGAATTTTCTTCTCTCTTTGTGGGTAGAAATTCCAGGACTTGTTTACTTACGAAGGTTAAAATTTTCACAAACAGAAACAGTGCCAGCTGATAACACTAACATCAACATATGTTGCTGTAGAGAAAGTCTGCTCTACTTTTCATACTTGCATCACTTTCCCTGTCCTGCAACCAGACCGTGCGCCTGGATGGAGGTGAGGAGCCTCGTAGGAGACAAAAAGCTTTGGCTCGTTCAACCATGGCGGCACGAAGTTTCTCGTCCCCCCAAGGCGAGCTGGAGATGCATCGCCTGAGGAGAGCTCTAGAGAGGGTCTCCTTCGACCAGACGCTGGGAGGGAGGCTGGACGAAAGTGACGGGGAGACGAAGCCCCCATCAGGAGGGACACTGTCCCGCAGAAGCCTCACTGACTCCAGTAAGACGCTACTGAGAAAAACAGGATTATGCTTCATATTCTTCCTCCATCTAATTTCTATTGCTCACTCTGTCACTCTGACCCTCAGATGGACTCCTGTTCCCCGCCTCTCCTTTGGACTGGGACAGCTTCACAGATCCGGAGTACCTTTTCTCTGCAGTTCACCTGGAGGATCCTCCTCCAGGTCAGTGCCGCTCGCTCATTCACGGCGTGCTCGGCGGCAGGCCTGTGTCCTGGGAGGTCAGTGTTGACCTGGGGCACCTCTGGAACCCTGAGGGCCAGGAGACACCAGGAGGAGCTGAGGGAGGTGGAGGAGGAGGAGGGGAAGAAGGAAGAGGGGAAGAACCGTGGGAGGAAATCATTCACCAACTGACAGCTCGCTCAGTTATAAGAGACTTTGAGAAGATGGCAGAGAAGGAGAGCGACAGTGGACATGGTGAGGTTTTACTAATGATTTCTCCTATAGCCTGATCTATCTCCCAAAAAATAATGGAATTGTATTTGATGGTTCCTTAGGTTCAGCTAAGCGATACCGTATGAAGGCCATCCAGACCAGCAAGCACTGTAACATCATTTGCATGTACACAGCCTTCTCTACCACTGACAGCAACACCAACAAAGGCTTACCAGACAGCATGGACGTCAAAAACACAGGTGGGCCACCGGTTATTGTCTTTAACAATTATTTAATATACTTTGGGGGGGCACTCAGCCACAAGATTTTAGTTATATGTCATGAGAAGTACACGTATGCGATTGTGGTTGTCTAATGTTCTTTGGAGCTGTGTACAGGTGTTTTCTGACAAAAAGATCCATATATATCTGTCTCTTGTGAGTCCCCAGTGTACCTTTACTATTCATTTCTATAGACACCAAAACACCCATAATGCACTGTACAATACCACTTATTGTCTCAGCAACTTTGCAATGCCTGTACTTCCAGTCTGATAAAATAAAAAAAGAAAGGGTAATACACAGATGTCATATAAGGTCAGGGGCGGATCAGGAGGCGGGACAAAGGGGGCAATGGCCCCAACTGAGATCTGATTGGTTCCTGAAGTGCCACTGTCCTGTCAGTACTCTTTTTTTCTTTTTAAATAAACTGTCACTTACTGATATAACTAACAATTTGATGCATTTTATTTTCCAAGCTTTTTTTGAAGTAGGCCTACACATTGTGCTTTATCGAGGAACCATTTTCTAAATATATTCAATGGTGTGTGGCTTTGCTCTCAGCTCTACAGCTGTAGAGTAGCTCCAGAGCTAGAGCTACTGTATCAGGATGTTGGACATATAATTGGCCTCTTTATAGCCCCTTTGTGTGTGTGTGTGTGTGTGTGTGTGTGTGTGTGTGTGTGTGTGTGTGTGTGTGTGTGTGTGTGTGTGTGACTGTGTGTGTGTGTGTGTGTGTAGGGATGCATTCGGGGAACAGAAGTTCGCAGTCAGATAGTCGCAGGCAGACTTATTCTGTGGGTCTGGGCCGACGGCGTTCCAGTAGAGACAGTGAGGAGATGGATGACAACTGGAACTCTACAGGTAAACACATTGAATGATACCTCCACCCAATTCTGTTGTCAAGACTTTAGGTCATCAACAATCTTTGTATCTCTCAGACAGAGATGACACTCCTGCCTCACCATGTAGCCTTACATCCTGGGACTCTAGTAAGTATTGCTGTCGAACCTGCTCAGTGAAAAAAACACCCTCCAGTGCAGCGTAGTCCCAAGGTTAGATGCGTCTTACCAGAAAGCCGGTTGAAAATTCTACTGTAGCTGAGTCTGTATGGAAGAAGAAAAGAAGAAATGCTCTTCCCGACATATCACTATTCCCTGACATAGTTCTTAAAGGATCAATTCACCCAAATTACAAAAATAACCCAACTTATATTCTCCCTTACCTTGAGTCATATCTAGTCATGCTGATATCTGATGACTCTGAAAGATTGTACCTGGAGAATTTAGTTTGTGGTGCTCATAGCATTGAAAATGTCATAAATAAATAACAATAACAATAATAATAAGAATGTCTGCTTCTAATTATTAGAGTAAAATCCACTTTAAATCCAATATTTCTACTGTTTAAGACAAAACAAATCATTTTTTGTCATTTGGGTGCACTGTGTCTTTAAAACCAGCCAGGACACATCACTTTATAACTGTTCTGATGAAACAATACTGTTCCATGCTGCTGTCTCAGGTGTAGGGGGAAGCGGCCACTCTGCTACAGCCCCGGCAATATCAGGCGCCTCGTGCACTCGCTCACAGCGATCCATAGAGAGCAAGTCAATGGAAAGCTTCTTTGGATCCAGGTAAAACATTTCAAACAAATAAATTACAAATATTAGCGAAACTCACGAATGTTGAATTTGACTAGTTTTTATATGTGTGGTGTTCGTCCCTTGGGCCAGGGGCGGATCAAAGGTCAGGGCAAGGGGGCCACTGGCCCCAACTGAAATCTGAGCGACCCTGAAAGGCCCATGTCATGTCAGTAGTCTTCAAAGAAAAGAGCTAACAGTAAACAACGAATGGTGGCCTCTGATTTAGAAAAATTCTAAATCTGCCACTGCCTTGGGCACCAGTGTTTTTGTCTTTTTGAAGGTCTACGACTTTAGTATCAAACTGTGTTTGTGTTTATGTTTCTTTGGAGCTTAAGTTACATTCTATAATAGATGTTTTCTGTTCCAGGTTCCCCCTGGGCAAATTCAGGTCCTCCATCTCATCAGGAAAGCAGGTTCCTCTCAAGTCTCACTGTTTGTCTGCAGAGACTGAGACACAACCTGAAACTGCAGCACCAGACTACCTGCCCCTGGTAAGCTGTGTAGACACACACAGTATACATATATACAATACACACAAGCATGCAAGCACATTTAGTAATTTATGTCCACGTGGTGTCGGATCAGGTGCGTCTGCAGCTGGCTTCAGGAGCTTTTCTGCTGACAGAGACCTACTCAGACTGTGTCCAGATCCCCCTGGACCGCCTCAAAAGGGCTTCACCATACAGCCTCCACCGCCGCAGCCTCAGCCCACCTTTCCGTTGTGCATCTCCCAGTGCTCCGTCTTTATCCACATCTGCAAAGCCTCTGGGTCCCTCCAGTCACCATGTGACCTCCTCTCCTACCTACTGCGTCTTCGCCAAAACTGTCCCTCCCTTCCACCACACTCCAGACGACACTCCTCTGATGCTGGAACCAAGGCTTCGCCGGAGACACCTGTCTGACCGAGACCATGTCACCTCACACCCTGACCTTCCCAGCTTTGAGGAAGGTCTCTACCAGAGTCAGAGGTATGGCCAGGCCGATAGCGGTCGCGGATCAGAGACAGACGTATATGAGGGCTCTTCAGTAGACCTCCAAATGAGCTGCCAGTTGGCCCTTGAGGACCTGGAGGGCTCGAGCTGGGCCACAGCTGTTGCGCTCGCCTGGCTCGAGCACCGCTGTGCCGGCTACTTCATGGAGTGGGAGCTGGTGGCAGCTAAAGCGGACTTCTGGCTGCGCTGTCAGGCGCTGCCTGAGGGAGTGGACCTGGCAGGCCTGAAGGGAGCTGCCAGACAGCTGTTCCTGCTGCTGCGCCACTGGGACGAGAACATCAAACTTAACATGCTGTGTTACAACCCCAACAACATGTGAGACAAACCTCTGAGGGAACTGAGCCAAATCTACTTATCAATGACTGACTCTAAAGTGGCAACATGGAAAAGTGTATCTGGTATTTTATCTGCAGGGTCAGCTAATACCATAACCCAGTGCCGAGGTCAATTTAATATTCAGTTGCACATGAAAGATTTTGGTTGGTACAGTGATTAGCAGTCACCTCACGGCAAGGTTACCCGTTCAAATCACCGTTCTCTCCATGTTTGCTTGGGTTTTATCCGGGTGCTCTGGCTTCCACCCACAGTCCAAAGACATGCAGATTGGAGTTGAATTGGAGACTCTATAATTGACCATAGATGTGAATGTCAGTGTGAATGGGTATTTGTCTCTGTATGTTGGCCCTTTAATACGGTGGCGACCTGTCCAGGATGTACCCTGCCAGTCGCCCAATGTCAGCTGGGACATGCTCCAGCCCCACTTGTACCTCAAAGGATAAGTGGTATTCATAATGGATGGATGAAAGATTTATTGATGTGAGAACTGATACTAATGTAAAATGTTCTTTACCTGACATCAGACACATGGCCTTGTTATACAAATGCTTTATGCAATCACAAGAATGCCTTGATCGCCTGAATGAGCTTTTGTTAATATAAGTTGAAGCTCCCTGTCTGTATGTTCTTACTTCATAATCAGAGTGTCACATGGAAATTTGATCATCAGGATGAATATTTGATAAACTACAGAAATATTACTTTAAATAATGAACTTATTGATGGGAAATACAAAAATACTGGAATTTATTCATTTGTTGTGATTTGAAACAAAACCATGAAAACAAAAAACAGCATCAAGGTGAAGTGGTATCTCAGTTTAATATAAAATGTTCAGTCTACTGCAAACTTTTCACATTAAATCTACATATGCGATGATTAATTTTGGGAACACACACACACACAAACAGTGGATGAATCAACAATGTCAGACAAATAGCTGTGTTGTACACACTTGTGTAAAATTACTACTTGAAGAGTTTTGGCCTTGTACTGGAGAATAAAGAATTTACTGTGGCAAGTGAAAATGCCAAAAGCTTCTGCCCGATATACAATACATTCTTAATAAAAGTTCTATGGGATATAAATAAATAAATTCAATATACTGCTTTCATAAATACAATGCATTTGTTTATTTGTGCCTCATTAAATGACTTTGAAAATATTAGAGCATCTAAAAAGAAATAATGACTAGGCCTGTTTAATTATGGGTAGACTGTACTTTTAACTTACTAAGTAGAAATATAGTATATGTAATAAATCCTTTTCACACAAAAACATTCACATTTTCCTCCTAGCACTGTACTCCTCTCTTCTTATTATGTATTTGACAATGAAACCTGAGAATCCATGAATTCTTTCACTTTTCATCTCTTTAACTGAAAGACACGACTACATCGCGTAGTTGTCTTAGTTGTCTTCAGTCTGCACCCACTTTTGCTTCATTCACTTTTAGCAGCGAGCTGAGATGAGAAGCATCAAATTGCTCCTTTTTTTCTCGTATATACAGTCTACCCCAGTGACCTCCCCCGTGCACCGGTGTTGTGAGGGGCTAAGAGAGGAGGGGGGATGGCGGCTGTCGGCAGATGACTTGACCGCATGCTGATGTCCGCTCCGATCAGGCTGTGGCTCACTGACGTTTGTCCTTAACAGGTTTGTCCTGTGGGTTTTCTGCGGGGGCTGACTGCAGGGGCGGAGCCAGCCACAGACAGAGGAGGATGATGAGGTGGCAGACGTGGAGGGCGGCTGAGGAGCTGTTGGTGGAGGGGTACGTGTTCCACGAAAGCTCAATCAGACCCAGGATCAGGACCCTACACACAGGGATAGAAAGAGGAAGCATTGACATGTGGCTGAGTGTTTGGTGATCTTGTCGAAATGGAAACTTTTTCGTTTCAAGCTTTCCTCTTACCTGAGTAGATGGGCCAGCTTCTTGACTCCACCACTCCAGAGCAGGAAAGGCAGCGTGTGGAAGTACCAGACATAGAACTGGTAGTGCAACGAACGACTGAAGCACATGCCGATGAAGTTAGAGGTGAACAGAATCAGCACTATCTGTGCTTGTCTGTTAAGGTCTGACACAGAAGCCGGTGAATTAGGGCACCTTCGCACATACGCAAATGAAGCTGAATAATAATCACCTCCTGAGGCAAATTACGTATCATACATTGGTACATTGAAGAACAGAGAAAGACGCTGGAGGAGGAGAAGGGTTGTAGCAGGCAGGGGGAGAATGTGCTGATTACAGCTAAGTAGGGTCACAAATGTTGAGGCTGTGAAGACGCTGGCGAAAGTTCACTCAAGTTGAACTATACATGAAGCCACGCTGCCGATTTCCTTTGCTTTCCTTTTATTGCCCCCTCACTTGCACAGGCGAAAGTTTGCCACAGCTGCATTTGCGTATGTGTGACTGTACCCTCACAGGAATATCATTCAGAAACATTTAACAGTGTGTAACAATGATGATGATGATGATGATCTCAATGTGTCCTTTAAGGACCAATTTTCTTCAAATGGTAATATATTCAAATGAAACAAAAGGATATGATCCACTGAATTCTCCTGAGGAGGGATTTTCCTCTTGCCAGGCTCCTTGAGAAGATCGAAGATGCTCTCTCCTGGCCTGTTAAGACAGAAAATACAGATTTACATTATTATTCTAAATATCTAGAAACCCAGCGTAAGCATCCATGACATCAAGTCCTGACTGAGCCAATGCCTGCCATCTTGTGTAACTAAAACTGGCCCAAATGTAACCCAAGATTTTATTCCATCATAAAACCAACAATGAACTTTGAACCAAAGGTTAGTCTCTCACCTCTTCCACCGGCAGAAAGCAAAGAGCAGCAGGGCGAGCAGGTGGACAGCGAGCAGGAGTAAATGGAAGTTGCGATTCAGGAAGAGCATTTCGGGCAGGAAGCGCCAGTTGACCGTCCACTTAAACATGAACTGACGGCCAAGGTCAAAAGCCCTGCCCAGGTAACCAATGGGATTCTCCATGAGAAAAGGGAGGCCGAGCAAAAACTGGGAAATCAGGACAGATTAATTAACTGATGATGTTGAAGACATTTAACATGAAAATGTAATTATGCTAGTAATATAGTACCTAATGTTTTTATAGGGGATATTTACCTGTATTCCTGCGCACAGAGAAAGTTTGGGGATTGTCCTGATCAGACCAAACTCAGACAGGAGGAGGAAAAGTAGCCCGGGGGCAAACAGAAGCACGTTCATTTTCACAGACACTGCTAAACTGTCAGAGAGAGAGAAAGATTAAGTTGTAATTTCCTCATATAAGATATAATAAAAAAAAGTTCACATGACATCTGTGTACATTTTGCTCTTGGATAACAGAGGGAGACATTTCATTCGAAGCTGCAGAAAAGAGTCCACACTTGCCTGTAGATGCCACATCCCACGGTCCAGTATCCATCCATGAAGAGGTTGACAGCTGCAAACAGCAGCATCATGGCCACTGGGTCATTGAAGAGACGCAGCACAAAGATGGAGTGGATCCTATAGGAGGCGCAACACACAAAGAAGAACACATAGGGTGGAACCTGGAGAAAGAAAGCAACACATTTTATTATACAACTAACAAAGTACAGTCTCACATAAATCCACTGGTTCCATAAATATTAGTAGCATCATACTTAGTAGTGAATTGCTGGAAAAATCCGTTACATAACCACGGACTGACCTTCTTAGTGCGGTTGTATATCCTGAAGACGAGCAGAAGCGTGATGAGGTAGAAAGCAGCGAAGATGTACTGAGCCAGACGTATGTTCACACCGTGGCTGGTGATGTAATAAAGAGCAGTGAAGATGTAGACAAAGCCAGCCGGGTACCTGCAACAACAAGGTGCCAATTATTCCCAGAATCCTTCACGCACATGACATCTTAACACACGGTAGAGCATCAACAGCACTGTAGACCTGTGAAACTTACACCAGGGGACCCGTGTCTCCTTTAAGCTCAGTGTAGTCGTATGTTCCATTGATGACGCCCTCTACTTCATCCATGTAGGCTTTCCAGTCTATCTCGGTGTCTGCAAGAATATAGATCAGTGATCATTAGGGCTGATTGGTCATTGATTACATAAATACATTGATTTGTGTAACGTGCGTCGACACATCGTAAGGAAGGTGGCTGCCCCTAATCAACACATGGATTCACACGAAGCAAGCTGAAGCAGAAAAAAAAAACCCCTACGATCATCTAACATATGTCACCAATAGGCGGAGAGCGGCCCGGAGCCGAACCCAGTCGCCACAAGGACCCAGACCTGTTATTCGATTTTGACGGAGCGTTTCTTTTATAACCATTTGCAATTGTCTTGCGATTAAAGTAGTCTTATTTTAATCTGCGCACCTTTTTTCATCTTTCCGGTTGTAAATCCTGGCAGCACATTGAAATGCACTTGCATGGGATCGCTATAGGAACTCTACAAAAACTTCAAACCGAACTTCTTGAAACACATAAATTGATAAATTGGTCCTTCCATACTGTTTTAGCACAATGCACATGCACAGCAGCCATGAGAGGACCAACTAATGCTAAGAATGTCAAACTTTCACTGGCTCCTGCTTCTCAATTATGAACATTTGCTGGTTTCTTCTTTTTTTTAAGTCGTTGTACATTGAATACTTTTAGGTTTTTGAGAGAAAATAAAGCAAACAAAGACAAATATAGACCTCACGTGAGATTTGGAGATTAAAATAATGTCACTATTTTTAGTCTCTTAATAAAACAAACAATTACTTGCTTAATAAAGAATAAAACAAATAGCAAATGTTAACGGATTTGCAGCCCTTCATTAAAACAACGTGGACAAAATAAACAATGACATCAATGACAAACTGATGCCTAAATATATGTATCAATAGCATTGTTTTTAACTATAAAACAAAATGTCCTTACACTTAAGTATCGCATGTTACTTATTATTACTTACTGATGTCTATTTTTGACTCTTGCTGCTGCAATATTGCAAATGTCCCCATCGTCGGACTAATACAGGATTACGTGATTTGATCTTTAAGTGAAAAATGATCATACCACTACAAGTTTACAGTAGTGAGATTAAACCTGATTATCACCGGCGCAGAGCAGCCGTTTCTCTTTGGTCATGCAAGGACAGTAAACTCTCTCTGACAGGTGGCACTGGAAGTTGGGACTTGGGTGGGGGGGGGGGCATGCTAACGCTAGCTACTTAGCGCTCGGACCCGTCCAGGCAAACGACCGAGCGCCGTAGCGTGCTAGCTAGCCGCGCAGCTACTTACACGCCACTTTCTGTATGACCCACACGTTGATGCCGATCTCCAGGAGCCACAGGACGGACACGACCAGCAGCGTGTACTCCGTCTTGAACAGGACCAGGTGCTTGTCCTGCCACAGCGTCTGGAGCTTCCCCCACAGAGGGGCCGGGGCGCCGGGCGACTTCCTCCGCACACCTCCTGCCATGTTCGGCGGCGCAGCGAGCAGAGAGACGTGGAGAGAGGAGGAGGCGGAGGAGGCCCAGGTGCGCGTGCGCAGACTTAGTCACGTGACATCCACGGCTTCCTGTCTGACGTCACGTGACACTGGTCGACACCGTGAGGCCGATAATGTCAACTTGAGATCATCTTTTCTCTGACAGGTAGAAACCACCGTGTTATTCAGACTTCTACTTTAACACAAGGACACTCCTGGGTTCTTGTGTTGCTGCTGGTCACGTGATCAGCCAACAGCGACGGCCACTGCTGGTGAGGCTCCACCAACGTTAGCTAGCTAGTAGCTCACCAGGAATTTAAAGATGGTAAAAATGAAAGTAAGGATTATAGATTGTCTGTATATTATTACTAAAAGTGAGATATCAATATTAATGTCTTGGAGCTGTGGTTGCTGATTTGACAAAAGCGAAACACCGAATGCAATTAAATTTTATAATGTTTGCAGCCAGTTTCTCTCGTTCTGTGTCTTTGTTTTACGTGTTTTTACTGCAGCTTTAATTGTATTGCAATAAAACCTTGTATGTGACCAGTCCGTGTTCCCAGTTTGTGGCTTTACAAAACACAACAGCATTTATGTTAAATGGAAAGGGAAGGTACCTGGTATGGACAAGAGTTGTTGTTTTGTTCTGTGATTTGTTGTTGTGTTTTGTGATTTGCACTTCAGAGCCACTGTCATAATTTAAAAATTAATAAATGTAAAACCCATGTGTAAAAAAGGACAACGTGTCACTTTTATGAATGTATTTCTATCTTAGTTTGTAACTTGACTACAGCTACAGTATGTGGTTGATTTAATTGATTGACAGAAGATCAGCAGCTATGTTGACAATTAATCTGAATCCCTGTATTAGTTGATGTACTGATATTGTTACTTGTCATTTGTCTGTGCAGGTCTGCTCCTACAGCAGGGACAGGAGAGCCAGGGACAATGGATGGATATTCTGTGAGGATTCCAGAGGTCGTGTGTCTCGGGGCCAGTCTCACCCTCTCAGGCATCTTCTACTATCTGTACAGGAAGAGCCGCAAAACAGTGGAGAGACTAGACGTTAGTTGTGTAACATTTTATAACTTTTTCGTAACCTTTTATTTAGCAATTTATAACTTTTTCAGTTTTTCATGCTGTCTTAACCACACGTAGCAATGGGATTAGGTGTGAAACCATTGAAACGATCTTCATATTTCACAAACTTGAAATCCTCTTTAGGTAGAACGTTCTGAAAGAGGAAGCCAATCTTCTAGGGCAGTTGTTACCTATTACAGTTTGAGGCTTGTGGCTGAAGCTGTGTCTACTTGCAGCAGTAAAAAAAATATATTTTTATTTTTAGAGGACTGAAGAAGTAGATTGAATTAAAATTCCATGTGACAGGAACCCGAAGCCTGTCCTCTGCACTGTGTGTCCTGCATTCACTAATAGTGTGTGTCTTGTGTTGTCAGGAAGCTCCACATTTCACCATAGATGGGAAACTCAAAAACATTTTGAAGGAAATTCCAGGAGCTTGTCTACAGTATGCTGTCATTGAAGGTAATTGGGGTCTCCCTTTTTCTGATACCGACAAGACTTGATCCATATTTGTCCACTGAAAGAGATGTACACTTTCTTCACCTCTTATTCTCTATTAAGTGTGTTTGTGCTTGTGTGTGTGTAGGTGCTGTACAGCCAGTGGGCGAGCCTCTGACAAGTCACTTCCAAAAAGAAATTGTCGGCGTGTTGCAGAAAATAATGTTGAAACAACAAAGGCTGGTGTGGAATGGCCTTTCAAGCACTTGGTGAGCACAGTACATGATTTTATTTTGACTACTCGTTCATTATTCACAGCTTTCAACATCCTCAACCCAGTTTAAAGTGAAGGATTAATAAAGGTCCAATCTCAAATTATTCAAATTGTAAACTTAATGTTCTCAGACTTTTTGTAGAACCTCAATACCCCAACCCGCTGCCACTACTGCAGGTGCAGCCCACAGTATACATGTGTTTTGTAAACTGAACTTTTGTTACTGAAGTAACTAGAATGTTACTTTCACAAAGTCCCAACAGTCCCCTCATGAAACCACATTAATATTCACTAGATCCATATTTTATTTTGCCTGATTTTTTTTTTTTTTAAATAACGTACAGGAATTATCCTCTGAGAAATCAACAAAGATGTTGAAAAACACTGTACAACACAATGTTATAGAAAGTGAATAGAAAAATTCCTGGTTCCACCCCAAAAAGTAATGGGTCCTTTCTTGACTCATGTCCCACTCCTCCATAAATGTCATGGAATTCAGTTCAGTAGTTTTTGTGTAATCCTGCTAAATATCCAACAAACAAATGCAGACAAAAACATAACCTCCTTGGTGGAGGTAATAATATACATTACAACTTTGTGTCTTGTGACACTGAAATGACCCTGAGATTTGCACAACCTCCATAAGAACCAAACCGGCTACCAAATTCGAGAACTGAACATCAGAGATTTGTTGACTAAACAGTTTCCCTCCATCTACCTTTTGCAGGACAGACAGTGAGCTGGTCTTGCACCAGAGAGTGAATGCAGTGCCCTTTGTGTTAGTGGGATCGGATGAGACCACAGTCAAGGTCCTGTGTCCTCTGCAAGCTTCTGGAACCCACATGGAGATTACCCACGAGAAGTTTCACCAGCTCAATTACAGCCTGGGCGACATCGTAGGACAATACCTGAGTGGGGAGAAAATTAAAGGGCAACTGGAGACCGAGGAAATGCTCAAGGTTGGTTGTTACTAACAAATGGCTCCTGCAGCTGAAAGATAATTCAAATTTGTTGCTATTTTCCTCAACGATACCTAAAGCAGATTTTCCCCTCATTTCCCAGGTGGGTGCAACTCTCACAGGAGTAGGTGAGTTGATATTAGACACAGACGGCAGCCTGAATCTTCGACCCCCTTCCAATAGTACACAGTACTTCTTGGGCAACATAGACTTTGACACCCTGCGACAAGAACAAGAGAATGTGGCTGTTTGGTGGAAGGCGCTGACCATTGCCTCTGCTTTGGTCGGGGCGATGGTCGTCCTCTGGGTGGGTCGACGCTACTACTACCACCTAAAAGCTCAGTGGCAGCGGGAGCAGGAGAGGAGGGAATTTGAGAGATGGCAGGCTGATGTAGCGGGCGCTGAAGCGCCTCAGGATGCGGCAGAGGAACGCATAGAGAATCCCTGTGTGATTTGCCTCAATCAGCCTCGTAACTGTATTCTGCTGGACTGTGGGCATGTGTGCTGCTGTCACACCTGCTACCGGGCGCTTCCACGCCACCAATGCCCAATTTGTAGACAGGATATCAGCAGAGTGGTGCCGCTCTACCACGTCTGAGGCACCTGTGGGACCGTGGGACCATGTGACCTCAGCGGGGGTTAGCCACCATACAAACTGTACTGGCTTTACACCTGATAGCGACAAAAGGGCAAAAGTAAGTCTTTGATTTCTTTATTTTCAAGAATAAAATATTCTTTAAAAAACAAAATGTTTGTACTGATCAAATGTGAATTTTAAGGATATAGTACAAAGGCTTTCTTCATTACACTGTTACAATGAAGTACCTTTATCTGAAATTATTTAAAAAATCATAGGGGAGCAAGTGTAAATTTATGCAATAGAAATGTGTATTTTCCTACATGTGTATGTGCCTTATTTTGGTAATTTATATGACAGCTGCTGTTTCAGAGTGACTGTACTGTACGTATCTGAATTGCTTAAGTCTGCCAGTGAGTAACTAAGATTTTGTTTCAAACAGTTTCACTTACATTTGTGATTCACAGGAAGTAACTGAAACAAAGGTAAAACTAAGGCCGAGACGAAGTGTTCAGGTGTAATTAATGCACTACAGACGGAGAGAGTGTTTAAAATGTTTGGGGAATTATTAATTGTACATACATAAAAATACATTTACTTCATGTAAACAAGTCTTTGTTTTCATTTGTAAAATGTACTCACCATTGACTGATCATCTCGACATATAGGGTTTCATGGTGATTTAATGGAATTGATGACAAGATGCTTTGAAGCAACTTTCAGTGTACCTGAATAGGGCTTTGAAAATAATATAAAAAACATTTCAGAGTAACAATAATTATTATTTATAATTCATCTTGTTTTTTATAGGGTCAACTCACAAAATGTGAACTGATAAATGGCTAAACTCTAATATTGTGACTTTTCAGCCCTATAATAATTCAAAACAGTCACAAAGTGCTTTACAATGACAGATTGCGCAAGTTATAAAATCCAAAACTTAAAATGTAACAAGATAAAATATGGTTTCAACCAGATTCATAGTGGATAAGCAGAAAATGAATGAAAACAGTTCTTGATCTTGTCTCTTTTTCTTTTGCAGTTCACATCATGTTTCTTGTAAATAGCAAACTTATAATGTTTTGAGTGTTTTTCATGAATCAAAGTAGCTCTAGTGCTACACCTCTGGGTTTATTAATTGGACTCCGATTAGCATTTGTTGACGTAATTATCTAAAGATGTCCACACACTTGTTTTCCAACAGATAAATAATATACAGTTATTCTAGCATCTGACAATAGTTGTTAAACGTGTTTTCATTTTAAATAACCCTGGTTAAAACACAGGAAAAAGTGCAGCACACTGGGGTCTGCAGTTTTTGGCCTCGGACTCGCCTGCATCTCTGAACCGCAGTCACACTAACTGGCCCCTGTGTCTCTTAAACATTAGGGGAGTAGCTCATGTCTGAATTAATACTTGTTTCACTCAAAATGACATATTCCTTACATATTTTTTTTCCATAGGCACACATGCTTGTTGACAGCACCTGGTTTCTGAAAAGACTTTGGTGTAGTGAGTCATCGAGGGTGCTATTTCTGTCAATTCTAACAAGCAGTGAGAAGACGACGTGGAGAATATGGCGGATACATGAAAAGCAGTGGCACAGAAAGGGAAGAGCTGGGGGGAGGGGGGTGTAAGGTGAAGAGTGCGGCGTTGGGCCTGAGTGGGGGGTTAAAAAGGAGCAGGTGGGCGACACAGGATCCCATAAATCTTGCTCAGCGGTCATGAGGGTTCACGTTGACAAATTCTTCACGAAGCTCTCAGCAGAACAGCAGCTGTGGCTCTCGGGGAACAAGACTATTCCTGTAGCTCCCGCAGACCTCCGAGGGCACGTGGGGGGGGGGGAACAATCACTTCTTATTTGTTCAGTCCAGTTTAATTGAGTATATGAAAGAATGAAAAGAGCATTACAACAAAAGAGTGAAAATCTTATTCTCAGATAGGCCTTTGGAGCTAATCCATGCAATAGACTGATCCATAAATTACATTTGATATTATGTACAGTTCTAATAGAGATAAAGGCTTTGAAAACAATCTGATGACCCTTCATTCACCGTGTTGTGTTCACCTTTCTTCAGTCGACGGTCTGTACTGGCTGACACTGACTCCAGTGGATGTTCGGATGGAATTAATGTACCCTGTTTAATCCACTCTGATAAGTGAGAGACCATTTAATTGATATTATCATTCTCTAGTTAGCCGTGCTTCCTGGGTTTAGCCCCTGATTTGTGAAGACGTGGGCGTAGACGATGGGGGTTAAGTGAGGCAAAACCTTTTTATTCCTTTCAAACACGGTTTTAAGGGCAACATTAGTAATGATCACGACCTTAATATTTCAGTGGAGTTTCGGGGAAGGGCACATCAGTCTGAAACTTTTTGATTGTGTGATTTTGAAGCGGCATTAGTCTCTTGTTCAGAATCTTTGAACCCCTGACTTTTACTCTTGCGCCATCATGAGGTGGAGTTTCAGTGGAATATTTAAACCTCTCTGGATTGCCAAGAATTTCAGACAGTCATGGTCCCCTCAGGATGAACCTTTGGTGAATTTTCAGACTTTTCAACAAGCGCAATCATCAGATCTTTAAATGTATTAATTATGACCAAATAATTGCACAACTAATGATATTCCCACCAGCCTCTGCTACATAGTGTGTTTAATATAAATATCTACATTAGATGATGAACATGGTAAACGTCATAACATCAGCATGTCAGCGTTGCCATTTTGAGCATGTAACATTAATAATGATAAAACTTTGCTGTGCTTGCAGCCACACTGAGCTGCTATGGAGTGGCTGTTGTTGCTTCAGGCCTAATATGATGAAGTTAGATTGAACGACAGGCAGCTCCAGTTCTGCAGGAAAAGTTTTTCTGAGAGTTCTTTTGAAATCCTGACTCACCCTGACCTTATGTGCTTGTGCTCTTCGTAGGGAGGGCTGGGGTGCAGCAGTCTTTTTCAACTTTGGCAGCCGAGCATTAGCAGACACTCCGGCAGACAGCAGGGGGAAAGGTAGAGATACGGTATCTCAGGAGAGAGAGCCATCACAGCGTGCGATCGTCCCTGATGCCAATTACCGCTGTCACCCATCTGCTTTGGGCATGCGGTGAAACGTGGGATATGTGACCTACTTTCCAACACAAGTGTGACTGCAGCGCTTCTCCTCTCATCAACAAACTGAGCGCCTCCTCCCTGAGGAGATGGAGCCAGGGATGGTGTTGCAGGGATATACACAGTGGTCCAATATAAAGATCTTTTTCTTTGGCTTTTTGGTTTAAGTAGATTATACTGGATTGCTTCCAACCCAGTATTCAGAATTAAATATACTGTATTTCCAAAGGAGGAAGGGAAACCATCCCTATTGTTGCTGGTAGAGAACTCCTTTCTCTTTAACCCCTTCCCCCAATTTACAACCTCTAATAACCACATCTGGCATTTCTGCCAATAAATAAATGGAAATCTGATTTTGTTGTCCACAGAATAAAAAAATTATATGGTAAGATATTTACAGAATCAGTGTTCATGTTTCTCTGGATAATCCCCTGAAATATGTTATCCACAGTTTTCATAGGGACTTTAACCTCGACTGGAAGTACTATCAATATAAACTGTTGACAGTGAGATCTGAGGATTATCAAGAGCAACAGTGATATTATTGTTGGATATCAAGTTATCTCAGATTTGTAGAACTACAAAACTTTCCTCAAAGATCCGGCGACAGCAGTGGTTCTCACGGTGGAGGTCAGGACCCTACAGGGTCACAGGACTAATCTGAGGCATCACAAGATGATTAACAAGTAGGAAACTGAAAAAAATACTTTTGCTGGATATTTAACTTTTAAAGAAACAGTATGAACTGATCATTAGACAAACTGGGGGGAGTTTAGTGAGCTGGAAACACAATGACATGCTGTTATCTCTGCTAAGGAGATTATGTCTGTTAGTTAGCAGCATCAAACAAAAACAACAGGATGGATTACCACAAAGCTTGGTGGAAAGATGGGTCAGGAAGAAGTGGATCAGGGGGCAAGATCCAGGACTTTTTAATCACTTTCTTAAACATTGTGAGACAGGATGTTTTCAACAGTTTACATTGATTTCCAAGTGAATAGTTAATGGATCTTAATGGGGGAAAAAATCCAACATTTCCTGAGGGAAATCTGGCTTTTTATTCACAAAAAGATGTTTACAACCAGCTTTATCTGTTGTTCGGTGGAGGGCTGATGGTTTACAGAGTACACTGAAAATCTACCTGCTGCAAAAACAGTAGGCTGAAAAGAGCAGAAAGAATGAAACACAACAGTGAAGTTGCCGACCAGAAATCCAAAACAATGAGCTGACAGACACTAAAATGTTCCATTCAGATGGAATAGTTAATAAACAATGATCAAGCTAATCATAAGTTGATGATCATATACATTTGAGTAGCTTAAATTAAAACTGTGCACTTACATGTATGGTTATAGCTATATGTGCATCACTGATCACAACAAACATTAATATAATACTATAAATTATCAAATAATATGATTTGTGTTTTAATTATTGTTAGAAAGGCCCGATGAAATAAAAATGTTTTTTATGTGAATACAGAATATTTCTCAGGAAAATGCTGATACTTCAAGAGGATTTGGTGACAAGTTGTACTTTCACATCAAACACAGACTTCACAGTTAAAGAACTTGAATCATTCTTTGATCACAGCCTTGGTCTCCCATGTGAATGAGATGCACCTTCCGACTACAGCTGTGAGTGTGTGTATCTCATCTGTGTGATCACTGATCCAAAGGCCAGAGCTCTGCCAGTGTTCCCACAATCTTCTGGAGGATGTTTACGCAGGAAAACAAACAGCATTAATCTTCGTGATGAGGAGAGCAGATACACACACTACTTTCATTTGGTCCATAGTTGCAGATGGTGTGTGTGTGTGTGTGTCTCCACTTTCTGCTCTCAGTTACATTTTTAGCCATTTTTAGTCCCTGCTTCTCTTTCTCTCACTTACATTAATACCTACGACCTGATACACACAGAATTGATCCTGGCTCTTACCTCTCGACTTGTTATCTGTGTTTTTCCACAGCTAGTGTTCCTCAAGGAGGAACATGGTGTGTACATACACAATGTGTGTGTGTGTGTCCGTGTGTGTAAGTGCAGCGGAGCTCAGTCTGCCTGAGGGGAGAGATGGGGAGGGGGTGAGTGACTCAGCACTGTGATTCATTTGTAATTGGAGGCAGTGCTTCCAGAGCACACACACACATTTCTTAAGGGTAGGTGCCCTTGTCAGAAATTATGCAACTGATTGAGTGAGTCAGATCATTAAGAACTGCTGCTTGCTAAAGAGGCAGAGCAGGAAGAAGAGAAAAAGAGAAAGAAGAGGAGAGATGAGGATGTAGAAAGATCAATTGAAGTAGACTAAGATGAACCAACTGAGAGGCACACTGGGCTCACTATGTACGTGGCAGTGCATTACTAGGGCCTGAGGTAAGGAAGAGAAGTGTCCAGTTGGTGCGACACATCTATGTTTCTTCCCAAAATAGTGATCATGAAGCAGCACCTGTTCCCATCTGGAGCGGCAGGTCAGAGTTTTCCCCACAGCCTTCAACTGTGTCGCCGACTGATGACGTCATGTGAAATCTCTGGCCCTCGCATGAACCCCTTTGCATGAATCTGTGGCTCCGCTTGTTGACAGCTGGAGGCGGCAGAATATTGGGCAGGAGGAGCTTTGTGAGTCATCCCGGTGGAATTCAGATGGAGTGGCACATTCATGTAACCTTTCATGTTGATTGTGGATTCATGTCAGAGACAAATCATAATTGGATAAAGAATAATTAGCTGCAGTTTTAATCACTTTGGTTGATTTTTACAATTAGCAACATCCTCATTAAAATCTCTGTAACTGCTTTTTGCATGGAAATTTACTTGGAACCACTAAATGTGTTAACTGCATGCTCACTTTGTAAAAAGGTGGTTAAAGAGACCCTCAGGGGACTCACTAACATGTTTTACAGGAAGTTATATGGTCTATGATTCTGTGGGAACACTTACTTTTGACTGTGAAGGATATTCAAGAGCTTCTAAAGCACCACTGATCTCCAGATTGTCAGCCAGTCACTTTCCCCAGTCAGCTGGCTGCAGAAACAGAGGAGCACTGCTTCAGTGGAAAGGTTATTCCATGTTTATAGATGGGTCAGCTGGCCCAAGTTGTTAAAACAGGGCTGGTCCAATAATAGGCTCTCCATCAGTTCATTATTTCTGCCTTTTATGAGACACCATATGCTGTGAGGACAGGATGTTGTAACATAGGCTGCAACAAAAAAGGAGGCAGGGGAGAATGACGTAATTTCAGATGCAGCAAATGTATAAATGATGTCAGCTCTGTCCGTGGTGCTGAAACGAAGACAGTTTATTATGTTCTGGCACACGACAGCACCAGATATGTTTCATAAAGGCATTATCCTGTCGATGTAAAATCAATGATGCTTCTTATTCTATACAATACTGTTGTGTTAGGTTTTCTGGGTGGTTCATTATCTATCCGTTTTTGTATGTCCTTCAGTGGCACTCCAGAACTTTAGAATTACACTTTCACAAGGTTTCACATAATTGGGGAACACAAGACACAATGAATGAAAAAGATGTGTTTTGTTCCTCTGCATGGGTCCAAAAGCTTGGATTCTACCTTTCCCATAATGCAACCAATGGTATAGAGAGCTTCTTCCACATAGAAGGTTTTATACTTTAACTGTTAGGTTGTATAAGTTTATCAAAGTGTTTTCATATCTGCATAAATTTGACCTTATATTATCTTGTCTTTTAGACAAGCTGCTTGTCTGTTCCAGACTCTTAGTTATAGTCAAGACACGCCAGCAAAATATGTTAAATTGAATTGTTTTTGAGCTTTGTAGTCAAATTTATTATATTCACACACACATTCATTCAATGCTAATGTATGAACTTTTTCTATTACACACATTCAAAGCACGCTGGCACAGACGTCACAGGCTTTGGGGTTCAGTATCTTGTCCAAAGACTCTTTGGAACGCAGACTGCAGGAGATCGAACCCCATACTTTCAGGTTAGTGGACAAGCCTCTCTACCTCCTGAGCCAAAGCCGCTCCTAGGAATGTAAGATATAAATAAAAATATAGGCTAGTACATACAGTCCTGAAGAAGCATTGGGGTTATTTATTCAAGCCAGTAGTAGCAGTAATACCGCAATATAAAAACACTCATCTAAATTTATAATGTTGGTGTAGCATAAAACTAACTACAGCTAACTAAAGCTTTGTATCCCTTCAATGTCTTTTGTTGTTGTATATGCTACAGTATATAACTCAATTATATATACGTCCTATAACTAGACTAATATGTCCCATAGTAAAACACAAAAGTATACATCCTTTACATTTTATGTTTCATCTTAGTGTTCCTCTGTTCTAAAAAAAAGTACGACTTCTAAACGTGAAATCTGTTTGTGCATTGATCAATTTCATATTTGGCCTGTTGATGTCGCTCTTGCTCCTCCAGCATTTGGAGCCACACACACACACACACACACACACACACACACACACACACACACACACACACACACACACACACACACACACACACACACACACACACACACACACACACACACACACACACACACACACACACACACACACACAGCTTCAAACCCGGATGGATGACTTCACCGTTCAGCCTGGGTTTCCTTTATGATCCCGGGATCTCCCACTTCCCTCACCAGACATCATCCAGCAGCACAGGCAAACACAGCTCACTCTCCCTCCTTCTCTTGCTCTCTCGCTCGCTCTCTCTCTCTCTCTCTCCCTCCCTCACACACACACACACACACACACACGCGCGCGCGCGCTCGCACATACATATAACAGCGTCTCTCCCTGCAGCTGCAACACATCCAGAGACCACAACAAGCACCGGGACTTCAGACGCCTCATCCACATCGAGTCTCCTTCACATAGGATCCCAGCAGGAGAGAGACTCCATCATCAGCTGCAACTTAAACCACCAACAGAAAGGGATCTACGGCTGCGTCGAGGAAGATCTTCCATCGACT
Source organism: Verasper variegatus (assembly GCA_026259375.1). Classification (NCBI taxonomy): domain Eukaryota; kingdom Metazoa; phylum Chordata; class Actinopteri; order Pleuronectiformes; family Pleuronectidae; genus Verasper; species Verasper variegatus. The sequence goes on along the minus strand of CM048053.1, from coordinate 11,493,442 downwards.
TGATTAATTTTTCAAGCTGGTGATCCTTCTCCTCCTTTTTTGTGCCACAATGTCCGAGGTGCTGCCATACAACGAGGGTAAAATGAACGGCTACGGGGCGGACAGCGAGGTCAGCCAGATGTCCTTTAGCTGCGGACTGCAGGACACAAGCGCTTTTTTCGCTTCGTCGCAGGCGAAAAGACCCCCGAAGCTTGGACAGATCGGCAGAGCCAAGCGAGGTAAAGGACGGTTTGATTAAAGGACTGAGACTCGGACATGTTGTCACTATTATTCAGACATAGTCATGGTTGTTGTTAGTGCGGTGCAAAATGGGGAAAGTGTATTGTCAGTGTTTTTAATAGATTTAGTTTGATTTGGATCATTACGCAGGCTGTGCGTAATTTGGATTCAAAAAAACGCACCACTGCATTAAAATACCAGTTTTATCACATTGCTCAGTGGTTTGACGCTTGACAAACTGTTTACATGTATGTTCTATAGAAATCAGCTTCACAATATAGACACACCCCATGTTTTGTCCAATAAAAAACAACGGGGTTAAAGAGGAAGGATAAACGCCTGGCTCGTCGCCATTACCGGGAATGAGTTGTTTTTTTTTCACAAAGTGCGCGTACGTGTACGTTGCTGGGGGATTTGCTGTTGTGCTTTAATTCATTAATTTATTCACCTGCAACTCGCTCACTTGCTTTGTGCGCCATGTTCCGCTCCACTAATGAGAAGTGCGCATGAAAGTGAAAGAAATCCGAACACGCACAATATTGGCTCCCTACAGGGATGTAATAGAAATCTTATGATGTGTCTGAGCTGCCCTGGTCCCTCAGTAAACATCCTCTCCCCCCTTCTCTCTCTCTTTCTCTCTCTCTCCACAGTGGTCATCGAGGACGACCGAATAGACGAGGTCCTGAAGGGGATGACAGACAAGTCCTCACCCGGCGTGTAAACACCAGCGATGGCCTTGCAGACTCTTTTAATTTTGATCACCGATTCGAAGCACTTGTCGGCTGTGCATGTTCGAGGACTTGCAGGAGAGGACGACGGCACGAAAGCTAGGATGGGATGATGGAGAAAGGGGCGAAGAAGAAGAAGAAGAGGAGGAAGAAGGGGGTAAAAACGGAAAGAGGAAGATAAATGAGGAAGAGGTGAAGAAGGGATGAGAGAGAAGAGAAAGAGACTCTGGCGAAGACCAAGATTTTTATCATGGGATTGCTGGCAATTCTTCAGACGAATCCCGATGTTTAACTCCTGCTGCGCAGCACGATGTTGAGATGGCGGACTCCTGCTCTGTGTCTCAACCTCTGCTGACTTTAATGATGGATGAACTTGTCATTACTTCACGACCATCTTCTATTTTTTTCTTTCCAAAAAGCGCTGTATAAGAAACTCAGTAGTGCAACTGGAGGCTGGAGCTAAATCCCAGGCCTGTTTCAATAAGTTGTACAGTAGGTAGGCTTTAAGCTCTCAGACACCCTCTCCCCTGACTTCCCCATCCTCACCCCCCCTCCCTCCCTCCTGTACGCTTTGCTTTGTTGACTCAGTCAGCGACGGCGCATTCAAGGGAGCTGTCCTTTCAGCACTGGTCCAATGCATTCCTGTTGATGCTATAAAAACGCTTTTAAAAACAGACCAACCAAACTCTCGAGTCTACTAAATAGAGAAGACCCATTGTATGTAAAAACATATATCCGAGGATGGTGCAATGTTGATATTTTCTGTAGTAGAACCCCATTTGTTTTTTTCTTTGTTTTTGGGCCCTTAAAGAGCATCGCCGGCCCCAGATTCTAACTGAACCGCAGGTTACATTCTTCTTCTTGCATTACCCATTAGTGGTTGAAGGTGCGGGCCGGCACCTCCATGTAGCTGATTTACACCTGCACATATCTTTTCCTCTATTTTTGTTTTGTTTCTATTTTCAGATGCTCAGATATCCACAGAGGCCAGCAGAGATGTGGGGATTAAAGTAAATATTTAAAATTAAAGTCATGAAATTGATGGGAAAAAATATTCGTTCTATAATTTAGAATTTAGAATTTTTTTTTGCGATTATCTGTGTTTCGTCTTCTATAAATCTAGAAGTTTTTTCTCCATCTATTTGCATGAACTCTCACTCCGGTGCCAACGCAGGTGCCACCACTCTTACCCTGGCACGCTTCTTTTTAAACAAAAGTCATATTTGTATTTTTATATCTAAATATTTGTTATTTCAATGATATGCTAGTCTATCGTCTTACAATTCATCAACAAAAATATTTCTACTTCAGAGAGGATATACAGAATGAGACTAGGCTTCATTAGAGGCACATCTGGGATTTTGGTGGACTGGTCTAATTCTATATCAGAGGTTGGACCTTTTTTAAAGACTAACTGAATGTGTCTGGGGTTTTTGCACACATCAATGTTAAACTATTATTAAGAAATCGTATACTGTGACTTGAGCTTCGTTGATGAATTTGTTAGAAAATTGCAGTTTTAGATATATATTGCACTGTTTACGAGTATCCTCAAATGACACGTTGTTATTTGACCGACTTTGGACATTACAACCTTTGGTTTTTTAATTTTATTTATTTTGTACCATTATTTTAAAGAAACTGGATATGGTTTGTTGTGCATGAAACCTTAATATTTTCAATAATGAAACATCGTTTTATGAAGCAAAAAAGCAACAAAATAGTCATGACATTCTAAGAATGAATCATTGTATATTATGATGCCATTTTCACTGTATTTGGTGAATTAATAAATGGTGACAGAAAATGTTAATGTGATTCTTTGGCATGGCTTTGATCCTATAAGGCATTTTCTAAAATATCAATGGGAGTCAACAAACCATGGACAAGCATCATGGCAGTACACAGCTTGTGTTCTGATTGAAAAACACAGAGCATCACCTCACCACACAAAGCATTACAAATTCATTATATCTAAATCCCAACACGACATTTTCCACTTGTAGTTGAAACAAACAGTTGCATCTTTGTAAAAACACATCTCTGTATAGCTTTGGTCATCAGTTAAAGGCTGCCTCCAGAGCCATCTCCTCAGTGACAGCAAATACTGATCCTTAATTAAAGAGCAGGGAAGAAACAGTGATCCATCTGTTAAGCTGTTAAACAGCTCCGTGCTGGCCTACACTGGTGAATCCATTAAACCACACACCCCTGGGGAGCCACGGCTGGCCACATGATCATCTATCAATGTCTGGCTGTACAGTGCTCTCATACAGTAGCTCTCTTATAAAGGCTACAGCAGGCGTGGAAGCACTCACTTTAAAACGACGGCACAATGTTGATGCACCGAGAAAAAAACACATATTATTAAGAGCGGCCTCAAAATCAAGTTTTCAACATGTCAGGCGGTTTGTTATAGCTTCGCAACTTTTCTTGTCCAAAATATCCTCACACCCACATCAGATCGGCTGACGTTCCTCCTCCTTGTCAATCCTTGACAGATCTTTGACTTTGTTGTACAGCATTTTTTACGACAGAGAATAAATCCATTCAGGACGATATTGTGGAAGCTATTCTTTAGCTTAGTGTCTTTCTTCCTTCTCCAGTTTCAAGTTTTCATTCATGCCAAGAGACAAGAGTTTGGGACCAGCAGTTTGGGATCAGATTTGAGCAGGCTGTGGTTGCCTGCAGGTTTACAGTCCGTGTGGAGCACATAACAAGTAGAACACACTGACTGAAATCAATAACCTATCAGCTTTCTTAATTTTTTTGCAGTCATAAGAAGATAGCTGTTAATAGAGATTAGCCAAAAATGTCGTCTGGACGTAAAAAACACAGACAATGAGTATCACTGTTTGTGTTTTGTGTAGAGAAACGGTTGACTTGTGTGGTAAAAGAAACTAGTCAAAAGAAACTGGCAAACAGTAGCAGGAGTTTTGGCCTGAATATCTTCTTTTTACTCCGGGATCCCAAAAATATTGGCCAATTTTCCTCAGAGGCTAATTGGTCATTAGATGATAGCTGATAGGCTCAGAGATCGCAGTGATAATATATAAACCAAATATCAGCCTCAGCGTATTTGTAATGCTATCTGCGGACATGTGTGTGTTTATTTTCTTCTCTGATACTAAAATACTGCGACATGAGGTGAAACTGTCAGAAGAGAAGGTGAAGGATACTGTACTACACTGCTCACCAACACTGTCAGTCTGGAAACTGTGTCTGTTTATAACACCCCTCCTCCACATGTGCTTCACCAAACTAGACAGCATCGAATTATAAAAACACATGTCCTTGTAAAATATTTTTTCCCCTGGAAATCACACCACAGCGATGAGATGTGGGAAAACATCCACGGTATCAGAACATGTCTATAAAAAGCTGCAGGTTCTCACAACAACACAAACACAGACCCTCATATTAGTCTGAATCGCACTTCACTCTAATAACAGCACATCAACACGGCATCATCAGTGTAACCATCAGTGAGTTTATTGACTGTCTGGATAACATCAGCAGTGGACTAAGTAAACACACAGCGCTATCGACCATGTTGTTGTTGTGGATGATGCGCGTGTGTGTGTGAGTTTGTGTTTGCGTGTGTGGCATGGACAGCTACACTTCACACAGTAATGGGCAGCCCTCAAAGGCCGGATCCGGACTGACATAAATGGGTATAAGGTATTGATTTGTGGCAGCTCTGTTCCACGCCTCTCTCCCTTTCCTGAGTCTGACCGTGGACATGTGACTTTTACAGTTATTCAGTGAAATGATTGTGCTGCAGCGTCTTCCTTCAGTGTTGAAATTGAATTTATAATTTTGAAATATTTTCAGGTTCAAGGATTTTGCTGTCTGCGACCACTCAGGGACGTGAGGCTAAGAGGATCACTTTGCTGAGACTGTTGGCTTGTGTGACATATTGCTTCATTACCGTTTACAAGGCCAGTCGGAAAAAACTGGGACAAGGACAAAAATCCTTTGGCATATCTGGCACTCAACTTTCCGGCATCTTTCCGGCAACTCGTAAGCCAGTCACGTGTTTGCGTGCAGTGTTGCAGTCAGTGCACGGAACAGATGTCCGAGAATAACTAATGATGAATGGTGATGCATAATGAATTGCTGATTTCATGGGCTATCAGACTTTTTGATGGTAATAAAAGCAGCTTAAAAGATAGATTAAAATTCCGACGTGTGTTATCGTGGCAGCGGTCAAAGCTTTGAAGCGCTCGGGTCTGCCCTCATGAAAAGTTTTCATGAAAAGATTTGTTTTCAAGTAGCGCCTCTCGCACAAGAATCTGCAGGTGGTTAGCTTAGCTTAGCATAAAGGCTGGGAACAGCCAGCCCATCTCTGTCTGAAGTCAGTGTTCGTATCCTATCAACACCTCAACAGCTTGCCAGCCACTGTCATGTTTGACTAATATATTGAATAACATGTTTATTTCCCTCAGACACACAGCATTCACTGCTGTGTCTTCTCTGTGTCTTTGTCCTTATCAGGACATGTAAATGATCCGTTTTCATACAGCACTTTTCTTGTCTTGATGAGAACTCAAAGCCCTTTACAGAACAGTTCTTGCCTTTCACACAGTGCATCTATGTGCAGCACTACAGGACGAATTGCTCTACCCCCTGACTCACAGGGGGTATGGGGAGATAAGAAGAATAAACTCCAGGTCAAAACATTAAGAGTAAAGTTCTTGGTGTCCATGACTTATCAGCTTCATTGCTTCTTGGCACAGACTCTTAATTTACTCTAAACTCTACTGAAGGAATGAACTCAGTTCTTCCAAAGTACATTCCCTCATCTTCTGTTTGAGTGATGATGGTAGAGACACTGCCAACATCTCAGGCAACAACTAATGATCAGCTGCTTTTGGGTGAGACACAGGTTCACTCCTCATTTTGCAGCTGTGGGGGTCAGAGGTCGGTCGACTGTTGGCTGGAGCTGGACCTGGAGGGTGAGCTCGGGTCAGAACAGACATGATGCAGATGCCTTCTCAGTGACAGTTAAACAAGCAAAGAGCAACCTTGTACCCTCTGTTGTTATGTCTGACATACATGAACACACACACGAAAAGCAACTCTCGGTTCCAGGTGCTAGTTGAGTGTATGCGTGTGTGTGTGTGTGAGTGTGTGTGTGTACTGGGGACTGAGAGCTTTGATCTGACTCCACTTTTGTGCTCTCCTGAGTGGACGACCATTAATATTCCTCCTTCTGTTACATAAGCATGCCATACAGCATATAATGCCATTACGCTGCCCCAAGGGAGATGAGCAGATATACAGAGCTGTTGAAAGCAGCAGAAGTGCTTTCTCTCAGTCCACGCTGCATCTGATGCCAATGATTCCCTCTATATGCACTCATCGCTCTTGCCTCATCGGACATCTTTGTCGTGTTGCTGCATTCCCAGACCCCACAAACAAACTGTGTCGGTACGTTGTGTTTTTACTACCGATAGGACAGATGGCCCAAACCAGAATTTCCCACTAAGAATCACTTAAAAAACTGAGAGCAGCTGACTGGCATACAAACAAGCAGCTCTAGTGCTATGTTGTGATTCTGTTTAAACACAACCAGACAATACTGCAGAAAAGACCCAGGGATACAGACGTCTTAACCTGCATGTCATGAGCCCTCACACACCGCACACCAACGCATTAAGGGCCAATCGATGCAGACAGAGAGAGGGAGAGGGGTTGTTGAATAGAAGAGTGATTGAGAGTAAAAGAGAGAGAGAGAGAGCGAGAGACATTGAGCTGTAGGTTAGTGTTGTTGCTGCCCTTGGGCAGCAGAGCATGGAGGACAATTAGCATCAGGAGAGAAAGTTTGGGCTCCATCCGCTCTCACACAGTTTAATACACAACACTTTATATTAAATCATGGGATAACACAGGTGATCGGCTGAAGAAACGCAAACAGCACAGACTTGTGTTTGAGAGAAGATGATGACTAACCCTCTCCTGCATGAGGTCTGTGCCCTGCTCGGTGGTTACGTAACTTAAGTCCAGTCGAGTTAAATCTCACGGTGGGGGTCTCTGCCACGGCACATCACTCAGCCTGACGAAGGGAGCTGAAAACCAACTTTAAGGACGGCTGAATTTCAATATATCCACATATCTACAGAACTGACAGGAAAGTAAGAAGGAACTAAGGTTTACACAGACGATGAAAGGGTGGGCATGTTATATACATATATTTATAAAAAACAAGAAACACCCAGAAAAGATGTCGTCTGTGAACGGGTCTTACAGAGAACTTTCATGGTCAAGCTCTTGTAACTTTTAATTCTAACTTTTATTTAAAATGCACAAGTTTTGCTTCGCACTTCTTCTTTGGTTATGCTCTGTTTTATGTTTACACAAAAAAACCCACACTTGTTTAGTTCCAAGATTTACACACCAATTACTCTGCGATCTTTTGCATACCACAGCTCACACAGGAAGATTGACAAGCCCCTTTTAACAGTAACCAAAAGTGAATTCCCTTCTGGCCAAATTCAGGCTATGATGCGATTGAAAGCTCCAGGAGAGCAAAATGTATATATACTTTTTTTGTTTTTATTAATTTATCAATTTATTTATATTCTGTTATTTCTCTCTCTCACTCTTCTGTTTTCTTCAGTTGTTTTAGCATTGTTTTGCTTTTTTCAATTGACCTTGAGATGACATTGGTTAACATAAAGTTAAACAAACAACAAACAATCATGTTACTCCATCCGAAAAAATTCATGGAAAAGAAGACGAGCCATCTGAAAAACCACACACTTCTTTCCCCCAAGTTTTAAAAATAGGTGGTAATTAGATCTCAGTGGAGAATTAAAAATAAATGATTTCTACTTTATTAATGTGCCCCCCCCCCCCCTTCCAGTCACCAGCCTTCCTGTCTGTCTGTCTGCCTGCTCTCTCTCTCTCCACCCTCTCTGGTCTATATTTAAGCTTTAGATGGCAAAGGACCCGAGACTCATCTCGTGTTACTTCAACAAATAACATGCAGGGTGCGCAATCACTTGAATGTACGTGTGCGTGCCCTCATGCACCATCAATATGACGGACAGGTGTGTCAAGCAATGCAGATCTCGATGAGCTGCTTTTGTCTGGAATCTAAATTCAGACGTGGGACAGATGCAGACAACCACAACCGGGGGGGGGGGGGGGGGGGGGACTCCGACTCTCATATCAATGGCCTTTAATACGGACTTTCCATGCAGACCGGTGCTGCTGTTATGTACCGTGTCTAGACATGCCACTTTGTCTTGCGTGTTGCGTAACAGTGATTCAGAATCAGATTTATATATAAATGCAGAACAGTCCAGGACTCCTGGTGTGTAAAATTGTCTTATGACTGATAAAGGTTTCCATTAAGAACCTGCACTAGAACAGAGGAAGATTTTAGCATAGACAGAGAATCATGACACAGATGAGTCATGGCTGCAAATCATTTAATGGTCATCACAACTTACATGATAATGCAACGAGGTAGTTTCCCTTCAGTATCTACGTTAATATGAAACCCACTGCTGTTGTTTGGCCTTTTGTTATACAGTTATACATAGGTGAATGAGAAGCCACTATCACGGGGAAAAGTCCACCAAAGTTTAATTCCACATAAAAAACACAATATGCCTCACCACAGGAAGCAAACGTTTCCTTTGCCTCCTCACTCTTACAGATTGGAAGTGAACAGAAGGTGAAGGAGAAGGTTTGCCTCAGAAATATTCGGGTATGTGACTGCGCCCTAACCCTGCAGTTATGGAGAGACGTCAACGGAAACAATGTGCAAGATTTAAGATACTTAAAAGACCATTTAGCTGCTGCTCTAGAGCTGTTGTTCTTCGTGTATTGTTGATTTATACACATGCATTGTATATTATTATTAGTCTTTTTTTCGATGTAATTTTATTCTGTGTTAAAACCAAAACATAAGATGCTCACTTCACTTTGAATAGGATGACGTCATGCGTTACGAAACTGCCTTGTGGTTACGTTGCATGACGACTTTTCATGCGCCATTGGAGGCCCCAGCCAATCGAATCATGTTTCAAAAAACACTAAACTGACGCCAGCCAATCAAATCAGATCAATTAGATTAAGATAGATTACACTTCATTGTCAGAATATCTTCTGAAATTTGTCTTGTATCCCATGACGTCCATTGGCTCATGTGCATTTCTATCATTACAACATGTAAACCTGTTCTCGTAGATCCTAAAATAAAAACGTGTAACTGGTCAACATATGGTCACTCTAACACTCCAGTATATTTACTGGCTGCTGCTGCAGCTGTAATGAGGTAGTTTTCAAAATTAGCTGCAGATAAAAGTTTTGTCTTGGTTTGGGTTATTTGGCACAATTCTTTTGTTAGAACACTTTTGTCTTTGTAATAAGAGCATATAAAATGTGTAAATTGTGTATAAATAAAAAATACCATACATTTTGTCACTGCCCTGTGTTAAACATCCTGTTGGATTTCAGCATCTATGTGGTGAAATAGAAATTATTTTAAAATATTTTTTAAAATTAAGTAAAAAACGTCTGTTACGATTTGAATATACAAAAATGTTATATATCGCTATTTTGCTAACTTTCTGAGGTCTTACATTCCTTAAGATACTCCAGTCACTTTACAAGTTAATATTCAACAGGAAGTTCTCCGTGTCCTCTTTATGTGTTGCAGGGGTCCGGTCAGGTTCCGATTTCATCTCCTCAAGTAGCTTTTTCTCCACATCTGCATCTTTTGGACTAAGCTGTTCTCCTTTGGTCATCACATACACAAAATATTCAAAGCCCTCTCCATAACTGTACTGTTTGATTGACCAGTTGTACTCAGCGCGAGCCAAGAGGCGTTTCCTGAAGATGGGCTGCGCAAAGGTAACGGAGACAAACCGTCCACCGGGCTTCAAGCAGCGGCTGATCTGGGAGAGAAAAAAAAAAGAAAGAGTAGAGGAAGAGTATTAGGAGACGTTACCACCGTACTACATTACCGCCAAGAGCCACACCATTATGATTCCCATCACCACTATCATTACCAGCAATCTCCTCTGCGACACAAGCAGCTGCTTGTTGAAAGACTGGAGACTGACAGGATAATTTATACGTTTGACAACTGGGTAATGAAAAGCTGACAGTGCATCAGCAGTAAATGTTTTAGGCATTACATAACCTGCAATCATTTGATCAATTGACTTTAGCTATTTTTAATGCAACCACTGCAACATTAATGGGAGCACAAAATTATTCATTATATGCACTTTGTTATTGGATTGGCTTACGAAGCTATGGAGGGAAGCTACTGTCTGTTATGACCTTTGTCAAGTTAATTCAGAGATTTGTTATTAAAAACATGTCCAACGGCACAACCAGCTATGAACTCTTGGGTTATTCAAATTATTTTAGAAGAGAAGTCTAACGCTAAACTGGGGGATTTAAATCTGTAGAATCAACTGTAAGAGTGAATCTTCTGATTTATGTGCTCTCACTGTTCGGTCCGATTCTCTGACACAACCTGACTGCTCACAGTGCACATTGTGTCAGTTCCTCTACACCAGCTCGGCACCGGTGCATTAGCCAAAGAAGAAGAACTCAAAGTTTGTTTGCCTCCAATGCTAACAAGGGAGAAACATGCTACCTTGATCATGTGTGTCATTCTGTGTCAAAACATCCAAAAAGGAAAAGAGTATGGACACTACTACATTGTATTGATCACTACTACCCTGTGCAAATGTTTCCAGCCATAAGCTACATTTCCCACGATCTTGTTTGGCCATTTTACGCAGACAAAGTGAGGGAAAGGGAGCTGATTTGTGACTATGCTTAAACTATATGAAAGCCTCAGTCTAAACAGGAGCGTGCATTATGCTGCTGTAAGCCACAGCAAACACTAAGCACTGAGCTCTTCGGTCCACAGCGGCGGCTGCTTAGCCATGCAGTCTGATAACATGGTGTGACAGCACGAAAACTGTGAGGGTCCCTCCGTATGAATAATTGTTGTTCTGGGTCCATCAGCCTTCCAGTGTGTTGATCTTTCGTGTGAGATACACGTGTGCAGCAGAACACAGTGCGCTTCAAGAGAGGACTGCAGCTCGCAGGCAACAAGAGCGTGCGCGCATGCACACGCACACGCACACACACACACACACACACACAGAGAATATCAACACTGACACAAACACATGTATACAGACACATTTAGCTACACTTTGGCAGGGAGTTTCTCCAGAGACAGAAGTGTGTGTGGGAGTGAAGGGACACAAACTGCAGAACAGTGAGCAGTGGGCGAAAAACTTTCTATATTTGATGTAATAAAGATGTGAGCAGGGTTGATATATTGTCCTAATGCACTAAGAGAATGATTACATGTTACGGGGGTTTACCGATAACGAGTACCGATCCGATTCCGGTGCATTTTAACTAATGCTACTAACACTGTGTAGTGTGGAAGTGATGATTTCTATCCTTCTTCTATGGCATTGAGAAGAATGCCATTGTACTACTGTTATGATCTTTAGTTAGACAGACATAACTATGACTTGAATTTTGAAAAGCACACAGATGAAATCTCTTCCACTAAAGAGGACATTTCTTTCAAGTCTGCGTGGTTCGTTCTTTGGAATAATCAGTTTCTTACATAATCCTTTAACTTGATTTAAACATAGGCAGCAGAATGATCTTCTGATACTTCGCCTCTAAAATGTCACATAGCCTGAAATTATAACTTTATTCTCGATAAATTACGACTTCATCCTTCTCGAAATCTCAACATGGGCCTAAGGCTGCGTTGACTCATGTTGTTACCATGAAACTTGGTGGATGGTGGTTGTTATGGGTCAGCAAACAACCCATTCAAATTTGTTGCAGATCAGGATCATGGGTGGATCCAGGACTTTCTTTTTAAATCACTTTATTTAATATTGCAAGTTTTTTGGATCTCTACAGAAAAAAAACCAGAAAGTTAAATGAATGGATTTGACTTCTGTGTCTTGATTTGAGACTTCTAATCACAACCAAAGCTTGACACTTGAAAAACAACCTTGTGCCACCTCTGCCATGTGTTGTACAATCACAGACAGCAGGATTTCCAAACTTTCTTCAACATCAAATTCAATGAGCTTTCAAGGAGTTTCCAGGCCCAATTCCCTCATAATCAAAAACCCAACGCAGCACAGTTTGAGACACGATTGAAGGATAATTAACTGTTCCAACACAAAGAATTATTTAATGAGAATTACCAGGCTTTACAGAAGCTCAGAGAAAACAAATAGAAAGAGAAGGGCTTTAACGTTTGAACACTGTTTAATTGAGCTGTGTTAGAGTGATGGGAGACTACGTGGTCTCTTTGCCTTTTCTAACACAGCAAAACACTTTATTGTGGAAGTTGAGTGATGGAGACATGAGACTTGAGCTGAGAGCCCAGGGCAACCCTGAGGAACACTTAAAGACATTTAAAAAGATGATAAATCCAATAGAATCGACAAAAAGAAAACAATCATTTCCTTCATATTTGTGCTAAACTAATTCATGGAGCTGTTTGTCATATCCACAACACTGCATGGTCTCTGTGGATGGCTCCATGCCTGATGTTTAAAGCAGAGCTCACACGAGACCCTCATGAAAGGAGCACGTGTATTCTGCTCCTCTCACATGATTCATCTCCACCAGCAAGCAGCCCGGGCATGAATTATTCACCCTCAACTCTGACATGGAGAAATAGCGAGACCACGGGTGGTGGTGGTGGGGGGTCATTGCATATTGTAGAAAGTTAGTGATACAATGAACAAAAGCGGGAGGCAGCAAGGTAGAGTGAGCTAGATTTGACTGAAACTGACAGATTTCATGTTTAGTGCTGAAGTTATGATAGTAATGGTCTTGATTACATTATTTATCAAAACTTTAAGCCGGTTCATACAACTTATATGTTTTTTTCAACCAAAGAACATAAACTGTGCATACTAAATCAGCTATAGTCTGGACTCACTTACTTTGGGATAAATGTGGATCAATCAAACAGAGAGCTAACAAGAACATTTCTCAAACTGTTGCAGATATTGGGTCCTATCTTACACCTGAGATGTTTTAGATTATTTTGGGGCCTTTTGCCTTTCTTGAGAGGAAAGTGCAAGAGTGAAGTGGGCAGAGGGAATGGAGGAAGACACTCAGCAAAGACCAGGTCCGCTGCAGGAGGGTTCAAGCCACCCTAGGTGAGCGCTGACACTACCAGGGGAGCCTGCAGGCGCCCCAATGTTAAAGGAAGAAATAAACTTTAGTTTTGTCTGGACAACTTAATTCACCAGTATTTGGTCCAGAGTTACTACTCTGAAAAAGCAAGCAAGTGCATTGTGCTAATTTAGACTTTTGAAATGCTGCTGCCGATGCTGCAGGATGTTGCTGGTCGACAAAGATCACACTCTTCAGTTTTTAACCATCATCCATAATCACATCAACAGGCAACAGGTTATAATGTCATTGTGGTAAAATGCTTAGAGAAAGATTATTGATCCAGAGTCGTGTTCCTGACCTCCTGATGACTTTAGCTCTATATTTAACCATGTTCAGCTGCTATGTGTCTTTGTTCAGGTGGAGTGCAGGATTTTAATGAAACGTTTCTTTGCTGAAGACTGTCGAAGTTGATGAGACTGAATCCTGCAATAAATACGAGGGAAGTGATTTTCAATGCTTGTATCAAAAGTGCTGCAAGTTTGAAACTTAAGACACCAAAGTGAGGAAGAGTGATGACTTGAACTGAAAAGGAGTCAACACACAGGGCAGGTGCTGCCATCCAGAGAGTGAACAGAGGTGGGAGTCCTGACTTCACCCCGTCAGCCATTATTCATGACATTAAGCTGTATGGGTGCTCTCTCTGTATCTGGCCAGTGTAACTCCAGACCTTTATGTCACAGGTGACTGGACGACTGACGTCACTGCAACCCAAGACGACACTGAACTATAGTGAACAAGTTGGCAATAACCCCGGGTGCTTGACAGTGAGGCTGACAGCCGTCGGAGGACAGCGTGAACGGTAAATTATGCAATGTTTCACACCATTTTACACAACCTGACACGTAGTCACACATAGTACTACCCCATCCATCTTTATGTGTTTGCAGGATACGCTACTGCTCCTTTTTCTCGCACTCAGCACTCGGCGTACGCACACACAGGAAATCCTCATGAATAGGATGATGATTTATCGAGTGCAATGAGTCACATTTATACTCATTCTGCACGTATATCAGCACGCGCACTGTGACAGCAGCTCTGGATCTATGTAAATCCCCCGCCCACACATAAGAGCAGGGGTATTGTTTTGATAAAAGATCGGCCCTGGCAGGTCGGTTCTGATGTGATGTTGTGCTCCGAATGCGACAGATGCACAAGTGTTTCACTTACAGGGTGGATAAGTGGTTCTACTTTTCAGGACGAGCAGATAATATGTAATGTGGACAAAAGGGACATGTGTCAAACTCAAGAGTCTATTATCTGAATGAACAGGTGGACGAGGGCTTCACTCAAACACTGGAGTAACAGACGGAGCATCCCAAAACACTGAGTCAGTATTCAAACCATCCACATGCACTCACACAGCTGTAAGACGATCTTAAGTGGGCCACAGAGGAAATCTCCCTCTTAGCACAAACACCCACCCCTACACACCCCCACACACACCATTGTGACCACTGGTGAATAATTCAGCATTGTGGCAGAAGCTTGTGTCTGAGTGACCTTACCTGTCTTGGGTTAATTGCAACAAAGAGTTAAAGTGAGGTCCACAGTTGAGATGACATTTTGAGATTTGAGTTCCTTTTTTTTTTTTTTCAATACCAATCAGATTCATAATAAAAGGAGAAACGGTTTTGTATCACATCCCCTTCCAGGAGACAGCAGGGGTCGGGTCATCTATACATGTCCCAGGCAGGAAACTGTGATTGGTTGTTATTTCAGTAAAGTGACGCAGCATCATAACAAACTGCTGCCATATTCCTTATTTGTTTTAAATGCAGCAGCATAAAACAATCGTCTAACTTCTTATTTTCTTCATGCTGACATTTGTGGCTTTTTATAATCACCACATTGAGAATGAGTTGTTTTTATACTGGGAGAAGCAGATGAACTTGTGTAAACCTTTGAAATATTAACTTTGTATATGTCAGTCCAAGTCCCTGCCTGACCTTTCTGCATAAGTCAGAGAGGAGATAAGTCGTCGATATAAGGAGAATGACATTTCATCTACTCTCTTTCTCCAGGTGGGCATCCTCAATTGTCTTCCTGTCTTCACTGGACCACAGTATTAAAACTCATCCTCTCTTATCTCCATTCGCTCTTCCCTGGACTCAGGTTTGAGGTGACTGATTGTCTACAGCGGTCAGATCGGGACAGGGCAGTGGGTGGTCACATCCACTCGAGTGCACAGGACTCTCAAATTACATAATCTGGGTTCTTCTGCGATTGAAAAGGTACGTTTGTATTACTGGGGGCGGCGAACGCACACACTGTCATCCCTTTAAAGAATCTACCAGCTGATAGCCGACTGCATCAGTTCAACATCTTTAAATATTTAAAAGTAAAAATACTGAGAATAGGTAATTAAAACATTTAAACAGTAAAAATGTATATGTAAATAGACAAACAACACACACAAGTGAGGCTGCTGTTGTGAATTTTCGTTATATAATCTTTTTCTCACAGTTATTTTTGTTACAGACCAAAAATGTATCACAGAAGCTGGATAAGGAAAACCTGATCCTTGTTATGAGCAACTTGAGATGGCTGGTGCAAATGTTCAATATGTACAGCATCAATAAGTGGTGTCTGGGATTTGACCTTGTCTGAGGGGGAGCAATGACACTAAAGCCCATTTTCCACTGGTGAAAATACCCACTAACATCTGTTTTTTGTCTGTAATTGGAAAAGGATTCAATCTGCATTCAATCCCAGGTCAAATGTCTCTGCAGCAGACACTGGTTTTAATCGGCTCCAGTTCCGATCGGCAGTGATGGAACCATGAGACCCGGGTGAACATGCTAATTTCTTATTCTGTTTTTTGGTATTCAAGACGCTGATGCAGAACCCTTTAGGCCTGACATTATGAAACACATTGAACTTCTAGGTGTTGGTCGGAAAATGGCCACGAACATTTTGTGTACTTGTTGTTTTTTACATCTTGGGAACAACATGCAACGACTTTTTTTGTGTGCAAGATGCAACACTGGCAAGATGGCGAGGTGAGAGAGCTTCTCAGTTTCGTGATGGCGAACATGACTCACCGGGGAAACATCTTTCACATCAAATTAACAACATGCAGAGCCAGTTGGCATTTTATATGAGAGATAGGCTGTGTTTTCAAACATTCTATTGTACCTTGACATTTATTTTGCACTTACACTTAACTTGACTACATTCTTTGTTATTAAAAGGGACAGTTCACAGAAAAAGGAAAATTCACGCATTATCTACTCACCACTATGCCGATGGAGGGGTGGGTGAAGTGTTTGAGTCAACAAAACACTTTAGGACTCTCAGGGGTAAATAGTGTTACAGCCAAAGTGACCTCCTCTTCAGACGCAATAAAACAACAACACAACATGCCTCCATACTGCTCATGTGGTGTCATCCTAGTGTCCATAAGCCCCGACATTCATATTCGACTTGAAATGATGTAATTTACACGTGTTTAAGCCTAAAAGTCTGCAACCGGAAGTAGTGATGCTAGCGGACGTAGTGATGTGAACGAGAGTGTGTGTAGTTTTCCTGTGTCTGTGCGAACGTGAAGAATAACAGAGGACATTTAAGCTTAAAACACGGTGTAAATGACGCCATTAGTGTCGAATATGAATGATGGGGCTGGCGGACAATTGGATGACACCACAGGAGCAGTATGGAGGCATTTAATGTTTTTTTTTTCTGTTGTTTTATTATGTCTAAAGAAGGGGTCACCTTAGCTGCAACACTGTTTACCCCTGAAACGTTATAACATCTCTCATTCTGCTGAATACATTTTGATGCTTTTTAAAAGGAATCCAATATGAAATTGGTCGTACTTTAAAACACTGTCAAACTCAACAGACTTTGGTTTGCCAGGTAAAAACGTCTTATTGTCCAGCCTGATGACGGGGGAGGTATAGGCAAGAAAGGGTGGAGGTGGTTCTTAGTGTGTGTGTGTGTGTGCGCACCCACCTCACTCTGTGGGTGAGGCAGAAGTGATCAGTGGGCAGAGACAACAACAGAGTGCTATCTCCGGACAGCAGACCTGTACGGACCACAGCCCTCTGTCTCCTTTAGAGATAGTGTATGCACGTGCACGCACACACGCATGCACCCTTTTGGGTTGACATCTTTGCACAGATGAACATAGAGCTAATCTGGGGCAGAGAGAAAAAGCACGGAGGAGGGACACTTTCTTATTTAGTTTCATATTTTCATATCATATTTGATAAAGTCCCTCCCATTGTAGGTCTGCAGACCCCCCTCACTGAAGGAATGTGCATTTGAAATAAGCCGCATCTCTTACTTTCCATTTTACCTCACCCGTATAGCCTGAGGCCAGGCATGTGGAATGCAAAAACGTGTAAACGTCTCGAGGAAACGAAGGAAGGAGGCGGCAGAGGAACACAGAGAAAAGCAGGGGGAGGAGAGAGAATAAAGATGGTAGGGAGGGAGGTCTCCTAACAAAGCAGTTACTCGTCTGCTCCTCCCTCCAGAGGTGCAACAGTCCTGACTTGTTTCCTTCATCCCTCAATCTGTTCTATCTCTCTTTTTCACTTCTTCTTTCTCCTGCCTGGAGAATCGAAGTGAAGAAGCTTGATTTTTATGAAGAGATGTTTCAATACCTTCTTCAACTTCCCAATACTAATCCTGATGCAGAGTACCAATCCAATACAAAAACACCTGTACATTACTAACGTCCACTGACCAGAGGTTAGCGGTTCGATACCCGGCTCCTCCAGTCTGTATGTTGAAGTGTCCTTCAAACCCCCAAATTGCCCCCGATTGCTGTGCAGGAGGTGTGTGAATGGTGTGTGATAGAAAATGAATGTGTGTGTGAATGGGTGAATGTGACTCATAGTGTGAAGTGCTTTGAGTGGTCGATAACACAAGAAAAGCAGCTACATAAACACGTCCAATTTGCTTCGGCACACGTTGCCTTTCTACTTGTGGGACTTTTGTGTGTAACATATTGTCAAATTGCTGACATTTTGTTAATGGCTGACATTACACTACTTACCAGAAATCAATTCTTCTTTGGTGCTTTAAAAACAGCGACTGCAAGTGGCTACACAACCCAACTTACTGTGTTGAATACTGGTTCAGAGCAGCGAAAGAAAAAGTGCCATTTAATCCAGGTTCGGATAAAAAGTTTATTCTAAAAACTAGAATATCCGCCCTGCAGTTGTATGCCTCCAACAACCAGACAGGTTTTTTTTTCCAGATTCATATGAGATCACCGTGAACTTTCACCTCTGACCATTGTAAGTGAACATTTGTGCCAAATTTGAAACGATTCTCTTTCTCTCTCTAGACCACCCAAACCGAGTCAGTTCATCCGTGAGTGCAAGTGAACATTGAAAGCATTCTGTGACGGTGCGTTCACAATGCAAACAATGGGTTTTGGGAGGTAACAGCGAACTTGACCTTTGAAGACCAAATTTGAAGAAAGTCCCTGAAGGCATTTTTGAGATATTGTCTCAACAAGAATGGAAAAATACAAATGAATGGATGGACAACCCAAAACCATAATTCCTCCGGCCACCAGCTCTTACCAACATGGAGGTATAATTACATGGTATTGGATCAGTGCATAGTCAGGTGCACTAGTTGCAGTATTGGAGCAACGTCAAATTTCTGCATGTTCAAGTATTAAAATGCTTCAGTGAGGAGAGCTGTTCCTGCAAAGTGTTCCTGAGTCTTGAAGTACCAGAGGCACAGGAACAAAACAACACAATAAAGATTCTGATCACATAGTGTATGTTGATTTATACAGATCCATATTCCCGCTGGACATCTTACAGTATTTGGCACAGACAGAGATAACAGTGCAAACTTGAGCGTGGTGGATTCTCCCTATACCCTCCCATCCCCTGCCTCCTCGAATCTGCCCACCCACCTTTCCTCCCCCGAATTTCCTCACATGACTCACACCCCTCCCATCTCCTCCGCCCACCCACTGCACGGATGAATTATACATCAGAGACCTTCTCTCCTCTCTCTCTCACCATATTTCCACGCCTGCCTCGCTGCGACAAAAAGCCTTGTTTGTGTTTAACTTAACATATAGATAACAGTTATGTTAAGTGTTGAAAACTGATTCAAAATGGAGATTTCTCGGCTCAGCACTTTCTCCTCTGATATGAATCTGTGTGGGCATGAGGGGGCTCAGGCTACCGCAGGAAGACAACAACACCCTGCCTTTAAAGTAGGCGCATCCCTTCCTCTCACACCTCGCGTTGCCATGGAGACAAAAGTTTAGCAGTGGTCACGGTAACGTATGTGGGTCAGAACAGGATGGCTCTCGGAAAACTAAAAACAGCAGAGCAGCAGAGCAGCGAAACGCGTGAACATGTTCATTAGGCGAGAAGAGAAGTTCTGATAACGAGCGGCACCGATGCGAGAACGCAGCTCGAACAACACAAAAATAAAAGTACGCTGAATGTTTGCAGTGGAAACAAACTTCAGCATTTCACTGGGATTTGAGGCTTTTTCCGGCTGCCAACAAGCACCAGAGTGTGTCAGGAAAGTCTTCCTCTCTGCAGCCTAATTAGTGGGTTGACTTTCGGTGAATGCAGGAGTTCAGTTCAGACAAGGGATTCTTGTTTTTTTGACAACATGTGTGAATCTGAACTGGGTCACTGCTGATGCGTTTACAAAGAGCCTCTTCAACATGGAGGGAACTGAAAGCTCCGGCGTGGTCATTCCCCTTAAAATGAGGGGAACTCTTATCTTCAGGCAAATTTTTGAACAGCTTGCCTGTTGAGACGCAAGTGTGTTGTCCACGCGAGTGCACGGACCCCCTGTCTAAACGATCAGCATCCTCGCATTCAGTCGCCACATTCTCCCCCCCCCGCGGCGATCTGGCACGCCGAGCTAAAATTGAAACCTCCCTTTCTTCCCCTTTCATCAAAAATGGCTTTTATCTCTCCTTTCTTCTTTATCTCTCCCACTCCCTCTCACTGCCTCCTCACCCCTTTCTGCCTTCCCCTCTCCATTGGGGACCCGAGAGAGGTTTGCTTTAATTACTGAACTACTTTTCACACTGGCAGAGAAAGACAGAGACGCACTTCAGACGCCCACACCCGCCCACTGCCACGCTCCCGGCATCCCTGCACTGCCTTTCATGCCTTGACTCCCCAGCGTGTGTGTGTGTGTGTGTGATCATTTGCTTATGTTTAATTTTGTAAAGACTTTTTTAGCAGGCACAGACACAATGTGGCCGTCAAAAATGCTTGACTAATTAAGCGATGTTTGCTATTCTTGGTGCAGTCTGATGAAAAAATGATGCAGACTTTGTGAAAAACTTTTTTTCTACTGGATCAGAGCGCACAGAGTCAGCAGAGGAGTAATTAATAAACTCATCTGAATGGTGGATGAGTTTTTTAAATATGGTGAAACTCAGGGGAATATGAGCTGCAGAGAATCTAGAGCAAAGCGTGACCGGCTGGTACAGTGACATGTCTGGCTTAGAAGCAGGCGGGGTAATAGGAGGGAGGGTGTTCCCCTCACTTTTGCCTGGATCCCTTTGTGTCTTCTGTCTTTTCGGTCTCTAAATTTGTGGAAAATCTGTTCAAGACATTTATTACACATTTCAAACCCTCTCTTGCACTTAAATGTAATTATCCATTAAGTTCTTGTGGCTAGACTTGCATCGGCAGTGGCTGGGTAATTACTTTATTGTAGCCAGTCTCTATTTAGCAACACTCGCAGTTTACATCTAACATAGCAGCAGCTAGTGGTTTACTGCTTTACATGATTACTTAACTGTTAGATTTTAACTTTAAAATGGCACTAAAAATTTTACTGCTCCGACAGATTAGGGGAAAAAGTCAATCAACATTGCGCCCCGACAGAGCCAGAACCGAAACTACTTCAATAAAGTTCAATCCTTGGCAGCAGCTGGAGAAGGAGGGAGACAGAGAGAGGGAGCCTGGCTGCTGAAGGGGTCTCCCGCGGGACGGGGAAGTGGGACAGGACAGCCCTGTTGAGGCTCCAGCAGCACACTGACACGGTCCAGTCCATTCACCTAGGCCAGTGGCACAGGGGAGCCACAAAAGATGTTGACACAATATTGGCACCTGTGTCAGTTTCACACTTCCATGTAGGGTATGTGGGAATGTTGATCTCTCGAACTACATAACTAAACATTACAAGAAACCAAATTGATATTAATTTACTGCAGTTTTCACTAGAGAGAAGAAGTGGTTAAAAACCCGTCAGCATAAAACTGCTGCAGATACGCCAGTTTCCATAACAACCTGAAAAGATATTATATATACCCAAACAACTTTAACTAATTTATTCTTGAAGTTTGGGTGCACGACTGCAAGTCTGTTCATCTCTTTCTGCCTTACAGATATAACAAAGCCCTAAGATAAGCTGATTGTTTCTTAGGGCTCAATTTGATACAAACACTAGAATTGTCTTTCTATACATCTCAATGGCAACAGGGTCGACCTCCTCCATGTCCTCACAACTACAGGAACTGAACTTGCTGCTGCAACATCAGTCCAAGACAAAGCATTCTGTCGACAGTTCCTCCATTCAGGAAACATCAGCTGTTTGGGCAGTGTGGCAGTGAATGATGGTCTGCTACCTGAATATAAACACTTTATTTGCTTGAGACAGTAGCACACAGTGCATTTTGATGCAGCCTTATGATAACATAATATCATTTTTTTTCCTTAATACCCATAATGATACAGTTTTGGAAAGTTTAGCAAATTAAGAAAAAAGCTAATACTGAATATCACATTAAGGTAAGTATTCATCATCTTAAAGAAGTTTCTTCTCTGGTAAATCAATTCATTGAACAGCTGTAGGTCTCATAGCTGACACTGCACATCAGAGCAGCAACCAAGCAGCACTGAGGCCAGTGGAGCAGCCTGCAGAGCTCAGAAACAGGGTTGTGAGGAGGCAACGATCGGAGGAGGGATACAAAAGAATTCTCAGCACAGCCTCCTTGATTCTTGAGGGCGTCTGGAACAACTGGGTCTCTTCCCACAGAACAACCATCACTGAATAACTCCACGGTTCTGGGGTTTATAAGCAGTGTCCAGACCTACGCCTCTCCTCAGTGAAAGACCATGGAAGCACGGGCACCAAGATTCTCTGGTCTGATGAAACCAAGACTGGTCTGTTTGGCCACAGTTCTGAGGCACCACTCATCACCTGCCCAACACCAACCCAATGGTGAATCATGGTGGTGGCAGCATCATGTTGTGGGGGTGTTTTTTTCCATCAGTAGGGACTGAGCTTGTTTAGCTTTCCCTCAACCCAAACCAGAGTAAAGTACACGGACATGCTTGATGAAGACCTGGTCCGAAGCACCAAGGACCTCAGATTCCAACAAGCCAATTAAGCAGACAGCCAAAACAACACAGGGGTTGCAGAGACAGAGATGAACACACATCCCGGTGAGCAAAGCCTGTTGTGTTATACCCAATAGGACTTGAGGCTAATTTCATTAGTTGTAAAGTAAGATTTACATGGTCAGTCGAGCTAAAAATGTCCACAGTTACAGGTACAGAACAGAATGGTCTTATCAAATGGTTTTTAGATGTGAGATCATATCTTTCTGATTACAGTCTAGGATAATACGCAGAGGTTACCCTGATCTGGGAAACAGTAATTATCTCTCAGCTCTGTCTGGATTCGCATTAGGACAGCACTGTTCTCCTCTTCCTGAAATTACAAAGATAGCTTCTTCTACATCTCGCAGCCCCTTACACAGAACCAGTCCAGGACTCATTAAGAAGTAGACCATAAAACTGTTAACTTTAACTACGCCTCTACAGTCTCATTAAGTGTTGAGCCTTCACGGTCAGGCAGTCGTAGCTGCAGACTCAGGGGAACACGTGATGGGTTTGAGCCCAGTGTAGTGTGACTGTACTTTGTGTGAGGGAGGAGAGGAGCAACTGGATCCACATTAAAGCAGTGAGGACTACAGAGATTTAACAGAGCAGGTGAAGCAGCCAAACCTCCCTTTGTCTCACTGCAGGCTAACATGCGAGTGCTGATGCTCATTTACGTGTGTGTGTGTGTGTGTGTGTGTGTGTGTGTGTGTGTGTGTGTGTGTGTGTGTGTGTGTGTGTGTAATTTGTGTGTAATTCTTGTGTTCTCTACAACCTACAAGGGAAATTGTCTCTTTTTAAGTTGTTGCCAGAATACATTTCTTCTCAGGACTGGGTGTGTTCAACTGATTGGCATCTCCTTCACTCGCCTGATGCAACCGATGAGAATAAAAAGTTACCAAACTATAATCTTTATTGGTACATAGAGTATAGTGGCATCATGTATTGAGCCGGACTTAAAATATCAGGCAATAGACACTAGACATGTCAACAGTAAACACGCTAAAAAAAACAAGGGCCATTAAAACTTTCTAGTTGTGTCCAACTGCAGCTCTGTTGCTAGGCAACGGCAACAAGGGCGGGCTAATCTGGTAACGCCGATCACCAAAATCCACAGCAGACCGTGCATAGACTGCGTCCTCCAATGGAGGCGGCCCCTGAACTGGACACAACTAGTGTTTGTGTCAGATGTAATGAAATTCCCATTAACTGCTTTTGGCAATTTAACCAACAAAAATCTAAACAGTTCATCTTTGAGTTTAAATGAACATTTGTGCCAAATTTGAAGAAGTTCCCTCAAAGCAACCAAAACATGTTATACGAAGGTCAACAGTGACCTTGACTATCAACATCCTTGAGTCCAATTGAACCTTTGGACCAAATTTAAGGAAATTCTCCCAGTGTGTTCCTGAGATATTGGGTTGGATGGATGGACGGACCCAAAAACATAAGGCCTGCGGCTGTTGCAGAGGCATTACGCAAGGTGACAACGTTTATATGCAAGATATTTTGGCTTCATGTTTGAAAAGTGGAAGGAAGTGGAGACAAGTCACCCGTCTACAGTCTCTGGTTCGAGTACAGCTTGATTGAAAAGAGTGAAAGTCATTGGCTGCCTGGATGATAGAAAGACAAATAAGTTAAGGATTAGTTTGGGTAATGTTAGTAATTTAAAGTATAAATAAATTAATAGCAGTAACTTGAAACATGCAAAACAAAAGCCAATTCATTCAGGTTGATATAAAAGCAGCTGGTCTGAGCAACATGTTAAATGTTCCTTCAGTATAGTTGACTATATATTTTCACAGCTGCATGTTGGCCTGATTTCTATGGACAGTAATGACAAACAACATCAAGAGTCCCAGAGCTCAACTCTTTGGATTTTGTCACCAGCATCAAAGCTGCAAAAAGTAAAACTGCACATGCCTTAAAATGACTCAAAAATAAAATCCACTTCTTCACTTTTTTACCGTTTCTGGCCCCATCCAGTGAATACCAACAGCAAAGCAATCAAATGCTCACTGCTGCGAGCTGCTTTATCTAACCTTAAAATGTCACATCCAATTCAACAGACGCTCAATAGTGTCCTGACTCACGCTAAGTATTGGTTGCTATTATTTGGGAGCTATTTTTGTGGCAGCAGTCGATCCTGCAGGCACAATATGCAGCGTGTAGACTGCTGCTCCAGAGTCTGATCACGTGCACCAAACCAGGTCAGCTCCAGCATTACAGAGTGGGCTGAAGCTCGCCCACTTAGGTCCCCTC
This sequence comes from Verasper variegatus, assembly GCA_026259375.1. Classification (NCBI taxonomy): domain Eukaryota; kingdom Metazoa; phylum Chordata; class Actinopteri; order Pleuronectiformes; family Pleuronectidae; genus Verasper; species Verasper variegatus. Next base: position 11,468,682 of record CM048053.1, on the reverse strand, counting down.
AGATCCTCCATCCTTTAATATAAAGTGCTGCTTTAACTGGGGAGAAGATGATGAAACTTTTCCTGCTGCACAAGCTTTACTGCTGTGTTTCATGCCCAGTCTTTCTGCAGTTTTAATATGGCGATCAATAGAAAAATATACATCTGACTCATTTGTGCACATTTTACAGTCACATCAATGTCAGATTTTGTTAGTAGCAGGAGCTGATGCCACCTCAGCAGCGGGCTCCATCACTCTGTCGCACCTTCTGTTTGCTTGTACTCTGCTTATCTGTCACTCGTCCCCCCCCCCCCCCCCCCACAGTCTGCCTGTCCACCTCTCTCCGTGTGATCGAGCCCTTGGATTCAAGAAGCTGTGATTGTTTTGTGAAAATTCAACATGCCCCCGAGGTTGTTGTTTTTCATAATTAGAAACCAGAGCAACAATCTGGCTGCAAACAAAAAAAAAAAAACAACAGACAGACTCACACTGCCGGGCTCGTTCCAAAAATATTCCTCATTTTCATATCCACACTGTACAAGTCAGAACAAACTGATCACACACAGCCGTCCCAAAGGCTTTGGAGCAAGTGGAGGTACTTTGTAGCAATAGAATTGTTCTGAACATGTAAGACAGCAAAACATACCCCCCCTCCTCACCCATTCCTTCACACGTGAGTAGCTTTGACTCCTCTCCTGCCATCCTCTTTCTTTCCGCCTATTTCTAAATGTGAAGCGACATAAAATCCAAGTCCATGTATTTTTCCCCCCACCGTTTCTGTATAATTGCATCATTTGGGAAGTGGTACAGTTATTTCAAGCCCTTGGATGTCTCTGTGTACACAATGCAGGGGTTCAGAGAGACATCAAATTGAAGGTTTTGTAGGATGGGATGGAGAGGGGAGGGGGGGAGAACAAATATAAAATTGATTATACATGGACAGATCCATATCATGCAAGTGGGTCAAAGAAATTCAGAGATGAGGTTTCTTCAGACAAAAGGGCGGGCAAACACAACAACCACGGTCTTTTATTGAAATTGCATGTTTCGGTATTAAAAGACCAATCGTGATGTGTTCAGCAGCCTGATTTAACCTAGAGTTATGATTTAGTCCGGAAAACCGTTGAAATAAATGGAAGCAGATATGATTCAAGTGTTTAAAATACTTTGACTACTACTCTGAAATAAAATGCGTGAGTATGTACACTGCATGAATGATTGATGCATGTTTATATGATACAGTTACCAAGTGTTTCTCTGTGGGTTTAAAATACCTGTTTTAAAGATAAACCCGTAGTTTTAATTTTTTTTTAGCAAAGAGAAGAAAACTTTCCCTCACTGAACACCCCTCATCTGCTGTTAGCAGGACGGGATGCACCGCACTGTCACCGAGTTTCCATGGAAACCTGTTGCTATGGAAACAAGCCCTGGAACAGACTCGGGAGGTGGAGATTTTTGTTGCAGGCGAGGCAGAGGGAGGTGAGGATAGATGCAAGAGAAAAAAAAAACACAAGGAGAGGAGAGAGAAAACATGAAGAATTGGAGAGAAAGTAAAGCGAAAGGGCTCAAATGTGGTGCAAGCTTTCACCTCAAGTACCGACACAGCTCACCTGTCCCCAGAAATGCACGGTTTAATAAAAAGATGGGTTTATTACTGAGGGATTCTTTTTGGTATTCAGGAGTTTTGATGCCGAGGAAAAAAGAAGAGAGCAGCCTCATTGACATTCATTTCACCCGTCCGATGGGTACAGCAAACATTACATAACCACTGTGATGGCTGATGGACGACACTACAGCAAAACACACTGTCTGCACTTCTGATCTTTGTGAGGACCAACTTGAGTTTTTATATATGTAATGTTTATACAAGTGTTGAGGTAAGAATACATTTAGGACAGGTACAGGTTAAGGCTCTGTGTAGGGATGATTGTTGGAGGGAAATATGTTTGTGTCCATGTTTTGATGAGTGAATCAAGTGTCAGTTCCCTGTCGGATGTTATACACATCACATTTTCAAGAGAACAGTCAATGAGACTTTAAATCATCAGTGAACTGAGTGAATGTGGCAGCTTAGAAGCAGCTTGATTTTTCTGTTACTGAGAAAATGATAAGGAGGCAGAGCTGGCTGTCAACAGGTAAATCTAAACCCAACACCATTTGCAGATATCCACATTAAAAGGAGCCGTTTCCCAGAAATTGCAGACTAACGAGTTGCAGGACTACATTTGATTTCCCGTAACATCACCCGCCCCCACACACACACCCCCCCACTCATCTCCATCTAACTCTGTAATCTTTCCCCGGCTGAAGTTCGACTGCAGCCTGCTGAGTTAGTCTATTTAACTGCCGTCATATAAAGAGCCCTTGGGGCATGTTGTGTTCTACAGTTAGTGAGACACAATATGGGCAGCAACTGGCAGGGAGCTCCATAGGACAGATGGATGAGCACACACACACACACACACACACACACACACACACACACACACACACACACACACACACACACACACACACACACACACACACACACACACACACACACACACACACACACACACACACACACACACACACACACACACACACACACGTACCAGAGTTTAGTCAGACTTTCCTTCCTCCATCATGGCTGCAACACAAACACACGTCTGTGGTGTATAAACAAAGCTGACAGAGAAGATGTAGAAAACAGGAAGTAGGTTATTTACTCCATACTCTTGCATTCAGGCCCCCCTTCAAATGTTAACTCGTCACATTGGCTTCATTTTGACTTTGTTGCTATGCGACACTGTTTGTGCTCAGTCAGCTGACTCATGACACTACAAAAAGCGAAGTGGTATCAGTTCTCTCAACTTCTTCTCAACTCTTCACTAAACTTAACTTCGCAAAATGTCATGTCTCCTTTGTCTTTGACTCTTGAGTACAGATCATAGACTGTAAATAAATACGTATGACATGACAGCTCCCAAAAGTGAAGCCAAACCATCTTGATCGCCACCTGGTGGCTAGCAGCTGTTCAGGTCATAAATCCCACCTCCTCCTTGTTGGACATTTTTTTCAAAGATGTTTTGTTCCATTTTAGTCTGTTCTTATCACACTGATGTATGTTCAAGTTGTCTTTTTCCAGTAAGTTTACCTTTATTGCTAATTTGATTACATAAAAACAGGAAGGAAGGAAGAATATCTGTATTATCCCCAAGGGGCAATTTGTTTTACAGCCAGCAGTAAAAAGACAAACAACAAATAAAAGACAGTAGACAACATAAAAACCTAAAAAACAACAAAAAAAAGTCTATAGCACAGACAGGAAACTGCAAAGAGCACATCCACCAAACAACAGTAGTTGCTGTTAGTTAGTTACCAAAGATATAACATAGCTGCATAGATGCACTTTTAACCAGACTGCAGTGATAAACACCTTCCCATTACCACCACTGACTGGAGGAAAGGAGCAGGTGAGAAAAAAAGAGAGCAAAGAGAACATCTCATGGTCAAACAGAGAGAGTAAGAAGAAAACTGTGACTTACGGTTTTATTTGGCAGCCTGAATAAAAGCTTTGCACCGACGATACTGCCGGACGTGATTTAATTACCTGATTCGGAGAAACTTCTAGTTTCTATTGAAAGCAAAGTGACGTTTTATCCATCGATCTAGTCACAAGTAAGATTATGCTGGCGATCTGTGTTTGTGATGTGGTGACAGTGTCATATCATATTTTTATCTACATTCCACAGTGGCAAATTATTAAGGTCATTAAGGTGATATAAATCGGTGAAGTGATAAAAATCGGAACGAGGAGATGTCATTAACTTTTAAAACGTGTAGTTAATGCCTTGATAGCCGTGTACATTTAAGGACAAATGCAGTTAACTTATCACCTTTTCGAGCTGAGACTTGATAAAAGGCAATTTCTTTCAGAGTGATGGCAGACTTTGTGACATCTCTGGGCGTTAATTTACGCGTTTCTTCATTACCTCACTCTGCTGGCACAGAGCAACCATAATGACATTTTCTTTTCCACATATACAATACAATGTGTGTGAGTGTGTGAGTGTGTGAGGTGCGGTGCCTGCCAAGAGTCTGCTGACAGCCGCTGGCAGCCGCTGCGCTGCAGATGCATAAGTCACTGTCACGGCGTCACACTTCTTCCAGCACGGGAGGTGTCAGTTAAATAAATGTATAATTATCTGGAGGTTGTCGAGAAGCAGTGTAGTTTGGTGCTGTGCCGCCCGACTCAAAGAGAAACGGAAAGAGTCTTTTCAGTGCAGAAGAGAGGCAATGACACACAGCAAATAACTCAGGCTACACATGTGGAGCTGAGACAACAGAGGGCACAGAGTTACGTCTTGTGTCACGTGCTACAATACATTGATTTTACCTCCATCAAGGAGGTTATTTTTTCACCCCTTCCCTTTTTGTTTGTTGGTTGTTGTTGTTGTTTTTTAAACATAAATACACATCAGTCCATAACTACTGGCTACAATGTTTTTTTTGTGTGTCCTTGTAAGCTGGTAGAACAGTAGTAGTAGTAGCAGACCTTACGGAGAGAGGACAATTTGGTCAAGTGAGGACATTTTGCATTTTGGCCAGTCCTCACTTTTTCAAAGGGCTGTTAAAGGGTTGAGATTTGGTAAGTGTTAGTCATTTAGTTTGGATGGTTGAGGTGAGGGTAAGGGGCTAGGGAATTCATTATGACAATGAGTGTCCTCACTAAGATAGAAGTACAAACGTGTGTGTGCGTGTTTGGCAGTATAGCGGTCAGCTGTTCAGCAGAGGGATCCCTGCACATCTGGTTGGGTGCTGTGGCCTGGAGTTGAGAGGGTATCTGCCGTACAACAGCAAGGACGAGAGGATGAGAGAAAGAAAAGAAAGAAAAGAAAGAGGTGGAGCTGGAGGAGATTAAAGACAAAGGGCGGTGACAGCAGTCTCAAAAACAAGGAATGATGATGGATTTATCCTAAAAAATTAAATTAGAAGATTTACAGAGAGAGGCACCTGGGGATGAGCTGTGTTTGGGAAAGACCAGGAAGCAAGATGAACAGACTCACACGATTGATAAAATAGAGCAAAATCACAGGTATCTTAAGTTTGTGTAATATTACGTTACAATTTAATTTTCTAAAATAAGATTTTTATAATCAGCAATATTGTTGACCTACCACAAGCTACGAGATTGTGAAATTATGTTATTTGCTACTGTAGAAGGCACAAGTTTCTGTTTTCCCATAGTGTTTTTGCTCCAAATCAAATGTATTTTCTAAACCGCAATGGAGAAAATTATTGTGATATTTACTTCAGGAACCAGCGCCTTTCTAGAAGTGGGCGGTCACTCTCATGCTCTATTAGGTCTTACTTTATGCTACTTATTAGCTCACTGGTGCTACTGAGATACAAGTAATTCCTAGGATCATAGCAGTGCCTCTTTAAATATCCAAATGTTCAACACCTACTGATGCTGGAACCCAAATTAACTCCTCCACAACAACACACAAAAACGTTGAGCAAAAAGAAAACACCCTTATATAACTATAACTGTGATTTCAGGGAAAGTGATGATAGGCATCACTATTAACGGGAATCAGAAGATCACAAGGCTCAGCCATCGACTCTGACTGGATTTCAGTGGACAGCAAAAACGTCCGGGCAGAGGAGAGAAAGAGAGAAAAGCAGAGTGCAGCGGAGGAGAGTGACCCAACTGCAGGCGTGATTGATCTGCTGTGTGGAGGGAGGCTGTTTCATGGTTGGCTGGGTTCTTTCTATCCAGAAACACACCTCACTCACGCACAAACACACACACACACACACACACACAGACACACACACGTGCTCCTGCAAACACATGAACGCATGCCAGTGCACAGAAACACAAACAACCATGCTTTCTCCTGCATGCATATTGATGCCTTTCACGTACTGGATTGCACAGCTATCTACACCCATACAAATATGTAACATACAGAAAAAGAAACGAGGCCTGTGATCGACCCCGTTATGTCAGAGCAACGCTTTTACTGGCAGTTTCCCTGACCTCCCCCCTGCAATGACAAACCGTCTTTTCTGCGGTAAGAACACTCACATGAACATAAGTCTGCATGTTTGCTTGTGTCCTTGATCTTTTAATGTGCAATGCATGACAGAGTACATTCTCCATAATGTGTAATTAGAGACAAACATAATACCCTGCAAGCCGATACTGCAGATTAATCTGTGGCTGCAGCCAGACAACAACACATGTAGATGGACGAGCAGAGAATTTCTGCAGGAATATGGATTGGAACAAAAGCAGAGTGGACCACCTGACCTGCAAAAAACCTGCTGATGATAACTTTCGACAGGAGAAGCAAACAGGAGCAGATATAAACAAAGCGTTTCAGCCGAGCCTCCTCTTCCTCCCCTCCTAACCCGCCCTAATGAGAGAAAAGTGTCTGTATCGATTCTCCTGCTTTCTAACACTCTGAGATGGAAGAACAAAAGAGAGGAACGATACAGACGGAGGGAGACAGAGGCAGAGTGCATCCTTTTGAAGAAGCTTCCAGACGCTGCAGCCAAATGAGGAACAGTGCACTCTGTATAAATAATGCTAATTAACGATATTAAAAGTTCACAGTGTAGGCAAAAACCGAGAGATGCAGCTGTTTGCGTCTTTACTTACTCGCCCTATTTCTTTCTGTTAAATAAGAGGAACAATGCATTATCTACTGCAACAGAAATACAATAACTAACATTTGAAGCATATAATGTTGACATTTGGAAGCCGGGCAGAACTAACTAACTTCTTGCTAAGTCACTGTCATGTATTTCAATCAGAGAAATTCTAATATGACCGCTAAATGTTTTTTTCATTCGTAATGTAACAGTACAATGGATGCAGCCACAACATTTTGAGTTCCACAAATCAAAAGCAAATAAAATATTTTTCTATATTATTATTATTATTATTATTATTAGTTAATGAGCTACAGCATTGTTAAGATTATCAACTGAACAACTGTGGCAGACATAAATAAGTTTATGAAGTTAAAATCTAATCAGTTCATCTTTGAGCCCAAGTGAACATTTGTACCAAAAACGTGTTTCTGAAGGTCACAGTAACCTTGGCCTTTTATCCCCAAAAATATGATCAGTTCAACCTTGAATTAAAACGTTTTTACCAAATTTGAAGACATTTTGAAGACAAGTTGTCTTGAAATGTCGTGTTCACAAGAATGTGACGAAGAGAAAGGCAACCTGAAAACATAACGCCAATATCTGGCTATCATCTGATGAGGCTGTGAGTGTACACCCCTGAAAAAAGTTTGGGAGCCACTGCAGTATCTGAACTAAGTGTGAAAAGGTTGTCGTAGTTTCTGGCATTTCAAAAACACCCTTGCACACACAGTCACACGCACACACACTCCAGGGAGATTTGTGTAGTCTACTAACCCTCTTTGAGGGGTGTACTCCACTCCACTTCACTGTGGCCTACATTGATTTTACACACAGCCACTCTAAATATGGATTCCCCCACTTTGGACTCGCGACCAGGTTGTGATATATTATGTCGCTTGAATAAACAAACTTATCCACAGCAGAAGACAAACTGAAAACATACAGTGAAAAACACTTTGATACACAATTGTAATAATGTATTTGCAAGTGTGTGGATTGTGCTTTTCCGATCTTCTGGCCACACCTTTGCTGAGCTAGTCTCTTATTATCCTCTCATCGGTCTCTTTTCCTGTCCTTCGTCTCTAGTGCTCCTCATCCCTCTCTCCTATATTCTCTTATTCCAATTAATGATCTTCCTCCTTTAGTTGTTTCCATAGGAACAGTGATCTGTAGTCCATACTGGTCGTCTAGGCAACGGTGAGTTGGGCAGGACGTTCGGTGAGAATGTGAGAATGTGTGTGCACATGTCACATGTTAACTTGCCGCTCGCTATGATGCAGGTATTCACTGTTTTTATAACTTTCTGTCAGGTAAAATTAAAAATGTCTTTTATTTGTGTGTCTTTAAACAAAATGTAATTTCTCTCTCACACTCTCTCACACACTACACACACACACACACACACACACACACACACGCAGGACAGTCCCTGTTGATTCTAATCTGTCTTTTGTACAGACTTGACTATAATAGGGATAAACTCTCTCCAGCGCATTCAGGTACACAGATGACATGACAAATGACTACAGGATTGAGAACAAAAGTGTGTGTGTGTGTGTGTGAGAGAGAGAGAGTACATTAAGTGAGTAATAAAGCAGTCACATTTATGAGATTTAGCTATGACTCATGTTTAACACTGTTGTGTCTGACGACCCATGTCAGCCCATTACTGGACACATTATATCCATGTGGACGGTCTTGAACTGTAAGCAATCTGTGTGTGTGTGTGTGTGTTTAAGTGAGTGATGGGGAGGGGGGGATAGTATGTGTGTTCAAGGAAACAGAGGCCTTGCATCTGGCCCCGGGGGGCTTCCCTATTCACAGCTGGGACAACCCGTAATTCTGGATTAACAACAGTAAAGAGCGAACATGAGATAAAGAGTTTGGAGAGAACTGGGGATTAAACCAGGACAGAAGACAAATAGGAATATTTAAACTAAGAGAAAACCATTTTATTGACTGAGGACAAATAAATCTGATGATATCCTGACAAAGTGCATCTGTGTTTGTCTCTCCAGTCAGTTTTTACTCTCAATCACTAAAATGAGATGAATTATTATGATATAACTTACTGCGATATTAACTGCTGCTAAATTTGGAACTAAATAAATAAATCATACAATATATCTATGTGTTGTTTGGTGGTGGTGCTTGTGTGTGGGGGGGGGGGGCAGGCCATCTGCCAATGTGAGTGGCGAGTGTATGTATGACTGAGCACGTGCAGAGATTCATGCCTGTGTGTGAAACTCTCTAGAGGCGGGAGGCCTCAGCTCAGCAGTCGATCCCCTTACACACACATGCATGTACATACAGTACATGTAAAGACATGCAAATGCGCGATTATAAATCCCAAAACAGGTATTTTGTCAACACATACGAACATGTATGCACAAGCACCACGTGAAGCAATAGTGTACAGGAAAAAAAGATTCTATGCCACCATGCACAAGTGCACACACGCTCATCCTATCGTTGATCCCACATCTCTACACATGCGCGATCAGAATTGCAATCACCCGCCCTGCCTCTCTCTCACGTGTGCTCCACTGCTCTACTTTCCCTCCGCTGGAGCTGCTGAGGAGAGGGCTCGTCAGGCCAGCACCCTCCATCTCTCACTGTCACACCCACACCCGCACAAACAAAACACAGAGTGATGCAGCAACACACACAAAACCATGCATGTAACAGTAAAATACACACATGCACACGTACACATGGTAAGCTGCCTGTGGAAATTCAACAAAAGACACAAGTGCACAGTGCACTAATGTGTAATTTGGGATGTACCTGCATATGCATATACAAATAGACAGTACATACATGTTTAACTACAACACTATAATTACTATATGCATATTCCATGCAAAAAAGGTTTAAAAAAAAGATAAGGGGGAGAAAGAGCTGGTAGATAATCACACAAACAATAATGTAAGAAAATCAGGTTTCAAAAGATTACAGACACTGAAAGCATCACTTTGGCAGCAGGGACTAACAACTCATTCCTTTCTAAACTTTAATATACCTAGAATTCTAATTATTTTGTACCCATTAACCCAAACTTTTGTTTTTTCTGTGGTGGATGGTTGAAGGGGTGCACAGAGGGAGAGAGATATGATGCAAAGAAAGTGCTGAGGTGAAAAGCAGCTTGGGTACTTTAAAATCCCTGAAGTGCCGTAATTTGCATAAAAAACATCAAACACTTTTTAGTCAGAACTCAGTCAGATCGAAACACTGAGGCAGTAAACGCATATTTTTTAGAGTCAGTATAACATTATCTCCAGTGTCCTTTAGGACGAAATGTCCATAAATCTGCTTAGAAATGAAGATACTCCTCTTGTCTGGGAATTTGGAGTCTCCTTGTGTCAACCGGGCTTAATAATAATGGGCCGACTACTGCTCCACAGCCGACGTATATACCTGCTGGATAAGCAGCATTACCAAGGACTACATAGAGGCCGGGCTCCATCTGTACCCAGTCTCAGATAACAGGAGGAAACATACGAAAGAAAAGAGCGGCGGTTACCTTAAAGACAATTTTGTTGAATCGTGTATTTGTACTGATGTTTTCACCAATGTTCAAACACGGAGAAATCCACAACTTCATTCAAGGTAACAAAATGACTTGGTCTTGGCCTTTTAATTGGTTCACATCTACTTTACCCCTGGCTTCGACGTCTCTGCTGTAATTAACAGTGCAAACAGTGTATGATGAAGGAAAAGCGCTCTATTAACTTAATTATCACGTTAAACAGCAGCATGTGTCGATAACGGTGGAAGTGACATCCTTCAAGCCAACGAAACAACATCGTTTAAAAACCTCCACAGACAATTTCAAAAACACCCTGGCCACAAAACAAACCTATGTCAAGCAAACTTTGCAAATAACAACAATTCTGCCGCAGACGCCATTCCATCCATCCAAATGTTTGAAAGCACATACTTCAGACAAAGGTTTACTGTTTCACAAAAGAGCGACTTAGCTTCAGTCCAGATCCTCAATAATACACTGACACTATGTAGAACCACCAAACTTGTTGAGCAGACTAAAGTTAAAGACTTTACTATAAACTATCTTTGCCACAATGACTCCAGGGGCACCGTTCTCCAGCTGACTCAGCACTTTGAGTCCACCCAGTTGCAAAAGAGAAACTCCCTACGAATCACCTCAAACCACAGATTTACATGCACTTCTCTCAAAGCGACCAAAAGATAAACATCACCATCACCAAGGACTTGTTCTTACCCCTTAAAACAGGACTAAAGGTTAGCAATTAAAAGTGTTAGTCTGAGATGATATCCAATGAAAGAGTCGCCATAGCAACAGTAAGAGTGATTCACCGAGCGTGTCAGGCTTCAAAATAAATTTCACACCTCAGTGCACCACGGCCCCACTACCCCCCGCTGTGAGACATTGTTTGGGTGTGTGTGTGAGAGAGTGTGTGTGTGTCAGCAACAAAAACTGTATTTGTTGTTACACAGATTGTACCAGGACTCTAGGAACAGAGTGTCTGTGCCTCATAAACCTGCCACGACTGTGAGGACATATGTTTTTAAGCCTTCTGATTTTTGTTCCATTTTCTGGTGTACATTATTATTTTGACATATTAAATCATGTATTTATATGTTTATTAGTATGCCGACATGAAATCTACCGATGTGAAGTTTCTCGATTGTTAACCGCAAATTTCTGGGGTGGGGTTTTGGTTCTGAAACGCCCTTGAAGCAGATTTTTGATCAAAGTGCCCTCCATCTTTTTTTCCCACCCCTCCTCGATCCCTCCTTCTCTTTCTCTCTTCCTCTCCTGCCTTCTTTTCCATCGGTCTCACACTGGTGCACTGCTCATTAGCTTTCTGTCAGTCTTGGTTTCTGTCTCCCACTCCTTCTCTTTTTTCCCCTCTTTCTCCGGTGCAGCCGTTCCTCTTTTCCTTTCTTTCCCCCTCTTCAATCCCTTCTTCGCTGCGTGTGAATTTGACAAACACTTCTTCAGGGATCTTCTCCGTTCTCATCACCCTCTCCTTCTTTCAGGCCATTTTCCTACTTCTTCTGAACCGTTCTCACTCTTTTTCCTGCTTGCCTTTTTCTCTCTCTCTCTTCTCTCTCTCTCTCTCTCTCTCTTTGTGTGTCAATGTGTGTTAATTTTTTAAAAAGGTTTTCTTGTAAGGAATGAAAGCAGGCTCTGAACCTGCCTCCCACATTCCTGAAAAACACACATACACAAACAAGAATCGTGACTGCTCTACCCAGAGCAGGAATAAAAATACACCAGCGCAGAGGACTATCGACTTCTCTGCAACTACACACACATACACACACATACATACACATTATATCTGCACACATAAAGATGCACAGAGACAATATGAACACAATCACACATTAGTGTCTCCTCACAGCCCTGAGCAAGGAGCAGTTGAGAGAAACCAAAGTGGAAATAGAGGAAAAAGGAGTGAGAGGCAGAAGAAGTGCGAAGAGAAGGCGTGAAGGGAAGCACGTGATGTCGATTGAGAAGGGAACTCGACTCTTTCGCTGTAGCGGCTTTCGAACTGGTCTGCAGCGTGAGTTCAGCTGCACTCCTGCTGAAGGGAAGTCAAATCCTCCCATCTGTCCCTCAAACACACTTACTGATCCTTCTCTAATACTTTCTTCTGTTGGAGGAAAACACACAGGACCACTGTCCGCTTTTAGCTCATGCGAGTGTGTGTGTGTGTGTCTATTTTCCGACGCCGACTCTAAGCACTTGGCGCACATACAGCAGAGTATCTGCCTTTGTTTACTTCCTGAGTCGAGGATTAAAACCTAAGTTGATTTGAGGAGATGAAAAATGATTTAAATACTTTTGTCGTGCATCATCTTCAGTCAGGCACGACTGAAACAGTAAAAACATGGAAAGCATCATTTAAATCTGGGACGTCTATTTTACCAAACTATAGTAAACCTGTTCTAAACCTGCTTGTTTACAATGGGCTGTTTCCTTGGACTGTGGTGATACTAAAACTCAGAAGAAGAGTTTCTACCCTCAGATCGTCCAGACCCTCTCACACACACGTGCACACAACCACACTTCAATTCACTGTAACAATCTACAGTATATGAACAAACTTGAAATATCTACACAACCTTCTGTTTCTACCACTGTCACTTGAACTCCAGATCAGTTTAACTGTAAATATCATCCTGGAAACTGTATTAACACCTTTTTTCTTTTCTTTAATGTTATTTATCTATTTACTGTTTTTTATTGTGGATCCCTTGGTATGTCTGTACAGAAACACCTCTCACATCATATCTCTGAGCATGTGACAAACAAAAATCATTAAAACCTTGAAGTGACCTGCAGTAATTGAGCCACAGCAAGTGAAGAAGAGCTGCAGGGCTCAGTCCAGAGAACTGTGAATCTGCGCCACTGCCTGTTTATTAAAAGGTTATTATCGCTTGTTCAAATCCCACCAAATTAGACACTGCACTTCGTTGGGCCCTTAAAAATATACACACCAAGTGTGAAGCTGATAAGATGAGCAGTTCTTGAGATATGGGAGCCAAGACAAACAGAAATTCTGGAGATGACTGCACCACAGCTACTTTAGTTGAGGAAAAAAAAAATCAAGACCAAATAAATTCAAACTAGTATGTAATTCAGGCTTGAAAGCACAAAATGACACGGTGCTGGAGCGTGAGGCCACTTTGAGGGGCTCATTTAGAAAGCACTGATTTCAGTTAGAATACCTGCACGGGGGGAAGGTAATACAAATTGCAGAGGAAGGAAGGACATTGCTGGGCTGCAGTGAGCACAAGCACATAATAGACTGTGATGACAAAATGTCTGATAAAATGCTGTATAATTTTCAGTTTGTCGATTGCAATCAAGCTAACCAACCCCTGCCCACATTACTTAAGGCTGAATCCAAATCATCAGCGTAACACTATGCCGGTAGCAGAGTCACGGCAACGTTTTAATGGGGGGGAAAAAGCATCTGAAAAGCACTATTATATTTGTATTTGTGTAATTTAGCATTTTCTAGTTTCTGTTCAGTATAAATTTGCATTAATATCAGTTGTACTTTGTCCTCTCGAGCTGCTTCCATTAAAATGATTCACACACTCTGACCTTTTCCCTCCATTGCGTTCACTATGATTATATATTCACTCTGTGTATTGAGCCCAAACTCCACCTGTAATTACGAACTAAACTTTGAATTAATTTAGCGGAGCCGCAAAGCGCTGCCGTGAGCAAATCATGAGTAATTTTCTACCCCCACTCAGAGCTCGGGGAGTCACCTACTTTACTTTATGGTGGTGTTCTCTTGTCTTATTGTGTCGAGGTCAAGCGTGGCTAATGGCCAAAACATTATTATTGTCACGCTGACAGTGGTGGGTAGAGCCGCAGCTCGCCGCAGCTGAAGGGCACTCGACATCGTGCAAGTCAACTGATGGGTTTGCGGAGATGGAGTGAAAATGAAAAGTGGCTCTATTACCGACTTCACTGTCACAAAGTCGCTTACAAATAAACTCCTGCTGCGGCGGAGTGTTCATTCATCACAGTCGGCTGGAGACTCTTGTGGTTTGCATAATAGTGAGAGGATCAATAAAACTGGACCCGTCTACGGAATATATTTCAAGTCGGCCTTTTGTTATGGACAAAAAATAACTGAAACTGAAAATAATATTATCTTCAAACTCCTGTGTGTGACTCAGGCTTAGGAACATGCTGGGTGTTTCTTGTTACTTATACACATATATATATATATATATTTGTCCGTTTCAATCAATGTACCGTCACTGCCCACATGCTTTCATGCACCCATTGCGTTTGCAGGGTTGTAAACAATTACATCCTTCAGAAGTTAGAGCAGATTTGAGAGTTCCTGACAACAACAAACATGGCGGTGGTGGAGGAGGTTGTGATAATGTATGTCTCAAGGAACTTACCAACTTGCAAACTGGAACACTGAACTCCTGCATAGGTTATTGTTTACTATGATTTGTTCCCATTATCAAAAGAAAACGTGGAATGGCTGAAAAGGTCTAATATCAGCACTGAACCTACAGTTGATACATAATAATGGGCTTTGAAGGTTGTGCTTGTGTATTCAGCAGCTATTGCAGGAAAGAAAGAGTCAGAGTTTTCAGTAAACACACACACTCACACTCACATTCACTCACTGGTTCCCTCTAATACTTTTCATGGAAAATTTCATTGACTTTGGTGAGAACTCCAGCAAAAAACAGGTGAAATATGTTTTTATCAATACCTCTGAGAGTGCTTGGTGAACTAAACAGGCGGTCTGAGGGGACACCTCCCAAGGTGACTTCTCCTCCACCATGATGGCGTCCAGCGTGGCCTTCTCGAGGATGACATCGAAGGACGTGCCGGGGAAGTGGAGGTGGCGCATGTCCATCTGATGCCAGGTCATACCGGGGCAGTCGCTGTACCTGGCGCCCATTGTGCTGATGCACACCGAGGAGTAGTCTATGTTGGTGATGGAGCGGTAGCCGGCAACGTACATGTCCCCACTCATGCTGCTGTTTCCGCAACCTGAAGGCAAAAACAAACAAACGAGAGATAAGGTGACCGCCAGACAGGTTGGGGGAGGGGAAAACATAGGGGGGGAATGAGGAGAGGAAGAATCAAGAGAGGGGGAGATGCAAAACAATATTTCTCCAATGACTCAAATCCCCAATATGTTTTTCAGAATGAGTAAACGATGGTGAGATCAATAGAGCAACAACATGTGATTACACAGAGAGCTGCTATCATGACAACAGCTATTGAAAGGACTGGGACCACCTCCTGCGGTTGATGACACACACACACACACACACACACACACACACACACACACACACACACACACACACACACACACACACACACACACACACACACACACACACACACACACACACACACACACACACACGTCTCCAGCTTATTCTAACGTGACGACTCCAAACAAATCATTCACCAGCAACAAGGTTCCAACTTGTCGCTCCTCTGCGGGCGACAGATGGATGAAAGCCAAGCAGAGAAACAAAAAAGGGGGATGAAGAGAAGTGATGATAACCTCTCATGCAGCAAGAAAAATATGAAAATAATCTACTGAACGCAGCATCTCGCCTTTTGGATCAGATGACTCATAGATCAAGTAGATGGAGGAGGAGGAGGAGGAGGAGTGGGTGGAGAAGATGAGGAAGAAGAAAAAGGAAAAGATAGGAGTGAGAGGAAGACTATATGGGGGAGGCACATACACTAACTCAATGTGTATATTCTGATTTAGTGAAGTTGGATTTCTTGTGCGTTGGCCTACAAAAGTCTCATGTTATCTTGTACCTTAAAGGGTGTGTGTTTGTGTGTGTGTGTGTACCTGCCTGGGAAAGAAGGGTGGGGGGTGATAGGTGCGGCTGTGACTTCCGGCAGCATGTTGGCTTTGACACCTCTGTTGCGAACGTGTGGCTTGCGGTTGTTATCACCTTACTGCTTCTACTAATTACCAGGGTCCGTAAGCTCAATGTGTGTGTGCGTGTGTGTGAGAGACTGATTCTGTTAGCAGCCTCACACACTCAGCAACACATTTGTTACTTCTTAGGAGGTGTGTGTCGGTGCCGAACATGCAGAAACCTCATGTTGCACATTAATAGCAAGCATTAATTCACACGTATAGACCGAGAGGAAGCAGATGTGAGATAAAAACTGAAAACAGAATTAAAGTAGCAAGGAGATAGAAATATACTCCACTCCACAGATACATTAAGACATTGCAGAGCAAGAGCATCCTGTGCCACAAATACTCCAGCAGAGCTGTTTGTTTTTAGATATCAGAGGCCCGGGTGCCCCGATGGCTCCCCCTGTGACGTTGGCTTCAAAACAAGAGAGGAAAACAACGGCTTCTTCATAGAAACACTGAAAAGGGTTTGAAAAAAAGGTAGCATCATCCGTCATGAAAACAAAGCCAATCATTTCAGAACCACTGTCCAGTTTGGGGTCGGAACGAGGCTCTGAGGCCTTGTCTCATGCCCACATTTGGTGCTCTGCAGAGTGAGTTAAATCCCTCCTGCACTCCCCTCGCAGATCCCCAAAGCACGTCAGACATTGTTTCCAAAGGGTTCTCCCCGCTGACACAGCTATGTGTGTTAGTATGCGTTTCTTTTTTCCATGCACTCGGCGCAGAGGAAGGGGTGTCACATGACGGCTTATTCCTAGGGGTTGTCACGACAATTATAGTTGCCAGGCTGTCATCAAGGACACCACTCTCATTTTGGGTGTGACATCAGCTGGTACCCCCCGCAAACCTCTGACCTTTATACACAAACACGAGGGGTACTGCACATATATCAGTGTGTTTGTGTGCGGGTGGACACCACAGTGAAAGTACCGTGTGTGTTTTGTGACAAAGGCATATTCAGGCCAGTCTGGAGCCTGCAGGAGTCGGTTATTCCTCCAGCTGGAAGCGAGGAAGTTAAGTCCTCCCGATCGCCAGAGAGCGCATCCTAACTGGATTATCCAGAGCGGCAGAGAGAGAGAGGCACACTAAAGTTAGAGGTGTCATATCACCTCATTCTGCTGCCTGTGTGAGTGTGTGATGGAAAATTTGAGTCCCGGTCTTAAAACATATCATACCACTCATAACAAGTCTGCAAAAAACTAACTGTGGTGACCATCCGTCATCTGTTGGAGACCTGTGTACACTCTGTGTTAGTCATGTTTGCAGTGTTTGTCCTTTTATGCAGGAAATTCCACACAAACAGTAGAAGAAGTGGTCCCGGGGTAAGGTCAGAGAGGAATGTTGTCCAAACATGGAGGTGCTTCTTTCCTGCAGACTCCTGGAGATGCTTTGTCCAACAATGGTATCAGGTTGCATGTCTGATTCAGAGGCATTCAAGAGAAAGCTGAACATGTGACTCTCACAGCGATGGTGAAGCTCCACAGGAAAAGAAAACTCGCAGTGTTCCTCTGCTGCTCATAAATGAAAGGCTTACATGTTTGGTAACAAGTTTTCCCTGAATAACAACTGATGAAATGGTGACGGGTTAAACAGTAAAAGATGCTTACATTTCCTGATGATTAGAATTATTATCTAGATTTGAATAATCATTAAAATAGTGCATGAAAAAAAGTTCATCATGGTAAAGTCTCTCGAGCATCAACCTGTATGTGCAGCATTGGTTTGTTTTGCTTCAATGAAAACCTGATGCAAAGCAGTGGCAACGAGCCAGCAGGACTGAGTCTTAAGTGTGATTATATTTAGATTTTCTTTTACAGAGAAAATGTGTCAGTACTTTTTGAACAGTTACAGCAAATTCTAACGCTTTAATAATAATAACCTTCATCATTTTGGACACGATAATCATGATTCGAAATTTTCCACTCTGATGACTAAGTTTCTTCAATAAAAAGGAGGAGGATAGTTTTAATTCAATGCATCAAGCCCTTGCCTTGAATTTGAAAGCATGCTATTTCTGTCATTTTCCACAGAGCATGCTCACCTTCTTTAATGTACAGTTCAAGTGTAAAGGATATTGTGACTGTATAGTGCACTGGTTGATACAAATATAAACTATACACAGTGTTTTTTCATCTAATAGGTACTGCTCCCACTGAATATCTGCAAATCCATTTATACTTTGTTCAATATAATGCATCACATCCTAATTTGAACAGCTTTAACTGATCCTGCAGTTGTAATTCCATTAGTTTAGATCCAAGCTCCTTCACTCTTCCCTAAACATGAACCAGTTGAGATTTGACCTTTGAGCTACCACACTGACCTCCCTCAGCACAAACAGTGACTCTCTGGAGTCCATCTATGGTCAGGAGGGGTGGTGGGTGGGGAACCCCTGCCAGTGAGCCAGCGGTGTAAAATATCAAAGCTGCTATCTCTGAGCTGAGCCGAGCACAGCAGTGGAAACTCCATGATGTCAGAGACACGCGGGATATCCATTCACATCCCAGATTGGTTTTGACACATTAAGGATGGGGAAGTGCAGCCAGCACTGATTAAAGGTGATGGTCACATGCGCTCAAGCAACAACACCCCGTCGACCACCCCCCCCCCCCCCCCCCCCCGCACATGCGATACCTCGGGCTCTGGGTTAGCCCGAGGTAAACAGACGCCACGGTGAAGCTTCAGAAAGTTCATCTGCATCTTCTGTAAATGTCAGCAAATGAGAAGAGCCGAAGATGGTCCTGTGTTTGTCTGTCAAGATTCTTTAAATACTTGCACATTAATCATGTGGCTGCATGTAAGAGTATTCTCCTGATGAATGTGTGTACGTGATTTATTATGAGTCAAAACAAAAACCAGACATATGAAAATAAGTAAATTATTTTCATATTAGTAAATGTTTGCACTAATGTTGATGCAGTTTTGTGCTCAGGGTGTGTTTAAAAGGTCCAGTGTGTAAGATTTAGGTCAAAGGGATCTATTGGCAGAAAATGAATAGAAAAATAACCCTAGTGATGTTTTCACGGGTGTGTTTCATCTAAATTGCACAAATTGTTATTTTCTTTACCCTAGAATGGGACCTTTACATTAAATACATTATATTTACAGAGAGTGGGTCATTTCCACGGAGACCGCCATGTTTTTTAGAGTAGTCCAAACTGGACAGACTAAACACCTTTTTCGCTTTTATGACAAATGAAGGCTACCACAGGTTCTCTTTCATATTTGCCAGGGGAGGGTGAGGTGAGGGGTATTCAGCTGCAACATGCAACTACACCACTAGATGTCACTAAATCCTACACACTGAACCTTTAACTGAGACGGTGAGTCGTCGCGTCAGATCACAAGAAGCCTGCACGTGTGCCTGTGCTTGTGTGGGGGTGCACCAGGTCGATGATGAAAGTAGACAGCGTCACACTGAGCCTTGTTTTAACCAATTATCTCATGTTATCTGGCCCCCAAGTTATGGTCCACTGTTATCTGATTAATTAGACACAAATGTTTATATGACAAGCATTTGTGAACATGTACACCCAATCACAGTCTATAATCTGTTTGACCTGTAAGGACTCTGCTCTGAGAGGGGAGGTGGCCTGATGAACTTTATAAATGGAGATACAGCTCTGATTCTTTGATAGTGAAGATTCAGGCCAGGAGAAGGGGACGTACAGGTGGAGAGAATGGAGAAAGATAAGACACTGGAGGAGAGAGGTTATAGAAATGAAGGAAGAGTCAGGAGAAGGAGAACAAAGGAGGTCATATGGAGAGGTAGAGAGAAATAAAACAAGCAAAGTCTCTTTCACAGAGATGCATGACGGAAACTAGAACTAGCACTCAGCACAGCACATAGCTCTGTCTATAGGTGCAACAGTCCCCTTAAGCCAATTAATCTGTCCAGATCGGGACATTATCATGGACCCCTTTTTCCAGAACTGCGACCAAGTTTAAAAAGGTTGCTATTTGGCCCAGGTCCCGTCCTTCCAGCAAGTTGTACTGTTGTTGTTTGTGTTTGATTTACATTGAGTTCATTCACCTTATTTAAATTGACTTTATTCAAAATGTCTTCTTTATCAGAGGTCTTATTGCTGACCTTTCATTCTTGCTGAACTCGTTTCGTTACTGTGCTCCTCTAAATGCCTTTATGCAATTGTACATTAAGCACATGATAAACCAGCATCCATTTACACTGATGAAGGGATGTCTAAACATACAGAAATGGATGTGTGGTTACATGTGTGTCTAACCAGCTCTGCATCTCCACTAGATAAAGATATTCTGTATTTTCACGTTTTCAGAGAAGTTGCATCAGCAGAGAGGCCAGATGAAATTCTCTTAAAAGAAAAAAAAGGAAAAAAAACTCAGCTTTTCCGGCAAGTTCTCCTCAGAAGTCTCTTCTTCCCGGCGCTCACAAAAGCAAACCTCAGTTACATAACCGAGTGTACGAGATAATTAGCGGCTGAATAATTAAGCATGTGCCCATGACAGTGTGACTGTTTGATGGAGTGTGAGCCAGAGTGTGTGTGTGTGTGTGTGTGTGTGTGTGTGTGTGTGTGTGTGTGTGTGTGTGTGCGTGTGTGTGTGTGCGTGCGTGCGTGCGTGCGTGCGTGCGTGCGTGCGTATGAGTGATGGAGGACTTTTGGAAGGACTCCATTGTATGAATCTGCTTCTTTGTAGTGGCATGCAGCCTAAAGCTTCTTTCAGATCCAAAACACCAGCAGGCAGCAGGAATGGGGGCTTGGCGATTAATTAAATTCAAAACCTTTGCATTAAAAACGTACGTTTGCACTGATCAGTATCTCTGAGCAGAAAACCATTCTAGCAAGTGAAAGCTCTTTACCTTCCCTGTGCATTTGCAACTGCTCAACACTTGGTCATTGTGCGTAGTGATGTTTAAGACACTGGAGGCAGGAAAAGTCAGTCTCTGAATCCTTTGATTGGTCAATTTCAACACTCGCAGTCTCTGGCCTGCAGGGATACCAGGATCTCACTTAGTTATAAAGGCAATTGTGGACTTACAAAAATTCACAAGATATAAATTCACAGTACAGATATTTGGAACGATTTTCCTTTTGGATGTTTTGATGTCTAATATTAAAATCATGATGACTATATTATTTGAAATAGGAATATATCCACAATGTTCATTCTAGATATCAAAACTGAATGCAATTGGATCTACAATAAACAACCCTCCTTTGAAATAGTAACTTCACAATCTCTGACTAACTATGATCACAATTAACTACTCAAAAAACATGTCTACTAGCTGTTGTGTCCCCGTCTGTCTCCCTCACAGTTTTCATCCCACTCGAGCGGCTGCACAAAACTCTCATTGGATCCATCAACGCCCCACACGGCATCAAAGTACATTCATCATCACATCATGGCATCGCCTGTCACAAATAGATGTGGATTTAATTTCCGCTAACTGATCACCATTCTTCCAAGAGGTATTTGTTGGACAGACTTTTAGGGATGTGAGTTCTCAGAGTATTTTAGCCTACTCTAAAATTGCCATGTAAAATCTTTGGCCACAGTTGCAGTGTGGCTATAGGAACATCAGGTCGGTCCACTGGTCAGAAATATTAGAAGTATTGGATTCATTGGTATTCCTATTTTTACAGTCCAGCGAAAATCTATCGAAATCAGCCTGTTTGTAATGTGCTGTTTTCTCGGCCTGTGGGTCATGCTGGTTGCTGCAGTAATTGAGCCGTGGCAAGTACTCAGACTGCAGAACCCTGAAGCTGCACCACCACTAGCTGCACAAGTAGCTGTTCACCTGTTTATTCAAAGCTCAGTGAAGCTCGACTCAGTACAAAGACCTGGAGAATCAGTTGTCTTTGCTGTTAGTGGGAAAGCGTCTGTTGTTAGGAACGAGGATGAGTCCCAGCCGCCGCTGTTACAGAGCGCTGGTCGCCTGTTGATTAAAGTTTTAAGAATATTGAACTTATCAAGTGTCCAAATCGCACCAAAGTCAACACTGCACTTTCTTGGGCCTTAACAAAACACATGCCAAGTGTGAAGCCAAACAGATGAACAGTTCTCAAGATCAGACAGATAAACAGAGATTTCTGGAACCTGGAACTATTAGATAGATGGCCAACATGTTGGATGGATTTACATTCCAATCATCTGTCTCACTGATTTAAGTCCTTTATCCATCAGTCTGTTATGTAAAAATGTGGATGTATTTTTCTTGTAATTGTTTTACTAAAATACACTTTGGGAGTCACGCTTAGCTTTTTTACTTGTGCACATATGACCCTTGAAAATGATCCATTCAATGATGTATTTTGTTTGTTTTTGTGATGTATAAGTTAAGAGACACTTCTACTGTTTCACGTCATCTTGAAAATCCCCAGCACTGTGGGCACGTCATCGGCTCTTATCACAATTGCTCATTACAGGCTGCAGTGCAGAGTATCCCAACAGTATGAGAGATGTGACGCATGAGGGGCTCCCATTATGTAAATAAAGCAAACGCAACCCCATCAGCTTCCTCAGCTAGTTTAAATACACAGAGTGTGGCGTCTTCACACTGCAGTGGAAAAATCCATATTGTCGCAGCCTTCGTCAGGTCATACAACCCACATGAGTAACACCCTGGAGGAGCCTGTCCAGGGCTGTTTGCTTCCACATCTTTGTTAACAGCTGTGTCTGTCAACAGCTCTCCCCTCGAACTCCCCTCCATATTTATTATAGCCACGTTGAGTCAGTTGCAGATGCACCAATATTTATTTTTCCATGAGGCTGTTCTAGCAAGAGAGTATGTGGAGTATGTGTGTGTGTGTGTGTGTGTGTGTGTGTGTGTGTGTGTGTGTGTGTGTGTGTGTGTGTGTGTGTGTGTTTGTGTGTCCTCCTGCACTGTTTGTTCTCTTTCTGTTTTAATCCCTCAGTCAGTCAGTCAGTCGGTGGTGTAGCAGCAGAGAAGAAGGTCATGACTCAGCAAGAAACTGAGTGTGTGTGGATATGCGCATGTGCAATCATATTCACAAGAATCATTTCTCTGCTCCATTTAATCTGTGATTAATCCTCCACACCTGCACCGTGACCTGCGTGGCACACACACACACACACACAAAAATGCTTATTCTCTCTTAGCGAGGACACTATTGGCATAATGCATTCCCTAGCCCCTTACCCTAACCCAAACAATCCAAACTAAATACCTAACCCTTACCCTTACCTAGACCTAGTTCTAACCCTAAACCTAAAACCAAGTCTTAACCCTCAAACAGCCCTTTGAGGAAGTGAGGACCGGCCAAAATGTCCTCACTCTGTAGGGTCCATACTTAAAATGGTCCTCACAAAGCAATAGGTACAGGACAAGTCCCCGTCAACACACTGTGGGACCAGAGGGAGGGAGCACATCAGGACAAGGACATTGCAGCTCCTGTGTCCCTCCAGAGGAGAAGTGTTTCATCTTCACTCTATAAGGGTGGTACACACACATCATCTGCGTCAACAGAACCAACCACAGTAGAGTTACACGCATACAGGAAAAAGCAGGTCTCTTTTGTTACATTTCAACAACAGCCCCAATAACATGCTGTTTGGATGCAAGTCCCACAGACATCACTGTCAGTTTCTTCCTTGTAACCGACAGATTTGATGCAGACTTTCTCAGCAGGCAAATAGCACATTAAAAGTCAGAGAGATGACGTGTTTGAAATAGGACTGTGAAGGTACAGAGACAAGCTCAGAGACAATAGCAACAGTTAGATGTTGCCGTGACATTTTACTGCGAGAATAACTATCGGTTTAATCAGCCTTTACTTCTCCAATTGTGTGTGAGCTAAGATTTAAATGAGGCCAAAACATTGACAAATCGCAGTGTCCCAGTGAGTGTGATGTTGGTGGATAGTCTGACACATGCCGTGAACAAGAACACAAATACATACGCATAGAGAGACGCACACACACACACACAAGTGGTTTTGAGAAGGGGGCAGAGAAAATAACAGCAGTATAGACATTTTCAATTAGCCACCTACCAAGACCACGTCTGTGAGAAAATGAAACGGCTGAAAAAGCACAGGTATACTGAAGTTTGATACACACACACACACACACACACACACCCTCTCTATACCCTTACATTCCAGACACTTTACACACATGCACACAGAGGCTCAAACTTGACGAGTTAATTTTCTGCCTGGTTGGCATTCAGGCCAGTTTGTCAGTTCAAGGTGCCTGCGTCTATATGTAAATGGCTTTGTTGCCTGACCTTGGTGTGATTATGCAGAATGGATCAGGTTTTACAGATGAGGGCCGGCCCCGTGTCGGAGTTTTATGGCTGACAAAGCATATTGATCTCTGCGGGAGGAAATGGCATGTCTCTCTGCAGTGTCATTATGTCACAGTACTGATCTGAGTCTGAAGTCTCAATAACGGGCACTGCTGGGGAGTCAGGACCCTCAACGACAGGGGCATCTAACCCTCAGTTTCACCTAAGGTTGTTTTTTACACCTGGAAGTGCCAACCAAGGTTCACGTCATTCTTACATTTCTCAGATTTTAGTTTTGGTTTCACATTGCAATTTAGGGAGCAGACTTTTGTATGACGTATACGTTTCACATATTCACAAAAGAAGTTTGATGTGTCAAACATGGGCTAAGATCTTATATAATATAATTTACACATTTTAAAGCTCTATTCCAGCTCTATATTCATGCTATCGCCACATAAATGTAACAGCATTATGAGCGATCAAAGTTAGTTTATAATGTCATCAAGACCTCCAGTAAGTTTCTAAATCGTTGCTGATATCATTATTCATCTAAACTGAAGTGGCATAGCATCACTAACTATGTAATTGAACAGCAGGTAGTGGTCACGGACATGCAAAAAACCAATGCACTACTTCGTTGATGGGCTCCCAGGTCACTATATAGTGTGTTCTAAGATCTTCAGCATATGTAGAATCATAGTTTTGAAGTTAAATGTTAATTTACTTCATTACACCTACATTAGTGTTTGAATGTTGATGAAACTCTAAGAAGTAGTTGCCATTCCTCATGTCTGCTCCTTCAGAGTCTTCGGTGCAGCAGTTGTCTTTGCTTTACATTGTTTATGCTTGTTCTGTCGCAGGTTCAACTACCACTGGCCAACGACAGCCCTTTGTTGATTCCACGTTGCCTTACAAACGTTCTAATAAAAGGCACAAAGTTGCATACGACTTTCCAACAGGTGCTCAAAAATATTAGTTTTGTACCGACATGGTGGTGTGGTCTGCAGGCTGCATGTGGGTCACTAGTGAGCAGCTGACAGCCGTGAAGCTGTGAATGAAGAGTGAGTCAGCCTTTGAGACAGGCTGGTGGATGAAGATGGTGATTAATGCTGCATGCTTCATCCCTTCAGACCACTGCTACATGCAATATGCCAATGCCTCATCGCTACTCTCCGTCTCTCTCTGACTGACACACACATACACACTTTGATATGTCCGCTGTTCCAGCTGCCTGTCTGAAACTTTTATAGGGAGACATCACTGATTCAGTTCTGTCTATGCTTCCTCCGAGTCTGCACGTGGCCGATGCATGTACCAGAGGAGGGATTAAAGAAGGTCGTGCAGCAAGTATCTACTGCCCTTTACTGACTGAGAGCTGGACCGAACTGTACAGCACAAGATAAACACACTGAAACACACACATTAGTCTGTTCTCGGTGAATCATGACCTCTTCCTGTTTGGCAGGAACTGGATGTTTTTTCATCCACGAGAGAGCAAGAAACAAGAAGTGGAGGAGGTGAGAAGGATGAGGAGAAGTCAGACTGTGTGTGTGTCTGTGTTTGTGTGTTGTGTGTGTGGGTGATCAGTATGTCCCAACAGATTCCCTCTAAACATCCAACTTCTGAAAAAAAATATAAACATGTGACCTTTCACTCCACCTGTTCAAGAAGTGCAACAGTGTGATGTCACTCCCTCAGCCAAGAGGAAGCACTTATATGGTCGTGGGAGCAGAAAGCGCATGAGGAGCTGGATGTCACAGTAGTAATATCTGTGATGCTCCGAGGTTAGATGCAGTGCGAGGGGGGCTGCAGAAGCCGAACAGCCTCTTTCCAAGCTGCAGGGAACTGAGAGCGGTGTGAATGACATTCAATTTGGTGGGAACGGGAGAGCGAGGGATGCGAACAGCTGGGGCTATGAAAGAGGGTAAGAGCGGAGAGGAATTAATAGGGTGGGGTACAGCGTGAAAAGGGAAGAGATGCGAAAGACGGGCAGGCTGAGATGGATGAGTGTGAAAAGGAGTAATTGGCAAGTGCGACGATAAGGGGAAGAGGGGAGAGGCTGGAAGTGAGTGGGTGGTCTGACGTATTCAGAGCCTTTCTCTAACTCTCTCTTCTCTCTCCTGCTATTAGGCATCTCTGCTACAGCATCAACTCCAACTGCATACTTGATGAGAGAGCCAGCACAGGTCCCAAGTCTCAACACACACACACACACAGTTTGATAAGGCAGTGCCAGGCTAAGCACAGAATCTGGCACCACTACTGAACTCTACCTCTACCTGACTTTCTCTCTCTCTCTGTGTGTGAGTCTGTCACAAACACTGGCACACACACACAGCATGCACATATGCAAACACGCCAGTGCCACATCTGAATTACAGATTTATCAAAGTTTCATAAACAATGCTGAGGTTGTCTCAATCTTTTCTGCCCTGAACCCCCATCCTTACTTATTTGGTGAAATAATCTGCTACATGAATGTTTCTCTCCAGTTTATGTCAGCAATGCTTGCTAGTTAACTTTGGAACGTTGATTTAGATAGGAGCTAGCTAGAAATCCAAAGAACAGCAGTCATCACAACAGCAGCATTTTACTACACATTATGCCTAATGTGTAGGTCATAAACCTCACCATCCTCCATGTTAGCAGATGGGACATAGACCTAGAAAAAGGTCCCTCGCTACTGTGACTACATCCCTACAGCACAGACTCTGGCTCCAAATGCCCAAGATGGCTGCGTTCATATCCGGGAGGAAGTGGATATGTGCCGTCCATCTTTGTTTACAGTCTATGACGTGCACACAGTTAGGATAGCTAGTCTATAGATTGAACAGCTTTACTTTACAATAACCAGTCTTAATCAAAACAGACCATATAGCGGCAACAACCGTCATTCATAAAAATGTGCGCAGTTACCAAAGCCAAGTGTTGTCTGGCAGTCATTGACGGTCAGATTTAAGGCGGAGAATTAAACTGAGCCTGAGATGACACAGACCTTATTTCTTGGCCCAGGAGGCAGATCTACAACAAAGCTCACACCTCTCCAGGGAGTGTCTCAAGCTCAGACTACAGGGGATACCATTACAATAGCAACTGGGAGTGTTTCCTCAGAGTGTGGCAGCTTTCGGTTTCTGATGTAGGTCTGAATGAAAAGGACAAATAATATAGTGGCAAGAAAAAAAAACTACTTGAGCCCTTAATAACTATATGCATTTGTCTAAATTTGCCTGATTTCCATCCAAGTTGTAATATTAAACAGGGGTTATTGTATGATTTAAAAAATCATATAAGTGACATATTGTTGCGACAAATACAACATTTATATAGAGTAAATTCACTACATCACACAATACCAAGCTTCCCCCTCTTTTGTTAAATCCTTATAGTCATAAGACTGGAGCACAAACTCATCTGGGAACATTCCCAAATTCTCTTCCCCCTCCATCTCATTCCTCTCACCCCTCATCCCCCACTAAGCGGCTGCTGGGAAATGCAATAGGAAGGATTAAGACCTTTAAAAAAAAAATGTCCAGAGTGGGAAGAGATCGAGCGAGGGGGCAGTTCTCAGAAAGACTGCAGAATGTAACGCTTGGTGAGGGTAGAGTCCGCTGCCAAAAAATGTAGTTACATCATCGCAGGTCAGCGAGGCAAAGTGTAATCATGACAGAGATGAGATGATGAGGGGATGAAAAGTGGGGGGGGGAGGAGGAGAGGAGGAATAGACCAGATGTCAGCTCCTGAAGATGAAAATGACCCCGACCGGCAGCAAAGGCATCTCCCTTTTATTCAAACACTTAAATAAGAAAATTAAACAAAAGGAAATGTGCTGCATTCACCAACAAAAAAATAGCCTGTGTCAAGCATCAACATCTGGCTCCTCCGTAGATCAGCAGGGTACCTTCTTCCCCTCCTCCACTTCATCCTCTTCCTTGTACTTCCATCATTCCTTCCCTCCACCTCGCTCTAATGTATATTATGTAACCTGGACTTCAGACTCAGGAGGAGAGGGGAGGGGATAAGGAGCAAAAAAAAAAAAAGTTAGTGAGGCAGAGGTAGAGACAGAACGGCACACACGAGTAGACAGGGATAGAAAAAGACCAGAACACACAAGAAGGAGATGTGAGGTGTGAGAGCGGCTGCCAAGTCAAGGGAAGACTAAAAAGAATTAAAAGGGGGGGGAAGCAGCAGAGTAGAAATGAGAAGGAGTCAGGAGAAAGTGGAAAAGCGCAGTTTAAGGAAAAAAGCAGGGAGTAAGGAGAGACAGAGAATAAGAAGACAGGAGGTAAAGCAAAATAATACAGAAGAGTAAACTATCAGGAATGGAGAAGAATTAAGATGAGGAAAAATGTGAAAATTAAGGGAAAGATTAAAAAAAAACAGAGAAATAGGGAGATGACGTGGTGGATGTGTCAGTGTTTTAAAAATGTTGCAGTGCACTGCATAAAAACCGTGAGAGGGTCTCAGATTCTCTCATCATCAAATAGTCATGGGCCGAGCACTCATCAGCTTTCACGCAGCAGCTTCATGAGCAGCACACTGCGACAGGAGCCACATTTATCATCCAAGCATAATGCACGGTGCAGAAGGCAAATGGGATTTGGGCTGTTTAACTGAGAGCGATGTCTTGTTAAAGGGACTGTGGAAAGCTCATCTGCAGGGACACGAGTACGGACAGCCGACAGAGAGTGTGACAGCGAGCGTCGTAACACAGCACTCTGCGCTCAGTTTGGGTTTCTGTGTGATCACTGACATAGTTTTAAAAATGTTAGTGCGTGTGCGTGTGCGTGTGTGTGTGTGTGTGTGTGTGTGTGTGTGTGTGTGTGTGTGTGTGTGTGTGTGTGTTATTTAATCTGCATGGGAACACAAGGCCTGGAGAGACTCCCAACAGTGGGATTTGTGAAAATCTGTAGCTCAACTCTTCTCCTCACTTCACTGAAAAGCACAAAAATTGTTGGACCACCAAAAACAAGCACTTCAAGCATGGTTACACACAAATTCATTAAATTTGTTCAACAAGTAAATATTAACACTAAAATATATATTATTTTGTAAAATTGTTCAGTCCAACAATTAATTGTTTGGATATGACTGTTCACTGAACCCCTCCCTCCAATTAGAGACTGTCCGAGCAACTGTGGCACGGCAGGCCTCTCTAACTTAGGATTTCTCCACATGTTGTGTATGAGGTTGGACTAAAAGTTGCACACTTTACATAAAACGTCTCTGGCTATTCTTTCAGCTTTTCCAGCTAGTTCAGGCAACTCAACATAAGATAGTGTTACATTTTGTAACACACACATATTTATGCTGTGAAGATACAAATATTGCCCATTTTCCACAGGTGAGAAAACTTAAGACCAACCAACATCAGCCTTTTGTCTGCATTGGTAACAGATACAATCTGAATTCACTCCAGGGTCAAATTAATCTGCATTCGACATGGGTTCAACCTGCAGTGATGGAAACATGACACCTTTTGGCAGTCTAGACGATGATGCTGCACCTTTTCCAGCGTGACGTGACACACGTTGACCTTCTGCACGTTGGCGCATCAATAGCCATGAACATAACCGGAACATTGTCATTGGTCTCCATTGTGCATTCTTATGTTGTGTGTTGTGTTTCCCTCTTCTTACGCATTTGTGATGTCAAACCTGACTCACTAAGGAAAATAAAACTCTACTGACAATGGGAAAGGAGTCAATCCCCTTTTTAAGCAGGTTTACCAGGGTTTAAAGAACCGTAAAACCGATAAATATGAGCTTTGCACCCAAACAAAACTATAACAATCTTGTCTTCAATCTTGTGAAACTAAGATTAAGTTGCCCTACACTGAATCAATGGGGCCTGTTATGTAATATAGTGTTACATGTTTTACTATGGATCTGGTGAGGATGCTGACTTGCAGCTTTACCCTCATTCTTTTTGCAAAACATCAAATACCATTTGGTTTGTGTTCGGTTAAATGTGTAAAACTCATATGTGCTGTGTGATAGCAGAAATCTTGGCAGACAGTAACAGTAAATGTGTGTGTGTGGGGGGGGGGGGGGGTCAGCGAACAGTCGACTGAATGCCAATGTAGACTTTATAAAGTGATGTGCTCAGTTCTTCATCCCCAGCGGCAGCAGCAGAGGACACGCTCCACGCTGCCTCTCCCCCTCATTAAAGCTCACACGCAGCAAACAAGAACGCCACCTTCTTGTTACAGTCCATAAGTAAAATTAATGCATAACAATGTGTTTTCTAAATAAATATTGTCTTGGGGAGTTGGTAGCCATGGCAACAAGCGGAGGAATTGACTGCGATGGTGCTCTCGCAGACTCAGACATGATTTAATACTGTGGGGATGGGAGGGATTGTCTTGATAAAGTGTGCTGTATTAAACTAAGCACTGCACTCAAACCTCATGGGTTTGTTGCTCTCCGTCTCACTTGACGAACCAAAACTTTCTCACCCTCTTACTCTCATTTTCTCTGTGTGTGTGTGTAAACTCGTTTTTGCTACCTACTTAACACTTTTTCCAGAATAAACTCTAACTTTGGACCATGGGAACCAAAGCCCGGTCCTTATGAGGCAAAACGTCTGTGTGTCTTTATATGTGTGTGTGTGTTCAGATAGCAGGGGGTTTATTTCAAGGCTTCATTTCTCAGGTTAAGTGAACAGAATATTACAAACTATGGCAGACCATCTGCTCTCTGATTCCCTGTACAGGCTAATATAGGCCATGCACACACACACACACACACACACACACACACACACACACACACACACACACACACACACACACACACACACACACACACACACACACACACACACACACACACACACACACACACACACACACACACACACACACACACACACACACACACACACACACACAGAGAGAGAGAGAGTTGTTTGTCATGCTCTAATGGCGCTAGTTAATCCTAGCAGCACCAGACAAGATAATCCTTCATCCAAACGTGAGACTCCACCTCATAATGCCTTTTCACTCGCCGTTGGGTCATTGTCTTGCTCGTGAGGTAGTTACAATGTAGAACAAACACCATACGAAGCACATCAAAAAGAAGGTCCAGTGCGGTTTGAGCACGACATGCGGTGAAGCTTGTGGGCAACATTACTCGGCCGCTTCGATCGAATGTTCCACTTACAGGGAAATGTCAATAGCAGCTCCACTTACTAACTTTTGTTTCTGTGTTGTACTGTCTGTCACTGTCATCTGATTATAAGGCTGAGTCATACAAATCTCAAGTCATAGTGTGGTGCATGTAATATTACATTACACAGGGCTGCAACTAATGCATATTTCCCCATGAAGGTTATGTTTTCACCTGCTTCTGTTTGTTGGTTTATGTGTTTGTAGGATTACACCAAAACTACTCAACTCATTTCTATCAAACCTAATGTCGGGATGTGGCCTGGGAAGAACCCATCACATTTCCGTGCAGATGCATTTTAGGGTATGTTATGTACTTTGTTGACTTGTGTACTTACATTATCCAAAGTGTTCCCAACAACGTTCAAACCAACAGAACTATATTCAAGGTAACAGGACTTTATTTTGCCTGTAAAACTTCTCTCTTTTACATGTAGTTAAAGAGTCAAATATAAGGTATATTGGTTTCCATGTCCACCGTTTTATGACAAATTTAAACTTTACATTGTCATTAATCAGATGTCTTTTTTCCCTTGATTAATCGATCATTGATCTATAAAGAAAATTCACAAAATAATGAAAAACCGCTTGTTCTATTCTGACCAACACATTTACAATCACAGAAGAAAAGTAAAAAAAAAACATACACTGAACATGACATGGAAATCTCAAAGATTTTGAGTTGTTTAAGAACACTTTGTGCTGCCAACAACATCCCAGTGAAAGCCGCAGCAGCTCAAAGCACAGAGAAGGCTCGGGCTGATCAAAGTCACTGATGTGCAGTGATGGAACTGAGAGGACAGGAGGCTCTCAGCGAGCCAGAGTCCGCACTGAGTGGTTTCCAGCATTAATCAATCCAATCTCTCTCGCACACATACCTCATTTCATCCCCCCTGTACTCTTTAACTTGTCTCACTGACGATCTCTTTGGCCTTGTGGTCGGTTCATTGAAGCACCAATACCCACAGTAATATACAGTATACACACAATGGAGGGAAGAGGCATGGAGAGACATTGTCTTCCAGAGAAAAGCATTCAGAGGGATGGCATGGGACATGGAGCCTTTCATTAGGAAGAGCTCAACCAGCACATTATGACTCATGTATTCTTATCAACTGACTAATTCTCAAGGAAATTCATTCATTTATTTTTTGTAAAGAATCTGTTCAGTCATGCTCCATTTGATTACCTCCAAATTCTTTCTCTTTTGTATCTTTACTTTTTTGGGATAAACAGAAACAACAGAAAAAAGGGTTCGAAGAATCTGCTAGTATGTGACCTCTGTCATCTTTTTCAGGGTTCCTGAAGATTTTAACAAGTTAAATCTAAAAACTTTTAAGACCATAATGAGCGGCATTAGACACCCTATGTCAAGTATGACAGATATGAAGGAACATCAATGTCCTAGAGTTACTTAAACGTCCCTATAATTGAAGCTAAGGGAGGTATCCACGTTATTTCACAAAGCCCAGTCGAGTGTACCAAGATTAATTCTGACCAGGGTGTTTTTTCAGTTGCATGTTGCACTGTCATTTTAATCCTAATAATCTGTATGGCTGAGAAAGAACAACACACAGAAACATTACCAACCATGCATGCTATGCCAAACCATTTCTCAAACAAAACTAATTTCAAACCGAGATGGAATGAGCGTTAAATGAACAGTAACACCATTAAAACCTTCCTATATCTAATTAAGGACAAGTATTTAAGACCTTTTAAAGGCTAAAATTCGGATTATTACATTTTAGACTTTTATGGGCTTTTTATGACCGTAAAGAAACAATTCAAACAAAAATGTTAATTTCATTCTGACAACTCATAACACACACACACTGCCAGGCAAACATTCACACTGAATCAAAATAATCTTCAGTGCTGTGGCACAACTTCAATGTTTGGATTTTTTTTTTAAACATATATTTTGATACAACAGATCTTATATTTCAGTATATCACACCCACGTACAACTTTCTACAAACATTTTGTTTTCCACTTTGTCATAGACTGATGTGCAAAGATGGGAAATGTGTCAATTTTTAAATCAAATCTTTAACACATTAAAAAGACCCTGTACTGTTTATTAGAGAAGCAAGATACCATCAAAATGGCAACAGCGATTCCTACCTTCATGCACTTTAATCCTGCAGTATCTGAATAAGCAGGGACTGTGCACAGGCAGAGGTGGGAGAAATGAAGACAAATCTGACATGAGATGAAAACAGAGGAGTAACACTATGAGAAGTGTCTCAGAAAAACAACAAAATCAGAGACCAAATGAAAACACTGCTGTTGTTGTGAGAAATTGTTGCAACAATGCACAGCAACAGCATCATTTGTCAGCAACAGCATCATTTGTCAGTCACCACAAAACACAGCTATGAAGGTCACAAAAAATGATGCTCTGCCAACCCACACAAGCGTCAGAGGAATGGAAAGACAAAAGCACAACATGTATTAAAATCTGTGAGAGGAATCTGTATTCTTAAGCTAATAAAACTGTGACTCTCCTTTTATCCAGAGTTGCACATGTCTTGTGTGTGCGTGTGTGCATTTGAGACAAGGGAGAGTGCAAAGTCAAATGGAGAGTTACATAAGACTATCACGACCGAGCCGAACCAACTCTGTTATGCACGCACACAGACGCATATCAGGAAAGTGAGAGATGGAGCGAGATGGAGAGACCGTCAGAGAATACTGAAGACGAGCACTGAAGAGATTGGTCCATGAACAAAACGATGAGGCAGACAGAGAATTATCAGCAGACAAACGCAAGGTCAGGGAGTGAATCTCAAAGAGAGAAAGGGAAAATGTGAAATATGTTGATGGGAATACGACTGAGTAGAGTGACACATCCACAGACACAGACAGGCTGACATGAAGATGCAGGGGTGGAGGTGTTGGTCTGCACCATGACAAACAGTGTTATGTAAGAGATCGCTTCACACAAAGCCAGCGCTCTCCTAAAAATCCTTTCGGACACAAACACACAGACACACACACACACACACACACACACGCTTTGCATGGACTTCCATTCATTGTGCATAGCCTAACCAAAGCCTAATCCCTAACCTTAACATTACCTGGACATTGGGTGAGAGGCGAGGTTCACCCTGGACAAGTCGCCAGCGTATCGTAGGGCTGAGATACAGAGGTAAAAAACCCTCACATTCACACCTACAGACAATTTAGAGTCTCCAATCAACCCGAGCACCAATCAGCAAGTCTTTGGACTGAGGGAAGAAGCAGGAGCATGCAGAGAAAGCCCCCACAGACACAGGGAGAACAAGCAAGCTCCACACAGAAAGACCCAGCAACCAGGATTTGATTCAAGACGACAGTGCTGCCCCTGCAATGATGTAGAGTGTAAAAAGGACTATGATTGCAACAGTATTTGGGGATTAGGACACAGGCCAGTGTTTGAACAACATCTAGTCTCGATGTACAGTCCGAGATCCAAGAACTATTTGTTGAAACACTGCAGCGACAGATCCTCACTCTATTAAACATACACACACAAACCCCCGAGATACACACAGCAGCAAACCTATTCACAGTTAGTGTACAACCCTCCAGCACCACAGGCGGCTCGCAGCAAGAGTGCATCACTGCAGAGAGCCAAATGTACTGGGACATCGATGACGCACACACCGTGCCATTACCTCGCTGACGGGGCTTTCCCTGCTCAAAGCGTAGGGATGACAGGTTAATGACGACATCCAGACACAGAACACAGTGTCTACCTCGCTCGCCGACAGGCAACGCAATCAACCACAGCAAAATCATTTTTCCTCCACTAAACAGGCACGGAAGCCTTTAGACACCAGCGCTGTGTCTGTCAGGCTTTACAACAACAAGACGACAGATTCTGTGGCTGCTAATTACACACACACACACACATTTAAGAGCCTGTTTTATGTTAATTTAATTTGTTTGGTGTGACACAGCTTCTTTGTGCACGTCAAAGATCTGCTCCTCAAACGTCTCATTTGCATTGCTGGCTGTTTTTTAAATATGTTTATGTCACTATATATTGTAACATGTCACATGTAATGTGCAACATGCCTGCCCACCACCAAGTCAGGCTCAAATTGGTGCAGTAGGGCCAACTGCCATTGTTGCCGTGGCTACAGCAGTGTTAACAGCTGATCAGGAAGCCTCTGGTGTAAGAGGCGTGGCATTTCCGACATGCTCAAAGCTGTTGACCAATCACAAAAGAGTAGACCTTCTAACCAATCAGAGCAGGCTGAGCTTTTTGGAAGGCAGGGCAAGAGCTAAAATGCAGTGTTTCAGACAGAGGGTGAAAGAGTTACTGCATCAGTGTACTGTATATGAGACAAATGTGTATGTTGAATGTTAAAGCATGTAAACCAATAGACCCTCTAATTAAAATGATGACGCTTTAAATGGCCATAATACAGACACTAGGCCTATAAGGGCACTATGAATCCACTCAGCCTCTCAAACCTTCATCCTCCTATAGCTGTTATTTCAAAATCACACTGGGCCACTGAATCATGAAATCACAGATTTGTGTGCACGAGGTCACAGGAGAGTGATTGTCACAGTGAGGGAAGCCTGTTTTTTGGTATTCGTGACAAAAGAGCAGCGCCTTTCTGAAAGAGATGGATGACTCGTCTTTGAGGTTGACATGATGTCTTTGTTAGAAATGCACGGTATCCTACGGGACGGCATTTCAGCGTTTGAGAGGCGATGCAGATGCAGCTCTCAGCTGCCACTCTTCCTTCTTAGTGCTCCTCCTCCCCTCTGTGTGTGTGTGTGCATGAGGATTAGGTGAGCGAAGAGAGGGCAGAGAGAAAGGTAAAGGAGAGAGAGAGAGAGAGAGAGAGAGAGAGAGAGAGAGAGAGAGAGAGAGAGAGAGAGAGAGAGAGAGAGATGGAGCAAGGTTAATATGATGCAGGAGTGTGCAGTGCAGACTGAGGTAGCACTGACCAGTATATTCCCAATCCTCGACAGACCATTTCCTCACGCTTTCATGAAACTCTCATGAGTCTAACTCTCATGGAAAAGAACAACACAATTTTTACTGTTGTCCCCTTTCTGTTGGCACACTGCAGCGTGACGCAGCTGTAGGGGCTACCTCTCTTTGTGATCCAATTATTTCTCTCCATCGTTCTCCCTGCACCGCCTCCTTCACTATCATCTATTACATCTAGGCCCGACCCATTTTATGTTTCACACCACGCTGGCTTACCCTCACAACAATAGCACTTGTGAAAATATAATAGCTTGCACCGGACGTTTAATCAAATCAAGTGGCCAGTCTTACACTCTGTGTGAGTGGCAGCTGTGTGCCTCTCCCCTTCCCATGGCCATTTTATTAAAACAAGTCAATGAGTCATGAGAGAGCATGTGTGTGTGTGTGTGTGTGTGTGTGTGTGTGTGTGTGTGTGTGTGTGTGTGTGTGTGTGTGTGTGGTCAACCCCACGGTCCACATTCACAAGCCCTCTCACCAAGGGCGTTCAATGATCTGGGAGCCTGTGTCTCTGTGTGTCATCTTTGTAGACACACAGACACACACACACACACACCCGCCACAGGTTGGAATAGATTTGATGATAAGATATCTTCTAATTGTCCCACAACAAAGAAACTCCCACTGCGACAACAGAAACACTGTGACAAACTCTCACACACACACGCACTCGCTCTGTTTATCAGGGCCAGGCCCATCGATCATCCCAGCCTGGTTGCCTGGGTAACCCCGTTATTATTCAGAGCATGCAGCACTAGCTTGCAGAGAAGCTGTGTGTAAGTGTGTGTTATTTAGGCGTCGGAGATTCCCGTTGGCTCAAAGGCAAAAATGCCACTGGT
Organism: Verasper variegatus; assembly: GCA_026259375.1. Lineage (NCBI taxonomy): Eukaryota > Metazoa > Chordata > Actinopteri > Pleuronectiformes > Pleuronectidae > Verasper > Verasper variegatus. The sequence continues at coordinate 11,431,376 of CM048053.1, read as the reverse complement.
CCAGTGTCCTCCCTCATCTGCATACCTATGAGGTTGGACATTATCTCACACACACACACACACACACACACACACACACACACACACACACACACACACACACACACACACACACACACACACACACACACACACACACACACACACACACACACACACACACACACACACACGAGCGTGGCTATTTCACATTCTCTTCCATTTCTATCTCTCACCACCTCCACCACCACCTCCCCTGCTCCCTCCCACACTTATTATTTTCATTCAGCATCCTTCTTCCATTTCTCTTCCCTAGCTTTGCTGCATTTCATTCAGCCCGTACCCCTTATCTGCTCGCCCCCCCTTACTTTCCATTCACATTCTGTGGTTGTGAGGCTCATTCATAAACAGCACCACTCCTTACAGCGGCAAAAAGTATCGAGGAAGGGGGCGGAGGGGAGGTGAGGAGAGGGTGGGATGGAGGGGGGTTGCCCCTACTGACTTACTGACTGCTGCATGCTGGGGGCTCCCAGAAAAAAAATCTGAAAGCAGCCAATCCAGATGCTGCGAAGAGGGGAGGGTAGGGAGGAGGGAGCAAGGGAGGGAGGGAGGAAGAGAAGAGAGGGGATGGGGAATAAATAAGAACCCCCCCCAAACCACACTCCCCTCCACCTCCTCTTTCTTTCATTCATTCATTCATCATTCATTCAAACCTCCAGCCCTCGGCTCACACAACACACTTCACCTGCCACAGTTGTGCATCTGCTGCAGATGGTTTGGTACATGTAGGTGGAGACAGACAATGTACTGATGCACCGAATTTTTCGGTTTGTGGACCGTATGTACATCTGCATCTTGACTCTTTCATGAATCAATACAACCAGTCAGCTTAATCTGAGCTCCCTATTTGGTCTTTAGAAGTATTATCGACTGCTCCTGTTATTTACAAAAAAGATTTTCATTGAAAAGTCAGAACTTTTTATCGTTCAGATTATGTTGTGTCACTGCATCGATGAAGGGTCGTCGATGTCTGCATCGCAATGCAACTTGGAGTCGAGAAATGTTCCCCCCTAACATATACTTTAGGTGTGTGTGGGTGTAAGTGTTTAGTGTTCCCTCCCTGAGGCCAGAGGACACTGCAAACAAAACAACCTCCACTAACCTTTGCTAGTTGAGCACCTACATTTATCACTGCATTACCTCACTCCTGACAAACACTATTATCCAAAAAACATATGCAACAGCATATCTCTCCCTCACTGCTACTGATTAAGACATGAAGCCAATGTTAAATTCATGCAACTTGTTCCTTGAATGCCACTGTGAATAACCTGCAGGCAGAAACTAGCGCAGTGACATGGAGGACAGAGCAGATCCAATCAGATCAGACACTCTCCGCCTCAAGCCGCCATAGGACGGAAGGGCCGCAATCAATAAAACGAAGGGCAAGTGGCCAAGGCCCGTCTCTCGCTTCCATTATTCCTCCAAAAGAAAGAAGGTGCCATGCTCCCCGCAGCCTCACTCCTGCAGTTACCATTGTTATGCCACGTGCAGGAAGGAGGTGTGTGCACAAAAGTGCCTGTGTTTGTGAAGAGAGTGAGGGAAAACTAGGAGGGGAGGATGAGTGTTGGAGATGAGGGAGGAAAGCAGCAAAGGAAAGAGGGACGTGGGAGAGACACCTGTGAGAAAGAAAGGAGGGAAAGGTTAAATGGAAAAATGAAGAAACTCGAGTTTCGAAATTAATGCTTGAAGTTCCGGTGAGCAGCATTATATCTGATGTCAGATGGATCCTCTGACAGCTGCTAAGACATAACACTCTCTCCCCCATGCTCGCTGTGTTGCCAGGGCTTTCCATCCCATCAGCATTTTGGTTCTGAACGCGCGTGTGTGTGTATGTGAGTGTGTATTTCCAACACTATTTGAAAAAAAGGGATGTGAGAGGACTGTCACCTGTGATCTCCCTGTTATCGCTGCAATGCAATCCTACGCTTGGGTGCATGTGTTGCCTGTGCACTGCAGATGTTAACTAACTATGACTTTGATTGTTAAACTCCAAATTATCTTCTCAATTTCAAATTCTCAATTTACTACATTATTTAGATCAGCTCCAAATTGCTCACACTCAGGAATATCAGTCCCATAAACAGGCCTGTCTTGATTAATCAAGATCTATGAATTATTCTCTGAGTAATTATATGTAACGTATGTCAAAAAACACCAAATGTTATAGAAAGTAAAAACTAATTCCTGGATCCGCCCACTGATCTGGCTGATCCAGGCTGATCTGCTCCAACATTTCAACAGATCCTTTTTTGGCCAATGTGGCATCAAACAAACACGTAAACCATCCAACAAACAGACAGACGGGTGAAAACATAACATCATTTATCCATTTATCAGTAAACAGTAACCAAAAGAGGCCCAGGATGTTTCAAATGACCAGTGTTCTGGACCAGAAATTGTCCAGTTCAAGGTCTACCTTTCCCAGAGCTTTTGAAAGCATCTCTGATCAGCAGCATCTCTGAGGTCTTCGTCTGCTGGACTGTGATACAGTTAAAAGCTCTGTAAGAAGCTAGTAAGCCTGCCCACTTAAAGATTATCTTGTTAAACGCCTGTTTGTGAATCTCCACACACAACAGGGGGTAAGCTTCCCATCAAGAATAGAATAAAAAGGATCAGCTTTACATTTTGAAAAGCTGGAACCAACCAAAATATTTGGTATTTCAGCTTGAAAGTGGACGATTGACAGATATAAACTGGTTATCATAACTGTCCCTGATTATTTTTCTGTTGATTAAATGATAAATTAATTTTAACCCAAATGTTAAAGCACAACCACATTTGCAGGCAGTAGTGCAGCCAGCATTTCAACAGCCATCAATGCCGGGAGCTCGTATCTTCACCAAACCAGAACAAAGCATCAGTTATTGTTAATTACTTAGAGTATATATGAAAATAATAATATAATATAACAACAGAGCATCTGTCTGTCTGAAGCTATACGTATTCTAGTTATCACCTTCAACAACACCTTGTATGTTACCAAACACTGCACAGCATTGAGGCCATGAGACACCCACACACATGTTTTAATACCCCTGCGGACCCTGAGGTAGGTATTCTCTGTGTGACTGTGAGGATTGTGTGTCATCTGTGATGTCAACTTGTGAAAGCACAACGTGGATAGATGCTCCAGATCCTCCAAGGACACAAATCTCAGCCTCACACACCGCAGGAGCACCGAGCCATTACATCATCACCCCTTGCCTCGGGGGGAGCGAGGAATGAGCGCTGACCACTGGGAGACGTGGGGTCATTACATCACTGAGCGAGAGCCCGGAGCAGGCCATAAAAGAAAGAGCGGTGGCTGCGCGGCGGGCGGGGACTGGACCGTGTGTGAGCGGATCATTGCTAATGCTCGGTAATGTTGCTGAGGCACATATACAGGTCAGGTACAGGGTGTTGGTGTCTGCTTGATGTAATGCTGTGACACATCCGACCCCAGGGCCCCTCAGCTGATCAAGCAGATGACCCAGCCAGTAATGAGCAGAGTTGCGGCACATTATGAGGTCATGTGCTTTCAAAATTATCTAACCGTAGACTATGTTCCATTTCAAAAATTTCCATAATGTCTTTTTATTTCTGGTTATCCATAGTCATCACTCTGACAAATGTTACGAAAGAGTTCCTGCATTATTTTACAGCAAAAACAACACTGACCTGAGGTCAGCGTGGTAGAAGTGGGTGTCTGAGTGGGCGGTGCAGCTTCTAAACTGGATATGCTGTTATGAATGATTTTCCCACCTGCTTGATCACGATGGAGCGGAGGATCAATACTGAATGTCCTTTTCAGAATGCATCCTTACATAATAAAAAAGTATATATCAAAATATCGTATACTTTTAATGAAGACAAATGCTCGGGTGAGGTTGAAAAACCGACAAAATGTACATGAGAGGAACTCGAAAAGCAAGCAAAGCAGTCCCTTATCAAATTTTAAACACTCGTGAATATCAGGCTCCCTTAACATGTCCGATTTTTTCATCAAGATCCATGAATTATTCTCTGAGAAATCAAGAACGTGTAGAAGTTGTCGCAATGTCAAAGAAAGTGAAAAGATGATTCCTGACCTCTTTATATACCGTCTATGCTCCTGACCCATACCACGTCCTTCCAACAGGTTTCTTGGTAACTTCTGCAGTAGTTTCTGCTTAAACTTGCTTTCAAGCAGATGCAGACTAAAACCTAACCTCCTTGGGGTAAAAAACTATTTCTTGCCGTTTGGTAGGAGATATCGCTCAATAACAGCAAAAAGAGCCAGAGTTTGCAACAGCTTCATCCCACAGGCCATTAGACTGCTCAACTCTCTGGGAATTTACACAGTCAAAATACGCTACCTTAAACACAGAATTTATTATGTTTTTATCATTTGAACTCTGTGAACTTGTTAGTTGTCTTTCAAACTGCTGCTTTTTTTTAATGGTCTTTAAACTGTTGGTATGTGCACACAGGTCCTGGGAAACATAACTTTGCTCAACTGTATGTTTTACAGATATGACTGAAATTACACAAATGAACCTGAAGCTCCTGCCCACGTGTCAAAGTGTCTGTGGGCGAGACCCTGAACCCCAATGCACTCCTGATGGTCAGAGTAGAATCTCACATGGTAACTCGCCCCATCAGGCTTTAGATACAAACTTACTTTCATGGGAATTGTTGGCAATATGGAAAAAAACATCGCCCAAATTTATTGTTTAAGTACGAGTGGTGGTATTGCTTCTATAAAGTCATTCAAAACAATTCTGTGCTATCACCCATCCTTATTGATCGCAGCCCAAACCCAGAGATGACGTCTCGCATCATGCAGTTCACATCTATTGTGTGCAGCTACAGTCTGGATGAGGGGACTGACTCTGCTGAGTAAGAGAGAATAATAGCAAAAGGCAGAAGTAGGTTACTGAGGAGGTGGGGAGTGAAAAACAGTGAGACGAGGAGTGGAAAGGTGATATGACGACTTAAAACTGAGAATAAAGACGGAAATCTAATAAAAGGACCAACAGAGGAAGGAGAAAGACATTAAAACTGTCATAAGCATGCAGGAAAGCCTTCTAGCTCGCATCATCTGTGCATCTCTTCCTTCCGTCTCCTCTGTTTCTCTGTGCTGCGCCGATTATCCTAATGGAAATGACCTCCGTCGGAGACAGTTGAGTGGCCCCAACCTGATTAGTAATTTACCTCTCTATCCTTCATCCTCTCATCACACACAAACAGCACCGTGGTGCCTCAAGTCTTTCTTGACGTCGTCCCTTCTCTCTGCCGAGTTGTGCCCCCCCCCCACTCCACTCCATGGTGACGGTAATCTATTTTGTCCGTTCATACGAGCCTGGATTTACAGATACGACAAGCGAGGGGTAGATGGGGGAATGTGTGCAACCGTCTGAGCTCGGCGCTGTTTAAGTGCTTTTAAGTGCTCGATGTGTCTGTATACACAACACGTGAGTCAAGTCATTACAGTGGGCTTCCCTATATAGCCCCTTATCTGTGCATGTGTGTTATTGTAGAAGACGCAACAACACGTGCGAGTGACACACACACAAACAGAGAGAGAGAGAGATGCCCTCCAAGATGAGAGCTCTCAGGCGATATAACAGTTCTCCTTTGGGTTCAAATCAGCGTGCAGAGAGTGGTCTAGCCCTGCTGCTGCTGCTGCTGCTGCTGCCTGCTGCAGTGTAACACAGCTCAGAGGCACGAGAAGATATTTTATACATCACACTCCAGAGTCTCGGAGCCAACTCACGCCTCTGCTGTATGTGTGTGTGCCTATGACGCACGTTGCAAATGTGAGGCTGTCCGTCAATGCTCTGACCTCATGCCTCGCAGCAGGGCTCCACACCGTTAACGACGTAATCAATAAAAGGAATAAGACCTCCGGTTATAATGGAGGTTGGAAGTTGTCTGTATATTACGCTGACGTCCTGCAGGAATTAGACAGCAGCACAACAGACGGAGATTTTCTTTTGTTTTTGAGCATAGAAAAACCCAATGACTGAACCATCCCCCCACATATAGACATTTACACACACACACCAGCAAGAAATGGATCGGCACAGCCCTCTATGGCTCTGTTGAGGTATAACAGTCCAACAGCAGAGGACGTCAAAGTAGACATTATGTACATAATGACATCATATGACATAAGCTAATTATAACAAGAAAACTCATCATTACTAACTACTTCTTTACAGTCTTTTAATTGTCTGACAGTAGTCTCTGTCAAAGACGACTGGACACCATCGTAGGTGATGACAGCAAACGCTCAACTTAATAGATATAACAAATTGAGATCAGCATTAGCAAACAAAGAGGAATATAAGCACTGAAGATGTTATGCTAATAGTGATAAATGCTTGTACCACTTGCTTTACATTTTTTACATTTCAGTTCCATACAGTGTTCATGCAGAATAGGTTTTCGTAGCATGTTTTACAAATCTGCAAGGCCATAAAAAAAAGGTGCTGCAGGACGAGCTGGTTTATTCTCTCGTGAACAGTGACACCGTGTGGACATATGCAGAAGTTCCACTTCAAGACTCGGGGATAAAACACGCCACAGACAACAAAAAAGGTTCAACTCTATATTATTCACAGAGAGACATCAATAACACTCAATGTAAGGCAATGTGGTTCTTCTGCAGCTACCACAGCAGAGAAAACAGGATCCAGTCTAAAATGTGTCTAGTATAAAGAGTAGGCCTGAACCTAACTGGTTTTTGGACCTATACCTTGTTATTACTGATTTGAATCACAGATTTTTTTGGACTGTATTTCAAAAAGAAATATTGCTAAAGGCTTGTTTTTGTAAAAGTTTAAAACATCTTCTTTATTTCTTTATCTCTTCCCTTTGAGTTAATATCTCTAAACAAAACGGTTTAAAATGTTATTGTCTCTGAGATCTATTCAAATGAATATTGGCACGAGTTTTACTACTTTTACTTAACACACAGGTATTTTTGGGTAGATGTCTGCTGCACATCTAGGTGTCAGATCTGTCAATGTCTTTATATGAAAGTATTCAGGTCACTACGCATGCAAAGGACTGTGCAGGAGGATTTAATGGAAGGAGAAGTGATGCTAACGACAGCACCGACAACCATGGTGATGATATCCGACAATGACAAATGGTGACATGAATTGTAGAAGGCTCGCAGGAAGTGAGGGAGAGAGGAGAGCTGCCACAGGTCTCCTGTCAGACTCATACAGGGGTGCGGAGATGCAGAGAGGAGGTTACCAACCAAGATACTGAAGTGATGGAAGAAAACAAACCTACTAACCCAGTATCAGAATGGAGTCTTCCTTCTTGACGTGCGCATCCAGAAGGTGCTGGAATTTGGAGAAGTCGCCCAACCAGTCGTAACATAGCTCCTTCTTGTATCTTTCATCCCAGTAGTCAACATGTTTGTACCGGGAGTTGTCATCTGGCATGAAGTCCATGTTCTCTTTATCATAAAGTAGAATATTTTTCAGAATAAATGTCAAAGTGCTTTTATTGTAGTTATATTTTCACCTGCACTGTGGCAAGAACCATCACAGTTCATATACCAAGAGCCTCCGTGTTGCTAAAAGTGAACAAATCCATTAACACATATTCAGGAGTCATTAGGTTTATTAACTGAAAAATGCTCACATCAAAAAGCTCATTAGAAGTCAACACAAAAATGAACTTATCATCAAACAATCATTTTAAGTAATTTTGAGACAAAATGCCAAATAAACCCTGCACCTGTCTCTTGTCCTGTCTACCTGGAGGCTTATGACAGGTGTAAGAAACAACTGACTAAGAACTAATAATGGAGCTGATTAAATGTATGTGAATTAGGAAATACAGTGATCAACTATCCATTCATTTGATAAACTCAATTGAAATTTGTATGTGAAACCACGCCCACAGAGCAACAGAGTGTTTGGCTCTGAATTTGCAGCGTGTGTGTTTTTTTGTATTTGTAGCAACTCACCCTAGTTGACTGTAACACAGTTTTAAAAATCAGGTTCATCAAATCACCTTTTTTTAACTGACACACATTTTATCAATAAAATAATCCATTCATAAGCACTTCCAATTGTGTAGTGATTTTTTGACTACTCCCACTATTGACACCAATTCCCTAAACTGAAAAGTGTCAAATTTGTGATGATAATATTAATCTGTTTTCATCATATCACAAATGTTTTAATCTATAAATTTATCAAACTACTTGATAACTTCTCACAATGCTCCCCCCCCATTTCCCATCCATTTCAGTGCACATTTTTTTCTATTCTCAAATATTTTCATCCACTGGATTTTTATACAGTTGTGCAAGTTATGCTCCGTCCTAAAGTTGTATTCATGAACTTCACAGCAACGCGTAGTGACATCTTAATTACGTGTTATTAGTTTGGCTACTTACGGATTCCACGTTACACCAGTGTCTCTGCGATGAATTTAAAAAGCCACCTCGCAGTGTGGGAGCGATCACGTGGTGTAGTTTTTTTTTTTTAGAGAAAACTAGTTCGTGTGACAGGATGTCGGCATCTCCAGCTGATGATTACAGTGACGGTGGATTAAAGTGAGTTTGGTCTAAAAGCTCCGAGTCATCACAGAAAAGAGTCTGCACAGAAACACGTTTCCTCCATGTTGTCCTTCTGCTTCCTCTTCGGGCGGAGCGATTTCATTTAGCACGCCCTGCGCGGGTTCCTGCTGCTTTCACATGCTCCTCTGCTGTCGGACATTACACAACTCTGATCTCCCTCATTTACTTCACTACAGTCTCACTGACTTAGGGGAAATCATCTCAGTAATATCACTAAATACAGCATTGGGTTGGTACGACACTAGTGACTTTAACAACTGAAGACGGTAAAATATTTTTTTTTTATTATGGTGTGATGTCATTTAAATTGTCAAAACACAGCTACCAACGCAGTCATTTGACCTGGAATTGACCATTTCTATGGTGGCCCTGAAATGCAAATCACAAAAACACAACAACAAATTACAGAACACAACAGCAGTAAAACTATAATGCAAAAGGTTGGAAAATAATCACAAATTATTGTTGGGGATCTTATTTGATTTTAATTTTGTGTCACTGACTGATGTTATTTGCCTCTGTCCTGTCATATTTGATCTTTCTTTACCTTTGTAAGGCACTTTGTAACTTTGTTTTGAACAGTGCTGTATAGATAAAGTTTATTATCATTATCACCTGCTATTGACAAGGCTTGTCGCTGATATGATGTACATGTTCATGTGTTTTGTGATTTGTGTTTTCTTATTTTTTTGTGGTTGTCTTACGAACTGAGACAGATAGTACAGGGAGACGCTGCCCAGTATAAGCATGTGTTCACTGAAAGACTAAAATAAAGTTCTGTCTGAATTGAACCCCTTGTTGTATAGCTCACTTTAAATAACCGTTCGAGGCTCATTGAGGTGAATTCATACATTAATCCCACAAATAACCCCCAAAAATGCTAATTAACTCCCAGTGGGTTTTTTTTCTCCCTACTACCTCAATAGTAGTAATAATAACAATCTCATCTCAAGAGCTACAAAACGTGAATAAACTAAAATGGTGTCCTTTGATGCATCAGTATATAAATATTATTTTCTTCATATATAGTGCTTTTACTAATAGACATGCAGACTTCTCGTAATGGAGTATTTCTAAAGAGCTGTACTGCGACATCTTTCTTTGTCAAAGATCGGAATACTTCCTCCACCACAGCACAAATGAAATGACAGTGTACAGTAGTAGGCAGCCATCGGCCTTTTTACAAAGCAAACACAGAAATCTAGAGTTCATAAGCATTGAAATATGGGAAGGCAATGTCATATTTTCTCCTCTAGATGGCGATATCGAACTGGTATTTTACTCCCTCGTGCAACCAGCATAGATGAACATCTAACCATGATCCGATCTGTCACCAAAGAGTTGTCTGCAGCTGTGTGAATGCACAGCGATGTGAAGAAGAGCAGAGAACTTAAAGGTGAACTCATGGTTAAGATTTATGAGCTTCTTCATCCACAACTGTTGCTTTTCCTGTGACACAAAGTGCTTCTCAAACTTCTGCTCAAAAAAAGCAGACTTGTGCTTATTCACATTGACAAGTTCATTTCAATGTCAAATATACATTGTGATTTTTTTTTCAATGTTGCCCAGAGACATAACGAAAACAGTTTAAAGCAAAAATCTGGATCTGTGCTCTGGGACACAGTGAGACAGAAAGATGGGCGCACACAGAGACAGATGTAGAGTGAGATTGGAATTGAAACTAACTGCGACAACAAGGCAACAGGATTTGCTCTGGGAACTCATCAGTTCAGGCAGGTTGTTCCTGATTATTGAGGGATAAGGGGACATATCCCCGTCTTTCCTCTTTCAGTGCAGGTCAGCTGTTGCGTGACAGTAAGTGAGACAGCTTTTGGGAATCTCCAGAGGTTTAGTGCCATCCCTCTTCCCCGCCTGCACCCACAAGGTGCCATCTGCCAGAGGAGAGCTGGGCCAGGTCTGGGCTGGACGTGGACTGGCGGGTTTGCACAGCGATGTGAAGAAGAGCAGAGAACTTAAAGGTGAACTCATGGTTAAGATTTATGAGCTTCTTCATCCACAACTGTTGCTTTTCCTGTGACACAAAGTGCTTCTCAAACTGTTGCACTGCCTCCGTCTCAAACACTGAGCTCCTCTGACAGCAGCTGGAAGAGGAAGCAAACGCCTTCACTGCATCACCTCAGTGTCCATCCCGCCACCCATCCAACTTCATCTGTAGTTATCTTTATAAACTTGGGCAGTCGTACCTCTCCTGCCTGTAGTTTTTCATAACGCCTGTCTTTTAGAGTTAATCCACCATTTTGATCAGAAAAAAAATCTGTTCTCCCAGAAGAGCCAGAGCACCTCAGAGTATCTCCATGCATCTATAATATCATCTGACAGGTCGACTTCAGAAGAGAGGCATAATGCTGAGGTTGACTTCTCAGTTGTCAGTGCCACTTTTCATGAAAACAATCTTTTAGTCCTTTATTGTGTTACATGAATATATATTCTTTTCTCTGCACAAAAAGTAAATACTGTTTCAATCTGAGACTTTTCTTAAACAGAGCATAGACAGAAATAATAATTATAATTATAATAAAATAATAACAACAAAAATGCCTGCAAATGCCTACATCAAAACCAATTGATGTAGTTCTTATCCCACTTGTGTCCAATTGTTAATTTTCCCGTTAAGTTTGGTATTAATTAGTTATTTGATGCTGTAAAAACAGCTGAGACGCGACGGGTCAAGCAGGTGTATCAGTGGGAACTTGAACTGTGCAGACTTCGCTCCAAATGAGGTCAACAGCACAAGATGGCAGCTCCAGTGCCTGTGATATTTTGGCTCCATTTGTATACATTGAGGAAATGGAGATCTACAGTCAATGATTTCAACATGAGCCTTCTGGATTTTCAGACACATGACATGATATTGTACAAAACACACTGTGGAGTTTAGATCATTTTACAACCACCCATAATAATGCTCATTGAGTGCAGGTTGGTGCAACACAAACTGTGACAAATCCTGCAGGTTTCTGTGCATGTATGTGATGCTGCAGCAGACTTATGTAACCCTCAGCCCGCTGCACTTCAGGTACAATCATTTGAGTGATGGCAAGTGGGAGAAGCCACAAAACATCTCAGGCTGCAGGCTTGTGATTGTGGGAGTGGGCGCATGTAGTGGAGAACAGGATAGAACCGCGTCTCTTTGATGCTGGAGTCCGCTGAGAGCGATGCGGACTCCCGGGGTCCGGTGTGAGATGCGGGGAATGATTTGCCACAGATTCCTCTGCATAGTGGAGGCTCCACCACAGACCACGTGAGAGGCGCATTCACACACCGGCTCATCCCCTGCTGCTGACATGGACCCCTGGACACTCTCCACTCTCTGCTGCGCACAGACGGACGTGGAGGGAGGGAGACACTCTTTCTGATCTTTTCTTTTTCTCTTCTTTCCATTTCCCTCCTTCTCTCTCTCTCTCTCTCTCTCTCTCTCTCTCTCTCTCTCTCTCTCTCTCTCTCTCGTCTTCTCCTCTCCTCCCCAGCCCAAGTGTTAGTTAGAGAGGGGAGGGTATACGATGGCTTGGCCGTGCATCAGCAGAGTGTGCTGCCTGGCTCGCTTCTGGAACCAGTTCGACAAATCGGACCTGTCCGTGCCGCTCACCATCCAGAACTACTCGGACATCGGTGAGCAGGAGGTGCGCTCCGTCACCAAGCAGCTCTCCTTCTCGGAGCGCGCACCCGGGAATAACTACTCGACCCCGGACGCGCGTAAGGACGCTGGCTCCCCCCATGAGCCCCTGGATGGCCCGGGGACCCGAGGATCGTTCAGGGCGAGGAGGGAGCCCGGCTACAAGCCCCGGGAGGACTACCACCCGCCCGGAGTGCCTTTCACCACCGTTACGCAATACAAGCAGGATTTCAAACCCTGGCCCATCCCCAGGAAAGAGAACTTCCCGTGGATTAGTAACGGGGGCAGCAGGGCTGGACAGTGTGTCGGACAGCCCGGGGAACAGTCACCTCATCCAGGCACAGGCTGGGGAGGAGCGGGGCAAGGGGCAGAGATGGGGGGAGCAGCAGGTGGCGGAGGAGAGTAAAACCAGCTCCTACAGGTAGGACGCATCCGGATGTGGGCCACTTCAGGCAGTGATGCCGCACTTCTGGCCTTCATATGGCCCGGACTGTAAAATAGCGAATGTGGCCCAACTATCCCAAAACAAATCTGGACCTTTTTGGTAAACACGCGGTTGTCTAGACAACATGTAACCTGGATGTGAACCTAAAGTGGCCCATGTGGTAAATGAAGAATATGGCCCAAATAGCACAAAACCACGTTGGCACCTTTGGTTGACAGGTGGCGTTGCGATGGTTTAGTTGTGGCCCAGATCTGGTAAACGGGCCCGGACCCCCCACTTACCATCATCCCACACGGTTTTTGGGGCCAGATGTGGGCCAACCAACTTTGCTCTGTGGGTTTGACCTGTTTCAGCACCTGTCGCTGTCCCCTCCATGATGGAAACTGATGTCTGCTTTGAATCTCACCAAGATTAACAGTTAATTGACATGTAGGTTGGTCCCAGGAAAGCCTGCATGAAGATGGGGTTATCAATAATTCTCTCACATTTCATATTTATATGTGAGATTAAGTTTAATTCTATGAATATTAGATTTTTTTCTGGCTTGTGACTATGAGTTACTACCAGCAAGTTTATACATCAGGTTTGAATGAATAAATATACCCTGTGATTCACAATAGAAAGAAAAATATTTTGCAAGGTAAGCTTAACCTAAGCTTATCATCAGTTAGGCTTGCAAGTAGTTCTCAATGTGAATCTTCTTTATAATCACCTCTGGAGATTAAAGCTGGACTTTTAATCATGGATCACTAGAAACCAGAAGGCTTCGGGCCCATAACTCTTGTCCCTCACCTACAGATTCTGCATATTCACATGTAGAATCTATTGACAGAGATTATAGTAGCTTTCATTACTTTCTCTTGGCCTACTGAGCCTCACATCCTCACTTTTTAACATAGGCTTTAAAAAATTGATTGTTACATTCCAAGCACTCTGCACTACAACTAAACTGATGTTCTTGTGTAAAAAGTAGTAGTAGTAGTATCCTCACAGGCATCACTTCAAAAACAAGCCTGCTCGGCGCCTCCGTCTCACTCTGATGCACCTCTCTTCCTCCAGGCAAGAGTACAGGCCATGGACAGGGGCGAAACCAGCCAAAAGTGCAAGAAGAAATCCTCCAGCTCAATACTCCAGCCCGGGGACAGAGGCCACTGATGTCCCGCGGGAGACCAGCTACCAGGCTGCCTTCAACGGGGACTTCCAGAGGTCCATGGGGTGGAGGTCTGCTCCCCCGAACACACAACCTGCTGCTGTCCCCCAGCCCACCTCCGCTGTCCCGCAGGCCGGCAGCTCACCCAGCCTCCAGCAGAGCGTCGCACCTGAGAGGGCAGAGCTCAGCGGAATCACCAAAGGAGAGGTGAGCAAAGACAGAAGTGTCCATCACATTATATATGAATATATAGTGTCAGTCACCTAAGAACTCCTTCACTAAAGGAGCTGTAGGTTCAGAGAGTTCATTAAGAACATGTTCCTCCTGAAAGTCATCTTCACTCATCTCCCTGATGGCCTGTTGCTGTTGGGGTGTCTCAGTGATACAGCATTCTGTCCCTAAGCAGCTCAAAGTGACCCAGCTGTTTAAAACAGGCCATGGACTATATGTTAGATAACAGCCACGCATCACTTCGACCTGGATAGAAGAAGCTGGATGAGAACGAAGAAGTTCTGTAAATGAGTAATGTGCTCCATTTTGGTCCTAAAATAAAACAAACCTGTAGACAGATATATTAACGTCTGTACTTAATGTGTCTCTGATCTCGGCTGCAGTGAAATACATATAAATACAACACTTAATGGTTCTTGTCATTTTATTCTAACACTTAAACCAAAGGTTTGTCAAACCACAACACAGCACTCGTCTAGACAGACCGTTCATTCCAATAACAACACATTGATAGCATCAGTTCCGTGTGTATCATTAAAGGAATATGAAAAAAATATATTTTTGAATTTTAAAGAATGACAAATTATTTGGAAACTGGAACTTTCGACCATGCAGGCACTTTTTGATCTTGATATTTTCTTATGCTTAAAAAAATGACACTGGGCACCAAGGACCGATGTTCTTTGACAAACCAGAAATAAATTGTCGTGTCTCAAAGCAGACTTGTGCTTATTCACATTGACAAGTTCATTTCAATGTCAAATATACATTGTGATTTTTTTCAATGTTGCCCAGAGACATAACGAAAACAGTTTAAAGCAAAATCTGGATCTGTGCTCTGGGACGCAGTGAGACAGAAAGATGGGCGCACACAGAGACAGATGTAGAGTGAGATTGGAATTGAAACTAACTGCGACAACAAGGCAACAGGATTTGCTCTGGGAACTCATCAGTTCAGGCAGGTTGTTCCTGATTATTGAGGGATAAGGGGACATATCCCCGTCTTTCCTCTTTCAGTGCAGGTCAGCTGTTGCGTGACAGTAAGTGAGACAGCTTTTGGGAATCTCCAGAGGTTTAGTGCCATCCCTCTTCCCCGCCTGCACCCACAAGGTGCCATCTGCCAGAGGAGAGCTGGGCCAGGTCTGGGCTGGACGTGGACTGGCGGGTTTGTCATAGGTTTCTGATTAATGACTGCACCATTAAGCCGTCATGTCTGTCAGTGTCCTGTGTGACGGTGATGGAGGTCGAAGTGGGAGATGTCAGCGGCAGGACACAGACTATTAATAACACTGGCCCAGTTGGAGCGAGAGTTCACGGCACATTAAGGAGGAATGTGCTGCTGACAGTGTGTTCATCTGTGGGACTGAACACCACACACACACACACACACACACACACACACACACACACACACACACACACACACACACACACACACACACACACACACACACACACACACACACACACACACACACACACACACACACACACACACACACACACACACACACATCATCATTATAGGTCACCTTTTGGTGACTTTACATAGATCAGCTTTTGGCCCCAATTGAACGAGCTGTGTCCTATTGATTTGTCTTTTGACTTTTAAAAGAGCCCGACCAATTTATTGGTTGGCCGTTAAAAGTCGGCCGATGTGAGTTTTTCACAGACATATTGGTATCGGCATTATGTTTGCTAAAAATAAACCTTTTATTATATGGAATAATAACAACGCAGAAAATATGTGCAATTATATTTAGATTTTAAAGTAAATTTCACATACCTTTCGTTATGTTTGGGTTTTCTTTTTTTCTAGTTATTTAAATTTCATGAATAAACTCTATAATATCAAGCCTCAATTAAATACGCACTTGATAACGACATCTTATGAATCTTTTTCAATTTTATTCAGAGAGAAATCGGCTGATACATCAGTTTCATAATTTTTCTTTACTCCCTAATATTGGCATAGGCCCCCCCAAACATCCATATCAGGGGAGCTCTAGTTTTTAGTCTGAAATTTGTCCCCAAAGGTAGCCTATGGCAGACTCTCTCTCACTCACACACACACACACACACACACACACACACACACACACAGTGCAGTTTAACATGCATTCCATCAGTCAAACCACAATATGCCAGAGCAACATAAACCGGCCTGGCAGCAAATCAAGTTGATCTTAGATTATCCACCCGTCACCAGCGGCCCACTCACTGCCAACTCATTACTGACTCACCAGCCCCCTGCAGAGGAGTCTGACCAAGCATTACACATCCCACTGCACTGTGTATTACGCGGGGTCATGACACCGGGCTGGTATTTTGTCTGGCGAGGACAGGATCGGTCGTTGGACACATAACCACACCATACTGCATTATCACCAACAGACACAGCTTCTTCATTCAGTGTGTGGAGCAGAGACTGTCTCAGTCTATTCATTAAAAGATTTAATGGTTAAGTCCCCAAATAAGCTGCTGAAATCAGAATCAATCTGCCCGTGATGATAAAAGAGTCGAGCAGCCATGAAATTCTCATTATTGCTTGAATCAATCTGTCAAATTGTGTGCCCCCCCCCCCACCTATAACCGATCAAATCCATCTCAGCAGATAAAGGCCGTCTCTAATTTGATCACACGCAGCAGACAACTGACCGATTAGAGCTCCGTGCTGATGCTTTTTGTGATGAGAGAGCTGTGTTGTCTTGAACTCGCCGAACTCCAGAATGTAATTTAAAACATCCCGATGACATTGTTGTTGTTGTGAGTTGTCGGATGAGAGAATGAAGCTCTGGTAAAACCTGCAGCCCAGCTTGTCTGGCTCAAATGAGTGCAGCTCTGAACTGTCTGCACCGTGTGTGTGTGTGAGAGAGACAAGGCAGATTTATGAGGATGGGCTGTTTAATCCGCAGTATGTGTGTGTGTGTGTGTGTGTGTGTGTGTGTGTGTGTGTGAGGGATGAGTGAGACAAAACTGCAGAATGGGGAACACATTTAACATGCAGAGTGGAGCCCTCAGCGGGAAACTCTCCTTACGACAAGTTCCTGGTTGTTTTATTGTCAGTTCAGATGCAGCGGCCCCATGACGTTTGGGATTATTGGGTGGAGGGAAAGGCTGCTCACAATGGTTTTAAACTGCAGAAAGAGGTTTATGCAGCCTGCAGGGACAGTGTGGCACACGTGTGCACAGATTTGTTTGTCACTGCTGGAAATGTTGCTGCGCAATTTTTAAATAATAGATGCATAAAATGTTGCAGCTACAAAAACTTTTTTACATTCACAACTTATAACGTCATCATACGTGTACAATTGCAAAGATGCTAAATGTGATATACAACTGCAAACTCGGAATCATTTATGATCATTATTTCACAAGCTCAAAATATGAATGACCCTTGTTTGAATCCATAAGAAGAGACAGGGAACAGCTAGAAAGTGTTTGCAGTTACAAATAGTTCCTATTTAGTATCACATCAGGATATTTAAAGTGGTTTATTTGACATTCATTACACTGTAAATACATAACTAGTAACTATCATTATTCTCAAACATCAGGCCTCAGTCTGGACCATATTCAAATTCTCCCCCTCCCGTTGCAGCCACCTCACATCCTTCATCCATTGTTCTTTCCTCTGCCCCTTTACATCTACATCCACCAGGAGCCAGACTCTCGCTCCTGTTTTTCTCTCCACTGTTTTTTTCTCTCTCTTGAACTTCTCCTCCTTTTTCCCACGCTGCCCAGGACGACCCTGAAAGGTGTCCTGTGCCAAATTGGCAGGGAGGAGAGGGGCAGGGAGGAGAGGGGAGGGCAGGGAGGAGAGGGGAGGGGAGGAGACGAGGGCATTAACAGGAGTAGAAAGGCAAAAAAAAAAGGCATAATGAAAAGAGATTAGGACTGGGAAGGGGGGGGGAAGACGAGGAGAGATAAATTGAGTTGCAGCATGTGACGGATAGGTGATGGGAGAATGAGAGCGAAAAAGTGGGAGGAGGGTGGTGGAGGTGGAGAGCACCATGTGATGGATTATCTGTTAAAGTGCAATGTTGCATCAGGTTGCTGGGCCGTCTTTGGCACCAATCTAATATAGGAGAGGGAGAGGGAACGGGGGGGGGGGGGGGGGGGGGGGGGGGGGGGGAGAGAGAGAGAGAGAGAGAGACCTGGGTGCTACACGGAGCAGAAAATACAGTGAGTGTGTTCAGGGTGGAGGGGTGGAGGGGGGAGGGTGGAAGTGAGGGTGATACACTCGCACACCAATCTGACTTGCTGAACAGCATGTACCTGCTTCCCTGCCACCCACGGCGCTGTGCTCTCACACTCAAAAGAGCTGCTGGGACAGAAAGTCTCTCCAAAGGCAGAGGGATAAAAAAAACGCTACCACACACGTTAAGTGAAATATTGAAGCTTGGCCTATTTTCAGTAACCTGTCGAATAACACGTTGGCAGAATTGTCACCTAAGGTTCAAATCCAAGGGTCTCCCTGCGTGGCGTTTGCATGTTCTCTCCATGTTTGTGTCGGCTTATTACGTCTAAAGACACACAGAATGAGGTTTGGTTAATTGGCGACTCTAAATTGACTGTTGATGGTTGTTTGTCTGTGTATGTTTGCCCTGTGATGCGCTGGTGTACCCCGCCTCTCCCCCAACGTCCGCTGGGATTGGCTCCAGGGCCCCTCATGACCCTCAAAAGATAAGTGGTATAGCAAATGGATGGAGGGATGGAACTGCTGGTGCCAGTGATCTTTTAAAAGCTCAATGGGTCGTCAGAAGCTTTATTCTGATGGAGACCTGCCCAACTGCATGATCCGCCCAGATTCTCGGTTGTCATGACCAATTTACAACGTTAATCAGGTTTTGAATGTTGCCGTTTGCTGTTACCAGAAAAATGATGTTAATTGGAGAACCTAAATTGACTGTAGGTGCGAATGGTTGGATAATGTAATGGTTGTTTGAAGTGTACCCTGTTTCTTGCCCAATATCAGTGGTGTTTGGCTCCACTGCCATCCATGACCTTCCAAGGAAAGGGGAATAGATAATGGACGGATTGGATGGAGACGTGCCACTTGTCTTAATTTGCCATTAGATTCTGGTCAGACTTTGAGAGCAGCTGCCCTCATCTGAACAGAGCAGCGCTAAGCAGGAAGTGGCGATCCAGTCCAAACCGCTCGCTCTCTCTGACAGCAGCCCTGATGCTTTCTGACGCCAAGGCCCGACCAGTCTCCTCTCATTTCACGGGTCCATTCTGAGCACCGCAGCCGCTACCCTCTCCGGTTTCATCTCTCCGATCACCTTAACAGCCGCTGTTATACCTGTGTCTCCCTCTTCCTCTCTCTCGTCTCAGGAGCATCTGGTGAGGACCAAGCTCTCCCCGAACCCGTCCGCCATCTTCCAGAGTGGATCGAGGGTCTTCAACATCTGAGGGCCGCTCTTGGTCTCCGTTTCAAAGGAATCAACGGGAGAATGTTTTCAGTCCATTCCACGACACACAAGAATCTATGCAAGGGAATGTATTGTTGTGAAGCGTGCGGAGCTGCAGCGACAGCACCCTGAGTGGAGATAGATAGATGCCCCCCCCCCACTCCACCCTCCACCTTTACAATCCTCCCCGCCCCGTTGCTATGGAAATGAATATGCATGAAACAAAATAAGTTGGCAAAAAATAGAAGCTATTTTTCTGTGTTCGCGTTAATAGACGCACAACAAAATGGCTGCTGTGTGATTTTGTGTGTGTGTGTGTGTGCACATGCAGAATTGTCCAGTTAATGTACATCATGCTGTATCTGCTCCAACAATGAATGATAAGACGTTTGCTTCAAAGTACTTTGTTGCCCTTTGGTGTTTGCTAGAAATCTGCTCGAACGTTAACTTATTTCCTCAGTATTCAGTTAGTTGACTCTTTTCAGAAAGTATTGTACCGTTTCTCATTTTGTAAATCTATTGTTTCAGAGAAAGAGCAAATATATGATGTAAGTGAAATGACAATAAAAGAATATTAGATTCTTAGCACTTTGTATCACAAATTGATTACAATTAGCTGCTGTTATTCCACAGGTCACGTAAAAGTCAATGTTTTTATCAGCATTTACATCAGAGATTCTTCAATTCATTGTCTTTAAAAAAGAGGTTCAACACAAGTTAAGTTTGATAAATAATCATTATTCAACAGTAGTTTCTCTCCGTTTATTACAAGAATATTGATTATGTTTTTTGGTTTGCAACATGAAAATACAGTGTTTGGATTATCTTCTACACTAATGTGGTTTAAAAGGCATCACAACCACTCGGCCCAAACACATTAACAAAATGCAAAAGCTCCACATTAAAACAGAATTACCAGCAGAATATCAGCCAACAAAACAAACACGAGCCTCAATTACTGTCAAATTCATTAATTCTCACACACACGCACACACACGCGCGCACACGCGCACACACACGCGCACACGCACACACACACACACACACACACACGTGGGCACAGACATGAACACACGTTTCCACTACTTCAGAGGACATTACATTGACTTCAGCTCATTTAGTGGAGACCTACTGTGACCTTAACTAGAACTACAACTAGCTTAACCTGAACCAGACTTTACTCTAACATTAAAACATGTCTTCATAATTAATTTATTTTTGTCCAGAAAGACAAATCCCCATAGTGTGACTGTGTAAACAGATTTTGGTCCCCACAACATGAGTAATAACATGAACACGCACGCACGCTCGCACACACACACACACACAGTTAGGGCATTGCTGATTGCAGGTGTCGATATTAGATACAAAAATAAAAGAAGATTTGAAAACATCCATTTCATATTGGTCACATACACTGTGCACATTACATGACAGACATATTGTGGTTGTTTAACACTTAAAAAGCACGTCAACAGACTATGAAAGCTGGTTCATGATAAACAGAAGATAAATACTGGTGTGTTGAATTCATAATGATTTGTTCATTAGAATATAACCTGACATGAGAACTAGGTTTTAGAAATGTGAAACATGAATTTCTTCTCCCTCAGAGAACAGTCACTTTCTGCATGTTTGTGTTTTTCTTGTATGTGTATGTACCTCAGCCAGGTAACACAGAGATGTTCGCAATGATGGATAAATGGTTGCCATGGTAATGGCACTTTTTGGAAGGATCTCTCCGTTTGTGTTGCCACCCTCCAGACATTACTATCAGAGTGACAGATAGAGAGAGCCGACACTCAGGTGTTCATTATTGTTTCCAACTCACTGTAAATCTGTGGTTCACATCTGCTGGTAAAATGAATCTTGTTCCCAGTCCAGGGGACGTGACAGCCGGATGAAGAATGAAGGCGGGGACAGCTGTCTGATGCTGTTATTCAGCCATGTACGTCACTCAGGCTTCATTTCCCCAATGACTGGCAGGGAACAACTCAGCATTAAAATAATAATCCTGCTTTGAGGTAAGCAAGAGCCCATCAGCCTCTCAAAATCAAATGACACGATTCCCAGAGGGCCGCTTCCCTCCACACATTAGGACTGAAACGTTACAGTATACCCGCAGTATTTGAGACGTCTGTCATTCTGCTGCTGTGAGAAGCAAACTGAGCCCTTCTCTGATCAAGTTAATGAATAAACTACGTTAGTTATTACTGCACATCCTGAGGCAACAGGACCACATCCAGGTGTGAATATTCACAGTGGAGCTGTCAGATCAACTTGTGTCGAGCCGCTGTGTCATAAGCAGTCCTCACATCTTTGCCGGTGTCAGTTACCAGTCAGTGTCAGTCAGTTGTCCTTAGACAGGTAACCCATGTGTGTGCTGGTGAGGAAGTCACAGGTGGGGATGCTACTGACCGCTTGGTGGATGTTCATGGCTGTGATCTCTCTGGGAGCCCTGGAAATAAAACAAAAAAAAAACAGTGGACCTTGATTAGGATTGAAAGCAAAGCTCAACACAGAGGAAATATGTTTCAGACGTGTGCAGATATCAGTGATTTGCATCTGAATAATTTGTTTTCTTGGATGTTCAGCTCTGAATCAACTCAATCAGACAAGGGTTATGTGACTTATTGGCATGTGTACAGAGACACATTGTGAACAACAATGGCATTGGATTATTCTTTATGTCCATGACTGTCAACAAAACCCATTCAAAAATAACTTGTCCATCTCCTGTTTCTTCCGCACCCTGCCCCACCTCAGACCAAATAGTATAGTGATATATTAGTATGTAAAACCTTATTCCGACAATAATGAACAATTTAAGTTGCTGTAAATTCTTTGGATCAATAATAATAATAATATCTATTCATTCAATACAATTTACTGATCACTTGTTGATAAGTATAATGTGAGAAGCAGTAGTAACTGGTAGTTTAGATAAGCCTGAGATACAGTGAAACGTATAAAGTGAAAAATGGAGCACTGTGCAGGTTGCATGTTAGTGAGAGAAAACACCAGAGCTGACCTGTTCTGAGGGGATTTGGCGTAGGCCCCAGCCAGAGCTTCTCTCAGGACGTCACTGGCAAACTGTTCTGTCGCCTGCAGTGTAGTCAGCACACACACATTTTCATTATTAGTCACAAAGAAACCCACTATCTGATACAGACACTGTGTAGGTGTACATCTCATACATACTGTATATTCATCAATCAAGTCAAGGGTATGTCAAGATTATGATGAGCTACTGTAATTGGACAACTTTTTATTTCATTTTGCAAAACTGAAAAGGGGCCGACCTTCAAAATCATGGTTTCGACTAATGGAGCGAACACGTTCTTCTCCACCTCGATCGGCTGGAAGTTCACCCCGATCTGAGAGACACACACACGAGTCATCCCATTAAAATGAACAAAATGGTGCAGCATGTTTTAGTTTAATTTCAGTCAGTAAGTATTTCCATTACAAATGAAAACCCCAGACTGGGTCAACCTACCTGCTGAGCTGCATCACTGACAAACTGGGCGGACACGCAGGGGCCAAGGAAGAACTTGGGCTCTGCGTCAGCTTCTTGCTCCTCTTCTTTGACCTTTAGTTTCTGGCAGGGTGGAACCATGGTGACGATGTCGACTATTTCGTCGTCTGCCTCCTCTGGTTCAGTCTTCAGCAGAGCTTGCATCTGCTCCAGCCGTGACACCAGCTCGTCAGCAGCTACTTAGGGTTGACGGGCACTCTGCGGACACATCCACATGGTGATTTAACACAGCACAGAAACATCAAGTGCTTCAGCACTTCAGTCAGATAGCAGATTCTCCTTGTTTGGCTGTACGTTTATAGCAAAGTGGAAAAATATCGGCTAATTTTTATCGATTAAACACTGACAATTATAAATTCAAGATATTTGTGAGAGGAGAGACAAGGAGAAAACAAACAGATTATCATATTGTCTCGCTGAGGCAAGTGTGTGACTCACTGAGCTCTGCAGCTTCGACTCTCAACCCTTACAGACAAAATTAATAAAAACTCCCTGTAAATACAACACAGCTGAACAAAAACACTGAGGCTGCACACTGGCCGCCCTCACACCCAACTGGACTGCAAACACATCGCTGGACTGACTGGTAACTGCAGAAGAACTACGCCTACACATACAAAGCTGAAGAGGAAATATTGATCCACTTTGAGCAGCTGTAAGCAGAGGAGTCAACAGTGAAATCGCAAAAGAAAATGGGAAAAAGTAAATGATCCTCCTTCAGTGGCTTTGCCCCAAAAAAAAAAAACCACACACACACACACACACACTCACCAGGCTCATTATCTATCTGGGTGAGGATGTCCTCGATGGATTCGTCATCATTCTTGCGTTGGGGCTCGGGGTCAGGTGGCGTGTAACCCCTCTGCCGGCACCACTGCACCACCTCTCTTGTCTTCGGCGGAGTAAGGGCCTGCAGGCGCGGCGAGCGGTCCAACACGTCCTGGACAACCCGCTTCACTGCCACTGCTCGCTGAAGCTACAACAAAACATGCCAGACGATATTATGTAAACCTATATTCGGTCTAAAAGCCCTGAAATCTGCAAAGTGACACAGATAAATATGTTGTGGCTGGCGAGACTTGGTGTGCATACAGTGCCTTGCAGCCTTTCTTCCCCTGTGCTCGCACTGTATAATGATGAGCTTTGAGTCCCCTCTCCCCTCATGTAAATTAGCGACGGGTAGATATAAATATCCATGATATTTCTGGGTTCGTCTGAGAACCATTTATAGTTGTGAGGAAAGAGAACAGACGGCTAATACACGGGCTGGTGTTTATGAGCTCCAGATGAACCCATTAGGAAGAGATGAGAGGAGATAAAAAGCCCGGGACACACATCTGACCTGATAAGACAGGAAGACGCAAGGCAAACAGAAATCTCGCAGAGTCAGGACTGAGCACCGAGACAGATTACACAGACAACAAAAGTGCAAACACTGCAAATTATTACTGACATTATAGGCACTCTCATCCTGGAATCTGGAGCGTAGGAAATCGTAAGTGGGTGCTGTCACTCTGAGATAATAACAGGCTTCAACCTTTACTGAGAAGAAGCACTCGTCATACTGAGCCATTACACGTGTAGATAAAAGCTTTGTCTTTTCAAACCACAGCAAAGATGTGTAATGATCAGTAATGTTTTAAACATGTGTATTAAAGTATCTTGACTATTTCTCTTTTTCACAATGAATGCACATTTCCACTGAGAGGACTTTCACATACTGAGGCTGTGCAGCACTGAGTTTGAATTGTAACCCTCATTTCAATAGAATAGCAGAGAAAAATAAGTTACCTCTGATGCTCTGCGTTTGCCGATATTCCAGGAATAATACTGTTCTGTTGAAGAGGCGCAGAATGGATGGGAGTCTTCAGCTAAACAAACAAACAAAACAAGTATATTAGCTCTCAGTCTGTTTTTATATCTGGAGTTGATTACAACAGACGGAAGGCAAGCTCACTTACTCTTTTCTGCCACAATCAGAGGGAACTTCTTCACCACAGCTGTCAGCAGCTGCATCATGGTCTCTATGTGCTCAGTGCTGAGAAGGAAATCACAGGGGTCAAACGTAGTGTGCGAAAATATCCAGAGAAATGGCAGCAAAGTGTTCTTAAAACCCTTGATTAACACTCCAGTAGATACATGGTTCTAATAAATCACGTCCCACTAATTTCCACTGAGAAATCAGTTTACGAATTGAAAAATGGATGATAACACAAAAGTTCAGTGATGGCTTTGTCAGTGAGAAAAATGTGTTTCTGGCTTTGTACCTTTTCTCTGAAGAAACTGTAAATGGTCCGTCCATCTAGGAATTAATCATAGACTGTTTGCGAATGTGGCATCGTGACCCCTTCTCATGCTTACTTGATGAGGTCGTGCGAAGAGTTGTCTGCCCCTTGTTCCTGCTTGACGGTGGTGGCTGCAGAGGCAACATGAACAGATGTGGGGACAGGGGCAGTCACCGGCAGAGATGGACCCACTGTGACAGCTGTGCTGGCACCTGGCTCTGTCTTCACTGTAGCAGCAGCAGAGAGAGAGAGAGGGAGATAAAAGTTCATTTCATTAAACTCAAAAACTGAGACTGACATGAACAGAGAAAAGACAGTGATGAGAAGAATGTGCGTAGATGGGAAATAAACCTTAAAACCTCCAAAATAGTCTAAAGCACCAAGCACTGAATGCTTACGGAACATTGGTGACAAACACTGCAGCAGATTCTTGTTTACTTACTTATTATCTGTCATCACATACTGAGAAATGTCAATATGTTTGTGCAGAAATGTGTTCGAAGGTTCTGCTGTTTATTTATATTGAACACATTGAATTTAATCTTAACCAGTGTTTCCCACAGAGCTGATTCAGTCCATGGTGCTAGTGCAGGTAGATAGTTTTATAAGGAATCTACGGAGCAAAACACGAACTTACATTATTATGAGAAGAGCAAAAATATTTTGTGTTCATTATTAAATTGTGGTGGGAAACATGGTGGGCAGCCACAGTCTAGATAGTTAATGGGAAAGACTGTCTGAACATATGTTACTCAATAAAATAAACTCGTAAAATTTGGTATCAGTAACAAAACCTGTGCTACCACTGGTATGAAAGCTTTTCCAATGATACCCATCCAAACAAAGAAAAATTGGTTGGGAATAAAGGAGGGGAGGGGATGGACCCCTCTCACCTTGTGCCAGGGGCAGAGCAAGGGAGGGGGAGGCCTGGATGGCAGGACTTGGGGAGGCTCCAGCTCCAGCTGCTCCAGGGTTGGTGGAAGAGGAGGAGGAAGAAGTGGAGGAGGGAGTAGTGGAGACTGTGCCTTTAGACACAACTATACAGAGAAGAAACGCACACTCAGGATGGATGGATGGGCCATTAGACAAACAGGCTTAAAGGTTAAGTGAAAAATGAGAAGGGAAGAAGATGGGTCGTACAGAAGCTCTCTCAAACTCGATGTCGCCATAAGAATCGAAAAACTCTTCCTCAGAAAGATGAACTGAATAAAGTTTGCAAATGTATCCCTTCAATTCTAAAGTAATTTGGAAGAGCAACATGCTTTATCTCAACACTTGCAGTAAAAGATGTGGCAAACTGACAAAACAATCAATACCAATGAAGCTTCATGTTTTAGTAAAACACCACTCTTATTTCCTTTAAGCTACTATTAGATGTGGTCATTTTGATGTTGGGAACCCAGTATTTGTATCTGCAATCCTCACTTGTTGTCTTTTTCATGGTAATTGCAGATACCTACCTTTCCCAACAGGCATGAGTATTGTCTGCATCCCTCCAGACCCAGTGCCAACCCCCAGCTGTTTGAGCTGGTTGGCGGGGATGGTTAAAACCGTCTGCTGAGAGCTGGAACCTCCAGAGTGGATCTTCAGCATACCTGGACAAAATAATTCAAAATGCAGAGCAATTCATTAGTTAATATTATCTAACTCGTACATTGGAACCAGGTGACTGATGCAGTGTGAGGTTTCTCTGTATCTACCTGAGAGAGTTGCACCAGTCTTCCCTCCTCCGGCTGCCATCCCGCTGACTAATGAGGCTGCTGTTACCAATGACGTGCTGCTGCTCTTTGGCACGCCAACCACAGTCCCCACTCCTGCACCCTTGGACATGCTGATGAGCGGCATCGTAGCAGTGCCTTTGGCAACTGTTACCACAGCTCCAGTTGAACCAGCTGCACTCTTTGTCATTGTGGCAGAGTTGCCAGCACCCTTGACCAAAGTGGCCACGGCTGTCTTTGACAGGCTGCCCCCACCAGCGGCGGCAGCAGCAGCAGCAGCGGCAGCAGCAGCAGCAGCAGCACTGGCGCTCTTAGCTGCACTGATTACTGCTGCTTGGTTGGCTGCCACCAGGAGCGAGTGGTGCTGAGGAGCAGACTTCCCACCTTCGGCAGCCTGCGTGGAGATTACAGGAAAACATAGCTGTTAACCAGGAAGTAAACAGAAACAGTCGCTCAGTGTCTGAAAAGACAAACTGGGTCCCTACTGTGTGTTCCATGTTTATACATGGCAAGGGTCAAATAACGATAATCTTTCATTCAAAAATGTTCATATTTGTATCAACTTTCATTTGTACATTTAAAATGTTTATAGGCTAAACATATTACTTTCTTTGTAGTTGCAAAATAGTGCTTGTGTAAATAATAATAATAGCCATTGTGAAGATCCGTTTAAAGCTGGACTTCAGTGAATATAAAGGAAAAGAGTGCTGGAAAAATAAATAGTCTGTGTTTGAACTTTTCAGTTGGTGTTTACTGTCTTTTCTCTGCTGTGTCCACATTTGTTTTTCAGTGTTGTGCAACTGGGACAGTGAGCTGTTCCGATCAGGTCACTAGTTTTATGGAATTCACAAAGACAAAAGAGTCAGTGTTCTCTCACAGAGATGATATAAGCATTTTTATCTTGACATTATTTTTTGCTATATCGTCCAGCCCTATTGTCAACACTGATAGAGCATTGATTAGTTTTTCTCAGTTTGCTACATACTGTAAACATGTTTGTTTTTCACGTGTTTGAGCCTGCAGGAAGTTTCCATTTCTCAAGTTAATGAGGCCACTGACTGAAGCTGTAATCACCCAGACCGGTGCTGATGAACAGCTTAGGGCTCTTCACACTTTGCTCTCTCTGACAAATATACTGATGACATTGCCACTGCAGCCATACTGGATCACTCCTGTTTTACATGTATTCATACTGCAGTGGCAAATGCCGCATCTCTACAGCTTTAACCCAAAAATTTAACTCACGTGGTATATTTCCCTCATACAAAAGAAACCACATGCTTGTTACACATAAAGCCACAACATGAAGGTATGTACTTAAATTCTCCATGAAATGAATACTCAAGTTACAAAAACATTTAAACCAATTGTTTTGGCAATTGGGAAATATAGCCTTAAATATAAATAACAATAAATATTATATATTAACCCACATCGACTAGTTAATGAATGTAGTTTGTAGGCATGACAAAATGCTTCATGTCAATTTTAATGTAACTTTTGTTTGTTACATTTAAAAGAGAACAGCTGTCAGGCAGAATAAAACATACAAATATGAGGACTGTGAAACTCGCCTGTTGTTGGCTGCCCGCTGCTGCAGCGCTGACAGAGCTGGGGGTGGAGCTAGCAGCAGTGATGACTCCGCCTGTCATCCTCAATGTGGTCGTCCCCGGCTTGGACAAATGACCCGCTGCCGCTGCTGTTACAGTCTTAACGGAGCCATCTGACAACTTCACCTGTGCGCCCTGGGAGCTGCTAACCACCTGTCGGTCATAGACAAACTTTTATAAAACTCATTGTGACAATGAACATGGTAAAACTGTCAAGGGAAGCAAAAATTCAGATCATTGTGAATACGATGTGAATTTTCTTTCTACTTATGAAACCGTAACAATAATCTACATTATAACACAATTTCAAGACTAATTGTATTAAACAGACTGTGGCCATATGAACTCTGAAAACAGCCTGCAGAGCAAGATGGTTAAAAATGAAAACGGCTACTGTGCTGTTATATAAAGTGAGACAGAATAAAACTACATGAGGGGACTTGACCTCCAGCCAAGCAGCACTTGGGTGAGTAAAGCCAACACCAGCTGCTACTGGACAAACCCTTCACAGTTTCAACGACCCACACATTCACTTTGTATGGCATGAAACTGCAGTTTGCAATAGCTCTTCAGTTAGTTTAAAAATAAACCAGTTAATAATCTAAATTTAAGTGCCAAAAACAACAAAAAAGTGGAAAAGCTTCCAACCATCTGTTTGGTTCATCAACACTGATACAATCAAATAACAAGAATAAACAAATACAAATGTTATGTCATGTTATAAGCATATTTTGGTCACATACTGCATTAGTTTAAAAAAGACGATGTGCAGCAGTAAGTAAGAATGAGGTTAAAAATATATTTCAGTGTGAAGAGAAAACAGGAGAGCCAGGGCAGCTCAGTTGGGACTAAAGTGCTGGCAAACACCAAAGCTGGCATTCAAGTGCAAAAAACTTGAAGCTGGATCCTTAGTGATTGTACCCCACGAAGTTGTCAGTTAGCATCAGATACTGCTTGTAGCTCTTAATACTGACCTGAGCCAGAATGGCTGCCTTCTGTCCAGCTGTTACCCGGATGGCCTGTTGGGTAACAGTCGCCGGAGATGATGCTGCGTGACCCGCCGAGCTGGAAACCCCCTGCTTCCCTGAACCCTGCGCCGGTTGACCGACCAGAAATGTACCCTAGGAAAAATGGGTAAACAGTGATTAGGATGACGTAGCAATCCAATAACGTATTACTTAGATTCAATGCAGTCAGTGGAATTGTCATGGTTTAAAATTCAGCTAGATAAACCATTCCACATTTTACAAACACATATACAAAAGCAGAAACCGTCCCCTTTTAAATAAAAAAAATCTTTAAAAAGGCAGGATTATAATGCACCTCATGTCACACTATGTGGTGGATTAGGTATGTTGCTATTCTAAGCATTAAAATGCTTCTACTGCATCAGCTGTTTCATCCTTTATATGCAATAGCTTATATCAAATTCATTAGCCTTCCTTAAAATCAATTCATTAGTGTGTGTTTTGTATGCACACTTTAGCTGTTTAGGTAGATGTACAAAATAAATGAGTGATAAACACTGAAATTAACCTTGAATATAGATCATTAACATGAAACACAGCCCAGAAACATATTTTAAATTTGTGTGGAAACCTCGGTGAAATCTCTGCAGACAAGGGGATTTTATGCTGCTGGCACATATGCATAGTCGGTTCTAAACCTGACTACAGGATCAATGATGCTGTAATGAATGTTTCTAATTAAAAACACCCCAAGATCAACCTCCCGACTACAATACAAGAACACTGAGATTAGCGAAGGAAAAGAAACACCAGGAGCAAACTGTAAATACACCTTTTCATGACTGTGTTGATGTGTATTAAATGCATGATGTGTAAAGCATCTTTATGTTGGCAAATAAATAACAATGTTTTGTAAAGCAAAAGTGAAAAAGGCATCAAAGACAATTTTTTTTACAGAGTAAGTTTTCTATTATAGCATTAATGCATTTCCACCCACCTGTGGGGTCTGTTTGAGGATGTAGGACGTGTAGGAGAGGTTGGAAGGGAGACTGCTCGAAGAGGAAGAGGAGGAGGTCTGAGAGCCCCCAGCGCCTGCAGACGAGCTGCTCTGCGACTGCTGACCTAAATTACACACAGTCAGAAACATGTCAGTCTCTAATCTCATAAACAAATCTGTCATTGTTTATCCAAAAACACAGATCATCTTCTATTTATTAATGTGAGTAATATCAAATAGGTAAAAAGCATATTCATGATAAATGATTCCAAAGCAGGGCGAGGCAGAGTAATGTTGGTTTGGATCTATATTTCAGATGCTGCTAAATCTCTTTAATCTCACTGAGTGATTCTAGCTCGCAGCATTACACATTAAATACTCTGCAGAATGAAACAGATGACTACAACTGACTCACTGTCCAGAAGGTAGTGCGGCAGCCAAAATCTGTAACTGTCACCAGTGTGCTTCAAACTGTAGGGTCACTCCAGAAGTGGCTTTCTTACTTTTCAAAAACTTTAAGATGAGCCGAGAGCAACAAGAGCTTTAATACAGATGTGTGTGACCTACGGAGCCGGGGGGGGGGGGAAATTACAGGGGTCCAAGACTTTTGTTTTAGAGGCCCTGGATACTGAGTCACCGACACCATCAAGCTCATTAATCAACTGCATCCAATCTAGTTCATTTCCTCTGGTTTTGTAGGATATTAGATTCCTGCTTAGAAATGATATAAAGCGAGAAATTAGAAGCTGAACAAGAACCCCCATTCTCACTCTGAAATCAAATAACCATAAAGGCCCAAATTAAAGTGGAGAATGTATCATTTTAAGAACTTTATATCTGGGTTGTATCTTGAGTATCTTCCTTTAACCTCCACGTTACTTAACTAGTTTAAAAACTAAGTTTTACCCATCTCTCTATTGCAAGTCTGATGAAGTATATCAGTTTCCAGCATGACCAAACCTAAAGCCTGAACAAATGCTCTGCTCGTTCATGTTATGTGTATTGCTGGCACAAATACATTACATACATACATTTCTTAGAGCTCGTCATGTTTGTGAACTAAAAACAGAATGAAGAAGGGATGTGGCTGAATGACTAATGTCTGACACCAAAGTTCTTTCCAAACGTCTGCATCTAAAAGGATTTATACTGGATGCATAACTCACCGGCACTGGAGGCTCGGAGGATAGCGCCCTGCGGAATGAGGAGCAGCTTTCCCTTTCCTGACGGGTTCTTACTGTTGGTGGTCAAGTAGAGTTTGGTGCCTGGAGGCAAATTGGCCAGATTGGCCAAGTTGTTAGCTGGCAGCTGAAGAGTAGCCATTACTGAGGACGTATGAAGACAGAAAGAAAAGTCAAGACATGTCCTCATCAAAAGGCTATAATAACAGAATAAAATGTATGTTCATGGATATTGCTGCTATGTTTTATCCATCTACGTGCTGTGCAAACTCTTATCTTACACACCGACTGATGTTCTGGAAGTTTTCCACCCATGTGTTCTTTTTCTTGTTTTTTTGTTATGTTCTGATTTCTCTTGTCTGTACGCTGGAAGGGAGGACTAGTTTTGGGAAGCCAGGATTTTGTCTGGGTAGTTTTTGTATTTTGTATATATTTGCTTGTTCTTTGTTATATTGCCAAAACATTAAAATATCGAAAAAACATAAAGTGTGTTTCATATTGTACAGATCATTCAAAATCAATTGTGCAGCTGTAGCATGACCTGTACATCATACATGTTGTCTGTGTGTGAACTCTGACCTCCGCTCTTTCCACCTGAACCTCCAGCCGCCTTGGCAGCAGCCTGCTGACCAGGGATGCCACTGGCTCCACTTACAATGGCTTTAGCGACTCCCTGAGCCAAAACCTGCTTCCCACCCATCACCTTGGAGACAGAGGGGTTGCTCTTGGCAACCAGAATCTGTCCACTGCTGATAGCCACCTGTTTGACTGCGGACTGAAGTGTTGAGGTAACAGGAATACCTAACATCTAGAAATAAGGAGAGTGCCAAAGTTACCTGGTGAATGATGGTGACTATTGATAACACATGCATATCACTGTTAACATACAAACATTGGAATGCTTTTTGGCATGACACTGACCTTGCTAGATGTGGCCCCTGTGGCCCCTCCTGTCTGTTTCTGGGCCGACATTGAGATCACGTGACCTCCTTTCACTGCGACAAACTGGTGTGCTGCTGTAGCAGCAGGTTGCTGCTGGCTGGTTACTGTGGAAACCATTTGCTGCTGCTGTGTTGAAACTTCCCCTGGCTCTTGCTTGATAATAACCTGCACAAGAAGTGAGTGCACATGGAGAGGATTGCAACATGAAGGCTCCTGTGTTTTGTAACCTCAAAAGGTTGTAGATAATTATTTGCTGTCAATCAGTTTTTAAAAAAAGAAAAAAGAGAAATTCATTATTAATATGATAAAAAACAAATTACTGCAAATTAACATCCCATTATTTTTTTCCAACAGGATACAGACAATACGCAGCGGGAAGAGATTTTTTGAAAATCAGCAACATAATTTATTCATCAAGGAGATGTTTTATGTTCCCCATCTGCCCTGGTCCTTAGAACTACAGAAGAAACCAGCAGCTTACAGACTGTTGAGTCTGAGTGGATCAGAGTGTCACTATGATATAGAAGAAGTTTTCAAAGAAATCATATGTTGCTCTTTGAAGATGGCGATGGGATGATGTGATGATGTGTGGGAGTGGGAGGATTTTACAGCAGGGTATTGACACTGACTGAAACAGAACTGTGCAATTGTCTCTGCAAAGCTTCCTGCACATCCTCCCATCTTCAGAGTAATGTCCCATTTAAAACAGCTTGCCAAGGCACTCACATATGCTGAAGATAGCACCCTGGCCTACTATTTATACCATGCTGCTTTGTTAAAGACACAGATACTACAGGGATAGACTATACTCAAAGTGGGAAGGGGACATATCAGTTACAAAGTTTTAGCTCAGAAGGATTCATGTTAAACCACTAAGATTATCAACTCACCTTCACCCCTGAGGAGAGGAAGGTGCCTGTGTGAACTTTAGGGGCTGGAGAGCGAGTGCCTTGAGCAGCAGATTGTTTAGCCGAGGGGCTTCCTGTGAAGTAATATACACACAAACACATAGAGTTGAACTGATGATTACTCACTTCAGATCCTACCATTCTTTCCAAAAGGATCAAGGCCACAGTGGAGCGAGGTGACGGTTTCTGTGGGTGTTGAAGGTGAGCACTGCTATAGTTCCGCTCCTTACAGACACCATTTCAATTTCTTGTATCCCAGGATTGGTGAATCAGCCTCAACACCCACATCAACCTCATCCAGCTTGATAAAAAGAGTACTTATTCGCACTCCTGCCCTGCTGCCAGATCTGGTTGAGCTGTGCATTTGTGGAGGATGTGTGGGAGTGGCTGAGTGGGCGTAAGGAAAAGAGCTCCTAAGAGGAATATTGACGATTTGAGGAAGTAAATGCAGCAGCCTTGGTGATGTGAGATGACTCCGCTCCATGATGTGGTGACACACACACACACACACACACACACACACACACACACACACACACACACACACACACACACACACACACACACACACACACACACACACACACACACACACACACACACACACACACACACACACCATTTGCTTGACCTGACAGTGAACTATCATCTTTGCAGATAATTAAACAGCACAAAACTTGATGCGAGTGTGGTTTCATCCACCTAATCTGGCCATGAAACTCAGCAGCTCAGTCACCATGGTAACCTTGCATCCAGCAACCACCCAGCTGGCTCATCAGTTGACATTTTTTATGCGTGCAAAATGGGGACAAAAGAGAGTGAGGAAGAGAGAGACCAAGACAAAGACAGAAGGGAGGGAGCACAAAGACATAGATAAAGGGTAAGAGAGGACAAGAAACAAAAAAATAGAGGAAAAAGAGCGAGGAAAGAGTATGTTGGGTATTGTACATCATCTGTTCAGCTATAACGCACATTCTTCACAGACATTTTTTTCTTTTCAATGTGGGTGACTCAGACACTGATTTTTTCGATTTTGCTACAGGTCCACCTCAGATTTCAAGCTGCACTTTGACACAGAGTAGGAGATGTGTACCTGTGGAGGCGGAGGATGAGGAAGCCATGCCGATCACCTGGCCTGGCTTGTCAACAATGATATAAGGGTTGTTGAGAACCGACGAAGAGTTCTGCTTGCTGTGGACAGGGGTGGAGGTGGTGGGTGTGCGAGGCAGTGGGGAGTGGCTTGGGGTGGAGATGGGAGATCCTGCGGAGGAGGAAGTACACGTGCTATTAGATCAATAATTCTCTTCAAGGGTGTTAACAACAAATGTACACAGGAAAAAAAGTACAAAAGTGATTCAGGTGTTTGTGAGATTAAGGCAAAATAAAGCAATTTATGAGAGCTGAGTGAATATTTATGATTTTAGCTTTAACATATCATGTTTTAATAGTCCAAAAGAATGATGCACAATATTTAGTCCCGGACTTAACACTAATGCTAAATTAAATCTAACATGGGTTTATTCGGGGTTCATAAACCTTGTACACCTGCACTAAAATCTGATATGAAAATGGTTATGTTAAACATATGTATGTGCATATATTCAATGTATTTGGTATACTCTGTTGACCAGATTACATGGCATTTTGTTGAAAATGTGACCATCCATTTTGCAAATCTGGAGAAAGATTATGGAGAAAGACTTGTTAAATTCTTAGTTTGTCACAGGGGGAAGAAACCATTTCCATAATGTGACCGTCAAGGTACCTGTGAGAAGTCAAGTCAATCAAGTATTTCTTCTTTTTTCTATATTTAAGTAACAAAATCCAAATTCTTATTTATGGCAACCGTGATATGCAAAGTGATGGAAAATCATGTGGACCCACTTTGAAATGGCACCTGGATGGAGACAGTTACCTGAAACTATTTTGCAGCTCATGGTGATTGGTTGGAACGATTTCCCAGGAGACTCGGCAGGACTGGGCGGCTGTCCTTGTGGGACGATCTTACAGCTTGCCGTGATAGGCTGGAAGGCCGAGTTGCTATGGGAACCAAGGGTGATCCTGTCCCCGGCTTTTGGTCGGGTCGGGGTTCGCTCACCAGCTGCAATTGCTGAGCTGTGAGCATGTCTCCCCATCTCTGTTTTAATGAAACCTTGGAAGAAATGGTGAAGTATATTTTAGTTTTACTCTCTTTAAACCTCATTTAAAGTCAAGATGGGAATTTTGACACAAAGTTACAGATGTAAGATGTAGTATCTTTTGAATTCTAATTCTTGAATTAAGTGAAACCACTGAATCCTGCTCAAATCTGGTTCAGGTAAAGTAAATGAGCCACAGCAGACGGGATCAAACTGACACCGTCTGTGATAAGCAAACTCTTGTCACTGCATTACAACTCATACTAATTCAAAATATTTTAAATCCTGCAATGTTTACATCCATGTTTACTACCAGCAATTATTGTAAATTCTGCCTTTGTTGGTGCAATGTTTTTTTGGCAGGTATAGAGTCAGAGCACTGCAGAACTGTATTATGCTGCCTGTATGTTTGTGTGTGTGTGCCTTTGGGTCATCATGCACGTGAATGATACAAACAAACAGTTATTAATAATCAAAAATTGCTAAAATGTGAATTTACTTGTTTATGATCATGTAAAAAAAGGCTGAATGTTTCTACTGATGTACCTTTGTCTATGATGGGATCATGTGACACGGGCGAACTGGAGCGTCCATAACTTTGGGGTAGGGAGGAGGTGGACGTGGGGCTGGCCGCTCTGTGTATCACCTTGGATGAAGCAGGCTGAGGGATGTAGTCCTGCCCAAGGGAGTTCCTGAGGAGCTCCACATCCACCACCTGGAACAAATATAGCTCATCGTCAGAGAAAGAGATGTGAGGACAAGTCATCGCAGGAAACAGAATGAACTTTTATTAACTTACAGTTTCTGCCCCCAGTGTCTGCAGCCCAGTATATGTTCTGTCCAGCTGTAGGCCAAGAAAAAAGGGTGAAATAAAAAACTTAAGCTTAAATCCATAAACTGGATATGCTAGATTTAATCACTATGACAGATGAGTCATGAAGTCACAGGAATTTTTTAATACTGCATCATAATAAAAATATGACAACTACCATAAGATCCCATGAGATTTAATAGTCTATACATTTCTAAACTAGAACTCATATTTTGCTTTCAAATATACCCTTTGTTGCTTTATATTCTCATGTTGTAAAGGATATCATAGTTAGAGTTACATATGCAGAGTTAATCTGCATATGTTAGTCTGACCTTTAGCTGATGGATGATGTCGATGCGTTTGTTGCGAGGGTCGTTGAAGTGGATCTGGATCCGCACAGGAAACTCACCCCAACCGCGACGTGTTAAATGAAAGGGAGGCTCACTGAGAAAAGACACATTCAAAACTTCAATGGAAGGTCAAATTTAGATGAACAGAATCTATAGAGAAGGAATTACAATCAGTGCAAAAAATAACTAAGATCCCAACCTCGAATCCAACTCACTCCTAAAAATCAATGACTTGAAAGTCTCTCATCTTCTCCCCCTTTGAAGCTTTCACCCCCACGGAACAGAAACTTATCTGACTGCATGTATTTAGAAGGGCATGTTTACAGAGATGCATATTGTTTTTCTAATCAAGTTAACTCTATGAATGAGGCCTGTGGGTTGTTTTACTTGCTTTCATTCATCATTTTATCTACATTCACATGCAGGCTGCGTAAAGTCGTCACAGAGCACTGGGCCTATGTGGGGTTCACTGGGAATGAAAACTTTGAGTCAATCGGGGGGGAGCTTATGATCTGCTGCTACAGCAACATGAACGCACTGTCAGCTGAAACAGCCAGGAGGCTGCAGCTGACTGATGAAAGAGAATTTATTCAGAAGCCATGGGTAAACTTTTATCCTTGGAGGATAGAAACTACACATTTTAACCACAGAACTTCATAAGTTCAGTTCCCAATTAACAGCGATACTGATCTTCACACCTCAGTGCTTTGGGCAAAGGCGAGGCCTTGAAGACAAAAGCCCTAACCCTTTTTGCAAAAAGACTACACTGTGTGTATAATCTGACTCCAGCTAATGGTGTGTGCGCCCAATCTGCATAAGCACTACCCACCGGCACTTAATATTCAGCTATAATTGATTGAGACGAGACAGGCATGGATGATCTGAATCACCAAATATCCACAAGGGGGCACTGTTTACTAAAAGATTTTCATAATAGTCAGTTTAATAGTGAGTCTGTTTTCTAACTTCAACGTTGATATAAACATCATCTGATGATGAAGAGAGTCTCTTACGCATTCAGATATTATCCACAACTATTTTTCACTTCCTTCATTTTGGCAAGGGTGTGTGGAAAGAGGTGGGGCAAACTACTGACATACAATTATAACATAAGGTTAGAAAAAAAGTGCGCATAGGCAACAAAACAATGTCAAGACTGATCGTCTTGGAACAAGTTGGTCTGTAACTTTTGTGGTTGCCTGAGGTTACCGCATGAAACAGCACCCACATAAGGAGTGCTGCCTATACGAGAAAATGCGTGCACGGCTGAGGAGTAATTACACACTCTTTGTCTGTGTCAGACATACAGGAAAAACAGAGAGGCAGGCACAAACCTGACTTCCACGAGGTCATTAGGTTTGTAGCTGGGGTGTAAGAAGAACCAGACTTTCTTTACAAAGTGGTCTATGCTGGGTTCCCTCCTGGAGCCTCTGACGTACACCATCCACTTATGAGTCGACTGGTCATTCTCCTCGCGTTTGTCGGGGGGAATGTACCTGAGGGTAATACACAAAAAGGAAAAACAGCCGGAGGGGGTAAAAAACTAGACTTAAACACGAGGGATAATGCAAAGGCATTCGTTTGTTTAAGATGGTTAAAAACCAGGAGATTAACACAATTCACATAACAAAAAGACAGAAGATTAAATAAGATGAAATGGGTAAAACGGCCTTTAACACCTTCATCAAGCCTGGGCTTGTAATAAATGATGATGTCGATTCAGCTTTTCATTCCATGGGCACACACCAGACACATTCAACTTACAGAGTTAAAAAAATAGTGCAATTAACAGGTAACAATCCATTGAAGGAGAGATATACCTGCTTAAACATAAATCATGAAACCATTCATCAATGGTACGGTTCCTCTAACGCATCATCTAATCTTACTGCAAGGATACAGACCCTGGAAGTTTCATCTCAGATTAACAACAACTCCTCTCAAGAAACTATCTACATAAGTTAAAACTACTTCAATAACTAATTCATAATTTCCCCTTAAACCGTCATCTATATATTCCTTTACAAAATGTTAAGACAAGAGATGACGGAGTGAGTAAAATCTATTCTGCGTTCGGTTACGTACTTGGATACATTCCCCACTACAATGGTCTTCTTTGCGTACAGTCTAGAGGCCTCGTCTCCGGTCGTGTGGTAGATCACCCTCTGATCTGCTCCAACAGATGATGGCACACCAAAAGTGTCCTGCGGCAAATAATGGAAAACATAGCAGATATGATTAGAGGTAAAAAGATGCAAGATGAATGCTGACACCCTTGACAGTCACCAACAACAATGTAATCTATGATAATAATAATTAAAATATAGCAATAAGAATGCAGCATCCTGTGAATCAGTAAATACAAATAAAAAGAATAGCAACAATAAAAGAATAAGGCGAGATTACATAAAAGCAATAAAACATTAAAAAGATATAAAGACGACATCACATGAAGGCAGGTCTATAAAAACAGATTTTAAGAAGGTATTTAAAAGAAGTCACTGAATCTGCAAGCATCATCACCTCAGGCAGGTCGCTCCAAAGCTGAGGGGCCCTGATGGCAAAAGCACGGCCACCTATAGACTTGCGCTTTGACTTTGTAACGGAGAAAAGAGCCCCACAGGCAGATCTATGGCTGCAACATGGTTCATATGAGGTCAACATTGGCGATAAGTAGCTTTGGGCCAGACAAATGCAAGCTTTAAAAAGGGATCGGTATAACTCTGATGTCAATTATAAACAGGGAGCCAATGGAGAGAAGCCAGGATTGGGAAGATGTGATGTTGTCTATTAAAACCAGTAGGAAGCAACTGAACTTACTTTGCCTGTATTACGCCCGGGTCTGCGCTCCTGCCTGCTGCTTTCCTCTTTCCACGCTCCCTCCACATCCCTCTCAGATCCCTCTCCTTGCTGTGAGAGGGACTCGGACTCCGAGTGGGCCAGAGAAGGCGTCTCGGAGCCCTGGTTGAGAGGGGAAGAGGACCGGGAAGGGGACTCCAGGAAGCGGCGGATGGCCGGATGGTTCAGCACTGTAGGGTCACTCTTAGAGGCATGCTGGGACACAGAGGACACAGCCATGTACTGGGTAAGGCAGATTAGTACTAGATCTCCATTATTATAACCATCATCTACAAA
This sequence comes from Verasper variegatus, assembly GCA_026259375.1. Classification (NCBI taxonomy): domain Eukaryota; kingdom Metazoa; phylum Chordata; class Actinopteri; order Pleuronectiformes; family Pleuronectidae; genus Verasper; species Verasper variegatus. The sequence goes on along the minus strand of CM048053.1, from coordinate 11,391,310 downwards.
CACCTGTAAACACTAAATGCTTGTAAGACTGGGCAGGTTTTTAATCATCAATCAATCATAAAAAACAATATTGAGCCCCTGGATATGGAGATTTACCTCTGGGAGCTTTGTTATCCCAGCGTTGGCATAGTAATTAGCAACTATGCATGCCCTTAACTTGTCCATCATCCTCCTGGCTTCATTGAGTCGCTGCAAAACAATGAAACACAATGAGCCAGAACACTCTGTATAGCACAGCAAACATATAAATAATGACATTTCTCTATACTCTGTATCAACACAGTACTGATGTACTGTAGTCACATAGTGTGTGTAGTAAATGAGAAGAAGAAAAGACACTTTGACTGTGTCCTCCAGGTACCTGACTTATCACATCTATCTCGTGCTCTTTGCTCTTCATCTCCAGAGAGAACTGCTCTCTGATGATGGTCTCGATCTTCTGCACCGCTGCTTCTCGGGCTGTTAAAGTATGAAAACACACGTTTGTGCTGTTAGTTGTTGGCTGCCACAACATGTAAATCAGGTGCACTGGCTCAATCAGAGCTGGAACTTACCATCGTGTTCAGCCGCTTTGTTTCTCTTGCTGCTCTGGACCAGGGAGACGTCCTCATAATCAGGATCGTTGCCTTCTATCTTCCTTTTAACACCCGACATGGCTGCCTGTTAAACAAACGTGAAACGGCAGGCTAAGCCTTTTAAATCACTGCTCCTGTGGGCCAGTTATCAGTACACTTAGCATAGAGTTAGCCGGCTAGCATTGGAAGCTGTCAGGTTAGCGCTGACCAGCTAGCCAGTTGTGCTAATATGAGTTAGCAGACCACATAAAACATAGCATGTATATTACCACTCTCCCATTAATGTTAGATAAACAACAACCCCCAAGCTAAGCTAAGCTAACTGAACGTGTGAACTGTTTCGCTACCGCGCTGTATCTCGCGGTGAAAGCCGTACTTGTCGTCCGTGCAGCCGGCGACACTTAGTGTAGCCAGCCGCTATCCGTGTTTTGCTAACGTTAAGCTAGCGTTAGCACACGCTCGTAGACACCGTTTGAATCCGTTTGAGACGCAGACTTACGGGGCTGCCCTGTGCACTGGAGCCACGCTTCTCTGCGAGGCGTGTGTTTTAATTCAGTGAGAGCATGTCCCTGTGCGTGGAGCCGCATTCACCTCACACACTCGTGTTTGCTCAATGGCTAAAGTGTCGAGGTGCACAGGTAGGCTAAGTAGTGGAGAGCTAACAGTGCACTTCCGACAACCAGCCACCAGGGGCCACTGTTCTGCAAAAGCTGTGATAAGATAAGATAAGATAAGATAAGATAAGATAAGATAAAATAATCCTTTATTCGTCCCACGATGGGGAAAATTGCAATATTACAGCAGAAAGAGTAATAATACTTACGTGTAAGGACAATAATACTTTAGTGTAAGGAAATAAATATAGAAAAATATGAATGGAATAAAAACTAGTTTATACAGTGTAAACAATAAAGAAATATGTAAAGTGAATGGATTGCACAGGAACCGTTGTATTGCACAGACAAAATGAATATTGCACATTTAAGAGAGTTAAAGGGATAGTTCACCCAAAAAAATGAAAATTCACTCGTTATCTACTATGCTGATGGAGGGGTGGGTGAAGTATTTAAGTCCACAAAACACTTTTTTATAAATTATAAATGTGAAACAAAGACGTAGATACTTTAATAAGATATTTGATTAGAGCCTCTGAAGTCAGAGGAAGACACTTGGTGCCAGAAACCAAATGTTAAGTTATGTTTAGTTGATCCAGTACCTATCAATCGATTGTTTACTGGCTGTACATCTTGTTCCTAGTTTTAAATTTGCCTATATGCCATGAACTAGAAAGATACAACTCACAACTCACAAAGATCCACCTCTTTTTGAACTCAGATGTGTTTTGATAAAGCAGCACTTCTGGTGTAAATAGCATAAAATAAGGGCATGCACATGGCTTAACTTTTTATATTGACCTCCAGTCACAGTACAGGGACCTTAGCTGCATTATCTGGCTGGAGAGATTTAATACTGTACAGTTTGTGTTCACATTCGAAAAACAGGTTCATTTGTTCCTTTATTGTTGCACCAGTGTACATCACTGCAGCATTTCTAGGAAGATCAGCACTATTCTAAAGAAGTTCTGCTTGCTAACTCTGCTACATCTGTCATCTCTATTAAGACCAGAACTACTGTGGTGAAACAAGACCATAGGGTTGGTGGCTCCATCCCCGGCTGCCGCAGTCTGCACGCTCAAGTGTTCTTGGGTAAGACACTGAAACCACAAATTACCCCTGATGGCTGCTGTCAAGTGTGTGATAGAAAAAGTATAGACGTGCATAACGAATGTGTGTGTGAATGGGTGAGTGTAACTTGTACTGTAAAGCACTTTGAGTTGATTGATGACACCAGAAAAGTGCTTTATAAATACAGTCCATTCAGAACTATATCTTTTATTGTTATTAATGTATGCCTGCTTGTGTCTCTAACCAGGATGTGTGTGGGTGTGAAGTGACACTACACTGCGAGTGCCAAAAGTCTGATCAAAATTAATGCACACACTCACGTGATCTACATACAATGCTGTCTTGTCTGAGAACTAGAAATTCTTTCTGCATTGTTGAGTGTTACTGCAGACACATTGTGTCCTCAAGAATGTGCAAGAAGAATGTTTGTAGTTTCAAAACCACAATATGAAGTATACAAATCAGAACATCAGACACAACAAAAAGGCCTCATGAATAATTATTGCAGCAGGAGTTGCATCATCCTAGCTTGTAATATTGTATGTGTGACTTTCTTGATCAACACAATGGTTCGTTAAAGTGATTCATTCCTTGATGATATGAGAGATTCAACAGCCATATGGAGCCATATAGTTTATTGAGACCTCATATTGTGGTTCACATTTGTGGTTTTCAATAAAACGTCTGCTGGTGTGAAGACCACTGTGTATGCAAAGCCCTTTGACCATTCATTAGATATATCCATAATATCACAGCACTATGATGCCTACTAGTGAGGCTCAAAATGTCCACAAATCATAAGTTTGACTAGTAAGGAAAAATGTTGTCACTAGTGGACATTTTTGGCCACTGGTTACACCAGGGGCTGTTTTTGACCTCACTAGGGTTAGGGGGTAGGCTCAAAAAGCATCACTAGTCACACTAGTAAAAGCCAAAATGTCAAAATTAGTGTGCCACATCTAAATGGAGTGGGTGGGGCCATTGCAAAATCCTGTGTCTGGAATGGTCCGTTCTGTGGTTTTAGTGTGCTAACAAAACTAACCAAGTGGACAGGGGTGAAAACATAACCACATTGGTGGAGGTAATTAAAAACTTTCTAGCCTCTACATTTTGCTCACCTAATATATATATTTATCATTTCTATATATATTTTTTTTGATTATTCAACTCTTAAACCATTTTTACAAATGAGACAGGACACACATGTTGGTAAAGACAGAAAAACTTTATTTATGGTTCTCTTACACAACTCAAACATTACATTTCAACACACTGCAGGATATAAAAATCAAAGCTTTCCCACAGTTAGACAAAAAGCATCTGAGGAAAAGGTGATAGTAAAAGTTTATACCAAAATGATCCAATTGAATGCCCAACCATTTAGTTTTTTTTTTTAATTATAAGGCACATAGGGCAGGATTATGCAGTTAAACGGTAAAAGCCACCAACTTGCATGGACGCACATTTTTCAACAAAGTCCCCGTTGGGATTGAATCAAATACACTTTGGCTTGAATCTGCATCCTTACTAAAATCCATCTATCACTTTTAACACTCTGCTCTGTTTAATTTAAGGCATGCCATTAGCATGCAGGAGTGAAAATACCTCAGACCCAGAATTCACCACAGAAAATCAATAAACATTAAAGAAATCTTATCAAAAAGCATAAACAATTCATGAAAGTCTCTACACAGTGAATAATGAAATCCACATTACAGGACAGTGTCACGTTCTGCATCAAATACTCAGTGAAATCACAGACGCACACTCACTCAAACTCTCTCTCTCACTGTTTTTGAACTCCATCTCTTTTGCGATACCACTTCCTCACCCATCAGCCTCCTCTTGTTGGCCTCCTGTGTAACCCTCAGGATGTCACTCTGTGCGCCTGGGGATGTTTTGTTTCAGTGTGTACTATAGTTGATGACCTGACACAGAACTCATCCTTGACTGACAGACGGAAGCAAATCCCCTACCTGTCACCATAAAAGGTCAAGTTTAAACTCTCTTACTCACTCATGGCATTGTTTGCCTGCAGCAAACTTTGTTGTTTTGTTATTCTGTTGAACTATGACAGGTGGCGGCCAACAGGAGAAGCTGACAGGCCCCGATTCTTACGTCACATGAAGGCAAAGAACATTTACTGATACAGTAAAAAAAAAAAATTCAAAGGTAATCATCATCATATAATTCTACATTTAACAGGATTCTGTCAAAGTGCACAATTGGGGCTCTTAGTTTCAGAAAAAAAACAATATGTAAATACAGGTTAAACAATGAAACCAAAAAAAAATAAAATAGAGTTATGTTCACAGCAATATCTCTACTCTATCAACACCAAATGTTGTAAAAGGTGACTTTTACTGACCATAAGCCACTCCATTGACAATCCTTCTCATTCAGAACTCTGAATTCCCCCCATGAGGTATAGCACTGCTACACACGGCACCTTAGCTGACCAGTAAACACATATCAACACTTACACACCTGGAAGTCTCTATGGTTACCCCGAGTTACATTATTACATGTAGGTGTACAGGTGAGAGGTGCCAGCATCAGAGTTCACTGGAACTCCTTGACAAACGTCCAACACATCCAGACTGAGTCATAAAAGTCACACGTATACATATATACGTACATGCATAACAAATCATAGACTGTATATAAAGATGGAAGACACTTCCCCCCTCTATCCAGACAAGAAGCTAAAATTTGATACAAACGCTGAGCCAGAGTCTGGGTCCATCCTGTCCATGTGTTTGACGATCACTTTGACTTTTTAGTTTGGTCCATATCCCATCCACTAACAAGGAGGAGACAGAGTATATGACCTATACTGCAGCTACCCAGCGGGTGGCGATCGAGATGCTTTGGCTTCACTTTTGGGGAGCCGTCATGTCATCCATCTTTACATTCAGCCTATGTAACAAACACTTATTCTAAACAGTCTTTGAGTTTGATCTACAAAGGCTTCTCACATCTACAAAACCACACACAAGCCCAGTGCACCAATCAACGAACGTTGATAGACACACTAAAGTTACAATTAATACAACAAACATCCAATTATAAAAAAAGTCAAAGCAATGTATAACTTAAAAGTGTAATAAGAATAATGATAAAAAATAAAGTTAAAAAAGTAGATATCAATGTGAGATGGTGACACAGCTGGAGCAGGGCAATGGGAAACACGCACAGAATGTGAAACTAGGCGATAAGCGCAGGGATGTGAGAGACAAAAGGAAACAAGTGGGCAGTGCTAACAATGGCTGTGTTCCAATATGATGGTACAGCCTCCACTCTTTATCTCTTCTCTTAACCCTGGGTAAGAGCAACTTGTATTTATGACGAGTGTTACTGCTGGCGAGCAGCTGGCTGACTGTTCACCACATTTTCAACACGTCATTTTTAGTGTCACGGAAAAGAGATAAAAATTGAGGACAGTACTTTTTTGAATAATCTTTACCAGTGCTGTGATGTGCTGTACTGAGTGCACACATCTGCATTGAGTGCAGTGGTCACAAGGTCAGATGTTTGACCTGACTCCATCTTTCTGTCACTCTCGGCTTTGTATGGAGTTTATTTAACTGTCACTACAAGGCACTGTTTTTGTTCATTAGCACTAAAAAAATAATTTTTTTAAGAATGTTTACAAATATTGTGAGAAAACATTCTGAACTATCACAAGCTTAAGTTTTAAACCATATGCAAAGGGATTCTTCAGCAAATCGGGGGTCAGATGTAAACAAAAGATCTTATTACAATATCTTACTACTAACCTGTGTTTCAAAAATTAAGAACGAATCTCCAAGGTTACATTTTTATTTATACTGTCATAATCTTTTTCTTTTTTTTGAGAATTCAACAAGTTCTCGTGTTTTTCCTGGATTTCTGCAATCAGATTAATTAGATAAATCATGACCAGGTTCCTTTTATCATGTAATATGTGATCCATTTCTCCCCAACCTTGTGCAGTTACTACTAATGCGAGACAAATCTGCCATGTTGATCTAACTCCACTTTATCTCAAGTTCCAGGCAGGTCATTAACATTACCAACCTCTAAGCATTTTCACAGAAGGGCTATTATAACTATTGTGCACAACAATGAAAGATTTACTGCACCACATTGACAACTGCTACATGATGCTGTGAAAAATAACATTAGCTGAAAGGTGTGATAAAATGTGCCTGTTGTAAAAAAAAAAAAAAAAAAGTAGGATGCTGTACATGGGGTAAGCGTGAAGAACATGAATTTCAAAGAGTTAAAGTTGTATAGTTTGTGCTCTCATGTGACAGTGAGTGTGTCGGTGTGTTTATTCATGGTCATTTCTTATGATACTTGTCATTGAAGCGGTGGATGGTGACACAGCCATGGTAAGAGATTGGCCGTGGCATGGCGGCCACTCCTGTGATGATGCCTGACGATGGGTCGTAACACAAGATGGTGTCTGTAGCTTCACCACTTTCCCCTCTGCCGCCAAGGATGAAGATCTTACCATTGCACACTGACATGCCGCAGCTCTCCTGCAGGGAGAGAGACAGAAATTCAAGGTTGTAGGCTGGCAGTGTACAAACCCCTGGATTCTTGCAGGCATGGTCTAATAGTTCATTAGGTGCTCTGTATTTCCATCTAATCTATTACCTGTTTGTTAAAGGTTTGAACCACATGCATCCAGTAGTCCTCTATGGGGTCATAGCAGTATATGGACTTGGTGAGACCACCGGACACATAGATCAGGTTGTTGAGGGACACTGCCGTGATGCAGCGCTTGGCGATGGGGATGTTAGCCCGTAGCAACCAAGAATTTTCCTCTGGATCATAGCACTGAACCTGTGACATACAGTTACATATAATATTAATAAATACTCATATCAATCTTGGACAGGTTAAGATGAGGGTGACGTTCTCTCATCCAGAAGATATGTTAGAGAGACGAGCAGAGATTGTCTTCAAAGCCGTGGGCTTATTTAGTTTGAAAGAAGGGTATAATTATGTGTTATCTGTGAAGCAGTGATATGAGAAGCCATGCAAGTGGCTAATTGGACCCAATAAAGGGGTGTACACAGAAAAGAGAAGGGGCCCCAGGATTGAGCCTTGGGGCACCCCTGTGGGGAGAGGATGGGACCCTATGTCTGCCCATGCCATGACGCATTAGAGAAATAAAAATAATTACTAGATAAATAATCTAGTAATGCTTAATTTTTCATACAATGACTTATTAAAGGTTCAGTGTGTAGAATTAAGAGACATCTAGTGGAGGAGTTGCATGTTGCAGCTGGATACCCCTCACCTCACCCTGCCCTTCCAAACATGAAAGAGAACCTGTGGTAGCCTTCAGTTGTCATAAAAACTCAAAAGGCTTTTCGTTTGTCCAGTCTGGGCTACTGTAAAAAAAACATGGTGGCCTCCATAGAGAGGACCCTCTCCTGATGTAAATATATAGTATTTAAATATAAAGGGTAAATTTTAGGGTAAATAAAACAACAATTCGTACAATTCAGATGAAACAGTAAACAATCGCTGGTATCAATGTTATTGCTTGGCCCTGTAAGGAGACTTCAGAGATAAGAGGCTCAAAGGAAGTGGAGCCACCATGAACTCTATTGTCTTAAGGCCACATCCAGTCAGCCATGCAGCAAGACAAACTTTTATCAAACTGTCTCTCTGCCTGTGGATGTGCAGTCTATAGCCTGCTGAGGCACAAACAAAAACATATCAGCTATTCTACAGAGGAAAACAAAATTCATGTACCAAAGTTGAGTGTCGCCGAATGCCACTTTCTTCCTGTTTACAACCAGCATCACGGCTGTTAAGTCAAAACACAATAGGGATAATCCAGAGTAGTTTGTCATGCTCTGATCACAGAGGTTATCTAAACACAGTATTTATACAGTGGCAGATTTTAGCATGACAAATGATCTAATCTATAAATTCCTCTTATTGCCAAACTCCAAAATGTTAATCTTAATGACTGTTTCAAAGCAGATTAATGTCATCTCATGGAGTAAATAGTTTTCTGTCAGTGACTGATGCAAATTTAAACTTGTGATACAGCAAAATAAAGAAACTGGCATTCAGATAATGACCAGGATATAATGAATTCAGAAAAACGTTCTTCAGGCTATGGATTTTATCACATCAGCTATCGTACAGCTATGTCATTGGCTATCAATCAGTGGTGTTTAACAGGAAAAGATGCCATTCCTGTTTTTCTACTGACGCTCATATCTCCCCAGTCTCCATTAACAAGCTAAAACAAGTTCAGCAATCTAATCTTGGCTACTCTTCAGAACTGCTAGCTTGGCTTACTTTGTTGTTTTTAGTGCCACTAGGAAGAACACAAGTTATATATCCAATAATTTTTTATTTAAAAGATATATATCATGTGAGTATATGAGTTAGATCAGACATGCACATATTGTATGAGGGCAAGAAAAAACACCAGAAAAAACTTGTGTATGATTTTTTTTTTTAATTCCTTGTCCCCAACACATTGAGATTTTGTTCAGACAACCCTGTAATTTGTCTACTTTGATGTTTTTTCACATCCCTTGTGTCTTCAAGGTATAGTAACTGAATACAGGTTATCTGACACAAAAAGCACCTTGTCTGTTATAACTATGTGCTACAAGTGTGTGGTTGGGGCAGCAGCAAACATCTGTTTCCCACCTTGTCTGAGCAAGTTTCGTCATCGGGCCCTCCTCCAATGACAAAGAGCTTGCCGGCACAGCTGGCCACCGCAGGAGAGCTCACCCCCTCTTTCATTGGTGCCACCTCTGTCCAGCGGTTAGAGAAGGAGTCATAGCACTCCACACTGCTCAGGCGGCTCTGGCCATCATAGCCTCCCACGGCATAGACCTGAGGACGAAGACACAAACATACTTCTATTAGAGGAAGGAATGTAATTGCCAGATTAAAACATCTGATATGTGTCCCATTGAGCATTAGAAAAAAATGTTGTATTTACTTGTGATAAAAACATGTTGCGCGCACATAAACACACTCACATTATTAGATATACAAAAGATGTTTGTATTCAAGCTTACTAGTTCATAAATACAATAGTCTCTACGTCAGCATTTAACAAACCAGTCCGTCAGGTGCATTAGAAAGATGACGTACTGCTTCTCAAGAACCACCATTATTCTATTACTTGTTCCTCTTACACTACCTTGCATACCTGCAGGCACTGATGTATTTGCATACCCTGAACTTCAACATTACACTGAGATGCTGTTTTGTCTTGTTATACCTCTGTGTGAGTTTGTTGGGGTCTTCATCACTGACAACAATGCTGTTCATAAATTATTCTCAGCTACTAGTCCGAGATGAGTCCTCTCAGCAGAAAATCATGTTGTGTACTTTTTCATATTAATTTGTTAATTTACAGAATAGTTTAGAGTGTGGATACCCGACCTGAGCCCACATTTTGAAATTATATTCGGTTCGGCCACATTGGCTGGGCTATCTAGTGGATTTTCTATGCCGCAATGTCCATTACCGGGGAAATCGTCGTGCTCGGCTCACACACAAAGGACAGAATGCCTGGCAGATTTGTGATGGGCTTTCTTCTCTTGAGCTCAGGTTTTTCCGAAAAAATAACAGAAAATTATCATTCAATCAATCAATCAAACTTATTTGTAAAGCCCATATACACAAATCACAATTTGTCTCATAGGGTTTGAACAAGGTGTGACATCCTCTGCCCTTAACCCTCAACCCTCAACAAGAGTAAGGGGGAGAAAAAGGGGGAAAAGAATGTAGAAACCTCAGAGAGCCATATGTGACGGATTGTGGCCCATATATGGCACCTTTAGAATTTGGTAATAAAATGGTGATAAAATGTCATTTCAGAAACCTCACTCGCATCTAAAGCATCGCAAACTGGAGAACTGTGTTGGCTAAAGATATGCACTCTAATAAGTGTCCTGTGATTATACATACTACCCTCCTGGAGCACCAGGAATGTCAAAATGAGAAAAGTGGGAACAAGAGGCACGAAGAGAAGAGAGAAAAAGGAGAAAATTTAACGGTGAAAGGCAGAGATTTATTGCAAAGTCCTATTTCCTCAATAACATACAGGAGATCACGTGTCAATGGGCAGCATTGCTGGTTTCAATCATAACACTGCTCATCAACAGGTTTGTCTTATGCAACAGATCACCTTCAGGCTGTTCCTGTCTTTCCACAAAATGTGAAGCATAAACAAATGTAGAGGAGAGATGAGAGGGGGAGGGGGCGGAGAAAAGAGAGAGAAACAAAGACAGAGACAGTTGGAGGGAGGGAGGAAGGAAGGGAGGAAGGAGGAACAAAAAGACAGAAGTGGCACATGGATATTTGCACTCAACACCTGGACTCACTGAAAGCACTACCGCCTTTTTTAACTGAAAAAGTTATACAGGGGAAAAACACCATCATGAACTTGTTGACTAACATCTCGGACTGTGGTTCAAAATCTGTGTTAGTTGTGTGCGTCTACATGTGTTTTCAGTGACAACAAGACAGCAATATTACCCACATTTGGTGGAGAAAATTCACAGGATACAACTATGGGCACTAGATCAGTTTCTTTTTGGCCTCACCACTCTACACACACACTACGATAAAACACTGCACGTGGTTCTATTACACCATGAAAGTGTTAATCAGTATAGGAGCATTTCACATTAGCTCGATGCTGGAAGCACATGCTCTGTATCAAACTGAGGTATGTGGCCGTCACATAAACACTGAGCCGAGCAAGTTTCATGACTCTCTGCAGACTGACACTCAACAAGCAAATGCATGGCTAATTTTATGAGCACGTTTAAACACTGACCACAGTTAAATGATTAACAGTTTCCTTAGACACAAGAGACTGAGTGACTTCAGGGGAAGGAGAACAGAGCAAAAGAGAGAGGGACAGAGAGAGAGAGAGAGAGAGACAAAGAGACAAAGAGAGAGCGAGACAGAGTGAAACAATATGATAGATGAGAACAGCCGTTACCAGAGGAGAGGAAAACAAGTGGTGACCTATTTTTGCTTTTACTCGATGGAAACAAGACCAGTTCAACAGGACATCACAGAACATAGGACACAGAGAAGTGTGTGTTCTTGTGCTTATACACTTATATTCTTATACCCACTGTGCAGGTTTAGACAAGGAGTAAATTAATCAATGCAGTTAATCAAAGGTCAGCACAAAGTACACCGTGGTGAGCGTGCAGGCATACATTATAGAGGCTTGTTTACAACACATGCTGCTTGAGAAACAGTTTTGCACTTCAAACGGGGGAAATTACAGAGGGAAAGAGGAAATGACAGGCTCCAAATTCCAGAGGAGAAGATGGAGGAAACTGAATTCTGAAGAAAAATGGTCCTAAAGAGATACTGTAGTTTTTTTTAAATAAAATGGGCCAAATATAACCTGGAATGAAACAATAACAAGACAAATTCACTGGAAAGAAGAAACAAGAGACAATGAAATACCGCAGACAACAGGGTTCTGATGGACGATGACAAAACAATGAGGACAAAAGAGAAGAGGAAACCACATGTGGTCACAAGAGCATCTCCTGGGATTTAACATCACCACAGAATGCAGTTTTCCACAAACTATAGGATGTGTGTGTATGTGAATATATATGGTGAGAGGACTATATACTGTATATATCACTGTTTGTTTATTTCCTCCTGTTTATTACCTGGTTTATTATTTACCACCTCCACCAAGGAGGTTATCTTTTGTTTGTTCGTCTGTAATTTAGCAGCACTGGACGGACGTCCATGAAACCTGGTGGAAGGATGTGTCGGGGATGAACCCAATGACATTTGGTGTTGATTCAGAAAACAAGACAGAGCCTATTTTCACTGACTTCCCAGGGAATGATTCATGGATCTTGATAAATTAAAGAATCGGGCATGTTTCAGTAACTGATATCTTTAAGTGTGTACAATTTGGTGCAGCTTGATTAACTTTAAGGGGACTCCCGGGCCTTGGCAGAGGTATTCTAGTGTTTTGTGTGACACTTGCTATGACACTTCAGCTCCTAATTTGGAGGCCTTGGACTTGAGTATAAAAATACAGTATGTGTTTATGGAACAACTGACCAAAAACATCTACTTTGCCATCTTATTTCATCATCAAATCCTTTCAGCATGGGAGTTCAGCCAGTTGGCTTCCTCTATAGGGAAGTTGAATGGCAGCAGCCGAGTCAGTCAGAGTTGTTTTCACCATACATTGATACATGACTCACTTTGGAGTTAGTTACTGACTTATATAGCCCCAGTGTGGCAGCTGATTTCCTCACTGTTGTGGAAAACCAGTGTCTAGTTTGATCGCTGATCATGTGTTTGTTGTTTCGTGGTGAGGCAACAAAGCATTTTGGGTGTTGCTTTAAAGCCACAGAAAATCCAGTGCAGATTGGCCTCAAGTAGATATCGAAAAACAGAAAAGTGGTATGTTTGTCCTCCTGAGTCAAGCCCTTTCCGACCAAGAAAATACAGCACTATTTAAGCCCATAGCTAACCAGGAATCCCTGTATTTTTGTCCATGTATACAAGCGTGATCACGTGTATACATGACTAAACTTGGCTGCGAGTGGTATGTGTCATCTCTATTGTGCTGTGCCTGCTTTAACCAAGACAATCACTGGCCTCTCCTCTTTTACGCAACACTAATAACAGATAATTACACTTGGGGTACTTTTAGTGAAGTAAACATGCTTTTGTATCACAAGGGGTCCACATTTGTTTTGCATCATGATGGTCGTTAGAATATGCTACGAATGCAAATGTTACGCAATAAAGACAAACTTGAATGTCGAGTTGAGGAAGATTTTAAAATGTGGCAACAAACATTTTATAGGAATATAGTTATTTTTCCCTGTGTGCAGCATTACACTGGGACATTGGGCAGCCTTGTACTGTTTACATTTACAGAGTATGCATGCTAAATTACGCCGGTGCATGCACACCCGCTGTGTGTTTACAGACTTATCAGGAGTTACAATCGCTATGTATGACCACACCAGGCTTAAGTGATTAAGCAGAGACACATGAAGCACGATACGGTTCTTTACTTGGTAAAGTATGAGGTGCTGGTACACATCCATTTAACTCCCACTGCCCTCGAACAAGAATGTCCACCTCTGTGCTGCAAACTGGAAATAGTACTGCGCGGAAATATAAACAGTGATCGAGGATTAACGAACAAACAAATCCACACTAAAATAAATCAGTCATTCCTCATTAGAGTGGGCCCTCATCAAGCAACATAAGAGATGTACTTTAAGCAGAAAGGAGGCTGTAGTCAAATTTAACTGGGATTCTGCTGCTGCTGAGTAACTAATCTGAAACTAGATCCTTAATCTCAATCATCACTCAGTGTGTAAAGCCTTTGGTATGTTTCAGGAGAAATTCCTTTGAGCGTGCAGGATAAGAGAATGCCAGTGGGCTGACGCATATGATTGTGAAAGGTATGACTTAAAAGAAAGGTTCCAAGGAAAATTCCAGTCCAGCAGAACGGATCATTTTCTCAAAGTGTAAATCACAGCCCCCTTTGCACTTCACCTGGGATAAGTAAACACCAGGTAATAAAGAGAATATGAAACACTCCAATTTTATATTTCTCAAAGTAACATGATCACTTTGTCGTCACAGAGGAGCAACTATATGAGGTAAATGAAAAATGTTACCATGATTCCTTTTGGGTATGCGAGAGGGCAGAAAAATGTATGCAGTTCCTGCATCAGATGCAATCTGTTCTATGGTGGGGGTTGTCATTCCCCCTAAAGCAGAGGCATAGATCTTGGGACTCCCTCCAGTCCTTACCTTGCCCAGGAGGACACACATCTTGTGTCTCCAGCGGCCTTTGTTAAGAGAAGCCACTCTGATCCAGAGGTTGAGCTGCGAGTTGTACATCCACACATCCCTGCCGTTGATACGACCACCTAAAAACACCAAAAAACACAAAGATGGCACACGACTGTCAATATTTGAGATTTGAGCTCAGTTAGAATAGACAGAGTTACGCAAAAACTACAGGTCAGATTATTACAATAATTGGTGGAAGGAGACAGTATGAGTCAGGGAAGAACCTATTCAATGTGGATCTGAATAAATGGGGAGACCCAGAAATTTAGTTTCACTTGACATGTCAGATTGGGCATCGGCCTTGGCAGGGGCACCCTTCTAGTTCTTTTGTCTGATCTATTTCATTTTTTCTTTATCTATTTTCTCTTTGTAATGCCATTTGATTATCATTAAGGCACACCCCTATACCCTTATTTGGCAAGTTAAGTTTTCTATTTTGTATTGTATTTGTTCATTCGGTTTTACTGTTTTCCTATTAGATTGTTCTTGATATGGACCCTGATATAGTCCAGTAAAAGTATTTTTTTTAATTTTTTTTATACCCAGTTGGTCTTGGTGGACAGCCAGCTTTGGATTGTGAGTTTACATCTCTCTCTCTCACACACGCACACACACGGCATCACGTTTCATGATGTAGGCACAGGTGTTAACCATCAAAATAACCATCAGACACCATCATTCATTGCATAATCAGGATCTTTGGCAGTGAACAGATCTAGAGCATAATTAAATCTACTACATTATGGCCGAGTACCTGTTCTGTTGTCTCAGGACAAACAGAGCGTGCTATGAGATGTTCTAAAGAAAAACAACAGGACATTTTTTTCACAAGCCCGGACACGCGCACCCTTTTAGCTAAATAACCCCCCCCCCCCCTCCATGGCCATCACCAAACACACACCTGTCTGTTGATTCAGCTCTGAACTGCAGAAAAAAAACCTGCCCTTGTAACACAAGTAACGGCCAAAAGGAGATCAAATGTAGGTCAACTGGGGAAACATTATCACTCCAACAATATTTTTATGAACCAGGTTTATTGCCTCAGGGCTCTTTAAACTGGTAGCAGTTGTCTGATGGCTTTTGTCCAACAAGAAACTCTGGAGAAGTATACTTCTGAGCTAGTGTGTAGCATGGGTACACAACTCGAGCACACAAACAGAAAGGTCAGTGACAATCTGTGTTATTTCACACCAGGACTTAAATTGATCACATGGTGGTGATATCTCTTAATGAGATACAGATACCCGATTGTTCTCCTGAAACTAAAATAACACAAAATGTCAGTCCGTGACATTTTGCTGTGATGAAGACACAAATGTGGGTGGTTCTGTGCAGCAATGAAAGACATAAAGAAAACTTGCCAGTGTAAACAAAGGTGTCTAGACCTCATTTCCATACACATACAGACAAAGTGTTTTTTCCCCTCATACTGTAAGATAGTTGACAGATACCCCCCCCCCCAAAAAAAACACCTCCATGTCTACCACATATGTTTTGTGTGTGTGTGTTCAGTCATCTTAAATTACACAGTAGAACACAGACTGAGAGGAGGCAAGAGAAGGACGTTTGTCGCTAAGCGTGTGCGCTCAGTAATCTGCTGGGAAGTGAAAGAGGCAGACAGTCTGCTGCCCTTGAGGCTTCTGTTTGTAGAGATTTGCATAAGGAAACTGTCTGATGGAAGATGTACAGCTTCAAAGACCAATTTGTGGACGTAGACAGCTTGTCAGTAGACAGGTTTTTTTCTCAACAACTTAAACTTCCATTCAGATGGGGACTTTGGGAGGCCCCGCTGTAATTTCTGTGACAGCTTTTGATAATGATCTGGTTCAGTATGTTAAGAGAATTCCTGACGTTCATGCAGGCATCGAGAATACTTGTCAGAGTCTGAGTACATGTGTTTCACTACTCATGAGCTGATAACACATGGTACAAAATTACTCTAAGTCCTACAGTGGTGTCACACAGCAGAGAGACATTTATTTCCCGTCGGTACATATTTCATCTTGTGGGATCAGATCATAACTGAGATGCTGCTGACTGTAATCTCAAGCACTCCTGGACTCAAAGGCATTTCCGTGGCTAATCCAGTAAACACACTCTGGATCCAACAAAGTGGCTCAGTGAAGTGCTACAGATGAAAAGTGGCCAAAGACGCTGTCCAGAAGAAAAAGGCTTTAGAAGATTTCTATACCCAACTGAGCCACATCCCTCTGTAGGACCACAGCTAACTGCAGCTGTGCTCGAGGCCAGAGGATCGGCGAGGTATTTGCACCAGTTCCCACTGAGAGGAGAGGGCGGACAGACAGACAGGAAGCATGGAGGCATGTGTGGGGATATAAGAAGATCAAAATTGAGCTGAGAAAATGTTTTTTATGCAGATTCAATGTAGACAGGGCAGACAAAGAAGGAAAATGGGTCAATGAAGATGATAATACAGTATAAAGTAGTTAGACAGAGAGATGTGGAGGGAGGGGTATGTTG
This sequence comes from Verasper variegatus, assembly GCA_026259375.1. Lineage (NCBI taxonomy): Eukaryota > Metazoa > Chordata > Actinopteri > Pleuronectiformes > Pleuronectidae > Verasper > Verasper variegatus. The sequence continues at coordinate 11,374,713 of CM048053.1, read as the reverse complement.
ACTTTTCCAGGCAGTGCTTGCAGGCAGACTGATAGCACACACATGAGGACTGTGAGTCACTGTGCACAGTGAGAGCACATGAAAAAGCATCGCACACTCTCCGCTGAGGGAAGGAACATTCTTTTTCACCTATATTCTCATCCACCCTCCCTATAGGTTTCAACTTTCTTCAAGTAGTGTCATGCAGTTCATATGAAGCATGTCTGAGCATGAGCAATCCAATCAGGCACATTTTGAACTCAATGTAAGGTGATCTCCCATGCTCTCAATCCAACAACCTGACAAAACTGCCTCTTGTCCACAGCACATATTCAAAACAATGTTGGAGTTGGCAACTACCATTACCCTGACCTCATTAGTTAAAATGAATGATGTAGTAATAATAATGTTTTGTTCATTTTACGTGGGTTTTTTTCTAGTTCTAGAAACGCCATGGCTTTGCCAAGAGGCCCTGAGACCTAGTTTTACACCACAGCATATTGGCTGAAGGCTCAAACTGAAAACCGTTGTTGGGTTTTGGCACAAAGAGGATCCTAGAAAGCTGCTGAATAGATGTAAAAGGTTGTGAACTTGATGATTGGCCAACAGGAAGGGCAGAGGACTGAGCGAGCCAATGACAGTCGCTCTCAGCGCTGAGCCTGGAGAGTGCATCCAGATGTTGCTCTCATATTTTCCTTCATCTCAAGCTCAACATGGCTGTTAAAGCTAACACAGGGCAAAAAGCCACCAAGGCCTTTCCTACCACTCCACAGTGAGTTCAAATGGCGTGTGAAGCACAGACACACACTGACCATGGCCCTTCAGTGGAATTGTTTTGGGGATATAAAGCAATTAATTAATACTTAGGGAAACTGGACTTTATAACAACAAAGAATATCAGATTGTAAGCACAGAAGAAGTAGGTGCATAGTAATGGGTACCAGGGGTTGTACATCAGAGTTAAGTTTGTGTTATTGAATTCATTTGTGACAAATGTGGAACTTACCGGACACCAGAATATCGTTGCGGAGGGCACAGACAGCGTACTCTGACTTGGTAAACTCAGGGAGTTTGGCCAGTGACTTCCACTCTCCTGTGACTGGATCATAGCATTCAGTGTACGGCAGGTTGAAGCCCCCTATCCTCTCGCAGCCACCCTACCACCACGATCACCTCAGAGAAGCCAGTCGACCTGTACAGATGAAAGTGGGGGTGAGGAGGTTGGACAGAGGAATAGAAACACATTCCTGTCACTATACAGTATTTTGTATTTTTCTTTATTCGTATTCAGGGTGATGTTTTGTGTCTTCTCATGTACCGTACTGTATTCTGTTCTTTGTCATGCACCAGCGAGAGATACACATTCATTAAATCTTGAATCTTTAAAAGGGGCTGTGTGAGGTGACACAAAACAGACTTGGGAGCTCAATTTCCATGATCACAATTCTTTCCTATTTGGCTGCTTGTCACATGCCGAGAGTATGACCACATTTCCTACAGGCAGCTAATTAACTGCAGCTTCATTCTGAAACCCTGACACCACATAGAGGCTACAAGCTGTTTATCTGTGTATAGCTCCCACACATACAGTGAAAATAAGCTCCCACTCATTAACAGTTTATATATATTTATATGCATGGGTTTACTGTCTAGCCCAGGAGCGATTCAGCTTTATCTGTGTGTTCACGTTATGTGTGTGTGAGTGATTAATTAGAGTCTCTGGGCTTCCCATGAGAAGAGAGAAGCACAGGTGTGGACTGAGAAAGAAGAGAATCAGGCATCTGTTTTGAGCAGAGAGGTTTGGGCCCTCGGGGCAAACAAAGCCGACAGTGCGGGAACTGAGCTTGCTGAACTGAACAGATCACACAATAAACCTGAAATACACGGCACACATCCTTGATATATGACAACTGGCACCGGCTCCACTTTAACCCTTGCAGCAGGTCCAACACACAAAGGCAGCTGCGCGACCGTTTGTTGCCGTGGCACAGCAGGCGACCAGATGGTGTAATTTGTCTCTCATTCATAGCAGTTTCAGTCAGCGGCAACCTTTGTTCGTTATCAAATATCACATTGTAACAGCCAACTGGACTCTCTACAAACAAAAAAACATAAAAGACCACATTCTATAGTAGAGTGTACAGAACTGGATTAATAGCTACATTAGCATCTTTCTTTGTTAATTGTATTTTCACCATTTCCAATATGCATTATGTTTCGTAAAGATACGTTTTCATATCAGAGAGCAGATTCACGGACACTAATGTAGAACTGATAAACTTGTCTGACTGATATATCAGACAAATCAGCATAGTTGAGTCTTGTGGCAGCACATGATAACAAGACTCAACTTTTCATCTCGTTTTTTTTTTTATTTCCACGAACCTGTCTGTGTACGAACATGCCCTGCCTCCCTCATTATAATTTCCATTTAAATAAAGGGCAAAAAAAACAAAACATTCAATGACACATTTGTTTGTTCAGCACAATAATTCTCTCTTTCTCTCTCTCTCTCTCTCTCTCTCTCTCACACACACACTCGCACAAAGACTTACAACAACAGTGGCAGAAGGAGCACAAAGTTCATGCGCAGTCATTCATGTGACCTCATCGAGCATATGCTTTACGCATTTAGTCACACTAACAAGTAATGGCACCAACACAGAACAAAGATTTATGATAACAATCTAGAACAGATGATCTTCCCTCTGGCTCACTCATAACTAGTAAAGCGACATTTCAGTTACCTGCGTGGACAAGTTCTGGGTGACATCATCTCATTTCCTAGCACATGGTAGCGCCTGGCCTCATGGAGGAGCTGGTAGCACTCTGGAGCGTTCTGGATAAGCTGATCTCCCTCAACCTGTCTGGACAAAATAGTTGGGGTGCATAAGCGGGAGGCGCACATGGTGCAGCAGGGCCTTCAGCATGGGCTTCCTGTGCTCCACGCTGTGGTACACCCATCGCATCACGGCCTCGAACACGACCTCCTCCTTACCGATGGACAGCTCATCGCTGGCAATGTGCTCTTCCAGCTCCTCTTTGCGCAGGTCGAGGAACTCCTCGTGCTGAGCTACCTCTGAGAAGTTGGCCAGGGTGTAACTGCGGCAGCGGCTGGCCAACTGCTTCAGGGCATGAGCATCTGCGAATTGCTGGATGCCCAGACAGTTGCACGGGTCCAACTGGTCCTCCAGGAACTTTGCACAGGCATCGCGCAGTGTGGTGATCTGGAAGAGGCTGGAGGTCTCGAAGAGGAACTGGACATTCTCAGTGGTGATCTTGGCGCGGCCAGTATATACATAGGTGAGGAAGGAGTCCATCGCCTCGGCCAGGATGCCATTGATCTCCACCAGCATCTCGCGGCTCTCGCGGTGATCGTTGCAGAACATAGCTCTGAAGTAGGAGGAGCATGCGGAGAGCACAGCACGATGGCAGGGGAACTCGCGGCCCTGCACGCTGATGACCACATCAGTGAACATGCGGCAGTCGCGAAACTCATTGAACACCTGCAGGATGCCGTCTGAGTGGGATGCGCCAGAGCAGAAGTCCAAGACATCGTGGCTGGCTAGAGTCTTGGAATCAACCTCAAAGACCTGAACAAACAACAACATGTATAAAGATTAGCAAACATATGTGACTTAAACGACAGAAGGCGATAGAAATCTTTTGTTTCACAGCACCTTGCGTTTGACAGCTGGTGAATCTCTGATCCCTGGCTCCTCCCTGATCATCCTTCTGCCCAGAATCAACACCATGGCTGCCAACTTCAACGTAGACCTTCTCTCAACTTTAAGATGACCTGAGGGCGAAGAAAGAAAATACAGTACATGCTTCCATAAAATATCACTTCAAATGATCGACTTTGGATGTTGTTGTAGGGGACAGCCAGGAAACGTCACACATTTATAAATGCTAATCGGATCATCGTAAAATCAAATTGAAAACATTCATTGCATGTAAACAAAGCTCTCATGGAACAATAACAAAAAGCCTGTGTACAAAATTTGGTGAAGACATGAGTCCCAACTATTTTTCTGCTGCCCGTGGGGGGTGATGCAAAAATTACTAAGAAAACCGTTTCAAGGAATGAAATCTGAGCTGCGCAGAAAAACTGTGGGACATCGCTGCTGGGGAACAATCGTGCCTCGGATGACAATGGTCGAAGATGGTTGAGGAGCCACAGGCGGGAAAGAGGCTGAGCAGCGGTTGGGAGGGTTGGCCTACATGTCAGTCAGGTTTGTTTTGAAGAAGCGTGGGGGCAGGGAAGCTATTAGGCACTACATAATAAGCGATTGAAAAACAAGTGCCAAGTTGAAGCCACTGATAACCTTCCGTGATGCTTTCCATGGAGATGTTACAACACCTGTTTGTTTAAAAGAAGTTTCTTATAGCAACCAACCAAGGTGCTCCATGAATTACAGAGAAAAAAATGTGTGCATGTTTCAGGACATATTATTCTCCAGTTCTTGCAAACATTCGATCAAAACATTACAATCTCTTATCTATGGCCACGCTGCCTGTGGTATAGTTGGCAGCAGGTTTCGGCCTTTGCTCCTGTAAGGTCATTTATCTTTAGGTTATTTTTAATACTCTGCAGACTCAGACTGTTCATGTGCTTTAATTGCCAGCAGCAGCAGCTCGTCAAAGTCAAGTTAGACAAGAGGACAGGTTCAGCAGGTGGTGTCTGACGCATCAGAGATTTACTTTGTGAGTAATATTCACCGAGGAGGACTCAGAAATACAAAACAAATAAGGCAGAGTGACGTTGAGCTGATTGTTTTGTGTCATGCTATAACTTTGTTGTGATGTGCTGTTACACAGGTTAAAAATAGTTACATAGTTAAAGCTTCAAATGGACACAACAAAATAACACAACATATAATGACAATAATAATAATAGTAATAATAATAACTATGATTTAATTGGGTCATTTATTTGTTATCTTATTGTGTGCTGTTGTACTTAAAAAGTCACAAAAATAATCTAATAATAATAATATATATATAATATGCGATTTTAGTATTATATTTAGCATCATTAAAGTGTCAATTAGATTGTGTCATTCACGTTTTAACTGTCTTATTGTGCGCTGTTATGCAAGTTCAAACAAACAAAGTTCTACTGAAACTGACAAAGACTTACAGCAAACATTATACAACATTTTTGCAGATGATTTTATTACTAGCCTGTTTTATTTTTGCTCCCATTTTAGAGCACTTTGGGATGTGAAAAGTGAAAAATCAAACTTGTGTAATGGTGATAATAATAATAATAAATAATAATAATAATGTTATTATTGCCATTTTAAAAACATCATAGCTTTTAAATATGTCATTTTAGGTATCAGTTATATACAGTTAAGTATTCTATAATAATATCTAAGTATAAGTACGCAGGAGGTAACCACACTGTGAGCTTGTGTTTACCAGACAAAGGAGACTTGCCTCTTGCTGACCGTTAACCCTTAACAACAACAACAGGGGACTGAACTCTTTGACTCACAACTTCAGCACGAAGTAACCGTAGATTCACAAACTTTAACTACGTACTTTACTGCGAATACAAAGTGTTTACCTTGAGCAGAAGTTTCCTCTTGGCGCGTCTTCTTCAGTCACAAGTGAAGGATGAAGAAAAAAACAACAACAAAAAGTCTGGGGGGGGAAAAAAAATCTAATGTCTCGTGTAAAGTTTGACCAGTGTCTTTGACAACGCTCGAGCAGTCATGAGAAAGACATTGTGCGGTTGCACGGCGGGGACATTTTGACTTTCAGCCGGCGACAGCAGCATAAGACCTCTAATAACTAACTGTAAACACTGAGGCCATTTATACTTGTCAGGAGGAAAAACACATCCAGCCCTCTGCTGCGGCCCAGCTGCGCGGCCGCGATGCATCGCGGGTAACGGAGTTCGAATGAGAGCGCCGCCTGTTAGTTTTACTCATTCAGAAACTACACGACCCAGATGCCCGCGGTTCTCCACGTGGCTCTCCTTTGTTTGCAAACAAACTGGAGTTTAGGTGGGGGACAAAGTTTTCATAACGAGAAGGGACAGCGGTGAAACCACACAACGCGAAAATAAAACCACTTGTACACGACAGTTTATACAACAACAATAAACCAGAACGACTGGAAAACGTCACTGAATTCAGTTTTAGATGTGTATAAAATACATGTTTTATTAACACGGCTTTCCCAAGTTTTTATATAGACAATCACTAGTATGTCTCTATATAAACACAAAACGTCTACTATGAATGTATACAAGCAACACAAATAAGTTTAATGTGAGTGTGAGGACATGTGAAAACAGGATGAAACGCAGTGTTTTGATTTGGTGAGGAGACAGGAGGAGCTTAGCTGAGAGAAAGCATGTCACAACTTCCTTACCCTGTTGCAAAATGTTTCTCAGAGCTCCCAGCCAAGTTCCCTGAAATGGTCCACAACACTTACCAATGACCCGGGTTACACTGTTTGGAAGCACGTGGTGATAGTACAGGAGAGGGGGGGGGGGGGGGGGGGTCTGTGCCACTCACACACACACACACACACACACACACTTCGCTCACTGACTGCTACATGCACAACAGGGAAAATGTGTGCACACACATTCACGATCGAGAGAGAGACGATGATCAGGAACACACAGTGCTTTTATTGCATTGTATTTTAGGACACGGTGTGCGACTGTAAATATGTTCGTATCCACCAACCAATCACTTGTATCTGTAAAGCACATTTAATACAGAGATCAAGATAAGATAAGAAGTCCTTTATTATTTCCGCATTTTTGAAATTTGCAATGTTACAGCAGCAGAAGACATCACATAAATAACACACAGTACCTGGGTGAAGGAATATAAAGACATATAAATGTGATTAAACCGGTATATACAGTGTAAAGAAATATATAATATGTGTCAGAATATGTACAGTAAATGGATTGAGCATAATGGTTCATATTGCACAGAATTTATTTTACAAATGAGTATAGTACCTCAGTACAGTGAATAGTACAGTGAATATTGCAATAATATCCTACTCTGTCCCACCACCTCCACTGGGTCACTCGACTCATAACCTAAATATAGAAACTATTAAACAAATGAGAAAGAAAACACGTATAGATACTCCAGACAAATAACATTCCAGCCAACCATCCAGCAAATATGCACATAAATGAAGTACAATATTCCCAGTACAGCATTTACACACACTTAGTTTATACTAACTAAGCCTGACAGAAAATAAATGTTTCAGTTTGCTTTTGAAAGAAGATGAGGTTGCAGCAGATCTCAGGTCATCAGGCCGTGTGGTTCCAATTTCAGTTGAATAAAGAGCAAAGTCAACGCTGGTCTTTCTGTGCTTTAGTTCAACACCTGCAGAGAGACACACAAACACATTTAGAGATGTGAGAGTGAGCACATAGGAAAAGGGAATATCTTTGTTTTATACCGTCTGCTGAGTTCATATTATCTCATACTAAACACTCGCTGAGTTAAATGCTGCCTTCTCCTTGAGGCTAGGTCCCAGTAATTCATCAGGATACATGGGATCTATACATTTCTATTTCAGCTGTTTTTTTTCCGGAGAGCAGGTGAGGAGACACGTGCTTTATGACCTGAGGGATCTGGCTGGGCTGTAGTCACGAGCAGGTCAGAAATGTATCTGGGAGCCAAACCATTTAGGGCCTTATAAAACTTTAAAATCACTTCTATAATGAACCAGCGGCCAGGAAAGGTTTTCACTACAGGAAACATGTTCTATTGTTTAGCTCCACTTGCCACCCGGGCTGCAGCATCGTTGATGAGCTAGAACCTGTTTATTGTTATTTGGTAAGATCTGTAAAAAGTGCATTACATTAATCTTACCTCTTTGGTCAAACAGGTACAGTGAGAGGACTTCAGTGAAACAACGGGCACATCCTCAATTTGAGACACTGGACAATACATCAGCAGCCAAACCAAAATGAGGAAACAGAGAAAAGATGAGGAACTTTTGAACAAACTGCAAAATGAATGATGTTTTGGTCCTCCAGGAACCTGGCTGAGCAAGTTCCCCAGAACTACACAGTGTAATTAGAGACAACCATGAGGAAGATTACCCTCGTTGGCAAGAGCAAACATGTCCACAGAGATCAGGCAAATCAGTCAGAACAATACAGAAATAAATCTGATGTGTATTATTATTATTACCTCTGCCAAGGGGGTTATGTTTTCACCACTATTCATATGTTGGCTAGCAGGATTACACACACAACAACTTGGTGGAAGGATCATGGGACTATGGGTGAAGAAAAAACGAATTACATTTTGGCATGGATGCGGACAAACGGGCAGTTACAAGAATTCTTTCTTTTTTTATCATTTTTCTTTAATACTGAATTAATTGTTAGTATTTATAATTAGACAGTTTACAATGAGCAGTGAGGCCAGCGTTTGATGTTTGTAACATTACAAATGGTTGAATAACAAACCCCAGTTCCCAAAATGTTCATTCTATTTCCTTGTTTTCATGCCTAAGGTAAAATAGGACATTATATTGTGTGATAGATGTTTTTTCTCTGAGAGCGAGTGGTGTAGAGCATAAGAAACACACACTCCCTGCTAACGAACACAATATTAAAGGTTTTATCACCACTGTGTTAATGTCAGATCAGCTATTTACATTCAAAATAGGTCTGAGATTCAAAATTTTATATGGACTTGTTATGATAGGATTCTTGAGCTAAGATAAGCTCAAGAATTAGTTTCTTCCTTCTTTTTTTTAATTCTTTTTCTAATTTTTTACAAAAGTCAAGCACATTCATGGGATTGATATTCATGAGTGTGTGCAATTTGATGCTGATCCAAATTCTCAGTAGCAGTTTGTACATCTGCTCCACCTGCAGATGTAAAAATGAACTGAGGGTTGGGGGACATAGGAACGTGGAGCAAGGCAACACGCTTCTCTTGTGTTTGCTGTAGGAAAGAGCAGTGACGCAGCCCAGTGGACAGAAGAATGTGTTGACCTGTTGCACCAGTTACACCGAGACACAGAGAAACATCAGTCCTTTCAGCCCCGGTGACTCATGTCTACATTCACCACACCTTCCTAAATAAGGGAAGTCCCTCCTTCCTCTCCGTCACCTGCCAAGTCAATTAAACATTTGCCAATGATGGAGATCCCCTTTTAGAACACGAGGCTTTTAAAACAAGTGGAGTTAAGTGCTTTGTTACTGCAGCAATAAAACGGAGGCCGAGTGGCTTTAACATTACATAATGATAGGAATACATATTTGGTTTGTATAATTACCTCCGCCAAGGAGGTTGTGTTTTCGCCTGCGTATGTTTGTCGGCAGGATTATGCAAAAACTACTCAAACAAATTCCATATTCTGTAAAGGGTTGACCCAAGGAAGGAGCCATTCAATTTTGGGGTGGATCCAGCTCAGAAGGAGGATCCAGGACTTTTCTCAATTTCTCAGAGAATTATTAATAGACCTTGTTATTAGGACACTGGTGAATGTGTGTAATTTGGTGCAGATCCAAAATAAAAATCTGAATGTAGTGAATTTAAATGTGGTTTCATGTTGGGCCTTGATGGAGGATTGTGCTCTGCTGAGTGACACTGGTATATTTTCAAAAAACTAGCAATATCAACTTATTTTTATTTGGCCCAACACAGCAGTAAAAGAAGTGCCAATCACAAACAAAAAGATTCATGACTCTTAAACACATGATAGGTTGAAAATTTAGCTGGCAGGGATTTACTGATGCACGTTTCATTGTATGTATTATCTAAAACTAAAGAAAGACAAGAATGACAACTAATTACTTTATAAAGACAATAACTGGGCAAGGCAACAACGAGGTCATGCTGAGAATTTCGAACTTGATATGACCTGAAGATGAGTTTAATATTAGTTTTTTCTATAATTGCATTTCAATAACTTGTGGATATTAGTCACTAATTTTAAGTTTGACTGTTTTAGGTAAACAAAATGATAACTGAGATCAAATTTAGGCTAGTCAGAAAACATTAGGGTGGTGGGGCCATACTGAGAAATCCTGGGTAATGTCATTGCAGGTATATCTTTGTTTGTTGGAGGGATACTTTGGTAATTGTAATGCCATTGTAGAAATGTGATAACAGTCCTGATGAGTCATTCATGATGCTGAGTTCTGGCTGAGTCCCCTGTGTCGATGCAGCAGCTGCATCAGAGTGTCAGAGATCTCCCTGTACCTCAGCCCATAGAGGTACGGAGCAAACGCTCTGGGCAGCAACATGAAAACACACATGTTGACTGTGCTGATCCACACACGAACATCTTGACTAATGTCCTTCCTCTGGAACAGGAAGAGCTCCAGGATGAAGACAAAGCCGGGGGCGAAGTAGAGCAGGAGCAGAACCCCGTGGGCCAGCAGGGTGACCCGCGCCCTGGAGAAGCGACTCTGCCAGATGCCATGGGTCCTTGTTACCATGTAGAGTCGAATGTAGCAGTAAAAAATGAGCAAAGCACAGAAGAGCGCGGCAACAAAGAAGTAGATGTGGATCGCTACCACGTTCTGGACCTGAATGAGACCCAGAGAGATGAGAACTAGACAAACAGCCATCTCCTCATGGGAATTTCCCCTCCCCACCTCCATCACGATCACCAGGGTGAATGGGTACACGGCTGCCAGAACCCACACCCCCACCAGTATGCGGTGGGTGCGGGCGGGAGGAAGGAGGTCATGATAGCGGAGAGGCCAGCGGACAGCAGCGTAGGTGTCCACCACCATGAGGGTGATGGTGAGGACGGTGCAGCAGTAGGCGGTGACGGTGACAGCTGTGAACAGCCCACACACGACCCAGGGGACCTGAGCACTCACAGCGTTGCAGATCATAATGGCCAAGTTGAGGATGAGGAAGAGCATGTCTGCCATCAGGGTGTTGGCCACCAGCAGGTAGCGTGTCTCCCGCCTCAAGGCCCGGGACAGGAAGATGCATGCCAGGAGGACAGGGTTGGCCAGCAAGGTGGCCAGTGTGACGACGGTGGTGGGGATGAAAAAAAACTCCATGTGCCACCTGCGCAGACAGTCCACCCACTCCTGGGTGAGGTTTGCCACCAGTACTGATGATGTCATTTTGTGATTCGGAGACTGAGATGCTCTCACTGAGGTGTGATTTACGATGTGATGATTACTTCCTCCTGCAGCTTCCTGTGAATGAAAAACAAATTAATATCAGGAACTGAAACGGCTTAAAAATGTAATATCTGCTTCATTGTTATTTTTTAAATTAACATCACAGTTTTGCCACTTAATTAAGTGCGTCAGTGAAAACACAAGGAGGCTGTGCAATCAATCAATTGGTCAAACATCCACATGAGGAAGATTAACAGCAGTAATTACATTGTGAATTATGGTGTTTAAACAATCACTCTGTTATCATACAGGTCATCTTGATGTATTGCAGTGTGAGCAAACCTGGAGCATATACATTTTCCATGCACTGCACTGATATATAGGGTTAAAATATGTTCAGTTCACACGACTACTTAATGTGACTGCCAGAATTCAAATATGATCAGCACACACTTACTTAAAGTATGAAACATTAGAAAATATCCATTTAATATACTGCATAAAAAACATTAGAACTGATGAAACTAGCTTTTAATCAATCTTAAAACATAAATTCATACGACACAGGTGCCAGTATTTAATGCATAGAATTAAGATTTTAGGGAGAACAGCACAAACGGGTTAATATTGCTTCCATCTCCTCATATGCTTGTGAATACTCAGAAACTTAAAGACACAACAACGACTCAATCACTCGGTTCTATACAAACTTTGCACATACGCACTTATCGACAAATTATTGATCGGCCAAAGGTGAGTTTTTCTTACCCGACGTCCAGAACAGAAAACTCGGTCTTCTGATGCACATCCATCGAGCTTAGCACTCCTACAAATCAATGGATGCTTGGTACGACTCGTCATGTCCCCCGCTCTTATCTGATGCACTCTCTGTTGACTCATACAGATAACATGAGGTGGGAGAAAGCTGTGGCCACTTCGCCGTAACATAGTAACAGGGTGGAGCTTTTCATCCTCTTCACTGCTCCGAGTGTTGCTGATTTTTCTAATTTTCTACCCGAGATGTGAAAAGCGTCGACATGAAAATGGTTCGATTGAAGTTTCCCTCTTTAGCAGTCAAGTCACTGACATTCCTTCAGTTTAGGAAGAGTCCATAAACTTCTTGATGGAGCAAAGAAGAGAGAAATGTTTAAAATGACGGTTATGATTCGTCCATAAAGTCATCATCTCACGTCTGTATGAGGTCACTTAAATAAACACCATTCAACTCCAAACCAGAGGGTTCTCTCAGTCGGATCTATCTCTAACATTAGTTCATTGAGAAGAGAAGACGCAGCAGTCGTGTTTCCGTGTGTGTTTTAGATAAGAACATTCTAAGCACCTAATAATAAACCTGACCTCGAGAAACAGCTGAGAGTAAACATTTTATTGTTTCATTTGCCATTAGATGTCAATCACTCCATTTCCTCTTGAAATTATTGTCGGTTCCCTCATATCGTTATCTCTTTCTTGTCTTTATGTATCCACTCCTGCCTCCTGTCTCCTCCTCTTCATCTTCATCCTCCTCTTCCTCCTCAGAATCGGTGCCATCAGCGTTGATGCTGCCTTTCTCCTTTTCCTCCTCCAGCCACTCTTTTGCCACAAGTCTTTGAAAGACATCATACTCCTCCACTGACGCCTTCGCCACTGCTGTGAGGAAGGCGTTCTGGTCGACGTTGAGGATGCTGTCCAGTTTAGGGTTGATGATGATGGTCTGTCCTTTCTTGTCTGGGGTTTGGTACAGACCCCTGCGCTCCAGGAAACAGTGTCGACATCGAACCTCATCCAGGGAGTAGCGGAACAACCTGGACTTAATAATCTCCGCCTGTTTGACACCCATTCGAAAGTAGACGTACTGTGGAAGGGTGGATAAAAAAAACATACGCGATTACAACTCATATTCAGAGAAAAAAATACAAATATTTCAACAAACATAAAAACAAATATTTTACTTTAATATTAGTTTGTTCCAAATCTGTTCTGTAGAGATCTTAAAATCATACAGTAGATGACTGAAAAGCTTTGACAACCATCAGACTTGTCAAGGTCAAATGCAGCCACCAGAGGGAGCACTACACTTTTCTAAACAGGTTTCTAGTGCGTAGTGATCTCTTACTGGAAAATGAAAGTCAGTGTGTAGAATAAATATGTAGATTTCTGTTAGCAACATATAAACTATTGTCCCAGAATGCAATGCACAAAGGTAATGAAGGAGCAGTGGATGGTGGTGAAAGGAAAGTCAAAGTGTGATTGACGTCTGTCAGCATGAGTCTGATTTCGATGTGTGTTCATTTCTTTCGTTATCCAAAACAAACTGGGACACAGCTAATGTTGGGTGTTGTCTTTTTCAGCGACTGTGGCCTCTGATCTGATGTCTGCCAATAGTTTGACGAAGTCATTAAATCTGTTTACAATGAGAGCAGCATTTTAACCCTGGAATTCATTATTTGAATAAATGATGAGAAGTATTCGATATTGTTCTTCTGAGGCACACATTTATTTATTTATAATAATTGTTTGCCTCAGCAATGTCTCATTCCTTTCTTGTTTGCTTTGTTAGCTCACCTGAAACAAGAACTCCACCTGAGCCAGATCCTCCAGGACGATGGCCGGACTTTCTCTGAGGATGTCTGTGACCTGCGGGGCAGTAAACAGACACTTCTCTCTGAGAAGCACCACCACGTGTTTTACTGTCTTCACGGGCACAGTCAGGATCTGGGGGTAATGGGCCACCACTCGCTGAAGACTGCCTATGGGGAGACGGTTAAATGTTTAAAGCACACACTACATAGTAAAGCAACACTATGCTAACTTGACCTTAAAATAGCAGCTTCAAATGAGGTTGGAATAAGGAGAATGGGGCTGATTTCATTCGCACCCCTCACCCTGAACGTCTGTTCTTGCTCACTTTGGTGAGCAGGTACGATCTCTTGTGAGATGCAGTTTCAACTGTCAGAATCAGGTCCAGCAAGTTCAAGAGTAATGCTGAACTGTAGATCAGTTCAAAAGACTTAAAGTAATTATAAACCTGCATTCATCTCAAATATTCAGCAAGGAAACTTAAAATATCACGAATTCTGAACAGAGTTTTAGTACGGCAGCCGGGGATCATGGGTAATATCCACTGGTGGGACCAGGCAGTCAGAGCTCCACTCAACACTTTGACAGACTTTGTTTTTCTCTGCACAGACACGGAGCCCAACGGAATTAATCCCTGTGCGTGGCTGCAGAGGGCGCTGCTGTTCAGTAAAGTCACACAGTGATGCTTTAAAATTCTCTGGGCATGAACTGCTTCCACTTAAGTGTGTAGAATTTAGTGACATCTAGTGGTAAAGTTTGAGTCCACAAAACACTTTAAGCGTTTCAGGGATAAACAGCGTTGTGGCCGAATCCAATACAATTAAAATTAAATAGTGACCACTTCCTTAAACGTAAAAAAACTGAAAAGAAATTACAGCATGAGTGCATTATTGATTAGGTGCAAAAGTAGATGATTATGGTTAATGAAAGTATAGATGAATGCTGCAACAGTAAAGTTTGCCTTATTCCCAGATGGACAGCACGTGGAAAGTGATGGGTCAGATGAGAGATGGAGACACAGAGAGAGGATAACATTATGCCACAGCCCAGAGCAAGAGTGCAGGGTTAACTTGTTTAAACAGCTAATATCTCTCCCATGTTTGTTTTTATGTCGAGAGTCTCAGATCAATACAGCCCTCGAGCAGCAGCAGCAACAGTGACGGCAGAAACCTCTCCAGCCACCCCCCTCAACAGCAACTTGTAGCTGGAAGTTCTGTCGGCATGTGAGCCTTTTTCCCCCCCATGTGCCCCTTTTGAAATTTGAGCACCTGCCCCTCTAAAGGTCTCTGCACGGCCCTGGACACATGGATGACACCACAGAATGCTGTTTACCCCTGAAACTCCAAAAAGTGTTTTGTGGACTCAAACACCCGCCCCTCCATTGACAGTGGTGAGTAGGTAATGAGTGGATTTTCATTTTTCTGGGAACCATCCCTTTAAAGGATGAACTGTGAAGATGATCTCACCTTCAGCTAGACCCAGTTTCCTCAGGTTGGCCACGCGCTGCTGAAGCTGCGACTCCTTGACGCTGCACACTTCAGGACATTTCTGCAGCAGCTTCAGGACGCTGGAGGGGTTGAGCCCCAGGGCGAGCAGCGCAGTGAGGGTGGACAGCGCGTGTCTGGCCGCTCGTCCTCCTCTCGCGTTGGACGCAGTCTCCAGCATCTGCTCAGCCTGAGTTTCTGTGAATCCCATGTCGGCTAAAGACTGCGGGGACAGCTCCGTGACCGGCGTCTCAGATACGGGACTAACTGGGTGGTTGTGGTGCGAGGACTGCAGAGGACTCCGGCTGCTGGAGGAACAGAAGAGCCCGCAGCCGGCGTGTCGAGGCTGGAGGAGGCATCTCCAGGTGAGAGGTGGGCTGAGTAGAGGAGAGGAGGAGGAGGAGGAGGAGGAGGAGGCGGCGGCTCTCACAGTCCACCGGAAAACCTTCAGCAAAGAGAATATGGCTGTAAAACCTCATCTGCAGCTATGATCGCGATTTAACTCCTTATTAACTACTCTGATCGGCACATGTCACAGTTTGGGCTGGAGAGCGAAGACAGAGCAGAAGTTAACAGAAGAGTTTCAACCTTAGCTTTAGCTCAAGTTAGCAAACATCAAGGTTATGATGGGCTTTAATACACTGAAGAGCAACTTTTATCTGCGCCATTACCACGTATTTAAAATATGAGACTCCATTAACATTTAATAACACGCTCTGTGTCTGAAAAGGAACTAATTAAGAACATTTCCCAGCTTTCTGGTTCACCTGCCGTGCTGCCACTGTGGTTCCCATGCCGGTCCGTCGTGTATATAGTTCCGTGCCCTCAACTGATAAGGTACAGAAAGGTTCCGCCACGTTTTGATATTCTTCTCTTTTTTAGTGAGTAGTGTTTTCTTTTTTCTTTTTAAAGATTTACACTACCGTAAAAACAGAACTGTGTCAGTGCAGTTAGACCAGACTTAAAATGTTTTATTCTTCAGTTAAGAGAGATATCATAGTTCATAAAATAACTTCAACCTATTGCATGTATGCTACATAAGAAAATCATTGAAATTCATTTTTCACTGATGACGATAAAGTACAATTATAGTTTACAATTTAAACACAATCTACAAAGTCTATTTACCAAGTGCACACATTATTTTGTGTCACTTGATTAGATACAGCAACATACAAATAAAGTAATTTCAGAATCATTTAGTGTTTACTGTTATACATTGAAAATAAATGTACAATATATGAAAGACAAATAAAAACAAAATACATTGGTTAGCTCTAGATAATCAATTTGATTATTAGTGTGAAAAACATTGTGTTAAAATATTTATTCAGGTACAAAATAGATACAAATATTGTAAATATAATTACAATTTTAATTAAAACATTTTAAAAATCATGGACAGAATAGACTTTGATTTTGGTGGAAACGCTGGATCCCTGTGAATCATTACGGTGATGTTGATTACATATTCTGTAAAGTTAAAGAATAAATAAAATGATTTAAATAAAAAAGAAGAAAAAAAAACGTTGGTGTGTTCGAGACTGTATTGCACTTTGCTATCATAATATTTCCACAAGTTCTTTTTGACAATGATGCTCATTACGGTGTGTATTTCATGAAGGCAGGGTCTCTCCTTGTCTACAGAAGACTCAGTTCAAGATAGTAGTATTTGTCAATGTCCTTGTGCTAGAAAACAATTGCTTTTTCTTATTTCACACTTCATGTCGTCTTTGCACAGTGACAGATCAAATGTTAGACTCCCCTCCCTTTAAATTCAGTTTTTAGTCGTCATGGAGGTATTTCTGGAGCTCAGTCTCCAGGGCCACCATTGACAACCTCTCTTCCTCATCTTCCTCCTCCTCATCACTAGAGAGAGTCTTGTCACCATAATCTGGGAACAAGCCTGGTCTATTGTAAACGACAGGGCTGGACTCTTGTTGCTGTGGCGAGCCTGTTAAAAGAAGAGAGAGTCTGTGCATGAGATCAACCCTGTTACTGTCATACACAGCGACAGCTAAGAACACAAGTTCTAAAACACCTCACATTCAGGGAATGCCAGGAAATTCAAATGCTTTTGGATTCAAGTCATCATTAAAAGAAAATATAATTTAATTTGCTGGTTTCCCATACAGACTGTTCAGAAAGATGGGCGACATGACATAAGTGAAGCCAAATCATCTTGATTGCCCCCTGGTGGCTGGCTGCAAAACAGGTCATAAACCCAGCCTCATAAACATAAGCAAATGGGACACAGACCAAACTTGTTCAAGAGCAAATTTTTTACTTTAAGTTAAGTTTTAATTAGTGATTTGATGAAAAGGGGGTGAAACTTCATGTTTGACAGCTGAGACTGATTGTGATTGGCTGAGCTTGTTTATAGTTGGTAGCTCCAGACAACGGCTTCACACCGCGAGGACTTTGGCTCTAAATGACATCAAAAAGGCAAGATGGCTTCATCCATATCAGGAGAGGAAGTAGTGTCATATCGTCCATTATTATATACAGGCTATAGTTTCACAGATGGAACCTCATTAGATCTGAAGTGGCCATCGTTAGCGTGGTTGTAAAGAGTACTCACAAAAGCTCTGAGTTGCAGGAAGCACCTCTTTCCAGCTGTACTCTGCCAGGGAAATGGGCTGGCTGATCCAGGGCTGCAGCAGCAGCTGATCCAGAATCATCCTCTGAACAGGGTCAGGGTGCAGCAGCCCACATAGCATGCCATTGAGATCTGAGAAAATACACAGAGAAACAAGCGATGACCCTCTGTGATTGCCAGTGTTAATGTAAAAGACAAAGCTATTTTCAGCCAACAGGAAATAATTGCTGTATACCTGCAGAAAGGGGGAACGGGGGCTTGAGTTTGGCTACAAGGATTTCACCCACATCACAGAAGGGGTTCTCACTGAAGAGCAGAGTGTAGAGCAAAACCCCCAGAGACCACATCTCCAGCTCTGGACCCTCATAGCTACAGAAATACACCAACAAGGAGATACACATTAATTAGAATAAGCTTGTGAATATAGAAAACATGCAATCAATTTATTATCTATTAAAACGTCTACCTTTATAGTGAGAATATCCTTGAAGCTAATGTTTAGCTAAGATTAATGGTTATAAAAGTCATACAGGACTGAAATAGTGCTCTGCTGGATGATTATTCCCCTTTTATCCTAAAATGTCAATAACACTGGGCTGTTCCTGTTTAGAACAAACACCACTTGTTATTAATGAGTACTATATACTCACGGATTTCCCTGAAGCACCTCTGGGGAGCAGTACTCCAATGTGCCACAGAAATTGTAAAAGAGCTTCCCTGGAGCCATCATGGCAGCAGAGCCAAAGTCTATCAGTCGAATGTGGAAACAGTGGTCGATGATGATGTTCTCATCTTTTATGTCCCTGTGAAGGATGTTCTTAGCCCTCAGGTAGAAGACAGCAGCCACCAGCTGGAACACAGAACAAGCATCCAGTTTAACAGGGAGCAAATGATAATTGTAATAAACTGTAATGTGCAATTTAAAAATAAATCCTTGTACATACCTGTCTAAAGATGTAGCTAGCCAGGGGCTCATCTAACCTCGGCTGCATGTCAATGAATTCAAAAAGGTCCAGACCTTCTCCGTGTTTCTCCATCACCATCTGGAAGTAGCTCCCGTTCTCAAACACCTCCAGCACCTAGTGGCACACACATGAACGTCAAGCAACGAAACATTTTACAGTTTAGAAATAAATGTTTCTGAAACTTTGTGACTTAAGTGTTTTGATGTGACAACCCAGTTACCTTGACAATATTGTGGTGCTGCACTCGTGTCAGTATGGCAATCTCTTGGCTGACTCGCCCCAGCATGGGGTCGTCTAACCAGCAGTCACTCACTATCCTGGCTTTACCGATGAACTTCACCACCACCTGTGAAATGAACATTTCATAAAGAGGCCACATCATCCCAAACCTAACTTTAAATATAAACTATCGGTATGATTCTGCATTGATAAAATTCATTTCTTACTTCTTGTCCATCACTGTGTCTTACTGCCTTCCAGACAAAACCAAAGGCTCCTTTACCCACAGCTTTAATTGGCTGGTACTCCTCTTCAAACTGTCCGTCACAGGCTCGAGAGTGCTCCAAGTCCATGGTGGAGCGTAATGCATCACCAATCCTCTGAGGGCAAAAAGGAAAGAATGATGAATAACACTTTTTATATTTAGCTAAACATGAGTAATGTGGCCTTCTATCTTATTTCTTAAGCTCTTTTTTGCTACCAACCTCTCCGAGACTGGCTCCTGATTGGTTGTGCTGCGACATCGTCCCCTGCTGGCCAGGTCTACTCATCCAAACACAGAACATAGAGCTTCCATCAGGGAGGTCTGTCTTGCACACCTCACATTGCACATCTGCAGGGAAAAACAAAAGACTGTTTAAAGTCTATTTGCTTTATGTTGGAGTATCTGCAGATTTCTTATGAGAGAAACTAAAACAGTAAACTTGTACCGACCTACTCTTGTGCCATCTCTGTGGTAGGCACTTCCTTCAAATCGACCCTCCGGTATCTCTGTAGCGTCTGAGGACAGGGTGTGTCCGTTAACTTTCAGTTTTTTAGGTGTAGAAGTGGCAGGAGTGTCTCTCACTGACTGAATCCCATGATTCATTTGTACGGGGAACTCCGCACTCTTTCCATTATGAATTGTGGAGAGAGCTCCCCACTGTTCCTGCTCGCTTGGCTCCTTTTGTAGCTCTTCAGTTGAACCATTTCTGGCCACCACAGCAGGTTCTTTAGTCTCAGCAGGCTCTGCCTCTTGGTCAAACTGTACCTCGCATGGAGAGGGTGTCCGCAGGAGCTCGGTTGTATCGCAGGATACCATGGAGTGTTGGTTGTCATCGCCGTATTCTTCGCCACTGATCAGCTCTATACTACTGCTCAGATTCAGATCAGCCAGAGCCCGGGTCACCAGATCACCATTACTGATGAGGTCCAGGAAGTAGCTGGCTGAGTCCTCTAGTTGATCTGCATGAGACTCCTCTGCTTGGCCTGGGTCAGATCCACCATTACCAGCAAATGTTTCACAGAAGCCAGAGGAAGACCTGGGAAATTGAGATTTTACACAATGATTACTAGGATCAACAAACTGCAGCGCTGGATGTACAAATCTTTTCAAAATGCACAGATGGTATTATTCTATCAAAGGGAGGTAGGGATATGTGACTTTTGGTGAAGAATGTTAAACGCCTTCTCTCCAATTTCAAACTGGCATGTCAATGTCTTTCAGGGCTGTAAATTCTTCTTATTTCAGGCTTCTTTGCCCATAAAATTTTCAAATGAAAAGCAGTTCAGTCCAAACTAATGGAATCAGTCTGCAGTTGCTTTGCCAGGAGAGAGAAGCTTTTCTTCTAAATTAGGGCATTCAACTAAATTCCAGTCCCTTTCCATGATAAAACTTGAACTAATAAGCAATCTGTGATGGGAAATCATAGATATTAAGAAAACTAGTGTGGTAACCTCTTGTCTTGTAGTCTTGATTACTGACATAAAATATGAGCTGTCTTCACAATTAGATGTTAAATGTGGTAATAATGACATGGAAATAAAGGTGCTAAAAATGTGACAAATAAAATGTCTCTTAAATCAAAGGATTTCTCTCTCCTCACCTGCTCTCCAGTGAAATGACCTCATAGCTGGAGTCCTGGAGGACAGAGGCACATGATTGCTGTTTTTTTCCTTTATTAGAGGAGGGGCCAACCCCCCTGCCAACAGCATGTCCTCTCTGAGTGGGAGTGTCTAAACAAGGAAACAAAATGATAATGAATATTTTTCAAGACTGCTATTTATATGCTAATCCTCACTGTATATGTGAAAACACTACAAACAACATTAAACCTTTCCATATAGAATTTTGTGCAGATTATCTTGTTGATTTTACTTTGACGTTGTCTCTGTTCCCATTTGAATATATATTACACTTCTGTAGTTTAGTGTACTGTGTACAGGAGATGTTCATACCGGCATCAGAAATGCTTCCAATACAGCAGAAAATGCTGGGTCGGGCAATGGTGAGTAGACAAATCTATGTACCAATCTGATACCATGTCTTGAAAGTAAATTAGTTTCACCCCGATAAAACTGCAATTTTCTTTTACCAGGAATAATTTATTTACTGCTCCAAATCAGCAGTTGAGTTAAACTGCCACTGGCAAGTATTGTTTTTAGAGCAGCAAAGAAGAAGTGATTACCAGTAGTGTAGTGTTAGCCAGGGCAAGCTAACACTAAGAATTTGGCAATATTCCGAAAAGTCCCACAAGTGAAAACGCGACTTAGTGTTGCCAATTACAGCACTAGCAATAGGCCATACAGCAATGATTGCAATCATCACTGCCATGCAGGGTCAAGTAGAAAGCTACTGTTATTATACATTTTATAAATGTATTATAACAGTTCTATAAATATTTTATATTTTATAAACACTGGTATCGGCCAATATGCAAAGTCCAGTCGGAAAATCCACAGGAAATACAAATAATCTACAAATAAATGACTTAATAGAAAATATAATATCTAAGTAGTACACCTCGGGATAAAATTCACCTGGGACAATCTCAATGGCAGGTTGGTTATTTTTCTGAACCCCATTGCAGAGCTGCTGTTTTGCATCGTTCTGTGACGGTTCGGGGAGAATTAGGCAGAAGGTGCCTTCTTCTTCTGGAGGTTCCACCCAGGCAAATGTCTTGAGGAGAGCCTGAGTGGTGTCTGCACTGTCCAGCTGACTCATGCAGGGAGCGACCCCGGCTGCCTCCTCCATCAGCTCTGTTGTGTCGTCGGCCCTGATGAAAGAATGGCTGGATTTTAGTCAAATTACTATATTGTGTGTGAAGTGTGGATTAACATAATTCATGTTTAAACCTCTCATCAGCCCAATCCTGCCAAATAAGCAGGTTTTGTTTTCTGCCCAATAATCATTAGTCATTTGATGTGAAAATGTCCCTCTGGATTTATTTTTCTTGGGGGAGTCTGGATACATGCATCAGAATCTTGAATGTACAGACCCCCTCTCATTAGAAAGGACAAAAAAAACATTCAATCTAATTCATGGGAAAGTGCAACAGCAAACAAGCAAGTAACACGCTGTAGGAAGATTGTTTCCCGGAGGCGTTGGGTTCGATATGTGTTCTTCTGTCCAGGCTGCGACATTTTACGTGTTAAGCTGTAACAAACATAACTGTTTGGAAATGTCAGAGATTTTGTTAACACTGTGAAATACTGTACTGAATTAACTAAATGACATACTTATACAATACTACACCAATGCCATGTAAGTATACATTTTTTAAAGGTTTTTAAACCTAAAATGCTGAGACATGATCTGTCCAACAGAGGGCAAAAGAGGACATTTAATACATTATAAATCCAAAATCTGGACTCTTCATCCCCCGGTGTCACAGTGAATGATCTGAATGTATCATGAGGTGAAACTAGTCTGCTCACACAGACGGACAACTTAACAATTCTCAGCCTTAAAGTTTACAAAATCCTGGCCTTGAAAGAAAAGACAAAATTAAACTATGATAAAAGTGTTTTTTTGTAAAAGGGAAGCTGTAAGTGAACAACACTTGAACACTTACTGAGAAGCACATTAAATAAAATGCAGTCTACCTTGAGGCGGCTACAGCAGCTTTTGTCTATCCATTATGAGAGTAAAAACAAAACAAGCTTTAAGTCCATCACTAATTCTAATGTCTGCCTGCACATGGAGATGTGACAACAACTGAGGCAGCAGGCACAGTAAATACCTGGAATGGCTGAGGCAAGTAAGTCTGCAGTAACTGGTCGTAGTTACTTTTGTTGAACATGAAGTCCTTGAGCACAAAATAACTAAGTGGTATATGACAACAAGCACAGGAGGATGTTAACTTACATAACCACACGTGTAGACGTGACTGCAGGCAGGGAGAGAGTTGACAACGCGCCGGCCTGTTTCTCCAGTCTGGTGTCGGATCCAGTGAAGATCCTGCCTCTGCCTGACGAGGTTCTACCCATGATGGCTTGATGCACCGTGGCCATATCGCCTGCCACCAGTGAGGACGGATCTAGGATTGCGAGAAATAACTATTAAATTATAGATTCTGCAAAGAAATAGTATTGCACGACAAGACAGAGTAAGTAAGGAAACTATTACTACACACAAAGATAACACT
This sequence comes from Verasper variegatus, assembly GCA_026259375.1. Lineage (NCBI taxonomy): Eukaryota > Metazoa > Chordata > Actinopteri > Pleuronectiformes > Pleuronectidae > Verasper > Verasper variegatus. The sequence continues at coordinate 11,351,380 of CM048053.1, read as the reverse complement.
AAAGACTAATAACAGAAAGTAGATAATGAAACATGCTTTGTATACATCACAGATGGATTCAAATGCCCACCAGATTTTCCTGATATTTTGGATGAGGCTGCACTTTTACAAGCCTCTGCCTCAGAATTGGAGAATGGACAAGTCTTTCTGTCTGCGTCAGACATCCATCCGTAGAAACCAGGCATCAGGAAAGTGACACTCTGTTGGAGACAAAGCAGCAATAACAGAAATGAGGGTCGTTCCAAATCTCAATTCAAACGGTACTATTCCACTGATCATGTTGGCTGACCTTTCCCAATAACTCGTCCCTGCTGTAGCCAAACAAACTGAGGGCCAGGTGGTCGTGAATGCTGCAGATGGAGCCATCAGGAAGGAGCAGGAGGAGACCGCTCAGAGGAGCAAACACCCAGACTGTTCCAGAGTACTCCAGCGCAGGGCTTGGGGAGAGGACCCTGGCGTCCATTTGGACTCCTTTGGAGAAACCAGACGCAGTGTTGAAAATGTATAAAATCTACAGTATTTGGTGAATAGGGTGTTCGAGGTACACACTCGAGCTCGACCAATATCTTGGTCGGCCAATAATATTGACGGATATGAGCCTTTCACAAACTTATCGTATCAGTGTTTGTTTGTTGACATGCACCAATATGAAAACTTTTTACAGATTAAGTAAAAATGCAGAAAAGATGAGCACTTATGTTTACATTAAAACATGTTATCTTCTTAATTAATGTTCGATATATTTGGTCGTGTCTGTGTATTATTTTGATGTCTTTTATAATAAAGTGTACGGTAAAATATTAGGCCTAAATTACATTTATTTGTGCTGCCATAGAGTGATTGTTTTTCATATTGAAACCATATAGTCATATATATCTATAAACTACCATTGCAAGTACCATATATGATGTGTATGGATCATAAGCAAAGCTTGGTTAAATGCAGCTGTTAGATACCGCAATGGGTTTTCAAATTATTTTGAATTAGTTTGGAGATGTTTTATATTGAACAGTGTTGTGTGTAAAGTTTATACATCTTAAAGTTGATATGTTCTTTGTCATATGATGACATTGTTTGCGCAGCATTAAGAAAAACAATTTTAACTTTGATCATTCTAAGCCATGATTGTCAGTTTATTCAGATTTTGATTATTTTTCCAACTGGATTTGACTTTTTAATCTATTCTCTGCAAGTCTGGAGTCTCCCTCTGCAAGATGTTTGGGCAGGATAACAGTGACAGTGGATTATGCTCCAGTTTGCTCAAAATAATATTGAATGTTTTTAATCCCTCTGAGATTTAGCTATAGGTGACAGCTTAGTCTTAGAATCAAACTAAACAACTCACCAGAAGACGGGTCTTTTCCATGTGAGTGTGAGGCTTCTGTCTTACACACAGGGGAGGTGAGAGGGGAGCAAGGCTGCTCGTCTTGTACTGCAGAGCTTTCAAGGCTATCTGATGGGCAGGTGAAACCAGTTTCGTTGTTTTGGGGTTTTCCACACAGGACAGCCCCCTGGATTTTGATACACAGCGGGACTAATGCACCCCCTCTGCTTTTACCGTACCGTCTCTGAACCCTTAGCATCTAAAAGAGAAGGAAGAAAAAGCAATGTCTAAGATGACAGACTTAAAGAAGTACCTAAGCTTAAAATGTAGGGATATAAATTATTTTCTGCGTGTTCCTGAACTGACTAAGAAGCACTCTGGTAAACAGAAACTTAAAAGCAAAGCTTAAGAAAGAGAGCGCTCCTCTGCTGAGTGGGACAATTTTGGTTTCAAAGTGTGCTTACTTTGGGTAATGCATGAGTGTGCAGGGGGATTTGTAAAAAGGGGATTAGCTCCTTCACAGACACCCCTTTTAACTCGTCAGGATGGTGGTATCCTAGGAGATGTGCAAATGCCAAGTCACAGGTTAGGACACTGCCCTAGAAATGACAGAGAAGTGTAAGAAACAATTGTATTAATAGGTTAGAACATTTCAATATTTTACCCAGTTGGAAATACTTCAACGTACTAAAACAGTAATACCACAGAGTTTTTAAAAACATTGTTTAATGAGCAGAAAAGCTCATTAGAAATGTTTCCAAAAACCTGAGATAACTGACACAACTAAGGCTACTATAACTAATGATGTACTTACATCTTGTGAAAAGGAGAGAAAGGCTGAGAACCGCTCTACGCTTTCCATCATGACAAGCCATGGCTCTTCAATAGGAGACGGTTTGTGAAAGCACACTGAAACCGGCATCTCTCCAGATTCCGTCACAACATCCACCTACAGAAACAATATTTAAACACACAAAACACACTCTTCAATACACACACACACAGACACATTCTTGTAGCGGTGGTGTAAGACTATTTGACTAAATTGCACATCTTTTGAGGAATATTAAAGAATTTGTTTTCATTTCTACTCGTTTTTAATCAGCATTTTTCATACCACTTTTCCAGACACAGCGGCAACAGTTCCATCCTCCAGCAGATAATCTTCTTCCAATGCTTGTTCCAAGACCTGACTGGTTTTCTTTAAGAAACCGTCCAGCTTTTTTCCAATCAGCTCATTGGTGGTGCACTCAAACAGTTTACAGGCCTGTTCGTTCACTGACAAAATCTGAAAAAGATTTAATAAAACGTGTTTTTACAGGGTATGTTGTAGTTGTAGTACAGTTTGACCAATTCCACTGAGCTACCTTTGCTCACATTTAATTCACACACACACACACATACACACAGAAATTACCTCTCTGGTTTTATGGTTGACAGTAAGAAGGACTTTGTTTGGGTTCAGGACAGATGGCGATTCTGTCAGGCCAAAGTTTCCAGAGTTTAGTTGACAGAACAGGCTTTCTTCTGTCTCTGACATAGTGGACGGGTGTGGCGGGCAGACAGCAGAATCTTCTGGGTCAGGGTGTAAACTCGAGATTTGGTGGTTTCTTGTTGCGACTGAACCGCAAAGATCCAAACGTCCCCCTGTAAAAAAAAAAAAAAAAAAGTTCTCCCACGTCAACGATTATTATTTTTCACCCCCTTCACGGATATTTATTTAAAGATCCTTGGTCCTTGGCAGTTGTATGTAATGTACTTGGTGCCACTCTACTTACCTCCACCAAGGAGGTTTTCTTCTGCATTTTTTTGTTAGCTGGATTATGCAAAAACTACACAACACATTTTGTGAAGGGTGGGGCATGACTCAAGGAAGAACCCATTACATGTCAGTGCAAATCCGGATCAGAATTGTTTTCACTCTCTTTAACATTGCAGATCTGGTGAATTTAATTGTGGTTTCATAAGGGTACTGTTGAGCCTTGGTGGAGATCTACGCTCTAGTCAGTGCCAGTCTAATTTTTATATTAGTTTTTATAAAAGCTTTAAATAGCTTGTTTTGTCCAAATTCATATATAGCCAGTTCTTAATTCTTATGGACACTTCTGGCCACAGTGGTCCTGTATGTGCCAAGTTAAACTCACCTGTCAACGAACCAGGATAATAGCGACGTTGCAGAGCTACCAGTTTCTGCCTGTACTGAGGTGTCCGGGTGTGTGGGAAGGACTTGTTGAGGTCGAAGTCATCTTCCAGGAGATCGGAGGAGAGGTCGGGCACCACACAGATGGTGTCTCCTTTAAATCTGACCCCGAGACGAGCCTCAGTTGACAGCGACATTGTTGTTGGGTATCCAGCGAGAACTGACGACGAAAGAGAGAGAGAGATAGTGTGATAGCAGCGTTGTAACGACGGTGTAAAGACGAACCAAAATACAGACTCAATAAATGACAGGCACTGTTGATAGCTCAGACAGCAGCGTCTCGCCTCTAGTCGCAGAGAGGCACCGTGCGACTTCAGCTTCCGGGCTGTTCCGCACAGACACTAGCGGCAGGAGTTTCAGTTGACGATGGTTGACAAGGTAACGCTGCCTCTTCCTGGCTACCTGGCTAGCTAGCCATCGGCTAACTCCACTGCTAACGTTGCTACAAACAAAAACTCCGACGCCGCGCTCTGATCAAACGGTTCAACCGCTACGATTTTAAACGACTGTAAACAGAGTCCACGTTACCGTAAAGTCTGCACAACGTCGACGCCGCCTCCAGTGCGTCGGTTTTGGACAAACGCAGGTTTTAACGCGGTTATTTCCACTTAGATCAATCCGTATTTTTGTAAATCGCGGGTTTCGAGCGCCAGTCGAGTGGAAGAGTCGACGAAAGCGTATGTAGCCAATCAAATGTCCCGCTGCCACACAGGGAACGCTAATTGGGTTATTCACCGGAAACGCCCGCCTTTGTTTCCGTGGACACTGTTTCCGTGGAAACAGAGTCAGAGCAGCAAATAGGAGCCAATCAAATAAACGAGGAAAATTAAGCGTTTGATTTAATAATTTCATGATTGAATTGAATTTGTTCTTGGAGACTTTAACCCTTTACCAAAAACAAAAAAGTGACACAATTATTTTTCTGTGACCCCAGGTAAAAGTTATTGGCCTGTTATTATTTATTATAATTGGATATTTCATCTATTTATTCCTTTTTGATAATTAATAAACTTGTTTGTACATTTTTATGTGACTGATATGTAATTCAAATAGACTAATATTTAATTTGATTGATCTTGCATTGTAAAATTGAACCGTGTTGTCTTTTCGTGGCTTCATGTGTTCTGTAAACTGGCAAATAACTGAACTGAAATAATAAGCATTCATATTAAAAATTGAAACTCAGCCAAGCTGAAATTAAGCAGGAAACAACATTGCTAACTTTCAAAAGTTACAGTCTGACTCACTAAACAATACATATTGAATCTATTGTTCTGGGCTAAGATAAGAAAGACGGGATAGATAAACATCACATGAGAATTATAAGCTCTTTATTTGTATGTACAAATCTGATGAACAACACCCAAAACACATGTTTGAACAGACTGAACATAAAGATAATCTCATTATGTAAAACTGGCAACTGGGAGAAGATGGGTAAGAATTGATTGTGTTCCAGGTGCAGTGACTGCAGGGGTCCAGGTCCATTTGTTTTTTTTTAACTGAGCCTCCTCATTAGCTGCTCAATCGCCCCCAGAGGAGGATCATCTCCCCAACAGTGACGAGACAAACATTTTAGCTACAACATAGAGAAAAACTAAATGAATCAGATGTCATCGTCACTGACAGAAAGTCTGTCAAAGTCCAAAATAAAAAGTGGTTGAAGGGTCACAACAGGAAAGTACACTATCCTGTACTTTTGTGAAAGAAAAAGAAACACAATGAGATGAAACACTCATTCTGACATAGCTGCTTCATTAGGAAAATATATATAACAGTCAGTACGGATGATTTCGAACATATTTTAGCTTAACTTTGTTCTCGTAGTATTAGGGAGAGCACTGTGAGCAGAACTTCGGTTCCTTCAGTCCTGAAACGATTCAACACGTTGACAGGCAAGCACCAGCTGCAGTGGAGAGGGTCAGCATATCATCCAGTCTGCTGAGACCCCGCCCAATCACACACATCATCATTGTTTTTTTTTCTTCACATCACAAACATCTAGAAAGGTAGATTTCTGCAAAACTGGGTCCATTTTGATACAGATCGACTTCTTTGGTGTGTCGATTACTGCAATGCCGTGAGCTTATGTGATGCTTTTCTGCAGCAGCAAGTGTCTCTAAAGTTGTATTTACCTAATGCATCAACACCCATATTCACAGAAGTAATTAAAGCAAGATTTGTGTCTCAAAATGTAGGCTAATCCTTTGCTTCTCTGAATTTGTGGTTCAGCAGCTTTTGCACATGTTTTTTGAGTGGAGGAGAATTTCGATTCACAAATACTTTTGCTGGATCCTGTAACTCATGTTCAGACCGAGTCATGGCGGCTGGCTGCTATAGCTGGAGCATGCATGCTTTTGTCAAGTAACTCACTTTACAATAATGAGCACTGGTTGATCTTCCTACAGACAAGGGGCCAAGCAGAACACATACCCACAGACACACACATACACACACACATTCACATTCACACGAGCAAAGTTGGGCACATGTTTATGGTGCCATGGCTGTGAGGAGTGAGCTTTGAGAAGCTTCTGGAGCATAGTTTACGATCGAAGGGGTTTCATCCTAATGGTGGTAGTCCTTTTTACTGTGAGGACGATTGCCCAGAAATTGATCGACCTCTGTGGCGATGGCGGGTGTCATCTTTGGAATAACCTGTGGTCCAGAAAACAAAGGAAGAGCACACAATCAGTGCTGTTTGGCATTACCGCATAATGACATGATTATCCAAAGTAGGGTATTGTAGGAAATTGTCTTAATACTTGAATTGCTCCCAGATTCTCTGTTAGTTGCTTCGGATTAGAGGATCCCAGCAGCACTGAGCTCACTCCCTCGTTCCTCAGGCACCAGGCTGCAGAGAAAGACGTTTGTACAGTTGCTCTTGTGGTATCAAGGTATGAGGCAGTATGTAGAGAAACACTGAATTTTGTATCGAGCAGCACATTCTATCGTTGCCTTCACAGGAAAGAGAAAGTTGGTTGTTAATGTTGTCCCCTACCTATGGCCAGCTGAGGCAAAGTACATCCAAGCTTCTCCTGCAATATGAGTGAGTTCCTTCAGCTTGGCTTGTTGTTTTCTTCCATCTTCACTCGTTATTTTCTCCCTCAACCACTGGTATGGCTACAGGAGCAGTAAAAGTGAAATAATTATAACTACAATAGCACTCTGTAGAGCTAAAACCGCCGCAGTCCCCTTGTAAAACTACATTTTTAATCCACTAGATCCAGATTTTTCGTTGGATCTGCACCAAATTGCCAATCTGCCGCTGATCAGGATGCGAACCAAAATGTAATTCTTCTTTGGATCGTATCCTGCTAACTAACAAACACACATTGACAAAATCATTGGTGGAGTTAATCACACCTAAAACAGGCAATAATAATAATAACCTGAAACCATATTATGGTTGTAGTGAAAGATTTTGAACATATGGCACTATAAGCGGGTCTAATGACATTTATTTTGTACCTTCATCGACGCCCTGGAGGTTTCTGGGATGCCGTTTTCATACTTTCCAGTGATGATTCCACAGGCCAGAGGGGACCAAGAGACCACACCCACACCTGCGGTACAAGAGTTACCATTGAGCAACAGGATACCAAATCTATCAGTCGTAAATGTATTCAAATAATGCTAAACCTCATGAGAAACCTGTAGACTCACCTATCTTATGGTAGAGCTCCGGTAGCTGAGTTTCCACTTTATCCCTCTGAAAGAAATGGTACTCAGCCTGCTCACACACAGGTGGAATCAGATTAAACTGCCTGGCCACAGAGTACGCCTCCTGATTGAATGTGATTAGGGAATAAAAAGAAAAGAGAGATGTTCAAGGAGGAGGAAATGTGCAAATACTGACCTTTATGCAAACATATTTTTGGGGGGTTTATAGCGCTGGTAGTTTAGAGAAGGCAACATGGAGATGAGAAGCGGTAACATTTACTGTATTTCATTATGGGCTACATGTACAATATGGTATGTTTGAGCTAAATCAGAGCTGTCACATTAAACAGCCTTTTCCTGAAACCTTTCAGGAAAGATAAGACGTTTTGACAATATTAGTAATTAAGAAAACAATATGTATTTTTATAAAGAATATTATTACAGGGATAGTAACGAATAACGATTAATTTTGAAATATCTTTTCGTTAAAAAAAAAATGAAATCAATTGACCAGCACTTAGTAGAGTTCACTTTCTCAAGAACTATTTATCATGGGATTTTTGGGGGGGCAAAGCTCGTCCTTATATCAGTTTTCAGTGACAACACGAAGAAGGATTTGTTTTCCATGACTCACCATGATCTCCATGGCGGCCCACCGTGATGTCCCCCAGTACATGGACATCCCCTGGTTGATCACATGTGTCATTGCTCTCACGATCTCTGTCAAATGTCCAAGAGCAGATACATTATCAATAACTGAACAGCGGATGGCGCCACAATTTCAAGTTTTATATAATCCTACTGATACTATATGAGTTGAATTGAAACATCACAACTCACATTACTTTTAGGAGATAATTTGACTTAAAACTGCACTTGAGGAAGATTTAAAGATGACTTCAACAACTTAATACAAATAATAATAACAATAACAACAAAAGCAATAATAATAATAATAATAATGTTTAGTTTCATAGCCCTGTTTCTTTTCTTTCTTTCATGCTTTGCGAGGAAGAAATGATACCAGGCAGGTTGATAAAATAAAACAATTGATAGGATAACAAAGTGGATACTTGAAATGCGTTGAGCGTCTTGTAACAAAGGCTCGTCTCCAGTTAAACTCATGTGTAAGCATAAATGACTCGCTGGGCTCACACTAATTAATGTGACCAAGTGCCGCAGGGGTTAAATGAAGAGACGCAGCCTGCCTTGGCAAAATGTTGCTCGTGCAGTTTAACAAGTTACAACTGAACAAGCTGAGGCCACAGTGCTCTTTGGTGTATCTGTGTATTTGTGCCTCAGGATGCAGCAGGGGAGTAATAGTGGGTGGAATCGAGGATAAGCAAAATTGTATTCAATAAAAACTGCTGTGAAGTAGATTCTCAAAGGAGTTTTGAAGGAGATCTGCAATTGGAGGAGGAAACACAGCGATTATCTAACAATTATTTTTTGAACGTGTATCTTGCATAAACTCTCTAATTCCCGAAGAAAACTAAAATAACAGTATGAAGTAAGTGATGTGATTGGTTTTATCTGTAATTGCTTGAGCCTGAAATTGTGCGTAAAGTCCATTAATGGAACATCTGCTGTAATTAGCCCAGTGCAACTTCTGGGTGGAAAGTATGAAGAGTGAAAATGAGGATGAAGAGATAAGACCACAGGAGAGTGTGATTAAAAAAAGAGCAATTCCTTTTGATCAGTGCTTCTCTCTCTGGACCGAAATGTAGCTCAGTGAGAGACAGAGAGCAAGTGTGCGTGTGGGTGAAGCAGGTGGGAGAGTAGAGGAATAACAGTACATCTGCTCCGAAAAGCAAGGGAGGGGAGCGAGGGAATCGGAGGGATGCATGAGGACAGACGGAAAAACTTGTGAACCAAGTAGGAACCATGGAGGCATCCACTGTTCACATGAGTTTGTGAATATATGAATAATCCACCTCTTGCCGGGAGGGGAAGGACGACAACTTTGATTCACAGCAACGACCATGCTTGGCTTAAGATTACGTGTGTCTTTCCACATAGTGAATCATCGAGTCCAACAAAAGAGGCTCAGGTGAGATGACCAAAACACCATCAACACCCCACTCACAGAAACCCACTGCAACTTTTCAAGTAGGGTAACGATGTGGATTTGAACAGCATGTGCAGTGTTGTACCTTGAGTGCTAAATTCACTATCGAGTCCTTATTCACCATTGCAAATTTGCAAACTGCCTGGCTGCCATGGGCAATATCAGCTCGTCCTTGAGCCGTCTCACAGCAGCAATATGGCACCGAGTCATGAACATGTGGTCAAAACCGCAGCCAGCAGGTATCACAGCGTGTGAAAGAAAACATTCGACACACACGGATTTCCATATTTGTTTAGGCTCTGAGGAAGTCTCTGGAGGAAGTGTCAATGTGAGTGTTTTTGGAAAGCAAAGCTACTGCTCATCCTCCTCATGCATCCACACAGGTGATCGATACGTCACAGATTTTCAACAGTCCTTGTCGACCGTGGGAGAGAAGATTCTGATTGTGCAGCCACAGATTCAGAGTCACCTCATTTCGGGAACATTCGAGGACAGAGGTGATATTGAGGGAAAGTCCTGGCTCTGAATGGCTTTGATTTGTGTTTGGTATGCTGCCGGAGTCCCATTTCACTTGATTCTCCAGTGAAAAAGCCTTTGGCTAGAGGGATTATTATAAAGTCTATTTATTGATGCCATGTCTGCTCTTTTCCTCTGCCTCTGTATTCTTTATTCACGGTGTCTGGGGGATTTTCATTTTTGCTCAACTGAATGGATTCAATTTGCTTGATATTGTTCTGTCAAATGAAAAAATTATGTTGAATGACTGGGTAGAAACATTGTGACTCGGATGGTTGGAGTCACAATGGAAACAACAAATCGACTATTGCGCAGATGTTCCTGCTCTAGGCACCATTTCAGCATAAAGTGAGGATCTTATGAACTCCATGTCAGATAAAATGGAAGCTCGGCCTCTAACCCCTTCAGGGCAAATGTCCATATCGTCTCATCACGATAAGTGACAGTTGCAACAGGACGGAGCAGGAGCTGTAATCAGTGATGGGAATCAGGGCCTCGCAAAGAGAGAGGAAGTTCAATATTTCTCACATACCTTTTTTTATCATTAGACTGGATACAAGCCAAAAAAGAAATAAAAGAAACAAAACGCGAGGAGAGAAACACACAGGAAGGGATGACGGGATAACGAATAGCATTGATGGTGACAAAGGGAGACTGCGGCCATGACATCACTTTTATGTCCTCAAGGGTACAAGAGTTGTCTCGCACAAAGTCAGAAGCAGTTAAAGTCAGAGCAAAATACAAATGCAAATCCTACGGAAATGCATTCACACACACCTTGTCTGTTTGTTTCTCATTTAGGCAACACAATCAAACTTCAGTGTTTTTTCGTGCAGTTTATTGATGCAGTTAATCGTGTTTAAGCTTCAGGAACACGTGGGTGTGTGAATCAATACCCCGGACAGTGTGCATAGCAAGTCCTACGTACTGGGAATGCCCACAGAGGTAGAGGCAGAGTATATGTCTCACTTTATCAGTATATTAGCGCTGTTTCTCTAAAGTGAAAGAGAAGCTATTTAGGAAACTTTAAAGTGCTAATGCATGAAGATAGTCAGTGCTGTGGGCCTGTCTGTGCAGACGGCCCCGCGCCCTGAACTTGTTAAAAGTGACAGACCATCTACAGTGATTTATGATGGTGGCCTTACCCCGCTGTATTGAAGGATGAAGCAATGTGCACAATGTTGTTACACTGATAAATGAACCAACAATGTTGCAGAGCTGCCGAAAGCACAACACGCTCAGACTTTATGGAGGATGATTGTCTCTATGTTTATTTTCTATCCCCCCCATCCTTGATCAACAAATCCATAAATCAAATTAGACTTTGACGTCAGTTGTCAATAGCGATTTTATTTCATCTGCACAGGCAGCCTAAAGTTGGATGGGGCCGGCTGGGTCGGTCTGCCAGTCACCACCACTACCAGTCAAGTTTCCTGGAAGAATAAGTATGACAGATTGGCTTCCCACAGTCTGCTCGCTCCCTGGGGATGAAGTTTGAGGGGCAAAGGGGAAAGCCTGGAAAATATTTCAGTGAGACCAGTGGGGCTCCATCCTTTCAGTCGCCCACTACCTGCGGACGAGCGTTTGTACGGTGGGACAGAAGAGGAGCTCAAGTATCTGCGGTGGCCACAACACAAGACAGTTAATTGAGGAAGAAACTGGAAGTGTGCAAAAGAAAAAGAAACGGTGACATGATTTGTGTGAAAGGCAGCACAAGAGTGTTGAAGGAACAGAACGCACAGTAGGGCTTGTATCCAGTGAGACCGGCCCAAAAATACACCAGCTTCCCCTGAGGGGGGGGCAGATAATCCTGCTTCTGAAGAACAGGGAGGGCTGGGAGCGGGTACAGCTCAGACACCCTGTGGAAACTAGCTATCCCACTGAGACAGGGAGAGACGGAGACTGGTGGACTAAAATAGAGGAGGAGAGATGTATGTCAGATGAGACGCACACACAGAAAGACAAACCCCTTTGGTCAAAGGCAGAGGTCGCCGGTCCAGCGAGGGCGGCGGTCCTGTCAGTATTTCTCACCTTCTCATGTTACAGAACAACATGCATTGTCGCCACCCCAGCCCTCCGCCAGCCCCTCTGGGGTCTTGTCAGGACTCACTCACCCTCCATGGGAGTGTTGCCGTCTGGCCGGTTGGCAAAAACCACGTCCACATACTCAAGTTGCATCCTCTGGAGGGAGCCCCTTAAACCTGAAGAGCAAAGGAGGAAAGAAGATGAGAAATGTACAATATTTAAGAAGATAAAAGTAGAGTGCTTGCAAAGTGTCATCATCCATCAATAAATAGGTCTGATTCCCAATAAGATGATTTGTAAAACCATATCCCTTAAGCCAGGAGCTTTATCCTTCACGCATATTGCGGTATTAGCGGTAAACAAGATTTATCACCTGCTCACATGTCTCGATGAAACTGTGAGTCTCCAGGAGACTTATCAAAGGATCATTGAGACATGTGAGCAAGAGATAAATCTTGTCCCTTGATACCTGCTGACATGGACACATTGGTCGGGATCTGCAGAGAAGACCGATTAGCCCCTTGTGCATATACAACTAGCCAGCCCTGCCATGTGGATCAAATATATATAGGTGCAGTTTTATAATAAAATGTGACTGTTTTTGCAGCACGCTCACGCTCAGTGATCCCCAAACAGTGTACAGAAAATAGAGAGTGCTATCCTTTTCTCACTTACACTGTGTCACCAGGTAAAAGGAAAAACAGGGTAAATTGGATCCTGGGGGATTTGATGTCAGCATGATCACAAACGTGGCAAAGTCACAGTTGACCACATGTGACTCAAGGGCCCGCCAGCTGCAACTGGCCTGCAGCATCTTTTGACAGAGCTCATGAGCAAATCTGAGTTGTCATGTTCAGTCTGGTTAAGAGCCAAGGTTATGGGAATCTGAGTTCAAATTTTCCATACAACAAAATATGACATTGTTCTCAAAATAACCACAATCTTTATCAATCTGATGTCCCATCATCACCTGGGGGATGATTCCCTGTTTCTGACCGTTTTATCTAAGAGGAGATGATTGACCGAGAGAGCTTGTTTGAGATTAATTAAAAACCTCTTTGTGTAACAGAGTGATGGTTTCTCATCAGCTGCTCATCCACTCAGAGTTGTGCAGATTAATATGATACTTTTTTTTCTTCTTCAGTTTAATCACTGACTTATTAAGGCCAGTAAAAAGGAAAGCTGTCATTAGGCTGGAGGGCATCATGGTTCTATCATGGACTGTATATAAAGATAGACAACGCATCTCCACCTCCTCCTGTCCTGGATACGGGTGTCGAGCAAGCCCGCGCTGCTGACAACATTTGGAACTACAGTCTAGCGATTGTGGAGTGCAGCGAGGTTCCATTACAATACACTCGACCAATCACAAGTCAGTCTCAGCTGTCAATCATGACATTTCGCCCCATTATTTGAATAGCACCAGATAATAAACCGGCAAAACTTAAAGAAACTTAGAGACTTTGAGAAATAAATATTTAATGTGTATTTTGACTTTTAAGTTTGGTCCATGTCCCCTCTGCTAACACGGAGGAGGTGGGGTTATGACCTATACTGCAGCCAGCCGCCAGGGGGCTATCATGGGGTTTTGACTTTGTGTCGTCCATCTTTATAAACTGTCTATGGGTTTTTCTTTTTTTTCATTTTAGGTTACCGTCAAAAACACAGAGCTGCCAAATTTGCACAGCTACAATGTCAGAAACAGTCAGTATGTTTCATTCACAGCGAGACTTTCAAAAGGTCAGACAGAGAATTTCAGGATAAATCAGTGTCGAGCTGAGTTCACCCCACAATCTCCTGGAGAGAAGGAGTCTATGTGGATGAAAAAACTTGCACCGCACCTGTGCGATCTTTCTTCCTGGTTGTGTGTAGTACACAACCAAACAACTCCAAGCCGAGAGGATAATAAGGTAGAAGGAGGTCAGGAAAAAAAGGTGACGCTCATTTCTTTTCTCTTTGGCTCGGCTTTCAGCATCTGTTTGAGGAGTGACTCCACACACCGAGGAGAGGATGAGAGGGCAACAAGCTAATGTCAGCAGATCCGACCCCTCTCACACACACAGAGGAGAACAGATGAAAGATGAAAAGCAAACACAGGAGGCTGTCACAAAGGAGGACAGCAGAGTAACACAGAGACACGGCACTCTTGAGTGTGTGTGAGTGTGCGTGGCAGATAAGTGCCAGAGGCTTCTTCAACGCTCCCTAATCCAAGCTCTCCCCACCACCGATGGAACCACTTATTCCTCCTTCTGTCAGCCGCACTCACAGTCCCAGAAACACCCATTACATGGATCTTAATCTCAGCCTGCACCGTCATCACGAGCAGTTCTGGCTGTCTCGTGGATTAGCCAGAGTTCACTGACTTTGAATATTTTTGGAGCTGAGGAAAGGTGATAAACAACAAACCCAGGCTACAGATATCTGCGATTATGAATAATGCATTAAATGATGTGTTCAACAAAAGTCTCTTTGAAACTGTGAAACTGTCGAGGAATCCATTTGTCCATTGAGGAAAACGGTGAATGAGAGAATTTGGCCTCTCTGTCCCCTCAGAGTTCATCAGCGCTGATCTCTGCTATTGATCCTAAGTTTTGACAGGCCCCTTAAACCTAAATGTCACTGCACAGGTCTAATCATTCATTGGCTGGAATGTGGTGGTCCATACAACAGGAAGACGGTGTCACCAGTTGTTTGACTCAGCCAATTCATTAGCCTGTGGTGACATGTGCCACACCGGTGTTGACAGGGACACCTTTCTCTCACAGATGCTACCGATATCATGTGGACAGGCAAACTCAGTTGAACTAATTAGTAATGCCACCTTCTCTTCCCCACTCTGTCATCAGCTCTCTCTCACTTTAGCCTCTTTTCCACTGGTCAAAACCCCCTTTAACACCCACCAACATCAGGCGCTTGTCTGCAATGGGAAGGCATAGTTGATGTTCACTTCTGGATCAAATAACTTATGGGTTTTGAGGAGTAATGGGAACTTGACACCTGAAAGAACACTTTTGATGGTTTGTAGACTTATTTTTAATTTTTCAAGACAACGAAGTGAAAGAGTTTCTCAGAACCGACAAAGGGACAGGAGTGTATCGCCTTTATTTGCAGGTTTGCCCACGTTTAACATATCTGTGTATACCCCTTGTCTTGGGGTGGAAAAAGTAATTCTCCTCCTCGTTCCTTGCCCTTCTATTCCAGCCCTCTGATTGTATTCCCCCCTCTCTTCTTTTGGAGTAATGTGGCAGAGGCTGCAGTGAATGCTAATAATGTGAGAAAGAGCTGAGTCACTGCAGGAGGGGCACCAGGCTGTGGACCGTATGGTGAGATCTTTTGGATGCGGGGCGGATTGGGCCAAGGTCATAAGAAAAGTTTGTCATTACATGCTTGAGCGAGGCCATAACTCTTCTGAAAGAGAAGTGGGAAGGGATGCTGCGAAGTTTGTCACACTCTAGACTCTAACAGTTTCTTAGAAAGTCACAGATTTCAAATGAACAGATACGAATGATGAGATTTGATGTGAAATCGCCTCATCAAAATTCATCTGCCTGCATGTGTTGAGAAGAATCAAAGGGGGCGGGAGGAAGAGAGATAAAAGAGGGAGATTACAGGAGTGTAGCGGGGGCTCCGAGTGATGGGGTGATGTGAAGGACAAAGCGGAGGAGAGGAAAACGACTTGTTACCTTCAATGATGTGTTTTCTGTTGAGGCCTCTCTCTGTCTCTGCTCTACAACAGGAGGGAGAGAAGTGCATGTCACGGTGCGAAGACACATTCCTGCCCATACATGAATTGAAGCACATTATTGTCTGCATAACAGAGTACACATTACTGAAGACAATTGCACCCACTCGACACTACCCAGTGGGTCCATAGAACAGACTGTGCAATGTGTCTGAACAGTGAACAGATGCATTGTCACTGTTCACCTCCCAGTTTGAACAATTTTAATTATTATGATGGATTTAAAAAAATAAATATTGAAGCTGTAATGCTTTTAAAATGTTTGTGTACCCTGGAAACAACACCAGCCACTTTTTAACCAACAGTTAACCAACAGTGTATAAGTTTTGCACAGTACAAAGTAAACACATACTGGTACTTTGCTCAATTAATTACTTTCTCATTCTACATTCTACATTATATACTGTATATATAAAATAATATTTTTTTCCATTATGTTAACTTGCTATAGTTACTACCCTTGCGTAGTACTGAGCGTGCAGTCTACAGTAAGTTTATCAGAGCAGTTTTGCTGAAAAACGAGAAAGGTGACAAAGGTAAACCAAAACATTACAGGTCATAAAAATGGGTCATTCATGTCAAAGTATCAGTGATTTATGAAATTTGTAATGGAAATCACTGTATTATTGTGAACATAGGTCTCCACCACCTCCTGAGGGAAATAGCTGACTCGTTAACTGCTAAACGCTCCATTATGTTCACTCACTTATCGCTACCCCTGTGTAATGCTGAGCATTGCTGAGTACTATGCGACGCAGGTAAACAAAAAGATTAAAGCTGTGGGTCACACAACCAAAACAGCTGCAAACAAAGTGTGCTTATTGTGCTTCAGTGATATTTCAATAACCTAACCTGTCATTACTCTATCTGTATCTACATGATTGTCCCTGTCCCTTAATTTTCTTTCCATTTCATTCCTTTAGTTTCTTTCTGCTCCTGTGTTTTTCCTGCTTTCTCAGTTGTCTGTTATTTGCCTAGTCCTTGCTTCATTTCACACTCTCTCTTTCTGCCTCTCTCCTTCCTGTGGTGTTCCAGCCTGCCACAGTTAATGATAATAATAACGATGTTTTACAAAACACAGGAACATGCAGTATGTCCTCCACATTTTCATGTCCCTGCAAAAGGGTAAAAAAAGTGCAATAAGTGTACATAGATCTGTGTTCGGGCGATGAGATGCTTGACAACCCTTTCAGATGCTCACAGCTCACTCGGTCGGGGGTTAAGTAGTCGTTCTCTAAATCCATCCAGTGTGGAGACTGATTTCGTAGAGAGGATGAGCTGAAATTAAATTTACACAATTACACCCGGGCCCTACTCTACTGATCTACATCAGATACTTAAAAGGAACCAGAGGACGCATGTGGATGTCCTGGAGGAGCCTCGGTACAAGCCTGAAGACTTAAACAGCAAGAAAAATGTGACTAATGCAGATTGAGAGCAGAATTCCTCAGCGTGACAGAGAAGCAGAAGGCTGAGGACGGGTAAGACGGAGCGGGTGAGAACGTGGCCATGTTGCTATGTGTATGTGTGTATGCCACTCAGCCTGCCTGCCAGTGGCTTCTCGAAAGTGTTCAATCCCATATCACGCTCTGTGTCCGCAGGCGTACGCTTGAATGTGCTGCCTGTTGTCGGTGAGAGAGCCTGAACATCTGAGAAGCAAAACTTGCGCACACACACACACGCGCACACACACACACACACACACACACACACACACACACACACACACACACACACACACACACACTTACTTTCCTCCCCAGTAGAGCTTTGTGGTGATCACCAGGCTGGATCTCCTGAAGGAAGAAAGACAGAAACCATCAAAGGACAAAAAGTTAACTTTCTCAAAGAGATGTGTTTGTTTGTGCGTGTGTGTGTGCATGTGTGTCAGCATGATCACAACTGCACGTGTGCACATGCAACTGTAACATCATCTTATGTCTCTAATGATCGCAGTGTCCTCCAGTCAACTTTTCTGCTGCAGCGTGAAGTGGCAGATGGGCTGCGCTCCTTTTTCAAACATGTCATTCATCAAGTATGAAAAATTACAGCGGAGACGATTTTCTGTGAAATCTAACAAGATAGCTGCCTCACTATAAACCCCCTGTTCCCCATGCTTTAATGATCAATAATTTAAACAGATCCAGAGTTGAGGTGATGTCAGGCAGAGAACTGGCATGGGTTTTTAAATGGCAATGCACATAAGTGAGTCTTACTACTGCAGTGTGGTATTGTATTTGTACCATTTGTACAAAGGAAATTGATGATTTTCTGTGCTGCTGCTCACAATCATCAGCACCTGCTTGGTATTTTAACTGTGAGTCATTTGCAAATGTTCTGTTGATGCATTTGTACAAAAATGAATTGGATGGGTCGAGAGATTGCAGTGAATTAATGCTTATTTAAAACTTTCAGCTGTTAGAGAGAGGGATGCACAGTCTGCATCACCCACCCACCCACCCACACACTCACACACTCACACACACATGCACACACATGCACACACTAGCACCCCTGGTGTGCATGAGTGTACAGTATATCGTCATTTCAATTGGTCTAAATATACACTAAATATATTCATTTTAATGATCTATTATTGATTATTATGTGTATTATGCTGGTTTTTTTTAAATAATAGATTTTTATCATTTTTTTGAATTATAGATTGTCATATTAACATGCCTCAGCTTCCTTTATTTAACAGACGTTAACAGAGGTTGGGAGAAGAGCTAAACCTCCCGCTGCCCCACCTGTGTCTCTGGCCTTGTGTAATTATGATATTGTCTAATTTATTCATTCCTTATTAGTTATGGTTTTAATGAGGGACTTTTTAAGTGACATTTGACACGTACACTCCCTAGTGTCCATGCTGTGTCTCGATTCAGAGGGTGCATCCTTCAGAGGACGGCCCCTTAAATAGGCCTTTGAAAAACTGAAGACTGAACAAAGAGTCCTCACACTGTATAGGGCTATGCTCAATGGTCCTCACAAAGATATAAGTACAGACATACACACACACAAGTTTTACTGCAACACAAATGTTTCTGCATGAGTAGCTCCCAACCTGGGGTCCTAATATAAATCTAATGGCTCACAAGATAAAAGAAGGAATAAGAGGCAATACATATTTCTGGCACGTCTCTGTCGGTGGGTCCATCACTTGGGTCGGGACGGAAATATCTCACAGAGGACTGGTCCTCTCCTGTTCCAACATGAAAGTGGCCCCAAGTGTACAACAAGGTGGTTTTCTGGCCCTGAACCAAAAACCTTTGGGATAAATTGGTACAGCGACTGTGAGCCAGGCTTTATAGCTCAACATTAATACCTGACCTCACTTAAGCTCTTTTGGCTGACGGGCAGCAAATCCCTGCAACCAGGCTCCAAAATCTTGTGTAAAACCTCCCCAGAAGTGTGGAGGCTGTGCAGCATCATCATAATACCCATGTGTTTGGAATGAGAGCTTCAACAGTGACATGTGAGCGTAATGTCCGAGTGTCCACACACTGATGTGTGTGTGTGTGTGTGTGCGCGCGTGTCTGTGCGTGCGTGTGCACATACATACATTTAAACCTATTCTTAGAACACATTGAGAATCTTTGAGATTGTACTTTACCTCCAGCACTTTTTCTTGATGATGTTTCCCAGGATTATCTCTGCTCTGTGAAGAGAAATACACACACACACACACACACAGGAGATGATGGGATTATACAGTATCTCACGCTGCCATTTCTTTCATAGCATGTAAGCATGTTAAGAGTGTTATCTGCCAAACATCTGCAGCATGAATATCTGATTAAAAATCAGAAGGAGTTCAAGATAAAGACCAAACGCCTCTTGTGTCGTACGCCTGAACTTCACCAGCAACCTTGAAATTAATATTCATCCCCATGCGGCTGCACTGGGTCCCGCATTATTCACCGCAACAATGTCCAGACCTATAAAGTTGGAAGGAGCTGTGAACATAATGGGCAGCCTCCAGTGATGAATACGATTATGTTAATCACTTTAGAGTCGAGGCTAGCTTTCATTTTTTGGCCTCCTCTGGTGACTAATTTCTGCTCTGGGGCTGAACCCAGTTAACATCTTGTGTCCTGTGAGGGAGGAGAGCTGTGCAAAGACCAGAGATTCTGCGGTTGTGGGATGGATGCGGCCACAAATAAGAGGCGTCACTCACTTCCCCCCCGAGTAGACCTCTGCTGTGTCGAACAGGTTGACCCCGCTCTCGTAGGCGATGGTCATCAGCTGCTCCGCCACCTGACAAAGACGAGAGAAGTTGACGCTGATTGACTCCAGTGTGGTTTAATACGTGGCTATGAATATTATTCAAATTACATTTGAGAGAAAAGAAGGATGAGGATGAGAGTGAAAATGCAGCTGAGATCCTCATCAACAGGAAGTCTGTACAGGCTGCTTGTTGATTAAAGTTGTTTACTGCTCAATATATTTCTCAGACTCTATTTTGACCTAGTTCTCGTGCCTGCGGTTCATGCAGAGCCTTACATCGGTCTTGACGTCTTTCTCCTTCTGTAGTCGTCTCCCTGTTTTGTTTTGTTGATTCTGTTTCTATTTGTGTCAATTAGTCCCAGTGGTCAACAGGCAGTGATGAGCTGTCCCCAATTCAGTGTTTCCCCCCCATTCATGGCCAGAACGAGCCACTGAAGCAGGACCCACTGACAGGGATGAGTAGGACCTGATCACTTGGCCTTGGTAGAGCCAACAGGGACAATGATTACCGTGGCCTATTCACACTCATTTGCCAACTCAAGGAATAAGAAAAGATTTCATCCGCTCATGAGCTGTGATGCCTGAAAGATGGATCTGACATAACGTCTTACCTCATCAGAGATCTGACCTCCGAATGTTACCCACGTGCCTGTGGAGGGGAACGTCAAAGATGTCAAAGAGTTTTGAAACAAACAAACAAAAACAAAAAAACCATAAAAGACCTTCGGCATATAAAAAGCTAGGGGACTACTTAAGTCACGCATTAATTCTTACATTGACATTTTGGCTTGGACACATGACACACGACAAGAACACCATAAACACCCTACAGCCATCACAGCCAAACGTCAGGGTTGAGTGCTGATAGATCTAAAGAGAAAAGGCCCAATGAATGTCACATCAGTATCTAATGTTTATAGATGTGTTGAATTTCAAATAATTTGTTGAGTTGTGATGAGCATTTTACTTGATAAAAAGTTAGTTTCTTTGTCTGTTTGTAGTCAAAAACTACTGGATGGATTACCAGCAACCTTGGTGAAAAGATACGGCATGAATCAGGGAAGCTATTATTTATGGTAGCTATCTCTGGATCAGGGGCGGGCTCTGGGAATCTTTTCTTGACATTGCGAAGACAAAGTATTGGCTCATAGATCTCGATGACAAAAATCCGGCATGTTTAAGGGACTGATATTACATTTCATTTCATTTAGCTGACACTTTTATCCAAAGCGACATACAATAAGTGCATTCAACCATGAGGGTACAAACCCAACAAGAATCAAGAAAGTACAATTTTCTTCAAGAAAGCCAAACTACAAAGTGCAAAGTGCTATAAGTAAGTGCCATATACGTGCTATCTATGAGTGTGTGCAATAGAATGTACAGCATCTTCACAGAAGTGGTGTGGGTCATGTTCTGGTTCTTTCACTGCACAGTTGAGGCTACAGTTCGTTAATAGGCCTTGCTAATATCATGTCTGTCTTATCTTGTTTGGTCCTCATCAGCCCTATCCATTCCTTGCATGATTTTCCCTACATGAAGAAGGTCACCCCTGTCCGTTAAGGTTAGGGTTCTGTTTGTTTGTTGGTTTGTTTGTTTCGTGAGCAGGATTAGGCAAAAACTGCTTTACAAATTCCCACAAATCATGGTGCAAGGATGGGACACCGGCCAAGGAAGAGCTCATTAAACTTTGATAAGAATTCGTTCAAAAGGAGTGGATGCAGGATTTCTTTTCCACTTTCTTTAACATTGTGATACAGGCCATTGACATTTTATCCATTTTCCAGGTAATGAGTGTGTGCAATAAGGTGCGGATCCAAATAAAAATCTGGATACAGCAGATGTAGGGCTACAGAACTGTAACTATACGGGAAGCTGAGATAATGTGGACTCAGTAGGAAACCAACATTTTATTTTATATCCCGTTGCCTTTTTACCATGCGACAGATGCCACTGGCTCATTTACAGTTTTGGTTGTGCTGATCATCGATGAGCGCTGACTGCAGTTGTATACGATACAGTCAAGGGAAGCTCCAGCTTCTCTCCTTCCTTCAAACAGAATAGGCTGAACAGAGGTTTTGTTAGAGTTACTCTCCTCCCAGTCTTCTGTTGCCTGATCCTGTCACATGCTGTGTGCCATCTCCCACTAATGAGAAATAATGCAGAAGTTGTTGTTAAATCTGCAACTGCACAAGTGAAACTGCAGCAGAGAGTCTGGCAAAGTCTGGCAGCAGATATGTGTAGGATTCTTTTCTAGGATGGCAAAAAAACAATTATTATCTGCTGCCCAAATTTGAAGACTATACAGTTACATTGTTTTCTTGCTTTATGGGTTGATGCATTTCTCGAGGTAAATATATGAGCATTTACTCTCTGTGCTCAGGAGACAGAGCAGGTCGTCCAATAACCAAAAAGTTGGTGGTTTGATTCCCGGCTCCTCCAGTCTTCATTTGAAAGTGTCCTTGGGAAAGACCCTGAACCTCAAGTTGCCCCTGAGGGCTGTGTCAACAGTGTATGATAGAAAAAAGCAATGCATATAGGATCGCTGCATGAATGTGTGTGTGTGAATGGGTGAATGAGACTTGAGTTGTCGATAAGACTGGAAAAGCACGATATAAATACAGTCCATTTACCATCTGTGGAGATGGGCACTACTTTTTCTTTTCTTCCTGATTTTCCTCAAGAAACCTTAACCTCTCTTTTCCACCAGCTTCATGCAAAGAGACATCAGCCATAAAATAAATATAATCTGCCACAAGATAAAACACTGATAGGTTGCACTATTTAAGTCAACAATACACAAATCCATGTATCTCACTTCGTCTTGGGTCTTGTGAGGCCACCTACATCCTCACACAAGTGAATGCACTCATGCACACACTACAGTGATGTAGGAAGAAGAGCAGCACAGTGTGAACACAGAATTTGGTTAGACTTTAGATTTTCTGCTCCCGCTCTTCTGTCGCCTGATCCTCTCACATGCTGCTCCTGTCGTGTCCCAGTAATGAGAAATAATTACTGAAGCTGGTGGGAAATCTCTAGTTGACCAGACTGGTGAAGGCTCAGCCCCATTTTACTAAACTGGCAATGATCAAATGTGAAATTATTTTTTCTCAATGATTATCTAGTGCTCAACCTGCAGCCAATTTGAAAATACACTGAACTTTCTGCTGAGAGATAAAGGAGAACACACACACCATTCGTGTCTGTACAGTAATGTGATTCCACTCGCAAAAGCTATTAGCTTAGCTCATCTTAAAGACTCGAGCGAGGAGAAAAATAATCTACCCTCACTAAAACCACATTTGAAAACTTTTATTTTACCTTTTCAAGTTTAACAGTTTTTGTGTGGATTAAAGAAATGAGTTATAAGATGTTAATTAGTAATCTTTAGAGGTGCCGGTACAGTGGGATTGGCTTTCGACTTTGAGATTTTATCTTTTGCTAAAATAAGTTTTCCCCACAAAAATGTCTAAATCTGAACATGCAGTTCAGACAGTGAAACGCAGGAACCCACATGGAATCAAACACTAAAGAGACGTGTTTTGATCCCCGCAGTCGGATTTTCTTCCCCCTTGCGCCTTTCCACAGAAAATTGGTACAAGAAGGAATCAATGTTTTGCTCAAGGGCACTTCTGCACGGCTGAGGCTTGCCAATATCGAGGCTTGAAACTAATCAATTTAAGTGGTCTCCCCATTTATTATTCCTCCCTTTGGTTCTGTGCTGCTGAGGCTGAAATCACTGCAGAGACAATCAAGTATGTCATTCACAGACTTTCTATCATTATGACCATTAGGATTATTATGAAACTTAGTGGAGGGATGTGGTCAAGGACAAACTTTTGGCACGGATCTTTATATTCTTTATATTTATACAACATAGGGCAATTGGTACAAATAAAAATCTGGATCTATCAGATTTTAATGTAAGTTGGTAGGAGGACCCATGGGCCTTCTAGATACTAGTACAGTGCCTGTTCTGAACCTGCTTGGTAGGAATGAGTCTGTGGTGTTGCTGGTTGCAACTTTCTTTCTTAAACTGTAAAAGTGACCTGCAGTAATTGAGCCATGGCGAGTAACGACCTGCTGCAGGACCCAGTCCACAGAGCCATGAAGCTGCTGCACAAAGAGCTGTTCACCTGCTTACTCAAAGTTCAGTGAAGCTCGACTGAGTACGCGGAACCCGAACTGGAGAATCGGTTGTCGTAGTCGAGAGCGCGTGATAGAAAGTGTAAATTATATTGACGAGTCTCAGCGGCTGCAGAGGTTAATAATATTGAATGTATTGTTTGTACAAATCCCCCCAAATTTGACACAGCCCTTCGTGGGGCCCTTAACAATGCACATACCAAGTGTTAAGCTGGTAAGATGAACAGTTCTCAAGATTTGCGTTCCACATACACAGAGACGGAGATTTCTGGACTTAGCAGATACTGTAGATATTCTGTGTCTTTATGTGTGTGTGCACTTTGGTGTGGATTCAAATGAAAATCTGGAATGTCGGAGGTATGACATTCCAGATATATTCAGTGATCATCTCATCTACATGAGGCTGGGCAACAGGGCATCATTATTTGTCTTTTGTAAAGTGAATTTGCGTTCACCCTCAACGAGTGACGTGGCACACACATGCTGCAAGACAACACACATGCACATATAAAGACATGGCCAGTGCACGCACACACTCCAACGAATCAGTCCCATCAACATGACTGTGAGCATCTACCCTCCGGCGTGCATTGGATATGTGATATAACTGTGTTTGTTTGAAACCGATGCTGTTGATTAAATATTAGCAGGGGAAATATTACGTCTCTGCAAACAGCTGCTTGTTCTCCCTCATGACTTTACATATGTGTATGAAAGATTCATGAGATTGAGACTGGTGTGAAATGACTTAATGAAATTCAGAAGAATGTGCCCTATTTGCTGTCTCTACTTTCTCTTCGCACACACTCAAACACAGACACACAGACGAGTTGAGTTTGCACTCGGATGCTCAGGACATCATTAGACATCACCTCTTAAGCTAATCATATGTACTCACCGAGCCCCAGACACGAGACACGCAATCCAGATTTCCCAAGGTTCCTACGAAGAAAAAGCAGAGTATGAAAGTGGAGTTGATTTGGCTCCATGTGTCATCAGTCAAGATGTGATTCAGTAACCATGTATAGGATCAAATTACGGTAACTGGTATTTTGTGCTTGTGGATTAATGTTGTCATTGTGCGTCACTTTGTGTGTAAAGAGTTTGTAGCTGTAGGAATATGTGGTGGATGTGTAAGTCACATTTGTGCAGGGATATTTTCAATAGTGAGTTTTCTCAAAGTCTGAGAGACAGACACGCACATTTTCTACTGAAATTCCAGCTACAAATCTCAAGCTACAGGTACAAATCACGACTAACCAATGACAACGCTGCCCACTGACCATCCAATCAGATGAATCTACGCTGTCCAATCAGGGCACATTGTTTCAGTGCTTTCTCTTTTCATCAAGGAGTTGAACGTGGACGAGGCCGAGGCCACACAGGTGGGTTATTTAATTACAAATGTCAGTGGGCAGCGTTCTGATTGGTTCGTTGGTGAGAATCGAGCTGATTGGCTGTTCAGCTCAAGAGGAAAAACAGGGTCATGATCTGTACTTGTAGCTCGAGGTTTGTAGCTGTAACTTCAGGGTTGCATGCGTCGATAGGAAATGTGTGTGTCTGCCTCTGAGACTGTGAAAAGTCACTACTGAAAATATCCCTGCACAAATGTGAAGTACACTTCCCCCGCATACTTCTACACTGGCAAAAAGATTTATATATATACAAAATATTTCTACAGCCACACAACTTTCATACATGCAGAAAATATTTGTATAGCTACACAACCTTTTTACACGCACACACAAAAGGTGATGTTCACCTACAACATTATTTCACAAGGACAAAATGTGTATAAATATTTACTTAAAATACAGACGTCTCACACAACCACAAAAGCCAAAACACGACCGCAGAAGCCACAATACAACCGCAAAAGCCACGACACAACCGCAAAAGCCACAACACAACTGCAAAAGCCACAACACAACTACAAAAGCCACAACACAATCGCAAAAGCCACAACACGGCCACAAAAGCCACAACACAACTGCAAAAGCCACAACACAACCGCAAAAGCCACGACATAACTACAAAAGCCACAACACAACTGCAAAAGCCACAACACAACTACAAAAGCCACAACACAATCGCAAAAACCACAACACAACTACAAAAGCCACAACACAACCGCAAAAGCCACAACACAACTGCAAAAGCCACAACACAACTGCAAAAGCCACGACATAACTACAAAAGCCACAACACAACCGCAAAAGCCACAACACAACTGCAAAAGCCACAACACAACTGCAAAAGCCACAACACAACTACAAAAGCCACAACACGGCCACAAAAGCCACGACACAACTACAAAAGCCACAACACAACCGCAAAAGCCACGACATAACTACAAAAGCCACAACACAACCGCAAAAGCCACAACACAACCGCAAAAGCCACAACACAACTGCAAAAGCCACAACACAACTGCAAAAGCCACGACACGGCCACAACACAACTACAAAAGCCACAACACAACCGCAAAAGCCACGACATAACTACAAAAGCCACAACACAACCGCAAAAGCCACAACACAACCGCAAAAGCCACGACATAACTACAAAAGCCACAACACAACTGAAAAAGCCACAACACGGCCACAACACAACTGCAGCAGTAACAACAAAGCTCTATTTGAACATGTTCAAAATCAATGTAGTTGTATTGTTTTCTGTTAATGCACTCGTGGGAGACGTCTCTGCCAACGTCCTACAATCTCCTGTTGGCTGCTTCCACACTTGAGAGACCGAAAAGCAATAACATGCAGCAATTTTGCTATTATGGAGTTTACAATGTAGGGAACAAAAAAGATCGATTGTAAGTGAGTTTAATAATAACAATGGCTGATAGTTTCTCATGTATCACACACACCTGAATCGTGAATCAGAATGGAGACAGAGGGGGTGTTGATTTGCTCAATCAATGTGGAGCCCACCTTCTCAGGCTCTCTACAGACACTGACATGTATTCTACTCAAAATTGAAAAGATAGAATGAGTGTTTGTACTGCAGCAGTGGGGGGGGGGGGCGGGAGTTGGCTCCTTTCTGATCAGTGCTGCTCTCTGTTTCCCCCCCTCACTCAATGCCCTCCTCTTACACTCAGAGGCTTTGACATTCTGTTCCAGCAGGGAGCCCTTCGATCCTCAGGCTTTTTTGTCTTCCCCCTACAAAATCCAGAAACCTGCTCTCAAGCACTGAGGCTGCATCCCCCAAGATAGCACCTCACACATGTGCCTCAAATCATTCCGTAATGTGTCCCTCTTCCTATTAACTGTGTAACGGTGCACCTCCTGGTACGCAGCTCCTCCCTAACAGTCAGTTTACCTCCAGATGATCTGCTGCAATGCGATACGCCACTTTCAGCCCTCATTAACAGCTAGATAAACCTAGAGTTCATGCAAGGCTCGAGTCTCAGCTCTCTGCCTCGCATCCAGTTTTTTACAATCTGTCCCGCATGCAGTCCAACGGAGAGGGGAACTCATGTGGAGCGAGCGTTTAATGGCTTAACATCGGCAAGAACAGATTGTTCTGCCTCCGGCCGCCACAGGTGTCTTCCCTCGGCGGGATGCGGAACGCAGTTGAAGGAAGACTGGAGCTCGAGGGGATTGTGCAAGGACAAGCCGCCTTCTTCAGACGAGCGAAACGATTTGAGGCAGGCACTGTGAAATTGAGACATATTTGTCTGACAGAGTCATGAAGGCCACATGCACACAAGAGAAGCCACTCTCACAAGCACCTCATCTTCACAGGAGAATATGTCCACGTACAATTACGGTGTATGGATTTTCCCGTCCTGCTTGGTTTTGCAGGTATTTACTCATAATTACAACAAATGAGGCTGTAAAAAAAAAAAATGCCAGCAGTTGTTTTGTTGTGACGACAAATGGCCTGAGCCTGTCGAGTCGAAGGTAGACTAATCTGAGGCCGAGCTATCTAACCGTGCCCGATTAATTTAGAAGTCCAATATGGAGAAGCATCCGTCATCGAGTCAGCTGTTCCGCCATGCTGCCCAGATAAAGAGGGAAAACATATAAATCAAAGTGTTTGTATATAAACACCTTGAGTGATTCAATGTATTTATGGATTGTTTGATGCATTGAGTGTAATCGAGGCGCTGATAGGAACAGGACAGGAGGAAACAGGGAGATGGAGCTCGCTGCAGTTACAAATGGTGGGACGTGTCTGATATGACGGAGGAGTTTGGGTATTGTGTCCTCCGTCTCTCTGATGTATTATAGATCTGATAGTTCTGATCCATGAAAGTGTCGGCGGGGGGGCTGCCCTATAGGTCAAGTGAATGTGTGTCTGTTTGGTTGCATTTATTGCAGGTCACTGCTGAAGTTGTGGAATTTAAATGCGGTTTCATAAGGTGACTGTTGGGACTTGGTGGATTTATGACCTCCCTGAGAGCCCTTCAGGTCGGTACAGTTTTCATGTTGATGATTCATGATTCATACAAACTATCTCCAATTTGCAAGTTCGCTCCATTTCCAAATAAAGCTGCTTGTCCTCACCAAGCTCACTTTTTCTTTGTGGAGATCCTCCATAAAGTAAATACGCAGCTGCTGCTTCAAATGTTTTCTTAGGAATAGGGCATCAACAAAGCTGACGTCCAGCAGCTGGAGAAGCCGCCCGCCTTGCGTGTGTATTCTTGTCCCTGGTGTTTTCTGGGGTGTCAGGAAGCGGCAGCATCGGGGGCGCACCTGGTTATTAACCACACGCAGCTCGCGATGATGCATTAATAGATCTGTCCGGGCCTAGGATGTTGCTGCCAGCAGAGGACCGCTGCAAAGGGAGCTAATGATTCAGGGGATTACAGCGTGTCATTTGCAACAAAGGGGAGAAAATGTAACACCTTTTTTTGTTTAAGAGAGTGTGTTGTATGTAGGAGACAGAGAGAGGGAAGAAAACAGTGCTGCCAAGACACAGAATGTAAATCCTTTATATAATATCTTGTAAATAGTAAACTAACTGCACTAGGGAAAGGACAACTTGTCTGTACAAACTTGCACATAAACAACTCTGCAAGCCAGTGAGTGTGGCTCGCTCCCTCATGCTTGAATGGTGCCCAAAAGAAGCCTTGAAGTAAAATGACAAATGAGTCATTTGAAAACGCCCCCTCACACAAACCTGTCACCACTTATGAACATCCTGCAAGCTGCTACTGTAAGTAGCCCTCTCTGTTCTCAGCGGATCCCCAGTTGAAATAAAAAAATCAAATGAACATCTGGCTGATTTACTGCACTTAAAATCTCAGAAGAACTGACCTCTCTTTTGTGGGAGGATTTTATTTTATTTTTTTCCTGGAAAGCAATGATATGGCTCTCAAATCACACTGGGGCATTTCTCATGGTTTATTTCCTGATGCCGGGTTGCTTGAGTCAATATTTGTCAGCCAACACGTTTGTCAAGGTTGCGAGTAAACAGATAAAACTTCTCACTCGCTGGGGGATTAATGTAGACTAAGCAAACCCACACAAGGCCACCTTGATGGGCGGAGGGATTAGACAACGCCCACCTCCTCGGATTTCCACCGCTCTCCCGATGGCGGCCATAATGTTGTTATCAAGATAAATCAGTGCAGAGGAGAAAGGCGGGTTGTATTCTAAGAATATCAAAGCCGGGGCGCGTGTGGGTGGGAAGAAAGTAGGGAAGTGAAATCAAGCACTTTGAGGGAGAAAAATGAAGAGATGAAATGTGAAAGAAAAGCTGCAGCTGAGTTGCTATGGGGAGAAGAAAAGGCCATGGGCCTCATGGACGGAGCAGAGAAGGAGACAGAGAGAAATTAAGAGGGAAAGAGAGAAATAAACCACGAGGCAGCAGCAATAGACCAAGCCCCAAGTCTAAGCAGATCAAACACCCTCTACAGTTGAATTCTTCTATATGACACAGAACGGGAAATAGGAAATGACAGCTAACACCCTACGGGGGGCTGCATATTGTGTAACTTTCTTCTTCATTTTTACACACAAACACTCTTTTTTATGTACACACTGTCAGTTTACTGTGTTCTGGTTGGTTGTTACAAATATTTGATTATTTCATTTAAACATCATATGATAAAACCTGAGTGGCTGCCGGTAGAGAGTCACACACAGAACAACTGTATTTTTGGCAGAGACACATGACGGAACTGTGGGTTGATCCTGTATTGAAAAAGATGTGGGCAGATCTGAAGTGGTTGATTCTTGTACGCCGTGGATTTCAGAGAGAGCTCGGCAGCGCAGGAAAAAAAAAAAATTCACCATGAGTAGAAAACCTTCACACAGTGCTGACAGAAAGTATGTCACGGCATCTCTTTAGGTGTAGCTTCTTCTCCACGTTATTTTTAGGTGCATTTTTAAGTCTGCAGGAAATCTGACTGCACGATCACGTTCAAGTATTTATGTAAACAAACCAAAATAGTATGCAAAGGCTTATGAGAAAGAAAAACCCCAGGGTGCAATTACAATTATAGACAACACACCATAAACACTATAAGAGGCCAGTGTTGTAGGAATATTGTGTGCGTTTGTGTGTGGAGATTTGTGTAACTGTATCTGAATGTGTGCGTGTCGAATTTTGAATGCGTAAAGGAATCAGCAAATCTGCGTAAATCTTCTTGTATGTGTGTGTGTGTGTGTGTAATCAGAAGTTCGCATTTCCAGATTTGTCTAAACATGTACCAATCTCAATACACATTAAGTTTGTTTTTTTTACACATTTACAAATCTTACAATGCCCAGATTAAATTACAGTTACACAACTTTACACACACTCACACACAAATATCACTACTACGATATCAGCCCCATAACGACGGCACAAATCGATACTTAAGGTCGAGTGTATAATAAATAAATTTTTTAAATAAAGTTTTGCCGACAACAAACCTGATTTACAACCATTTTTATTCTGTACGTGTTCCGCAGGCAGCTGTGGTGTTGATCTGTTTCACCGCTTCCAATTAGCGGAACAAGCCAAAATTGCCAAGAAAGAAACTCTATTATAAAACCATTATGCTTGCAGTAAAGCATTTTAGTTGTGACCTTTAATTAAAATGCAGAGTCCATGCAAGCGTCCTGGCTGTTTAACAGAGAGGCCGGGCACTTCTTATCCTCGGGGGCTTGTTTAGTCTTTAGGCAGAGTGGAGCTCCATGGACAGGCTTTGTGTTGTGCAACACCCTGGCTCATATTATTGGACCTACACATCACAAACCAACGGTTGAGACAAGAACTGTGGTAAACGATGTGGGTACATGAAGAGCATCTACTTCGCTGAAGGGGGATTAAGACTTTTGATTTATGATGAAAAACTGGGGGGAAAAGCTTCTCAGAAATGCTCGTCTCCAGGCTCTGTGAGTGCAGATGTGCAGATTTCACTGCAAAACACAAACAAAAAACAGCGCAATCGCCTTGGAAAGCATGATTGATGATGCATTTATCATGGACAAGGGCCACTGCAGCCGAACATCTAAATCTTATCTTTGTTTGGAAAGGCAGACGGAGGGAGAGGGTTGCATCAGTCTTCACTATGGCTCCCGTGTAATCCTCACAAGCATCGATACACCTTGTCGAAACACAATCAGTGATTTGTAGCGCGAAGAAAAATTCTATTTAAAACAAAATCAGCAGATTGAGAGTGGTTTACCAGTTTATGACTATAGCATGAAGCAAGTCATCTGTACTTTTTAAGCCTCAGCCCGTGATTTGGGTGAAGAAATGATAGTGTTCTGCAGAAGTCACGTATACACCAGTGTTTTTGCTTTGAGGTCTGGTGCCCACTGGATTATTAAACAGCGGGAGGACGATTTTTTCATTAAAAGGGTCGAGCCAGAGGCGCAGCAGAGCCACCCATGAATGCAAGGATGACACTGGCTTTGGGGCGGCTCACACAAACAAACCCATGCACAAACTCTTACAGTTTTCCTCCAAAACATTCAGCTCAAATATGTGCAGAGTGCGTTGTCTTGAAATGACCAGTGTGAACAACATTCTCACCCCCACTTGTTTTATACGTTACTCGTGTATAACATGATGTATGCACAGCAGTGGAGGGCCTCTGTCTCTGCTTGTCACTGATAAGCCTGCATGACAAGGAACCAACAGAAGGGA
The DNA here is from genome assembly GCA_026259375.1 of Verasper variegatus. Lineage (NCBI taxonomy): Eukaryota > Metazoa > Chordata > Actinopteri > Pleuronectiformes > Pleuronectidae > Verasper > Verasper variegatus. Next base: position 11,319,369 of record CM048053.1, on the reverse strand, counting down.
GTTGTGTTTGCCCATCTGCAGCCCAGCTCCGAACCAACCAAGCGGAATCTTTCCCCAGAACCTCCTGGACTGACAAACGGCCTTCTGCTGCCTACTGACCGTTATGATCATCATTCCAGGCTCCGTACCAGGAATCTGCACAACTTGTGGAGCCAACAACATCATTGTGGTGTGTTATTTTGCATGTTTTGCCCTGTATGTGTGTTGTTTGTATGTTATTTTGAAGGTTCAGTGTGCAGGATTTAGTGGCATCTAACCATAAGGCTGGTGATACCCCTTGCTGAATTATGACTCCATTTCTGCCGATAGATGCGCCTGAATCCTACCTTTAAAAGCTATATGAGGTCAAATGGCCATTGAAGGCTGCAGCTGGGGGCCACCACGATTAGAAGTATACACTATATTTGGATCGCCATGACAACTACAATGCCGCGGATGGTGGTATCATTAGTTCATGCTCGCTCGCTCTGCATCTTCTGCTTCAACTTGCTACGCCTTCAGTTGTGCCCAGTGTGCATCCTCAGAGCCACACACAAGTGCACACGCCATGCACTCATCTATGTAACGCAGTGTGCCAGTGCAGACGCCCACAGTGGCACACACACTCTTGTCTTTCATTTGTTGCCTGTCGGAGAAAACCTGTCGTTATTGTAGTTGTTGTGGACCTCACTTCAAGGGAAAGCGGTTCCCTGTCAGATGGCGTCCAAAGCAATACCCTCAACCCAAGAGCTTTGGGAAAAGTGGGGGAGGGATACAAGAGAGAGAATGTCAGACAAACAGGGAGCAGAGAGGGGATGTGACACATGAGTTTTCTAATGTTGGATCTGTCTGTGGTGAAAACAGGGGATTTGCTGAGGGCTTGGAGGAAGCTTCATCCTCCACCTGTTTCTAGAGGGAGCAACGAGAATGAGCAAATCCTCACGTTACAAACTAAAACAAGCTTTTAGAAGTGACATAGTTTGCATCAGTTCTGCAGAATTTCCCCCAATGACTCCTCTCTATGAGAAAAGAAGACACAACAGCGAAATGATCATCAAGGAGTTTGGGTTTTTCCCTCGTCTGTTTGTTTGTGAGCAGGATTCACAGAAACAACGGGATGGATTTCCACAAAACTTGGTGGACGGATGTGGTAAGGTTCAGGGAAGAACCCATTCAATTCTGGTGTGGATCCGAATCAGGGGGCAGATCCAGGAGTTTTCTTTTCACTTTCTTTAAACTCAATTTTGCCTGAAAATATTTCTGGGATGTTGATTGAAAAAAAATCTGTCACGTTCAGGGAACTGATATCTATGAGTGTGTGCAATTTGGAGCCGGCTGGATTTCACAAATCAATTTTCTCGCGTGGAAAACAAAACAAAGCCCGGGACCCAGTTAGCACAATGGAGCCATCGGGCTGGTTTGGTGCTGCGAACAGATTGAAGTTGGCCATTTCAATGTTGTTATGGAAATGAGATGAGACTGTGTGACAAGCAGACACTTATCGCATTTAGCTGCTCTGCATCCAATCTGCCCGGAGTTTGCTAATTGCCTCTTTTCTTTGAGCTGACCTGAGTGCCCCAATTTTCTCTTTCGCTCAATCTCAGATTTTTCTCATTTTTGCTCTTCCCCCCCATCCCCTCTTTCCTTCCGCCTGTCTCTCCCTCACTGTGTCTCTCTTGATCCTGGCTCGGTGATGTCACCCTCTCCAGTGAATGAACAGTGTGAGGTAAACGCTACTATTTTGCTCCGGCAATCTGGGTTAAGAGCTCACTCACTGAGATAAGAGAGCATTATTTTCTTGGCCGGGCCTTGTTACAACTCCCACACAGACAACACACACACACACACACACACACACACACACACACATGGGGGAGAGTGGCAGCACAGCACTGTCACACTCTCCAGACTGTAATGTACGGCTGTGACCACTTAATGTGGACCGCGTGTGGAGCGGTCAGCATCTTCAACCGATGCTCCTCTTATTGACTGAGCTCATGAGAGATTAAAAAAGCAAACTCAGCATTGATACGGTTTATTGTGTTGGTACTGTTGGTGCACAGGATGATTTATATGGTTATGTGAAGTGCACTTTTTTCACTGATTTCATTGATTACAATAATAATTTATATTTCTCTGCATTCTCTGTGCATTTCTCTCAAACTATGTTAGTGTTTGTTTTATTGGTAATTGTTTAGTGTGTTAAGTTAGTGTGTCTAATTATCAGCATGTTTTAAATATTAGCGATGAAAGTTTCAAGTTTAATTGATCTTAAATGTAATTAGAATGACAGAGCACATACCACCGACATGGTTAAATTCAAGCTGCAGCCAAATTGCACACACCCATCAGTTCTCTGCCTGATTTCTTTTTAATCAAGAGCCATGAATTATTCCCTGAGAAATCCCCCAATATCACGATGTTAGGGAAAATCCTGGATCTGCTCCCTGACCCAAACTTCCACTTTGAGGGAAATCCGTTCATTTGTTTTCCTCTAATCTTAGCTGACAAACAAACAAATAAACTGGAACGGCACTCAGTGGATCAATGCAAATCTCCGCCAAGGCCCAACAAGTCCCCTTTCGAAAACCACAATGGAGCTCACTGGATCTTTTTCAAATCTTCTATTATGAATCTGCAACAAATTGCACTCACTCATTCAGTCCCCGACACATGCAAGCCTTTTTCCTTTTTTTCATCAAGATCCATGAATTAAACGTCTTGATATATCTTGCAATGTTTAATAAATTGAAATTCCAGGATCCACTCCTGATTCTTTGGCTTCTTCCTCGACCCATAACACATCCTTTCACCAAGGTTTATGGAAAATCTCTTCAGTAGCTGTTGTGTAATCTTGCTCACGATCAATCAATCAAAGGCAAATGAATAAAACACTACCTGCTTGGTGGAGGTAATAAAAAGTCACTAAAAACTATTATTAGTATTTAATCTTCCTGCAGCATCACTTGTGACCACATTGATCATTTACAGACTGGTGTAGTCTGTTCAAAGAGCTGGTGCCATCAGGATCTAAAATTATTAATTATTATTTGCACTTATTGATGGGACTGCTTCACATTGTGTGATTTGCAGAGTTACCTTATTCATTATGAGATGGAGTAATGTAAAAAAATTTGTATCAGGTCTGGTCTTATCATTTTGACTCTTTGAGGTTGAAACTGGTCAACACATGTAGCTTCCAACACAGGTTTTCTGTTCACCTGAAGAGCATCTTTTCTATATTTTTACTTCTTATTACTACAACGAATATATTTTTCTTTTCAAATAGCACGATTGCGCAATTAAATTCTTTTGATTCAATCATCAAAGTGTCCCAGATCCTAGTTCTCTTCAGACGCTAATTGGTTTTCATTGTGATTAGATTGATTAAAATAACAAATCTTTAAAAATCGACATCTTTCACCACGGACACACTCACACAGCGTCCCACTCATCACCTGTCCCTGGTCATATATCATTGTTGTCTCCATCAAGGCTCTTTTAATTTAATTAAGTCGTCTCTGCTCTCATTTTAATTGTCTTGTTTTTCTCCTGTTTTATATGTCGTCGTTAATCTTAATTCATCAGAGGAGAGAAAACTCAACCACACACACACACCTCCTCCGTCACCCAGTCTCCATCATCATGTCACGTCTACTTACCGGTACTTCATGCCTGTGAGCTTAGCAGTGGACTCCTTGAGGTTGTGGTGGTAGCGCTGGGTGAAGGAGCCCAGGCTTCGAGCTATCAGGGCCACGGTGCGGAAGCGGGCGCGGGCCTTGCTGGCTGTGTTGGGGCTCGTGGCGTTCTGCTTGCTGTGCTCGCCGTTACGTGGGGCCTTCAGACCGTGGTCCGTACATGCAAAGGACACCTGCATGGCTGTCGGTTAAGGCCTCTAGAGCTGCTCCAAGACAGACAAGTGTTTGTTTGAGGTCCTTAAAGTACTTGACAGTGTTTCTTTCCCCTCCTGTCTCTGGAATTCCTTTTTTGTCCTTGTTGTTCTTTGAATCTGGACGTCAGTGGTGCAGGCCAGCTCTACCCGGTGCTGCAGGAATGACGGGGAGCATGAGATTCGGTTCAGTTTCTTCAGGGAGAGGAATCTCAAGCTGAGGTTATGTCAAAAATTGGACATTGCAGCGCCGCAGTCCCGGTCAGTGCGTGAAGTGCTGAGACGAGGAGCCGGTCTGACACCACCTGAAAATATGACAAGAGGATGGAGATGGAGGGAGAAGGATGGAGGAGAATGGGAACTGAATGAGTCGTGGAAAGAGTTGCCCACTCGGAGGAGAGAATGCAGTGTGTGTCGCAGAGGGTTAGGGGGGGGGAGGCTTGGAAGTGCGACTACAGAGGAGGAGGAATGATCTGGTAAAGACTGACTTGAGAGAAATGTCTTTTAGTTTTTCCGAGCTGTTTTCTCCACTTTAACGCCCGTTGCTCACATGTCTAAGCAGCTTCAACGTAGCTGTACGATGATCGAAAGCAATCCTGCACTAGTTTTGCTCGTCTTTTTCTCTTTCTGTCCTGCTTTGTCTCATCTTCCTTATCCTATATAGTTTCCAACTCAAGTTCAGTCTCCTGCTTATTTCAAATGAGTGTATTTCTAATTCAGCCGCTGACGCCTCTTTTACTATCTTTCTCTTTGGGGTGTCTCTGAGGTTTTGTCAGGCTGGGTGTCAGGGGAGTCTCTCTTGCCCTCAAACTGCAGCTAAGCCTTTTAGTCAAACACCTGGAGTGAAGACAGTAACATTGCACCAGCACGCTGAGCCCTCAGCGCTGTGAAAAAACAAAACACAGACATCCCATTTCACTCCTGTCAAACGTCTTTAAAATAAGGTCACGCTTGAAGCAAAGAATGTTCACTCACAAATTGACTTACAACACACACACACACACACACACACACAAAGACCAAATCTGTATGAATACAGGTGTTCTTACACACAGTGAGATGTCAGGATGAGGCAGGGATGAGGTCCTTGACTGACGTGCGTCTTCCTGCAACTTTTAGAGGAATCAAGCGGCTCTACACAGGTCCTGCAAAGATCCGCATCCCAACAGAAGCAGCAGCAGCAGCGTGCTTTCCGGCAGCTGTCCTCAGACTGGGCAAACAGCCTTGTCCTGTCTCCGAAGTCCGCAAGGAAGTAACACAGCTTTTAAGGTTCCCGGCTTTGCAGCAAGAACGCTCTGTTTGATAAGGGGACCCTGGAATGGCAATGGACAAGCAGAGAGCAGGAGGAGGAGGAGGAGGAGGAGGAGAGAGGAGGATACATGGTTCATCGTTTCATCGTTTCAGAGAGAGAGAGAGAGAGAGAGAGAGAGAGAGAGAGAGAGAGAGAGAGAGAGAGAGAGAGAGAGAGAGCGAGAGAGAGAGAGAGAGAGAGAGGAGGACAGATGCATCGAGGAGGCGATGAGCAGCGAGTGGAGAGAGGGAGCCAGGCGCTGACTGAGGGGAGAGAGACAGCATGTATTGGCTGCTGGCTCTGACTGACTGGCTGAAAGAACTGCAGTGTTTTTCACTATGGCGCTACACACTCAGAAAGAGAGATAGAGAGAGAGGGAGAGAGAGGAAGAGAGAGAGAGAGGGGTATGTTGCGAATGGGAATCGAGGCAGTGGATGTTGATGTGACTTGATGTCTGTGTGTGTGTGTGTGTTTGTTTACTTAAAGAAATGCACCTCAGGCAGGATGTTAAGGTGGCGCACTGTGGTCGAGTACAGTAACCTACATGTGGATGTCACCGACACGCTTCACCTCACCGTGGTTGACCTATCAGGCATTTGACCCTCTTTCTGTTGTCTACTATTACAATACACGTCCTCCTTGTGCGCACAAACATAGGAAATCACTTCCGATCTCTCTCCCATGACATCATTTCACGCCGCTGTCTGTTGTTTTTTTCGTACGGTGAAAAGTTGCAGGCTACGGCTCAGGCTCACAGAAGAATCCAGAGAGAGCCTTTCTGACACCGACGTCTCAGAGCAGATGTTAAGAAACAGATCAGATGAAGTGGCACATTGAAATAAAGCATTAAACCAGTGTTGAGGCAGCGCAGCGTCCTCGCCTCCTCCCCCACTTAGCAGCAATGTGACAATGCAGGATTTCATGGTTCATTGAACCTCCACAAACCTTGAGGCCAACACAGTTATATTTATATCCTCGCGACTGCATCTGATAAGAGACGACGCTGGTTACAGTCGTTTTTTGATGATACGTTGGCTCATGGGTCAGGGGGAGCGTTGGGGAGGTGGTCGGTCAGACTGGATACATAGTGTGAGATAATATGTTGTGCTGAATTATTCTATGTAAAGTATTTGATGAAAGCTTATACTATTTCATTTCATTTTCCTTCCATCCACCCACCCACCCACCCACCCATCCATCCGTAATTGTAGCACATTTTCTTGAAAACTCCCTTCTGAGCCTCAGAACATAACATACCACTGTTTTCACAGCCCGAGTAGAACTCCTACTGACAAGAGAACAAATCCTGATGTGTAAACCCATAAAAACCTTGAAAAAGTCTATTTGCTGTGCTGCCCCCGCTGCATTTTCTCTGTACCTGCCAGCAAAACCATGTTTTTGGCTTGATCACTTTGTGACACTCTGGAGAGGTTACTGCGCGGTTGGACAAAATATCAAACATGGAGCATGTTGTCACCGGCTCTAATGTCACCGGCACCGCCACACCTCCCTCCCCCGGTTGGTCCTATTTAAAAGTGTGTCAGTCAAAAGCGTCAAATGGAAATGTTACACTCTCGGCTGGAATCCCCAACAGACGCTAAGTCTGCTACCCCGAGGCAAACCACTCTTCCTTAATTGCTCCGTTTAGAACCGATAATAGAGTTTTGAAATTGTGTTGCTAAGACACAGACCTCCATATGGCAAGTTTGTTGAAATAGTGTAGATGAGATGACAACCAAAGCTGCAGTGAAGAGACCCACTCGTCCCTCAGCAGTAACCTAACCCTGGATTTCCCACAGAAATAGTCGGTATATTTTGGTGGTGCTGCCGGCACACAACCAAAATACTGCATGCATTATACAATAAACAATGGATTTCCTTTCTCATACCAGCAGCCACTGCTCTCTACAGAGGATTGTTAGATTCCATGTCACATAATTACAGCCCTGTTGTAACAGTCTGCTGCTCGACTTAACGATTTTTGTGTTTCACATTTTGCTTTTCAAAAGGCTTATCGCCATCTAATATATAGTCGTCTTCATCAGCACCAACCTCCTGTAGAGAAAATGAGAGATAATCAGGGGGGAAACCTTTCCAAGCTGTCTGTGACATCACTGCAGCAGCACCACCTCTCTCCCTCTCTCCCTCTCTCTCCTCCATCTCGTCTTTCTCTGTGGATTAGCTCCTGCTTTCCCTTTTCTTTTTTTCCATTTTCCATCGTCTGTCTGTTATCTCTCTCCTCATGGCCCGCTCTTCCATCTCCCTCTAAATCACCATTTAACACAGGACTCTCTCCCTCACTCCGAGTCCACAGTGTTTCCCTCTATATGCTGCAGATTAGACCAGCAAGTCATTGTGATGCACTGCACATACAACACCAGAGAGGATGGATCTGTTTTTTTAATCTGCTCTAAAAGGCTGGTTCTGACTTCATGCAGACGTAATGGGCACAGTCATGCACGAAACACAGAGGAAGAAGCTTGACTCGAAATCGGAGGTTTTGAATGAAGATGTAAGGTAATCATCATCGTCACCACCACCATCATCATCATCACCACCACCACCATCATCATTATCACCACCACCATCATCATCACCATCATTTCCACCCTTGTGACATTCACAGTTATATCATCTGTATTATTACCAGTCCTGCCTTTGCCACAACCTCCCCTCAGTTTCAATGCGATGCACTTTGGTAACACTGATGAATGTTGACGTCCTTATTGTGACGGCCCCTACAGATGCATAGTGACCTTCCATGTCGGCCCGGCAGCCATTTGGCCTCAAAGCAAGGAAATTGAAGTGGCTGCAGAGCCTTTTATTTCTAATGGTGAATCGTTCTGTGGTTCATGGATTCAGTATCAATGAAATGTTTGTGCACTTGAGAATTTGACCCATAGGAAAAAAAGGCTTGTGAGCTCACTGGAGTTTTATTAAAACGTGATTTGTCCAGAACAACCGCTCATTCTAAACATTGTCAATAAAGATTGTTGTTGATGACTGTCAATGTGTTTCACAATAAAGTACTAGATATAGCAGTTTCATATGTAAAGCAGATACAGCTATATGTGAAATGATGTCTGCACCTCAGCAACTACCCACAATGAATAATAAAATGAATTATTTCCTTCCAACTTCACTTTATATACAAATATAAACAAATATTCTTGAGAAATATATCTATGTACACACATACAAGCTACCTCACACCTGTACTCATATCTGTTAAATGTTGTCTGCTTTGTGTAATTACATTTGACTGCAATGACAAACATTCAGATTGTACAGGAACTGGTTACCGTTACAGAAACAGAGTCGAGCTTCACTGAACTTTGAACAAACAGGTGACAGCTCTTCTGCAGCATCACCACAGACCCAAGCAAACAGCCACTGCACTCATGGTAAGGGAAAATTAAAATTGAGTTTCCTGCTCTTGATGGACAGATATAAGGTACAATCCAAACGTGAGATACACTCAAGGTTGTAACTGCTTCCCACACACACGTATATGAGACAGTATGTGGGTTCGGTGTCACAGTGTGAAAGATAGAAAAAGATAATTGGACATCAGGACCCAACTTTCATTACTTACTCCAATCCTCAGTCTTTCAGATACTAATACCTGCCACTGAAGACATGGCTGTATGTCTGCCGGTGGCCTCATGTGCCTCGAACGTCAAGTCTAATTACGGAGGGGAATTAGTGCTGGGTCTTGCTGTGCTGAGACAGACTTTTCCTTATCAGGAGATGATGAAAGCTTTAGGTATTTAACTAGGACCAGGGACCCTGCTGTGCAGTTAAACTTTATCCTTGCTTCCAGTGGTTTATAAATGATTGAAATTGGAGCAAATTTACCCACAGGCTGCTGTTTACCCTGATTGGGCTATGGCTGAATTCACATTTACTCCAGAAAATCTAAATAAATTGCAATTCGTGAAGCAGAATAGCCTGATAACCCAAAATGATGCAAAGTGCAAGTAATTTAAATGTATCTCCTTCTGCAAGCTCTCTTCCACTACAGAATATACTGCAGCCTAAATGTGCAGCATTTATCGGAATGTACCAAGTGTGTGCACCCTTCCTCTGTGAATAATATCCTACCTGTAGACCATGCTGGCACCAGGTTGGGAAGACGCCTGGAAAAGGTGCCTGTGCACTTGAAGAAGCTCCTCCAAACTGTTCGGCTCTGGAGGTCTGCTGCTGGCTTCAAAGCCTCCTGGTGGGCAGCTGGTGGGGCTGGTGGGGCTGGAGGGGTTCACCCGGGTTCCTGCCCCCTGCCTCTGCTGGATGGTACTGGGGCAGCGCTCCAGCCTCGGCCCTCCTCTCTGCCTGGGCACAGGGACCTCAGTACAGGCTGCCTTGAGATACATGCTTGGGTCGGCCTCGTCTCCCACAGGCCGACGGTAACCTCTCTTTTGTTGGCAGATCTCCTCTAATATATTTAGTCATCCTGCGAAGACAGTCCGGCCTAATATCTTCTCCATGTAAGTGCAATGCAGAGGATATTCGTGTTGGTTTGCTGGAGAGTTTTTGTCATGCCTGCAGGGCCGACAGAGTGATTTAGAGCAATGACACTATTTCCATAGAGATGTCAGACAAAATAGACTAAGCCAAGGCAGCCGGACAAACACAGAGGCCCACAAATAAAAGGATCACGCCAACAGTGCCAGAGTGGATGACAGCGAGGAGGCCAGAAACATCTCTGGGTGCGTGTGTGTGTCATACCTGTGATGTCAACTTTATTCTTAGATGATTGACAATATAAAAGACAAAGGTGGCTTTTGTTTGAGCTCCTGGCGGCTCGAGTGAAAGAAGCCCCGCTTGTCCCAGAGGCGAGCCGATCAAAGCCGGAGGGATATTTCTGTCTGCTCGTCAGAAATATCTTCTTGATGCATCTGTTGCATGCAAAGCCAATCCAAGCTGTGGCGGAGACGAACTGTGATCCATCTAGTCTCTAGGTTTACATAGGATCGGTTCACATATGAGGAAGGAATTTAATATGAATTGTCTTCAAGAGCCAGTAGTGAAAGTGGATGTTCACCAACAGACCAATATGTTTACATTGTTTGTTTGGTCATTTGATGTTATAGATTTGTGTTGAAACATCATGATTGACAGCTGAGACTGACTCGTTTTTGGCGGGACATCAAGTCCGTGTCTCCACACCACGATGACTGGGTCTGCACAGGCTCTGGCTCCAAATGACGTTAAAAGCGCAAGATGGCGACTGCTGTAACGGGAGGACGTGGAGACATGCCATCAATCTGAATTTACTTTATATGATTAGCATCTCAAAATTTCAGATTTTTGGAGATTCTACAAAAGTAAAACAAGCAGTGTTACGGTGTGTGATGTCACTGTGACTTATTGCAAAAGCTATTACATTGGCAGGTGTAATACATGCTTTTGGACCTTTGTGAGTATCAACACAGTTCTACTGGTTCATCTGCCGTATGGATTTAAAGGTTCAGTGTGTAAGATTCAGGTGAAAGGAATCTATTGGAAGAAATTGAATATAACATAATCCTAGTGATGTTTTCATTAGTGTGTAATCATATACATTTTATGAATTGTGGTTTTCGTCCCCTTAGAATGGGCCCCTTTATATTTCCAATACTTTATACTTACATCGGGAGCAGGTCCTCTCTACGGAGGCCATCGTGATTTTTACAGGCATCCAAACTGGACCAACTCAACACCTTTTGAGTTTTAACGACAAATGAAGGCTGCCACGGGTTCTCTTTCATGTTTGGAAGGGGAGGGTGAGGTGAGGGGTATCCAGCTGCAACATGCAACGTCACCACTAGATGTCACTCATGTAACCCTGCATCATGCTGTATTTGACAATTAACAATAATCATCCTCAATAGCCATAATCCCTATTTGCAACCTGTTCTGAAACATTACAAAAACATACTTTAACAATTATAAGTTAACTTAATACATTTGTCTGCTATCATCTTTCTACTGTGACTGCAGGACAAGTTTTATCTTTTCTTTCCAGTTCCAGTTATCCAGTTTATCCATAAGGGTAAAAGTTTCAGAATTGTTTTTTCATTCATCCCAAACTGTACATGTGTAAAAATAAAATGCACACAACACTACATCTTGCATATGAAGTCCCATGGAAAGCCTCTTCATTCTTGGTTAGTTGTAGCGGGCTGCCCTCTTGTGGAGCGAGAGGCTACAGTAAGAAGTGAAGTTACATTTGTAAATGCAGGAACATGCAGGTTTCACACACACACACACACACACACACACACACACACACACACACACACACACACACACACACACACACACACACACACACACACACACACACACACAGGTTTGCAAAGCTATCCTTATTAGGACTTTCATTCACTGTGGACAGCCTGTAACCAAAACCGTATCCCGTGTCGTGCCTATGCTTAACCTAACCACAATTCATATCTTATCCTTAAACTTAACCAGGACCCAAAAAATTACATTTGCCTCATTGGGACCTGGCTTTGGTCCCCATGAGGTCCACTGGTCACCAACTAACACGACACATCCATCACTCATTCAAAGGCCTGAGTGTGTGGGTGCGGAGGCTGAAGATGGAGATACTGTAAACCGTTGGATGAATATGGTGCGTCTGTTGTGTCCTCCCACTCAGCGTGCAGTGTGAGAGGCAGAGCATTTAGTCTATTTCAGTCCCTGGATATGTGAGGCCCTTTTCTTCACTCATCCCTCCAAGACCACAGTGACTCATCCACGTTGTACACAATCTGACTCCTGCAGGCAAAACGCCATAGAAAGAAATCATACCTTCACGGTGGAGCGACACTGTAGTCGATCAAACGCCTCCACTTGCTCTCTCAGATTAGCGTCGTTGCAATTCATACTTGGTTGACAGGGAACATTGATCTGTGTGGGCTTCCTTGCACTCTCTCATTTTGCGTATTGTTTTGAGTGCCCGATTAATTACAGAGATGAAGATGAAGCTGTTGAACATTGCCTTTGTAAATGTCAGATGTTTGGGAGGGTAATATGTAATATGTGGTGATGGCGGCAGTCATCCCGAAGCATTTCTTGCTGTCATTTTGTCACAATCTAAAGCGTAAACCCATTCTCACTGATAGTCATTTGGGACTGACGGTGTTGTCGGCTCGTTTTGACAATAAATGCAAAGCAGGTTTATGTGTACAGCACAATTCAGACGAAAGGTCATTTAATAAATGTGTTAAAGCAGGTGGAAAAGAAGAAAAGCTCTCGGAGCACATCAGGACAGAGGTCATGTTCTGTGTCATGGCTGTGAAGATGCAAAAGATATATTTGGACATGGTAGAGAGGAGCTGTGTGTCTCTTTCAACATTTCATAGAACTGAGGTCAAGTGAAACTGTAAGAGCATCTGAGGCCACGGTGGGGAACAGTGTGTGTGTGTGTGTGTGTGTGTGTGTGTGTGTGTGTGTGCATGTGTGTGTGTGTGTGTGTGTCATGGCCTTCCGCCGTTACACTACATACCATCTTTGTGAGCATAAGTACTCGCTTTCAAGTTCAGACCTTTGACACATCTTAATACCATTACCATAACATACACTGTGAAGGCTTCCTGGCCAGGTCATTACAGTGTGAGGAGAACCAGGGGAGACGACTGACAGCTCAGAGCAGATTTTAATTAGCGCAGGGAAGCCGGGGCACAGGGAAATAAAGGAAGAGCTCCGTCTCCTTTTGCTTCCCTGCTGAGCGGTAATGCAGCAGCACATCTCACTGGACGTCCACTGGAGCAAACACAGCAGGTCAGTTTTAAAGGAGGGAGGATGGTTTATCATGAGCACCCTGTCCACCACCTAGTGGACAGACAGCGAAGCACTTTCTCCAACAGACTCGTTCAGCTCCGCTGCCGCAAGGTCAGAAACAGGAAATCTTTCCTGCCCACAGCAATAACACTGTACAACTCCTCACCTCTCACAACCCTGAGCCCTCTCTCTGCTTACTCCTGCAATAACTGTGAATGTGCACATCTTATTTTCATATTTTATTTTGAATGTCATTCTATTTTGAGCTATTTAAAATCTTCATATAGGTTTTATTGCTATTTTGCTCTATGTGCAGTATCCTGTAACACAATTATTTTCCAATTTGGGATCAATAAAGTATCTATCAATGTATCTGTCTATCTATCTATTTCCTTAAATGTAAACATATTGGTATCAATAAGAGCCTGTACCCTCTTCTGTCCTACTCAGTTGTCCCAGTCTGCCCTCTTATGGATGTAGATGATAAAGCAGCCTCTGAAAAATGATCCTTTTCTTCTGCAAGAATCTGAAGCTACAACTGAACATTGTATTTCACAAACAGCCATTACCACAGAAGTGGCCGTGTGCACACACACAGGCACATCCACAGGCCGAACTGAGCGCATGACTGCTCAGGCTGAAAATGCAGATAAGATGTTGGATACGTGTGGGGGAGCTGTGAGCACTTCAGTGTGTCTGCTCCGTCCTCCCACTCAGTGAGCAGTGTGAGAGGTAGACACAGAGCATTCAGTCTATTTCAGTTTCCTAGATATGCGAGGTCTTTACATCAGTCGTCCCTTAAGACTAAAGTGACGTATCCACTCTTGTAGACAATCTGACTGCGGCATGAAGCAATGATAGAAGAATCCGAGCCTCGTGGTGGAAAAACACAGAGGTCAATCATGTGCAATAACCGTCACTCACTCTCAATGACTGGCATTAGTCACGTTCAAAGTTAGCTGTTTTTAATGATCTGCCTTATCTGAGAGCTACCATAAAGTGTTAAAACAATAAATTCTAAAAGCTTAAAGACCAATGTCCAAAAGAAAACATCCTCTTTACATATAGTAGTTATATTTGAATAATGTGGAAAGACAAGGTTAGCAATCTTTTTTAAATTCTTGCTGTTTACAAATTGTCCAAACAAATATTGCATTAGTTTGTCTCCAAGCACCGGCCGTGGGACTCAGACCCCAGCTCCTCTGTACCTATTCAACATATTCATCTTTAAAACAGGATCATACTGTCAATATATACTTTCATATTAAAAAAATGAATCTCTAAAATAGCTGAGCACTGTGGTTTTTATCCACACCAGCAGTGTGACTGTGAGGCCTGAACAATCCCTTAGTTATGCTGCTCTTGGCCTAGACTGCTGGTTGAACTCCCATCATGCACTAAGCACATCTCTCTCTGCTTTTTAATCAATAAACACACTATGACTCCAGCTCAAAAATGGTGCCATTATAAAAAAATGTATATCTAATTTCCTTTTTTACATCACTGCAAGTCAAATTCAAATACCCCGTTCACATTTTTTGTCTGTTGAAAGATACAGTATGACAACTTCTGTCTCAGCCCGTCTGCCCAAGCAGCTCATAGACAAACAATAACAACTACTGTTCATATGCATCATATGATCCAGGCTCTTCACTCAAACCAGATCACGTAGAGCCTTTGCATGCACAGCCACACAACTCACATTGATTCCTCAACATCAAATGCTTCAGTCTTACTTTGACTGTATTTTCTGGAGAGCATGAGGCTTTGCTCGGGTCGAAACAAAGAAAAGGTCTCGGACATGACACGACTCAGGTCATGTCCTGGTTTATGGACAAATGAGGAAGCACAGGCTGTGACAATGTAAACTACAGTGTATATTTCAGTGTGGTTGAGAGGAACTGCAGCTATTTCAACATTTCATAGATGTGTGGTGAAGTTACCACAACACGGGAAGTGCCCTGACATCCACCCTTCCCTTTTCCCCATATGAACCCAGCGTAACAGTGAACCGTGGATGACTCGTGCAGTGAAATGCTGATGCAGCGTGTTGTGGATTTAGGTTAAATGCTGCAGCGGATAAACTGAACAGGAAAACTGTTCTTAACTTACTTGTATTGCTAATCAGTGCCAGGGCTGTGCCGGGAACGCCTGTGACCCTCAGGACGAACAGTAGAGTTTGTGTCATACGCTGCAGGCAGAAGATGTTGGATTTCAGGCAAACGTCCAACTGTGAGATGGAGGGAAAACTGAATTTGTAATATTATAATTATATGATTTGTACGTAGGTAAAAAGGTAATACCGAAAACCCTGGAAGCAAATGTAAGGAAAGCAGCTCTTTACTATTGCAAAAATATGAAATAAAATATTTCCATAAAGTTATAAAAGCTGACTTTATAAAACACGTCACATGTTGATTTTACATCACATCATGACCTTCTGAACACCACAGCTGTGATCTACGAAGATGTCGAGGAGAAATACAGGAGTTTTACAGGCAGCGATCATACTGTAGATCAATAGCTCCCAAGCTAGGGGGTCGGGGTCCCCTGATGGGTCCTGAGCCACGGGAGGAGGGTCGCAAGATGATTTCCAGAAAACAAATACAATCTAAAAACAATCCAGAATAGCAAATTTGAATCATAATTGTTACAACAGCTAAAAACATACTGCTGTCTTTGTCTCCATGCGACAGCGTCGGCTACAGCAGGTCAGTTTACAGCACCACAGGAAACACTGGGACATGTGCACATAGGGGAATTTTTACTGGGAACTCGCTCAAATAAATATCCTTTGGGATAATGAGTGTTGCAAATGACTGACACACGGTTATTTCGGAGGTCATGTGCTGGAAGGTTTGGGAACCTCTGCTGTAGAGGACTGTTGTAATTGTCACAAAGGGAATGAGAACCACTCTTAACTCACCCTTTGTCCACATTTTACATTGCACTCATTACTTTCTACAAATGTTCATTTTACTGTAATTCACCATTACTTTTGTAACATTGCAGCACCGACCGCCCCGAGTTGGTTTGTGTGGGCCTACGGTTCACAATGAAAGTACAGGAGTATATTAAAGCAAACAAACCTATCACTTAGTTTAGTTACCTTTCATCATGCTGCAGGTTCAAACTTTGTTTATTTGTTCCGGGGTTCATCGTCACCAGGCATTTCACGAGATGGCATTTCTATACTCCTGGTGATGTCACGGATGACATCACTGGGACGAACCAAGTGAGAGGGTTTTATTTTTTACGGGAACCGTTTGTTTTTGTGATTCTCAGGCAGTGTCGGTTAAATTCGAATTTATTTCCTTTTTAAAGAGACATCTATTAATGTGAATAAGCTTCTTTAGGGGAAAAATAAGGTTAGAAGATTGTGTGTGCAGGAAAAGTACTGTGCCTGGTTTCCCTGCTCATTGTGGTTCAGGCTGAAGTTGGGAATTGAACACCCTATATGAGCAGCTGAATTGAGTTGGGACTGGGAAAATTGGAGAAGAAAATGGAGTTATCACCAACACAGGCCTTGAGTCGTATATCTTGTCATTTTTCCTTTTCCTTTATATTTTCTTGTTACTTGGAGAACCAACCAGACGTCTTCCGGGTCTGCCTGCCCACCATCTTGTTTTGACCCTCCAGCTAAACTGTCTCTCGTGGAATGTGAGATTTAATAGATTCACTTGGGAAACTCCACAATGGTGATGTCGGCCCACACCTCCCACGTCACATGAATGAAACCGTGCAGATGTGGAACCAATGAGCGTCAATGCCTGATGGAAATGTGAATAGAGAATTACATGGAGATGGTGTAATACCACCACAAACATGCATCTTGTAAACTCAGTCCCGCAGTCAGACAACATTTCTTCATCGGGACCATCACTGGTATTTTACAGAAAACATTTTGTTAATTCTGATGCAACAGTGGGTAAGCATCTTTTCACTGTTGTAGGAGAAGCTGGGTTTGTGGTTCATTGGCTCAGGCGGGTTGTCCACTAACCAGAGGGTTGGTGGTTCGACTCTTGGCTCCCTGCTGAAGGGCAAGCACTGAACTCCAAGTGGCCCCTGACAGCTGGGCCAAAAAGAAGTGCGGCATATAGTATGAATGTGAGTAAATGGGTGGATGTCAAAAACTGTTCTGTAAAACACTTTGAGTGGTCATCAAACAAGAAAAACTCTATAAATACAGACCACCAATTTATATACAACTGGATAGAAACACCAGTGTTTCACATATGAAACACTAATATGTCTGAGTCTTGTGTATAAGTATTATACTTGCTTTGATCAGTTGCTGTGTTCTACAACCTGTTTTGTGATGGGTTTTTCTCAATCTACCGACATCTAAAGACAATACAGATTCTATTTTTTGGATGGTGTTCAAAAGTCAGTTAGAGTGTGACAAGGGAAATATGTTTTTTTCTTATCAGATAAAAAAAGGACTCTGAGCTACGACTTACTGCACAGTGTTGAGTTGTAGATGAGACAACTTTGCACTGACAGTTGCGGCTACTTATGACGACAACACAGTGAGCATTGATAAGACTTCACTGTCCTCACATGGGACTTGAATAGTGAAAGCGGGCGTTGGATTGAATGTGCTGCCCAGATCTTGAATCTCATTGCTCATTGGCCGGTTGGGGGAACAGCTCACCAAATGGCAGCCTACAGTACGTATGGCTGAGTGAACTTGGCCACAGACACAGAACCCCCCTCTGTCCTCTGCTCTGCAGGCCAGAAAACATGTGGCAAGAAGTAGCTAAACACACTTACTGGAAACCCGACTCACTGACTAAACAACTGGACTGAGGCGTTTTGTTTTCAAATGGCTGTGATCACTGACTTTATAGAAGACCATTCACATGTCATACAAGTAGCAAACATTCATTTTTGTAAACACGTGTCAATTGAGGCATCTACTGCCACATCTGTTAAAATGACATCTAAAGACCAACTTACCTGTCCGTTATTATTTTTATTGGATTTTTGGGGATTCAATGATTTTGCTATAAGATAGAAAAAGCACTGAAAAGTTCAAGATCCAAGAGCCTTGGGTGACTGGCGTTAAATTAGTTGGTTTGTGCGACCTACTCCTTAAAACTTTAAAAACTTATATTGATATTCAAATTGTATGGATGTAAAAAGAAATCCTCAATTCAGTGAAGCTGGAGCTTAAAGATGTTGGGAGATTTTGCTTCATTTCACACTTTCCTTCATCATAGATATCAGTGAAATTTGACATGCTAGTTCGGTCGAATAAGGAACCCACAGAACTGAAATTTCACGTGTCAGCGAGATTAGGACTAAGTTTGTTCTTTGTAGGGGAACTGTGACATTTCAGCTGCTTTCAGACAGGCACTGCACGGAAATTCTACAGAGGAGCTGTATGTGAGAACGCAAATGTCCAAGTCCGTTGCTCTATTTGTCCCGAAAAAAGAATGAAAATATCTCAGGATGAAAAAAAAAGGAGCCGAAGATGTAAACTCGGAAAGACGAGATCCAAAAGCTTTGGTCCCAAGGGCCTGGGTCAACGTGCTATAAACAAGGATTTGCGCAGCTGAATCTATGTTATGTCCTGCCTTCTGCATGCCTGAATGAAACCTGCTGCGTTCTTCATATGGGAAAGACAAAATGTCCAGACCCAATTTTCCATTTATTTTCTGGAGATCATGTCTGAAAACGGCTTTTAACTTCTTTAACGTGCTATATCTCCCTCCAGGTCACAGAGATTATTCTCTTATTGTTTTAAAGCTCTTCCAGCTCCACATTTATCTTAACAGTATGCTATCTTCTATATAAAAGCATCATGGGTGATTATAACAGTTAAATTGTAAAACCGAAAAGTCAGATTTCCCCCAACGTTAGGTTATAACGTCATCAACACCACCAGGGGGTTTGGTTTTTTTAGTTGTTGCCGAGACGTTGTTACTTATCTGGAGTAAAATGTACAAACTGTTGGGTTACCGGCAGAGTCAATCACAGCACACAGTGTTACATAAAATGCTTTTTTGTATTACAAGTCTTTCAAACCGACAGTTCGATGGCAGAAGATTTGTCCAAAGGGAGAATTACAATTACGGTTATGTCCAAAATGTCACATTTTTAGAAAAGGAAAAAAAAAAAAAAAATCAAAATCTAGGTAATACCGACAAACATGGCTTCAGAGAAACTAAATGTTCTTGTTGGACCAGTACCTCGAAGAAACGGCCTGAATCTGACCCTGGAACAAGCGGGTCTGTTCCAAGCGCTGTAGCCTCCCGCCAGTAAAACAGGAGCGTCGTACTTTTAACACCAAATGAAACTAGAGATTATACCGAAAAACTGCTAAAAAAGAAAGTTCTGATTGCCATCGAGACGCACTGCAGAGGAAGGTTAGGGCTCATCTGTTGGCACCGTCACGGGAAATTTCTTGGGGAAGGCACTTGACATGGGGGTCTTGGCGTTTCCCCCCATGCAGCAACAGCGATGCACTAAGGTCCTCGTTTGTGCAGCTAAGTGCAAGTTCCATGATAAATCCACCAGAGCAGAGGGGGGAGGGGGTGGGGGGGGGGAGATAAAAGATATGTAGGCGTTACACAACTCCACCACAATCCACAGCTTCAAAATACAGCATCTTAGTGGGAGGGTCTGCACCTGTAGATTGGATTTGAGAGATTTTAAATATGACGAGGCCTAATAACAGGGTTTAGTAACCCCCCCACCATCATCATCATCATCATCGTCATCAACACCACCACCCGGCTCCAAGATGAAGATGACACAGTACAACTCAACAGATAAAACCACCAACAGAAGAAAGGAGAGAAACTGAAAACAAGTGTCTCTTAGGTTTCACAATAAGACATTCCCATTGAGGCACATTTCCAGAGAAGTGTCATATACAAAGCTATAAAAAAGAAAAAATCCCAAAAACATTCAAGTACTTTGTCATGTAAACACTTTTCCAGACTATGATACATCGTCGATTGTTGTCGTCGTCGTTAGGTTTCTTTTAGGTTTGTGTGCAACAGTAAGACAACAGTGTGAGGAGAGGGAATACTTCTTGCAGGACAAGTCCGGAGCTCGGGTTTCTGTTTGTTGATCCGTTTTCAGAACAGGACACACGAGCAGCACTTGTCTCCACCACTGGGGACAGATGAGTAGTTCATCTGACGGACGATCTCCGCAAACAGTTCGTCCACCGAGCCTTTATTCTTGGCGGAGGTTTCCATGAAGGGGCAGCTCCAGTCCTGGGCCAGCGCCTTGCCCTCCCCGGAGCTCACCTCCCTCTCCCCCTCCAGGTCCACCTTGTTGCCCACCAGGATCATCGGCACCCGCTCGTACCGCTTCACCCGGATGATCTGGTCCCTCATCGGCTTGATGTCCTGGAAGCTCTGCTGGTTCACCAGGCTGTAGACCAGGATGAAGCCCTGGCCGTTCTTGATGTACAGGTCCCGCATGGAGGCGAACTGCTCGGTGCCCGCGGTGTCCAGGATCTCCAGCACCGACGGCGACGAGTCCACCTCGATCTCCTTCCGGTAGAAATCCTCTATCGTGGGGTCGTACTTCTCGATGAAGGAGCCCGTCACGAACTGGACGGTGAGCGCGGATTTGCCGACTCCGCCCGACCCCAGCACGACCACTTTGTACTCCCTCATGGCCGGGGAGGACAGGAGGAGAAGGAGGGGGGAGGAAGAAAAGCCAGACACCTCTTTTTTTCCGCGACGATCGCCTCCTCTCTCCCTCTCCCTCCCTCTCTCTCTCTTCTCTCTCTCTCTCTCTCTCTCTCCCTCCCTCTCGCTCTCTCTCCTTCTCTCTCCCACCCGCTGACCAGCCCCGATGTTTTCAAAGCGCGGAGGCCGGGGGAGGCTGCGCTCTCGCTCGGGAGAGGAGTCAAATCCCACGCCGGAGAATCCTCCTCCGGGCGGGCCTGCGCTGCGACGGCCGCGGGGCGCTGATCCGAGGAGAGCGGCCGCTCCTGGACATCAGCGTGGCGAACCGAGGCGCGTCTGGGTCGCGCTGTCGTGTCGTGCGTCGGTGCGACTGGGAAGCGTGATCGCTCCTGTGCTTCCTGCCCACATCCTCCGTGTGCGCGTCACACAAACTGCCGAGGCTCAGTTCCGCTTCCTTAAAGGAGCAGCACCAGAAAAAAAAGGTGACTGGTGTAGCCCCGGTTCTCTGAGTAGCAGGCGTGACAAGCCTGTTTTCAGACATGATCTGCGGGTGAAGCCTGGAGAACTGGGTCCAGAGTTTACCCAGAGTTGTCTGCGCATCAACAACTCCTCTGCATTATTCAGGAGAGCGGTGGCGCAGACAGAGGCAGGAAGTGACGTATTAACTCTGCTGCGGAGATCACGTGACACCGTCGTGTGTTTGTTTTATTATTATTATTTTAATCTTTGCGTATGTCACCAATAGAAACGGCATCAACCAGCGCGGGACCTCCGGCTGTGTTCTCACATCGGATTCTCCTGAATTTCTACGAACTTTATACTAGCAGGCCAGGAGGATAAAGTCTGCCGATAATGTGGAGCCTCTTAGTCGGTCCAACGGCCTTCACCAAAGGTGGCCTGTTCCAAACGGCACAATATTTAGCTTCTAAACTACCTAGCACGTTAACTGAGCAAGCTAACGGCACCGGGAGCCTGCGGCCACCACACTGCCTGCCCACAGTTAGCTAGCAGGTTTATCCCTTTTATATAATTCGCCTCCCTTTCCCACGCCAAGCTAAATGGATTCAGTTGCCACGCTCCCTTCCCCTGCACCACACGGATGAACCAAACACTGCAGGCGTGGGGCGTGTCTGTGCTGTGTGCGCTCCGGGCCACGTGACCTCTGACCTCACTCACACACTCACGGTCACTGCACTCAAGCAGATGGAGGCTCTTGAGCTGCCCACTGTAATTATGAGTGGCCTTGACATGAGCATGTTAAAGAGGTCATTCATTAAGTCATTAACCAATTTACAAATGTCAGCTTTTATACATTCACACACATATTCATAATAATAATAATAATAAACGTTATCTATAAAGCACCTTTCAAAACACAGTTGCATGTTGCTTTACATGTTAAAAATGAAAAATATAAGTGAAATAAAGCAAACAATTAAGAGAGCGAGACCCCACCCCAGCTGACATTAGGCAAATAGTTTTATTACTTGAGTTAAATAAGCAATAATAGCATGAAAATGTATGCAAGTAAAAGTTTTAAATCTGGGGTTCAGTATCTTGCCCTAGGACTCGAGCAGCCGGGGATCATACCACTGAATTTCTGGTTTGTGGACGACCCGCTCTACACCCTGAGCTTATGATATCTTACATGGTTGGATTATTATTACTGATACATTAATGTATACGCAGCATTTCTCTGTTGTATTTGTAGTTTCTGTTTGCATTGTCAGTTTTAACGTGACGTGCAATTTAAAGGTCCAGTGTGTAAGATTTAGGTGAAAGAGATCTATTGACAGAAATTTAATATAAAATAAACCTAGTGATGTTTTCACAAGTGCGTTTTATCTAAATTATACAAATTGTTGTTTTATTTACCCTCGAATGGGCCCTTTGTATTGAAATACTTCATATTTACAACGGGGGGTATCCTCTCTATGGAGCCCGCCATGTTTCTTGTAGTAGCCCAGACTGGACAAACTAAACACCCTTTGAGTTTTTATGAAAACTGAAGGTTACCACGGGTTCTCTTTCATGTGTGGAAGGGGAGGATGAGGTGAGGGGTATTCAGCTGCAACATGCAACTTCACCACTAGATGTCACTAAATTCCACACCGCAACTTTATCGTTGGTTTGCACTTAGATCACAGATTGGAATGAACTACTTGGTAAAAGATCATACCATCTGAACTTTATACACTCTCTCCAAGAAATGAAAAATCTGATTTATCAGCAAATTTCTGTTGATGTACAGAAAGGAATATGACATGCAGACCCCCACATATAATAACTGGACCAAAATATGGGGAATCCTTGCATTATAGGTTTTCCAATAAATAAATATTAAGTTGAATTGAGGGATATCATAACTTTTAGGCATGAACTGAATAATACTGAGTGTTTGATTGAACCACAGATCAAGAAAACACAAACAAAACTGTCTCCACACAAATGTTGCATGAGCAAATCAAATATTGTTTTATTCAGATTTTTTTTTTCATCCATACAGCAAGAGTCAATTATGGCAACAATAAAATGTGCATAAACAAATCTGAAGACAGAATATTACATTATTGTGTTGCAGTTGTTAGCAAATACATAATTGATGGTTGCACTTACAAGTAAAAAGCAGTCAAAGCGTACATGTGCCCCCAGCAGGGAAGAGAAACCTCTGTTCGAGCCAGGAGACCGAACATCGGATTTGGAGAAAACGGTGCTTTGGTTCTTTGGTGCCGACGCAGCAGCCAACATTAGAAACATGCTCTGTGCTGACTGGTGACTCTTACATTCATCTGAAATACTAATTGGCCAAATATGCATTTGGTGTGGTGAGCCTTCACCTGCTGAGTGCACAGAGTCGGTGTAATTATATGGCTATGAGAAAGTATCTGGGGTGGATGAGTGCTAATATTTTATCATTCTTTAAATAACATGTTTACTTGGAAAAATATTTCATCACACAAGAGTAAGATGACTTGTTTTTGTAGTATTATTTCTCCCCACTGTGGATGTTATCTACTGTAAATAAACATATTACTGTGTATTCTGAATGTGTTATTTTTCCTTACATACTGTAACTACGCAGTTGCTTTTGTTTAAATGTTTGTACTTTTACATGCATTCAAATCAAACTATAATAGAATACAAATCTCTGATAGTTTTATGTGTCAACTATACCATGGGAGCAGCAATACTGCATGACCAAGTCCAACAAATGATACATGGACATCGTTGGATGCGTTATCCGATGAGAGGGGTGGAGTCTGCGTGACATGGGGATGTCTACTCCCCGACAACATTCCCTGGCAATACTAGCCACCGATAAAATAAGACAAAAAGCGCATAGCTTTCTCTGAATGCATTTGGCCAAGAAACTAGTGCCCTTCTTTGCAAGCAATTTTTTTAGCTGGTCTTCTAATTTAAGAATTTAAATTAATCTAACAAAATTCCTTATAATTATAGATATTTTTTTTATTCAAAATAATATCTCAATATGATACACATTTTTTTTCTCTGTTCATTTGACTATATACAGAAGTGCAAAAAGTCAACCTTCGTCCCTTAGGTTAGAACTCATCGTCTGCAGCATTTCGTGACTCCTCCAGTCCGGAAAAGTCTGTTTCTCTCTCACTCCTAATCTCACTATCGACCAAACATCCAGACACCCGTCAATTTCACTGCTCGTTTTGGCCTGACATTCAGGGCAAACTTAAGAAATATTCCAACAAAAGTACATATCTTTTTGAAATGGATACAGTAGAAAATAATTTGTACTCTTAAACATGGACAATCTATACCTCAATACAATATATTTTCAAATGTGATCTTGACAGTTTACAAGGAAAATTGAAGGTTCAAACATTAGTTTTTTTGATGCTGCAGTGGCAGCAAATTAACTGATCTCATTCCTTGTATCAAAAAAAGTCTTTCATCAACAAAATTAAGTGATAATGTAACATCAACTGAAAAAGACGTCCAGCTATATGAATGAAGTGAATATTTAAAACTGACTCAACACATTATCATTTATATGGTTTGAAAAAGTTATGAATGTCATACTACCTCAAAATCTACAACGGCTATATCAATGTTGTCAAGTAATATATAGTAAGGCAAAAAAAAAAAAAAAAATCTACAACTACATACCTCAAATAGGTTCAAATCCTTAAGTAGTACATAACACATAAGTTCAATGAAATTTAAGAGAGTAATTGTTACTTTTACATAGAGAGAATGAACTGAAAAAAAAAGAAGATCATAAGCGGCACGTGAGAGAACCATAAAACGTCATTGGTGTTCTTTACCTGCATGGTGATTGAAAGTACATTTGATTGGGTCGGGACCCATTAATTGTAATCTAAGGCTTTGTTAGGTACATTACAATCGGTAAAGACACACTACACACCTCTGTGAAAACAGAACAGGAAGTGATCATAAAAAACTGACAGATGATAAACATGTTTCCTTAATTGTTTGAGCCTCAGGAGAGATGCTTCTATAAACTTTTGTGAATACGATTATGAAGAAAAACTGTGCTTTGGTATCCATAGTCAGATCTACAAGTGAATGACGACCTTCATGTTTTGCCTGAAATACAACTCAGAGTCATATGATGTTTTGTATTTCTTCAAAAAATTAAAGTGGGCTTAAAAAGGGGTGAGAAATGAAAACAGGGTGATCCGACAAACAGTTGTTCAAGTGCACATGTGGTTAAAATGACCGATAGACCTTTGGGTCTGTTGTTTGAAATTCCTATCTACACATGGCTCAACAGTGCTTCTTGGAGACACAGTTTCAGTGTCGCCTCTCTTTTAAAGAGCGGGAACAAGGTAACACGATGTCAACTGAAGCTACACCCTCTACTTCACCAGGCTTTAGAGTCAATGGACTTGAGCAACAGCTTAATCCCAATAAAAATGAAAAAAAAAAAAAATAACACTACTACTAGAAAAGAGGTATGATAATCTTTAGAAACCCCCTCAATTTTTAATGTCAAAAACAAGAAAATGGCAAAACCCCACTTCTAAAACTGATTAATTAGATTAAAGTTAAAAAAACGAAAACAATACAAAAAAAGAGCCATATAAAACTTTTACCTTCGGTAAACATATAACACTGCTGAGATAACACTCTGGTTTTAGCTGTATGGCCATGATGGCAAATGACAAGGTGAGAAAAAGCTAGCCTGGCTGTGCTTTCAAGGTACACAGGTATGTTGGTTTACCCAGAACATTCATATGTCCAAGACCCTCATTTCAACATCTAGTTTCACTAGTAGCCGTAAAAACACAATACTGTACATGCCTAATTCTTTTGGCGAGAAAAACAATTCCTGTTAAAATCATTGTGCCATTCAGATTTCAATTGAAATTCAAGGTGCATGTTTGCGTTTCACTTGTAAACTATGAAATATGGCTATCGATTAAACAAAGAAATAAAAATAAAGCAGAACAAATAAAAAAGGAAAGATAAATCTTGGTCTACTAACGTACCAGCACTGGATGTTGCTTCATGCAACCACGCTCTTGACCTTCTGTGCGTGCAGTAATGTTAACGATTAGAACAAATTGAGTGCTATGATTGAGTCAGACACAAAGGTGTAATGTGAACGCTTCCCGCTGAGGGGAGACGCACTGACCCCGGCACCAAGAACATCCTCTTCTCTCGGCTGGACGTTGAATTTGACAACAAATTCTTCTTGACATTGATATGTGGGAACATGGCACAGATCGTGTGTTGCACCCTTGATGTTTACGTGTGTGATGAGACCAGCTTTGTGGACCGGCTAAGAGATGGCAGACCCTCCTCGTCCCATTGCTTTGACATTCTGAAGGTTATGTACATAAAGGCTGAACTCTTTTGGCTTGGACGGTGCCAGCACACATTCATTTGATCTGAAAGACATAATGAATTTCCCTTATAAAGATTTTTACATTGCATTAAACGTTTAAAGGTTCTGCCACAGAGGCAGACAGAATGAAAATGTAAAAGTTGGACTCAAAAGTAAATTCTTAAGAGTGTGAGGACTGAAATGGGAACTCACTGTTCTTGAGAGGAACTACATTTGAGTCAAGTACTTGTGACTACTCAGATGATCTGCAGATATTATTGGAATCTGGGGGTAGAAAAAAGACAGGGATCAAATGAAGCACCAAAAAAAGACTCAGAGTGGACTCAGGTCAACACATTACAAACACATCCTCTCACACTGATATGAGTTCATTGCTGGAAAAGCACGAAGATGTCGAGACAGAAGAAGCAATCTGGCTACTGTTTGGCACAATTCATTCGTGGTGTGACATGTCAACAAGAATAAACAGACACTTCTGGGCAGCAGGGAGGGGAAGAGGGGGATGTAAGGGGAGGGAGAGATGAGGGGGAGGCAGGGAAACTGTCAGTCAGTGAGGTGACTCCCCCATGCAAATCTAAGTGCTCCATGTTGTTGACCTGCACACCTCGCAGAAAACTGGAACATTTGCACGATACTTCAGCTGAAACCTTTCACAAATCCAACTGTTCACAGAATCCTTTCAACAGGAATGAAATCAAAGTGTAACAAATCTTCCTACAGACTGAATTTAGAACTTTGCTGACTTCAATAATGAGTATGTCCAACTTTTAAACACAAGGAACATGGTAAAGCTTTGCTTTACGTGCTGGAAGCAGCAGCGAAAAAAAAGAAGCAAGGCACCAAAGGGCACAGGATAGCAACTGTTGCACAAGCTGTGCGAATGGCTCTAAAAAAAAAATGTAACAAAAAATAAAACTACCTCATACATACCAATTGCATGTATTCGTTGGTAGTCAACTTTGATAAGGAAGAGTCCTCAAAATGGGAAAGGACAAAAATCGAGGTTACAATGAGGACACATCAAATGCAATACAGTATGTTTCTCCAGAAAGACAGATCATCTAGGAAATGAATAAAACTAGAATATGCTGGTAAAAGTCACAAAATGCCTTCAAATGTTATGTATGATATGATGTATGATTCTATGTACACATGTTGGTGTAGGCCAACAAGAGGGAGTACCACCATATACCCAACCCACCCCTCGCTGTGAGACACAAGCATCCCCAGTCAATGTGCAAAGATAGATAGATAGATAGATAGAGAGACAGAGAGATAGAGAGATAGAGAGAGAGGCAGTAGTGGGGCAAACCTGATTGGCGGAGGCAGTTGCGAAGGGAACACTTGTGGCAGATGTGGAGGCTGCAGACACAGTGGCTGGATTACCACCGTGCATCATGGGAACTTTTTTGGAGGGAAAATCATGTAAGCAAAAAATACACAGAGGAGCAGTGTAGCCACATACACACCAGGCAAATGAGGGAAGGAGCGAAGAGGGAGACAGAGAGGGATTCGATTGAACTGGTTCCCTTTCCTCCCTCTGCCGACATCTCGTGATTGGAGAACTCGATGTGCCATGGTGGCAAGTGACAAATAGTGTAAGTAAAGATACTTTACTTGAGATACTTTACTTCTACATGAGAACTACCTTCTCAAAAATGTAAATAAAAGTGATGTAACAACGAGTCTTAGTGTCTTTATGACAGAGGAGATAAGGGGAAAGGTTATAATTGAACTCCCTCACTTTTTAAAATGATTTTTTTAATTGATGTCAGGTTAGACCAGCCAGAAGCCAAGTTTAGAAGGGCATGAGAACGAGAGTGGTCAAGCACTATACAGTAGGTGTACGCAGAGAAGTTACCACAATAAATGTCAGTTGACCTGATATTTTGAACAGCGGTCACACAGGTAATATACATTAACATTTCACATAATGTGTCTTTCCTCTTGCTTATGCGTCACATCACAAAAAGTGTCTTCACACGACGCTAACAGTGACTCTCACGTCAGCAAAATCTCATATGAACACGACAAAGCGTCTGTGAACACGACACGGTAGAACGTGACGGCTGGATTTTGATGGCGGGTGAGTCGTGGACATGAGGTAACAGATAAACTGAAGAAGGAAAGCTGGAACCTACCAACGCCGGCTGCAGGTGTCATGCACAATATTGAGCCTGCCCATCATGCAGTGCAACAGGAAGTGGATTGGATAGGGGAGAGAAATCAAAACAGCCCGTCACAAGGTTCGTTAGAGTGAGGGGGGAGAGATAAGGTGGGAAAAAAAAGGTTAATATCTCTTCGACACAGTCATCAGTGATTGGAAAAGGCGAAGGGTTGAACTAATCTGTCAATCAAATGAAAGAATGAGTACAAACTTTTGTCTGAAGTGTAATGCATATGAATGTGTAATACACCAAGAGTGCCAGTGCGATTATGGCTGTGACTATTAAGTATTAAACATTATATACACACTCTAGACAGAAGTGAGAGGAACAGTAGATGAAGCCAGACTCTGAAGCCTGATGTTGTTTTTTATTGTCAAGATACCATTAATCAACCCATCCAGCCCCCTTCATCTTAGCCCAAGCCAAAGCCCCAGCCATCTTATATCATGAAAACATGAGCGATCGCACCGTGGACACTTTGATCAAGTAGTAAAAACTCTGATCCTTTTCTCTTTTTAAAACGTCCACGCCTTCCTCAATCAGCCTGCGTGTACTAGGAGAAGCAGGAGGCAGCTGTGTAAAGTTATATTAAGGCAATTAGTAGGTAGAGAGATATTCTAATCTGTTCTCAACAACACTAGTGACCATGCAGTGCCATACAAAGCATAATGCATAAATGTGTTAAAGCATTTCTAGCTCTTAAAGTTCAGGTTCACCATTTATAAAATCTGTACCTTCCCTTTATCTAAAGATAAGAAGGAAGAAAATAGTCCACAGCGGATCTGTTCTGTACTTCAGTCTACCACTTTGAACAACTCCAGTTAAACAGGAGCCAGGTCATACTGATCCAGGCATCCTCTGGGCGGCCAGAGCACTAGCGGTCGTTGCTTTCGGAGCCATACCTGATGGGAGGAAAGCAGCCTGCTGCTGAAACTGCATGTTGGCCAGCGCCTGTTGGTACTGGAGCATGCCAGTGTTAAACATGGCAGAGGCCCCGTTGGCCTTCTCCAGGGCTGCCCGCTTAGGCATGGGAGCCATGACACTAGGGGCGATGCCCTGCTCAGCCAGATGGAGGGAGGTCAGTGAGAAAGGACAGAAAAAAACAGAGAGAGAGAGAGAGAGAGAGAGAGAGAGAGAGAGAGAGAGAGAGAGAGAGAGAGAGAGAGGTGCGTGGAAAAGAGAAAGAGAGTTGGAGTGTTGAGAGAGGCAAAAAAAAAAGAAAAAAAAAAAGGTACATAGGTTAGAGAACATTATAGGAACAGTATCATAACATCCTTGTGTGTACAACAACAACAATATCATCATATCATCAGTAGCAAGCAAGCAGCAGTCTGACACAAGTACTACACAAGCAGGAGCATGGTGCCTACTGGAGCTACTGGCTAACAAGCATTCATTTTAATTATATTATCTGAAAGCTTACTTAGATTTATTACCTATGTACTCCTAAGACTGACTATGTGCAACATAAGCAAGCATTAACATTTAAAACAATAAGGCTGCTAACAAGAGGTGGAACAGGTAGGAAGCACAGAGAGAGGGAAGCTGCACTGCTAGCTCCATGATAAACTGTGGAAGCCATGTTTAAGTGATGGTTCACTCTCAGGCACGTTTCAAAAATGGTCTCAGGCCAAGCGACATGAGTCAGAAAGATTGTGGATGAAAAAAGACATTTCCAGTGTCAGACGTTACACCATGAAATTCTCTGCATGTGGATTTGATCTTGGCATGAGGCCATTCTTGAAGTCTGAATATCTGGGAGAAAAAGATTGGATGATGGAGTGAACTATCATTTGAACTGTACCCATCTGTTATGGTGGGATCACTCCTGTATGGTTTTAAAGACTGTTCCTCTTAGCCCCACCCTTATCCATCTGACATGCACTAGCGACACAGACATGCACACATTGGATTGAGCTGCTCCACAACACTGACCACGGACGTTAAGACTGAAGCCATGCCACCATTAAAGAAGCTCTACTTCCCTAGCCCTCACTGACTTTTGTTAAACAAGCGACAGGTGAGGAAGTGATTGTGGCTCCTCTTCCCCGAACGCCACATTAGAAATTGTGTCTGAGGTCGTTCTACGTTTTATTTTATTTTTTGGGGGGGGGTGGGTTTGTTAATATCTAAACCACTGAAAGCCACAATCATTTTATCACAGGCAATAATGACAGTTTCAACAGGAGGAAAAGACAGACATTGCACTGAGACAACGACAACAAAAATAGCTAGGTATCTTTGGTTAAAACACTGCTCTACAACAAAGCCACATGCCAAGCTAAAAGGTGAAAGGTCATAGTACCAGGTCAAAGGTTGCGTCGAGGGGTCGCTTCAGTGATTTGACAGCCGACTGAGTCTTAATTAGCAGGCAGCGAGCACATGATGGCAATGGGCCAATGGGGTTCAAGCGCATTAACATAAACCAGCAAGCAGAGGTGCATCATGGGGGCAGCAGTGCAGTTTGGGTATAGGTGAGAAAAAACAAAAACAAATAAAAAACAAATCATTGGAATGCAATATACAAGGGGAGAACAGGACTAAGGCATGCACAGTGTGGACACTAGCTCTGTTGCTCAACAGTTACATGATCATCAATAATCAATGATAACTACTAATCTACATTAGTTATTGGCACACAAAGATGGATGCATACAGCAATGAGAAAAATTATTCAATCATTACTTTAAGTGGGTCTCAGTAATCGTGTGGGACAGAATATGTAGAAGTTTCTGTTTCACGATGCACATTGTAGTCAGGGTCACATTACAATGATTCACGCTGAGTCAATAAGAGCCCGAAGAGTGATCAACAGACAAGTGTGGCTGCACTATTATTCACAGGTGCTTTTACTGTGTCACAGGACCGGCAGCACAATGAATCCCTTTTTTTTGGGAATAATGTCAAGAGGAAGAGAAGTACAGTAATAGATAGGAAGCACAGAAACAATGGAGTCACAAATAAGACCAGGGCACCAGAGAGAGGTAGACAGAGGAAGTGACTCTCTGCTTGTGGTCTGGGATGAGATGAACAAGGAACAAGACAATTGTTCTGTCACATCAGGGACGAGCAGTGACGAGCATATTGACAGTTAACAATGTGCCGTGGTCCCTCCCTTCTTCATATCATCCAGCTCCAAGGAGATTTTACCCAAACCAACATGCAGACTTGCAGACCTTTAAAATTTGACCTGGCAAGAGCAGAACTGAAAAGCTACATGATACAAACCGGGTTGGTGAGACACATTCAAACATGAATGTGAGTGTGATGCCACAGAACATATTCCTTTGTAGGTCATTTCATTTACAATAGAAGTACATTTAAAACTTACTGAGTACATGGCTGTTGTGGGGGTGTGAAAGAGTGCGTGCCCGCGCTCGTACAGACTGCTCACCATGGCTGCGGCGGCTGTGGCCTGGTTCACCTGGTGCTGCGTCGCCTTGATTTTGGCCTGCAGGTGGGCTGGCGGGTGAAAGTACTTGCACTTTTCCCGGGAGCAGCGGCCCTTGATGTAGTCCATGCACACGGTGACGGTGTTGTCGTTGGTGTCGATCATGGTGCTGTCGGCCGGGTGGGCGAAGCGACAGTCGTCCTCGCCCCGGGAGCAGTTGCCCCTCTGGTACTCCCGACACACCTGGGGGACGAGGAGAGAAACGATGAAAAGAGAGGCACGGCACAGTGTGTGGATACAGCAGAGAATAGTTGTGTATTTGTTGTGTGACTCATCAAGCTTTCAGTTTCTAAATACAGAGGGAGAATATGTACCAAAATCCATTTAACTTAAAAATGCATGAGACCTGCAGTCCAATAAATAGTTCAAAATGCATTACGAGATCATAATCTTCTTGCTGTGAGAAAGCCAATGCGAAGCCTCAGATTTACACAGACATACTGTTTACAATGTACTTCTTGTTTTCCAACAACTGTTAGATATGTCGTTCCTGTATTTGGTCGTGCATGGACATTACAATGAGGAAGTTCGAGGCTACACTGAAACTTCTGCACTGATTGTGATCTCCTACATGAAGAACTGTGGCGTGTTTTCCAGAGTGTGAGTAACTCGAAACCCTCAAACACATTTAAAAGTTCATATGTGAGACACCAGAGGGCAGCACCTTCTTATGAATCAGAGTTGACATGAACACATGGGCATTACGTGGCTGCTATTTCCCTTATATCTCTGCTGACGCTGGTCTCGACAGCTCTGCCCCCAAAAATATTTTGCTCTGAGCAGGGGTTACAGTTTGGAGTTTGATGAAAAAGAACGTGCCCCTTTTGCCGTTTTTTGGTCTATTATTGTACCAGCACTTTGGAAACCATTACTACTCAAATAAATACTCAACAAGTTCAGACTCATTTCTGGTGCTTTTCTAATGTTGCTGTCAAACCAACGAAAGCACAAACGAAATGGAACTAGACGAGGCTGATTAAGTGAGACTAAGTTCATCAAAACAGCAACCAACTACTAATCAGGAAACAACTCGAGCCGATGAAATAAATTAGTGTATGTGCCTCTGACGGACTGATTTTCAAATTTTATTTTAATAAATGATACTTTGCATCATACTACTTGTTATTAATATTACAAATCAGTTTCAGAAACAGTTCATGCAAGTCCAATAAGGATGTCGTTTTTTTCTTATGCTTGTTTAACCACTTGTTAACTGCACTTGTTTATAGGCTCATTAAATCCAGGGTGACGCCACTCCTGCTAAGAGAGACACAGAAACATGACGTACAGTTTAATAAAGCTTTCACTATAATGCTCTCGTAGTAGGGAGTTCTTTGCAACATATTACATCCTTGCTCCAAAACAAAGCTTAGCAGATCGTATCCATTAGTCTGTCTGTTACCTCAAGTCTGTCTGTTCTCAGCAGTTTCTGGGCAGCAGCAGCGGCAGCGTTGGGAACTTGGCCGACGTTGGGGTTTGAGGCCATGAGGACAGGGGCGCTGGGTAGGATCTCTTGCTGCATCAGGCTTGGTGACACAGGGCTCAGGTAGGGATTAAAGGCCGCGGCTGCGACTGCTGCTGCTGCACTGGCATTGGTGGCCAGGCCTGGCGCCATCGAGAACATGGGCTGGATGAGAGCAAAGTAAAGGCAGAGAAATTAAACCACTGTGGATAAAACCGGTGAAAACCCACAAACATTGGAAAAGAGTGGGGATGGCGAAAAAAGACATAGCCACAAACAGTGAAGGAGCTGTATATGTGTGAGCTTTTACATTGCATGTGGTCTCACCGTGTGCAGTAGCTGTGCTGTGTTCATACTTGTGTGTCCTCTCACCATAGGTGGTAGCTGTGTGCCGGGCATCATGGCATTGAGCTGCATCTGCTGTGCCAGCATGGCCATGTTCTTCTGCTGGATCAGGTTGTTCCTGCCATTGATCTCCAGCTGGGTCTTTAGGTGGGGAGGAGGGTGCAGATACTTGCAGTTCTCCCTTGAACAACGGCCCTAAAGGGGGAATGCAGAAGTGACAAAATGCACATGAACTGTAAGTTATATTGAAAATATATGTTGAAAAATAAAGGGTTGAGGTTTTGTGGCACAACCTTTAATGGCTAATGCTGACTATGAGTTGGTCACAATTTATTTAACTGTTTTCTATGCTGTCTTATGAACTGGGCTGTGATCCTGCTATGCTGATTTATTTAAAAATACATATTTCGTTTTGGTTTCTATTTCAACCATGATCATATTCTGTGTTACAATACTGGAATAGGAGAATATGTAAGGGATTGTATGTGAATTGAAAGCTCAGTACCTTGTTTATACAGTCGCTAGCTCAATGTCAGACATTCAAAATTCACATTAGGTCGAGGGCGGGTCTCACACTAATTGTTACGGGCTTGCTATTTCTGTCGGCCCCAGCAGGGACATGTGAATGTGTGTGTGTGTGTGTGTGTGTGTCTGCACTAGCCCCAGGTGGTCATGACTGACACTGGGGTGCTGCTTTCCAGACGTCCAGCTAATCTAGCCACTCATTTGATCCGTATGTATATTATATCAGCAGTCATCTGGAGGTCACACTTCAAAGCCTTTGAATAATTATCTCAGACAGGATCCCTTTTTGCTGCCTGCTGTCAGTCTCCAATTATACCTTCAGTCTGGAGTCTAGGAAGAAGTCTGACATACATACATGCACAAGCAAGATACTCAGTAATACGTGCAGATCAAGGTCGTGTTCGCGTAACAGGTGGCCGATCACGCAAACATCGGAGAAATGCCGACACAACCACGTCCACGGTCCAGGAAAGACGTGTATTTACTTTCAGCCCTGCGGCGCAGCTGAGCTGACTGTGGCAGCCTGTGCTTTCCCTTGCTGACAGAGCTGTCCCCAGTGGGACTCAGCTCTAAACTCTGTCATGACTTCATTCCCCTCTCCCATCTCTCGCACACTTTCACTGACACTGGATCAGCGGACAGGTGTGAGGGGAAACGAGGGGGGAGATTAGGAGCAGGGAGTAAGACACTTAAACGACAGGGGGGGAGCTCTTTCAGATATTTTGTTTAATCCACTCGGCTGAAGTTAAAATCTCAAGCTCTCTTTGGGTCCCACTTTAAAATTATTTCAGACTGTGTTGCACATAGCAGGTGACAGTTATACAGCATGCATGGAGCGGGATTACAGGCCCTGATTTCGTTCCTAATGCTTCAGCACATGGATGGAGACTTTGTCAGTTGTCTGTTCCCATATAAAATCTCCGGTGGTGACCTAAGTAAAGTGAAGCATACAGTAAATAAAATTGGTGTTGTTATTACTTTGAATCCCAATTTAAAGGCGAGATTTTGTGTTAACTGAGTAAAGAAAAATTCAACCGAGGCTTAACCTTTCCATTAACCAGACTGACCAGGTCGTATGTCAATCACTCTACATACGCTGAGCTTGCATTCACAACAGCGTCTGACACTGACAGCGCTGAGAGGTGTGTGCGTGGGCGAGGGTGTCATGTCATGTGTGTGAGACGAGCAGCTGAAAGCAGGTTCTAATAGAGTGACAATGGCATGCGACGAGGGGAAAGTGAGTGTGTGGAGAGTGCATGTGTGTGTGTGGAAGGGGGGCTGGTTGTGAAAGCATGGAGGATCACATTGCTTTCACCCCACATAACCCCCTCTGTTGACCTTTGGCTTAACAACTGCAGCTGTAAACACGGAGGTTTGTGTGTGTATGTGTGTGTTAAAGGTTCAGGATATATTAAAGAAAGAAATACGTTGTCTTGACTTTATCTAAAGACATTTACCTTCCTGCTGAATCATCCAAAGCTAAAGCAATCAACCAACACTGGCTGCCATTTTGAATTAAAAATCAGGTCCCAGGAGAGGAAACGTCAGGCTGCGTGAGTGTTACACAGAGAGAGAGAGAGAGACAGAGAGAGAGAGAGAGAGAGAGAGAGAGAGAGAGAGAGAGAGAGAGAGAGAGAGAGAGAGAGAGAGAGAGAGAGAGAAACAAAGAGAGAGATAGAGAGAGAGAGAAAGAAAGAAAGAAAGAAAGAAAGAAAGAAAGAAAGAAAAAAAGAAAGAGAGAGAGAGAGAGAGAGAGAGATTAATAGTAAATCTGCATAGCGAGAGCTGCATGGGCTGCGTCAGGGAAATTTTAGAAGTTGCAGAAGACGTGATCAGTCTAGGTCATCACATGCAGGGAGGAGAGAGAGAGATGGAGAGGCAGACACATAGATGGGAGGAGGAGGAGAAAGAGGAGGAGGATGAGAAAGAGGAGGAGGACGTTGTCCCTCGCATCATGTTTGTGACTGTTTTTATGACATCAGCGGCCTTGAGGAGCAGCTAGAGACGGTGTCCACGGCAACAGAGCAGCCAGTCACTCCCGCTCTAACAATGCTGTGATTCCTGGAATCTTTCGATCGCTGGTAGATATACGGGAACTCCGCAAAGATAACACCTCAAATACAGGCGACAAAAGGAGAGGGCATCCACAGTCTGCCCCGGTCTGGCCTGTGTAATTTTTATATCTATATTATATAACTATCTTAAAAAGCAGTTTTTCCTAGATGAATAATACAGATATCATCTATAAATTTCATATCGCTGACCATTTAATCTGCATTGATGAAACTGGAAATGAGAGTTACGTTATTTTGTCACTATTTAAAGACACAAATCTGATGATCTATATAAACCCATAGAAGGATTTTAACCACATTTTTTTCATGCCACTGTGTAAGAAAATACCTGATGAGAAAGTGATAATTGAATAAACTGATTCGTCATTGCTCTGTGCTTATGCCAGAAACGTAAAAAACAATAAGGCATGCAGCTTGGGAATGATTCATCCACGTCATTAGTTTAGTCC
The DNA here is from genome assembly GCA_026259375.1 of Verasper variegatus. Classification (NCBI taxonomy): domain Eukaryota; kingdom Metazoa; phylum Chordata; class Actinopteri; order Pleuronectiformes; family Pleuronectidae; genus Verasper; species Verasper variegatus. The sequence continues at coordinate 11,282,465 of CM048053.1, read as the reverse complement.
CCAGAGTCAGCGCAGGCTGATGAGCAGAGAGCAGATACAGATTTGCTTTCATCACCGTGTTTTCCAGGAATGGTTTTATTTTGTTTATACATTATTGGGGACAAGGCAGATATCAGTTTCACTGCAGCTATACCCTAAGCCTTATGGCAAGAGAGCCTGACCACATTGTTTTATCATGGACCACATAATCCCAGATAGGTATAATATTAACCTTTAATACCTCTAAGAAATTGTTTCTTGTTACAATAAAATATTTTGTAATGGGTACAAATCGCAAAATGATTGTAATTGATAGCTGCTTTTGTAGTGGATGAAAAAGTTAATTATAAAAATAGTTTTATATCTCAGTTTCAAAAATACTTTCATAAAAGACCAAAACAATAATTATAACCAAGCCAAGTTTTATTCTAAAATACAACATCATATTATATTGTTCCATTGGCAAGTTAATCTTAACGAAAGCACGCAAGGCCAAACTTGACAGAAGAAAACCAACTTGCTTCTGCTGCTCTACTGACCTCCCTTCAGCTTCGGCTGTATTTTGTTTTATAACCGGGGGGGGGGTCGTCTGTTTTCCCCCCGCTGAGATCTAACTTGCCAAACTCTCGGCCAAACTCGGAACAATAATCCCACTGGCTACCGTGCACTCCGATTGATGATAAGTTGTAATAACATGTCCCACCCTGATCGCTCTCTCTCTCTCTCTTAACTCTCTGTCTCTCACCCTTACTCACACACCCTGCTTTTGTGAGGGATTTAAACAAACAATGAAGCAATGCATAAAGAATGCTGGGTGGGTCTGCATCACAACCTTTTGAGGAGATGAGATGGAGCATGCAGCAAGACGCAGTAATGCGCATGTGTGTGTGTGTGTGTGTGTGTGTGTGTGTGTGTGTGTGTGTGTGTGTGTGTGTGTGAGCGACTGAGAGGAAAAGGAAAACAGTGGAATAGGGAAGAATAACTAGTTCTACTTAAGGGTAACAGTAAAATGAATCTAATAAAACAGCAGCTCACAACATTTTTGACTCGTGATTGTTGCTGCGGTTGGTTTGTAAAGCACCAAGCAGTTTAGAGCCAGAATACATCACCGTCTGCTATGAACTGTTGCTGGGAAATGTCTGTTTGCTGTCAGGGTGAAAGCAAAACAGCAGCATTTAGTTTATGCGCTTCATATCTGGGACAATCTACCTTCAAAAGTAAGTCTGTCCGAGGTTGTTTTATCCTGCATCTTGAAACTTTAAGTTCTTTGAAAAACGAGGCCAAAAACTTTAACTTTTACACTGCCTTTGGATTAAATTAAAGGAATATTCAACCACATCATGCACTGCATTATAACACAGTCCTATTGCAAGGTGTCAATATACATTGTCCTCATATTTTTTAAATCTTGTCTTAAAGTCTTTTAGTCGAAAATTGCCTTGTTGCTGAAAGGTGCTAATAAATATAAGTTTAAATAACCTCTGTTTAAAACAAAGCTACATAATACCTTCTAACAGACTGCATATGTTAGTAAGTTCAACCAAAGATTGATTTTAGAGATTAAGATTTTATTTTAATAAATAACAGTGGCCTGAGGAGGTAAAATTGTATAATTCACAAAAATAAAACCCAAATAAAAAAAAAAAAGGAAAAATAATCCTCTCATGAACCATAAGATCTCTCATGTGACCCCTCAGAGGGCCCCAACCCCCAGATTTGGAACTACTATAAATAAAGTTTCCTGCGGGCGTCAGATTGTGGCCAAAACCTTCTTCAAGGTTTATGAATTCATTCCAGTTACTTCTAGATGTTTATCTGTTTTGCATTCCTGATATGAAGCATGGACCAATGATTGTATGTTAATTCAACATAATAATCCTCCGCATATCAGCTTTCAAAATGCACAACAGCCACAGTTACCCTTTAGTACATTGTGCCAACATCCAGTGTTGTGGTGCGGGACTCAGTCGTGTGGGGTTCTGGTTTGGAGCCACGCTGCTCTCTGCCCTGTGTTTCAGTGACTTCTGTCTAAACATACGCAGAGATGAAAGCCCCGTCTCCTCACACATACTGTGAGAGAAGCTTTGTTCTGCTGGAGAGCAAAGCAGAGACTCAAAGGACCGAGCCCAGTGGTCGGTCTCTTCATCTATACTGCGAATTAAATATAAAACATATCACGTGACCATGTGCGGATCATCTTACATGGCATCCGGACAGTCAGTAAGGCAGCTTGCAAATTACTGGAGACTTAGCAAACCAGAAACTGAGCATATTGAGACGTGGTAGTGTAATTGGGCGTTCAGTGCATTTGCAAGCATTAAGCAACCAAAAGAGTAGTCAGCAATTTATAATCAATAATATCCTTTCGTACAATTGATTTCCTTTTTTGTTTTTAGCCACTTAATTCTGCATTAAATTAGCTGTAAAGTTTATTTTGAAGAGGGTGAAGAAGACCCTCCAGAGCTACACAATCTTATGTGATGCAGGGTTGTGTCTTTGCAGGGGCGTGAATTTCTGTATCAGACCATCAACAGTCAAACTCTTGTGAGTGTGTCTGTTTCTCCCTGATGGGACTCAAAGTACACAGCGTTGGGCAGCTTAGTGATCGGGGAGTTGATGTGACCAGTGGGGCTTATGGAGATATGGAGGAGGGAGGGAGAGTTAATCTATGATAATAGTTGCAATATGCCTCCCTGAGACGCTTTACCACCCTACACCAAACAGCAACGGAGAGAAAAGGATCATGAACCGCAGATGAGATATGACATGGACCACGCAGAGGTAGATAGGGTCAGCCAGAGAAGCACGACGTGTTTAGGTGGATGGAAATTTTGATGACACTCAGTTTTAGGAATAATAATTTAAAGAAATAATGTGCACACACACACAGACGAGTTATTCACACTTCAGAGGGTGTTGGTTCTCAGAAATGCCTCAGGTCAGATGTCACGTACACAGGAGCCCTGGATCCAAACTTAGACCTCTCTGTTTCTGACCCCCTCCTCTCCCTCGCTATCAACCCTCTATCTGTTCTCACACGATAACACTTTCATGTGACTTTACTTATGCCAGTTTTTTTCCTCCACAGTCTGTGTTCACAGTAAAGTGCCGCCTCTTCTCCTGTGAAGGCTAACAAGGTTATTTCCACACTTTTCATTGTTACTAATAACAGAGCAATCACGCAGGTATCGATCAGGGCAGCAGCACTTTATGAAAGCCATCCAGTGCTCGCAGTGTGAGTGTACAACTTTCATTTAATCATCTGCGAGTGAAGCTTCCCAGTGAGATAGAGAAAGCGAGAGAGGAGTCAGTACGCAGAAATCACAAGGTCCAGACAGCATCTAAGTAACATCACTGTTGTTTCTGAAATGACTGAGGTGTGCTCCTGTCTCCGTCTGGAGGCCTCACAGGTTTAAGAAGGATCAAACGCTTCATCAAGTCATTTCAAAACTTGAAACCTGAGTAATGACATGTGATACGAACGGTTCTACTTCACATCTATGCTAGCTCCTTTTTTAAAACAGACAGTTCTTGTTAAAGAGCAGCCACTGAACAGAAAATGTACTTTAAAAATTCCCCACCAGATATACAAATTGTGACTTGACTATTAGACAACTCTAACAGTCTTAAATAGAAGAAGGGGGAAGTTTCATATAATACAGGGAAGGCAGAACATTTATTTGACAAAGGGAAGATAGATGTATGCCTTCCCTATCTCTTTGTCTCAAGTAGACTCAATCTTTCGCTAAATCCATGTGACCATGGTTTTGTTTGAAAACGCATCAACTCAAAAGCCACTAAAAGAAAGTTTGGAAATGCTGTTGGCTGCTTTTTATTTTGAAAACTCAGATGCAGGGGAAACACTGGCGTAGACACTTATAACTGCTTGTCGATTGCTGATTGATGATACAACTGCTTACATATGGAGGAAACAAGCTATTATTTAAGCAATTCCTGTTTCCACTGGCTCGCGCATGCCCAGTGTATACGAGTGGTACCATGATATGCGTTTTTCCAGCATGGACGGGGATAAAATCGGAAACGGAGCCAAAATGGTCTCATGGACAGAGATTGTTTTAGTTGGTTTTTGAAAACGCAGCAGTATGGATGTAGCCTTTATCTCTACTGTTTCACAGTGGCAGCTCAGGATGCAATTGTCACACATCGAAAGATGAAAAAAGTTTGGAGGTATGTCAGTACTTCTTTCCTCTTTTATATACTTTTGTTTGATCCCAGCTTTCTGTTCTCCCTTTCTAATCCCTCACCACTACCAACCCCCATCTGCACAAGGGTTCAACTCCCCCTCAGCTCTGTGACACCTGTATTGTAGATATGCAGAGAAAAAGTCTCTTCAATCAGTGTCCAAGAAATAACCACCACGGAAGATGATTAATTTGGTTTGCAGCCTGATCAGATTTAATCGGGCATGTATTATGCTAATCTGATATAACAGACTGTAATCCTATCCACAGCTCTAATCCTACTGTCAACTGGCCTAATCCTTTTCTGCATGTGATTATCTCCTCTGGACTTGGCACTACCACAAGCAGGATGCTGCCACTCTCTACCTCTCTCACTCTTACTGCAGCTTAAAGCCTCGTATTCCTTGCAGATGCAGGGAGACAAGTTAAGAATTAAACTGGTGTGTTTATACTGAGCAATAAAGCAGGAAAAAAAGAAACATCAAGAGGAATTACTGTCTTCTATCCTACTCAAAATAAACTAAATGTACTGAATTCTAGACATTGGAAGTTTCTTACTGAGCTTAATTTACTCCCATTGTAGTTTTCAATCAATAAATAGTTTGAATCTAATTTAAATTACATTTAATGAGAAAAAAACAACATCATACCAATCAGCCCCAAATCCAATTCATGAATTCATAATTTTGAACTTGTCATACTGTAATTAATCCAGAAATACATGGGTCAAAGAGAAGGAATATTCATGTACTGATGTTTTTCAAAAATATGTGATTGAGATAAATTATAATTGCATTGAGGAAAGCAATAACAGCCAGCCTAATGCTACTGATGATAAATAATCTAATAAGTATGAGAATGTATCTGGTGCCAGTTTAAGACATGTAGAGGTTGCAGTGCAGAGCCGCGTCAACAGAGCAGTGGAATTTGCATCTCAAACAAACAAAACTTATCAGGGCTGAGCGGAGTTCCATTGGTGCCACTGTTTCAGGTCAAATTCAAGGACACATGATGGATCCTGACCTGCCAGGTTTGATGTGTTTACATTCACTTCTCAGACTTTCAGCTCAATGTCATGTGACAAAACATTATGCGATGATAAGGTTGATGTTCGTGGAGATTCGTGATAAAAGTTTCCCCCTGGCCTACAAAGAGCATTTATAGGAATGCTGAATCAGATAAAAAAGGTAAAAGTAATTAAGACCAATGCCATGGCTTCGACAGGCCCAGGGGCGGTAATTTTGAGAAGGAATGCACAAAAACCAAGATGGACAGAAAGAGCAATTTTGCCTCAAATTCCTGTGCCTTTCAGTACCACAACCAGAGGCGTCTTCTTCTCCTGCTCCTCTGGCACGAACTCTTCCACATTTTGGCATCAACAGAGAGATGAGGGGCAGGGTAAACGGATGGATCTAACAGCTGGCTAGAGGGAGGGGCGGTGTGAAAAGGTGTTGAGAGAGTTGAGTCTAAGTGAGTGGCTGTGCCCTCAAGCTCCTCTCTCACTTGTCTAATGGAGGATAATGGCTGAGCTGACTGACGACTGCGTATGTGACTTTGCATGTGAGGGGTAATGAGAAAGCCGATAAGAGAGAGAAAGAAATGGAAAGTTAGAGAAAAGGATGGATAGAGATAATCAGGAGAAGCCAGTTTAGTTATGAGGCTGAAGCTACATTTAGATTACACAAATCGATTTCACCCCTTAACGTTTTGTTTTCTGCATTTTTAATGTCCTATATATTTTTCATGAATTCAAATCACAGTTTTAATACTAATTACATTTTGCGTTTAATGTATTCACACTGACGACGTATATCTTTATACTGTAGTTTTTGTCAGTAGTGGTAAATTCCATCGTTCTCATGCCGACACATTCACAAGGGATTCACAAGAAAATGATGCATGCATGTAATCTGTCGTGTCACAGCACACACTCTCTATTGAAACCTTTTGGGTCTCCACCTGAATATATAATAAAGTTGTGTGGGTTAAAACAATGTTTTGCTGGATAATGGTTAAAAGTCCTGAAGATAGAAATATATTGTCATATTTATGTCTGCGAGACTGAAAGATTACAATCATAACTCTTTGCTCTGATTAGTATATTCAATAGTTGTTTGGGAGTCTACACATTTAATCAAATAAACACATGTATCCAATAAACTCCTGCGTGGTTGTAAATCCTCATACCAACACACCAGTAGACATTTATCCGACAGCAAACAGATGCATGTTATCCGAGTTTGAAACCATCATCACTGCGATGTTGCATTTTACGATCTTGGATTCGTCAATACTTTTTATTTATTAAACATTGAAGCAATAACAACCCTCAGGCTATGTGAGGTTTTATGGTATGGCTGTATGTCAAAGAGACAGACAGAGAGACAGAGAGGCGAGAGAAGTAATCATTGTATCAGTGGTGTTATAAAAGGGGCCCAGTGTGATGGAGGGACAGGGGCGGCTGACACTGAGAAGAAGAGACGGGCTGTTGTCGCTGATCTTCCGTCACATAAGCTCAAAGACAAAATGCACAGCCGCCCTGATCTGACAAGGATGCACACACCACGAAATGAGCATGCCACAGACTTACTCTGTGCCTGTAAGTGTGTGTGTGTGTGTGTGTGTGTGTGTGTGTGTGTGTGTGTGTGTGTGTGTGTGTGTGTGTGTGTGTAGGCTCGGATTAGTCTGGTCCAAACACAAATCCCTCTAGCATTTAAGTGGGAAAGCAGAAAGAATGGACATATGAACACCAGGAGACAGAGAGAGTGTGAAAGAGCCTGGTTACTAACATGAAAGCCTCCATAATGTGACTCAGCTCTTATCAATTGAAACCTGCTCATTTTAATCAGCTACAGTAAAGATGGAGCACAGCCAAACAGAAGACAGGGCAGAGGCCCATGTGGATCCAGTAAACAGTGTCTGAGTTATAGCCTTGCTGCGGTGCCCTGAGTGGAGATTAGCACAGTGCTACTGAAACCAAACCTTTTTCGATCAAAGATGCTTCTGAGTCTTATCTTGACATTATAACACACTGTCCTATTTCCTTTTTTCCTGTTTTCTTTGGGCTAGAAATTGTTGGTGAGAAGCCAGCGAAGCATGCAGTGTGAGGATCACACGTCTACGAGAGGCTTTGGATTCCACGCGTCCATCTGTGGCTGCTATGCAGATAAACACTGCATTTTTATGTCTGCATGTGGTGCACTATTATTTAGACAACATTCAAAGAGGGTTCGATCTGTTCTGTCAAATATCCTGGACATTTTAAGGAATCAGCTAATTTCCTCTTAATGTTTATTTACCAGCATGTTTAATGAGTTTAATAAGATAAAAAAAATTCTGAGCTAAATTAAAGAATTTTTTAATTGTGCTATTTATTTACTTTGTCACTGGCCACACAAATGACAACTGTTCCCTGCACGTGGCAATGTGGAGTGTGTCTGCAGTGTCGAATACACATTAGCCTTCTGAACTCATAACCATATGTTTACACACAGAGAGCGTGACATGATGATTTTACTGCCCAGAGATTCGCCGGACAATTTGTTTGAAATCATAAAAAACACTGTAGACTAGCAACACGGCTAATATTTACCCCACATGTCTGTCTGGCCTAGCCACCATTGACTGTGTGTGTCTGTTAGTCTTTATCTATGTGTGTGTGTGTGTGTGTGTGTTTAATCTGACTGTTCCATAGAAGCACAGAATATACACAGACTGTCAAAATATGGACAGCGAAATAAGAGGAAAGACAGATAGAGACCAACAGAGAGGGACGGAGAGAGTTAAGAGACAGAGGGAGATAAATAAGAGGTATTCGCCCGCCCTCTGCTCTGCAGGAATGTAATCTTGGCTCTGAACAGTGTAATAACACAAAGTAACTCGCTGAAACAGCACCACGATCACAGATATTACACACACACACACTTACATGTGTACGCGTTCACACTTGGTCTCTTATTTTCTTCCAGAACTCAGACATGATGACAGTGGGTGTGTCGTGCTGGCAGGTGGACAAAGTACAAAGACTATGCCGTGACTGTAACTATGTGTGTGTGTTCATACTTTTACTTGCCCATGCTAGACCATTATTAGGCCTTTCGTTTATGACATGGACGGCGGTGGGGGTAAATAAGGACACAGTGCTGCTGCTGCTGGGTTCACACAAAGCCATGATGTCACTCAGAGCAGCCTCATAAAACTCACGCAGCGTGGGTTTATTTGCATGTTTGTGCATGTGTACGGGTCTATAAGAGTGTAATGTGAACCATCCTGTCCAGGGATAGGTGTGGCCTGAAGTAAATGAGGCAAAAAAAACAGACCGAGCGGGAAATCAAGTAGAGGGAGCTACCAAAATGGGAGGAGAATGAAAACAAGCGACGGACGAAAGGAGAAGGAGTGGAGGAGAAGTGGACTAGAATAGGCTTGCATGAGATGATTAGTTGGATGGCACAGTACTGGAAATAAGTTGGCGGTTTTCCTCTGTTTGAGAGTGCCGGAGCTTACAGTTCATTTACTGTAGAGTAACCTATATTATGTCAGACTTATTCTACTATAAACCAATAAGGCATGCATCGGCTCACTTGTTTCAGCAACCTGACATGACCTGACAATCATGCTCCAATCTGTGTTTTAGTTAAGGACGTACAGAACTGAACTTAATTAGGTTACTTCCTGAACACATCATGAACATTTTAAACTCTTATTGCTCTAAAAGGAGCTTTTCCACCAGTCTCATAAATGATTACTTCCGCCTTATACTACATCAGATCTCAGGGAGCCCAGCCAGACATTATTCTTCTCCAAATATTTGCCCAAATAAACACACACACACACACCACAAGTTAGTATTAACTTCTGTGGCCTAGATGAAAATTTAGCTTTGACTGATTGTCCTGCAGGAGGCTTATATCATCCACATCTGATCACTGCCAAGAACATCTTCCCATGAAAAATTGCAATTTAACTGTTACTGCTGTTTCTGGTGCATATTCCCTGCTCTAATTCCCTCAGCATGGACTCCACAACTGTGGTTTAGTCCAGGACATGTTTTGTGTGTGTGTGTGTGTGTGTGTGTGTGCCATGTGAAAAGGAGGCCAGAAAGAGAGAGAGTGACTGTTGGGGAAATGACTGGGTTTGGGTGTGACCTGCTCAGCTATGCACTGGTGATCATGTGAGACCTGTTCTAATTATACACTTCTCAAGAAGAAGGTCGATCCACTCTCATGGGCACGGAGTGTGTGCACATATATCCGAGGGGGGTACATTAGTGTGTGTGTGGGTGCAGGACGAATGACAGGGAGCGATGTGGATTCATGTCACACAACTAAATCGAGATTGTGTGCCGTTTAAACCACTCAACCTGTGCGAGAGTCAAGTAGAACAAATGAATGTTTGTGGGTTTATGTAAGAGAAAATCGTTGGGGTGTCTCTGCATTTACTTTTTTTGGTCTCATCTGCTGGTGTGTGCTAAAAATGAATCAACAGCCTTTGTTTCTGATTTCCTCCATTCTCCCTTTCTTTCTCTATTGCTCTCTCTCGCTAGCTGTTTTTTCCACTGTGGGTTTTAGAGACCCGCTCTGTTTTTCATTACCAGTGGAAAAAATGGGGCAGTTGGTTAAAAAAAGTATCACCCATCTCCATTAATACATACGTCCTTGTGGAAAATGAGTTCAAACTGCTAAAATAGGCCCCTTGGTTCCCTCAAATAGTTCCATGTATCTGCCAGCTACTCCTTTCCACTGGCTGACCTTGACCTCGGCGTGAAAGACAAATTATACACATGTTCTATCCAGATCCTTCTGCCTGTTGATAAAACTAAACAGCTTTATCAGCGACCTGTCAGGTCCAGATAGTCAGGAGGTGTGGTATGTATTTGTGTGGTATGTACATGAGGATTTCAGCTTCTTACATCTTGGGTCTAACTTTTGTAATTTTTAAACATTTAACAAACCCAATAAATTTCTGAGATCTCGGCAAAACCGCAACGTCTCTTCAACGAAGCGTTGGGTCGCATCACAGGTTGTATCATCAACAGTTTAGCAAGTTTATCTAATTCTTTACGAGTACGGCTAAAGAAATGTTTTGCAATAATCACTCTTACAGTAAGAAAATTGTGTTCACACATCTAAATGTAATTTATTGTACTGAAGTATGATGTGTCGCACCTACCATAGTAAGTATGTGAGTATTATTATTTTAAAGCCAATATGATCATGTGACTACTTGTGTTTCTTGCCCTGTCTGGCTTCTGTTTAGCAAAGTTGCCACAGTCTCAGTTTTTCCAATTAATTTAAGAGATCTATGGAGATTAGACAGAATGGTGGTTGCAGTTCCTAACGATAGGAGTAAATATTATTTAATTCAGCTTTTGCAAATTTTGACACACAAACGCAGAGTTGTTGCCACATTGTGAGGAAACTTGGGACGAGTTCAGCTTGGGCCTGACAATGTTCCTCTGTCCACATCTGGCTATAAATGCTGTTCTCTGAGTCGACTCACACACGCTGTCCTCATCATAACCCTGCCCTGTTCACACACTGCCAATGACCACGAGTCATCAATGTCTGGAGGGGCAGAATACAAACAGAGGTAAGAAAGAAAAAAAAGTGTGTGTGTCAAGGCTGGAAACTTTGGGTTGAGGTCCGCCCATCACTGGAGATGAGTGTTCTGATAAAAAGACAGATTGTGAAAGAGGAAGAATGAGAGAGAGAGAGAGAGAGAGAGAGAGAGAGAGAGAGAGAGAGAGAGAGAGAGAGAGAGAGAGAGAGAGAGAGAGAGAGAGAGAGAGAGAGAGAGAGAGAAAAAGAGGTGTTTGCTTTCCTACCGCCAAATGGAAAAGTACTGCATACGGTGCCACAGATCTGTCCCCATCTTTGCTCGAAAACGCACACATGCATATAGAGATACCCCCCCACCCCAACTGCCCCTAGGCCTCTGTACAGGAAGTGGTTTGACTGAGTGAAAGCTGCATGATGACGCTATCGCCTTGTTCCACGCTCGCTTCTGAGACACTGTGTGCTCAGGGCACTCGCATAAGTTTGTACACGTTACAGACTAATCACTTGTGTTTTCCTATTCAAAAGCTGGCACATGGCAGAGGGGCTGGGCTGAAATTCGTGCCACTGTGTTTATGTGCAGTGTAATCAGTCAGAAATACAAATGACTCCTGTTTGAAATAAGTGCAGTAACACCAGCCAAAATACTTCAGTCTGTCTGTTTAAATTCCTCAGTGCTGTGTTAGAAATGCCTGACTTCTGCTTCCTGAATCTAAAAGCGCTGAAAACCCCTTCACCCCCACCCTTGATCACATGTTCTAGTCACCTGACCAGAAATGGGCAGGACCAAGCAGAGCACATGCTGAGGCCAGATGGTGCACTAGCTTATCATGTAGACTATAAACTGCTATTTCTAGTTTGCAACCCTATATATCCTTAAACTGCCTGTCAGTCTAAATGTGCTCAGTCTCACAGACTCTTATCTGTGGTCTGTTTGAACTCTGACCGTCAGACGTCCCGTGCACCACCCTCCACTTCCTTACCTTGAGTGAGTCGAAGCAAGCAATGACCCGTCCGTTGTCCACCTGACAGCTCTTGGCGGGATGAGCGAACTTGCACTCCTGGTCAGAGCGTGAGCACGTGCCCCTCTGGAACTCCCTACATACTTCCAGTGTCAGCCACTTTGTGTCACGGATATGTGCCATGTTCATTGCCATGGCAACACGCTGGCAAAATGTAGTCTGAGAGGAGATCAGTTAAAGCGTGAATAAAGTACCTCTAGTGTTTTAATCCACAGCTTTAAGGTCTTTTTTGTTGACTTGTGGGTGCAGGTTAAAGTCTGTGATACTTGTGTGTCAAGTTGAAATGAAACATTCAAAAAAGTAAAGTTCCTATTGATTGAGACAGCTCCTTGTCCAAAGTGAAATGTTACAGCACAATGTTTCGCTGGGGATGTTAATGGATCATTTTCCTTATTAGACAACCACTGACAGAGTGATCATATCCAGGAGACGACTTGGTCTAACAATTAAGTTGCCAGTCTCAGCTTGACTTTTCTCTCTCACTGTTTATTGCTGGCTGAACAGTCTCATCTACACCATTCACAAGCCGAGGCGGCAAGCAGACGGACAGGCCAAAGCGAGAGCCCTCTGGTTTGGTGCAGTGATGCAGGCAACAAAGGTGATATTCTGGGTGTAGCCTGATACAGGAAGGTTAAGGACACTGAGGACCAAGTGGAGGCTTACAGGGTCAAAGGCGAAGGTTAAAGGCAAGGTGTGTGAGATGCTGCGTGGGCCTGGTGGTGTGTCGAGCTGCTGTGGTAAGGCTGGTCAGCTGGTGGAGAGCGGTTGGGGAGCTGGGCCGTTGTTTAAGGAGAGTTGAGGATGGGGCCCTGCTGCGAGGAGTGGATGGTGATGATGGTGAGAGGACGAGCGGGTCGGAGCGTAGGCTGCGAGGAGGGTGTGGTTGTCGTCCTTGCACTTGTGTTTCTGTGGCTGCAAGCGTGCAAGGCGGGGGGGGGGGGGAGCTGGGTGGTGCTTCAGCTGTAGAAGCAGGTCAAAGCTGCAGCAGACATCAGGGAAGGCACTTCCTCTAGGGAGAGAGACATAGAAAGGAGGGACAAGCAGAAAGAGAGATTAGTCTGATAATAATTGTACAAAGAAAACTTCCAGGTTTGTTTTCTCTCTCATTTATATTTCGTAGGAGGTTCTGACCTGCAGCATTTTTAAAGTCATTCCACTGCTAAGTTATGCAGCTGTGGGAATGAAGAATATGTAAAAATGTCAGATATGCAGGGGTGTCAGCAAAGACAAATAATACCTTCACCCTCCCTGCGCTCTAAACACACATGGTGTGCATGCACACTCATCACGCCACACTCATACACACCACACACTCTCCCTCATACACACATAGAAAATGCACAAAGCAGCCATTCACAACTTTCCACCTCTTCTGCTCGATGCAGGAAAAATCCGATCAAAGCCTGTATCACTTACATTCGAATACAGCAAAGCTGGCCATCGCAAGTGTGCTTAGAGGTGAAAGAAAGGAAGAGTGAAAGCAATGGGGAAGTCGAGGCAGGGCATGAGGGAGAAGAGGTTAGTCATTTCCCTTCTCGCACAGTGGTGTGAGGACCAATGAGAGCTAGCAGAGTTGCTGCAACATTCTGGGCTGAGCGCCAGGTGAGAGCAGGGGGAGGAGGCTGACCTGCCTGCTACTGGAGAAAGAGACACACAGACTCAACTAATAACTGTTCAGTATTTCTATGACATGAACATATGATGGGTTTCTTTCAAACAAACAACCTTTCGCGAAAGATCCTGGATCACATTATTCTTTATTTCATGGGCCATCGTGGCAGCTATCCAGTGATGATCTCACACAGATGTGAACTTGCGTGCTGTGATAATAACATAATATAATATAATTTCACTTTTACATGCAGAAGAGATTACGGGTTTTTTTCTTTTTTAATTCCGAACTTAGTATTGCTGCCAGCGGCTACTATTTTTGGTGAATCCATTGTACAGGGTTTGCTGGGGAATCTGAATTATTTGGGTCCCGGGGGCCCTTTCTGCTCTTATCACACAGGCAGGGTAACTCACCACACCCTGTGTAGAGAAATCGCCTTTCCCAGAACAGCATGTGCACCTTCAGCAATGCTATGAACCGTTGCTAACTTTACAGCACTGCAACACGCTGTATCAGAGCCATGTAGCAGCACAGCCCCTGGTCATGATGACCCAGCAACATGGATACATGTTTGAGAGACAAACAGAGCGAAGAAGGAAACTGCTTGGCTTCACCTTGGATGGCCCCTTCGATAGCAAATATAGCGCTGCTGCTAAAAACGACCTTTGAATTGCGTGCATAAACGTAACAGAAATGCTACAACTGCCCTACCCACAGCATACACACACCCAGGCGCACACATGAAAGACACAAACACAGCAAATTATCTTCCATATAATGCACTTCAAACAGGCCTCTAAAACAAATAATGTAATAATAAACAAACAGCCAAGATTCAATATTTTCAAATGACAGATTAGAACATTTATAAAAACATTAATAAGTGAATTCTTAGACAGTTTATTGCTTAACAACATTTCTTACTAAAAGCGACTGGACCAAGTTGGAACACAAACCCCCGTCTAATGTGCACCAAGCCATTTTTATGTTTACATTGCTTCAGGGGGATCTATTCCCATGAACTCAGTCATTCATCATGATGTTTATTGCTGTGAAAATGCCAAGTCAGCCAAGTCTTATCTTACTGCGTAACCCTGTAAGCCCTCAGACCTGTTCAAAACATCACATAATGTTGACTCTGCTTGAATTTATTACTGCAGATAAGTCTGACAGGGTGAAAAATATGACTTGCAATAAGGTAAATTCAGGTAAGCGACAACTGTTTCTGAAGTCATAAGTTAAATGAGAGAATGTTATGTCTCGACATGGGTGAAGCTGACGACCGCTGCGTTCAACCTGGCTGCTTAATGTGTTTTCTATTCGAGTCAGAGGAGCAGATATCTGTGAGAGAGAACGTAGCTAGGCAGTGCCAGAGTGATAATGAGGACTCATCATGATCCATCATGTCTGGACATGGACATCCTTCCCCTATTGATTTCTTCATGTCTATGGTCTTTCTTGTCAGTGTACCACTCCCTCTATCTAATCCCACTTTAACTGTCAGTGCTCTTTGTCTTCAAGGCATCCATTTCAAATAGACGATTGTTAAATATGATCTACTTCTCTCTTCTAACCACTGTTTTAACCAGCAGACACTTGACTTCTTCTGTCTTCCTTTTCTTTCCACCCCCTTCACTCTGTCCGTGCTTCTGTCTTTTTTGCCCTCAATGTGACTGTCTGGCTTGCGTTCAGCAGCACTCCCTCGGACTTCAAGGTCTTGCAAGCTGGTGCAAGGTCAAACACAATGGAGGAAGGGAAGATGGCGAGCGAGCGAACCCGCGAGGTTTCTATCACTCTATTGGACACGTGGTAGAAACATAATGTTGCTGCAGGAAGGGAAGTATATCTTCAGTATCAGCACAACAGCATCAGCTCACAGTCATGTGACACCAGCATATGCTTCAGTGGCACAGACAAGCAAAAGCAAGCCTTCCCCTTCTTTTCTTTTCTCTTGGTAATGAGTCACAAAACAATTCAGTACCAACGAAGTGAAGGCGCTGTCGAAATCCACCCGTCACCTCCACCAAACTACGCATAAAACCTGCAAGTGATTTGCATGGTGGGCTGTGATGGATGGTGCTGTGACATTATGAGGTTTTCTCGAACACAGTGAGGTGTTTTGTTAAGAAGGCATGTCTCAACTGAGTGAAAAGTTAGAGCAATCTAAGGGACATGCTAATCTGGGCTGGTCTTAAAGTTGTCATTGTGACTAACTGCTAGAGACAACAAGAAAGAGGGTGTGGTCCACAGTTATGATAAGACTTCCTGAGAATCAACTGAATGCCACATTATTTGATGAGTTTGGGAATGCCAGAGGCGCTATTCTGCATGGTCGCGCAAGAAATAATACACTGACTACACTAACTGACGCAGTTTGAGAGGAGACAAAGCTGAAGCACAGATAAAGAGATTATTCTCTGTATATATTACAAAACTATATTTTCTAAATGCTATGGCAACCTAACCAACGAACCCATAGCTTCTAACCTGAGCTTCTATTTTCAGCTTTGACTGCAGAGAAGGAGGCGTTCTTCTCTTTTGGTTTGCTGCCGTTCAGTAAAAGGAGTGGTTTCAGCATATTGACAGAAGTGTATCAGGGTGACAGTGTGCTGAGACAGGTCAAAACAGCGGAGGACGCTGGAGGAAATGCAACACCCAAGGTCTCACTGCTGCTGCTGCTCCTGCTGCTGCTCTTCCATGCGCTCAGGATACAGCAGGTCAATATTGCCCTCACTGACCTTTATGCACACACATATACGGGTGCATATATGGACACGTGAGCTTGTTCTCCTTGCTGTCTCTTGATCTCTTTTATACTGACACACACATACAGAAACCAAAGCCTGCTACTCTATCCACCATAGCTCTTCAACACCTTTCATATGGTTGAGCCCAGTGAGGTCTGTAGGCAAGTTATAGAGTTAGGGCAACAGTACATTGCATTAAAAAGAAATGATGAATGTAACAATTGATATTTGAGTTTGGTTTTGTTATGAATAAAGGTTGTTGATGAAACGCAGCTCACATAAACAGCTGTGATTCAGCACAACATTAGAGTAATCTGCACCATGGTTATCATCCGGCCTGGTGTTAACATATCTCAACTAGTAGTTTGACTTACTTGTTTGTCATCAGATTAAGTAACGCATTTCTGAAAGTGAGTCTTAGCCAAACAACCAACAATGGCTATTGATTCCTCTGAGAGCGAACCACTGGAGACAATGTGATCTCTTGTTTAGCATACATGGACAGAGCTATGCACGCACATCCACATCCACATGCACACACACACACACACACACACACAGACACACACACACACACACACACACACACACACACACACACACACACACACACACACACACACACACACACACACACACACACACACACACACAAATGCAAACCTATACAAAACCTCTATGTGTCCTGACACTGAGTATTCTTAAGCCGTGGTGAATATCTGCCTGTGTGCAACACTGCATCTTTGTGTGTGTGTGTATGTGTGTGTAAGGATGTGATGCAATCAACAGACAGTGGGGGATAATGGCTGGACTACGGTTTAATGAGTGGCTCATTGGCTCAAATTTATGTTGCCTATGTCAATGTGCTGAGACACAATGTTTTCTACATATACAAACAGGTGACAAATTTCAGAAAAAACCAAGAGCGGAGAAAGCATAACAAATGAACAACTGATGCATGCTCATACAATGTGAATTGTATAACCTCACCAGGCAGCAGATCTCAAACTAATTGAACACCCGTGGGAGACTTTTTGGGATGAGGGATATTCAACGAGGTAATATCTTACAAAGGAATGATGTTCATCCCTCTATTGGGTATAAAGATTGTGAAATCTATGCCATTCTGAAATTAAGCCATTTGAGCAGATACTGATGGATTACCACCTTACTGAGAGGCTGTTTTCTATCCATGTATTTGCATCCATCCAAATATATACACAGGTATGGCTTAATCTAGTTGTTATCCCAAAGACAAATATGAATTAAAAAAACACATCAGAGCAGTTTTGAATGATTAAGAACAAAGAACTGAATTAAAATTAAATTTTTGAGCTTGCACCACTGTGTCTACACACCATTCTCAAAGGGTGAACACAGAATCTACATTTAGTTTATCAGTATATTTTATCTTCTTCTTTTATTATCACTGAGGCAATCGTTTTCATAGAGGGCAGATGTTGCTAATACATGTAGCATACCCTCATTCACTGACTTAGATCCACATAGATCCACTGCAGTAACAACGATAGAAACAACAGCTTGATAGGAGGTACTTTTAAAAGAGAAGGTGAGTCAGATAATATTGGGCCTAGAAGGTGTTATTAAATGTAGTTGGCCTCTCCTTCAGGGATGGAGATGCTGCGGCTGTGAGCAGTAGCCGATGCAGTTATAGGGGGGTAGAAAAACAAGGACAAGGCCTGTGTTGACACGTGTACCTTTGGACAGAACAACCGAGAAATAACTCCACACTTATTACTGCCTGCACAAACAGCAGCTTCACATGCTGCTTGTCCTGCTTTTGACCATGACTGTGTAGTTCAGACACAGACCAACACTGACTGTGTACTCTCTGTACTGCAATGTCTGAAAACAGAAACCTGAAAATTACTTATTGCTTGATAATAAAGAATATTAACTGAAATGTATGATGGCAGGTTTAGGACTCAATTAAATTAAATCACTGGTGTAATAAATAACTGTCTCTCCCACAGTTGTTGAAGCTAATTCTTTTAGCTTAGTGGAAGTGGAAGGTGTCTCACTCAGCCAAAGCTGTGTCAAACTGTTGCTCACAAAGGTTGAAATGTGGTCATAACACAGTAGGAACATACAGAGATGCCCTTGTGTAATAAAGGCTTAAACTGTCAGCGAAGATTCAGTCATGCATATAATCCTGTCTGTAGGGCAGATCCTAAATCATAGGCAACACACATTTAAGGAGAGCAATTTGCACCTCAATTTAAACGCATATGCAATCAAAGACATAAAGAGTAATGTGATATTTGACATTTCTATCTACTACATATACATTGACATCAACATCATGTTTCTCAGGCTTCTGCAAGACAGAAATCAGCAGTCTACCTGCGGCGGTGCTGCCACAGGGATTTTTGGGTCTCGACAATGCAATCTGCCACACATCTGTCTGTGCTATGCATGCTTGCACGTCTGCACATACTTGTGTGTGAGCTACCGTCTGAGCCACCCTGAATCTCAGTAAGTCACAACAACAACATTCCTCATCATCGCCCCAACCACGGACACACCACCAAAAGGAAACACACAGAGAGGCGAGGGGAGGAGGGCAGAGGTGGAGAGGGACAAAGAGAGGAGACGAGGGAGTCCAGGCTGGAGTTTATAGCTCTGAAGGTTCCCTAGCTCTTATACCACTTTTATACCGTCTGTATTTCACCAGGCTATAATTCATTTTTGGGCTCTAATAAAGAATAAAATTCTTGCAAAAAAAACTTGTCTGACGAATAGCCAGATGTAATCGCACATATGAAAACGCTTAAGGTCCATTTATCTTAGTATGATCCGCACTTCTGAAAAGAAGGGAAAACGTTACTGGGTAATCTCACATAATCTCCCAAAACCTTTATAAATTAAGAAGCTACTTACTTTTACTCCAGTTTAGACATCGACAAGTAAAATCCCTCCATTTACTGGGTCTACTTCTCCTTGTCTCTCTCGTTCTTGCCCCTCTTTCCTTCTCTCTTTAACTTTCTTCCTTCTTCCTCTCTCTCAGTTAACTCCCCCCTCTGACAGACGCATGCAAACACTCACTTAGTCACACACACACACAGAGACACACACACACACACTCCCACAGACAGAGTCACCCTCTCACACACTCTCTCCTCCCGCGACCCGGAATACTTGGCAAGATTCTACTGTACTGAAATACTGTGCTCACCATATAAGGTAGCAGCGGCTTCACATGTCACACATAATTTACATGCGGCGGGGCGGGAGTTTGCCTTACACAGCAAACACACGCAGAAACACACAGGCACACATGCAAAACCATGCTTCTCCCTTTGGGCTGACGCAGCAAGGGAGGGAAGAGGTAAGAGAGAAACACATTTTACCATTCTCCTTGTTAACCAAGCCCTGCAGGATAACTCCCAACATGTCCAATGTTGAGTCAGATGGAGGGAATGAAAGCTGAGTGGGCGATCTATTGATCTTCTCCACTGCTTCCTGGAACAACCACGGCCCTCAAAACATACACACACACACACACACACAGAGCAAATTTTCTTGCTAACTAGCGCTACCCTGAGGAAGTAGCTATTGTGCGACTGTCTGCTTTGAGCCAAGAATGTGTCTAACTGTGTGTGTGTGTCTGTGTGTATACGTGCACGTGTGTGCGCCTGCCTATATCTATTAAAAAAAGCCACAGCAAATAGATGTTGACCCTGTGGCTCACATACTGAATGTGCATACACAGCAGACAGTAAGGCAAACAATCCCCATATCTCCACCTATGCTCCACTGCACAGGCGCCTACTTTGGAAAGTGAAGACTGCAGCACACACAGGAGGAAAGATCTAGATAAACCAATGAGACAAGGAGGAGGGTTATGAACCGAGATCTTACCTCTCACATAGCTCTCCAGTTTGTGTGTGTGTGCTTCCGCGTGTCGATTGGCTCTGTGTGTTTATGCGTGTGTTCAGACAGGCCGCGACAGCAGACCCCCAGGCACCGGCTGGACCATTCTCAGGCAGGCAGAGTGCAGCAAGGCAGAGCGACTGGCAGAAGAGAGGCAAGCGAGTGAGCGAGTGAATCAGCAGCGAATGAGTGGAGGAGCTGTGCAGAGCCGAGCACCAGAGTGAGAGAGAGGGAGAGAGGGAGAGGGAGAGGGAGAGAGAGAGAGAGAGAGAGAGAGAGAGAGAGAGAGAGAGAGAGAGAGAGAGAGAGAGAGAGAGAGGAGGAGTGGTTGTCTGTGTAATTGTATGTGTGTGTGTGTGTGTGTGTGTGTGCGTTGCAGCACTGGCAGTGTGCGCTAGTGTCTCCCCTCCCCTGCCTCTTGAAGTGGCTGAGCTGGGCTGAGCTGTACTGAGACGGGCTGGTTTGTGTCTCTACTGACTCGCCAGCCTCTGGATCGTCTGTCTGGTGCCCGATGAAAGTGCTGCTCACTGGGCAGCAGTAGCAACAGCTGTGGAGGAGGAAGAGGAAGACGAGGAGGAGGAGGAGGAGGAGAGAGCCCTGACTGCACTGGGCATACAGATCCTGCAGTCCACTCTCCCTCCCTCTCTTCCTCACTGAAGGCAAGCCACACCCCCCAAAACAACACCAGGAAGTGCTGGCTCAGTTACAGCAATACTGCCCTTGCCTGTCCAATGAGGCCGGGGAAGGAGGGAGGACAAGGGAGGAAGGAAAGATTAAGGTAAACACTGTAAGAAGATGAAGAAGGAGAAATGAAGGGAAATTAGTTACAGGATAAACATAAGAGCAAAGGAAAGCGGTGCGCAGTAGAAAAAAGGCCTCAGAAGTAAATGTCGTGATAGTGACGTTGATTATGAGACAAGAAAGAGAGAGGCAGAATCAAGATAAACAAGGGTCTTAATGAAGTATGAGGATAAACAATTATTAAGAGTTACTGGAAATAGGATTAGAGCGAGTTTGAGTTAACACATTAACTCACTCTTCTATTCAGAACCATGAGACACCTCAGCTCAGCCTCACACTCACAGCCCACAATATAAAACAGGAGTCAGTGAACTGCACTGAACCAAACTGGACTCTGTTAGTACACGGTAATTCATTCAGAGTAACACAGAGTGTCTAAATACTCAGGAAACAACTTTTCACAAAGATGCAGACGTGTGTAGTTTGGTTGCAGGTCAGCAGCCCATTATGAAAAAGGCTAACCCAAGACAACACTGAAGTAGCTGCTACTGCCAACTCTCCTGTTTTGTTATTGACTCGAGGCTTCTGCCACCACAACCCCAGCATCCAGAGGAAAGCCAGAGAGGCTAAAGAGAGACTCCAAGAATTTGATTTCGACCTGATGCTGCAATATCCGGTAGCCATGGAGATATAGTGGCCTTGGCATCTGCGGGAATCTTAACCGATTTTTGAGTTGAACGTGGAGTTCTCTGACTGTGTATTGTCTGTAACTCACTTAATCACATTGCAATGTTTTTCAAATTATAAAGAGATACACATACTGCAGCTGAATCTACTTTGTCTGTAAACACACCTGCACCTATAATGTTGTCTGGCAATATATCAGCCTGGTCATAGAGCAATTAAAGAACCCTTTATGTATTTTCTATGTAAAACTGTCACACCTCAGCTGTCTTTCTGTTCCACCCCTTCCCTCCCTCTCTCTTTGGACCAGCTTCTACTGCTGGACGACTGTTTAATACAAAGCCAGTGATAAGTCATCTCTAATTTTCACAGCAGGCCTTTAATCCCTGGGTGACAATCTGTGGTAGAGCCCCAGCTGCAGTGCTAACCCTTTACCTAGCCAATGTTCTGGTGAAATGTGCCAGCACACTCAGTGAGATCAACAAAACATGCTGCATAAGTCTGACAAAAGAAAAAGGTCATGGTAGTAATTTGATGAGTTGATCAATTTTAGTCAATTGCTTGTTTTGTATTACTTGTGCCCTGCAAGAACACGCATGTCTTTTGGATTGACCAATCAGATTCACTGCTGATCAATGGAAGCAGCAGGTCATTCTAACCTCCAATTGGAATTTTCTATGACCCAAAATGTAAAAAAACGAGATGACTGATATTGTTGTGACTCAACAGGAAACACATTAGTAAACCCTCCAAAGATCTGGGCTCTCTGTGAAACTCTTGACATTGACGTGGAATTTCCCCTCTTCCCTTCTTCTGGAGCAGCTGAGTGTACGCCAGTGCTTCTGCTCCTCTCTGCGTCTTTCCTTTTCTCTTCTGCGCCGCTATTGTCCAGATTTTCCTATTCATTATGATTCTCAATACGCTATCTCTGAGTCTTTTCATCGCTTTCTCTCATTTGACTACAACTTAAATCCCCTAAACTTCCCGCTTGGAGAGAACCACAACCACTTCTCTATTTGTCAGAACCCAAAGGGCCGTATTCCCCTCGACCAATTAGAGGTGCGGGTGCTGAGCCAAGCTTTGCAGCAACCAGATGGTTTGCTCATTTGGCTCATCAAGTAATACTAGTCAGGTTTCATTCTGCATTTAATCTTGTCAAATGTAGGGCAGGAGCATATTTCTCCTTTTCTGCTCAGTGACATCAGCCATATATTTCGACATCAATCTCATATCTTGTATCTCACAGATAAGGGCACTGGTGTGAATGTGTTTTTTCTTCAGAGCTGGAGCTACTCAAGTTTGTGCAAAGAGCAACAGGAATCAACACACTGAGGTTGAGCAAACTCTATACACACATACTCTTAACCAACTGACAACAGGAAGAGGTACGTGTGTGTGTGTGTGTGTGTGTGTGTGTGTGTGTGTGTGTGTGTGTGCTTTTAGGTAAAGGGGAATTCCACCAATTTTGCACGTTGAGATCAGTGCACTAGTTAGTAGGAGTACTACTGAGCAACAGAAATCAGTTGCACAATGCCTTCTGTGGCTCAGGAGAAAAATAACCGTCATTATGTCACCGTCAAATTGCATTATGGTAATTGTAGGATTGTTTTATTATCTGAAATAATGAGCCAAATAAAAATGTAGGAATCTCAGAATATTCTAGAAACCCCATGCAAACATTCTCTCTAATCGTAATCCATCACATTAAACCTTGACCGATATAATCTCCCTTTTCCCTCAGTCGAACCATCAAACCTTTCACCTTCGTCCACCCTTATTTTCTCTCGCTCCTCCCTGATGAACGCAACTTTCCACCTTAAGCTTCCCTATCATCTCAACACTCTGCTATTTCCCAGCCTTCTGTAAATGACACTGGCTGGCTGATGTGAACTCTCACTCCACTGAGGAAATGTCCCAGAGCTTTTGTGTGCCAAACCCTGACAGCTCATCTATCACTAAGGCCGCAAATACACATTACACTCCCATTACAGACCGTCACTGCAATAACTATAACAGTACACAGTTGCAGAAAGGCCCACAACAGGGAGCTGCATTCAATGTCAGCCATTGCGCTATACAGTTTACTTTGGAGGATGCAAACGACTTCTGCTCAGGTTTTATATGTTCCTTCCAGATAAATATTGATCCTATAAATATGCTACACATGACTAAAAATATACATGAAAGTGGGACAAGTTGTAAATGTTTGCATGCTGACAAATGCCCCTATTCTAGAATGAATTTGCAGTCATGTGTCCCTGCAGATTACTTTGTGGTTTTCTCTTAACTTCTTTCCACTTTGACGCAGTGAGGGGAAGCAGGTGCAATTCAAGCTGTCAGGTTTGAAATACAGAGGAGGAAATAGCACACTGTCTTGTCCCCATCTGACACCACTGTGCATGTGAGCGAGTGTGTGTGTGAGTGTGAGTGAGCACCATTCAAGCTTGAAGCTTATCTTGGAGATAAATTGAAAATGAATGGAAGCACCCTTTGCAAAACGCTCTTTCACTTGAGCTTTCAGCCACATTAACCTGCAGTTATAATGCTGTAAAGACGAAACTCTCTTTACATCTCAAAAGTCATGTTACAGAGCAACATGTGTTCTTTGTTCTTACAGAAAACTTCCCCCATTAAAAAGTACACGCTTAAGTGGAAACACTGAATAACATCAGACTATGGAGTCATTTTAAGTTATCTACAGGTATTATTTCACAGAGAGAGCTTACCTGTGTGTCTGTCTCTGGCTGATGTGACACTGGGAGAGACGAAGCCAATTCGACGCAGGTCATGCTGATGCAATGCATTGTGGGATGAACTAACATTTTCATTTCTCTCTTCCTCTTCTTCTCTCACTCTCTCATAATAGCACCTTCTGCTTGGCAACGGCCATACCACAAATGTGGTCAGGTTTGCAGTGAACGATCAGTGCGCAACATCAAGTCTCCATGACAACCACTCCTTATCTCATTTGCATCTTCTGCTTGCATTATCTACTGATACCAAATATGGTCACCTTGTTATTACCCCGCCTCTCTCTGAATCCCCTTTCTATAACTTCCTCTTTCACTCCATTTTCAAAAAGGTGTGTATTCACATTGTGTATAATGTATGTGTGTGCAGCCTTACAGCCTGTGAGTGTGTGAAAGAGGAAGTCCCTGTGACATTAGAGCAGTTTTGAGCCTGAGCGATAAGCAGACAAACAGCTCTGTAAATCAGGAAGTGGGGTGTCGTAAAGGCTGCAGTTGAGACTTTGAAAATAAAGGGAACTTGTTATCACAATCCCCACAGTGGCGACATCGTCAGAGGATTTCACTTACCCCCTCAGCTCTTCTTCATTGAAGTTTGTACAGGAATCTGGCCCCACCTCTTCCTCCCCCAAGGTCTGTGTCTATCAAACTATCACTGGAATGTTGAACCAGGCCCCTGGAGCCCCCCCACACACACACACACACACACACACACACACACACACACACACACACACACACAGCAACACTCAGCAGCACTCAGCACCTGTCCGCAGCTGCCAGCACAGAGAAAGAGACACGGTCAATCACACTGGACAGCACAGCAAAGGGGAAAGAGCAGTGAAGAGCTGGAGGCAGACAACAAGCGTTCTGTCAGCAGAAAAACATACAGAGCAGGTTGCGCATTATCTGCAACACATCACCTCATTTCCTAATGTAATATATCATTATTAAATTATTATGGCATTTTGGCATATTTCCCATAAATGAATAAGGTCTAGACAAGTTACAGCCTCTGTATCATGCCAGTGTCCTATCACACAATACAAATACACAAATCCAGACAGGAGGTTTTCAGGGCAAAGATGTAGTTGATAATTTGACAATTTCATGAATCAATATTTTGGTGCAGCCAAAATTAAAAGAGGTTAAATTGTTTTTGGTGATTTGGTAATCTTTCAATTACATTATACATTTGGTATACATCTTTGTGGCTTGTACCATAAAGTGATCTCTTTTTGTACAATGAAGGAGTGTTTCCCTCTACGCAGTCCTAATATAAATCTGAGACGTAGCGATATGATTAAAAATATCTAAAGAAATAGTGGATACTTAAACCCCTTCAGGTCTCTCAAAATCCTTGAGTAAAAACAAGAGAACATAGTGTGTTTACAGTAATTAACCTATCACTAAAGTTTACCTTTTAATGTTTTGTGACATTAAAATGGTAAACATCACAGAATCCTTAATGTTATTCATGTTACTTTTACCTTTACGCAGAATACAAGAGATGCAATCTCCCATCTCAAGCTTCCCTGAAATATCATCTCACCATCTGACACTTTAACTTACGCAGGCAGCGTCTGGAACTTCTGAGGAAGCATCAGGGCCCCTGAGGACCAGCCGGCCTCCCCTCCTCTGGCTGCAGGGCTGCTGGGACTCGGAGGATTGGAAGTCAATGAAACCAGGACTAATTTAGCCTCCACTGCTCCATGGGCTGCCAGGAATCAGAGTGAGACTCCTTCCCTTTTTAGGTCTCCCTGGACGCTGTGGTCGGCAAGTGGCACCAATGCATTCCTAGCTATGCTAAGGAGCTGGAATGAGGTGACAGATAAGAATCGTTATTAGGAAGCGTCATTTTAAATATCATCTTGGTATAAATGTCATTCCCATGCACTATAGTAACTCTTTAAATATTTCAACAAAGCACCTAACAATTGAAATTACTCCCCCTGGGAGTTTATCTAGTTTGCCTCTTTGGAAACACACATATTTACAGCACTTTCAGTAGATATGTGGACAGTTTAGTCTTGTAAAATGGATTTAGACGCGACTATCCATTGTCCACTGTTACAACAGCTTGCCATAAAATCACACCAGTAATTAGGTGTGAAGAGAGGACTAATCAGAGTCTATACTTACACGATCCAATCATCCGGGCCCTGACACGATGTCATGTAATCTTCAATATCCTCGGCTGCATTGTAACCAGATGCTGCCGGTCGAGAAGTGTTTCTTCTCTCCATTGATCTGGCTGATTTTCATTTGACAAAGAACGAGGGAGAGCAGACACTTATTTTACATTTTAGAGATACACAGTATAAGTTTTACAAAGATGTTCTTACTTACACTGACTAAATATAAACACGTAGTGCTTTTGCCTAAAGACAGACAGATCAAAACAGCAAATTAAAGTATAAAAAGTTGAAATGTGCCACTTTTTCAAAACTATGCAAATTAAAGATCAAAAAGAGACAGCGCTGCAACTGTGTGAATTCATGAAAAAGATCTAGACATCACAGTTATTACCACTGGCAGCCCATGTGTTTAAAATAAATGGATTAGATGAGGATTATTCATTGAGTGTCGACTCATTCACATCCCTATGTTTTTCTGCTTGTGATAGAACTATACGTGTATAATAGAATTCAGTGATCACATAAACCATGGTTTGAAATACACAACAGGATTATCTATGCGGAAATGCTTAAGTCTCATCTTCGCCTCCCACCTCCAATAGGGAGCAGACAAATAACATGGCTGCAGTTTTGCTGCAAGTGTGTGCAGTGAAAGCGGCAAAGGCGGATTCAAACTGACATAATCCCATTAGTCTGTTCAGGGTCCCTGTCCGACCACCCTGCATAATGAGGAGATAAAGGCTATTAGGGCAAATCCATAAGCAACTGGGTTTCATAAAGAGAATTATTCATTCCTTTTGTGTCACGTACAAGTATTAATTAAATTAACCTACACTCACAGGAATTGAATATTACAATTTATCAGGAATCTTTGTGTTTTATTAGGTCACTTTAGGCTGTAAATGATCAATTATCAAGACGTTTGTTAAGACTTATTTATCCTGCCTCTTCCATACTCCTTACATATAGTGTAATTTCCTTGCAGCTCCTTTGAAATCGTTATACCATTTAACTGTCATCATGAATTCAGACAGGAACTTTTTTTCTTTTCTTACATATGTAAGAATAATCTCTGTATATGATTAGGTGCTATAAATATAAACATGTCTAGCCTAGAGGCTATAAGCGACAGGTAGCATCAATAAAACAAAAATTACAGCCCTCTGATGCTGTTCGAGTAGTACCTGTCTTGCCAGTGTGTTGGATAACAGACAATCACCCAATGGTGAAAAAGTTAATAAATAATAAATAACAAATCAGGAACTAGAAGAGGTTGTTCACAGCATGTGTAGCCCAGTTTCAATATGCACTGCTAAATATCAATCATTTTAAATAATTAATGTGGTCAAATACCTACAGTATTGATCACATACCAGTCACGTATCTGTTGGCACAAGAGATATGTATAGACAATTATTGAGGAATGGTAAATAGCAGGTATAAACTTCAGGCCATGTAATTTAGTAGTAATTCCAGCATATATTGCTTCATATAGGGTTAAAGGAATAACAATTACACAATCAAACAATTAAAGGTTCACAGTTTTTGCTTACTGTAAGCATCTCTCCTGTTAACGCTGGCAAAGCCATACCTCCCTGAAGCATTTCAAGTGATGGAGGACAGAATTCATTCATTCAGTGCAAAGCTATGAGCCTATCCTTAAACACAAACAAAATTCCAGACAATCTCATATAACAATATCAGTAATGAATAATGACACTGCCCAGTATAAGGAAACGTGTCTCACTAGACTGAGGGTAAGTACAAAAAAGGGTTCAGTCCAAAAACATTTTCTATATAGTACAAGACCCTCCACTTAGTGTCCTAGCAACTGGTGAACTCAACATGGCACCAATTGTAACTCTAAAACTAGCTAAGCTGAGCACCAGACATAATTATATCTCTCCTCAGCCAATCACATAAGGCCCTGAGCCATAAATAGCAGACTGCTCCCCTACAGAGCACCAGTCTGTGCCGAAAAGTAAACAAACGCTTTTCTCCAGTAGCGGCTCTTGCTCACTACTGGATTTGTCTTGCTTAGAGGAAGACAAACAGAGGGGGAGAGAGGCAGAGGCCTATAGGTTTACAGAGAGCAAGAGCAAGACAGATAGAGCGAGTTGAGAGAAAAAGAAAAACAAACGTAGCCTGTGATTACTGAGTCATAATGAAGGCTGTTGAATGGGACTGCGGCTATGAGCTATGTCATTAAAAAGAGTGCAGAGCAGCTGGAAAACCTACAGGTTTCTATTTGAAACACTGGCATGCTGGAAGACAAGGACACATAGCGCTGGATTCAAAATGTCCTTTCAAATAGCTTCTTCAAAGTCATTACAACATTTCATAAATATTATGCTCAGAGCCCAGTTACAGACGCATTGGACTTCACTTTCCAACCTTATTAACCACTGCATCTTTTTTTTCCAGACAGCTACCATGGCATTCTGTGAAACAGCTCAGTCTCTGGAGCCTTATATTTAGATTTTACGACCAATATTGAATTCTAACCCAAGATATTTTCACCAGGGTGATTTAAGATGCCACCATGATAGGGCAACAAGCGGCTGCAATTACGATCAGATCACATCACATCACATGGCTGGGAGAGGACACTGGTACATTTGTTCCCTCTGGGTGATGAGAGATGGGACGGGGGATGTGTCTGCACATAAACATTGCTAACGTAATACAAAGTAAGAGGACACTTGTTTTACTCGGGGGATTTGAGCGTATCTAACCTCTTAATGTCATATCATGACAAATTCTGACAGTGTGTTTTTGTTCTTTTCACACGCTGCAAGGATTTTCAAAAGAGCCCATTGTAAAATAATCGAATAATTCGATTTTATCAACATGAATGTCAGCTGCATCAACAAATCATTTCTTGCCACATATTTTCTTAGATATATAAAGATGACTTACAGTACTATGTTGAGACATCTTTGGCATGTATCAATTAATGAAAGCAGATGTGCCCCACATTTCTACTTCTCTCCTATGAGACTTTTGTTTAGCACATCTCATACAGAGAGTTGATATTTTCCAGACATCAGAAAGATGTATCCAGTCAGTCATGATCTTATCCTTGTTGGTGACGTATAAAGCTTACATACAGTACGTACACATGTTAACTAGGATAAGGTCTGTATGCTTCAGTTAGGTTTTCTGTTGCTACCATGAAGGTAGAGGATGTTTTTGGGAAAGCAGTGACTACATGTCACTTTTTAGATGCCAGCCATGATTAGACATTGTATCAAGCAAAGTACTTGTCTTGAAAGTGTTAATAACAGACTAGTTATATTGTTTTATTTTCTTGTGTAATCATATGGTTGTGATTATAGACAGGATGTTCTGGCTCCAATAACTGGTAAAGCTAAAAATATATAAACATTATATTAAATTAATGGAAAGAAAATCAACTTAGATCTCAGAGATAGTACCTTACTATCTTAAAAACAGGAATAGAAAAATCCTGAAGGACAAAATTCTGACCCCTCTCTCGGCTCCCAGGATGTTTTCTTAAAGCCTCCCTATTGGGATTCTGGTAGCCTACATTCCCTGCTTGAAGGTCGACAGCAGTGGCAAATTAAATTACTTGTCCTGTTTTGTGGTGTTGGCGCCGGGTCAACAGCGACTTGGCTAAAATGATGAGTGCAGGATTCTGAAGCGAGATGCATTTGTCCTGGCCCTCTGGTGTCATGTTTGCAAAAGCAAGTAGCCGCAATGAAAAGAGCTGAAATCAAAAGCAGTGTATTAAATTCTGCCTCTGTAATCACTTGCAAAAAAAAATCAATTACCTCTGCTTTCAAATGCACCACTTTATACGGTTGTCCTTTTGGCTTACCTTGCTGCTGGAGGATGTCATGTGAGCACTGGGCCAAATTTAGTTAAACTCAGACTACAGAACACGCCACCTGCTGTGCATCCTTGATATCACATGACAAAAAATCCAAACTTTTTTAATGTTAATGTTGTTACTGTGTTTGAAAAATGTACTTTTAGTGAAGCCAACAACAGTGATATCACTGATCTGATGCTGTTCTGCCCTGTTGACAGACAACATGTGAATGGTCTCTACATCAGCATGTGGGGTTTATCTCCCTGTTGCTGAGGGGGTTGTTATCAGCAGACAAACAGCTTACACACCACACTGTGGAATGGGAGGAACTTTGAGTATTTAATGGGGGGTCGAAATTCAGCACAAGCAAACAAACACTTGATATCATGCTTCACTTATCGTTTGTGTGCCACAGAGGTCTGTTAACACACAAAGTTAGAGACCAAGTCAACAAGGATTATAGTGACACACACCACATCATCAAATACAATAGATTTGTTATGTTATTGCTGTAGGATAAAGAAAAATTGAAATTTGCCCATATAATTTGCTTGTTAGATGCACAACACTTGCGAAATAATCTACAAATAGTGCCTATCTATCTGTCCTTAAGTTACACCCTGACCTCCTTAAAATAGATTTTTTTATTTTTTGTTCATTCTACTAATCACCGATCACTTTACTGCACATTTATTCAGTAAATTAATTAATGTTGTACTTGTTGTGTGCAATATTTATTATCAATGTAAATCTATCAGTGTCCATAACACATTATTAAGACAATAAGCAGCTTGATATCACTGTTATCGACAGGCAGCGGTGCTACAAATTTGACCAGCAGAGGTCAGTGAAACAATCATTTTCTGCTTTCTACTCACTGAGCACAGCCGTGGGATTATTAAATTCTAGACAGCAACAGAACAGCACCAGACAGACACTCAATGACTCATTCTCTCCATCTTAATATTGCATCAGTGATATATGTTCTTATTTTACAAAAAATTCTAATATATTCGATAATAATACATAAATAAACAAGAACATATAGCTATAACATCTATAATTTAATTTTTTTCCTGTATTATGTGTTATGTGTTTAATGTGCAATAATTTTGTAGTTTTTACATTTCAGTGAATACAACAATGCTTTCTGTGTGTACCCTGACCGGGCTGATAATTAAAGTTATTAATTGTGTTAATATAGCTTGTTAACTTTCATTTGAACAAACTTAATTTGTTTGTGTGTAAATAAACTGTCTTTTTTCAGCATGGGGATATATGATCATCATACAATACAACAATTTGGTGCAGAAATAAGGGTTAAGTTCAAAACACATGAGTAACTTGTTGCCCATCTATGTGTATTTTAGCCACATTGAGAGGTTGTGTTAAACAGGAAGCATTTCACCGTGTATCAGCTGGACAAACACTGTTAGACCACATCAATAGGCCTCTCCCAAGAACCTATTGTTGCTTTATGTTGAAAGACCAGATGAATATTTAACAGGAGGAGGGAGAGTGGTAGGCATCAGATCGCTGAGAAAATAACACTCTCCCCATCATGTGACCCGACTATTCATGTGACTATCCACAGTCTGAAGGCAGACAGGATTGCTTCTTTTTCCTTTTCTCGTTTCTAATGTTGGGCTTTGAAATCATCTTTGAAGAAGAGAGGACCTGTGTGCAGTGACATACGCTGTGTTTGCAGGTCTGATGGGGCCATCTGGCGAGTTGGGTGTCTGTGAGAAAGATGGAGACCGGTTGGAAAGACATGGGGTCCGCAGCACCACGGACAGAGAACAGAGGCTCATCCAGGTGATCAGGGTGATGCAGATGGAAATCAGAAAGCTGGAGATGGAGAACATGGGGCTGAGGAGGAGAGCAGGAGCTAATCTCCGAAAGAATGCAACAGTTCCCATCATTTTAACCAAGTGCAGAGGTAAACTTATCTACTATCACTATTGTGTACTATGCAGCTTGAGTTGAGCCTGGTAATGAATAATAGCACTGTAATAATTAATTCTGAAGTGTTACTTGAGTTATTACTTTGAAGTGTAGATTGACCCCTAAATTTTGGCTGCGGTGTCCCTCTCTCGAAATTCAAAAATTTCCATTAGACTAAGTGCTGGGAGGCATGACTAAGACACACCTACCTGAACCCCCAAATACACACACGATATATCAACTAGCTTGACCGTTGCATTGGTTCAAACAGTGTGTGTGTGTGTGTGTGTGCGTGTCTGGGACAGCCAAAGGGCAGGGGAGGATGGGGGACATCTTTGAATGGTAGACGATGTGGTAGTTTTAGGGGGTCAGTTTAAGCATGGATTTGAAAATGAGTGCAGCTTTCCAGATCCCCACTCACAATCAGTCGCTGGTGGCGGTGGGGCCGCCCACCTTCACAGTGGTGGGGCTGTCATGATGTAGAGAAATCCCAAAAGGTTGACTCTTCGTAGGCATTGGCCTTGCAAGGTCCAAGACAGGCTTAAGACCCTGGGTGGCGTTTTAAGCCATGTTTAACCCACAAATGTAGTTTTGTGTGTGTCTGTTTTTTTAAAAAAAGGTAATAAATAACCAGCATAACATAGTTCACCCAAAAATGCGAGCTTGTGCGGTGTGTGCGCACAAACGTGAGCGTGGCTCTGGATTTTGAGTTGAATTAGAATGTCGGGGCTTATGGACACTTGGACGACACCAGAGGAGCAGGATGGAGGCAGTTTCTTCATGTTATTTCTTTTGAAGAAGGAGTCCCCAGTTACTTCAATTGTTTTGCAACGCTGTTTACCCCTGAAACTCCATCGGCATAGTGGCGAGTAGATAATGAGTGAATTGTCATTTTTGGATTAAAGAGTTCACTATCTCTTTACTCTTCATGTAGAATTTGCAATTAGTATTTTTGAAATATTAATATTAAATTAAGACTCACCTATTTGTTGTCGTAGATGTCTTTATTCTCATTTTGTCTCCCTGTCATCCAGAGAGCGTGGTCATGACAGTGAGGAGATACCCGGTCTTCCAGCCTCTGGTCAGTCACTGCACTTTGCAGCTGGGGAGGCCGAAGAACGAGAAGTGAACTGGAAAACAGCAACGAAGACAATTAGCATGAACTGAACACATTTAACAGTGAATATCTTTAGAATCATTAACTAACTGAATGAGGGTCGTGTCTACTTCCTGGAAGAGGTAGGCTAACTAGCTTGAATTAGTGGTGCCTGGGGTTATTAAGCTAAAGACGGGATAAGCTATGTACAGTTTAGTCATTGAATAAAGTCGTTTTGCTCACTTTGTCAGTATAACGTTCGACCAGGTGTTTCTTCATTACTATGTTATTAAGTTGCTTAGTACTTACAAAGTTTTTGTGGAAAGGAGACGGACATCATCCGTTATCTCCATCAACCTGTGGAGCGTGTGTGTGTGTGTGTGTGTGCACCTGTCCGCGAAGCAGACGCAACTCTCGCGAGGTTTCGGCGTTGCGCAGTGGAGACCAGCCGTCCGCCATCATTACTGCTCCCAGGCTAACGTTAGCCAAAACACCCACCGGGAAGAGGGCGAAGCGAGCGAGTGACAACAACAACAACACAGCAGCGGACTCTCTGACACGACCCGCTGCCCAGAGGGGAGGTCACCGGGTTCCCCTGCCGCTTCCCTGGCACAGGAAGCGATCACCAGCAGCTGCCTTTCATGTAGTCTTCAAATCTCCACAAACGAAAAGTCGTTCGAAGTAACCATGTCCAACCTCATAGGCGGCACCAAGAAGGACACCAAGATGAGGATACGAGCCTTTCCTGTGAGTATTTCACCGGCCAAATGTGAGACTCGAGCACCGGGGGCTGACAGGGTTTCATGCTAGCAGTAGCATCTGCGCGCTAGTTAGCTGGTGAATCGAGATAAAAACATGTCACTGTCGAATGAAATCTGCTACTAGCTTAACAGATAACCGGAAGCATACGAGCTATGTTATTTATGCGACCATTTGATACGTGTGAGGTTATCGTTTAGTCGTCGTCTGACATGAGCTAATGTTAGCATTTGTAGGAAAACTTCACCAGTTAGAGACGAGCAGACAGTAGCTAGCTGGGTAGCAGGCCTGGGTGTTAGCGTACTTAACGTTAGCCAAGTTTCAGTCGATGTGCAAGTATCATTACAGCGATGATAGCCGTGATCTGTGTTTTATTACAGCGGGGCTTTGACTCGAGCTGTTATAGATGGCAAATAACACAACGGCTTGTTAGCTACAGAGCTAACGCACCTTCAGCATAACTCGAGACCATAGTAAACATGCCTAGGGTAACTCGAGAAGTTAATGTACATGCCATTCCCAGGACCAAGATAACACAGTGCCACCTCCATCTGCAGATTATTGGGCTGATTTACAATTTCTCATGCCAGATCAGGAGTGTGGGGATATTGGGCAATCTTAGTCTCCTAGCCTGCAACACCCTTCATAGACAAATGTGTTTTCCCATGCTGGGTGTCAGTGAACAGTTAAGTGTTAATCCTCTCTCAAATGTTGGGCTTACATGCAAGTGCAACACCAGCCACCTAAACAATAATCAAGGTCTGTTTCACTGCACCAAGAAAATGTAATTCTAAGACGAATATGATTTAATCCTATCACACCTCTTTTATTTGCTCATACCTACTGAGACGAGCTCAATTCAAAACTTACTTTTCACAAGGGATGCACCCAGATAACTTTCTATACAAGCATTTACTTACACTGATTATTGACCTGATAGTGGAGCTTTTGCATCCCAGAATTGAATCTATAAATTCCACAATGCATGAGGTATACACACACTGGCATTTTCACAGAAATCCACCCACATGGTTACAAAAATAATCATTCTCACTCTTACTTTTAAACCTCAAAATAAAATTGAAGGTAGTGGAAGGTTACCTGTGATTAGAAGTGTTCCATTTACAGTCAGATATTTGAGCACATCAAAGTTAGTAAATAAGTTGGACACACTTCACCGCTACTTTCATTCTTTCAGTGCTCTGTCCATCTTAACAGGTAGAATTTGAGAGAAATCTTAATACCCAGGAACCATATGTCTCATGTCAATTGCATTTAATCCATCATCATAGACTTTATGACGTTATTTGTTGCTGGCCTTTTACTTACCTGTTTGTTGGTGTCACGTCCTTGTCTTTGTAAAGTGTGCTAAGTATGATGTCATCTCTCAGAGGCTCAGGTCACATTGATTTCTGTAGTATATTTATAGCCAAACTATCACTGTATTGCCAAATATTACACTGCCAAATTTGCTGTTTCATGCTTGATGCTGACCGCACATTGTTACTTTGCTTTGCCTCAATTTACAGCTGCAGTTACCAAGCCAAAAACAAAATGTATTGTATCACAACTCAAACAATACCATGTGTGGATGTATATGACTTCTTCATTGCTATGAGATTGGTTTGTTATTGCTCCATTTTTACCACATAATTGAAAAACAAGTTTTTCAAATAAGAGATATCTTGTTGCAGTTCATATGCCTGAAAATATAAAATAGTGATTTGATGATAGCTTTCTGCTAACCAAGCGTGGAGATCACATGCCCCTGCACTGAGATACTTGATCAATTTCTATTACACGCTAGAAAAATTATCTTGACAGCAGTCAGAGTAATCCAGGTGTCACCGGATGTCTGTATTGAAACAAGTATTTTTGTTCTTGGCAGCGTGGACATCACTGTACTCGTTGACTTATAGCATGTGGAAGTAATGAATAATAAACACACTTTCATCTGTCTGCTCCTTCTTAGATGACGATGGATGAGAAGTATGTGAACAACATCTGGGACCTTCTAAAGAATGCCATCCAGGAGATCCAGAGGAAGAACAACAGTGGGCTAAGCTTCGAAGAGCTGTACAGGAACGCCTACACCATGGTGCTCCACAAGCATGGAGAGAAGCTCTACACAGGCCTGAGGGAGGTCGTCACTGAGCACCTCATCAACAAAGTAAATAGATATATTCTTCTCTAATGCTGCTCTTTTTATGGATAATTTACAGAACATTAAATATTA
Organism: Verasper variegatus; assembly: GCA_026259375.1. Classification (NCBI taxonomy): domain Eukaryota; kingdom Metazoa; phylum Chordata; class Actinopteri; order Pleuronectiformes; family Pleuronectidae; genus Verasper; species Verasper variegatus. Next base: position 11,246,275 of record CM048053.1, on the reverse strand, counting down.
TGTAAGAAAAAGAAAAACAACAAGACAATCGTTACCATTGCTTAAAACAAGTTACGCTGTCCATTGAAGGCAAACAATGCACCTAAAGGATGTTTTATGATAAGTTTATACCTCTGTTATCAAGCATTACATTTACAAGTTGACTGTGAGTGACCTATGGATATCGCATTTACTAACAATTAGGTTCCTCACAATCATCTCCTCATCATTGTCCTCCATTGACCTGATGTGTTTGTATTTTCAGGTCCGGGAAGATGTCCTTAACTCTTTAAATAATAACTTTCTGCAAACACTGAATCAGGCCTGGAATGACCATCAAACAGCCATGGTTATGATCAGAGACATCCTCATGTACATGGTGGGTATGCCTCATCTTTTGTCCTACTGAGCAAACTGTAGTTATACTATAGTAGTTATAGATTAGTAACAGTCCTCTCCACCACTATGCAGTGAAAGTTCTTTTTTAATTTCTGTCAAAAAGAGCAGATTAGGAGTTATAGCTTTCCCTCATGGGTTGCGTGGCATTGTAGGTGTAGTATGGTGCTCATCTCTGTTAAAACATAATTCTGTGCTGTAGAAGAGTAGTCATCATTTTGACCAGCCTTCACCGACATCGTTTTCCGGGCTTTGATTACAAGGTGCTGTTTCATTTGTGGGCTCAACAATGAGCCTCTGTTGTTGAAGGTATTTGTTTAGTTGGAAAACTGGCAGGACCAGTTGATTTACTTTAGCCCACAACCAGTCCAAAGGGTTTATGAGGTCGTGTGCCAGTGAGTGAGCGTTTGAGATAGAAACTAGTGTAGGTTAAACAATGGCCCAGTAATTGCAGAGAGGACACAGCTCCCCTGGGGTTGTTTTGTTAAATGGTCTCCTTTTTCCTGTCCTGCTTTAACCTCGGACAGTTCCTCTTTCTGTTGTTAAACTAGTGCAGACTCGCAACCTGCAGCTGTTGTTACCAGGCTGCTGACCGCTAGTGAACAGCTAGACAGATGCAGCAAGTGGGACTTTGTTGTTCTCAAAGTTGCCTCTCTTCAGACTCAGGAGGCATTTATTTATTTGTCTAGTAGAGGTGTGGTCATTCATAGATTTTGATGTGCTAATCATTAATTTATTAGGAGGGGGGCCCTGTGTACCTGATGTATTTCTTATACATTAATTTAACTCGGTTATTACTGTACTTAGGAAAAACGGAGAGGAATCAGTAAGCCAAACCCCATAAGCTTTAAAAAATTCAAATTTCAAAAGATGGGAAAGTTTGTTGTTTTCGTAATAACCAGTTGTAACTTGGCTGGGGCTAATTTTTCTCATTCTGGACTAATGTTTGTAATATCAATTCTTGTCACTGAGTGGTTTGGTAAATATTTTATAACCCATGCTGAAATCAATATTTATGACATCTTAAAGGGGTGTTTGTCATAACCTTATGTTTTCTTGGAATAATTCCAACATTCTATAATGATCTCATAAAAGCTTTGCAGCCTGTCAGCAGGATATTAGTGTATAATAAAAGCTTTTCTGATCGTTTGCACTGCATAAAATAATACTATTTAAAGTGAAAAGAGTACAAATAACTTAGATAGTCTTACTTGTGGTTTTCATACTGTACATCTTAAATTTCTCTACATACATACATTTATATGAATGTAATTGAGTCAGATTCAATCAGATTTAGGCCATGGTACGTCTTTCTATGCTACAGTGTCTGATGTCCTTTTCGCACCATTCTCTCATCTCCCAGGACCGAGTCTATGTTCAACAGAATAATGTGGAGAATGTGTACAACCTTGGCCTCATCATATTCAGGGACCAGGTGGTTCGCTACGGCTGCATTCGAGACCACCTGCGACAGACGTTACTGGACATGATCGCACGTGAGAGGAAGGGAGAGGTTGTAGATAGGTACGTAGTTCAAAAGATTTTTTGTTAAAAAAGGAGAGCGCAAAAACTCTCCGGGATTCCTCCGATTTTATTGTAATATATTTAAGTGTTATTTTAATGATTGCTAATATGGAGGTCGTACATTCATTCATTCATTACAGGGGTGCCATCAGAAACGCCTGCCAGATGCTTATGATTCTGGGCTTGGATGGCAGGTCTGTATATGAGGAGGACTTTGAGGGTCCTTTCTTAGATATGTCAGCTGAATTCTTCCAGGTCAGTCTGTGGTAGGTTTTTGTGTTTCCTCTTTGTTTCTATTAAAAGTCTTTGTAATTAAACAACATACTTTATCTGCTTTTTCAGATGGAGAGCCAAAAGTTCCTTGCTGAAAACAGTGCCAGTGTCTACATAAAGAAGGTAGAGGCCAGAATCAATGAAGAAATTGAGCGAGTCATGCACTGCTTGGACAAGTCTACAGAAGAGCCCATTGTCAAGGTGGTGGAACGGGAGCTAATTTCTAAACACATGAAGACAATCGTAGAGATGGAGAACTCGGGCCTTGTCCATATGCTCAAGAATGGAAAGACAGACGGTAAAAGCTTTGTTTTGTTCTTTGTTCTTTGTTTTTGCATTTTCATTTTGTTTCTCATTGCTTTTCCCACTGTATCCCTCTCAGACCTGGCGTGTATGTACAAGCTTTTCACTCGTGTGCCAAACGGCCTGAAAACAATGTGTGAGTGTATGAGCTCTTACTTGAGGGAGCAAGGCAAAGCTCTGGTGTCGGAAGAAGGAGAGGGCAAGAACCCTGTCGACTATATACAGGTATGATGCTTCAACAGTGAGTCCAAAACATTAGCTTTTTATTGTCAGATGACAAAGATCATATCGGTTTTCTGTAATTTTCTCCTCACCAGGGCCTGCTAGACCTGAAGACACGATTTGACCGTTTCCTCCTCGAGTCCTTCAACAATGACAGACTGTTCAAACAAACCATAGCTGGCGACTTTGAGTATTTCCTCAATCTCAATTCTCGCTCTCCAGAGTATCTATCACTCTTCATCGACGATAAGCTCAAGAAAGGAGTCAAAGGGGTATGTGACTTACAATGATTTCTCTTTACGCCGTTAGGGTTGTGTGTGTCTGGTACGTTGCTCACTTTACCCCCTCCTGTCTTCTTTGACCAGTTAACAGAACAGGAGGTGGAGTCCATCCTTGACAAGGCCATGGTGTTGTTCAGGTTCATGCAGGAGAAGGATGTGTTTGAAAGGTACTATAAGCAGCACCTGGGTCGCAGGCTGCTCAGCAACAAGAGTGTCTCAGACGACTCAGAGAAGAACATGATCTCTAAGCTCAAGGTAAAAGGATGAGTAGCTGCACTTTATATGCACATCACTTGTACTGTTGCCCTCTCTCTGCTCATATCGCCCTGTTGGCAGTTTGAGATGATTGCTCTCTGTCTTTTTCCTCTCGCAGACAGAATGTGGCTGTCAGTTTACCTCAAAACTGGAAGGAATGTTCAGAGACATGAGCATCTCCAACACCACCATGGATGAGTTCAGGCAACACATACAAACCACGTCGGTAAGGCAGTCGGGCACAGTGACAATCTTTCTAAACAGGGCACATGGAGAGAAAAAACACATTTAACATGACACTACAAAGTAATTGAGTCAACTCGTTAGCACAGAATGTTACAGAAAGCAAACTGTAGTTGTTTTGTGTGTAACCTCCATGCTTCTCTCTTTCAGGCGTCCTTAAGTGGTGTGGACCTCATAGTTAGAGTCCTCACTACCGGCTACTGGCCCACACAGTCTGCAACCCCAAAATGCACCATCTCCCCTGCTCCTAGACACGCATTTGAAGTCTTTAGAAGGTAATACTCCTTTAAGTACACACATGTTTAATACTACACACACTGGGGGCTCAATATGATTTGATCCTCTCTTTGTTTTCCAGGTTTTACCTCGCTAAGCACAGTGGCAGGCAGCTTACACTGCAGCACCACATGGGCGGGGCAGACCTCAACGCAACTTTCTACGGAGCTGTTAAAAAGGTAGAAGGAAAATACTGCAGTAATGCTATTGTTTGGTATTATTATTATCGAAATGTATTGGTCATCATCAAAACTCACCTTCCTTTCCTCTTCAATTGCAGGAGGATGGTTCCGAAGTGGGTGTAGGAGGTGCCCAGGTGACAGGCTCAAACACCCGCAAGCACATACTGCAGGTTTCCACCTTCCAGATGACTATCCTCATGCTCTTCAACAACAGAGAAAAGTGCACTTTCGAGGTGGGGGGGCACAGTGAAGCACCTTTACCTGGCTCACATCTCTGTCTTTCTACAGGACAGAGTTTTAAACAATCCTTGTTTACAACCTTTTCCCTGCTTCTGTCCTCGTCTGTAGGAGATCCAGCAGGAGACTGATATCCCCGAGCGGGAGTTAGTGCGGGCGTTGCAGTCTCTGGCCTGTGGGAAACCCACACAGAGGGTTCTCACCAAGGAGCCAAAGTCCAAGGAGATTGAAAACGGACACGTGTTTACAGTCAATGATCAGTTTACTTCCAAACTGCACAGAGTCAAAATACAGACAGGTGGGCAAAAGATTGTGGACAACACATTCTATAGAGAGCTGAAGTCTCAGCTACTGTCCACAACTGTCTGTGGCACAACGTGTTTCTGGTTTGAGGGTTTCATTTCTGGACATCTGAAACCTGATACTTTGGATTTCTTTCTTTCATTACTACTTTGCTGTAAGATTTGGTCATCCTGCCATTTTAACAAATATGAGCATGTGATAATTATATAAGCATTTGAAAACTAAAGTTTCATGAGCTTGTGTACAGTATTAAATGCACATTTAGTTCATAGAATACTTTAGTGTAATATATCAGTGATTCAGACAGAGATAAGTAAAATCCTCTGTTCATAAATGTTACAGGGACGTGGGAGTAAGATGGAACTGCTACGACTGCTCCTAAAAAAACAGCACATTGAAGGTTTGTCCCCTTTCTTCCTCAAACCTCATCTCATCTCTGTTTTCTACTTTCTCAGTTGCTGCTAAACAAGGAGAATCAGACCCCGAAAGGAAAGAGACACGGCAGAAAGTGGACGATGACAGGAAGCATGAGATAGAGGCAGCCATTGTCCGAATCATGAAGTCCAGGAAGAAGATGCAGCACAATGTCCTGGTGGCGGAGGTAAGTTACGCACATGATCATATGAAGTTGGGTCAGTTAAGCTTTGATTTTCTGTCTTCTCCTGTTTTCTTACATGTTTCAACTTTGTGTGTTCAGGTGACTCAACAGCTCCGGGCGCGTTTTCTCCCCAGTCCTGTGGTTATCAAGAAGCGTATAGAAGGACTCATAGAAAGAGAATACTTGGCGAGGACGCCAGAGGATCGTAAAGTGTACACCTATGTTGCATAGAAGAGAAACTGTGGATTTGAGGAGAAAGAGACTGGAAGGGGGGGAATGGGATTTGTTTTTCTTTGGACTGTTGTTACGCATGGACTGGAAGTTTTTTTCAAGTTAAGTCTGGGAACCCGATTCTTCGTTCTGTTCAAAAACACAGTAAACAAACACAAAATGTTGGCACAGGAAAAATCCGTCAGCTCACCCTAGATGATTTTTAAATCGGGCCCAGTCTTCTCAATCCCTGTGAGTTTTATCAAGGATGGATCCAGCTTCAAGCTTTTCACTGTTTTACCCTTGTAGAGATAAAACTTGCAAAGAATCCCTTGGGAAAATGTGAATGCACCACATTATTTTTTTGTTTCAATACTGTATAAATAAATCAAATATGAAAAACAGCAAATTTGGATTGTTAAAATAAAAAGAATGAGTATTGATGCTCTGTAGTCTCCCTCAGAAAGGCTTTGCTCACCTTCTGCATTTGTCACATTTGAGTCCAAAAGAGGGTTTGTAAATTTGTCTCCCAAATAACTCACAACACTGACATTTTCTCTTCTCAAAATGATTTATTACATCAAGAAATGTGTTTCAGGCCCGAAATGGCTCTTTGTCAGGATTCAGATATTTTACATGGTGTCGATGACAGTGATTTTTCACATTGCATCTATTAGACTCTGCTTTTAATGTTTCATTGTAATTATTTCATGCCAATTTGTAACAACTTCGTCAGTGCTATAAAGGAGATTGTGCAGCTTGGCTTCCACACACAATTTCAACAAACACCAGTGACACCTGCAGTGTATGCTCCGAGAACGGTGAGTCAGAAATCAAAATGCAGCAAATGTCATGACATCATCTACAGGCTCAGTTATTACACGCATGTAATATGTTATTTTCAAGCAATTACTGATCAAATCAATAGTCTGTGACTTCCAGTGCTAATACAGAGCAGTTAACAGTTCAAATCAGGTGACACTGAGCCACGTCTGTAAAGTGAAAAAGCATAATTAGAAAGTACATTGAACTAAACATGATAAATGTCACATTTTCCAGTATCTGATCTTATTGTTAGTAATAAGTTTATGTGATATAGTGCAACAGATGCAGTTGAATTCAGATGACTTGAGGAAGGGTAATTGTGGAGGGGTTCAGGGAACTGTCAGGGAGCTGAAGCTCTGGATCTGGGTAGGACTGAGCAGCTCTGGCCAGAGTCTCCAGCTGAGTCATGAAACTCCGAATGTCGTCAGGAGAACTGTGAGTCCAGGCCAGAGGCAGGTGGGCAGCGATTGGTTTACGATCTGCAACACAAACTATCTGTCATGATGACCAAATTTACAGAGGGTATATATATTTATATGTACACATTGGATATTAAGAGTTATGTTCGAAGTGAACACATTTCACTGGAGAAACGCAGCAGGCCCACAACCAGTGTTTTAGCAGGTGTGTGTGTGTGTGCATCCCCTGTGTCAGAGGCAGCAGGCAAATTATGGACAGTGCGGAGCTGCTCCTCTCGACGGAAAGTCACTAAACCTGTTCTACCGAGGGAGGAGGGGGGGGGGGTCGAACCCCTCACTTCCGACTGTGGGTGAAAGTGGATGATAAGAGAACAACAGAAACTCAGTATAAAACCTCCATATTTCCCTGCAGCTCACCTTGAAAGAGCAGCCCACTGCATGTTCTGGCTGCAGCTCGAGACAAGGCCAACCATACAACAGTGTCAGCTCCTTGCTCTGCATTGCGCAGCCTCTGCCCCATCATCTGGTGGAACTGAGGCATTGACGTGGAAACAGCTGGAGACACAGTTTTTAGAAAAATCAGCAGTGAAGCAGATATATATCTATATATCTACATAAAGATATATATATATATGAGCTAAGTTTCCACTAGATATAACTGGTCAAAGCAAAACTAAAAGTGGACAGTGCATCTTTAGAAAGACTATTCTAAAATTGTGAAAATAAATAGGTAAAATATATTTGTCAAAACTGAATAAAATACCTAGATACATACAGATATATATACAATTGTTTTTTAGATTCTGGTGCTAACTTAATTGTTTATTGTTATAATCAAATTATTGCATCATAGCAGCTATTTGAATATGTTCATTGTGAAATATATTTTTCAAGCCAATCAAATAATTAATTGTCCATGTAGCAGAGACCAGGTCCTGTTATGTGAGCAAAGTTTTACAGTTAAAAATTAAACAAATAAATGGACTTTATAACTAATGAAAAACTATATCTCAGTTTGCATCTGAGATCAATTTTTACTGAAAACATTTTTCTTGCATCACTACCAGCAGATTGATTGGATACATCCCAGTGCAAAGCTTGTGATTGTTTTTGTTTACAGAACAACACTTTTTTAGTGTTAAGTTAGTACCTGGTGTATCCACCCAGCCTGGGTGCATCACAGAGAAGTGAATGGCAGGGTTGGCTTTGGCCCACTGTTGTGTCAGCACCACCTGCTGTCTCTGAAAAGAAACAGCACATTCCCATCGCTAATATTACTTCTAGATCAGGTGACATCCGGAGTCACATAATTTTTTTATTTATTTTTTAAAAGCCTCCTGATCTTGATCACATTTTCCGCTCTGACCTTGTTCTGGGAGTAAACCATGACGCCATCAAAGAATCCCCTCTCTGACTGCAAGTCATCCGCTCGGAGCTTCTGGACCAACATGCCTCCAGAGGACACAGTGATCTAACAGACAGAGAGGAGAGGCCACAGTGTGCTGAGACAACAGCCCCTTTACAGCAGACAACAGTTTCCTTGTACTGTCCACATGATGCACTTCAACAACTCGGCCTGTGTATACTGTAACTGTGCGTAAATGTGTTCACACCACTCTTGGGTCCCGGCTCTTCTGTAGAAGTGGTATGAGGCTCTGGGTGAGGATGTACACCCCTGGAGAGATGGAGAAGAGCTTTAGCCGTGATTCCCGACACAGAACCATGATGCATTCTGACCATCAGGATGATGTCTCACCCATGGTGTTGGTGGCAAAGTTCTTCTCCAGTCCCTCAGCGTTTGCCTCCCTCTTGTGCATCATGCAGCCTGCGTTATTTATCTGCCACGACAGAAAGTGAAAAGTAAGTCAGAGCAAACAGATCAGTCTAAATCTGCATTAGTTTGGTAAAAAAAAAGATTTGTGATGAGGATTGGGGACACGTACCAACACGTTCAACGATGAATACTGCTTCTTGAAGGCCTCTGCAAACGCCCACACTTTGCGTGTCTCTGACATGTCCACAAGATGGACGTGTACCTCCTGGAACACCCAATTAACAGTCTTTCTCAAAAAGCATGGGATATATATTAAAAAATATTTCCTGTTTATTTTTAGCCATGTTCTTAACAAACAACCCTCACCGTATTCCCAGACTCATTGACGATGTCCAACCTGGCGTCCTCGGCTTTCTGTTTGTTCCTGCACACCATGTGCACGGTCCCACCTGGAAAGAGAACACATGGCTTCGATACTGTTCACTGAACTCAACCGGCATAGTGGTGAGACTGAATTTTACTTTATCTGTGAACTGTCCACCAGCATGTGTGGGCCTATACCTCTCTTGGCTATTGCCATGGCTGTCGCTCTGCCGATCCCACTGTTGGCTCCGGTGACCATGAAGGACCGTCCCACGACAGACACGTCCAGCTGCTGGGGCTCGAAGTCTCTGGATGCCGCCTCATACCCCTTCCTGAAGACACACACACACACAGACACAGGAAAACACACAAATCCAAGAGAGGAGTAGTGAAATCCCAACTTTGACACAATTTAAGCTGGGGCGATGCGACTGTCATCCTCAAGACTCAATGAAACGGTTGTGTTGCTGTACATAAAGGCCGGTTTGTGTGCCGACGTGTGCCACACAGCGACCAGACATTTGATAATTCCTCTGTTTGGCAGCCTTTACACGTACAGACGTGACATCAAATACATGTTTTCCACACAGCAAACTCTACATTTAGACAATCCAAAGGCTGGACTGGCTCTACGGAGACTAAACAGAGAAACACACAAAGCCTCTCCCTGACAGCATCTCTCTATGTGACTGTTCTGAGCACTGACCTTGTGTAGTGGTGGATTCCGTTCAGAAACCAGATGGTGTTTCTGTACGCAGACATGTTATCAGAGTGAAGGGGGGGAAAGTGCTCAGACTTGACAGTGCTGGTGAGGCACTGTGACAGATCAGTGTCACATGAAGCAGGGAGAGGGGCCACCTACTGCCCCCTACCGGCCTTGAGTGGTAACAACACCTCACCCTGTCTGGGTTTTTTTTTTAAAGTTGGTGTTAGTTTTCATTCATTAAAATGCCTTGAGCCCTCACGTGGTTGGGATGGGCTGGGGTGTGTGTGTGTGTGTGTGTGTGTGTGTGTGTGTGTGTGTGTGTGTGTGTGTGTGTGTGTGTGTGTGTGTGTGTGTGTGTGTGTGTGTTACAGGACCGACTGGTTGTGACCAATCCAGGTGGTTGTTTGATTTGGTGACGGCTCCTGCAGGCACCGCTCCCCGGGAGGGCGGAGTTAACCCAACCTCTGCTGGTGCCTGGAGTGGACGACGCGTAGAAATGTGTTGAGTCCGCACCGTCCGACCCTTTCCTCGGGGTTAAAGTGTTGCTTTTAAATTACTTTTTAGGATCTTTTACTGTCGCGTCTAGGTCCGTTCTGCGGCGTCGACAATGGTGAGTAGGTGCTTCGTGTTTGCTGGTGTTTTGTGTTCACCTGTTCACACCTGACGCGGCTGACTCTCAGGTGGCTAATGCTACGCGCTGCACCTCCGCACCGCTTCCTGTTCGCGTCAGGCCCGTTCGCCCTCGTCCGGCGGATCAGCAGCAGCAGCAGCAGCAGCAGCTGTGTTTTGGTTTTATACTGAGTTTCTGTTGTTCTCTTATCATCCACTTTCACCCACAGTCGGAAGTGAGGGGTTCGACCCCCCCCCTCCTCCCTCGGTAGAACAGGTTTAGTGACTTTCCGTCGAGAGGAGCAGCTCCGCACTGTCCATAATTTGCCTACTGCCTCTGACACAGGGGATGCACACACACACACACACACACACACACACACACACACACACACACACACCTGCTAAAACACTTGTTGTGGGCCTGCTGCGTTTCTCCAGTGAAATGTGTTCACTTCGAACATTCCTCCAGTTGGGTCTTTTTGTTTTTATTTGACCTTTTTATTTAACCAGGAAGTTCTCTCTTTGACACATGATATCTCCTCTGCAGGGCCACACAATCAAACTGAAACACGATACACAGATTGAAAAACACTGAACGTATTTAGAAACCTAAAGGAACCGGGGGTTAAAACTGTTAAAAGCATGAACTGGATTTTTAAAAGACTTTTAAAAAAAGAGGTTAATGTGCTTTGCATTTGCAAGAGGTATGATAATTATTATGTATAATAATAATAATCTCACCAGTGTATGATCTCTAATGCCCAAATTCTCATAATGTACGATAATCATTTTGTGACAGTATTAAGAGTTTGAATTTTCAGCGTATTAAAATACGCATCTTGGTTTACGAATGCTTGTTTATCAATTTTGACCTTGCATCAGTTTTTTTAGGATACATAAGCAAATGACGAAGAAATAAAAAATGTATATCCTTATTTTGTTAAGTGCAATTGCTTTAAGTGGTTACAAAGTTAAAGAATAACATCATCATGGCCCCAGCAATACAATAAAAGAGCTCTATCCTGTTTATTATGATCTAAAAATAGTTGTTGAAAAGTCATCATGCACTTAAGAGGCTATTTGAGCACATGAAGCAATTTACTAAAATAATAACTATTTATTTATAAGATGTTGTGCAAAGATATTCAGGATGTGCCATTTTTATTTATACACCACAAAATTACACATTTCTGAAGGTGCAACACAAAAATCATCAAAACAATCTAGATGAGGACAAATGTCGCCCAGTGAAAACCCCCAACTCACTGCCTCGTACCAGCCTCTCTTACGTGAACAATGAGAGGAAGGTAAAACGAAACAGTGTGGTTTTGATAGAGGGGATGGAAAGTTAATGCCCATGTTGATGTGTAGCCAAATGTATTTCCAATGCTCGGAAGCATATTCTCCAAACATCCGTAACCCAACTCCTTAACTCTCTTGAAGGTCGTGAAAAAGGAAACTTCCGTCCACCTCTTCCTCTACCAGTTGTTGACCCGTGTCTCTTTTCCCCCTTTTGTGTGTCAGTGGAGTTACTATTTAATGAGCCATGGCAACAGCAAGTCACAGGTTTGACCCTTGGTTTGTGTGTGTGTGTGTGTGTGTGTGTTTAGAGGGTAGTTAATGTCCTACGGAATGACTATATTTGCTCATACAAGTCAACCCCACAGTCCATGCATGTATCATGATTGCCCGTCTGATCCCTGTGTGTGTCTGTGTCTCTGTTGTTAGATGCGCTTCCTGCTGCTCTTCAGTCGCCAGGGGAAGCTGCGTCTGCAGAAGTGGTTCACACCCATTTTAGAGCGAGAGAAGAGAAAGATCATCAGGGACATGACCACCATGGTGTTGGCACGGCAACCCCGCTCCTGTAACTTCCTACACTGGAAAGACCTCAAAATAATTTACAAGAGGTGGATGCTGCCTCCACATGTTTGTTTAAATGACTGTCTTAGCCAGCAGGTGTCTTTGTTTCAGCTAATATTTATCTCCATCGATGCCAGTTTATAATAATGTCACCTTTTCCCTCAGGTATGCAAGCTTGTATTTCTGCTTGGCCATAGACAATGATGAGAATGAGCTGCTAGCCCTGGAGGTTATTCATCGTTATGTGGAGCTGCTGGACAAGTACTTTGGCAATGTATTTCACTGCGTTTCAAAATATTTTATTCAATATGCAACTAGATTCTGGTAGCAACGCTATGCAACTTTTACTGAGCAACAGCGCCCTCTGCAGCCACACATGGTGATCAGCTATTTCGGCCTCCGTGTTCGATCCCCTGCTTCCTGAAACAGAAGAGCTCCAGCTGTAACAAATACACCAAACTCTGCTCAGATTTCATGATATTTTAAGTTTCCAAACTAAATAATGGAGATACACTCTTCTTACTGACTTCTACACTGAAAAAAAGAAAATTGTCGTTCCACCTTAAAATATTTTCAATTGTTAACACACAAATGAATTAAGTTTGACATCTCCACAAAGGAGGGTTTTTTTCTTTTTGTCTGTGTTTGTCTGCAGGATTATGCAGAAATTATTCAAAAGATTTCCATGACAGTTTGTGGAGGGTTAGGGCGTGACCCAAGGACGAACCTGTTTTGTTGCAAATCCAGGAATGTTTTTTACTTTCTTTAAAATTGTGATATACAGTGTTTTCAGCGAAGAATTCATGGATCTTGATGATTTAAAAAACAAAAACAAAGGGGACTGATATTTGTGTTTGTGCAATTCGGTACAGATCCAAATAAAAATCAACTTGAAGTTAACAAGTTACATTAACACAATTTTACACTTTAGTTTGAAAGAACTTCAATCATTTGTGTGTTAATAATTGCAAGTATTTGTTTTTCAATGTTAGTCTATGTGACTGATCTACAGTTCGGCATAACTCTTGAACTTGCAGTTCCCGTTTCTGATGATTTAAGATGCGACTATCAGAGTAAAAGAGCAGAAACAGGCGTTCAGGGTGAGGTGAAGCTGCATAGTTTTGCTTTAACGGTGGCTTAAATCAAGGGCATATTACTGGAAATATATCAAGCATTTTAAATCTAAAAATGTCCATATGTATGTTTCGTAAAAATAACCGGCATATCCGCCCTCGTACCTCCTCTCAGGTGTGTGAGCTGGACATAATCTTTAACTTTGAGAAGGCCTATTTTATCCTGGATGAGTTCCTAATTGGCGGTGAGATACAAGAAACCTCCAAACAGATTGTGAATCGCTGTATCGAAGCCTCGGACATGCTACAGGAGGTGAGTTGCTGTGACACACACGCAAACACTCAAACAACACAGGGCGTGGCTTGCATCTGTGGTGTGACCATGTAACGTGTTGCATGGATCAGAATCATTAAAGGAATAGTGACGTGATTTGGAATTTAGTTTAGAGGTGATTATGTATTTTCTTAAATCTCGGCTGTGGGGTAATTAGAAAGCTTCAGTTGAAATTGATTTTCCTTGTAATTTACCAAACATCAACATTTACCACAAATGCTGTATCAAGCTCCATCATGAGAACTTGTCTCAATTTGTGTGTGAGCTTACCAGCAAGTAGTCTGTGTCAAAAGGAGATCAATTAACAGTGGTGCTGCCGAGTCCCTGGTGTGTCTTTGTCTTTCCCGTAGCTAACAGGCTTCTGAATATTAGCTGTTGCACCTTTTTTGAATAGATTTGTGTTTGTGCTGCTGGTTTTCCTCCCTCCTGTGTGCGTTTGTTTGTGTGTGTGTGTGTGTGTGTGTGTTTGTATCTCTCTCTCTCTCTGCCCGTGTTGTGGCGAGTGAGAGACGGATCCCCCTGGAACGTGGCGTAGCTTTTAAAACAAGTTTTTGACTAATACTTCCCGTTCTCCCTGTAGAGTCCCTGGCTCTGTGTGCTACTGTAGTTTCACTGGGTGTGTCGTTCTGTTGTTCTGAGTAGCGCTGACTAACACTAACCTAGAGTTGGATTATGTGCAGTATAGCCTCCCATTCATTGTGACCATTATCGCTTCAGGATGACAGCAGTGAGTGGTATGAGGTGGAGCTGTTTGGATCACCTTGAATATGGACAGAAAGGTTAGATGTGCTTGTGTTAGTCATCTATCGTTTGTTGGTGTGCTCAGCACTTTATGACAGGTGATTATATACACGTGCCAGTGAATATTAATTGTATCATGATGCATTTCAAAGAGGCTAAAGACTAATTCTTTTTTGTTTGTGCCTTTTTTCTAGACCATGGAGGAGTATATGAGCAAACCTGCATTTTAAATCATGGAAAAGGGACATAAATGGGGGAGGAACACAGGAACCGAGTGTACTGTACACGAGTCAAAGAAGTTTCTGAATGTGGAAAACGGGATTAGCTTTGATTCTACTGCACAATTTCAAAGGGAAAAGTTGCCGTCTTGAATGTCTGCTCCTGCTCTAAGCACCGCGGCAATATAACCTGATTTGAGAGTAAGTGTGTTTGTCCATAGTTATGCATTCAAGTGAAGGAAGGGGTTGGGGAGTAATGCTTTTATATTGATTATCATCCAAAAGTGAATGAAGTAGTAATACAGGTCCAGGGATATTGGATATCTTTGTTCCAAAAACACTATGTGGACTGTTTGCATGAAAATGATGCAGAATTTCTGTGAAGTTAAAAATAAATAATTTTACATTAGCAAATAACAAATTATGAATGACAGTAATTATGATATGTTTCATATTGTTTTTACTCTGTATAAAATATTAATGTGTGGGATCATTGGTGTTGCTCGTGTGGGTGTGAACATCACTGTTTTTCATGATGTGAAATGTATGATATTAAAGCTTATGATTAAAATATGTATTTTGATAAAACAGTCTGCTTTGATTAATCATTTTGTATTTGATTTATTTCTTATCAAAGGAATCCACCTTAATAAATGAGTGTTGATGAAACCAAGCCAAAGCTCAACATGATATTTTCCCAGCTTCCTCTGATAAACCTGTCCGTCTATGGTGTGATTAAAAATAAATAAATAAATAAATAAAAAGTTTTAATAAGGCAACACAACTCAGCAAGGAGAAAAATAATACCGCTGATGCTTTATTCATCTGTTATTCATCACACATTATTGAACATGTACAAAATGGTTTAAAAATGAGCATACAGAGCACAACCACTGGTAGGCCAACGATACAGAGCTTCGCAGTATGAAAGGGTTGGAAGGCAGGCGACGGTCTCATATTTAGACTTGGAAATAATTATCCATAATAGTAGTAACATTACATCCACTAACCCTGAATATAGAACGAGTCACGACCCTGCTCGATTTCAGCCCGGCACGCTGTCCTATCAGAAAAACATGTTCCTGTTGTACCCCTGCCATTATACTGTATACACTTTGTGTTCTTAAAGGCCCAGTCAGCAATATACTTTATAATTTACATGTATATTCACATATGTATTTGTATAGTTTAGACATGAAAAATAAGCTTCTTCTTTTTTTTACCATCACTCAGCTGATTATAGTTGAAAATATAGGCCTGCTTACAAACACCATTAATGTTAACAAACTTTGAACAACA
Organism: Verasper variegatus; assembly: GCA_026259375.1. Lineage (NCBI taxonomy): Eukaryota > Metazoa > Chordata > Actinopteri > Pleuronectiformes > Pleuronectidae > Verasper > Verasper variegatus. The sequence continues at coordinate 11,230,769 of CM048053.1, read as the reverse complement.
TCACAAAACTTCTATAATTTTAATATATGTGTATTCATTGGCAAATTCTGAGTAACAACAGGTTTACATCCAATCAAGGTGTTTAGAGGATACCCCTTCTCCTCGTCTGTGCACGGATTGCAACTTTAATATCCTCACTCTATAATGATATTTCTAAAAGATTCTTGCAGCAAGTAGGGACTAGTATTTTTTTTTTTTTCAAAAAATTGTGTTGGACCTGTACGATTGCTATAGTTGATTTTCATTGGGGGTGACATTAGTCATACCAGCTATAGTTCATATAATATAAATGTTTGTAAACTAGATCACGTCCACCAAACTTTATTTTTGAGACAGTATAAATACTATATTCATAATTTCGTGCGTCTTGCAGGGTGGGGGTTGGTTGGGGGGTGGGGTGGGGGGGGGGATCGGGCTACATCCCTGCCACTGTCATTTCACGGTGCCCTTCTTCCTCTTCGTTCACGGTCTGTGGAGCCGAGGTCTTGGCCGGTATCTCCTCTTTCCCCTGCACCTCCGTGGGCATTACTCTCTCCTCCGTGGCCACCTCGCTCTCCCTCTTGGCCACCGGCCTCAGCGCAGTGTCCGCTTGGCCCAGGTAGTCCTTCATGGCGCGCTCGTACAGCTCGTAGGGGAACTGGCCCTTCAGCTGCGCCTGGGTGTCCCGCTTGGCGATGGTGTTGGGGTACTCCGTGAGGATTTTGGCCGCCAGGTAGGTCGTCACCTCGTCTTCCACGTCACCGCCATCATCGTCGTCCTCATCTTCATCATTGGCGCCGTCGGACTGACGCTTCAGGGGCATCTTGTTGAGCTCGGATAAAAACAGGTTTTCCCTGCGTCCGGCGGGAGAAGGGATTTTGACCGGAGCTGAATTTGCAGGGGGTTTTGACGCCAGTGGGATTCTGTCCGAGGAGGGAGAGGTCTTCATGGGTCTCTGCACAAGGGGATACTCGTTGCTGATGGTCTCCACTCCGATGATGTCTAAAAAGTCCTCCCTGTCCATGTCCTCAACGGGGGGCTTGCTCTTGACGGGCAGTCTGCGGCTGTAGTACCTGATCTTTGGGGTCTGGCTGGTGGTGTAGCGCACCGGGGCTTGGCGGTCGCGGTGCAGCTTCCTGAGCTCCTGTGTCAGCAGCATGTCGATGAGGTCCTGTGGGGGGACGTGGAGCTTCAGGGAGAGCTCCAGCAGCTCCTTCACTGTCCGGGGATCCACGATGGAGGGGCGGATCAGTCTCTTCCTCTGCTCCCCGGTCTTGTCCCTCTTCTGCGTCTGGTCGCTCATCTCCAGGACTTTCAACAGGTAATAATCTACCAGCTTGGTGTCATCGTCAGCCCCCTCTTGGTTCTGGCTGGCCCGGCGTTGCATCTCCTCCCTCTCGGCTTCCTCCTGCTCACCGAGCGCCCGTGCCATTTCTTCGTGGCTGCCGTTGACCATCTCCTCCGTCTCCTCCCTCTCCTCTACGGGGACCCACTCCTCTCCTCCGGCCACGTCCTCGTAGGCCTGGCTCCTCAGGCTGAACCCGTCCTCCTCCTCGTCATCGTCGTCCCCGAACAAGTCTCTCTTCTGGCCGCCGAGCGTGGGCATCCTCCCAAGCTCTTCGAAGATGGAGCGCAAATTGGCGAGACTCTGGGGAGTGTACTGCTCGTCCAGGTCCTCCGTGGCTCGCTTTGACGCGTCTGTGTTCTCCTCATCCTCAAACATCAGCGGGTACTTCTTGTGGGGTCTGGGGAAATTGCCGTATTCAGACGGTGCGCTCTCGGGGACTTCGGTGTCTTTGGTGCGGTGCCTGTGCGTTCGGCGGTCGTTCCTGGGCGCAGATGCGGGGCTGAGCTTCGCCTCCCTCCCGGCCTGATCCTGCAGAGACTTGAGCAGGGCTTTCATGAGCTGCTCGGCGGTAATGTCCTGCCTCTGCGCGCCGGGAGCAGGCTGGCGATCCCCGGGACTCTCGTCCTGCTGCGCAGCGAGCTGAAGCAGGATCTTGAACTTGTCCACTTCGTCGTAATCCGCGGGCTCGGGTCGTCCCCCGTTTCTCTGCTTCAGGTTCTCAATGTACTCCAGGGCTTTCATCATGTCGGGGCTCGGTGGGTAGGCAGCCGGCTGCCCCTCACTATCCCCGCCTCGAAGCCTGAAGTGGCGGGGGAAGAGACGCAGCCTGCACGGCGCATCCGTGGAGGAGGAAGGCGAGCAGGACCACGGCTCCCCCCGTGGGCAACTTGTGGTGGAAATGCAGCATTATAGGCTATTTGTTACCTGGAAATCAAGAGAGCACGAATTATTAGCGAAGCAGAGGGGAAACAAAACAAAGCAAAACCACCAGGATGTGTATATTTCTATAATTTTTTACCAAAACCTTGCTCGAAAGCATAAGCGTGAGGGAGTCTGTTTTGATCCGAGCTCAGTCTGCCTATCGGGGACTTACGCTGTGCAAACTGAATGATATGATGCTGATGCGTGTGGAGTCACATTCACATCACTGGATGAGTCACTCCCCGCGTTGTTATGGGCAACCTCAGCATCCGATTTCCTCTTAACAACATAAGCCATCATTAAAAAATATCTCTCCCTTGCCCTTTATTTCACCATAGCAACAACACAACTCTATGTAAACGCCAATTGTTGATGTATTTCAACACAATGAACAGCCCTGTGTCAAGAGTCGAGACCTGCGAAGATGGTGAAAAAAAACAACAACACCACCTTCCTATCGAATACATTTGGAGAGGCATTTTATTTGAACTAAAAGAAAAATAACTAGAAGCTTTAAAATGAAATGTGCGTCTTACCTTTGGAAATAAAGCTCAGACAGTGGTGAGGGTTTGTTGCATCTCCTCCGGAGCGGTGCAGTTCTCTTCTGTTTTCAGCACTTGGACAGCTCCCCCCGTTTTATGAGGAGACACCTGACCACCGCGTCATCACACAACACACGCAATAGCCCGCTCCTGAAAAAAGAATCCATATAAATGATTCAGGTTTATGATATGCTATATGGCTGTATTTAAAAATAGCCCCTCCGCACAGTCTGTTGCACATCAGCACCGCTCAGTAGAAAGTATTCTGACCAGAGAGACGTTTAATAGTCGCAGGATGATCTTCGGGGCATTTCATTTCTTAAACTTGCTTCAGCAGACTTTAGAGAGCTAAATTAAAAGGAATACATATTCTCTCTGAGCATCAGTGAGGTTCTCGTTTATTGAGATGTAACTTGATTTTAGAAAAGTCCCATAATAATGTGCCAAAGTAAGTATTTCCTTTCTCACTGGGGGGTCGTGAATGAGCATGTACAGTCATCTGAGTGTAAAACAGTGGGAAGCTTTCACCATCACTTCCACCGTCACTTGTCGTCGCCATGGCACGTAAAGAGTTAAACCCTGTAGCGATGACTCACAGGCTCAAACCACCACGGAGTTGCTGTCGCAGTTCACTTCTTTCTCTCTCTCTCTCTCTCTCTCTCTCTCTCTCTCTCTCTCTCATTCATTAATTCTCTCTTCTCTCTTCTCTCTCCCCCCCCCCCCCCCCCCCCCCCCCCCCACCACCCCGCTGACAGTGACGGTGATAGACACCCTCCTGTTGGCTGGGGGCCACAGCTCCAGCATTCTGCATCTTGACAAAGATAAAGGGGCCACCTGCCCATTAAAAAAGGGTGGTGGCAACGTTTGAGATCAGCAAACTATACTACTAATTAAGTACCCCATTGATCATCCAGCAAACAACAGGGGTTATGTTCATAAATGCAACCATAGGATTTTTTCATTGAACCATCTCACCACGTAGCGTACGGATGTGGGCCACCTCAGGCAATGATGCAGCACTTCTGGCCTTCTTGTGGCCTAAAGACAATGGATGTAAACCTAAAGTGGTCCACTTGCAAAATAGTAAATGCGACCCAAATATCCCTAAACAAATCTGGGCCTTTTTTATGGGAGACATGTGGTGCTCTAGGCAAAGTGTAATCTGGATGTGAACCTTAAGAGGCCAATGTGGTGAATGGTGAATATGGCCCTAATAGCACTAAACTAAATTCCGGGCCACCTTTGGTTGACATGCGGTATTGCTGCGGCTTATTTGTGGCACGGATCTAGCAAACAGGAGCGGGCCACCCGTGTGCCATCATTCCATGTGGTATGTGCCGGATGACAGTGTTTGGTGTCTGAGCCAAAATAATTTTTCTATGTGCGAAAGTGCTGAAATAGAAAGGGGCACTTCATGGGGCCAATCAGATTTAAACTGGGGCCAGTGTCCCCCCCTGACCCTGCCCCTGGGTCCACCCCTGATTGAGAAACCATAATAACTTCCTCTTTCTATCCAATTCTTAGTTTCTCTTTAGGAAGAAAGAACAGATATAAAAAACGCTTTATCGCAATATGCTTTCTAAACTATTCCTCTTGGGGAAACAAATGGTAAATGGGCTGTATTTAAAAAGCATTTTTTCATACTCAAAGCAATTTACAGTACAAGTCACCGCTCCACGCACATATTCATCATACGTTGTATGTGCAGCGCTTTCACAAACCATTCACACATTGCCGGCACAGCCTCGGTAGCAATTTGGCGCTCACTGTATTGTCCAAGGGCACTTCGGGCACACAGAATTGGAGGAGCTGGAGATCGGACCACTGACCCACTCTTCCTTCTGAGCACCTATAAATCAAAGCAATAATTTGTACACACATAATGGATCCTGAGCACATCAACACATTTTCATCCCAATGCTTTAAAAGTAATAAACATATTTAAATGAAATTGAATAACGTACAGTCCAGTTTTCCTGTTTCATGCTTCCCCTGCTGCAGGCTGCATTAGGATGGTTTTACCCTCACTGATGCTCCAGCAGCTTCAAGTCTCCTCCATACCATCTAAAGTGATTTAACTATTCCACTCAATGCCCTCTGACTTCCCATATAAGTGCTCTTCCATTTTAGACCTGCTCTGGCCTGCCCCCTCACTTTCATTGCACATCTAATTGCATCCAATATGATCCTTATTTAGTCTGTGTTGTGATCCTTTCACATCCATTAAACTGGTAAAAGAAAAAACCTTCTGCACTTGATGCGCCATCATCGCAAAAAGACTTGGAGGTGCTTTTTACTTGAACATATATACCGCCAGCTGCCTGCTCTCTGCAGAGAGCCTCCTGACGGTAAAAAGCAACACATCCATCTGCCTGGGTGCTGCTGTGTGTTGGCTTGTTTAAGTTCCCACCAATGTGCGTGTGTGTGTGTGTCTGCACAAAAAATAGAAAGAAAAAATGTGGGATAAAACTGAATGGGAGGACCAATAGAGAGGAGGGGGATGTGGTTTGTACAATGTGTTGTATAATCGCACAGCATCACTCCTCTGACATCACATCTATCCATTCAGAAAACAGCCTCCTCCACCCTGAGCAGCAGCAGCTCCAGAGGTCATGACTGCCCGCATGCTGCAGCATTAATCATTTAAAGGTTACATTCCCATTAAGATACCGATAATAGAATATGCTCATTATCCGCTTTCAATTTTATCCAAAATGAACAAGCTCTCAGAGGCTGCATGAAGACGAACGCAAACGTTCAGCTCATTTAATTGGCTGAGCAATGACAGGTGTAATGTCACACTTGTGTGGACTCAAGAGTGGATGTGATAAATATTTTATACAGCGAATGAAAGCTGAGACACAATATTTTAGAAGGGAATATCTGTCCAGATTCAAAGCCATTTTATTGTCGGAGGTTGTGTCTATTTACACAGGTATACTTGTTTTTTTTCTTTCAGTCAGTAAGGCTGAAATGTGCCTTTTTTCTTACATTGTGCAAGAGCTAAAAATAACTTCTCATATGGTTGCTATGATGTGTGTGAGTCACGATGCAACACAACAAAGAAAAAAAATTACTCTGTCGAGGGTACATGGGTTTTATTCAAACCCAACCATCAGTATCTAAGCTATTGATCAATTTGGAAAAGTATAAATAGTGTATATGTTTATATATATATATATATATATATATACATATAAACTGTCTATTTGTCTGTGTAACTTGTCGTTGTGTTAGTCATATCAGTCCCTTGAGAGCAAGATGATGGCTCTGAATGATGGATCAGAGGTTTCAAAAACTCAAATCCCAGCAGGTTCCTGGTGGCAGAAGATCCACTGAATGATTCCATGATTCCTGCCTCCAGGGCTTGTGATGTGCTGTCTGTGTGCATCGTTCCATACAGACCCACATTGTTACTATAGACGTTAACTCTCCACTAAACAGCACTGCTGCATCTTCTCTCTCTTCCCCACTCTCTTTTTCTCCATTGATGAGAATTGCAGCATGGAAGGAGGAAAATCAGGTAATTAGATCAAGAATCCTTAGTGCCACTCTCATTGGCTTTGTTTCCTGGTTTTCATTACTTTGAGACTTTCTCTATCTCCATCTGTCTATTCCTGCAAAATACAAAAGTAATTGTTGGCAACGATATTGATGTTAATACTGTTGGATACACAGTGTTATATACTGATCTGCTCCTTTTCCTCCCCAATTAATAATCTGTTGCACATTCAGGAAAAGGTTTGTTGTTGTCTTCATGAAATCTTGCAGTGGTTATCCCCGAAAAAGAGCAGGATAGGGGAGCTCTACTGCTCAGAATGTGGTGATAAACCTCAGGTAGCAAACACATATACATCTGCAGGAAGGGTCACAGCACTTAATGCAACTTGAACCCAAAGTTCATAGTTTTGGGTCAATTTGAAAGGATCCAGGCCCCATTGAACATCTGCTAAAACAGCAGGGTTAATGCAAGTGTTGATGGGTCTTTGAAGGGGTTTTATTTGTGACATGCACAGAGATACAAGGTCAAACATGCAGTGAAATGTGTGTGGGTGCTCGGTTACTGAGGAGACATACCAAGGGATCAAAAAACATACAGAAATGAGATTGAAAAACAGAGTAAGGGATTAATAGGGCAAGGAAAATCATTAAGAAAATATCTATATATTTCCAAACACTGTCATGGTTTCAGGATAAAACAGTCAAAGGTGTAGGTATGGTTCTTTGCAATAAACTTAAAACTACATGGCAAAAATAAAAAAAAGTGTACTGTATATATGATCAAAGAGACTCCTGATTCACAGAGTTATTCGTCCATCCTCCATTATCTATAACGCTCATCCTATAACCCACATAGCAAAATAGTTTTGGCCCTGATTTGGCCATACGTACATCCCACATCTGGCCCACATACCACATGAAATGATGGCACCGCTCCTGTTTGCCAGATCTGTGCCACAAGTAAGCCACAGCAATACAACCAAATAGCAGTGCCAAAGATGGCCCGTATTTGTTTTGTGCTATTTGGGCCACATTCACCATTTACCACTTTATGTTCACATCCATTTTGTTTGGGCCAGAATTGCTGCATCATTGCCTGAAGTGGCCTTCCGGGTCACCTGAGGGGGGCGCAATCCTAACTGACGTTGGGCAGGGGGTGGGGTACACCGTGGACAGCTCGCCAGCGTGTCCCAGGGCTGATACACAGAGACAAACGACCACGATTGGGTTCAGCTTACTTACTATTATTAGTTGCTCTTTGCCCAGATCTCACCGCCATGGTTGAAATAGTTTAAAAATGTAGTGACTCGAAAGGTTTCAGCTGTTGTTCAAAATTGTGATTTTATTTTTCTCTGTGTCTCTCCACCCCACCATCTCTCGGATCACTGCATTGTATCTAAATAATGTCTCCCGCCTCCTCCATCTGTCTGTAGACCTACAGCAGTCAATTGGAACACTGCTGCTGTTTACCCACATGTCGATCAAAGCTGTGGGGAGAGGATGATATCAGCTCAGCCGTAGCTAGTATGCGTCACTACGGCAAAAACACACCCTTTTGTTCACACATGCACACACACACGGAGGGCGTCACAAAGCTGCATCTCAAGGAGTTCAGATCTTTTGTGTGTGTTCAGGATTCTTGCTCTGATGCTTTAATTTCAGCTCAAGGACCTGCGATTGAACCAAGAGCCAAGGTTGTAGAATCGCAAACACTTAATCACCTCAGCCTTGGATTTCTTCTAGAGAATAACAACGTTCAAAGATGATGCAGCGTCACTGGAGGTGGATAAACGCTGTGACAGAGAGAGACTGGTGACAGGGACACGTGGTTATTCTTCTCTTCCACTGTTTCTATCCTCCTACTATAGTCTTCACCTCTTCACCCCCATCAGCCCGTCATGAGGTGGGGGGAGAGAATGGCAGGCCCGTTGTCATGGCTCACCTTCTCCTCAACCGTCTCCGTGGTGACGCCGCCTCATTGTCTCTCGTCTCCCACCCTCCTCTCTTCCCACTTGGTTTTCATCCTCCTCCTCCTCTCCTCTGTGTTTCATTTCTTCAGCCAGTTCATTTTCTCGGTGGCTTGCATTCATTACTCCTTCTCGTCTGTTGTAGCCATCTGGCTCATCCCTCCCTTTGCTCCAATTACTGTGGCCAAAGTGTGGTCCCTTGTCTTCAAGACGCAGGTGGTTTCAGCGAAGGACAGAGATGGGGGGTGGGGGGATTAGAGCCCAGATATGTTGTCTGAGCCATTAGGACAGAGGAGCAGACATATAAGGGGAGGAAACGAGCTGTCTGAGAGAGAGGAAAACTGAAGGAGAGTAGGAGAGGAATGGAGGTGGAGATTCTACGCACAGGCACAGGCTTTTTGAAAAGGGCAGATGTCCACGTAGCGCCTCAGGAACACAGCCGAGCAGTGAGAGTGGACTTAATACCTCTGCATTAATGAGCTGAGCCTCCATTCCACCTCTGCTAATGGTCATCTTCAGAGAAACTGGAAGTCGTTCAATCCAAACAAAAAGTGTAGAAATGATATACAGTTGCGTCATATCATTAAATGCAGGCTTCTTTATTTCGTTTTCAGATAAGTCAGATATATTTAAGTGTTGTTATTTAAGACAGTAGAGAGATAAGATGAAATAAATTAAATGAGATGTGATAAGATAAGATAAGACAAGATAAAATAAGATAAGATGAGATAAGATGTGATAAGACAGCAGCAGATAGGATTAGTCAAAGAAAGACAAGAGAACATATGAATATAGAATAAAATAGGCAATGATATAAAATAAAAGACTGAATTAAATAAAAATGCAGAGAATATGTACATAATATACACGTTTCACTACAGACTGAATTTGTAGTTTGCCACAGGATGATTGCACGAGTATATGTACACTGTCATTGTGCTTTGTGTACAAGAATGATGGAAAGAACCATACATATATGCCTATATAGACTGTTATAAGTATGTAGGCAGGTAAACATAATGTGTTTTATGAATATATGTAGATATCAATGGCTATAATATCCCAGTAGTATACTAAAACATATTGTTTAACTTCAAAAATATAAGTAAGAGGAATACCAGGACATGAATGCAGACTGGGGGATTTTGCAGTTCATTGTCTAAACACCTATTGATGAGCATGCAGGACGCCACGTGCTTTTCAATTGGTCCTGAAGTTCTGCTCCTGAGCTCTGTTTTTTAAATTCTAAACCAGCTCTCTCTACAATGAAGTCTCTATTTCGATCCCATCTACCGGTTCGCCTCCACCATCACAAACATGATCCTCAAAAATCACTGCACTCATTTTCTGTCTCTCCTGAACTTCTCCTCCATCTCAGCCTCACCTAACCTCCATTTTCCTCCCTTCATTTATTATTATTATTATCATCACCACCATCCTCCCATCCCTTCACTTCTTTTTTACCCTGTACTTATTAATGGCTGGCAAGTGTTCACCTTCAGCTTCTGACTCATTCCTTTTCAAACTGCCGGTGCTGTGCGTGTGTGTGTGTGTGTGTGTGTGTGTGTGTGTGTGTGTGTGTGTGTGTGTGTGTGTGTGTGTGTGTGTGTGTGTGTGTGTGTGTGTGTGTGTGTGTGTGCTCGTGTCCCCTCCCTCACAGTGTGTATGTGGATATGCGCACACACATGCACAGATCATCTTAGTGTCTATGGTGTAAGGGAGGGCGGCGTGACGCACTGGCTGTCGTCACCAGAGGTGGAGGCAGGATGTTTTTTTGGATGAAGAAATTCTGTCAATGAGAAGAGGAGGAAAAAAAAAAAAAAACACACCATGTGGGAATATGACATTTTGTCAAAACAGGGGATCTGTATTAGTATCCAATTAATTAACACAATAAATGAGTCAGTTATGGTATCAATGCTCATATGATCATTCACATGGGAGCAGTGTGCCTCCCTCATTTGTTTGTGCATGTAACATGTTTTTTTGATTATTATTTGAGATGTTTCCCAGCAACCAGAGAGATTTTTATGTTCATCACAGTCTGCCACCTCCTCCTGTCCTCTCAGCATGACTCCATCTGGCTCCGGTGGGACTGTGAGGCTGCAGGGAAGTGGACTGTATGTTTTCTTTTTTTACAAATGTTTGAGGATATTCGGTGACGCAGCAGCTCAAACATACATTTGGATGTTTGTTAACTCAACACGTGAGGGAATAGAGTCTCTATGACCCACCAGGGTGTCAACAGTCGTCTCTGCAGTGGGATTCATTTTGTTTTTTTTCTGACATATTCTCGTCCACTGCTGATCTATTCTCGTCTCCACAGTTCATCCTCTCATCTTTCCGTCATGCTCAGTCTCATTCATCCATCCTCTTTGCCTCCTCTCCTGCTTGTTCTCCACCCTCCTCCTCTGCTTTGCTGTGCCCCCCCCCCCCTCCATCCTCATCCCTCTCTTCCTCTTCTCCTCCCTGATGCTCCATCACCCCGTCTCTCCCTCCACCACTCCCAGTCGGCAGCGTGATGATGCCGTCCTGGGCGACTCCCAAACCATTTGCCCCCTTCGCTCCTCCACCCCCGCACCCCCCTCCCTCCCTCCCTGCTGATGCTATAAATAACCAGCATCGGTGAGTCATCGCCGAGACGTATCAGTAGCCTCTCCCACCGCCTCTCATACCCTCCCTCCCTACGCTTGTCAGCTCAGAGCTCATTAGCAGACCTCACACGTTTTTTTGGCACGCACCTCCACTATGGCCTTCGCATCATGGCGGCCCAGCTTGGGTTTAAGCCGGCGGCCAGTGCCCGGTTTGGTGCAGCCACCGGTTACCAGGCGTGGAGCCAGAGGTCAGCCTGACACCTTCCAACCCAAAAGAAAAACAAAAGCAGCAGGAGGGGGGTGCAGCGAATCCCATTCACTAACTTTCTGTTTACATGACACGCTCTCCCTGAATGCCTCTGCAGGAGATTCAAAGTAAATTTGCTCTTTAACTACATCAAATAAAAATAAATGGACCTCGTATCTGCTTGTTCCACTGTTTAATTATACAATTAAATGAAAGGAATAAATTAGGCTCATACTGTGTTTAAACACAACAGATATTGTGTCATTAGAGCTTTTAAAACTGGTAACTCATCCTCCTTCCCCCATCCCTTCATCCTCGTTCCCTCATCCCTTCATCCTCCTTCCCTCCCTACATCCTCCTTCCCTCATCCTCCTTCCCTCATCCCTTTATACTCCTTCACTCATCCCTACCCTCATCCCGTCATCCCCATCAACCCCCACCAACCTTTTTAGTGGTATAGATGAAGGATGTATGGACCTCCCAAAGGCTTCAATAGGTTGAACTGGGTAATTCAAAAATAATACATCAGGAAATCAAAGGGAAATCTCACCTTTTCCCCTGCCGCCCTAAAGCCCCCCCCCCCCCTCACACATCACTTCGCAAATTCAACCTTTCTGTGAACCTCTGTGTACCTTCCAGGGTCATATCTCAGTCCCAGTCCTCGCCATACCACCATCTTTCAGCCTCATATGTAATTACTCACAGTATTTGCCAGCCAGCACCAACCTCTCCAGAGTTATGATGCAGCTCCAGTTCAGCTCGGCTCAGCTCATCCTTGGGCAAACTCCAATATGGCTTATTGGCTCGCGCTGGAGTGTTCGCATAAATCACAAACACGGATAAAAGTTTTTTGCGCACTTCTGAGTCATAACTGGACAGGAAGAGTGAGCCAAGCAAGAGAGAGAAACCAAGAGAAACCAAGAGAGAGCGAGAGAGAGAAAGAAAGAGAGAATAGTTGGATGAAAGAGTTAAAAGAGTAAAGAGAAGACAAGGACACACATACACACATGCACAAATCACATTCATACCATATGGAAGATGTCCTTCAGTGTTTCCTGCTTTGTGGTGCTTCTGTTGCTGTGGTAAAGCCACTCTGTTCTGTGCGTGTGTGTGTACCATAGACTGTATGGTGTGTACATGTGTGTGTGCGTGCATGTCAGAATCAGTGGGCTAATGAAGGGAGCATTATGCATCTGACTCATCCACTAGTCCCATAGGGTTAGATGGAGGGAATAGAGGAGGAGAGGAGGGGTTAGAGGAGAGAATCGCTCGTCTCTCCGTGGTCTTGCAGCGACTGTTTTATTTTAAAAGAAACACAGAAGCAGATTTTTAACCACTCATATTGTGACAGATTGCTTTTTCCACCCGGGATATGTCGACGTAAATGAAGCAGAACGAGAGAACTGCTTTTTCCTCCTCCGGTAAATCAGTTCAGATCAACAGGATTTCAGATTTTATTCTAATTATATTACAGGATTTATTTGGCTTTGTGAGTCTCATTTAGATAAATTGAATTCTACTGATTTGGATTCACTGTTTGAGCAAACCTTTAAACTAGGAGGCAGATTAAGACACAACAAATCAAACTGGAAACAAAGACCGTCGCAGGTTTACATTGTTTCTACATGAAACATGAAATAACTGCCTCCTTCATTTGCCTGCAGCTTTTCTACTGCAGATTAGAGCCGAAACAATGATCGAATTATCTGATTAGTCAATCATCAGGAGAAAAAAAAATGTTGTTACCACCTCGTGGTTTCATGCCTTTGCCTAGTTGCAGAAATATGATTTTCTGTTCCTGTGATATATTAAACTTTGGCTGAACATGCAGAACATTATGATGTTCGCAGTGACGTTGACCTTTGACCCTCATCACTTCCATCATTTTATCCTGTTTGACATTTGTTATTAATTTCTTCATAATTACTGCAGAACTTCTTGAGTAATGTCAAAAAACGTATTTCGTGAGGTCAGAGTGGCCGAGACCTGTAACCACTAAATTCTAATTGGATCATCAGAGGCATATAAATGTAAAGAAATCGTCTGGTTCAAGCTGATGTGAATATTTATGGGTTTCCTCGATCTTCTTTGATAGTATAATGAATATATTTGCAGATTGGACTGCTGCTCAAATAACAACTTAAAATACGTCAAAGTGATTTCTTTAATAAACCCAGACATTAGCTGATACTGAAAAATAACCATTACCTGTAGCCAGATATTGATGTAAGCTTAGTTTTTGATCCTTAGTGAATTGATTAGTGGGCATTGTGCCAACCTGCTGCACAGACTTATATCCATAAAGCAGCAGGTGTACAGACACAGAGCAGGAGGACCAGCTTTAGTGAACACACTACACACATATGTGATTTAATATCTTCCAACTGACTCTGCCTGAAAGGAAATAAAATTTAAAAAAAGCCCCTTTGTTTATAAGCTGTGATTGAAGGTTGACTCCCAGAACTGCATGTTCTGTTTGGCACCACTGTCTTTCACAAACCACATACACACACACGTTGGCCTTCGTTGCCATAGAAACACTGGTTTCAGGATGATTCTAATCAAGCCGCTGATCGTACCAGGTGTTCAACATATTCAGAGAGAGAGCGAGAGAGAGATTACAACACAAACCTTTTAGTTTATTTCATTACATAATTTCCAAGGCCAAATCACAAATAAATAAGGAAGGAGACACTTGCAATAGCCCGACTCGCTGGGCCGCTTCACCACACAAAATGAGGAGACTCCCAAGCTTTTGTCAGTAACAAAGATTATTAAATGTCAACAGGAGGCTCTACACCTGTACAGTTATTGGTAGTTTGATCAGCAACCCCCAGACCCCTCGAGACATATTTACATTGCAAATGAAAACAATGGGAGAGGTGAAATTCATCTTCACACCCCACCCCCGCTGTTTTTACGGATGGATGTGTAGATAGTGGGACACGGCGTGTGTGTGTGTGTGTGTGCTATCCACGGAATGCAGGGAGTGATTCACATATTCAAAAAACACCTGGAGATAGCTCACGTGTGTCTGAAGGCAACTAGCCGCCTCTGGCCGGGCAGAGGAAAAAGCAGCAAACAGCACAGTAATCTGACTTTTCACTGAAACGCCAGGAGGGAGATGTTATTTACAGTAAAATAATCTTCAAATTTCTACATGCTAAAATAACTTGTATCTTAAGCCAGTAGATATTTTAGTGAGTGTTCTATTTTGAGTACCTACAGTGTGTCCTGCTATCTGTCCTCAGTACAAGCAAAACAGAGTTTGCATTGAGAGAAGGAGCTGACAGAAAGACGTAATCTAGTGTCCGTAAACCTAAAGAAAACAAAGAGATGCGGAAGCAAGTTTCTACCGATGCTGCTGTATCACTATCAATCTGAAAAACCTACAGTAATCAATGTGTCCGTTATACATGGATTCAAATAAATGCCGATTAACAGAATCCAAGAGCTTCTTCTATACATTGCACATACGTTATCATACACATAAACTAATTTGGAGATAGAGAAACGTTATCTGCACTCGGTGAGGTCAAGTCGGCGTCTGCTCGCCATTAATTAAAGGAGTGAGGGATTAATTCGGCTTCTGTCTCTCGCAAATATATATTTAGGTGCTTTGGTACGGATGCAAACACATTTCATCATGCGATTTCTACAATGCCAAAAAGTTACAATTTTTCACTTTACAAGTTTCATGTAAAAAAAAAAAGAAAAAAAAAGAGAGAACATCACATCTTTCAGCATGGTGCGTTCAAACGGGCTACATCTAGACTTCCTTATCAGTGTCTCTACTGTTCTCCACCTTTAATATTTCTCGGCTTATTTGTATCCTATAGACTTCCCATGATGCATTGAGGTGGACAGTAACAGGCCTAGACATTCATACACTATGGAGGGGCTGCCGTCTGTGCATTACTATCCTTCCAACACACTTTACATTTTGAGTATAAATATTGCACAATCATTTTGTATATCATATTCAGAAGTTTAAAAAAAAAAAAAGGGATACAAGTAACAAAAGTTAAAAGACCTATGGCAAGAGGGGCAACATGTACGGTTGCACAAAAAAAAAGGAACCAAAGTATGAAATGCTATTAAAGATTTTTCTGTAGTAGGCTGAGTTGCCTTATTAGAGACATCCATCCGATGCATGGGTCACTGGCCAGATGTGGCAGGGCTCCTGCACATCAATCACCCTGTTCACACCTGGTATTCACATCCGTCCTGAGCGATCCGATCACACGCCTGTTCACACCTGACCTTAAAATGAGTCCTGAACGTGACTCCTGTGATCACGTGTGATCAAATCTCACTTCCAAACTCTATGTGCAAATAAACACGCATGTTATTTCTGCTACCAAAGACCGAATGTAGTTTGTTGTAGTTTGTTTACAGATGTGTCCGATGACAATCTTTTGTCAGAGTTAGAGAGAAAGAGAAGGAGTGAAGTCACGAGTGTTGATGGCACAGAGAAGCATAAAAACATGTTTGATAGATTGTGAAACCGTAGCTTGTCAGAGGACGTCAGCTGAGTAGGGGCCGGGCGATCCTTCATATGTGGCCCAGGACGCAATTGCATTCACACAGCGAAAAGAATGAGGTCACACGCTTCCGAGAACACCTGCAAACGTGAGTGATTGGATCTGAAGATGTGTTGAGGATGCATTTTGGGCACATTCCCACCTGTGCTCAACACTGTCCACGTGTGATTGGATCACTCAGGACGGATGTTAATACCTGAAGGTCTGAACGGGATCAATGATGCCAAAAGAATAGCCCAAAATACTTAGGTTGGGAGGCATCCAGTAGGGGGCGCTGCTCCGATATGGAGAAAACTTTAATTTGGCCCAAAATAGTAGAAATTGAAAAAATCCCAAAGGATGCTTACACTGTTAATGTTGGACCCTGCTGCAAAGGGCGAGATCAGAGGGGGTTGAGGACTGGAGTCAAGTCAGTAAACACACACTTGAATGTAGAAACTTTGGGACATGAGCAAATAAAGGGAGAAAGTAAGCGTACAAACAAAGCTCTTTCAAATAAAATGAGCATAAAGAAAATGTCAACAAAAACAAGAGGAAAAAGAAACAAAAAACTCGTAATAAAACAATAAAATAACAGCATGAAAAAGGTATTTTAAAACATCTTCATTGCTCAATCTCTCATGGCTTTACAACACAGTCACATACAAAAAACGGAACATGTTTCAAAGCTGAAAACCAAACATGAGGGAAACTTAGCAACACATATTAAAAAAATAAGATGATAGAGATCCCTGCATAGATTCCAACCTGAATATGAATTCAAAGCCCAGGAGGGATCCTTCTATTCATTTCTTCTGCCAGGTGTCTGTACTGCAAGTCCACGGCCATGCTGAAGTGGTGGAAGGCTCCACAGAGAAGGGGGAGGAAGGAAGAGAAGCAGCAGAGATAGGAGAGGAGGGAGCGAGGGAGGGGAGCGTGCTGACACTGATCCAGATTCGTCTAGCCTGACATTTGTTTCGCTCCGAGTCATGCAGACATCAGACTTTGTGTGCCGCCTCGGTTGTCATGGCAACTCGGAGGGGCTAAAAAAAAAAAAAAAAATGCATCTAAGAGGAGTGGTGAGTGCGTTGCATCGTGTGCGTCTGGCTGGTTCCGTTGTCTGCGAGGGACCTTCTTGCCTTTTGGTCGTCGCAGAAAGCATTAAGTCGGATACAAGAGTAAATTCCCCTGTTTTGATCAAAGCTGGTCGCAGGGAAGCCGAGGAGGAGGAGTATGAGACGCTCTTTGTGTCTGGATTAATGTGTGTGTGTGTTACCTGTTCTAACTTATAGCTCCTCCCCATGTTGTCCTGGTAGAGGCCTTTGAGTTCCTTGGGTATGTGTGCAAGTACATGTGTAAATGTGTTTGTGTGTGGTCCGGAGTGGGTCTGTGTGTTATTTTCCACCGTACATTCTCTCAATGTCTTCCAGGTAATGCGATTTGATCTCCTTGCGTTTCAGTTTGAACGCGTCGGTCACCAAGCCAGTCTCTGGAGTCCAGGGCTCAGAACTCAGCCGGATCTTCTTGGGGATCTCAAATCGCTCCAGTTTTGCTGGTCAGGGGAAAGGAAGGAAGGTAACATATCAGAATATGAGAGTGACAGTTACAGCGTGACACTAGTGCAAAAGTCCCCCCCCATTTCTGGTGTTTTCTCTCTGAGCTCAGATTTGTTTTTCCTACCTGAAATAGCAGCTTCAGTAATTATGCGAAGGACCCTTTCCTCCATCTGTGAGTTGTTGCAGAGCTCCTCCCATGTGCCCCGCAACTGCATCTGCTCCGCCAGCGCCATTAGCTGCTTGTGATTCGGCACCACAAAGCTGATCACATACGAGTGGTCACTAAAAAAAGAAAGCAATCAAGTTATGACTCAAGACCAAGAAGGGGTGAAGAAGAGCTTAAATGTTTGTTCTTAATGCGTCTGTTAAGACAAACTTGCAGAATTTCACCTGTTGGCATAGGCACAGATGTTGTCAATGAGAGGGCAGTTCTTCAAAACAGCCTCCACTTTCCCAAGAGACACGTACTCGCCTGCCTGCAACTTCACCAGGTCCTTTTTACGATCTACAGGAGGAGACCGCAAACATGTCACAATCTAACAAACATCATCCACAACACACGCATTCTACACTGGTTTGTGGATTTTTTACCGATGATCTTGAGGCATCCGTCCGAGTGGAACTCCCCAATGTCTCCAGTGCAGAACCATCTCTGGCCCTTCTCATCCACGAAAAAGTCATCGCGGTCCTTGGCTTCGTTTTTGTAGTAACCCATCGTTACATTGGGCCCGCCGATCAAGATTTCTCCCCGCGGGTTGGGCTTATCTGTGCTGAAGTAACCACCTAGAGGAAAGAGAAAACAACTTGATGAGATAGACACTACTGGTGGGTATATTACCTCAGCCAGGGAGGCTACGTTTGTTTATTAGTAAGATTATGCAAAAACTTCTACTATTTTTTGGGACATTCTTTTTGTTTTTCAACATTTTCATTGATTTCTCTGTGAATAATTCATGGATCTTGATGAAGAAAAATCCGACGCTTTTATGGGACTGATATTTATGTGTGTGTGTGATTTGGTGCTTTCATAAGGAGACTGTTGGGCCACTGCTAGTTGCTTTTAAGCTTGGTTTGATTGTTGCGATTGGACTCACCCTCCTGCCAGTCCTTAAGTGTGAACTCTGAACAAATGAGTGGAGCACCAACCCGTCCTGTGCTGTAGTCCCAAACTGAAAAACACCAGCAAAGATTCCTGCATTAGCATGATAAACCCCCCCTGCCAAAAAAAACCTAAATTTTGATTTGCTTTCTCTCCCTTCCCTCCATCTTACCCTCGCTGATAGTGCCGGCTCCACAGGTCTCCGTCAGGCCGTAGCCCTGCCCCACAGGGCAGCACAGGCAGATGTTCATGAAGCGCTGTGTGGCAGCTGAGAGCGGCGCTCCGCCAGACAGCAGCACCCGCGTGTTGCCTCCCAACAGCGAACGCACTCGCTTGAACACTAGACTGCGGGGGCAGAGAGGGATGAAGACAAAAATACACGGCATGAAGATGAGTGAGATGTGGAAGAGACTTGAACAGCAACACAAAGACTGAAAAGGCCATTCTTCATAGCATCCAGATATTGACTCTCACACACAATATCAGAATCAATATCATTACACGCTTTTATAGAGGCTCATTGACATCAAGGGGTTATATGATGAATTTGCACTAGGTTGTGATTAGTTTGTAGAAACAGAAGTTTACGTTTGCCGCTGCATCCCACGGGACATAAATGGAAAATGAAGATACAGTGTGTGTGTTACCTGTCACAGAGAGGTGTGGTGTAGCCTTTGGAGATCTGCTCCATCTTGTAGTTGTAAGCCAGCACAAAGAGCGTCTTCTGGAACTTGCTCATCTCCTCCACTTTGGTCATCACATTCTTGTAGATTCGATCCATGATCTCCTGCACACACAAGGCGTCAAAATTCACAGTCAAAGCCCGGGCTCTCATTTGTTGACGATTTTCTAATAATGACAGGTAATGTCAGTCAGATTGGGTTTGTGCAGTGATTAGGAGACTTACTGGTACAGCAGCCATGAGAGTAGGTTTTAGCACACTGGTATCTCCTTTGCTGCCTTTCTTTATCTTGGTGGACTGTGGAAAACAAGGAAGACAAATGTCAGTTCTTCCTGTTCTGAGCCGTAGTGGCCGATGAGGGCCGCTGTCTGACCACACAAAGCTCTTAAAGTAACCATAAGCATCTTGAATGGATTATGACTTGAGTAGGATGCCTATGTTAAAGAACAGGAGAGGAAATCAAGGGAGACCTTTTAAAAGAACCGCAACATTCTGTGAGAATCTAAGGATGTTTTGTGAAGAGCTGAGTCCAACTAAAATATGTGTGTAATGCATCCAGCAGAGACATATGACACTGACTGCAGCGACGCAAGGTGTGTGTGGGTGTGTGTGTGAGTGTTTAAATACTGACCTGGTCGGCCAGAGTCTGAGGGGAGGAGTAACCGATGCGACAGCCATGAGAGATGCACACCAGTTCAGCGCTGAGCTCTAAAACATGGGCCAACGGCAGGTAGCCAATGTAGGTGTCTGTCTCACTGCCAGCACAGAAACAACAGGCTGTTTAATTTACACTATAGACAAAGGCAAAAACATACATGTGATGCAAAGAGTGAATGAATAGTAAGAGAAATGTGTGAGGAAAGATTTGAGAGTGTGCGTTTCAGTGGCTGAATAGAATGAGGCTGATATTTTGTAAATTCAGAGAGTTGCAGAAAACAGGAGAAAGAAAAAATCAGCATACTTGAGGTTAGGAATTCTCTCAGCCATCCCAGTGATACCAGCAATGATGTTGCCATGGGAGATCATGACACCCTTGGGGATTCCTGTGGAGCCGCTGGTGTACATGATGACAGCGATGTCGGAGGACAGTGGCTGTCTGCGCCCGACAGCCACTTCAGAGACAGAAGACAAGAGGGGTGATGGTTAACGAGGAAATGCATCATGCACCATATAAAACACATTTTGGCTGTTTATTATACATCATAATAAACTATTAGTTGTAATTTCTGTTATCAATTAAAATAGAAATGATTTACTCTATATTTAACATTTAGTTTATAAAATCTGAAAATAGAGATTGTTTTCTTAATCAAATAAGAGGAAAAGTATAAACGTGGCTCAAGTAATACACAAAATTTCAGTTTTTCCTCATTTTCCTAAAAAGTTAATCATGGTGGCAGAGGGTGCCTGACCGCTTACTAACACAGCAGGGTGTTGCCTTTGTATTAAGCCTCCAAAGCCTCCATCAGAGTACTTCAATTTACCCCCGACAAAATTAGAAACCTTTTTAATCACGCTGCACAAACACTCACTATTATCAGGCTTGGATCCCATCTCCTTCACAGCATCCATGTTGTAGACCATGATGCCTCTGGGGATGTCGGGCCAGCTTGTGGGTTTACTGTCCACTACAATGACGTACTGCAGCCTCGGCACATCACACAGTATGGCCTGGGGTGCAAAGGTTGGATGTATGTTGGACGGAGGAGGAGTTAGAAGGAAAAGTAGGTATGCAACTAGAACTGAGCTTTTTGTTAATTACGTATTCACATAATTAACAGAGGAAATATCATTCAGGGGCATATATTTAAAGTGCTTGTTTAACACGGCTGACATGATGGGAGATAGTAGAGCAGTTACCTTAAGTCGGCTATGAAGCAGGTCTTTGCTTGTGATGATATGCGTCACCTCTGTCTCATTCAGGCCGTGGGCGATAGCCGTGGGTCCAAGGGTGGAGTACAGTGTCACAACTGTCAAATTAGAATACAGCTTAGTGAACTCAAGTGCTTCAGTGTAGAACGGAGAATGTCTGAATACACAAGTTTGACTTTCTGGGACTCACGTGGGAAATTGTACATGAAGCAGGCTTGTGCTGCCACCACCCACTCTGCTCTGGTCTCACAGAAGATGGCGATCTTACACTGAGGCCTCTGGCCGAGAGACGCAAGGCCGCTGCCAAAACACTTTGAGGCCTGGTAGGTGTCTTCATACGATAGCCAGTTATAGTTGCCCAGGATTACCTACATGCAAAAGGTATGTGCAATTAACAGGAATATCTCCACATGCTAGATTATACAAAGTACAAATTTCTGCAAATCTTCAGAGCATCTTCTCAGAAACACTTTTATAAATAGATATATATGAACAGTGTTTAAAGGTTTCCAGATGTTGATGGAATTAAGATGGCACTACTCTGCATTGCATGATGTAAAGAGTAACACAAAGTGGCAGGTAAGAGATAACTGGCAATAATCTAACAGCCAATTTGTTGAATCTGAAATAGTTCTGATGTTGTCATGAGTCATAGCATCTTCACTGATGTGCAGTCTTTCAGCACCATCTGCAGGGCTTTGGCAGCAGTTGCAGTTGTTAATGAGGACGCTGTCAGGTGTGAAACAGAGCAATAATGCTGCCGCTCTTCCACCCTCATTCCTCAAACTGTGCACAGCGCCAGGCCGTGCTGTCAGCCTCACAGACACAAACATCCTTCCTGCAGTAACACAGATCCACCTGAACAGTTTTACAATAATAAAATGACTGATGAGACGTCACGGCTTTCTAATTCCTGACAACATTTAAAAGCATAATGAATATGTTACTGTGTTCTGAGTAAAAAGGGACAAGGTGATGTCTCTCACCTTCTTGAAGATCTTCCCGTTACGCTGGATCTCGTCCTCCTCACTGAGCACCTCCCTGGTGCCCAGACAGTCTCTCTGTGGAAACCTCTTCACAGCGTGTTCAAACATTTTGTCCAGGGTGTCCACCCCAGGGTGCAGCCATGCTACCAGCTTGTCTTGGCTGTTGATGGCCCTGTAGGGACCCGCTGGGTGTCTGCTCACTGAGCGGGCCTTCATACGGCGTGCCTGCTCCAAATTATTGCCAGCTCCGGAGAAGAAGTACCAGGGTATGAAGGTGATGACAGAGTAGACCCAGACAACAGAGCGGAACACCTGCAGTAGCAGGGGGTTCATGTCCTCCTTTAACTTCATCTTCACAAATGAAGTCCTTGCTGGAGGGGAATCAAACCAGGAGTGCAATGATGACGCACTTGTCACTGCTCTATGAGGTATTGACTTGCTGCTGAAGGTGAGGGTTGCAGGGGGAAATTCTTCCGGGCAGCAGGACAACCAGACCTACAACACAACATGAAAACTTTGGAGTTTAGAGAATGGGTATGGATGTCTGAGACAATTTGATCTGACCTGCAAGACATTTCATAAATACAAAAAAATGAACAAAGAAATAGAAAATGATCTAATGCCAGGACTATGAAACAAAGTAACTAGAAAATAATAACTGTATCCTTGAGGGTGGTCTCTTCTGGCTGTATATCTGTCACATTCATTACAGATTGAAATGTGCATAACTGGAGAAATTATGAGCACTAAAGCACTTGAGTAAAGTTAACACGCTCAACGAGCAGCTTCCACACGGCCGCATTCCAACAGAGACAATTTACATTGGCAAATTTTGTGGAGAGGACAAAGGAAAATTGTGCATCTTGTCCAAACACTGCCTTTTCTTACACTAGTATAACAAAAGCCTGCTATGACATCTAAATATGTTAGGGAGTTTCTGAAACTGCTTCAGGCATTTGGTGAGTAGTTTCAGGAAATTATGTTAAACAAAAGGAAGTGAACATACTTGTTGAGCTGTTTAACGTGGAACCAGTTGTCGAACAACCTCCTATCCCAAATCATTGAGCTGCGACGTCATGACAACCTCTGAGCTGTAAATAAAAACCTCTATCACATTTGAACTGTTCAGTAAATGTTGTGGACCTATCCCACTCCAAGGATATTCTAAAAATGTAACTGACTCCTGATGAGGGCTGGGGGATAAACCGATAAAGATAATTATTCCGAAATAACTTTTCTTCGATAGAACTAATTCCATCCGTGTTTTGACAGACAACACAAACAGCTAATGATAATGAGAATAGCGCCGTGCCAAACCAGTTATGTGGCTGTTGTGTGCAGCTACTTCCAGTGTACTCTTAGGTTTAAACGGCGCAGTGTAGCCCTGCAGCCATGGAGTGCAAACGCATTCAAAGTATCAGCAGTGAGTCATTCTGCAGCTAAGAAGGAGATGACCTGAGGTCATGTGGGAGGTTAGCAGAAATCCTGGCCAGCTGAAGTAACAGCAGTGAGAAGAATCTGACACTGACCATAGAGGTGGGCAGCTCATGGCCACATGCAAACACAAGCTGCAAAACACAACCCAACTATTACTCAGTAGTTCTACAGATAAAGCAAAACGTTCCCCAACGTTTATAGATATACTATGTGTGTGTGTGTGTGTGTACAAACACTAACTTCAGTTAGTGTGTCACCCGCACTGCGCCCCTGTGCTTCCGCTGAGGACAATGACAGTGCGATAGATGATGGCTGAATGTAAATTAGAAATTCTAAGCAGCATTTGTTTCTGCAAGCACATGGATGTTGATGCAAGTGCTTTTTAAACGTCCTCATCTGGACACTTAAATGAACACAACATGACATTTAACTGAAGAGATGACTACATGGTACTCCTTATCAGATCACTAATCAAACTGTAGGTGTATACAGTATGCGAGTTAAAAGAAGCCAATAAGATGTGTCATTTTTTCTGTGTTGATTTAGTTGAGGGTTAGAATGCACATTGTCTTCTACCTCTCCTCCAACAAAAACCGTGCCTGGATCTGGAATCCTGAAATATTCTAAAGACAAGTTGTATCAGTGGTTTAACTTAAAGGGTGAGGAATGAACGTGTTCTGCAGCAAATCGCCTGCCACAACCAACTGACACAATTTGGCGACAGTTGAGCAGAGCGTTCACACACACGTCACCCGAGCAGACTTGGTTTGATATAATACAAGTTCAGTCATCTGTTCTTTGCGCCATGCAAGCTCCTTGCTAAGCTTTTACTTCAACAATAATGTTCCCTGTAACATTAAGATTTTAGTAAAAGTGTTGATATATTTTTTCTCTGTCTTATTCGAGTGGTGGGTATTTCTGTTTTCTCTTTGTTGTTGACGTTAAATTCTAGTGAGGCAATAAAAGGAGAATGACAGACAAAGGCTCATTTAAAAGCAATATGCTGCTTTACAGTTCATCACCATGAAAATGTTACTGTAGTTTGAATTACACGCCCATCTACACCAATATGACCCAATAAGCAGTTAAACCAAGGTATTGGGTTGAATCAATGACAGAGACTATAGCTGACATACTGATATATATATATATATATATATATAGCACTAAAGATACCACCAACACCACAGACTAAGATCAGAAGGTACTACAACATCACCACCACATGAGTTATCCATCTATACAACAGTAATGACTGTGTTATGTAGTAGAGCATTGACTGATCATCACAGGAGATCAGGATGATGCTTGAGCTGTAAACGCTTTGTCCAAGGTCTTCTACTGCAATGGAGAATCACTGCATTGGGATCAAAGCATCTGTTAAATGAGTTTATGTCCCTTCCTCTTTTCTCCAGCCCCACGTAAACACAGTTAAATCAGATAAACGTCCACATTCTCCACGCTTCATCTGTTCTTCTTCTGATGCCAGCATCAGTGTCACATCGACAATGTTTTGATTCGTGGGTCCATATCTGAGATATCAGCTCACGAGATACTGTTGTGATAACCTGCAGATCCTGTGTGAACGCCATGAGCGGTGATTATCAAATGTGATAAGATGAATGATCATAAACAGCTGATAGCAAGGACGGCACATGAGGCTTGCAACGAGGCCAGAGATGCAGCGTCAAGATTAGCAAGCTAGCAGACGTTTCAGACAAGCTAGCGGCTCGCACAGCAGGGGAAGCTAACACTTAGCTCCGAAGCTAACCGCTGCAGCCCCTGCACGAGCCGCTAATCGGGTCGCACAATATATTTAATCATGACAACTCAAATGGTTGTAAACGGACTGAAGGTACGTGGTCCGGCTGAGGGGCGTGTGGCGCAGTAAGGCAGACGCAGCTAGCCGCAGAGCTAGCCGGTGGCTAACAATCAGCCCCTCGCATCAACATCTGCAGAGCAACACATTCTCTCACCTCTTTTCTCCGCCGCTACGTCTGAGCCGAGGAGCGCGTCACTTTATCCCGGAGTCTAAACCTTCTTTATTTTCACACCGACATCATCTTTCAACCGCGGCGTGTTCGGTGGGAAATAAAGCACGTTGGTCCATTTAAGGACAAAACGGATCTGAAATTGTGGTGAAACCGCAAAATCTGAGCATCGCCGGGAACACTGCTGCCAGCCCGGAAGTTGCCGAGTGACGTCACGCCCGCGCTCCGTCAGCGATTGGAGCGCAGGAGGTGGCGCGTGCTTGGGGCAGGGGGACGTCAGCGGGGTTACTCACGGTCACAGACGGAGGAGCAGTCGGTCGGTTGCTCAGTCTGTGGTCATCAGCCACCGACGAGACCAGGGTTGCGTTCAGAGAGTTCATTTTGCTCAGGAACCTTCTTGACTGAGTGAAATGACCCGGAAGTATTTCAGCGGCCGCCATACTAATCAGAGCTGTTCTGTAAAGGGTAAGGAAAGGAGCTTCAGGGCTTCCTAACTCATCTCCTTCAGCATAGGAAACATCGGACCGTCCTTTATGAAAGAAAGCAGAAAATGCCGCCCCACAATTCTTTGCAGCTGCATCATTGAAAGGGATAGTTCACCCAAAAAAAGAAAATTCACTCATTATCAGAAGTGGTGGGTGAAGTGTTTGGGGTAAACAGGGGTAAATCCAATACAATTGAATAACAGGGGACACATTCTTCAAATGTAAAAAACCCCAGAAAGAAATGCCTCCATAATGCTCCTGTGCTGTCATCCAAATGTCTGCGAGCCCTGGCATTCAAATTCGACTCGAAATGGCATCATTTACACCATGTTTTTAGCCTAAGTGTCCCCTGTTATCCTCAGCCCGGAGCCACGTCCACATTTGCGCACACACCGGACAAGCTCGCGCCTCTATGCTCTCGTATGCGAGAGGACATTTAGCCTAAAAACATGGTGTAAATGACGCCGTTTCAAGTTCAACTTGAATGTTGGGCCTTACGGACACGTGGATGACACCACAGGAGCAGTATGGAGGCATTTTATGTCACCAGTTACTTCAATTGTCTTAGATTTGGCTCCAAAAGTGTTTTGTGGACTCAAACACTTCACCCATCCCTCCACTGGCATAGTGGTGAGTAGATAATGAGTGAATTGTCATTTTTGGGTGAACTATCCCTTTAATGAACATGGTGAAAAACACAATCTCACAATGTTAAAGAAGTTGAAAAAAATGATATGATCCGGCCTCTGATCCAGATCCATCCCAAAGGTTGCTGGGTTCTTTCCTGACCCATATCACATCCTTCAACCAAGTTTTGCAGTAATCGGCATGATATTGTTTTACAAACCAAGCAAAACGTAACTTCCTTGACGGAGGCAGCAGCAGAAAATAGTATTTATACGGTGCACCATGTAATTAGCTATAATGAACTTGAGAAAAATAAGCTAATCTACTAAATAAGTCTCCACCAAAATAGATCTCATTGTACATTCTTCCCTGTTTTCAGATGAAATGAAAAAACAAATCAAATTTTACACTAATATGCATTTGGAGATGGAGATTAGAAGTAACCACACTGCTGCTGGTTTGTTTTCTAGATCATTTTTTGGTGAAGTCTGGAGTTTTTCTTCCCAACTCTCTGTTTCATCACTATTTTTGGATTTGGCCTGTAGCTCCTTTGTACCATGTGCTCCCTCAGTTTGTCCCTTCTGGCTTTGTGTCTCTTGCACTCCAGTTGGGCCCTCTCATTTACATGTGTCCACATAGGACGATGACTTCATTTCAACAAACATAAACAAAAATGTAATAAATACATACATACATTGACAGAAAACTGTTCCATAGACTGTAATCATCTGACAGACACCATCCCTCATCGAGCCTCTTCCAACAATGTGTCGATTAGTCACAGCTCTGGTGTTGAAAATCAATATATTCTGGTCCCATGACAGTAACTGGTGGCCATTTGAAAAACAGACCTCATTCAGCAGAATACACCAGTGACTTGGTTCTGCGTAGTTTGATGAATCACAAAACAAAATATTATTTAGATTTATTCCTTTTTAGTGCTAATGAAGCTACTTTAGAGTTAAAACTATAAATCTGGCATAACATAATATTAAAAAAACTAATAGATGAACAAACAAAATAAACAAAAACAAGGATATAACAGTAGACAGAAAGAAAATCAGCTAACCTGGGACACTCCAAGATCCCTGTGTCTGGACTCCTCTGACAACATAAAGAGAAAGAGAAAGTGGAAAGAAGAAAAAGAAGAGAGGGGGACAAAGAAGATAAAAAAGGAATGAAATTGGGAAGAGGGGAAATGGTTGTTTCTTTCTTTGATTGTGCTTCATTATGTTTTCACCTGCGTGCGCACGCACACACACCCACACACACTTCCCTCTATTTCACCAAAAATGTAAAACCTGACAACTGTGGACAAATAAAGTGCATGGTTTGATTTTGATTTCAAATTAAAGTAAGATCTTTTCCTTTGATGCAATCTCACTTTTATACGCCAGAGGGAGTCAGTGTGCATTCTTTCATGAAGTCCCTGCACTGCACTTCTTCAGTGTGTGTGTATGTGAGTGGTCAGGACAGAGGGTTGTGTTCTTTGAGCTTGAATATGATGAAAGGGAAATGGCTAGGTAAGCCGTGTTTGTCACTTTGACCCGGGACACTGATCCCCTCTTGCTGCTCTCTGGGGGTGTTCGCATGCTTGTTAGGCCATATGTCTAGTACAGACGTATTCGGACAAATACACGCACACATACACACAAATTGGTGCCCTCTTCTCCTCCACGCCTCGGTGAGCACATCACACGAGCATGTCATCACATGATAGAGCCCAGAAGTGCACGTACAGCTTGGCGATAATCGCTCGCCTCAGGCCATGTCTTTGGGGTCATCTTGATGGGACTTGGACCGTCAGAGGGCAGATGTTAAGCGCAAAAAGAACACTTTCATCAGCTCTGTGAAATACGTGCGTCCAATCCGATAATGACACGGAGACACACTTTGCAAACACTTAAAGGCCAGACACAGGAAGGAGACGAAATGTATCCTGGAACTGTCTGCTTCTGCGTAACCCCGTTTTTTTTTTCACAGCGCTCACCATGGCTAATGGTTGTTCCACTTAGGCTCAACCTAGACCAACCACTGACCAGTGTCATGTGACTTCTTGTACCAATGATATGTTATCTGAAGTTCTTGCTGTTCTCACAGACTCACAAGACCAAATTGAGTAAAAGTAAATAAAATATCTGAGCTGTTATTATAAGATGTTGCTTTTACATTCAAATCTTTTTAAGCAAACCAAAGTAAACTAATCAATTTTGAGCCTCTGACTGACTATGTAGCCTCTCGACGTCCAGTTGGACTTACAGGGTAGGAGGGGGTAAGGGGTTGTGAGGGGATTAGGGAACAAAAGGATCCTTCTCTGTCATCAAAGAGGATCTGCTCCCCAACTCATCTCCTGCTCTGTGGCGACAGCTTTTTATTTTTTCTGGGAGTGGCGGCTGCAGGGAGGAGGGAAGGTGGGATGTAGCGGGAGAGTTGGATGGTAAGGGGATGCAGATTTCAAAGTAATCTTTAACTTTAAGCCCTGCAGTCACTGTGAAATGAAGCCCTCTGCCCCAGACACAGTGTTGCCTACAGCTCCCAGTGGAAGCCTGCCACCCCTCCTTTTTTTTCTTCTTCCCAAGCTTTTGTCACGGTGGCATTTAAGTGGCATTACTCACCGACTGGATGACCAAATGAAGGAGTCCCTTTGATTGAGCTGAAAGAGATGGATTTTAACTCCTGAGACCAGTGTCGCCTCTTAAAACAACACCAAGCCGAGATAAATGCCTGCTGTGTTGTCAGGACTCTGCAAATACTTTTAACGAATGTAGTCATCTTTATGAATCATAACCGATCTAATAACCCAAATACTGTAGAGTGTTTGTTTCTCATACATGTAACATGACGGGTGAGGAGGGATGTGTATTTGCAGCCTAATTTACATCAAACAAATCAGAGAAAACACAATCGAGCATTCTTTTATTCCACGCTTCACTGTAACCTTACACCATTGAGAGGCATGGCCCAAGTCGTTAGTGGAGTTTATATCTTCTTGCACTTTATATGACTTGGGAAAGCAAACTTAAGCCCATAAGATGGTTTAAGACCCCTAGGAGGTCATCTGCACTTCCATTGTCTCACTCCTATAAAACACTACTTATTTTGGCCCCCTACCCCAAAGTTATTTCTCTCATCTTGTGAAGGCTCATGTCCCCTCAGGGTCATTGGCCCAGGATCCCCTGCTGACCTGCACCACCGCGGGGAGTCAGTGTAATAACACAAAGGTGGTTATGAGGTAAAAAAATAAAAAGGAAGAAGATCTTGTCACATCTTGTAGAGATGGAGGCAGCACAGTAAAATTATAATAATTCATAATACATACCAACAGGTTGACACATGCATGAAAATGGCTGAACCTGCTCGTGCCTCCAAGCACCTCCGGAAATTCGTCTCTTGTCTCAGTGCAACAAATACATGTGGGAGGAGAGGAGGGGAGGATGCTGCTGTAATGAGCTGTCTTCCTATTATTCCAACCTGCGACTGCTAATGGAAACATTAGCAAGCCTCTTGATTGATGATTTTACGGCCATTTGAGTAAGCGTTGACATCCCTTTTACAAATGTGCATTCCGTTCAAAGGGCTTGAAAATAAAGAATAACAAAGTTACGTATAAAATGTGTAGTCTGTAAGAAACTCACACATTGATGTGAAGGCATCAGTGCTGCAACTTCTTCCCTATAGTTTACTTTTGTTACTGCCGTGAAGGAGGTCATGTTTTCATCTCATCACCTTGTTATTCTCAGTTTTATGTTTTAAAATGTAATCATTTAATTAATGGAAATTATGTAAACAGTATACATGTTGAATCCTGCCCCTCATAACCTCCACCAATGTTTCCACTCATCTGTTGTTTGGTTTGTTTGTTTGTAAGCAAGATTTACGTACAAACTAAAGGATTACCACAAAGGATGGTGGAAGGATGTTGTTGGGGTCAGGGAAGAAGCAGTTACAGTTTGGTGCGGATCGCGCTCAGGCTGCAGATCCCACAATTGTTTTTCACTGTCTTTAACATGGTGAGATATGTTGTTTTCCACATTTCTGTTGATTTCTCAGGAGTGAATCTTGATGAAAAAATTCAAACAATCTTAAGAGCTTGGTATCGATAGGTGCGTGCAATTACATGCAAATCTAAATAAAAATCTGTATCTAGTGGATTTAAATGTGGTTCCAATTGGGTTAACAAATAGAACTAGAAACCTGTAACTACCACCATTGTGTAGTTGAGAAACGTAATGCGGCCTAAGCTTTAAGGTTTGTTTTAATTTGAAGGGACGGGATTTGCTCGGCTGCATGTGCTGTGGATACAGTTGAAATGTTTTGCGGGCTTTGTCTCGAGTGATGACACTTCAACAGTCATCAGTTTGGATCAAAGCAGAACTTTTTAAGAGACATTTTGATTTGTCACGGTAAGAAAAGCAACAAGTTTACTGTTCTATTCCAGTCCCTGAGTCATAACAGTGTGACAGTGAGCCAGTGTGCACAAAACCATGCGCCTGAGACTGAAGCAGCAGCCGTCATCATTCGTTCTATTATTTACATTGTAAATTTTCCTACTGTCACATGTCAGAATGCCTTCTGCGACAACTTCCAAATATGCATCATATGGAGGAAAAGCTGAAGAGTATATGGACACTAGATTTTTTTTAAAGAAATCCTGTGTATAGGCGAACATATGTTAAGCAATAAATTGTCACATAAAATCTAGTTTCCACTTTATTTTTAATGAAACCTGTCCACAAAGATCAGTGGGTTGTCATTGAGTCTTTTATACTGTCAGAGGCATCTAGAAGGAGGTCTTAGCACAATAAATATAAATATATAAATTCACACTCTCATACTGGCTGAGATGAGTTCATGCGTCAGCTCTGCAGCCGGACGATCACGGTAAACAGGAGCTGTGGGAACTGAAGTTGCTCGCTCCAGTTTCAGGTCGGTACCTCAGCAGGCACGTCAGCCACGTGAGGATGAGCGAGAACAGGGCGAGGAGGCTGGAGACGAACAGACACAGTGGGCCGAGCGGTGAGACGCTGCTGTTGAAGTTGTGCACAAAGATGAGACCCAGAAACAGCAGCACCGCCGTGGTCAGGACGGAGAAGATGGCGCACACGCAGCCCGTCGTGAACGCCACTTGCTTGCACGCATGACAGCTGTCCTCGCCCTCAGTGGAGGCTGCTGCAGAGGAGACGGATGCCCCCGTGGGATGGAAGTCTGGGGCCACGAGCTCTTTCAGCGGGAGAGCCTCGGTCACCGCGGTGTTGTTGGGGAGGTTGTGCACCCGGTACTCCGGCACCGGAGTCCGGTGGCGACACACGGGGCAACCGATCCTCCATCTTCGACCCTCCCGGGAGTGCAGCGTGTCCAGGCACTCCCGGCAGAAGGTGTGGGAGCAGCCCAGCAGTTTGGGGGTGTGGACGTCCAGGTCGAAGTAGTTGTAGCATATTTTACATTCGTAATCCTCCACGGGAAACGAGTCTGTCCCATGGGCTGTCCCCACAGAGCCACAGTCGCCCTCAGTGTTCACCTCCTCCGCCATGTTGTTCAGAAACTGCTTTGTTATACAACACACTGAAACGGATGATCAGAAATACACCGCATTATTTCTGGGTGACAATACAAAAGTTTTAGAGTGATCACATGAACCACATGTTGATACCAGGTGTGTTCGGGGCCTGAGAGCAGCACCGTGTGTTTGTCTCCTCTGAGTTTCAGCACCACGGCCTGTGGACAGCTCCCAGCGGCACGAGCGGCGGTGACACCTTCAGCTGGAGGGGACGTAACCATGGAAACATCCAATAAACCTATAGGACTCTTCAGACAGATGTCCGTGCATGTGCTTTATGTGCAGTATGTGTTTTAACTGCTGTCACATAGTTAAAAAACGACGTTTTTCCCCATAGCTCAACAACCACTCTAAATTTACTACTACTACTTCTACCACTAATTCTACTGCTCCTATAACAATTATGATTATTATTGTTTCAACTTTATTCCTCCCAGATGTGGTCATTTGCTTCTGGCTTTACAAGTTGGGTAAACACACATATCACAACAAATCACATTAAATACAATGGCCCCCAGTAGAGTGCATATATCCATCAAGGCCCAACAGTCCCCTTATGAAACCACATTTAAATTCACTAGGTTTTTATTTGGAGCTGCACCAAACTGCACACACTCATTAATATCAGTCCCCTAAACAAGGCTGATTCTTTTCATCAAGATCCATGAATGATTCTCTGAGAATGTTGAAAAACACCCTATTTTGCAATTTTTAAGGAAAGTGGGGGAAAAAAGAAACAAAAGAACCTTAATTGGTTGGTTTGAGTCACACAAATCGGCAGAGGTTATAACACAGAGTTTGTCTAGCACCCACGGAATGTTGCCTCTGCTGTATTTTGCTGTCATTAAGATTTATTTGAAAAATCTTTGATCCATGGCAAATCTCTGAACCTTCACTGTACAGGCCCGTGTTTGCCAAGCCATAGCTCATCACACTCTAGTATTTTCTATTCTATTTCATTTTTTGTTTCCTATTTTCCTATTTTTCCCATTTTTAAAAAAAATATTTCTAAGTTCCATGTATGTGTAAACCTACTTGGCAGTAAACCCGATTCTGACACCTTTCAGCAGTCAAATATTCTCTCCTCCAGACTGACTGTTCAGAAATACAACCCTGTCAGCTTTAAAGAAGTAAAATATCACAAACCCTGATTTCTATGTTAGGTCCCCTCTTCACTTACTGTGAAGAGGAGTCTGATTAGATAAATATTCATCCTAAGATGTATCATGGTGGCCTTCATTGTATCAGATAACATACAGTATGAGTCCCCATACACTGAGCCAAAAAGTGCCCTCTTGTGGCCAATGCATGCACGTTTGCACAGTGATGGTATTTAGAGTTGGGCTGTAACATCTTGTGTCCAGCTGGATTTCAGTCACATGCAATTAATGATTTTACAACAGTGTGATAGCTGAATAAGTTCCAGTTATTTATTGAAACAGAGTAAATAACTATGTTTATACTACTTGTTGGAATAGGCTCACAGATAAATCATGCTGGGAAGGTGAGTTGTCAGTTTCTGACATGAATAAATCCAACTTTATTTGTATAGCAGCTTTTATACAGGCTAGTGCACGTATAATAGATTTTACAAGCTCATCATAAGAACAAAAACAAATTTAAAACATACATAGACAAAATTAAAGTAATAAAAATGGGATAAAAACACATACTGTGATAATAATGGACAGTAGTTTGAATAAAATTTAGAGGCAATAGCATGATGTCTATAAATCAAACTTTATCAAAAGACAGGATAAAGAGGCATATGATTTAACACTTCCAACTGCTCTTAAATGCAATCGAGTATGGAGATCCAGGATATCATATAGGATTGAAAATGTGTGATCAAGTACAACGCTTACACTCTGAGATTCATATATATGACATATTGATATTTTACATATGGTTTGTGTTGTACACATTTCAAAAAGTCAAAATTCTGCAAGCTCAGTTTTTTTGTAGATAAACATATAATAATAATAGTATATGCTAAGTCTCAAATATCTCTTGAGCTATCCCAGCTTTCTATTAAAATGGATGCAGTGTTTTGGGGGGGGGAGTAGGAAATCCTCCTCTGTCAATCACAGGTTAGGGTTCATTGTTTTAGACAGATAAGAATCTAAGCAACGATAACGCTGCATGTTCATCATGGGACCATAAACCATTAGCTCACTGTTTTTGGTCCTCATTTACTGAACGATTAAAATCACCCTGCATGCCCACAGGCCGTATGGATAACGCTTCAGTCTCCTTATCTTCTCCCTCACACCTGGATGCACCCAGTGGGCCTTTGTTATGATAACTGCAGTCAGTTTGACTCCCTGAAAAGTTGTGGGTCATATATATTTGATAAGATCAAACACATTGGAAAAACAGTGCACCTTTTGGAGGCACCTTGTAAAAGTAACTCCCCAAGGCTACAAATCACAGAGTGGATTTCCTCATTCTGAAGATACAACGTTTCACAGATGCCTATCTCAACACTGACGGCCTTTCTTCTAATCTGTTTCTCTCTGTAGTCTTTGTGACGCAAAGCTCTTTTGCATTGTCGGCGCTGAACTGCTGCAGGTAGAACGTCAAACTAAACGGATGTAAAATGAAATTAATCAGATTGTTGAATGGTGTTGTAGGAGTCATTCAAATTCTCCATCCAGCATTAACATAGAAACCTGTGTTTGCATTTAGCTTTAGCTTTATTCTGCACAAGAGTAACACAAGAATAATAAATGGAAACTTGCTGAATGAAGACAGTATTTCAGTGGAGGACACTTTACACCCCAGCTTTATTTAGAGACAGTGCAGCAGAGAAACAGCTTTGCTCATTGTTTCCAAATGAGTTTTTACAGTAATGCAGAGTAATAGTTTTTATTAATCACACTGTGCCGAAGCCTCGGCTGTGATTGGCCCTGTGATGGGGTCCGCAGTGTAGAAACTCATATTATGGCACATTGTTCAAAATTACCTCACAGCAGTGGTGTTATTCTCAGAAGACTAATAAGGGATAAGCACATGCTGTTTAACAGCCAAACAGTTATTTGACCTGAACCCTATGAATAATGCAAATAAGTGTGATAAACACAAGGTATCTATCACTGTGTGTGTCACAGTCAGTTAGACCGGCTGCAGTTAGAGTATCTATCATGAGGAGTGCATGACAGATTCTTTCTAAATGAGTAGAAGTGTGTTTATTCAGCAGTTTACCTTCTATATACTCAGATAATCACACAGATGATTTGATTGCCTCTAAATGTCTATCTACATTTGATCTTGTTGCCGTGCTTATCGTTAATACTGAGTCATGTTGCAAGTGGCTCTGGAGAGAATGGAGATTGTTTCCAGTCTAAATAAGCTTTAGTCAGACGCAATGTATAGAACCTTATCTCTCCAAGGTAACAGCCTAGATCAGAACTGCCTATAGGCTATTAGACTATAGCTTTATCTTTAGTGGAGGCAGAGCAAATTATTGTATTTTTTTTCTAACGTTTAGAAATATAGCCTCCAAAGCCGCTGGCCTATTCTGTGTGTGTGTCGGGTCCTTGCAACACACTCTTTCTTTTTGGGGCCGTTTTGTTCCTTATTTTTAGTGCGTTTGGTCCTCCACCGCAGCACATTTCTGACTCAGCTTACCTCTCTGGGCTAATTGATTTGACATGGTAGATCCAATATCCTTTTCATGATAGTCAAACTTTAGTGTGATAACCCCCCAACTCCTTCTTTTATGGACATATAATGTTTCCACATGTTCTGTGTCCATTACTTCATTTTTTTCCTGTCTCATATAGAAAGAATAAAAACATACACCCACATGCTGAGGGATACAGTCATGAAAGTAAAAGAAAAATGACTGTCTGCTGTGATAAAGTTGAGATGTATTTCAGCAAAACAAAGATGGAAAATTGTGATTTTGCATCCTCCGCGCTCCATCCGTGTCCTGGGGGGGGGGGGGTTTCTGCTTTTTAAAAAATCGGTCTCACCAGTAGCACCTCAACAAACAGCTGGATTTGCTTATTCACATTTTCACAAAGAAGCCTGAGCTGACATCTGTATGAGGCTGTGACAATACACTTTTCTTAACTTTACACAATAATGCAGCAAGTTCTGACAAACATGGTGATCACGTTATTATCAGCCAGAGGGTCAGCTCCTGGTGATGGTTCAGTTCGGTCTGATGCAGAGGTCATGACCAACCAGAATGAAGGGATGAGGAGGAGGAGGCCTCACATCTGAGTCAGTCTTCCTCCTGAGGGAGGGAGAAAAGGGGGAAAAAGCATCGGTCAATTAAACACGCCTAATTATCATGATTATCAAAACTCTACAAGCTGCAGAAAAGTCAACTGATCGCTCATGTGCTTCTATGTCCATAATCGAGCATTTGCACGGATGTGTTACACCGCCGTGTGGCTCAACCACGCGTCCGCACAGCACCTATTGTAGAATTAGTGCAACTGCTGGATGACCGTGCAGAGCTGCCTCTTTGCGTAGGAGGCGGCGGAACTCGTGGAAGAAATATCCGCATGCATCTCCACGTCGAGAATTCCTCTAATGTCTGAGCGAAAAGATCTGCCTTAAAGGTTTCAGTATTTTCGGAAAGTTAGGTGAGGCTGCCCGAATTGACTTTTCTGACTGAATCAATTCTAATTAAATTCCTCGCATGGAAAAGAAACTTTTAGCATCACTTTTAGCATACCGGTATATATATATGCAACTGCAACACACAATAATAATAACTTTGTGGACTATAGAATGAATCACAACACAGGAAGTGAAACCCCTAGTGCTCTAATGATTGACATACTACTACTACTACTACTACTACTACTACTACTACTACTACTACTACTAATAATAATAATAATAATAATATAAGAACTTTACAATGTCACATGCTATTTAATATCATGCACATACCTTATATCAATAGGTTTCACTTAACTCATTTCATCTGTTGCTTTAAATCTTATATAATTATTATTTTTATTATTATTATTATTAGTAATAATAATACTTATGATAATGATGATGCACATTGTCAAGTAAAAATAAAAACAAACACACTAACAACAGCAACCTGGCCACTTTATTGTACTGATATTAGAATTATTAATAAGCCTCAATTATTCTTTCACTAACATTAAGTCAGTGTGTCTGTGTGTGTGTGTGTGTGTGTGTGTGTGTGTGTGTGTGTGTGTGTGTGTGTGTGTGTGTACCAGGGAATTATTAGTCATCAATTTCTCAATGCTCAAAATAATATTTTCTCTTGAAAAAATTATTCTTTTCAACTTTATAACCTTATCCTACTTTATTCCATCTTAAGCTCTCAAAATCACCTGATGCAGTTTAATGTCATTAAACTTCCTTCTCATCCAGACCATCAATAATAACAGTGCCACAATTCTCAGTAGACACAAGAACGTATAACAAATCAGATGTATCTTCGCTCAGGTGATTGTGGCTTTTGATAAAAGTTGTGCACACAAAGTTTGAAGCTTGTGACACAACAAACTGACCTCGTGAGGTCAATCCAGACAGAAGAGTGCTCCTGCTGTCCAATCACAGAGCTCCTGTGGTCTCTAAACGTCCGGGTGTTTGGCCAATCAGGGGGCGCAGCGCGGAGTCAGAGGGGACAGCGAGCACAGATAAAATATTTGCCTGCCATCCATCCTCTCAAAGCTTCCACTCAAGCCTCGAGGACTGTCAGCGACCTGCCGTTTGACTTCTTACCTCTCACCTGAGCGCGCATCCACCTCTGGATACACTCGTCTCTGAGGGATTCACCCTTTTTGTCTCCGGGTCTGGCACAACCTGTTACTCGAAGGAAAAGGGAGGCTGCGTCGCGTCTGCAGAGAAGTTTTGAAATTTTGCAATTTACAGAAGGTTATTTTGTCGGATTAAAAAACAACACAGCAGAGGTAGCTCTGTTTCCAGTGTGAAACCTGACAGAGAGTCGGGAGCCATGACAGCGCTGGCTGGAGGTTTACCGAGGATGATGAGACCGACTCCTCACCAGAACTACGCGCGGGGAGGATACTCTCTGGAGGGTAAGACACCACCACCAGTTGCTGCTCAAAGTTTCAGGGCTAATTTAACTTTTAGGAAACTTATGCAAAGTTATCAAGATCGGCCTCAGACATGATGTAAACACACAGAAATATTATTATCGACTATCTCATTGCATCTTTCAAATTTGAATGTATGTTAATTTGATAAACAAATGCTGACCATTTTCAAATATCCAGTATAGGCCTATATATATGTGTTTATATTTTATCACGTCTCATCCTAATCTCACATTTGATTATTTTTACATAATTTTATACTATTTTAATCTTTTCAGAGTTGGTTTCTCGTTTTTTTTTTTTCTTATTTCCTTGTCCCCTATATTTTAGGACAATTTCAGATGTTTAAAAAGTCAACATAGCGTATTGCATGTAAGATTGAGGACGTGATTATTTAGATATATTTGATGCTATAACCACCTTTATTTTCCATGTTAGATTATACTTTAAAAATAATTAAATTTGTGAGTTGCTTCTAACCATTAGAAC
Source organism: Verasper variegatus (assembly GCA_026259375.1). Taxonomy (NCBI): domain Eukaryota; kingdom Metazoa; phylum Chordata; class Actinopteri; order Pleuronectiformes; family Pleuronectidae; genus Verasper; species Verasper variegatus. Next base: position 11,192,307 of record CM048053.1, on the reverse strand, counting down.
AACCAAAAAAAATACAGCCCGCAGAGGAAATATTAGGGTAATTTATAAAACAAATGCAAGAGCCATATTTTAAATACAAGTTACGAGTATTCATCCAACTAAACCCTCCTACACATGTCTCCAGTCTCCACTCCGTTAGGACAGGGTCGGGTCAACCAGCTCGGCGGCGTCTTCATAAACGGCCGACCTCTCCCCAACCATATCCGCCATAAGATCGTGGAGATGGCCCATCACGGTGTCCGGCCGTGCGTAATCTCCCGGCAGCTGCGGGTGTCCCACGGCTGCGTCTCCAAGATCCTCTGCCGGTACCAGGAGACCGGCTCCATCCGGCCGGGGGCCATCGGAGGCAGCAAGCCAAAGGTGAGAGACACGACCGGTGGACTGAAAACCGTAAAATGACCTAGTTAATATGTTCCTTAAAATGTCGTTTATACAGCAGTTGCCATATTAAGATGGAGACTTTATTTAAAAGGTTTTAACATAATTAAATTGAATATTCTATGTGCTTATAAAAAGTAACAGAGCTGGTTAAAAGTCGTGTAGTTCAAGTGGACCTCTGAGGCAAAATCCTTTACAATATGTGCAAGTGCGTAAAAGTTGATGGAGTTTGACTTTATAGCCTCTGTGGCACAATGACTGTGAATTATTGGGTTGCGTTTGCATTGTCACTCTAAATCTTAAGGCCAGTAAATAATTAAACGTTTCTTTCTCGCCTATAATTGAGGCCTGGAATCAAAAAATAAATAAATACGACAAGTAAACTCAAACAACTCTTCTTCTCTTCTTCCTCTCACCAAAGCAAACCGCTGCTCCAGAGGTGGACAAGAAAATCGAGGAGTACAAGTCAGAGAACCCGGGTATGTTCAGCTGGGAAATCAGGGACAAGTTACTGAAAGATGGAATCTGCGACAGGAACAACGTCCCCTCAGGTTGGAGAAAGTTTAAAACGTGTGATCACCAAGAAGAATGAGACAAATTTAAACATTATACTAAAAACTGATTAATTTTCGAAATATTTTAAACGAAAAAAAGAAACGAAACTGAAAATGCTCCCTCTAATCTTTTGAACTTAATTTTTTATTTGGACACGTCATGCATTGGATAGAGGATTTAATTTTGTGCTTGATTTGTATCAACTGTATCCACTAACTTCTACATGTCCAAACTTCTGCCTTGATCCTTCAGTGAGCGCCATCAGCCGCATCATGCGCTCCAAGTTCGGCGGAGTCGCTGAGGATGAGGATGATGAGGAAGTGGTGAAGAGGGAGATGGAGGAAAACGAACCGCGCACAAAACACAGCATCGACGGAATCCTGGGAGACAGATGTGAGTTCATCAGACATGATTTTTTCTTTTTTACCTCGCTGCAGTGTGTCTCTTACAGTCTCCAGAATACATCTGTTAACACGCTGAACAAGAATATTCAGGTTGTGAAAGGTTGTAGATGTTTTTATTCCTGAGTTAGCATTTTCAGTTGCAATTAACATGTTGGTTGCTAAGAGTAAATTTCGTAATAATAATAATAATAATAATAGTAATAATAACAATCATAATCATAATAATAACAATCATAATAATAATAGAACTTCTACGCATGTAAAATTGCGCACCGTTTTTGGTTTAATTGCCTATAATTTAAGTTTCCTAGATTAAACAAATGTCAAGAGATTTATTTTAAGTCGATAATCAAACATTTGTCAAACTTTCAAGCTTGAGAAACTTTTTATTTATTTATTTAATCACACTCCATCGGACTCGTGGGGATGAACTTCAGGGGACAAAGCAGGGAGAGTCCATTGAGGCTCACACCTCAGTTTGACGCACACAAAAGCCAAACTCCAGTGAGCGGCTCAGTGGTGAAGAAAAAGACGCCAGGCCCTTTCAAAATAGGAAAAGAAAGGGAGAAAAAAGTGCGCAGACAAAGGGCCCGGAGAAGACATTATGAACCCGCAATGAGCGATGAATTATTCAGGGACAACCAAAAGGCCTCGGTGCCACTTGGTTTATAGAATGCTCCAAAAAAAAGTGCCAATCTGTGCGCTTTCTGCACATGTTTACAGTTTGTATTGAGAGAAAAAGCCGGGGGAAACTGCTGAACACCTGTTGATTTACGATCTGGAGACTGAAGAGTGTTGCTGTTGGGGACACAATGGAATCTATAGTTAATTATTGATGAACACTCAATGTTTTTGCAATATCACGTCTTTACGCACTGATTTATTCAGTGTTTTTTCACTGCTGCGGTTTTATGTGGGTTTTGGTTTTAGACTGTTATAGATGATAACTTTACTTCTGCAGAAAAAATAGTATAAACATTAAGTTAACACATCTGGCAACAGCTCGAAGTGCATGATGTTTGCGCAAAATGTGTCAAATTCACATCAGGCCTCTTTGCGTAATCAAATTGAACGGTGCCGTTGCTTTTGCGCACGGAGCCTCTTTTTTTTTTTTTTGACACAGTCTTTGAGCAGTGAGCACGACGCCTTCAGTCAGTGGGCGCAGGGGAAACCCCTCTCTCCACTAGATTAAATCCCAAACCTTTTATTTCTCTCCACTTTCATCTCGGGCAGAGTCCGCCCCTTTCCTTTCCGGCCAGGGCGCACACATTCATGCAGTATCTGTGGCCACTTCCCTCTCCCTCTCCCCGCGGCGAGACACATCCCTAAACACTCCTACAGCTCATCGATACATGCACAAAACAAATAAATCATTTTAGACGCTTAGAATTGTAAATAGTCTGTCTGATCAATAAACAGGATCAATTAATTTGGATCCCTGTTGTTAAATGAATTTAATTCGCATTTTTGCCAGTTAAAAAATACTTCCTAAACTTAAAGAAGTGTGTTTCATACAACTCACACAAATTATGCAAGGATGGTAATTTATTCTTCTTTAATTCATACTTTTTTGGCACGTTGATTATTTCGAAGAGAATATGACATTTGTTATTTTACATCAAAAACATGACCTCTTGCATACAAACAGCTCCGAGACACTTTCCCCTCACTGATATACGCAACAGCACTATTTCATTCTTGTGTCTCTTTGTGGAAGTTGTTGTTGTTTTTCCTCTTTTATGGCACTTCATTAGAATGTGAAAAGCGTGGTTTTTGGGGACTGGGAGAGTGTCTTCTGGCCAAATATTGATTAAGTAGGTGTTTGCAGAGGCTATTGTTGCGGTGGGGAGAGGGCCTGTTGCTCTCTGCCCCTTTCTCCTCTACCACTATTGTTGGCTTCCCTTAAGTGCTAAGATCAAAGCTGACTCATTTAGATTTATTTGTCTGGGAAAAGGGACTTGCTGAGGTTTGTGGGATAAAGTATACTGGGCAGCCCCAGGTCTGCATGGCAAGTGGGCTGGGATATTGTGGGAAAAGGGTGCTTGCTGCTTGGGATGAGGCTGATGCAAAGTTGTTGCATCTCCTCAACTGTTGAGCTGTGTGGAGTGAATTCACGCCCGTGTACAGAACCTAAAAAACATGCACGGCTGAGTTATGTGAGAGAATCCTCTGTGTCATGTCCTTTTTGTCACATTTGGTCAAAGAGCAGGAGTGTATCCAGCCCAGTGTAACTTCGGTGTATGATTTTAATCCAGTGGTGTCAAGTATTTTTTTTTCTTTTCTACGAGCGGTTGAATTAATTGATAGCATCCTTAAATCTATTTATTACTGTTAGCACTTTGGCCTCATTTAACTAATTAAAGTAACCAAAGTCATAAAAGAGGAGTTACCACTCTCACAGGATCAATTTATGGCAGTGGGGGTGAAAGGGAGAGAGGGGGGGGGGGGGGGGAGAAAGCTCAGAAATACAAACAGTCAAAGGGATAACTTTTCTTTAAAGGGAATCCTGCGGTGCCAAATTGAATGAGCCCAGTTCTTTCAAATCTGCCATGGTGAACGCAGTCAACATGTAATAATTGGTTTCATTGAGGTGCATTCCAACAATCTGCTGCCATTCTCCTGCCCCCATTGTCCGGAGGCAGGCAAATAGCCAGAGGGACAGGAGGAATCAAGTGCTGACAAAACATGAAAGATTTAGCAGCTTTTGTCGACGGAGCTGAGTGGGACTTTGTTTGTGTAAATAAACTGGGTGAGTGGCTCCCTGTGACTTTTGCATGGATTTAGCGAGAGGAATATTCGGAGCAGAAAGATCATATTTGCTCCGTTGGAGTGTACGATGTTTTGAGACAGTCTAAATGTTTCTTTAATCCACGCTCAGATTTGGAACTTTGTTAGCAAATTTACACCACATCTGAGCCGTCTAATCTGATTTGATGTTTTCCTAACTTCTGCTCTCATGAGACAAATATGAATATAAACAGACACTTTTCCCTCTCACACACACACACACACACACACACACACACACACACACACGGGGGGCGGCAACAGAGCAGGATTGCAATAACCCGCAGCTGTAAACAGAGGTAGACGCTGATTCTGGCTTGTTAGGGGTCCCTGCATTTCCACGGTGAATAAGTGAAAGATTGGAGGGTTAGACGAGGCTGGTTACAGGAGACAGAAGGCCTCCATCCAACCAGAGGAATGTCTGCTGCAGACACACTTCCATTTTCCTCTCAGGAGAAATTTATATTTGGGGTTTTCCTGTTAATAATGTTTATAATGCGGGTTTAGCTCAGTGGACTACTCGAGAAAACAAACCAGAATTCAAAATGTAATTGTTAGGTTGTGATGTTATATAGATGGATAGATAGATAGATAGAGAGATAGATGGATTGATAGATTGATAGATGGATAGACAGATAGACAGATAGATGTTTCTAAAGTATAAATACTCAGTGTCAACATGATTCTCAAGGCTCTGTCTTTCTCAAGAAAAGAAAAAAAAAATCCACACTAGCTGATCTGCAACTGAATGCCGACTCTATGCTTCATTAAAGCCTCTTTCTCTGTTGGCACCCACATTGTGATCCTCCAATATTAATTCAAAGGACAATTAATGAATGCAGGCCAACTTTGAAGTAATGGGCCGGGGTCCTGCCCCGAGCCGGCCCCTTGGCGCTGATGTACTCTCCACATTCTCCCCACTAACCCCAGAGACACCGTGAAGTGACTGAAAGAGAAGTGGCGAGCAATGGAAGGTCAAGGAGAGGAGCCCCAGCAGAAAAAGAGCTCTCTATTTCCTTGGAAGTATTAGCCAAGCAAAACTCTGTGATGGGGAGGATAAAGGAGTGGGAAGAGAAAAGGGTCGGGGGCGAGGGGACTCTGCAAAGAGAGGCACAATGGGATAGTTAATTGAGTAAAGCCAGACAGCGTTGTCAATCACTTAACTTTGTTTAGCCTCAGTTTTTGTGGAGCTGTTTCATCCAGCACATTGCACATTATGGACATGCCAGCACAACTCTGTTGCTGTTTTGATTAATGTCTTTTTTCCCCTATCAGAACAAAGAAATCCACTTAAAAAAAGTGCAGATCTTCAAGACATAAGGATTAAAAAAATAAAAAGTGTTCAGAGTTACATCATTTATATACTTTAGTCCAAACACCAGCTTTCGTGCAGCAGTTGACACTGAAAATGTCCACAAATGTGCAAAGCTCATAAAACCAAAAGCAAGACCCAACTTACGAGTGTAGTAGGTAGGGTAACAAAAAAGGAGGCATGGAATGTAATGACGGTTTCTCTCTCTGTTGAGCGTCTGTGAAGTTTTGTTGGGGGGGTCAGCGTTGAGGCCGTTTTCACTGCAGCGCCGTGCGGTAGCTGTGAAAAGGTCAGGGGCTAACCTGGGGTCACTTCACTGTTAAAACTATCAGGCCCCAGGAACAGGAGGTTATGATAATGTTTGAGAAAAGACGAGAGCTGACAGACGTGACGTCACACAAAGGAAATGATGTGGACGGGACATGAACCTTTGTCTTACAGTGTAGAATTCTGAATGAGGAGCGTGGTTGGGTTGTCGGCGTGGCCGTAACAAGGCTGGACTGAGCTGGTTAGTCTCCGTTCGAGTGGAACGTGCGGCAGACTGGCCTGTTGCTGCAGCCCTGCGTGGGCCCTGTGCTGTAGCTTTGTCCCAGCACCAAGGGTGGAAATGCCACCGTGAAACTGTCACCTAACTGCACCACAGTGGAACTAAATAATAACCACCACACACTGGGCACACATAAAAGCTGCGCAGGGCCATTTTGTGGCTTTTTGTCACTTCACCGATATTAGACAGAGATACATCTCTCCGCGTCATATCGCCAGCTATAGCTCTTTGTCCGTTAAGTGCCAACCTCCTGCGCTCATTCACTCCATTTTTTCGTTGCCCATCACATCATCATCTCCCTCGCTCATTCTCTGTATCTGACCCCCTCCCCGTCCTTTCCCAGGCAGCTGCGGGTTCCTGGGGGCTTTTTAGCAAGTCAAGTGAGCAGCCCACTCACTCCCCATTTTTTTCCCCTTCAACTGTTAACCCCAGCTGAGCCCATAAGCTGTCAGTTAACCATTCTTTTCCTCCAGTGCATCTGCTCGCTCTGGCTCTATGTGGCGTGCCACTATTTTATTCAGTGGCCCAGCCGCACCGTGCTCCGTGGCCTGAAAGGGCCAGATCTACTTCCCTGGGCAAATAACTAGTTCATTTGTCTCTTCTGCCCTTTGTTTTGTGTTGGGAACACATGTCACCAGCTCAATTACCTTCTCTATTAACAGCCTCTGGAGGAAGGGCCAGCCAGCCCCTACCAAGACAAGACTATAAACTGCCCCATATGCTCCGCTTCTCTGTCTCTTTCTCGCTGCCGCTCTTCATCCCCCATCCCTTCATTTCTTTATTTTTCTCTTCGTTTAATTCCTTGCTTCTTCCCCCTTCCTTTAAAACCAATGGACAGTATTTCGATTTGAGGATAAGATAACACGTTGTCACATTTTCCACCTTGTTTTTTTTGGCCATTTCAGGCTGCATGTTTGAATGTATATGCACATGTGTGCACATATATAGATTCGTGCGCATGTGCATGTCTCTTCGTATTAACATCTCTTGAGCGGGTGGGAGGGGGATGAATGCTTGGCAAGGCAAGTCCTGGCCACTGTAGACACTGCCGTAAACAAGAGCAGTCTTTATTCTCGCGGTTGGAATCCTCGCTTGTGTTCTTTCTCTTTTTTTTGGGGGGGGGGGTCTGTTCGAGGCCCTTTAGCTGCAGGTGAAGCTAATGGAAGTGGACGTTCCCTCGGTTCACATCTGTGACCCTCTGGAGTTTATCTTCGCTGCCTGTCAGTCTCCCCTCTTGATCGATAAACGGTTCCGTTTCCCTCACTCGTCTGTGGCCTTATCTGTTCCTCCCTGAGTGTCTGTGTTGTTTGTGCGCAGACACTGAAACACCTGCAAATACACTTGTTGAATTTTATCAGTGAAAAGGAACCTGTTGAATTCACTTGTTGAGCGCTGCACTATCGACCAAACTCTGACAACCTCCTGGACTATTGTGAATAAATGACCCACTATCCATTCCAATATCTAAAGTAGCTTGTTATTAGTTTAATAACCTGCAGCTTACTTTGTTTTTATACTTCTGTTTTATGGATAATTCTGCAACAGCTCCAATTTCCGCTGGAGGGATAATAATCTATCTTTCTGTTAAGATCCTTGTCAGAGCCGCAGCCAAACTGTGAGCAGCTATGGAGCACTTTCAGCTCCCCAGTGCTTTAGCTGCAGCGTAAAATTTGATTTGGGTGTTTAAGTAAGGAGGTCGAGGCCTCCCTTTGTGTGTTTGCTATCCTCTTCTGCCGTTTGTTGCGGGGAATGTGTGGGAACAAGCTCGCCTCTGCGTCAGCGTGCCTCAAAACTGATCCACGGCGGCGTGTAGGAGCCTCAATTTGAAAACGTCAAAGATGTGGACGCAGCAGTGGCGGGTGAGCAAAGAGAAAGAGGGGAGAGAAGTGAATGCATGAGATGGAGGGGACAGCTCCCGCTTTTAAGAATGACCAGCACCCCCTCGTTTTCCATAGCATGGCACCCCACACCCCTTCCCCATCATCTTCTTCAGGTGCCTTCAGCCTCCGATCTCCTACTCATGTCAACCCCCTCAACCCCACCATCCCCCAACTTTGTGCCCCTCAGGCCGTGGAGGGAGGGGACGAAGGGGTGCTCCCCTGCTGTGCCCCTCCACATCCCCCAGTAGCCCTTCTCCGGACCCCTTTGTGCCCCCCCTTTCTCCCTCCCATCCTTCATTCCCCCACTCATCCCCTGGCCTTGCAGCCCCCATCTCCCCCTACAGCCCCCCTCCCACTCCCCTGCTGGGCAGGTGACAGGCCCCTGAATGCGGGCCCGGGCGTCCCTGATGGCTCCTACAGATGGAGCGTGGTAATTCGCCCAATAGAGTCCTGGCCCTGCCACAGGCTTTTCCCTGCTGCAGATACAAAGGCCCGGCCATATCATTTCTAAAAAAAGAGAAAAAAAAGAACAACAAAGAGTGAGAGGAGGAAGAGCGCAAAAGAGAAAACGCGAGCCAGAGGATGACAAAAGCAACACTGTCATTTGCCATTAAGGGAGAGTCTGTGACGGAGTGTTTTCTCTCTAGTTACTAATAATAAACACAAGGAGAGAAAGAAAAAAAGAGAGGGAAAGACAGAAATAAAGGGGGCAAAGGAGGAGAGATCCACCCCCACCCTGCAGTTAACATGAGTTACAGTGCCAATGGGGAGCTTTCTCCTCGGAGGAGTTTTATGAGCTCTCCTTCCCTCCCTCAGGAATCTTTTTTCGCTTCCACGCCATCATTGGTCCTCTGTCTTTTTCTTTCTTGTCTCTGCCATCATTAAAATAGCAATGACACCACTTGTTACTTAGCTTCCCAGTCTCATCCTACAGTGTTTGGTTATGTGCTGATTAATGGAAGTTACACTAATCCAGACAAAACAGATTTATTTTCACGCTGTGTGACCCTCTCCTCACGCCTCTTGTATTTTAAGACTACATCCATACTGCTACATTTTCTTTTGAAAGCAGTGTTTTCAAACTTGATCTGAATCCGTATATCACATGACTGCTCGCGTGCACTGGGCATGCACGTGACGGTGTAAACAGGAATTGCTCAAATAATAGCTCCTCAGAATTTAACCGATTAACAGGGTCAGCAACACTTGTCATGTGATAAGAGCCTGATAAATCGGTGAAGGCTACTTCATGACCGAAAAAAAGATTCAATCAGTAAGCAGTTGAGAGTGTTTACGTCATCGTTTCCAAAATTCTCAGTTTCTGATCGTCTCCACAAAAGAGTTTCAAACTAAAACAGGACCAACAGCATTTCCAAACTTCTCCGTTGTAGATGCTCCAAAACTCTGGAGTAGTGTGAACACTAACCTTTTCCAAGATTTGATGCGTTTTCAAACTAGTGTGGATGTAACCTAAAATCTGCTCCAACTGGTCTGAGGCCACATCCAAACTTATATAAACCACATCCCAAACTCACTGCGCATGTTCCAGAGGGATTTCCGAGCATTCAGCCATTTCCCCCCACATGAGACTTTATGCCAGTGTGGCACCCTGAGTCCGACCTAATAAAGACGTCTTCCCAGCGTCATAATCTCGTGTGCCGGCAATCCGGAGCACAGTAACATTCCCAGGGACCAAATCCGTGTGTAATGCCTGGTCAAACACACACTGGCAACCAGCACAAACATTTCCTGCCTCGGCTCCAGAGGCTCCAGAGGCAAGCGGGGGGAGATCCCCGCTTACCCCCCTCCATGTCTGACTTGGCACTTTTTAATTAAATCTTTAAATCTACAGAGAGCAGAGGGAGAATGAGCAGTCTGGGGGAAACAGGCGAGCCTCTGTGTTCTGCAGAAGCCTTTCTGCTGCTTACACCTGTCTCGCCGCCTCGGGCTCCCTCATTCAGTCTCCCTCAGCGTCTAGGTGTTTGCTGCGGAGACGGGAGTGAGGAAAAGGTGCAGTGACCCCTCTCCGTTAGGGTCTAAGAGGTCTCTCTGGGGTGGATTTGGGAGTGGATTCCAGCTCTTTCTGCCTCTGTGTCCATCTGTGTTTGACACATTGTCATAGACTGCTTTTATTGAGTGAAAGCCCACAGCTCAGACGCAGCAGCAGCAGCAGATGCATGTTTGTGAGTATATGACGGAGAAAGAGATGGGGGGATCGCAGACATTTAATGGCGGACAATAGCAGGCTGTCACGCTACTCTGTGGAGCCTAATCATTATTTAATAGATGGGTAACCTCCCCCTGAAATGCAGCAATAGTCCTCTGTTTCTAGTCTCAAGCCTTCATTGACTTCCCTCTTCTGCTGAATTAGGCCCCAATAGCTGTCTCCCAGTTACCCAGTCGCTCTCCTCTACCCTCAACTGAACAAACAGATTAAGATGCACCTGCAAAAAGGCTGCCCACTCTCCACTGTGGGACCCTACAGGCACAGTGCACAGCATGGCTAAGACTGCGAGAGACTCAGAGTCCCAGGGAAATCGACGCCCTGGAGGGATCGGGTCCTCTTTAATCCATGTTCAAGCAGCTTCTGGCTTTTGATCCCCTCGGGAACTACTGAGGAGTTTAAGGGAGCAGAGGGACACAATCTGAGGTGGCTCTGTACCATGTGTCGAACTCAGCATAATCTATTGTCTGGGGTCTGGCTATTGTAGATCAACTCAGTCTTTCTCAGTTGGACTCCCCTGAATGTTTAAAGTAACAGTCTGTCTTCTTGTCCCTTGTTTGTTTTGTGCAATTTCAGCCAGTCACTCAGACGAGGGCTCCGACGTGGATTCGGAGCCGGGGCTGCCCCTGAAGAGGAAGCAGCGCCGCAGTCGGACCACCTTCACGGCGGAGCAGCTGGAGGAGCTGGAGAGGGCCTTCGAGCGCACACACTACCCCGACATCTACACGCGGGAGGAGCTGGCTCAGCGGGCCAAACTGACAGAGGCTCGAGTGCAGGTTAGACACACTTACAGACGCACTCTTCAAACCTCAACCAAAAGCCCCCCCCCGCCACACACACACACACACACCCCAGTGCAGTGTGTCGATATGTGTCATGTGTCAAATTGCCCGGGGATGTTGCCACACATTCCTTACAACCATAAGACATGGCCCCCCTCGCTTTCAAACAACCCTTGACCCGGCACCCGCCTCCCCCTACGCTGCACATACAGACACAGACAAACAAAGATACACTGTGCCCACTGTGTACGAGGGCAGCATCTTATTTTGGTCGGACTCTGCAAAAAAAGGGGCTGCGCAGAGATCTCAAAATAGATGGCTCATTTAGATCGTACGCTAATATAGGCTTTAACAGCTGTAACTGGCCCTGTGGCATTATCTGAACCCAGTGACTGGCAGTAGCTCACAAAGATGTAATGTCTGTGGTTTCACTGCACACTCCAGATGCTAAGATCTCTATCAGTTCATCTCCCTGTAGTCAGAGAGGCCTCACACACACATGCAAGTGTACATTTACATGGACCAGGCACACGTGTCAATAAAGAAGAACATGTTGTTATTCTCTTTGGTAAAATGAAAACACTCTTGTCACCCCTCAGGTGTGGTTCAGCAACAGAAGAGCCCGGTGGAGGAAGCAAGCTGGAGCCAGTCAGCTGATGGCGTTCAACCACCTCATCCCCAGTGGTTTCCCTCCGTCGGCCATGTCAGGCCTGCAGTCCTATCAGCTGTCCGACAGCCCTTACCCTCCTACTTCCATAGCTCAAAGTGCGTCCAACTGAACACACACAAACCTATACATTTATGCAACAGTAGCAGCATTGTTTCTCAATTTTAGCAACACAGGGTTTTAAGTAGAATGTTTGATTCTCAACAGTCTCCGAGCAGCCCAGCACAGTCCACAGACCGCAGCCGCTGCCGCCCACGTCCGTGCACCAGAGCGGCCTCAGCTCGTCGGCGGGCTCTCAGGATGCGAGCTCCGCGTATTGCCTGTCGTCTGGACGTCACGGTTTCTCAGGATACTCGGACAGCTTTGTGACTTCGACGGGGCACAGCAACGCCGTGAACTCCACCATCAGCAACAGCCTCTCGCCACAGGTTTGTCTTTACATCTGTTAAAGATACACACAACAGAAATATATCTTATAATATCTATTTGCTTACATAGACATAGACCTATGCACAAATAAACACACACGCACACACATTATACCAGGAAGCAGGAGGCATTTAGTGATCCGTGCTGGTTTGGAAATTCACCATATGTGCGGCTAACACACTCCTCAGTGTGACCTCGGAGGTGTCATTGGGGTGACATTGATGAAATCTTGTTAAGCTGAAAAACACGGTTGCTTTTCATTTTTGTTTATTCTGACGGGTCGTTTGATGAATTCGAAATGTGGCTAACGTCAGTCTCCGGCGAGGCAGTGGGGACCAAACATGAGGAGAGATGTATGGATGTCCAATGATGACACAAATCAAAACTGAAAAGACAATTATTGTCGATTACACAGTCATCAGTGTCCATCAGTGGCTCCCTACCGGCCCAGAAGATGGACTAACAGGCGTAAAACGAGCTTTTAACCGCCACAAAGGGTGGCCAGCCCACATGCAATGCATGCTGGGTACTAATTCCCATGAGAGAGAATCTCAGACTCCTGTTAGTCACCGATAAAAAAACTGCCTCGGGCAGATTTGTTACTGTTTGAATGCCTGAGGATGTATATATGTTGGAAAAAGAGAGAGGAGCTTTGTTGTGGCTGTGGATGCACAGTCAGAGAGGAGAGGGTGGCACCATTGTGGCTGAAGGTATAATTGACTGCTTTGATATATGAGCTGGAGTAAGTGACGAAAATATGTGTTTTGCTTCTCAAAAACTCATCATGTTTACTTTTAAATACATCATTGTTGGGGGAATTTCATTGGATATATAAAAATATAGGGAGACGGGAGAGTGACGATGACACGCAGCGAGCCACAAGCACGGTGGTTTCAACTGCGCTCACTCATCATTTGTACTTCAGTTTGTTGAAGCATTCACATTCCTGCTCGTAGCTGCCGTCCTGTAACTGAGTGTACGGCTGCGGTTCACATGCCTACAGGGTCACGGAGTGGCTTTAACTCCAATAAAGAGGCCAAAGGTGCCGCGGCCTCATGGATGGTTTCAGCATTAACCTTAACGGGCAGCTCCTCACACAACGGACAGCTCATCTTGCACAGGGGACGGCGCGCCCGGAATGTTTTCCCCGTCTGGATTTGCAATCACAGAACGTTCCAGTGTCTTAATTGATTGGTACGAAGTAATCTTTCCTCTCGTAACAAAGTGTGTAATTTATGCAAATGACTCACTTTGTTGGCTAATTTGTTTTAATTCACATATTCATTGCAGCTGTTTGAATGTATATTGCAATGCGTCTCTCTCTATTTCAGATGAGGGTAGAATTAATTTCCTGATATTGAAATGAGAATTGATTAAATTCTATGATATTGATAGTTTATACGTGAAGACCTCTGTGCTCTTGAAAAACTTTACAGTTTCAGTTTCCCTAACATAGGTTTGTCTATTTTGTTTTAAACCCTCACTGGAATTGTCTTGTTATCTGAACTCCAAATTTGTCTATAAAAGCTACTCTACCCTATCTTCTCTTCTGGAGATTCAGGGGTTCATTTCACTCCAGATATGGTCACATTAGAGCGTGGTGGAGTTTTGATATGGATAAGGTTTACTTTAGATAGGCGATATTCTTGTCTGAGCATTTAGCTCGACTTTTGAAAACAGCGGTCAGGCCGGTGGTTTCCCCCGTGGTGCTGAGTGTCTCGGGCGTCTCACTGCTGATCTGGTGCATACCAAAGCAATCCTTTCTCACCAAGGAAGCGAGCGGTCGGGATTTGCACCCCCCTGAGACCTAATCTGCGGAACAACCTCAAAACAGACACAGCGTTGGGGGAAACTGCTGCTGTTTCAGTTGTGGACATGAACGCAGGAGCTTGTTGATCAGACGCAGACACGAAGGCACAAACGTGCACATTCGCACATGCCACTCAAACTTATGTTTGCTCTCATACAAACACACAGAAACAGACTTATGCACGTTTCATTTTGTGAGGATAAAATAAATGTAATAAAGGTTAATAATTCACTTTGTTATCTCTTTTACTGAAGCCTGGTGCAGATTCAATGCATATACTAGGGAATCTATGCAGATAATATATATTTGATAGAAGAAATATTCAAAAAGTAATAACAGACAGTGCACGAGGCCGTGCGCACATTCCCTGCAGTAACAGAAGTGATTTATTGTCGGGACACTTTGCTGTTTGTCAGATATGTGAGGTCAGATCATACAAACTATAAATTACACACTGAAAAGGCACCTGAGGTTACATGGCTGTGAATGTGTTTGTGTGTGTGTGTGTGTGTGTGTGTGTGTGTGTGTGTGAGACAAATCCTTGTTTTTACATTACTCAGTGTTATTTATTCTTCACCCATTTCTTCTTTTTTTTACTTTTCTCTCCGGGTTATTTTGTTATTTCGAGGGTATTTGCTCGGCTTTATCTCTATTTTCTCTCACATGGACTGTAATTCTCTCTCTACCTTCACTTTTGAGACACTTTCATGACTTTGCTTCTCACGCAAACCTACGTGCAGCTGTTCACGATGTATCACTGATACCCCTACACGACTGACTTCAGAGCAAAAAGTGCCTACTACACACACACACACTGTTACACACACGATTCCACACATTGGAGCAGTAGCGCTCTGTCACATACACAAACACACCTTGCCTCTCATTCCCATGTACCCTTTGGCCCCTTTGGCCTCTTTACCCTGGCCTCAAGGACACGGTGAATTTGGGGCAATAACAGAAATTAGAAGAGAGAGACATTAAGAAAAGAACCTTTCTCTGCATAAAAATCTTTTTATATTCCAACACATTGCATTTTCACAAAAGATATTTTTTGTCTATTCCAGTTGTAAAACATGATACAGGTGTCACAGCAAGGTAAAATAAAATAAAACGTATCAGTGGAGCAGAGAGAAGAGAAACCACGTGTGAGGGAAGCCAGGGCAGATGTATTTCTGATCGAGTCGTGTAGCCTTTGATTTTTGTATTTTTCATTTACAAATTTACTGTGGGTTATATTTTATTCGAATTTTCATGTATTACAATTCAATTCAATATTAATCATCCACTTCTCTCCATTTCCCCCCCTCAGGTGATGGGCCTGTTGAATCCAGGTGGAGTGCCACACCAGTCCCAGAGCGACTTCGCCCTCTCCCCGCTGACCGGAGGCCTGGAGCCCAACGGAGGCATGGCCGCCAGCTGTCACGGCTCCCAGCGCCTGGACACTCTACCGGGCCTGACCAGCATGCCCACCCTTCCCAGCACCCAGTCTTACTGCACACCGTCCTACGCCTCCCCCGCCTACGCCGTGGACCACCATCCATCCTACCAGTACGGACAGTACAGTCAGAGCAAGGTGCGTTTGAAATACCCTGTTTATACCGCTGGTTTAAGGATCCTCATTTTCTAGAATTGAATATAAATTGTGTATAATTGATTGGCGGTCATGTCCTCTTGTGACCCCTCTTCTGGTTTAGCTACTTAAGTTTGATTATCTGACTCACAACCCGGGTTAATTGCGCGGACGTCTCTGATGAGCGAGCGTCTCAAATCACCCAGGGGCTGTGCTGAAATTACATGTATGTTAAAGAGCGCTAGCTGGCGGGTTACCTCAGTTTACATTACCATCACTGGACTATCCACGTGGCTCGATGCAGAGGCACGTCCAGGTCGTACAGCCGAGCGCACGCATTTTCCCTCTGTCCTTTCGTGACCCCGCTATGATGAGTGTCCCATCAAACCCTCAGTCTACCTCAGCTAGCCATGTAATGACCCCTGCGTAACAAAGATCGCCGGCCAAATGAAAGGAGCCACTTCCCAGAGCATGTTTGACAGGAGGGAGGGTTGCATGTTGCTGTTGTCGGGGGGCTGATCTGAGGTACACCACCACATGTCGACATTAGTGGCAACATCTTGATGTCATTAATTTAGCCGGGCCTGGGAGGGACCCACATATAGGTTTTGTGGGTTTGATGAAATGTGTGTGTGTGTGTACGTGAGTGTAGACATGTAGGTGTGTGTGTACAAGGGAAGGGTTAGGGGCTCTTTAACAGGGGGCGATTATGGCCCTTGGCAGGCCAGGATTAGAACCATGTGTCCCACTGGAGGTCAGATTTAGAGTTGTTACTGATCAGTGGAGCAGAGCCGAGGTCCCTTACGAGGGGTTTTCTTATTTCACCCCAAACGTATCCATTCAAACCGACTCTGACCTGCTCTCACCCATCTTACTGTCCAACATCTCACCTCTCATTTAACTTTAAATTCATCCTTTTTCCATCAGGGGATGTAAGCCGTTAAATAAAAAGCAAACTGAATCTCTTTAACCCTCCCGATCTGTGTTTCCTTGTCCTCCTCAGGTGCCTTTCATTATATGAAGCCCCCCGACATGGCCCGAGCAGGAGGCTTCTCCCGAGCTAGTCTGAGATACATCTCCAGAGACTGCACCCCCCCTTCCATGCTCACTGCCTTCCCAGCCCCGAGGACAGCAAGCAGGAGAGACGTTGGGTGGGTAAAAAAAAGGGGTTGAAGTGTTTCTCCTACAGCGAGGAAGGAAACCAATTGAGATGGAGGTTAAGTGACGGCGAGGGACAGGGGGGGTTGGACTGGAATAATTAGGACCAAAGGCGCAGCATCTCCTGTTACCTGGCACTCGCTTTGACTTATGCGTCAACGTCACGCTCCGAGGACCTGGCGGGGTTCGTGGTCCACGCTGAAGGAGGAAAAAAGGAGGGGTGGGGAGAGGGAAGTAAATACATTCAAGATTCTGTGTTTTGGTTGTTGTAATAAGTGGCAGAGATGGAAGCTGAGGCAGACTTCGTGAGCCCCCCTGTGTTTCTGGGGCCAACTGGATAGGGAGCTGAGGGGTGGATTCTTACGGCTGATGGCGATAACGTGTTTTGCGTTCAGCCGCGACGGTCTCCTGAGGACCTCTTCACCACAATGTCTTAGGGTAATGATATTAAACGTACACCGATGCTTGTAAAAGTCGTAGGAGATGAAAATGTGACCACAGGAAGGTGCGGACGGGGTCCTAGCGAAACCACTGCAACCCAAAGAAAGTGCAATACATTCATACCTCATGTGATGTAAAAGAACGCAGATCAAATGTCCCTGATTATATCATCAAACAATAAAACATGCTCTCTCTTTTCAATGTCATTCATTTTGGGTTGCGTGCATCGACCAATCAGGGGAAATCGTCAAGCGGTGCAAAAATGGTAGTTGTGGTGTTATCAAGCCAAAAAAAAAAAATAATCCAGCGCCAGTGAATACAATATTCAGTTTGACGTTTTTTTTTTGTTTTATTTTTATTGCATGTGTTAGTTTTCACCAGGAACTAGTTCCATTTCTTATTTATTTAGTGCTCAAATGTTATGTCTTGTTATAAGTGCTTAAGTGAGTCTTATACAGTGTCCATTATTCATGTTCTTTCTTTTGTATAATTTCCATTTACACCAGCGTAAAAATGATTTTGTCGTGAGACGTTCTGTGTACAGTACAGCACTATTTACTATTTATAATAAAGTATCTGAAAATGAGTTGTGACTTGAGAGTTGGTGTCGTTTATGGGATGCGAAGGGGGGTATTTCACAAACCTACTACATTTACATTTGACACATTTAAGGCTATTTAAACCATTTATCTCCCAGAAATGTATTACCAGCAGAGTGGAGAAGACATTTGGAAATATCAAAATTAAATGTACACAAAGTATTTATTTCGTTCTTTCGTTCTTTCGTTCTTTCGTTCTTTCGTTCTTTCGTTCTTTCTGGATTTCTGTCTTTCTGGATTTCTCTCTCTCTTTCTTTCTGTCTTAGACATCATAGCATAGCGACAATACCTACTTTCTGCAAAATGTGCACATTCTTTCTTTCTTTCTTTCTTTCTTTCTTTCTTTCTTTCTTTCACATCATACAATATCTAGACAGTACTTACTCTGAGCCGTGCACCTCATGCACACTCCTGCGGCACTAAATCATAAATATATCCCCTTTTATAAACACTCCTTTTGGACAAATTCCTGCTCCCTGGGGGCTCCTTCACACCCCTTAATGACTAAAGCAGAGCTGTTGTAAATTATATAAGCACAGCGGCCCACAGACACACTGGGACATCGGTCACTGACATGACCGAACAGGGTTCAAAGGGGTTTTGGCTCTCGCTGCCGAACAGAAATGAAAACACTGTTCACCCAGTTGGCAGACTCCTCAAAAGGTTACATATATCAGCAGTGGATTTTTTTTTTTTATCGCTCCTCTGGAGGTTTAGGGATCAGGTATGCAGCTGTTCACGTCATTCACAGCATCTGTCGAAAAAATAGTGCAAGTACACTAAATATGTGTATTTTTTGTGTCATTTTGTGTTTTCAACAGTGTTTGTGTGATTGTATCTGTGTGTTATCACATTTGTTTGCCAGTCTAGGCTGAGTTTGTGTTTGTCCGACGTGATAAAATCAAAGTAAGATCACATTTCACTATTTTCTTTACTCTCAACAAACTTTTCTTTTTTTTAACAAGTGCTCAACTTGTAAGACACAATCAGTGAAAAAGCCAAAGGGGCTGCTTTAGAGCGGAGTGTCAGTCAAGCAGCAACACACTGGAGACAACTTAACCTCTGACCCCAGCACCCTTTGAAATGAGTAGACTACTTGACCGGAGCTGACAACAATCCAAGCATCTCTGCCGCTTCCAAACCCCCGAATTGAAAGTGAAGGAAAAAAGCACAAAGAGGACAAGACAGGAAAAAAGAAAAAAGAATCAGATGGGGGGGGGGGAAAAGAGTTAAAAGGAGGTTTGGAAAATACTTTGAGCCAGAACGTCCCGGCAGATCAAAATGACAAACAAGTCTGTACAAATGTTTCTCTAAAGGAGCTTATGATTGTCTGGCTGCATCCAATAGGGCTGAAAAGGAATGGGCTTTATCTCTGTGTTACCGCGTTATCAAGTCACTTCAAGAGTGAGTGGGTGACTCACAGCGTTCCTTTCCTAAATTGGTGAGTGCCTGCCTCTAACACACTTTCCATCTGTAGTCCTTTCTCTGTTGGTCCCTGTTCTATCTAATTCCTTCTTTGATTCTGTGACGTTTTTCTGCTTCTTTCCATTTTGATATGAAACCCATGAACCGGACCCTCCTGCTTTCTCTACTTTCCAGATGTCAGCAGATTGTGGAGGACACCGGCGTCGACATCAACGGGCACCAAATCAACACGACTGTTTCCAACAGCACCGGTCCGGTCTCCTCCGTCTCCAGCTCCAGGGATTCGTATGACAATGCTTACTTCTACATCCTGTTTGTCATGATCTTCTACTCCATTCTTGCTACGACCCTTTTAAAATGCTTGGGCAGCGACGAGGAGAAAAAGGACCCATACCAGGAGTTCATAACTACTGGGCAGTCGTCATCGCAAGAATTCAACACAGACCCTATGGCAGAGAAGTTTGACTTTGAAGAGGAGAGCGGCCTGTGAGCCACGGGTTTTCTGAGGAGAAGGAGGGAGCGCATGAACGCATTGGGGGGGGATGTTTTGACAGTCACCAAGCCAGAAAAATGTCAGTGCGGCCTAGTCAAACTAGACCTGTTAGTGATTTCGCAAAAAAACCTGTAGTAAGTTCATTTTTCCCTTTTCCCCCCCCCCCACCTTTTCCATCTGACAATCAGAAACCTCACGCAAGCATGGGCGGCCGGCCGGCAGGAGGAGGAGGAGGCAGCTGCCTCTGATGATCTGAGAGATGGGTGGAAACATGGAGAACTGTGGGTCAATGGCAGGCCGGAATCTCCTCCTGTGAGGCCCAATCAGGATCAATAACACTGGGGCCTTCGACATGCACACACCACAGGGAGCCAGGGATACCTCAACAGACATGATGGTGCGGACAACATGGACACCATGTGTGTGTGAGTGTGTGTGTGTGTGTACTTGAACATATATCTTTGTGAAGACCATCTTGAGCTGTGACCTTACAGCGTGAGGTCATCCCAGGAAAGTGATGACAATTTGGCCGGTTCCCACTTCCTGACCCACTTTCACTGTTTGAGTGTCAATGCTTGATTTTAGGGTTAGAATTTGGTTTAGGTTAGAGTTAAGGCTAGGTAATGTGTTACCAGTGAGTTTCCTGATTAAGATAGAAGTAGGTTGAGTGTGTGTGTGTGTGTGTGAGAGAGAGAGAGAGAGAGAGAGAGAGAGAGAGAGAGAGAGAGAGAGAGAGAGAGAGAGAGAGAGAGAGAGAGAGAGAGAGAGAGAGAGAGAATATTGATATTGTTCATCAATTCAGTTAACATACTAAACAAATTAAATTAGGATTATATACTACCAATTTGCAATCATTTATATTAGACTTATACTATTACAATTATGTATATTTAATAAATTGTGTTGGAAACTGGATGTACTGGTGTGATTTCATGTCGTGCGATGTCTCTCTAAGGCACCAAGCAGCACTTTGAACAGTAGCTAAAGAACAAGCCTGCAGAATACAAACATGCATGCACACAAACAATGGTCCTGAATAAAACAAAAACGACGTCCCCACTCTCAAATTGGCTCTAATTGGATCCAAAGCTCCGTGCAATACAGCGACATTCCTTTGCCATTACATTGAAACTGATCTTTGGAGACGATCGGCTGCAGCAGGGACGCTTCAACCTCCCGGTGACCCCCTGCACGATCTAAGTTTACAAAGCTGGGGCGAAACGTGAACCCCGACTCTCTCGCTCTCTCTCTCTCTCTCTCTCTGCAGAATCAACTTCAATTGCGCAGCGGGATCGTGCAGAGGAGCTTGCGGGGAACACACGCTTCTGATTTGCACCTGGCGTCGCTGCAGTGACCTCTGCGGTGGAAAGGGAGGACCTCGCAGATTAGCAGGTACACGCGGAGGGATCCACCCCTCGGATCATCATGCAAGAGAGAAAGATTTTTGCTTGTTGGCATTAAAAAAGGGTTGTTTCTTGCGCAATGAAATCTGCGGGGGTTAAAGGTGTGGACTCTAATTTGAACTATCCGCTCCCGGAGGTTATGCCGGTCCCTGAGGCCACGTGGACCTGTTTCCTCTACTTCCCTCTTAATTAAATTTCTGTCTCATCCTCCTCCCTTGAAGTGCTGGGGTCACCACGTGTAGATCCTCTACCTAACAACACTGCATTCATCCATTCGGATCAGTCTGCCCTCAAAACACTCAGCACATACTTCTGATTTGTATCCAAGGCCTGAAGTCGGAGCTAATCATTCATCAATTCCTTTGTGACAGGCTTGTTCAGACACATATTTTGTGTAATCTTATATTCAGATTTTATTATGAATGTCATATTCCTACCCACCTCATTACATTGTCTTTAAATGCAAACTGCAACTTTGCCCGTTTGTCTCTTGTTCATAGTTGGTCATCTATTGTATTTAGTCTCTTGTTTATAGGCTTATTCGTTGTTGTAATATATTTTGAACTTTACTTTGTATTCTAGTACTTTATTGTTTATCATTTACTGAGGGAGTATGTACAGTTGTCAGTACATTTTAGGTTTATTACATTCTATTTTGAGCTATTGTTATTCTACTGCTGTAACTTAGATTTCCCAATTTGAAATCAATAAAATCTATCTATCTATCTATCTATCTATCTATCTATCTATCTATCTATCTATCTATCTATCTATATATCTATACACCTACAAGCATTTCTCAGTTGTTACAAGTTTGAGCGACTCAAAGTAATATTCACTTTCATTTAGAAACAACATCAAATACAGTTGAATTAAGAAATGTTGCTTTATGGATAAGAAACATCCCAAATGAAAAAAAAGTTAATAATATTGCATTAGATGTCATATAATATATCTCATATTCAAATGATTA
The DNA here is from genome assembly GCA_026259375.1 of Verasper variegatus. NCBI lineage: Eukaryota > Metazoa > Chordata > Actinopteri > Pleuronectiformes > Pleuronectidae > Verasper > Verasper variegatus. The sequence goes on along the minus strand of CM048053.1, from coordinate 11,170,467 downwards.
TTCTCTTCAATTATAATCATATGAGTTGCTTAGTACAATATTACATTTCAAAGTCTGTCTAAATGTAACACCACAAGGGCAACCAACAGACAGCCCGACCGTGGTTGTATTTTCTTCTTCAGTCTTGCAGAAAGTCGTTTTTTTTTTAACATCTAGAAATCTTGAAATGAACATGCTTTTTTTTAGGTTTATTAAATACAAGTTTTTTCACCTGCAAATGAACAAGAATTTCCAGAAAGATTTTCCAAGTTGTTTTCCTGCAGTGCTGCAGAGACGTTCTCGAATAGTCTATGTCTGTTGGTGCATCTTTTGCTGGACTGTGCATAAACAATTCTCTACATAAGAGAACAGCACTTTATTAATGGATGGATTTTTTTGTGAAACTTGATGATGTTTATTTGAACTTACAGTGGATACAAACTTTAAAAATCACATCTTCATGTTCACCATTCATTGTTGTTATATTTTTAAGACATGTGAAGGGAGCAGTGTGACGATGTAAATGTGCACAGTGTTTACTATACGTCACTGAATTAGACCAACGTGTCACTGACTGTAACCTGTTTTATGGAGCTGGAATCCGGCCATTGGTTGGGACCTGTGGATGTGCTGCCATCTGCTGGTGAATATGTGACACTACTACAAACCGGATGTGTTTTGTTTGACTATTAATTGATGCTCGGCATTCCTCGTTTTGGCAGTATTGTGGTCAGATATTATCTTTCTTAAATTCAATTACATTTCAACTTAAATTAAAACTTCCTTCTTGAAATATGACGACTTTATTTTCACACTATTAGTCTCAAAATCTCAGATTTATTTACACACATTTGGCCCTCGTACAAAACAAGTTTTAATTCGGTGAACTTAATGAAACAAATATAAAAATCACATGTACAAACGCTGCTCGTTCACAGCGTGGAGGTGTGTCTGTGTTGTGCAGACTAAAGCTGTTGTGTTGTTGTTGCTCTCCACACGCGCAGACTCACACTAGCGCACACGCACAGACAAATACAGTCTCACACAAGCACACACAGTCTCACACAAGCACACACAGACTCACACAAGTGCACACAGACTCACACAGACAATCAACCATACACAGACAGACACAGGCGCGCACAAGCTCAGACAAGACACAACAAACACACACACACACACACACAAACGTGAAACAAAGAATGATTTATTTAGTTTTTGAGCTGTGCTTTGAAATGAATGAAATGCATAAGTCGTGTATGTCAGATGTGCATTGGTTCTATTTGATGTGACTGAAACATCAGTTGTTTTAACGTCACGCTAAAGTTTCACCATTTTGATATTTTGCTTTGTTGTTAAGCTGAAATGATTTAGAGACAAAATTAATCTGCAGTAATTTTATTTGATCAATTAACTTCCCTGAGTAATAATTGAAGGAAAACTTCTATCAATATATATTGGACATCTTTGGGTTTTGGGGGTTGGTCGTTAAAAAAAACACAACACAAATTCACCATTTTCTGCCATTTTATTAACAAAAATAATCAGTCAAGAATATAATCAATGGATTGATTTGATTTGTTTTTCTTCCACCACAGTGAAACAGTTCTTCAAATGTGATTTTGTTAACTTGTCCCTCAGGTTGTTTTACTCTGCACCTTCTCAGGAGATGACCTGTTGACTCGAGCCATCCCCACATTGTTTGACTTATTTTCACTGACCTCTGGGGTTTAAATGGGCCATAACCACCACTTGCAGTATAATTAACCTTTTACATACTCCCGTCCTTTTAAATACCACATAAAAGACCCTCTTCAGTTGAACAGCACCGTGCTCCTTTGGTTTTGGCTCCTTTCCTAACGTCATGTCGTGCAGATAGTGCTGAATAAATATGTGGAACGTAGCCTCTGATCTCTAACAGTTGTGGAGCCCGTCTTCATTGGACAGAAGCCACATTCATGCTTCCGTTTTCTCGGCTGTGTTAGGTGAGTTTGATGCTTTTGATGGCCGCGGTGCAGTCATCACATTTCTGCTGCAGAAAGACCTGGGTCAGAAGCTGTGATTGAAGAAACAACAGTGTGTAAAATGCATATGAATTATCTGTGATAGTAAAAATATAATGATTCATATTAAAAGGTAGTTTGTACTTGCATCCGATAAAGCCTCTGAAATCACATCTTCATTTTCTTCACTATGTGATAAAACAGAAGCTCTTAGGTGAACAATCACTGAAAAAGTACAAATGAAGATTTATTATCATGTAGACGTCTAACTACGTTAATAAAGAACGGAAGTCCATCACTGTTTCAATTCAAATACTTCTATATAGTACACTTGGATGTAGTACGCTGGGAAATGACGACAATTACGAAAAAGTCGCCTGCAAAAATATCTACCCATCCTTCCCTTGTCGTCATTTTTATAGATTTGAAAATTCGCTGGTGGTCCCTCTTTTTCTGCTACGTAGCTAAGATAGCGACTGTTGAGGGCGAGGAAGTTCTTTCTTGGTTCTTCTACTTTTTGACCACCAGGAATGTGCCATGCAGACTCCGACAGTGAACTGCACATTTCCATAATTGTCAGTGTGAATGCAATTATGCGCTCAAAATGTGCCAATTAATACACCCTGCCTTTCACTTAGTGCACCTTTATGTGATCTGCTGGTCATCTGGGAATCTGTGTCAATGGTGGAAACGTCAGATGTGCTTCCTTCTACTGGTGAAGATGTGACACTACTAGTTCCCAGAGTTGCACTGGTCTCTGACAGTGTTGTTCCTGCTGTGAGAACAAAGATACACAAAAGGTTAGTTTGCACGTTAGAGGAAATGAGTCCCCGAGGATCATTGTTGATGCAACCAATAAAAAGGAAAACAATCTATTGGTATTATAGTTTATAGATCCATCATAGTGACCAACCTGTTGCAGTAGAGGCTGTGGATCCTGAAGGTGTGAGTCCATATGCAGATGTAGATGTACTGCTTGATGCTGCTGTGGTGACGTTTGTCTGTGTAGACGTGCTGCTGTTTGTTGTGTAGTGTGTTATAGAAGCAGAGGTTGTAGATGAGGACGTGCTGCCATCTACTGGTGCAGATAGGCTACTGTTTGTTGTAGTGGAGAGAGTGGATGCAGGCGTCAGGGTGGTGTTGCTGTTGGTTGTGTTGTGTGCAGTAGATGCTGTGGTTGTGCTCACATGTGTAGATGTTGTATCGGGTGAGGTGGCTGAAGATGTCGTTACAGAGGGTGATAAAGTGGTGCAGTTATCTGCTGGTGTGGGTGTGGAGGTGTTGCTGGTTTGGCTGGTTGCTGTGGCAGCAGACTCTACGGACGCTGAGGTGCTGCTCACATTCAGAGGTGCAGATGTTCTACTGCTGCTTGTTGTCGTGGGAGCAGCTGTTGTTGAAGAGACTATGGTTCTCAAGGTTGTGCTGATATTGGCCGTCGTAGACGTAGTGGTGCTTGTTGATGCACTGGTCGAAGCTGTAATCGAGAAGAAAGATCGACTGTTTAAAACCTACGGTGGCCGAGAGAGCTCAATGCACTGCAAATTAAGAAAACATTTTCAAAGTTTAAACACCGGTTGTTATCAGAAAGTCAAATTTGTATGAGTAGTAGCAGTAATTTATATATATTTTTTAAACCCCCCCCCCCCTTCTCTTGTTTTCCCCCACATACTCAACACACATTATCTTCACTCCTTCTGCCATAACGTTTTATTATTTATTAGTCTTCCTTTTTAAAATTGTTGTCTTCATCACTTACGGGTGCAGGTGGAGCTGTAGTCTGCACAGCAATCATTGAATACTGAGCAACGAGCGTCACAGAAACACCCCCTGAAACAGGTGGCGTTTTGACCAGAGCAGCACAGCACTGGTGGACCTGCACAGCCTGGAGCACACACACAACACAGCAGAGAAACCACAGGCTCAGGTACTGTATGTAGTGGTGTGTTCTTTTAAGATCAGTAATCAACCTAACATGGAGGCAGAATATGTTGCACTGGAGAAGTGTAGGAACAGGAAAGGTTGTGTTGAGGATATTACCCGTTATTGTACCTGCAGTGGTTGTCCCGGATTGTGCTAGAACATTTACAGGGACAGTGTCATTTAATTTGAATTCAGGAAAAACATCATTGTGAGCTTCCAGACATTTACATCAACACTGTAGTAAATTCAGGTTCTTGATTTGATAGAACATTCATAAAAGGGAAGTACTTGTTTAGAGACACAATCTGTCACCAGTTTCTGTATGAACAATAACATAAAACCTTTATGCAATGACGTCTCATGAAGCAGGTTATTGTTGTTATTCTTAGTATTACTTTATTATTATTATTATTATTATTATTATTATTATTATTATTATTATTATTAGTGTTAATGGGAGGAGTTTTCCCACTGAGGGCGGTACAATTAGCAGCGATAAGTGACACACATTATGCAATCCAATCCGTTTGAGTCATTTAGTATTTGAACAAAAGGAGTCAAATAACAGTCACATAATTGATGATCAACCTTTGGTTTGTTGCATCTTAACTATACTTAGGGTGCATCCTTAATATAAATAATAGGTTTAGTCACGTCCTTTAGCTGTTTATTTGAGAAATTTGAAGATGCCGTCACCTGAATTTATTAACTGTTGAGTGAAATAAATGTTTTACTCACCATCGGTGAGAGGTAACAACACCATCAGGTGGAAGAAGCACAGTGTCAAGCAATCCATGACTGTGTGTGACCTCTGAGAGCAGGCAATGCGTATTTATACATCTGAAAACTCACTAACACAATGATCCCATTGTCTTACAGCAGAAAGAGGAAAAAACACCTGCTCTTAATATCATGATATCATGTTACAGAAGTTGTCTATCTTTTTTGTAAAGATTTGTTTCTCTAGTTAAACTGGTTCACACTGTTTGACTTGAGATATGCCAGGAATGCTCTGGTGGCCGCGCTCGAGCCGCAATGGCGAGACACAAGGTGACACAAATAACCACAGGGCATTTTAATTGCAGCAGTGAAGAGAGAACCTACCATTGTGCCGTTATTGAAATTATGACTAAGTGCAAACACAATTATCAATAATCATTTATTGCACATTCAATGCGTCCATGTGTAGACATACATTGTCATCATTCAAACACTTCATTGTACTGTTTGTTCTTTGTTCTTCCCAGCCTATTCTCAGTCACACGTTACTGTGAAGGATCTACACAGAGCCTCAGTTTTGAATACATGTTATACTTGACTGTGACAGAAACAGCAACGTATTATATATTGTCACTGATTTCTTGAAAGTGTGTTGACATTTTAGAAAACCCTTTTTAAAAATAGACATAAAAGAACGTAGGCTTGACATCAGATTCTTGGAACAATGCAAATCTTAATAAAAGCAGATGCTGTAGGAAAGTGTTTTTTGTTATGGTACTTTGTCCTGAAAAGCTGGAGAACTGAAGAGAACTGTGCCACTGGTGTTTTTTTGCCAAGTCATGTTTTGAAGCTCGGGTTTATTCTTATCTTCTAAGGTTAGAGATATTATCAACCTGGAGAGAATGTTGTGTATTTGGAAATACAAGAGGCTGGAAACACCAAAGTTATCTACGTGTATTTTAATAGGGGCTTTCTGTAGAAAGGATCATCACAGAGAGTCACAGGGATCTCAGAGTGAAGATGGAGAACAGTCACATGCAAGGATCTTATATAGGAGAACAAGGCTGTTTGCCTGAGCCAGTTCAGACTGGTTCTGTAGGCGTAGTTTGAGACAGGAATTAATGCACAGGAAACTGATGCATACATTTCCATTGGGTTCTTAACAGACAGTCAATAAGTAATGGAAAGGTCAAACAGGTTTCAGGTCATGGAGTCGACAAGTATGCAAAAGGTTACTCTTCAACTATAAAATAGGTTTCAACCACACTTATTTTTATAATTTTTCCAATACAATGTTTACACTCTCCAGCTTTCTCCGAACTCTGGAACACTCCTGGCCATGGTGCCGTCCGGCTTCATCCAGTCATTCCTCCTTTGACTGTCAAAGTTCCCACACAGACCTCCTACTTTCCTTTTATATATGTGTGGGAGAATGATCTCTGCAGGGAAAACATAGATCAAACGTATTTATATGCACCTTTCAAACTAATCAATTGCTGTTCAAAGTGCTTTACAAAATGTTAAAAAGGGATTAATGAATTCAGAGACCAATGCACTCATATAATACAATACAATATAAATTGATATACTATAAAATAGATATTATAGAAATAATGTCATAATAAATCAAACCAGTGTTAATTCTAAAAAGCCATAACATGAAACTACATGAAAGCCAGGCTGAAAAGATTACATTTTAAGTTTACATTAAATATCTATATTTTCAGATCCCCTGGAAGGCTGTTCCATCGGAGCGTTACCCAATGTTTTTGTTCTGCTTCGGGGAACAGCTAAAAGAGAAGAACCAGAGGATCTGAGGGACCTCCCTGGTTCATAAACTCTGATAGGTAGTCAGGTGCAAGGCCATGTTGTGCTTTATAAACTAATAGGAGGATTTTAAAATCAATACAAAGATGAACAGGGAGTTAAAAATGTGTGCTCTCTCTCTCTGGACTTAGTCAGCACTCGTGCAGCAGAATTTTGAATTATCTTTAGCCGACTTATGATTTTGGTAGACCAGGAAGGAGAGCATTGCAATAGTCTAGCCTGCTGGTTATGAAAGCGTGCATCAGTCTCTCTGGGGTTGCTCAGAGATTATTGGTATTTATCAGGTTGATGCTATGATGTTCAAATTGCCTTGTTGTTCATTTTTAAGTTTTTCAGTAAGTATATTGTGAAGGATTTCTAGTTAAGATGAATCCTACAATTTTCAGAACTGCTAATTCTGTTGGTGAAGATTAGTTACCTGCTGAGCTGCGTCCATTAAACTCCACTGAGAGGCCAAAGTCGGTCTTCAGGTAGATGCGAGATGAATGCTGCCGGATGTTTAAACCAGCGGTTGGTGAGACAGGCATTTTGGTTTTCTTTCCATCCACCTGCAGGGAGATCGAGAGGGGGGGATGTGTCAGTGGGAGATTTTCAAGTAGAGTCATCTGAATATAGCTTGCTCTTGTATGATTATCTATATTGTGTGCAAATATTCAGAAAATCAAATATGTTCCTTGTCTAACAGTGACTGAACCGCAAATCTAACGTAGAGGCAGGTGATATAAGTGGACTAGACTATGAATATCCTGACTCTGGGACAGCTCCAATATTCAGCCATGTTACCAGTGTGGCTCTAGTATTGTAAGAAACAGCATGATAGTCAGTTCAACACTTTCCAGATTGATATAAGAATTATTGCTATGAAATTCAATATGAATGTTCATGGTCTTCATTGAATAACTCTTCATGACTCGGCCGAGTATTATCCCACGTACCAGATACTGTATCTGAGAAGATTATATGACAGCAGGGTGTTGATGTGTTGTAAACAAATATCACTTGGTACTTACAACCAGCTCTCGATTCTTCCTTAACTCCACGGTGTGATTGTACACTATGATCTTAAGCTCTTGTAATCTGTGATGTTCCTTATCTTCCTCGCTATCATCATGATATTTGCTATCACTGCTGTCATTGTCAGCATCGTCTTCATCGCTGCCATCATCTTCTTCCTCTTCATCCCTGAGTTTGCGACTGTGGTTTTCTTCACTGCTACTGTCATCATGATGCTCACTATCATCGCCATCATCTACTCTGCGTGTATTGATGCCCACGATGTAGACGCCTGGAATGTCATTTGGCAAGTTTTTGGCTCGGACCAGCACATACGAGTGCTCGCCCTCAAAGTCATACTTCATTTTATCAAAGGTTCTGTACTCGGGGTCTCCATTTATAGTGCATTCACTGAAGCCTGTGGAACGAATACAGATCAAATAATAAGTCGGTAAAGAAGATGTAACATAGTTTAGTTATGCAGTTAAATGTTTGCATTTACAGCACCTGTAGATCTGCAGTAGTATTCGCCCTCGCCGTTTTGAAGGCAGATGGCATTTCCATCACATTCGTCTTGGTCATCACAGTCAATCTTCCCTATGCCATCGTCTTTCTCACATTCACATTTCTGACTGCAGTGATCGGTATACCACCTGTCATTGAACTGTCAAGAAAGAGAATGTACAGGTTAGGCCTCAGTGTCCACATGCATTGCTCTCATGATCTCATGTATTTGAAACATGGGTGAGTCATGTCCTATTGGTGAAAAGTTTCTCCCTCACATGATGTTTGTTGCCACTACTGTCCACGCAGCCACACTCTTGGATAGGGACACAACGCTGCCATTTCTGCACAAAGCCGTCATCACAAACACATCCTGGCACACAGCTGTCACTGTCACTGCAGGCTGGTGGGCCATTCAGGTGTCTACAGGTTGGACTGCAGGCAGGGATGCAAGTGGTGTGATGACTGTTCTGTGGGCAAGAGGGTGCTAGGTAGAGACAGAGAAGAAGAATATCCTTAGACACAACAGAAACACAATAACACAATAGATCTACATAACCAATGTATTCTTTACTGTTAAGTTATTTACCACTTCATCTTCATTATAGGGTCACACGTGACTGTTGGCATTGTTACCTCACATGTGACATGTAAAGTAGCCTATACATTATGGGAAATCCAGTCCATGGTTTAATCTTATTCATTAAATAAGGAAATGCAAATGTCTTACTTACTTGGTACGGCTGTAGTTGGTGGTTTTGGTCTAGCAGTTGTTGTAGATTGTGGTGTAACTGTAGTCTGAGGTCTTTCAGTTGGTGGATGTGGTTTAAGGGTTGTGGTGGGTTGGGGTCCAGCTGTTGTTGTGGGTTTTGGGCTCGGTGTTGTTGTGGATTGTGGTGTAGCTGTTGTGGGTTGGGGTTTACCTGTGGTTAATTGTTGTGCTATACTTGATGTTTGTGTTTCAGTTGGTGGTTGGGGTCTAGCTGTGGTTGGAGGTTGTGGTTTAGTTGTTGTTAATGGCTGTGGTACAGTAGTGGTTGAAGTTTGTGGCTGCATTGTGGTTGGAGGTAGTGGCCTAGCTGAAGTGGTTTGAGTTTGTGGTTTCACTGTAGTGGTTTGAGTTTGATGTGTGCGTGTTGTTTGTGCCTCAGATGGAGCTGTGTCTAGTGTTTGTGACTGCATCGTGGTTGAAGGTTTTGGTTTAGCTGTGGTGGTTGAATGTTCTGGTATGCTTGTTGTTTGTGACTCAAGTAGAGTTGTGTTCTGAGGTTTTGGTGTAGTTGTTGGAGGTTGTGGTTTAGCTGTAGTGGTTGAAGGATGTAAAGTGCTTGTTTCTGACTCAGACGGAGCTGTTGTTGATGGTTTTGTCTGCATTGTGGTTGGAGGCTGTGGTTGAACTGTGGTTGTTAGTTGAGGTCTATCTGTTTGTGGTTGTGATGTAGTGGTTGGAGTTTGTGGTCCATTTGTTGTTTGTGACTCTGTGGTTTGTGGATGTGTTCTAGCTGTGGTTTGAGTTTGTGTTATAGATGTTGTGTGTGGCTGTGGTTGAGTCATGGTTGAAGGCTGTGGTCTTGCTGTGGTTTCAGGTACTGGCTGTTCTGGAGTTCCAACTTCTGGTTCTCCTGAGGTGTGTGGATGTGTTCTAGCTGTGGTTTGAGTTTGTGTTATAGATGTTGTGTGTGGCTGTGGTTGAGTCGTGGTTGAAGGTTGTGGTCTTGGTGTGGTTTCAGGTACTGGCTGTTCTGGAGTTCCAACTTCTGGTTCTCCTGAGGTGTGTGGATGTGTTCTAGCTGTGGTTTGAGTTTGTGTTATAGATGTTGTGTGTGGCTGTGGTTGAGTCGTGGTTGTAGGTTGTGGTCTTGCTGTGGTTTCAGGTACTGGCTGTTCTGGAGTTCCAACTTCTGGGTCTCCTGAGGTTTGTGGATGTGTTCTAGCTGTGGTTTTTGGTCCAGTTGCAGCTGTTGTTATTGGCCTTGATGTTATTGGTAGACTTGACTTGTTGTTGTTGGAACATCAGGTCTTGTGGTCATTGGGACGTCAGGATTTGAAGTTGTTGTGGTTGTTGTTGTTGTAACTGTAGTTGTCGATGGTGGTTTTGATGACGTTGTTGTGGGTTGTTGTGTGGCAGGGACCCCAGGAGCAGGGGTTGTTGGTTTAGTCAAGTCTGTAACAATTCACAATTAAGTCAGTAACTTTCAGTAAGTTTTCAGTTTTACTGTTTTAGGACTACTTTGAATGTCAGGACAGAATCACCTGCACAGCGTCCACGATGAATTGATATATCATCTACGGCCACATCAGACTGATCATTGGAACCTCTTCGCCCTTCAAAAATGATCTATAAGTTGGTGCACAGGTTAATACTTAAGTATGTATTTTACAGCATACCCATGCATTAGCAATTTTCTAACATTAGGCAGTTGAGGGAATTAAACATTTTTTAATAAGTAACTTGCCTGGAAAGTTTCAGTTGTAGTTAAGTCCACCTGAGCCAGGTGCCACATATTTCCTTGGTCATTCCTCTTCCACCAGACACCCTCAGCCAGTCGGTCTTGGAGCAGGTAAACATGGAGGCCCATTGTATGTGCTGAGCCGTACATATGGTACCAGAACTGCAGACACTGAGGACCACTGTCAGAACACTGAGAGCTGATGAGGCGAGCTGTATCTCCGTAAGTTGCACTGTTGGCCTCAATGTACAGATAGTGACCATCTAGACGAGAGTTAAGAAGAAACCAAATTTCTCAGAGAGACTTGCCATGGTCAGAATAATCTTTACCACAGTTTATTATTGTCACCATTTAGATTGTAACAAAAATAAATTGTTTTACCACCAGTGTGGTCTGTAGAGGGCCCTGTCATCAGGGTGGGTGTGGTACCATTCTGCCACGTCCAGTCAAAAACATCAGTAAGGATCTGATTCCAGCTACAAAGATGGTTGTCAAAGCTACAGCCGAGGTTACAGACTGCAGGGAAACATTAGCAAAACATTTACCTGAAGTAAGCATTGAGTCTCTTACACAACTACTAAAAATGTAGAGAATCTGTAACCCTCAATCACTGTTAACAACTGCACATTCAGTATTGATTGGACTAGACATTAACATCAATTGGTAACCAAAATTCAGCTTTTTTGAAACCACTCACCCATGAAGTATATCTTGCGTGTGCTTACCTGGGTGTGATGGGAGGACTTCCACATTTGAGGAAGGAAGCTCAGTTCCAGCAACCAGGCCAGTGAATCTGCCTAAAGTAAAAATGATTGACTTTGTTCAAAACCTGAGATATCAATTATTAGAAATTGAGACCTTGATGTTTTAGCACCAAATGAAAAAAGAATTAATTTATGGTGCAATATATTACTCCTTTTTGTAAGAGGTTAATGTCACCTGAGCATGAGCCAAAGTGGATGGAAACATCATCTATGGCCACATCCGACAGTGCATCAGAGCCTCGGATTCCCTCTACTATGATCTGAAATGGGGAATGACCATAAAATACTATTCTTCATAGTACACAATACATATACTGGTTTTGGTAAGAATGGCGTAGGAACTGTTTGCAACCAGTTATAACCAGTATCACATATATTGTCAGACTTACTTGGAAAGGACCAGACACACGGATGTCAACATTTCCTGGATGCCATGTTGGTCCCTGGTTGTTCGTCATGGACCACAGCTTGGTAGCTTTGTTGTCTTTGAGCAGGTAGATATTGATGGTCATTGCTGTAGCTGAACCATACATATGATACCAGAAGTGCAGACAGAGTGGGCCATTGTAATGACACTTTGGACTCATCAGACGGGCTGAGTCTCCATGGATGACACTGTCTCCCTCAATGTATATGTAGAAGCCAGCTGGAGAAACACGAAAAACGAACAATGAGCATGAAGCATGAGCAACTAATGTCGCAACCCTATAGATGTAATAGTTTGTCTAGACACTGTGCTTTACCTCCAGTGGTGTGGTCCTCGATTGGCCCAGTTAGGTTTGAGGGGGTGGGTCCTGAATGTCTTGTCCAATCAAAACTGTCCTGTATGAGCTGCTCCCATCCACACAGATTTTTTTCAAAGTCACAATTCATAGGACAGACTATGAAAAAGCATCAAAACACAATGGATATTGTAAGTATTATGACCTTATCTATGATAAATTACACTTTGAAGACTAGAATCTTAGTTAAAAATGAATTGTCTTCAAAACCATTATTTCACCCATTAATGTTATTACGATGTATTCAAATACTATATATTAAAATTATGTAAATGAATTGTGCTAAGAGGCAAGCATAGTCAAGGAGGCAAGCAGATTCAAATGCAATACTTGATTTCGAAATTATATTTGTTTCTAATTTTAAATTGGATTATGACATGGATTTTTTTTTCTTCCTGAATTAGTAACAAATAAGCCTTCCCAGTCCTATAAGCTCTTACAAGTCTGATCTGGTGTTGGGGAGGTTGGGGTTGTTGGAGTGGTTGAAGTGGTTGGAGGCTCAGCTGAAATAGAAACAAAAAAGCAAACAAGCAAGCAAGCAAGCAAAGAAAAAATTAAATTGTGTTGAATTGAGTCTACCATCCTTGCATTGTTCTTGCCCTGGGTAATATATGTTTGGCCTATTTAATATTTTTTTCCAACTATGTTTGTATCACAAACAAGACAAAAGAAAGAAAGCAGATGCATAGTTTAGCAGATGCAATGGACCAGTTTTGCGTTGTGATCAAAAAAGTGAAAAGCAGCAGCAATGCACAACATTTAACAGAATGACTTACTTTAAGATTAAGATCAAGTCAATCTTTGTCACAAATAAGAATTTGACGAATCAGACCCATTGTAAGTGCACACTCTCACATTAATGCTTTTGTTTTTAACATATGTTACTAACCACAAGCTGTGTCTGTCTGCCAGAAGGGCAGTTCCACTCCTGCAACCTGACATGCTGTTGCATAGGACTTGAGAGATTCACATAAGGTGTGTTGGTCTCCATTTGTGGCACAATAGTCGTACACACAACTATTCAGGTAGATGTTGGGGTGAACAATTTCATGGCAGGGATTGAAGACATCCTTCAGTAGTGTGTTACACTCATTGTAGGCATCATTCTCTTCATCATAGTCACAGACTCTCGGGTCATTTGGATAGACAGTACACCTGGAGGGGAACGTTTGAACAATGGAAAAGAGGTTAAAAGAGGTTTTTGTGTTGTTAGTTATTTAATGTCTTGTTTATAATGCGTAAATAACAATTTATTGGCCAGTTTGTGTTTAGTCTACACCCACTAAAATAACTTGCAGACTTACTTAGACTCACCCCTATTACGATGCGGTGTGTTGCAGCATTTTTTATTTCAGCACAATGTGATACAATACAAAATGATGGTATTCAATTTCAATACACTACAGATAATGATTGTATGTCTTTGGATCAGATGGAAAATCTTAAATGAACTAAAACAAAATACAATTTTTCCTATTTCTCTCATTTCTCTGATACTGTACCTCGGTAAGCATTTTGTTTATGCTGTTAAAAGAAAGGATGAATTCAGGATGCATCCTATCTCATTGTTTTTGGTTCACAACTTTTTAAATGGGGCAATTGCACGATTAACTTTCATGCTGGTTATACTGATGCAAATTAATGCATCTTGCAATTCCTTTTCAACAGCCATGCAAGTGGCTCTGTTTTGCTCTCATGGAGCTTTTAGCAGATGTTAGTATGCTAAAATTACAATGCTAACATGCTGATGTTTAGCAGATATCATAATTTTCAGGTTCACTATCTTCCTGTTAGCACTAAATACAAAGTAGAGCTAAGGTAGATGGGAAAACATTCAGCACCCACTGCTAGTGTGGCTTTAAAACTGTGTATCTTAGTCTTTTTTGGGGATTTTGATGACCTTCATTTTTTTCCTTTTGGAGTTATGTCATTGATTCAGTGTGTAGATACCCTGCAGTCTAAAATAACTCACTCATTCTGGTTGGGCACCCTCCAGCTGTCACCAAACTCAAATGGCTCTGTAACGTTTTGGCCTCCTGGGGTTATGAATTCATCGTCCTGATATTCGGAGAAGGTGCCACACAGTCCGCACAGCTCGTACTTGTAGCGCTCATCCACCTGCACAAACAGTCTGCTTTGCCCATCTACCAGTAGCCGGAGGCCAAAGTCCGCCTCCAAAGCAATATAATTATTCTTCATGTAGACCCGCATTGAGCCATAGGTACCATCAGTGACATAGGGGAGTTGGACACGGCTGTTATTTACCTAGAGAGAGGAAAATCCATTAATTATACTGATTTATTGTAGTGAGAACTGTTTGGTTTTAAATGGCAAACACATTGTTAATATTGTTTTCCTACTGGGATAGTAAGTGCAACCAGTTAGCTTCCAAAGAGCTGTTCAGGGTAAAGTAAAGTGGGTGAGTTATTAGTTTGTGTATTCTTGTTAACCCCAGAAGATAATCAAAAGACTTCCTTCAATGACACAGAGTAATAACTGACTCTATAAACATGGGTGTGCTGATACTAGGTCATTTGTCACTGCCATTAATTAATCCCCTCAGATAACACAGTGACACAGTAAGTTGGCCACATGCAGGACATGAGATTCATTGACTGGAAGCTGTTCAGTATCATACTATTAATTTATGTTTGTTATATTTTAAAGCGTTTTCATACTTACAAGGACCTCTCCACTTTGATTTAGTGTGAGGAAAAAATCTTCCACCTGTAGAGTCACAGCCTCCAGCTTGGACCGGGTAAAGTTCTGAAGGGGAGGATGCATGTTGTGTCCAATGACAGTGAACTGGACCGAGCTTTCATCTCCACATGTTGTAGTCAGAGTGTAACTGCAGCCTCCTTGAAAGTCGTAAGGCACACTGTCAAAAGTGATGTAATGCGGATCGCCATACACCCTGCAGGTGGCAGGTTTGAAGGGGAAGCAGTCTTTGACCCCATCCTTGACCTTACAAACCTCTGTGTCTGCACATTGCATTGAGGTGCACCACAGATCATTATTACCCATACATTGGCACTGCTGCTCGCACTCTCCTTCCACAAATGTTGCTCCTTTCTGCAAAGAATAGGAGGTGTATAATAAGTTATAGCACCGCAGATGGGAATAGGTTCATATTTAGTTGTTTTTACTTTATCTAGTTTACTTACCTCATAGTGTTTCCCACTGTACCAGCACCCACAGTCCTCTGCTGGGACACACTTTCCCCCACTGAGTTTGAAGCCAGAGTCGCACTCGCATCGCTCCTCACAGCTTCCACAAGAGCCAGTTAAATCCAGACCAGAGCACACCTCTGGACAGCCATCAGCACATGAGTTATAATGGCTGTTCTCAACACACTGAAGGGCTGAGGGCACACAAGAAAAGAGAGGGAAGACGACTGAGTATGACTTTAATCTCACTCTATTATGAGTCATTATTTGCCTCTGTTTCTCCACTTTTAATAACAGTTGGAAGAGAAATGAAACCAGGAAGCCAATAAGTAACATACGGCAGAATGTGGAGTTCCTCCACATGGGTACAGCGACTCCAGCCTCCTCGCAGATATCACTGTAGACCTGTAATGTCTCACATAGCACAGCTGGGTCACCGTGAGCAGAGCACATACCGACCACACAGCCCCTGAAGTAACTCTCTGCCCCCAGAACTGATTGGCAGACAGCAAAGGGCCCAGTGCTGGAGAGGAGGCTGCCGCAGTACAACTCACTGGTGTACTCGGCTTCCTCCTGTGGGTCACACTGATAAGGGACTAGAATAGTTTCACAGGAGGAGGTGCTCTGCCCAGTCTGCCAGCTCTGAGCCAAAGCCGTAGCATCTTGGGCGTTTGTACCATCAGGCTTGCGGAGGTCATCTTCCCTGATGTGGTTAAAGTTGCCACACAAGCCACAGGCCTCATCTGAATATGTGGAAGGCAGAATAACATGTACAGCCCCAGCGCTGTCAAATGAAACGATCAGACCGAAACTGGTTCCCAGGACAACGGCAGCAGGGTTACTCTTGATGTTGACAGTGCCACTGCCGAGGCTCAGCGGAAGCTTCCTCCAGACCCCATTAACCTGAAGAAGAGGAGAAGTTTGAGTCTTCCTTACCCACTGTCATTAGCATATTGTATCTGACAGTTTGTATGAAATGCAGGATACTGAAGCTAGATAAATCTTTGAGAATTGAGACAGCTGATAAGTGTGCTCGGGAGGCCAGGACACTGTGTCTTTTAAACTCTGCACTTTATGGTAGTCAGTTTATCAGTAGAATTCACAGATATGGGAACTGCATGATCTAGTACAATACTAAGCTCAACACTCATTTCAGCATAATGACAAGGGGCCTCTAAACTGAATCTGTATAAACAGTACTTACAAAGTACATTTTTATGAAGGTATAGGAATACTATTTGTTTTGTTGGGGGGGGGGGGAGTGGCTTCTTTTATACAGACATGTTAATTCAGTGCTTTAGTATGGTTTGCTCTGCAAGTTACTGCCTCTTTTAGTTATTGTCCTCAGATGTGTGATGTGACAGAGATGAATAGCTTAGCTGAGTAAACAGGCAATAAAGAATTGGTGTGCCAAAAAGAGTTTATGGGCACAACTGTGTCGTTTCTAAAGCAAAAGGAAAAAACCATTTAATGAGGTTGTTTGAATGTTTTTTGTTGTTTTTTATTTAACAAAAGTGAGACATAACTGGTCTGTCTCTGTGAGACAGCATGGCATTTTAATCTGTGGGAAGGATACAATGGATCACAGTGCAAGTGCCTTTCTAAATTCCTGCTTCCCTTTTAAAGTAACTCACCACGACCCGGTGCGTCTGTCTTTTCAATAGAGACACTCTGATGTTCCCTGTGTCCACATTGACCTGCTGAATGGCTGGCAGAGATGAGTTCCCGTTCTGCTCATTGACCACCTCCACACTGAACATGGGCAGGGCCCCAGTGGGCGAGCAGGTCTTAGCCAGTATGTAGGTGCATGGGGCCATGAAGCGGAACAGCACTCCATCAAATGTGCTGCAGTCTGTGTGACTGTGTATTGTGCATGTCCCAGTGGTGGAAATCCCTCTGGATCCTCCTCTATGAGGACCACAGATTTGGCCTTGTGGGCACGGACAGGGAGAGCAGGAGAGCTGGCCCTCAGAGCAGAGGCAGCGGGTGGACTCATCCGTCCATAACTCTGTGTTAGATTCACACTGGGGTCCTGTGGGGCAATGACTGAGTAAACAATCAGACCATCTGGCTCACAGTAATTGATTAGCAACATTAATGAATCTTTAGTAATATTATCGGAATTTAACACATTTCCTTAATTATCTTAAGTTATCCAGTCTATTATTCCTGTTAGTGATCCGTTGATTCATGTTTTGTTGATTTAATCATAAGAATCAAAATCATTCTGTCTAATTATAACAGAAACCAGATAGATGAAAATTTGATATCTTTAAACGTTAGAAGGGTTATGTGGCATATGGGCTTTTGCAGTTTTGGTCATTGGACATTATGACAGCTGTTGTGTGCGTTGCATAAACATTGTTATCACCATGTATACTTTAATATAGTGGTTTTTTTTTTTTTTTTCTTCCTAACATTGGTACCAAAAGCAGACGTTAAGATGGCTATAGAGTAAATGAATACATACCACATGAGCCTCTTCTTACACCTATCTTGTTAATTGTGATCTGTCCTTTCGTGGCCACTGCTTCAAGTACAACCTAATGTAAACAGATAATCTCTTTAGATATAAATGATTTAAAATAATTGATTCACCATTCCAGTTCAATTTGAGATCCTAGGAAAAGTGCAAATTATTATTATTTTTTTTTTACCCGAGATTCTGGTTTCACGATTTTCAGGGGGACAAATACTTGTATCCACGAATTTCTGGGGAGGACAGGAGAGGTCCAGATCTCTTCATGACCGTCGCTGCTTTTCAGGAAAGCTCTTAGTTCAGACCCATTATTTGTGACTGGGCTCTGGTACCAAAACTCCAGACAGGCCTCGCCCTCCAGCCTCAGCAGACCACTCTCGAAAATACTCACTGCAACATCCACTAGAGGTAAAAAGCTCAATAAGAAAATATCATGCCTAGATGCTCTTGGAAGTTCCATAGATATTTAGCACGCTCAATATAGTTTTTGTCCCTGGCACTAGTTTCTAAAGTACAAATTCAATGACCTTCTAGTCATTGATGCTCCATTCTTTTCAAAAGCACATCATATAAATAGTAGAATATATTTTTAACTACACACTTTAGGAATGGGCTTTTATGTTATGTCATAATTTCTAACCCCAAATGGCAAACCAAGCCTTTTCATTTGTTGTTGTAATAAAATCAACAAGTACATCTGTTGTGGTGCAATTATCATTAAATGCAAACTAGTTTTTTGTGCTAAATTTGAAGCACAAGTGCAGGCCCTTTACGTTGCTAGCCCCTGGGAGAACACCAGGCTACAAAAGATTATTAGTCTGCTTCAGATCAATTAGCGATATGCAGCGAAGCACAGCCACAGTCTGTCTGCAGATAAAAAGAGAACTGTGGACTGATGTTACAAATCCCTTCCAAAGGGAGGGCTGGACTGAAAGGTCACTTTGGTCAGGTAATCTCTCTGTGTCACACTGATCTCATAACTGCACTGAACTGTAACCTGACGACTTTGAATTAAAATTGAATTTCATTATTTCGATATTTAAATAATCGAAGACATTCAGTTCAGTAAATGTTCTTTACCTCCTATTTGTTGGTTTCTTGTCCAGTCACAGATCTGGTGGTTCTGTCTGTCGTAGGAACATTGTGTAACATACTCTATGCAAGAGAAAAGGGGGTTAAGACAATATCTACGGATTTGGTCAGTTTATTTAAATTTAAAGATATGAACTCTAGCGACTCTGTAAATCTTAGTAGATATACTTGATACCTGCATTTGTCCTCCACTCTGGCAAAGGAACCAATGTAAAGTCGTTTTCAGCCCTTACAAAGAAACAAGATTACAAAAATTTGCTTTGCTTCTAAAACAATCACGGCATAAATCTATAAAATACCTGATTTGGTTCAAAAACATCTCATTAATTCTCCACACGGGCAACAGAGTTCTAAAAGATAAAATGTCAGCTGAAGACCCACCTGCACCGAGTCCCCGTCTGAGAGAGGAAGAGTAAAGTCAACGTGACCAACAAATCTGTGTGGACTCCTCCGAGCATGGCTGATCCCTTAATGGCAGCCTCTCTGCTGATCTCCCGTTGCAAATACTCTCTGCCTTTTTGATGAGTCGAACAGTGACTGATGAGCAGTAACAGTCGTAGATCTTTTCTGTGGAAACACAGCGCACAGTATATGACCCTTTATCTGAGGTGTTGGTCCTCTTGCTGTCCCTCTCCGGACCGAGCGGAGGATTTCAGGCATTTATAACCCCCCTCCCACCCCACCTGACCAGGTAACCTGTGTGTGGGCGGAGAAAGAAAACTGTGGGACGGGAAGACAGGAAATGGACTGAAACTGAACTGTGGCACGGAGATATTCTCAGTGATGGGCAGCTGCTAACACATTTACAGAAAATAGTGATAGTGTTGCTATGTCATAAGACACTGAATACATGAGTAAATGAATAAATATTCTGATTAGTCAATATAGAACGAGAAAAGACAGACATAGCATTTTATTTTGCTGCTAATTATCATTTCCATTACACTCACACACACATCGGTTTGCATTTTTCATGATAAAAAGGCAGCAGTTTGTTGTGGTGTTAATTTCCACACACGGTCAGGCCATTTATCAAAAGCCTTTAATTCAAAAAGCACACTTTGATGAAAAGATGGTGAGATTATTGAAACAGAAGTAAATGTTAACATTATAGCCCCAGAGAAACCAAATTATTATCAAAAATGTAGCCTCTTCCATGTTTATTTCATGACATCACTCGTAATACAAAGGTATCAGATATAGTGTCTTCTGTTCTGAATATTAAAGGCATGGATTCTGCTTGCTGTAACAAGAATGATTTACTTTGCAAGGACTGCCTTTAACTCCTTTCCACTTATCACAGGTGAGCAAAAAAGATGGGCCATTAAAAAGAGCCAGCTTGTGCAATCTATCTTCTTGAAACACCCACAGCAAGACATGTGTACATCATGACCTGATAATGTTGTTGTATAATAACAGACTAGAAGTAGTGTCTGTTGTATTGTACGTCAGCTAGCACACAACTGTAAGAACAGGTGGAGAAAGAGTGATAAGAAGGACACATTGTGCGGAAGGTGCTCTGTGAGCCACCTACTCCTAAAGTAACATTCCTGTTGGTATGTGTCAAAAGGGACGGTGGACCAAAACAAATATTGGAGCTCTTTAAAGCTGTCCAGCCAGACAGAGGGTTCTTTGTTAGGGAGGGTAAAATACCTAATGCTTGTGTATGACAGGAATATAAAAAGTCATAACTGTCGCCAGTTTGCAGACATTAATTTTCATTTTTTGCGCCTGTTTGCATAAAGAAGGCAACCATCCGAACTACAGAGATAATCAATGAGCTGTCTAAAAGACACCAGCCTAATCTCACAACAGACAATCGGTTAGATCAAGGGTTTATCTGGTTCTGAGTTCTCTAGGGTGTGGGACGCGAGTTACTCATAAACTGAGAAGTAGAGATCTGTGCTCAGATGGATATTTTAGAGGCTGTAATGTGAAATAAAGCGGATCCATGGCTCCTCAATGTCTAGTCAAAAATCCGTATTTACAGTTAACCACACAATACTGTGCAAGTAGATGTACTCTTTTTCATTCAGTTAATGTTTTGTCATACTTGGTTACTTATTGCTTTTTCCTATAAACAGCATCACTATAGTTAAGTTGGAATTTCCAGTTACCCAGTTAGGCAGATGGATAATAATAGCTATCAAATGGTTCTATAATTAGCAGTTATGGCCGTGATAATTAGCGGGAGGGAGTTGTCGGTCTGTTGATAAGACCTTTCCTGGGCTTTTCATATCATTTTATCAAGGTATAAACCTATTTCTGAATACACCATCACTAAGCATCTTGGTAACCAAGACTGTCAACAATGTGGCCACCTTTCTGCCCCATCCAGAGGGGGATGATGTAGTGATATAGTTCATGGGAACCGCATAAATATACATCAGAATTGTGTTCAATATTGAATTATGACATAATCATTGATAAAATGATGCTCTATTACATACCTATAGATCCATAAACCCGTATCTCATAGCTCCTACATGTCTTCAGCCAACAAATAAAAGGGCTATTAATAATCAACCTTGCCCACAGGCAGCGGGAGAAGGAGCAACAAGGGGCCAGTACCAAGTGCAAAGCAATATACTGTCGGCTTTCCCAAGGATCACTGTGGGCTGCACATGCCATGATCCATGACTAACCATTAATAAGCCAGTGTTTGCTATTTTGATCGTCTCTTAGCTAGCTCTGCAGTGCTGTCAGGTAAAAATAGAACACCACAGCAAGGCAAAGGAATGTCAATTTGCAAAAAAAAGTAGTGGTCCTGTGTTCTGTCAAGGTGGGCAAGTCTACCATTAACCATTGCCTAGTTCAGATGTTATCCAAGCAAGTTTCCAGGTTTTGAGAAGCACATGAACATGCCTGAACATCCTGTAATATTTTACTGGCGATGTTCCACCAGGGAGGGGGTTGGCAGTCATGGGGCTATTGTGTCGCAATTCTGTGCATATATGAATGCAAGACTATAAATTGACCATAATTAAATTTTTCCATTTATTCCCTCTGTACGATGGGGAGCGTCAGGCCCCCTGGGCTGTATGTGGCCCGCAAGACACTTCAATCCAGCCCACAATGCGTTTCTTGAATGCCCCCCCCCCAAAAAATACACTTGACAGGAAAGTCTTGAGCATCATACAGCTCGAAACATGTTATTCAAATTATAAAATGTAGATCTGACATCCAAACCATAAAAATAAAAAATGATCCTTGACTTTGGCCCTAAGGAAAACAAGCATGTGCCTTAAATCAGTTTGTTCCCTAATCGTCTCACAAAGTCGACTTTGAGCAGACCCTTTTGTCAAGACTTCAGTTTATACTAAGCTTGCGCCCACAGTTCACCTCTGCTAAAAAAAGGAAAATCAATCTGCAGTGCACTCTTTCATCTATGAATAGGTCACCCAATGGCATATGAAAATCGTCTCCGCCTTCCATCCAGTTTTCTTGCGTCTTCTCAGTGTGTGCTCCCTGGAGATTCCCTCAGCTGTAGCAGCAGGTCAAGGTCATGGTTGATGGATAATACTGGGCAAGACAGGGCAGACACTGAGCTCTCCCTCATGTCGGAGCTTCAGGACTTATTCTTTTATTGAGCTCTCATTGGTATACTTGTTCCCTTCCCTTAGATGTGGGAATTAAATGAGGACACCTGGGATCACACCACTTCCTCTTTTTTGCTGCCAGGTGATTCAGTGTAGGGTCAAGGTCATCAAAGATGGAGACCAGTGGGAAAGCAGGCCAGATAACAGGCTCTCATTTATGTCTCAGGTTTGAACCTCAAGTCTTTGAGCTTTTCTGTTGATGCCCCATTTCTCCAGTCTTAGGAATATTGATGGCACTTTTCGCAGCTTTGAAGTGTGTGTGTGGACGTTTTGCCCTTTCTAAACCCTGCCTGTGATTTCTTTTCTGCTCCTTGAAAGTTTATAGAACAAAATGTACGGCCTTCAAAATACTGCAGAGGACTGAGTGCTTGTGCACCTTGTTGATAATTATAGTAGTAAATTACATCGGTACATGAACGTTGACAACATACGTAACTACTTAAGTGGGTCTATTACATTGCATTTTAAATCCCCTGACTATTTATGGGTACATTTTTACAGGAGCTGCCATTTATAGTTTGTCTGCTGGAAATTGACCCATTTTCAGTGTCGTTTTTAGAATTAAGAGTTACCAGCGAAGGGTGAAGGAAAGCGGCAACAGGACCCTCCATGGAATGTAAATTAGGAAAGGTATAGTTTAGAGCACTCTCTTAATTCTTCCAAAATAAAACAGATTTATCAAAAGCAAACCTCCTCAGTGTGGCATCTGCTTAATATTCATTGAATCATTTAAGCTGCCAAAGCATTTCTTAATTTCACAGAGAAGTTACAGGGCCAAGTCAAACTTGTTAACATTTCACCCTCAAGCCTCAAAAGTGAACAAGTGTTTATAAAGCAATAAAGCAGTAAATAACCTCTCATTTAAATTGTTAATGCATTAACACACACTATTTAACATTTGTTTGTTGTTTTTCCTTCACAGTTTCTGTCTTTTCCTCCTTCTTTCCTTTTTTCTCAAGACAAGGTCATAAGCTGTCCCCCCCGCCCTTTTCCATTCCTTCCGTCCTTCCGTCCTTCCTTCCTTCCTTCAGTCATGCTCCATTGAGAAGTTTCTGTTCAATCTCGCCGATGTTTCCTTGCCCGTGGCGCCTAGTTTCACAAACAGAGCCTGACTTCCCCTTCCGCCACATGGTTGCTAAACAGGTTGTTTAATGAATACAGGTGCTGTGGTTCTGCTCTGCCTATCAGGGAGACATGATCAATACTGTAGGCAAGCTGCGTTTAATTGTCTTTTGTCAACACTGTGTGAGTAGGAGAGGGGCACAACCCCCCCCCCCCCCCCACATCTGCCTTTATTTCATTCCTACATTTGCGATACCTTTCAATTGAACATGAAAGATGTTTTTCAAAGTTAATTTTTTGTTGTGAATGCTTACTGGATGTCAAACCTGTGCTGTACGTAAAACATAAATGCACATCTTTGCAGCATCGTTTACTCTGTAAGATAAGAGTTTTTATATCTGTGCAAATTGGCAAACAAAAATTGCTGATACCTATTGTCTTTTGAATGGCTCATATTGGTGGTTATTGGCCAACAGATATATCAGTCTGGCTCTTATTACAACAGACTTTTGAGGCCCTGCGTAGTTTGGGACCAAGCTACTTGGCTGAGTTTCTAAATCATTAGAAATCAGCCATTAGCTTCCAATCATCTGATAAACCCTGGTAGCTATTCTTCAGTCAAGGTGAAAACCAAGGGTGACAGAGCCTTTGCTGCCAGGGCCCCAACCCTCAGGAATGGCTCAACTGAGGAACATGGACTTTTATGTTTCGGTTGTCCTTTGCTTTTTACCATAACTGTTTTATGAGCTGTTTCACTTGTTGTTCTTGGTTTTAATTTAGTTTTCTTTATTTGTGATGCACTTTGTAATGGCTGGTTAGACAGGTGCTATATAAATAAAGTTATTATTATTGTAAGTTTAAGGAATAACTTCAGAATCCCAAACACAACGGTTAGTGTCATCAATTTTGTTTTGTTTGTGTGAAAGCTGAGAAAAAACCTGTTCACATCATGAGGCATTTAATAATTTTTGGATGCATGAGGATTGTAGCCTATAGTGAATATTTTAGAAGAAGCTGTAAAAATAATAATGACTAACCACTTTACCTTCCAACATTGTTATTTCAGTTTCTCCTTTGGAGAGTTACAAAAGTCTGAGTTATATTTGAGCTATTCCATCCATCCTAAGCCATTTTTTATAAATTGCTGTACTGTGTCTATAAGCCAAATTCATGATGACACAGAACATTAGACCATTTAAGGTCATTCAGTAATTTCACCAGAAGGTGGCACTCTATCTCCTCCTTAAAACCATCAGAGCCAGAGCCATGACTGTAAAGTTTCTTAACGTTAACCAGGCTGACCATATTATGAAAACCACACCTCAGAGTTAGCTTCAATATTAATTTTACATTTAAGTTAAATCCTGTGTATTAGAAACAATAAAATTGTATTTTGACATGGATTGGCTGAAACATCAAGTCAGAATCTGGCTCTGCCTGTTATTTCATGCCCATGAATCTGACCCAGAAATAAATTGAAAAGAATATGAATTTAATTACAATAACAATTGATCTCGCTATCTGATCCGTTGCTGCAAGATGAATTCTCATTTTTTTAGGTCTGATAAGGAATGGGTTTTTTCTAGGTTCAGTGATTCACTCACAGATAAACCCCTGCACTCTACTACAATACTCCGGCAGACAGTGGCCCAGTGTCCTATGTCCCCTCAATTAACTTCAAACTGCTCTCCATTACACGCTACAATGAGACACGCAATTTCATTACCTCACCCAGGCCCATCAGCATTACTAATTGTTTTTCTCCTCATTTTTAGCATCCCTCCATCTCTCAGGGAGTGGGTGTGATGATATCTCATTTTCAGAAGGATAGAAGAATATGAGGGGGTGGGCACGGGACGCAAACAGAAAGGGATAAAGGGATTCCACTTGTTCTTGCTGTATATTGGTCCAATAGTAAACAGGGCTCAGGAGGTCCTTCATATAACCTTCAAAGACCAGCAGGAGCCGGATGCACTCGCAGACGCTTAATTCACAATCAGCAAAAAGGTCAACACAGATACAGAGAGAAGCTGTAGTTTACAGAGCTAACTGGCCAGTGTCAGTGTGACCCTGCTTCCTGTCCTCCAAACACAATAAATCACGAGTTATTAAATTAGAAGTAGTACTATTACACTCCAAAATTATAATATAAAAAATCCTATATTGATGTATTGGCCAAAAAAAGGTCTGAGACCATATAGAACATCCCCAGACCTGGAAATAATCAGAAAATGTGAGTATTTGATGGAATTTATCATGATATACATGAATTATTAGTCTCAATCTAAAGAGAACATGAAACATCTGTAGCATTTTGTCACTGCCAATCACTGATCTACTTTAGCAAGACCATGATCAACATAGGCTATATTAACCACCACCCATTTTCAACTGGAGCTGCATGCTTGAAGTTAGCATATAGCTATTGGGGGGGGGGATTTTTTTGGTTATGGAAATGTACAGCTGTCATTTTATCCATAATGTTTTTTGATGCTTTATCTAGTCCAGTGTCCTGTGAGGACCTTTTAATGTGATAGACTGGTGACGTAAGAGAAATGACTGGTCTGAGTGAAATGGGGTGGGGGAGCCAGGATGACTTAACTGCCACTTAACTACTCAGAGGAAAGACGTCTCGTAATTAATAATGTACAAAGCTGTGCATGTGAGTAGCATTTGTTGATGTCACACACAGTGGGCTCCCTGCATCAGAAAGACACAATACTCATCCTGCCTCCTCTGTATGGAGAGCAGAAAGTGTCGTGCATAAAGCAATGTAGCTTTTCAGTGATTAATAATTAATTCCACAATAGAAAGGGGCATTAATTACTTGACATAATACTGCAAATCATTTTTTTTTAAGTCTAAGTTGGCTACTGCTATAAAAACAGACTAAAATGACAAAGTAATTATTCATTAGATATTATAATGGTAATACACGTGATGTGTACTACATGATTACACAATTTAAAAATACATTAGAGAAAAGATACGAGATATAAAATTTTAAATTTACTTGAAAATGCCATTTAAAAAGCAACTGGATGACAACTCGAATTAAGAAAAGATTTTACTTAGGCATTTATAAGACAGTTTGCATTTCCATTTCCCTGTTGCTTTTTTTTTTATTGTTTTGTTATTAAATTTGCTTGTCATTTAGCTTTAGCTTCTCCTTCTAAGCATAGGAATTAATTGGATTTTTAAAAATGTAGGGTCTTGATGGGTGAGACCATGTTGCAAGTTTTTATTTCACAACCTCAGCCGCCCTTCAGCATCGCCCTCTCCGTCCCTGACCATATATGAGCTGAATTAATCAAATGCATCCAATTGAATGTGCCCCAATGACGGAGGTGGGAGGCAGGGTCTCCAGTCTCAAACTGAAATCATTTTGGTCTTGCTATCCGGGATTTGATTCACTCGCCCAACCAGCCGAGACCAGTTTGTGATGAGGTGCTGGTCTCCAACAGAGCTACAGAAGTCACATCCACACTGTTTCACCTTAGCTGAGGCACACGAATACTACAGAGAGAGAAAAGGAGTAAAAAAAGAGTCAGAGACTGAGAAAGAGAGGCAGATAAGAGAAAATAAGTCTTGGAGTTTCAGGCAAAAAGGTTGCCTGCCCAAAATCCAGTGCAATCCAGCATATGAGAACAATCAAACCTTTGAAACACACACACATTCTTTTTGTTGTATCTTAGTTCTTCTCTGTCTTACCTTTTTTCTCTCTACTCCAACCCGCTGATGTGGTCAATAAGTCAGCCAGCAGGACTTAGAGGAACAGCACCTTCATTTTATTCAACAGTAGGTAAAAGAATGAGAAGACGAAACCTTTGGTATTCTAATTACTGGGTGATCTGCATATGATCAAACCCCAATGTATGCCCTGACAGGAAGAATAAAAGTATTTTTCTCCTTTTATGCAAAGGGACCAGGCACAGAGACACCTTGGCAAACCCTCATTATGTTTTGAAGATCCGTCTTTGCCTGAAGCACCCAACCTCTGCACCTTTTCGCTCAACCTAGCCGAAAAAGATAACGTCGAGCAGCCGCAACCAGGTAGAAAGGACCGCATTTGAATGTCAACCGTCAAATATTAGAGCAGAAGCTACAAATGGCACAGCAACTTAGTCAGAGTCGTAACGACACACATTATCTCACCATGAAGCAACTGTGATAAGGCGAATCAAAGCCAAGGGAATTTTAATCATGATATTGGGGATTAGACTTGGGAACTGAATGGCATTAATTTGAAGTTGCCTAATGCAGCCTTGAATGCAAAGTGAAAGCAATTCATAAGAGACGTAGGTAGGTAGGAGGTATATTTTAATAATCGATGCACTGCGGTATTTATGCAAATACTTGGTAATTTGTGATTATTTGAGTGCGTGCATGTTTGGAATCATCCCCTCAGCGTATAACTAACAGCACCCATCTATAGCTTCCAATGGTAATGAGGAA
Organism: Verasper variegatus; assembly: GCA_026259375.1. NCBI lineage: Eukaryota > Metazoa > Chordata > Actinopteri > Pleuronectiformes > Pleuronectidae > Verasper > Verasper variegatus. The sequence goes on along the minus strand of CM048053.1, from coordinate 11,142,671 downwards.
ATTTGAATTGTACACATGCTACAAAACTAAACGTCTTGCAAAGGCGTGTACACAGTCAGTGGCCTGTAGTACATCATCGATGGGCTCAATAAACACTGATTTTAAGCCAGAGTGTCCATGAAAAAAACTGAATGAGCAATTTAAATGAATGAGTTTTTATTTTTCAACAGTTGACCAAAAGATGAGAATTGCTCTTTTCATAAACGCCATTCAGGATTGTTACAGGAGTTTGCTCGATGCTTGCATCAGGTTGACTCCATGGGCTGAGAAACATTGTTTTTCCTTGGAGGTCCGATCTTTTTTGTGTTGTGTGTGTGTGTGTGTGTGTATATGTGTGTGTGTGTGTGCGCGCGGGCGCCAGTGGCTGATTGTGCACCATGTGTTCGCTCCCTGACCCTGGTTTTTCTGATGCAACTCCTATGTTGATGCACTGATGAACAGGAGTTTGCAGTTTTCTCCAGAGGACTCAAACACTGGGTGCATGCTCACCTTAGTCGATAAACAATCTGAGCACCACAAAGGAACAATAGACACTGTTGTATTGTCCACCCAGCAAACGCGTCCTTTTAAAATGTCAACTGAAAAAGCTGTTGCAAGGGTGCAGTGTTCTATTGATTCAAAATGGGCTCATCATTTGACCACTATGCCCAATTCATGGACTCTCTCCATCTTTGACTACGACGTGCTGAAGTAAAACCTGTGGTTATTTAAGAAATTGCAGGAAAACAACATGAAATATTGAAAGTCATTATTGATTTGTACGACAAGAAGTTAAGGAAACCAAGATAATTGCGGAGATCTATGGAGACTGAGAGAGGCTTAAAAGACACACTTTATTTACCTCAAAATCCAGTGTTCATCAAGAATCAACACGAGTAGTAAGAAATATCAGTGGAAATACGTGGAACAGACGGGACTGGTAAAACAAAAAAGAAATGCAGAGAGAGAACATGGCACCAGTGTTGTTTCATATGTATAGTTTGTTGTATGTATATATCAGATTTATAATTATGTCTCTGCAGAGCTTGGCCCAGTGAAACCTCGCTGTATGATCAAGTCAGGACTTTTTATCCTTCGGGTAGCCTCAACCAGCCCAAGCACCATTCCTCTCATCATCTCTCCTTCTCTACATCTGTAACCCATCCACCCTGCCCCACTTCATCCATCCTTCCAGTATGTTCTTTACCCCCTGAGGCCAACACATCTTTGTACCCTCACAACTGTTTTTGATCCCCATATTCCTTCAATTCTGTGTTTACCCATCAAGAAGAAAAATGTTTATCTGTAACACATGAGATTCTGTGCAATGATATTTGTTTAACTTAGAAAATATTGATCATTACAATGCCATTGTAGGTGATGACTGTTAAAAGTACTAGGTCAAGGAAATGTTATAATCATCACACATACACATGGTTCTCTGAGCGAAACAAGTATTTCTATGTGACCTATTCCATTGGAAATGTTACCGTTTCTAGTTACTTAATCATAAAACTCACCCATCTCAAGGCTGGTAAGAAAACAGCTGGTCCCTCTCCCTCCCAGCCTTTCCAGAAAGAGAGCAGACAGGAAGACAAGATACTTGTGTGTGCGTGTCATCCAGATCAATGGTAAAATAATTTCCAGTGGCAAATACTTTGTATTGCAGACATTATACAATCTGGCAGGAATATAACCTCTCAGTAATTTATTAGAGTAGTAAAGCACTACCACTGTCCAGATCATTTAATAAAATCACCAACGTGCAGATGTACGAAATTACATTACCACCATTGTCCTGCAATACTAATTCCATTTGGAGAGGCTGTTGTTGGAAGATGGAAGGAACAAACTGAGGAGCTTTTAACCTCGATGGGCCTTCTGTCTGATAAGGAGGCTGTGATGGAATATTCTAGTAGTGAGTCCATTTCCCTCCCAGAGGTACAGATATATTTAAGACACAAGATATTTTAGTTTGTCATCCTTACAATACTGAGTCTGTAAGAACAAGGAATAAAGTATGACGATATTCAGAACTCCCAGGGGATGAATGGAAAGATTACACATCTAAAAAAAGTGTTCTCACTCATGCAGGTCCATTCTGAAAATATACTGTATTTCTCATTCAGAGCCATAGAAATCATCCCCCCCAAAGTAGATGTATTGTAATTTATTATAAGGTAAGTGACCACCTCATAGATTGTCAAGGAATCAATGGGGGTTAGCTAATACCGTCTACATGTACTTTGTTGATTTAGCATATGATTATGTTCTCGAGGGTTTTCCATCCCACTGGTGCAACTTGTTTGATCTTTATAGACTTAAAAGTAAAAGCTATTCATGCTGCTGTTACAGTATATCAAGCTTAGAATTCCTGTATTCCTGTATTTTTATTTTTTTTCTGTATTTTTTTTAAGATGTTACACGACCGCTTTGGTGGAACCCAGCATATATACAGAGCAATTGTTGGCACGAACCAAAACATCTTGCTGTAGAAACATTCAGCCTTAATCTATTATTTTTTAACATGAAACTTTCTTGCATTGCCAAAATCTGGGTAAAAGGCTGCAAACGTATGCCTGAATTTGTCTGTCTCCGTGTCCACGTGTTGTGCTGTCCTCCGTGGTGTGTTCTTCAGGCCTCAATGGCTCTGTGATGAATCCTTATGACCCAGCAGGCATCTGCCTGTATTACAGCTGGGCCAGACTAATGAACTGGACCTAGACACAGTCATAATCAGATTAATGACTGTGTTCAGGTATAAAATGACCAGAATCAATTGTGAGAAAGCGAGATAGAGGGAGAGCGTAGCTAATCCATGGCTAAAGGATGATCCGACACTGTGGACAGGCACGGGGCCAAGGTCAGACACCGACCAGCCAATTCTAGGTCAGAACAAGGTACTAAGCCAGGGAGCAAGATAAATATATGCCTGCTGCTGATTACATTTGGAAAATTACACTTAATGAATATAGAGCACTGATGTTTTTGAGCGGCATATGGTGACAAAGGTCAGGGCCACTCTTTTCTGTCACGGTCACCTCCCCAAGGATAGTTTGACTCCTGGCGTAGGCTGTGAAAAAGGATAGAGATCACAGTGGGATTATTGCGGGCGCTAATATTCTAAGCAATATGCCGTGAGAAAACACTGACTGCATTGTAGAGCGAATGTCAGAAAAAGACTCCCTCAATGAAATGTATGTATGAGATAGAGGAAAGTAACACACAAAAGGTAGAGTGATGAAGTAAAAGAAACTTCCTGTACAGTTGGGGCATAAAAACACTTTCCAATTTGTGGTTACTATCTTTTTCCATTGTGGCTGTGTCAAGACGAGAGAGGAATACTGCAGCCATTGTATGGGTATTCATTGTTAAACCATGTGCAGCGACACAAGAGTAGAGCAACAGCATTAAAGGCCCCAGCAGCAGCCATTCTTTATACACCCTGCCAGTGACTAATTGGGGTGGACTAAATGGTTAGAGGGGAGGTTCACACCAAAGGAGAATAAAAAAAGCTACTTGAGGGAGTAAAACCAACCAGACTGAGTCATTAACTTCCTGTTCAGGTGAATTATATGTAACGTGCTTACCATGTGTCCCAGTAGCTAACAGATTCCCTCCACTTTGATTTTTCAGAGGTATAGCTCAAAATTACTAGTGGTTGCCTTTCGGCGCACGCTTTCTCAGAATTAGTGAATATTGAACTTTAGTGCCATTGGTCGACAGTTTTCCTTGGTTTAATTAACTGAAGAAAAATAAGACACATTGTGACTTGCTCTCGAAAGTGGGTCATTTTCCCCTCAGCCCTGTTGATAATTCAACTGACCAGGTTGGGTTTGTAAGCTACAACCCAGCCAGCAGGCGTTGCAGCGTCCCTGGGTGTCGAGCAACTCTGCCTGTTTTCCTGTTCGGCTGTCGGAGTCCAGACACGTGATGATCCAACTTGTTCAGGCATATGAATCTGCTGAATGTCAAGTCTATCTTTATCCTTATTGTCCCTCGTAGGAAAATGTTCTGAACAGCCTTTTCAAGATCCTCACAAATACATTGACACAACTAAACGGGTGAGTCCTTTGGAGAGCAGACCTAATCTTCCTTCAGACTGGGCCTAAGCTTTTCTTTGATTCACAAAAGTAAACAGGAATCAGTAGCCTTTTCACAGTTGCCTGAAAAATGGCAATGCTTTTGTTAACATCGACAGACTTTTACTGCTGCCTGCATGAAACAGCAATTTTACTGATGCCTGCATGAAGTCTCTTCATTTTTCCCTTTTGTTGTTGAGCATAAATACATTTGATACAAATACGATGCTAGATAATTAATTCAAATAACAATTTCTGTGAATTATTAATTGTACATTTCAATTGTGAGAATAAATCAGTAATTGTGGGATTAGGGAGCTTCCGAGTCGGGATTGCAGCATTTACACAGCAGCATTTATTTGTCACATTAGGTGACAAATAAATGCAAAGTAAAGTTGTTTTCTCTCATCTTGTTCTTTTGAATTATTACATATGCAAATCAAGTTTTTCTATTGATGGCTTTAGCAACAAAAACAAATGAAGGAAGAGGACATGTATTCCAACATAGCCAGAAGCAAATGCTTATACTCCCTGAGATCCAAGCTAATCAGCCTGCTAGTGTACAACTTTAACTCTGTTAAATACTCGATACATGTGCCGTGGCAGGGATCTGCGAATGCGTGTCACAGTTTGTAAATGTGTGTGGAGATTTGTCTGTGAGCCTCAATAGTTATACAGCCTACATACCTCCAGCCAGTGCTAACCAGTGTTGTGAAAATGAAATAGTTCACATTCATTTGTTCATGATTTAGATGACAAACTTACAATCAGAGAGAGAGATAGAGAGAGAGGGGAGAGAGATTTAAGACTTTCTAATATATAAAATATGATCTGATTACATTTTCAGTTTCACAAATTCTTCTGCTAATCACTTTGAAGTGCACTGTTATGGCTTCAACACTCATTGGATCTGTATTTAGATTGCTTTTTATACCAGCTTCCAGTTTTATTGTCAATTGGGCCGATTTTAGGAAAACCCTCTTCTGTGGTATTAGCCAGTCATCAATTAGCTGTTGGAAGCCATTCAATCTAGGTCATAAGTTTCCACACGGATTGTTTCTATTCTTCTCAGGAGTGATTTGATCAACCAAAAACATAAACCGAGAATTATTGTTTTGCTGTTGTTGACTTACTGATTGGATTAGCCTGCAACTCTGTTTGAACTCAAAGCTTCCTGCAGGTCATCAGTGCCGATATGGATAGCTTAACTACAACAGGCCGCTGCTCTCATAAAATATTCAGAAGGAATCATTTGCTTCCATTGAGTGGTAGTCAAAGCTTGCAAAAAGTCCGCCTAATGATCCCTTCCACACTGTAAGACTTATGAATAAAAGACACTGAGATCAATAATGTATTGACGATGTGTCATCAAGTAAGGAAACCCCTAATGAAAAAGTGAGATCAATCCAGGCTGTATTGCAATGTATGCAAACAAAATCCATTAACTTTATATAGCCACTAATCAAAAGACTTATTACCCCGACAAAACATAAACAAAACTTCTGCACAATAAAATTGAAAACAAAGAAATCATCTTTACAATGCAGTAATTCCTCAACACCCAGTTTTTACAGAAGCCTTTTATACTGGGAACTGCCTAAGTTGCTCTGAAGCTGCTCTGTGTGCTGCGCAGTCTTTTTGAATAATTTAAAACAATCTACACTAAATCACAGGGGTGGTAGTACCAAGAGTAAAAAAAAATATTTTCCCTTGTATATTTCTACCAAAGTGTCTTGAAATTTTCAGCATAAATACTGCCCAAGAGTCAGTAATTGACTTTGCCCTTTAATAACAGTGTTTTTTCCACATCTCAAATGTATAACACCCAAGTGCACATTTCATGCAAATTGGCAAGAATTGCATCACAAAATATTTAAAATACTGGCATCATCACTCACTGCCTGCGACTGCTGTCTAAAGCTAAACAGTGAAGTGGTTCTGGCTGTCTGTTTCTGAAGAGCATTGAAGCTATGGGCCCATTTTCTGTCTTTGCCTGACAGCCCTGTGATGTGTACAAAGCCTCTATTCCTCAGCTGGGAAATCAGCCTTACTACAGCCCCGTCACAAACAATCAGCACTCATTACCCACTACACAACACCACATTTTACCCCATTTACCTGCAATGTCTAGGGTGTGTGCTTGTGTGTGTGCGCCTGTGGGCCAGTGTGTGTCTTGGTGTGCGTGGCTTATGACGATTCTGTTTGTCCACAATGAATTGAAAGCGCTCTTAGGTGAATTGCTGTTAGCTGCATAGCCTTCAGGCCATAACTTGGTCAATGAGCTCAACGGTCAGACAGTGCTGTTGTTATCTCGGCCCCTCTAACCTTGTATTGAGTAGAACTACACTGTCAAATCCAGAGAGATGCTTTTATCTACCTGGTGCGGAGCCCCAACATTGAGAACTCGACCAATTATCTCCCTTTCAGACATAAACATGTATGCCGTGCTGCTACTCCCCCCCCATCTCCTCTTTGAAGGACACGATGATCACAACCAATCTCGTGTCAGAGAGGAGGGCCATTCCTGGAGTTGAGTGTAATTGGTGAGGAGAGCTGTGAGCTGGTTGCTCTGTGCGTAAGGCTGGCAGAGACCCCCTTAGGGCACCACAACATGGCTGTCGGTACGTGGTGTGTAAAACAAGCGTGTCACTCGTACATTTTACAAGGAAGAATGCCCAGCCATGAAATTGTGAGAGTGAAGAAAACAAGGGAATAGGAAGCGATAAAACAGGACTGGAAAAAAGAAAGAGGGATAGACATCTCTTCATGACAATTAAACAGAAAACAGGTGTAGCCCACCACCAGGAAGCCAGGCGTAATTTGCTGAAAGCGGGCAGCACGTATCCCTCTGTCGCTTCGCATTGTTCACCACACATTGTTGCTGTTTTCTATGCTTACCTTGGTGCTAACAATGAGCTTGTTTTGCATATGGTCCAAATCGTTGATTATTATTTTTGCCAAAGAAAAGCTTGTTCATGCACAAGCTTTTGTTCTTCTTTTGGATGTGTGTCATCTTTAGGATTAGTCTCTTTCATCATTTTAAATAGGTCCCTTTTGGACTATTAAGCTTTTCTCAGCACAGTGTGCTTCACTGCTCATTAAAAGAGAATAACATACTCCTATACACTGCATCAGTCAAGATATTATTTGGCAAATAGACTCTGGATGTTCACTTTTCCAGAACCGTTTTCTTCAATCAGGTTTTCCAGGATACCTCTGCAGCCCCTGGCAGTAGCACAGGTACTGACTGTGTGTTATCTGTTTCTGCAGATTCAGGCTAATGTCACAGTTGTAGAAGTTAATGCTTGTGTTCTTTGTCTCTGGACAAAATGAGGATTAATGTCTCTCTATATGTAAATATAATTCATTCGATCAAATGTAAGTTTTTTTATGTTTGACATACTGCATGGTTAAAAGCAAAAATGTCAAACTGGTCAAAAAACCAATTATCCTTAAATTTTAATTTTTTGAGGCTACAGTTATAATTAAACCTAATATATTAGGTAACGTATATATATTCAGCTACAGAGCTCATTTTTAGTTACAGTAGTACAATCAGTGTGTGGGCAGTATTAACAACATCTGCCTCAGTTAGTAGATCATTAAATATGTATGCACATTCATCCCAGAGCAAGCTACTGCAGGGCCGATTCAGTTAAAATCTGCAATAATACATCTACAGTATAATATTGGCATTGAATATTTACAAGTGACACAATGTGGCAGACGTGTTCATGTTCCAGTCTATTTATTTCTCAGTCATCTTTGAAAAGGAAGGGAATAGCTTATCTCAGTCACATTTTTACCAAAATTACAAGGCTGCCGCGCTGCAGGACCCAGCCAGGAGAACATCAGGCCATTGAGAGTGTCACAGTTGATAATGATGCACATTTCAAGACACATGACAAAACAAAACAAAATCAGCATGTAGAGAGCCAGCCACCGATCAAGATTGTCCGCTGCCAAATGAGCATTGCCAGTGCAGCCTTAGCAATTCAAATCACCTCTCTCCTGTGCTCTGCTTTAGGATGCGGCAGAGAGAAAAACCTTGATAATGGTTTTCATTTACCCCCTAGCCAGACTAATCACACTAGCATTGGTTCCACTCACTGCTTGGGCTGGTGCATTAGAAATACTGCAGCCCAGCACTGTAGGTGGCATTGGAGCAGGTCTATGCCCCTGTATCGGGACTATCGCCTCCGGTGCTGGTGCCAGTGTTTTTTCGCCACACAACCTCACAGCAGGAGTGCAGAAGATCTTGGCAAATTTGTCACAGCACAGATAAAACACTCACGCATACAGTAAATATGCAGTGAGTGTACATTTAGAGGTGCCAGTGCATGCTAACCTGTGCAAACTCTTTATGCACACTCCATGCATATTCCATTTTCCTCACTTAAACATATAATGTGCAGTAAGAATGCATGCACCTTATGTATAGTTCAGCCCATAGACCAGTTTTCTTGGCTAAGCAGAGTTTGAAGGGGGTAATGGAGAAATGGAAAAGTAAATGTGACAAACATATATCAAATATGAAATATTATTCTCTTCGGCTGTTAGTCAGTTTTATTGGATTTGTAGATATTTTGCAGACTTTTTAAATTATGTGCATCATGAACCTCAGTTTCAGGGCAGTTGTATAAACATTTTTAATTATTGTGATTCTTTTGTTTAATTAGTTTTAATTTTAAGCAATTTTCAAGCTTAGTTTTTATTTGATTGCTATTTTAAAATGATTATTACCTTTCCAACATTTGATGCCAATTTGCTGCTAATGAGAGTTTAAATGTGCATGTGGAATGAATAAAAGAATTACACACATCACACTACAGAGAGCACATCTCTGCCAGGTCTGAACAACCCTACACATGATAGTCTAGTTCCTATAGTCATTATATAATAATTCTTATATTATTTTGTCATAAAACAGTGGACATGAAAAGCAATGCAAGTATATGGTCAAGAGTAATAAACTTAACACATTCTAATATTGTATTATATCCACACCCATTGCACTCACATAAAACGCCCTATGTTGCATTGTTAAAGAAAGGGGGAAAAAATCCTTCATCAGCACCCATACCAAAATATAATGTGTGATTAGGAACAATATGCTTACATACAGTTTTAGTTACATACAGTTTATTTGTAAATACATGTGCACCTACACAGTTGTTGACAGTTTTACATATCTGGCTCCAGGAAGTGTCATACAGTCAATTATTTTTTTATATGTATATTTGAATTATTACTGTCAATAAATATACGGTATGTGTGGGGCAGGGCTGTTAAAGACATGGTAAACCTGAAACTTGTGCACACTCAGCCATGAAACGCAGCTAAAATAATCTCATTAACGTAGGCATTTATAATACACTGAATTATTAAAGATACAGTCAGCAGCTTCCACAGTGTGTGAGTGGAAAGCTCTATGGATTACCAATCCCTGTTGGGTTTTCCCCCCGCTCTCCTTAAATATGGGCAGTCAACAGTCACTCAGAGAGTTAGATAAGTGTCTTATAACGTGAGCTGACTCCTGCACTAAGTCACTGTTTCCTATAGCAGTTTGGTTTTATTGACAGTAAATTTATGTCCATTTAAAAATACTTTGTATGAAGTGAAATTGTCTTTTTTTTGTATATATATGTGGTGGCCATATGCCTGTGTGGGTGACAGAAAGCCAAGAGGCCTTGCAGCTAGAAATTTCCACCAGGCTTTTGACAATTAATCATTCAGAGCTGAAGGTTCCATTTGTGGAGATCGTGTTCATTTGCCTCATGGTTGAATAACTGAATAAGTCAACAGCAAAAAACAAGAGAGAATTCGTTCTTTGCGTAGCTATTTCTCAAAATAACTCTCCCGAGGCTGAAACTGAGACAATGAGAGAAGGCGAGGCACCAGGAAAAGCCAAATGCATGCTGACACTGTGCACCACCATACTTGCTGGGCTGTCTATGAAATAATAAAAATGGAACTCTGAAGTCATGCTTTATTCAGTGTAAGAGCCTCTTGTGTTAGTGTTGTGTTAAAAGACTAATAATAAACCCAGTCAATGTCTGTTTCTGATTTCGTCAACTCCTGATGTCTCCCTAATAACGTCATGTCAAGTCTTGTGTGCTACTGCAACAGTGAATTAAAACAAAAGCAAGACAGAAAATCACGAGAAAGAGGTTGTGCTGCTTCACTTTTACATGAACATAGAGCACCTTCATCACAACTTATCAAAATCTGTTCACAGGTGTGTAAATCTAACAGGAAATGAGGTGATAATGTAAGACGTAGTGCTCAACTTACCAAAGCACTGACTTCCTTACACAGAAGATTTCTTTTTCCCGCCGAGACCCAATTATATGATATTTTACGTGTATGGATACACTGTGCAGGAAATTCTAAGAACTGTGATGCAAGGACATTATATTTATTGTTTGCTATGATGGTTTATTATGTGGATGAACAAATTCTCCTGCATAATTAGTAAAATGCTGAGTGTCCATTTTAATGAGAATAATTACCAATTAACACTTTTAAGTCATGGATCTGAGCTCCAAGCTAGTTTCACTTTCTAAATGACCCTCAATAACCCCTTCTCTATTTATTGTAGTTTCAGTTTCTGTGGGTAAATCTCATATTTGTTCATTTCTGAAGCGAAAAAGAAGAAGGCAACCTCTGCAACTAACAGACCGAAAAAACAAACCTTTTTGTTTCATGATTTTACTGTTGTATCTTTTTGTCTTACTCACAGCAGATTTTCCCCCAGTGATTTTCAGTGATTCAGTCATCACCACAACTCCGAATGACAATTTTTGGCCTTTCTTACAAAATCCAAGCGGGTCCAACAAGTTAATGACCAAAGACTTTACAAGTAGAAGAGTGCGTAAGCTTTAAACATGACACAAGTGCTGTCAATTATTTCCCCTATTATTTCAATATCATTACAGGCAACTTGCTTCTTGACGTTAATTGGGTAATTGTTGGTTAACGGGTGTTTAACATCCTAGATAAAATGAATATTATAAATGTGCAAGTACTAACCAACTAAATAACTAACTAAATAGATAAATTACTAAATACATAAATTGTTAAATAACTAAGAATGACTTGGAAAATCAGTGCTCGGGTGCAGCCCCTATTTGAAATGACTATAGTGACCCCTAACCCTTCTCTGTATATGTCCATACGTGTCTGCCTGTGGCTCTATATGTTTGGGACTTCATGAGTCATCTGCTCGAATGCTACTTTACTGCGCTGTCACTGATGTGCCCTGTCAGGGAGCAGCAACATGGTTCTCTAACCTGTCGCATTGTGGCGTGGCATTGTTTGATGATAAGAGAGTGCTGGAAACACTCAGTAGCCTCTGGGGTGAACAAGCCTCTGGGGTGAACAAGTGCTGCAGTGATTCAGCAATACTGCTTCAAATTAGTCTTGGACTGTGGCCGAGGCTGTCACAGCCTGATATTCTTTTCCAAAAAAAAATCTTCTCTACTTGTACTTTCTTTCCACACCTCTTTCCAATTAAAATGTCTCACCCACATTTTCTCTTAAGTTTCACAAAATGAACTACAAATATAACTTGATTTGTGCTGCCTGGTTGCTCCCTCTCTCTTTTCCAGAGACTCAGACCCACAGTGAGATTGTGTCGGTTTTTATTATTATTCCCCCGGCATATGATGTTGGGGAGATATGATGATCAGTATGTTCAACTATGCATTCGTCTGTTCGTTCATATGTCTGTTTGTCATTTCATTTTCGGAGCAGAACTCGGAAACCATTTGGAGTATTTTCAGGAAACCTTTCACAATTATGTGTATCGGGTAGTCAAGATGTGCCTTTTGATTCCTCAGTTTGAGTTCCATACACGAAACATTATGACTTCAGAACTGACACCAAATGATCTGCTCCTTCAAGTTCAACCCTTCATGGGTTCAGAGGAGATATGTCGTCCCCCTCATCAAATACAGGCAAAGTGGCCCTGGCTCTGGAGCCAATAATATATCTTATTCTTCTATTTTTTTATTTGATAATTCGTTTTTATTTCTCTGAATATTGCAGTAAATGGGATTTTAAATTGTTGCAAGTTCACAAAATAGTTTGAATATTTTGTAAATTAGATCAAATGCATGATGATGTACACATTGCATTAAGACTATATCTGATGCTTCCTGTCATGTTAAAATCATCATTTCAAAACCCATCATATATATACTTGGAGGCTTGAGTCATGTTATTCATTTAATTTAGTCTTATGCACTTTAAAAATAGTGCATCATGTTTTCTTATAACTAAAGATCACAACACCATCTGTCCAAATTGACTTCTATTTTCCAAGTCAGTTGACATTCCTTGCATTTCGTTCTTCTACTAACTGTCATTATTGATGCAAGTTTCATTTGTAGTGAGAAATAGTGTAAATGGCAGTACCTCATGTCCACAATATTCATGGGTTGTCTCTATAAATGTGTTCACTGCTGTCCAGATCTTGTTTTGCTGCCACACTATTCAGAATAGAACATTACCTTCTCTGCCTCCATGTCTTTTCTATCTTTCCTCCCCTCTCTCCTGCTGATATGCTGTGTGACAGCTAAACACTGTTGCCTGCACCCCACTGATTTTCATCAAAATTGCATGCATCACCCAATCGCTCTTCCCCTTTCTATCCACCTATAAGGAAATAGGCGCTGAGGGAGGAAGGAAAGGTGGGCTGGGGGGACTGTGTTTATAATGGGCCTGTTTTGGCACATCAAGAAATATCCTCTGCCAAAGGAGCAATGTTGTAAATTAAAATTAGATCCAGAAATGTAAATTTAATCAATCCAGGATAAAATGCATGTGGAATTATTGACGATGGTGTGTGTATATATATATACATATAATATGAGTCTCATTTATTCCGAGCATACTGTACAAAGAACAGGATAACTGTGTTAGCTGCAGGACGCTGTGACTCTGCTGCAGCTTCTCTGCTCTCACTTTTATTTCTTGCCAAGAAGCTCTGCTCCTGCCGGCTCCCCATCCTGTGCCTGGATCCATCCTGTGGTCTAATTTCCATGTACACAGTTCTAGACTGAAACAAAGGCCGACGTTTAAATGCAGTGTACCACCTGTTTTTGAATCGCACTGTGTCAATAAGCTGCTAGGACATTCTCTGTCCATCTCAGGAAGAAAAAAAACAAAAAACGTTGAGGGATTTGGTCAGATGTCCACCTGCTTCTCTGCTCCAGCCTGTCCCTTCATGTTAGAGCACAGTCTTCAAAGGTAGAGAAGGGAAACACATTTCCACTAACTGTGCCAGTTGAGCGATTTCTGCACAGTGAAGGTTTCAGCTTCTGACAGAAGGTGCCTTAACAAGTGCTCTGCCCCCACTGAACCACATGACGACTCGTAGCTGCCCAGCTGAAGGGCAGGAGACCTGTTGGTTTGACCTTGTCCTGGGGCCAGACACCTGGGCAGGAGGGAGCTGAGGAGTAAGCTGCTCGGACCAGATGCTGCTGCCACGACAGCGCTGTGTAATAAATACTTTACATTAGGTAATCATGATGCAGTTTAGAGATGCCTGTTAAGGGTTTCTATCTTTGACACAAGCTACTTTCAGACATGCACTGGACTCCGCAGTTCCTCTGTATTTTCCCCGGGGGGTGATGCATGTGTGAACGCAAACCACGTGATCTACGCAGCTGAGTTAATACGTCACTTCCTGCCTCTGTCTGCTGCTCCCGGCTGCTCCACCTCCACCAGATTTGCTGCTGTTGTGAACACATCTGTGCAGAGAACCTCCCCTGTTGTGCATGTGTGAAAAGGAAAACTCTCGGTTGAACTCTGTAGCCAATTCTGGATTTTACCCGGAGGTCATGTCTGAAAACGGCTATAATGTGCCCATTTTTGTACACATCCTTTTTCTATCTTACATTTATAACCTGCCAAGGATATTATTAGATTTCTTTCATATATTCCATTTATATTTAATGGAAACACCCAAGGAAGGAACAAGTGGCAATCCACCATGATGCGTTGGGCTGTGAACTGCTGTTTTGGAGATATATTTTTTACACAGGGTGAGAACTCAAGGATGGGACTCTGCCACCTACCTAAATGCACGTGTGCTTTTTTTGTCTATTTTACTCCAATGGGACCATGATTCATATAATAAACTGAGAAAAGAGTTGAAACCAGCAATTGAGATCATGAACTCCTTAGAAAAAATGTTTGCTGTTGTTATAAATCCACTTAGAGGTCGGGTCATTTTCTCATCGATTTCAGTAGAAATTGGCCTCTTTTTGAAACCAGTCGAGTCACCCTCTGCTCGACATTTGAGAGAATACAGATTGTAGGCCCTTGGCATTGGCTTATTTTGGTCATTTGACTACTATTAGTTGACTAGATGACAACACACCAATCAGCAGCTTTTTTCCACCACATCCAGTCGTGTGATCAGAGAGATTGGAGAGCGCAGGGCTTTCAGGGTTGACGTAAGGTCTATAGCGAAAAACACCCATTGGAATAGAGTAGTAAAGTTGCTGAAGTGAGTCAGACTTTCATCTCTCCTGGAGAAAGCAGACATCTGCATTACTGGTGGAGTGAGGGCTCATATCTCATCTATCTGCCCCCAAATGCTGACACCATCATTGGCTGAGGTGGTGGAGATTAATCCGCTAGATGTGCATGCTCGTGGGACGTGGAAGTGAAACTGGACTTGTGTTACTCCTCCATGCGATGGCGTCAGTAAGTTGCATCCTCAGCACAGATCAGGCTCAGAAGAAGAGGAGCTCATATCTTCCTTCTCCAGGCTGGTGATATTTACCCAAACTGCTCTATTGCAGATAGAGATCAAAGCTGAGACGTGGCCTGTGGCGGCGGTGATGCAGCAGGACAGGAAATGCAGCTGACCACATATATGAGATTTCCTCTGGAGAGAGAGAGAGAGAGAGAGAGAGAGAGAGAGAGAGAGAGACCGAGAGACCGAGAGAGACCGAGAGAGGCTGAGAGAGACCAGTTGTATTTGTCGAATGCAAAGTTTCAGTGCCCTCATCTGTAGGAGTGAGTAGGCAACCCACTGAGACTGTCGGGGGCTGGAGCCTCCGTGTAATTTAATTTCTGTTTTTCAGTCCAGCTCCAGTTACTATTTATGTGTCACAGAATACTAACAAGACAAAATACGCATATATATATATAAAAATGGCAACATTTTTCATATAAGCACTGACCTTATATGTTAATATGATGAAACCCTAATTATGTAAATGAGCTCCACTTCCTGCATCTCTCAATCCTTTGGCTTTTATTTTCCTTTAATCACAGGCATGGACGCACAGTGCATTTCACAGTGGACATGTCAGGTAGCTCACATACTGCTTCAATATAATCTACAGGGATTTGGTGTCTGTTTAAACACATGCAGATGCATGCTCAAAATCACCTAAAGCTCCGGCGTGCGGCTGAGCTCACATATTTCTGAATACAAAACAAGCTCAAGCAAAACAGCTTTATTGAAACGAATAAATGTTTTTCTGAGACTGTTTGAGGTAATGCATTGTTAAGCACCTAAACTCTAATAAAAGACACTAATGAAAAATGAAAATTCTGATGAGTCATTCATATAAACGTGCCTATAACGTAGGCAACGTGTCGTTCCTATAGCCTACTGCATTCATTTAGCCGAACCGTTGCTTAAAAAAACAACTTTATTGCATCCGCTGATTTAAAAGAGGTGCAAACCGCTTGCAAATCCTGTGACCGACAGATACACAACCACCCAGTGAACACTTTACACTTTCACCTTATACATGTGAAAACCGCTGGGATCGATACGGAGGAGCAAAGGGTTATTAGCGAGAAAATGGCTGGCCGCAATCATTCATTATTGGAAAAACAGGAGCAATGGGCTATGCTTTTACTGCCTCGTGTCAGGTCAATGAGTTGTCGAGCCAGAATCCACCTCTGACACGCGAGAATGAGGTATTGGAGTGTCACTTTTATCTACTGCAATGAGCCTTTTAATGCGGGTTTCAGTGTTGCTAAAGGATTCGTCTTGTGAGAGCCAGTAGGAGAGGCAAACAACCAGCTATGTTTTAGACTCAGTTTTAACGAAAGCTGCGTGCACCTCAGCAGGAATCTGACAGCTCTTGAAATACAGGGCAGAGGTTGGAACAGAGACAAATGGAGGGCTGGAGGAATACGAGGACGCTGTATTGAAGTTGTGGGCGTACATTTTTACCTGGTGAAATTGAAGTGAGCCTCCTGCTGATGATTTTGTATTAGAATTTTATAAAAAAAAGTGGCGTGATGCATTTGATTATCTGTTGGAGTAGTGTGAATGATGCTTCCTCAGTTATTCACAGTTTCCTTGTAAACTGTTTTATTTCACCGCTAAGATATAATTTGGGAAAAACTAAAGTCTCATCCCCCTACCTCACTCTGCCTGTCTGTCTTCCTTGGCTCTTACTTCCACTCTCTCTTTTTTTCTTGTCTCTGGATGGCAATCAATAGTTATTATCTGCCGAGTGTCGCGATAGACACTACACAGAGCCCCCACTCTGAGTTGATGGTGCTTTTTCATTATAGCTGACACTAGTCTAAACAAAGCAGGCCTATTTCCCTGCCACCAGACAAACACAGTCCCCATAATGGCACCAGATAAAAGAGAAGCAGGAGGGAAAATTGAGTTTCACATAATGGGGAATCACTAACTGGGGACCACTTCTTTTTCCACTCCATTTTCCCCCTCTTCCACCACCTCTCGTTTGAGTATTTGGCTAATACAAGAAGCCACTAGATGTTAATTCCTTACAACTTTCGATTGAGCCATCCATTCATCCAACCTTGTTATCCAGTCCAATAATGATTTTGTCTGTCCGTCCATCCATCCATCCGGCAGC
The DNA here is from genome assembly GCA_026259375.1 of Verasper variegatus. NCBI lineage: Eukaryota > Metazoa > Chordata > Actinopteri > Pleuronectiformes > Pleuronectidae > Verasper > Verasper variegatus. The sequence goes on along the minus strand of CM048053.1, from coordinate 11,125,741 downwards.
CTGTCAGTGGGTTGGGGGGGGGTGGTCTCGTTTTGTTTTGACGGGGTTGTTGTTTCATAAAATAAATAAATGATATCTGCGCAGCCGAGTGGAAAGCATAACGAATGGCAGTTGGAGGAAAGGCAATTTAGGGAAAAGTGCAGTGGCTGGCGAAGGAACAGAATGGGTTTTTACTGTGAAGTATAACCAATGCATTACAAAACACATCACCAGAGGTTTATTGAAAAAGCCAAGTACCCCCTCGCCCCCCCAACCAATGAAAACGGCCAACATTATCATGGCCTACATGGTTAGACACTGAAAGTCACTTTCAGACAGTCAGGGGAGAGGCTTGTATTGTAGCGGCACACAGAAATAGAAGAGCCCCAGGTGAATGACGCTGCCAGAGGTGGTCGTTTTTCAATTCACTTACATGCAGGTTCAGATTCTGCAGCTTTCGTGACACATGGCATTGGGTTCACCGTGGACCGGGACATTGTGATTTTTATTCACAGTTTGTACCCTGTAGCCGTTCACACGTTTTTTTTTTTTTTTTTAAATACACAGACATGCAACCTTCAGAAAAGTATTTAGCTTTCACTGGTCAGGTGGGTAGAATTTATTAAATATGATTAAGTTAAATCATCGTGAGGGGATTAAAACATTTTACAGAAATGACATGCCTGTTTGATCATGTCAGTTATTTTAAGAATTATTCCTGATATCTTTCTAATTACAGGATTTCAAAGAGAAAAAAAAAACATATTAGGAAATGCACTTTTTTCCTCCAAGCCTCTAAATGGGTTAACTGAAGTTTTAACAGCACAGGATTGATCTGTAGTTTAACTCTAGCTTAGAAGTGAAGAACAGACAAACATTTTGTCAGCAGTGTCACCACAGACAAAATGACCATGTATCATTTTTCGCATTTAAACTGTTCAGTTTTACCATCGCTCCGTGTGCCACACAGCAAACTGGCTAATTGCTGTAGCCATGCGAAATTATGTTTGCAATGCACTTTTCCCCCAAGGTGGATGTTTGTTTGACAGCTTGTACAGCAAGCACACGATGCACCATAAGACGTCTGTGCTCGTAGATTAGAGGGAAGCTAGAAAGCTAACGTGCGTTCACGCTTCAAAGTCTGTAGCTCTTTCTCTGTCATGTTGCTGTCTGCACCCTGACAGCTACTGTCCCTGCCAGCCAATGATAGAAGAGTGAATTGAAAAGATATATTAATACAAGGGGGGAAACCAAAGAAGAAGAAAAAACACCACTATTTGATATCTGTAAGACTTTAAATATGCAGTGTAATTTATTATTACAAAAGTGGCAGCACAGCAATCTGTATAAATGTTTTATGAGTTGGTAACACGCTTCTGCAAGAAATGTTAAATGTGGAGAAATGTGAGCTGAAAAAGCCATTTTTCAAACAAATTGCACTGACAAATAGCTACAGCGTGAGCAGTAACATGCAGCACATCAGGATTCGTATAAAGCATATATGGATGAATGGACAACTTAAAGCCCTAATGGAAATACTAGATTCACTAAGCTACATCAATATATGTTGATCTCTATCCTATTCTTTTCAAAACAAAAGTAGCATTTTGAGTTGGAGAGAGGAAGAAGATTCACCATGATGATTCAAACATAGAAATAAGAGAAACCAGCAGACGCCATAAGTCTAGTTGTTCGCCATGTAGTTTTGAACTTTATTCTTTTTGCTGCTGGATTCACAAGCAGTAAAAGCACCTGACTGGAAGTGATTCATCATTCCCCGTCCCAACATTATATCACGATGCCATAATAGCTTCACTGATGTAGGCATTTCTCCACATTTTATCAGCTACTCTTACAGTTGTACTATGAGGGATTTGTTGAAGCCATTTCTAATCACACCATTCTAAGGTGGCATCTCCTCCGCTGGCATCTCCTCCGCTGCTCAACAAGTAAACGAAGAGGGGGAAACGACATTAGTGCGAGAACAAATCAGTGAACCAGAGGAATAAAATGTTGTCTGATTGTTTCCTGGTGGTGATGGTCTAAACACAAATAAACACACCCACACAAGCCTGTGGGAAGGTGGCACATTGCCGAATTTTATGTAAATCCAACTGAAGTGCCCGCTGTGGCCTCTCTCTCTCTCTCTCTCTCTCTCTCTCTCTCTCTCTCTCTCTCTCTCTCTCTCTCTCTCTCTCTCTCTCTCTCCCTCTCTCTCTCTGTGTTTGTGAATGCAAGTAAAGCTGACTGCACTTTAGGTCTCAAACCCTGCCTCCTCCATGTTAGCAGATGGGACATGGACCAAGCTAAGTACATGTTTCTGCCACAGCCAAAAGCTTGAAGCCCAGAAACATCATAAACACAACAAAATGAGGAGAAAAGAATTGAATAGTGGCCGAGCGCTGCGCCTAAAATACACAGCCACACTCTTCTAGCGGGTGATAATTGACAGGGATTACCTATTATCAGTCTATGTATTAATCTTTAAAAAGCATGTTCACAATATAAGTGCCTGTTGTCAGATAGAAACTTAAGTCATTTTGCTTTGGGGCTGGACAATAGGGCCAAAAGTCTTATCAAGAGAAAGATATTAAAATCAGTTGATATGGATAATCACATTATTATCTTTCAAGTTTATAATCAGATTTTCGCTCCCAAATGAAGGTTGTGGTTTGAAAGTCTATGTGCGATAAAGGAAAAACATATTACGAACCAATTATTTAACTTTTGTAATATTGCTATTGATGAAAATTAGATTGAGATAATATTATGCACTACCCAAGCTGACTGTGTCCTCCTATAGAAGGAATACATGTAGAACCTCATCTATTTGATTATACTGTGCATAAACTGGGAGTCGACAGGATCCTGGTGTTCCCAACCCTGAAGGCTACTGAAGTTATACTTGGTCACGTCTCTCTCTCTCTGACCAAAAGGATGTTAGTCACTAACCCCAAAGGCACAGAATTTACAGAGGACAAATGGTGGTAGCAGCCAAACACGGCCCAGTCATATTCGACAAACCTCCTCTACACTCGGGCTCTCCAGGCTTGGAGGCTTACTGATAGGAGGAGGACAGGAGGAGGATTGGGGCTGATAAGATGAGTCCACCATGCACTGCCATAATCACCTGCTCTGCATATCTAACAGAGCTGATTCCCAGGGGCTTAGTGTTCTGCTGAAGCCACGTTCTGCATGCATGAGACTAATTTGCAGTCATAATAACTGCCACGGTCCCTTTTTTGTGTCCCACGGACCACTAATTGAAGTGGAGTCAGGGCTCTGAATGCACTGTGAATTTGTGTAATTCAGAATAGCTTAGCTTTAAACCCTGGCATCTTCAAACCAGCCATAACCTCTTTGTACAGCACAAAAGCTTCTTTTATGGTCAGGTTTATACTTTGGCTTGTGCACTGAAATCTACCGACTCTGTAAATAACTTGAGGAAAATAAAAGCTGAGTCACTGAAGTTGCAAATTAAAAGGCTATCAATGCCAATCATCTTTCAGCGGTGGAAGAAAAAAACAAACATCTGCTGCTGCCTTTTGTCTGCTGTCTGATATTTAAGTTATTTTGAATGATGAGGACATTTTAATCTCTTAAACTAAATGTTGCCATAGATTCTTCCTGGAGGAAGACATGTCTGACTTTCAATGACATCTCTTTTGCCCTTTACTGAAACGTCGGGGACTGTCCGACTGGTTGTTGATTGATTTCCTCAGTTGTTTTTTTTTATCCAGTTTCAATTTCCAGATGATGACTTTCTTTTTACTGCACATTTGAAAGATGATCATTGACATAAAGAGAGATGATATCAGAGAAAATATTTTCTCAATCTCTGTGGCCACTTTACCACTTAACAGTATGTACATCCACACATTGGGTTTATCAGTGCCTGTCATCATGGGAAGCAAGACATTGACCAAGCACTGTCTGTGCCACACAGATTGCTCCTATCATTTATGCCCCAGCCTTCCTGCAGTACATTGTGTCATGATGTTGAATTGGCTCAATTGAATCTGCTGTAACCATTGTTTGAAAACCAGGTAGGGGGCGCTCCATGGACAGCTGAATAAAGTTGTTACATAGGACTGGAGTGCAGCCTGCAATTCCTCCCCCTACAATGCTATAGCATGGCAGTGTGAGTCCCTTGTGAAAAAAGCATTATGACGGGGACAATACAGCCTTGTAAAGATGCCAAGAGAAATGACTGACAGACACATTATCACATAAACACCTGGAGCCAGAGAAAATCTGCCCTGCGCTATAAAAAACAGGTTAGCATGAGCCATGTTTGCAGATCTATTGTGCAGAGAGACTTAGATTACAAAAGCAATGTTGTCCTCTGGGTCACCGAAACCTTAATATTCAAATTGTTTCTCCGTGAACGTGTTTGTGCAAAGAAAAACATGACTGTAGATGCAGATCGACCCAATTATCAAACAGCGTTCAAGATAGATTTTGCCAAACTGGAGATGGGGGCATTCTTTTTTTATTTTCAGGCCTGAAATGTGTTTAGTATCCGTGTGCGACTACTACATCTGCAGTATCTTTTAAAATACTATTCTAAACAGGAGGCTGTCCTCAGAAGAACATTTGTTGTTTGTTCAAACGCCTGATGTGACCTGTTTGTGTCATGATCTATAAAAGCCACGTGAGTAATGACCGTCAGTCAAAAAACAAAGGTGAGAAGACATTTGTATTATTACAGAAACAAAAAACCTCACAGACAAGTGAGATGCACAAAATGGATATAAGATCTATGTAACGTGAATAGGTAACACCACTGGTCATTTCCTGTTCCTACCAAGAATCGGTTTGTTTTTCTTAACTGTCCTCATCATTCAAAACACAATCTCATTAACGACAATAGCCTTGTGCCACTACCCGTTACCACAATTCACATGTTATGTAGGTATATCACAAGTATACACTGTGATGAGGCGGAAGACAGAGGCCGCCCTCCAGTACAAAAATAATGAATGTTTGGGATCATGTGAACAACAGTCTCCTGTGGCCAGTTAGCAGCTGCCCCAGAGGGTTGAAGCCAAGTCTGCTACTTCTCCTCTTGTTGTCACCTCCAAAAACAGACCAACTGGTAAACAGACACAATATCATACTTTCTTTCTCCCTCTACTAAAATTTGATCCCCATGTTGCTGGCCTCGGCTCAACATAAGATTCTGCCCAGCTCGTCGGACATTAGGGGTTTTGTTCTGATGTCTATTTAGACAAGACCGTAAATTTTCCCTTATCATGCGGTCATATTCCTCTTTACTAATGCAAAGCAAGTTGGATTTAGCATCGTGACAGTGTTGGCACAGCTTGCTGATGTTTTATTTTAGCAGAACTGGTCATAATACTAATATTGGTTCTGCTGGCTCACATAGAATCAAACCAGTTTAAGTTGATATACATGAACTGATCTGCAAAACCAGAAACCGACCCAACCATATTGTGAGTTTTTTGTGCTCTTGACTTTTGCAGTACCCTGATTAACGTGTGCACCAATTGTCCACACATTCATGTCTGCCTGTGGACAAACTGTTAAACTTTGGAAGTGCCTTAACTTTATCGCGAGCGTTATCAATGGGTCAAAATATCACCGGATTTCTGAATCTGTGGCTTTACTTTCTGACCAGATATCTGCAAACTTTGTATTTAGCTCAAGGCTCTCCGAGTGGCCTGTGTAGCTGTGGTCACTCAAATCAAGATCTTCTCCTGACCTTAATAAACACATTTTTTTCTGCCTTAACCTAAAGAAACCCTCAGCCAACGCCAACGGATACAACGTATCAACTTTGTAGAGCACTGGCAAACTTTATTGTTCTGGAAATTGAAGGGATAAAGTAGTTTTTGGGAGGACTTGTTGAGGACTAAACCGAGTTTGATGTTTGATGTTAGACAGTGGCAATGAATTACACATCAACCAAATCCAACACCATATTTTGACACAGTGTGATACGCTCAGGGCATTTATTTGATGTGCTTTGTTTTTTAACTGACTGTATTGTATTTTTTTTGTATTTTTTACTCTGTCATCATACCAAAGTGAAACACTGTAAGCCTTTTATGCAATATGTGCAGTTTTTGAGGGTCTTTGATGTGATCAAACGGCCTGAATATTAGTGATATCAGAGTATTCAACTTTCTGAACACTCAAAATCCCCCTAACAACATCACAGCCAAAGCTGCATGATTACCTGTGTCACTGTGTGTGTGCGTGTGTGAGCTCATCTATATGGGGATGCGTGCGTCTGCTTTCTTGATGCTCTAAATACGTGTTTATACGTCCAAGAAATGTTTACTTCTGCCAGCGATATCCTCCAGAAGCTCGGTAATCTCAGCAACACAAATACATAATGTAATGATGATAAGATTAGCTTGTAGCCCTGTGTTTGCTGACTGGCTAAAGACAAGGAAAGGCGGGCATCTCTACAGAGTAATGAAGTCCCACTATCAGCAGCACAAGCACAGATACATTTGCTGCAGGGGGCTTTGTATATATATTACAAATTAAAGAGGAGACAACATCAAAAGTCGACCTTCCAGTGGATTATGATCTCTCTGTGACACTGGGACTAAACATCATTATTATGCCATGAGGGTTAAAGGTTTTATTGATAATGCTGTGAGATTTATTTTGGTGAAATGCTATGCAGGGGATTCCATATGAATCCAACAAAAGTTTCGAAGCTGAACACTTAAATTGTCGTTATGCCTGGGATTCATTTTAACATGCAAATACTCTTAAAGCACAAAGTGAATATTTGAACCGTTTCATGTCCAAGTATTAAAATACATTATTCCGTTTTGTGGTAAGTTTTAATCTTTTGAATTACATAAGTCCTACTCACACATGGTCAGTCTGTATCAAACTTTAAATGTAATCTTTTATTAATCCATTTTTCATTACCATTCTGCTTTGGTAAATGGAACAGCTCATCTCGATTTGTCTTCTTTGTTATTGTCACAGCGCCGCAGAAAATTGATCTTTTAAATTCAAAAGCCCGTGCATGGTAACACACGGTCCTTACCTGTTATTGATTATCCTTCAAGCAGGTTTGACACGGGCTCTTTGGAGAATTCCGCAATAGAATTAGAAACAAGGAGGAAGGGGATCAGTGTTTTAACAATGTGGCTGAGGTCTGCCATAACCGCTCCCTCCGACTGAAAGTGGAGGCAAAGAGTGTTTTTGCAGTCAGAGCAGGAGTCCTCAGATGTACAAGCAGAACAACAGTTTTATCAAAAGTTTGGATGTATTCCCTCGGGACTTGTAATCATCTTCATACTCTTCTTTGAGGATATTTTATGCAAAAGTGATTTAATATCAAATAACATCAAATAACACAACCTCTAAAATGCAACCGGTTTTTCACTTAATCTACTTTAAGCCTTCACACAATACTATGCAGATTTTTATCACGTTTCGCAAACACTGTGTGTCTTAGTCATTTCACGAACTGAAATGTAATTGCACACAGCAGCAAACGACACAATCCTTCACACCTAACACTCACAGGGTGTTTGTGCACACACACATGCGCACACATAAGGGATGGTCACCTTCCCGCACTGGAAAAACAATGCTGCGATATTGGCATTCATAGAGCAGAGAAGAAGCCAAAGGTCAGGGAGAAGACACACAAGAGCAGCCAGACACAGAAATGAAATGAATTGTTAAAGTGCAAACAAGAGCAGTGAAATATTGTATGTGTTAATGCGTCAAAGCAGAACGTATGATTGCAATTGCAGGCGTTGTTAGCAGAGAGCAAACACTGTAATATCAGGCTCCTTGTATTAGCATAATACAAACGCATAATAGAATACATAGATGCAAAAATAGTTCAATAGTTCAAAATCTCAACAACTATTCCCAGCTGCTTAAAGCTATTTTTTATTTAAAGATGTATTTTTATTTTTTTTACTTACAATTTATATCCAAAGAATAACACTCTTTGTAGGGTGCATCGTGTTCTTTTCTATTCACGTATAATGAACGTTTTTCTTCAACTATCCAAAAAGGAATTGTGCCTTGTGTAATGTTATCATGGAATAACAAAACAATAATGCAACAGAGGAAGCATATTTCATTAGTTCCACTCTGGTGTCAATTCTTGTTCATCATTTTAAATAACTATATTCTAAATTACATTACATTGAAACTATTTAAAAAACTTTATTTTCCATGGATAATTGAGGTCTAAACTAGAAAAACATTATTTTTCTGATTATGTGCCTTCATCCGTAGATGCAAAGCTATTCAACACTCTGTTTGCAGATTATATTACTGAAACATGCACTGACTTCCAGATGAGTTTTCACATTTCCTGTTTTGTGACCCAGTGACTCAGCCGACATTTCCCGGCTGAATGGGATTATTCAGTTCACTAAAGTCTGCTGCTCAGGTGTTAAAGGTGGCCTCCACCACACTGACCTTGTAGTCTTTGAAAAACATTGAAACCTTAACTAAAAAAAACACACAATAAACCAAACATGGAACTCCATTTTAAACAAGAAATTTTACAATACATGTTCACTTACAGCACAGTAAACTGATCTGTAACACAAAGTCTTCTCTTTGTCAGTAGTTAACATATTTTACACACTGCAATCATGAATACAGAGAAGATCTCGATCATTGAGCCCAAAATATATTTCACATAAAAGAAAATATTTTCCTAATTCAAGTTCTACATATTTAGTTCCTTTATAATACAGTTTATAGTTAGACTAAATAAACAAGATTGCCACCATCGACAGGAATAAACTGAATCAGTTGGCTTCGACATTCCTGTCTGCCGAGAATCATTGTCCTCCTCCATGAAAACACAACAGAAAACCGTGAAACTTAACTGTGGTTGGTCGTGGCATCGCCCGTCTCTTGCAGCTATTCCATTAAAAATAAAGCCTTTTCATTTTGAATTTTAATGCCACGAAACCATCACCTTTCAGTAATTTCAGCATCATCTCTCTGCAGTGAATGCTTTCATGTGCTTTAACTTTCTGACTGAAAGTTTAGGAATCCAGTGTTCGGAATCTGCCGCTAACAAGCTCGATTGTTAGCGGCAGAGCGTGAGGTTTAAATTGGCATCTCGGAGGTGACAGGTGTGTGGTCCTGCATTGCCTGTATTTGTATTCATCTCACTTTATTTAAGAGGAGGTGTGCAGAGAGGGGAGCAGAGGGATAAAGACAGTCTAATCAATTAGGCTTTCAAGGTCCCTGCTCCGCCCCCCCTAATCAGATACAGCTCTAATTCACTGCCAAAAAAAAAAAAACCCCACACACACACCAGGAGACCACCCTAATGAAGAGTGAGCTGCAGCCATGTCGGACCACCATAAAGCCAGCGCAGAGGTCGGCGTTTGTTTCCAACATTTTCAACATCCTGCGCACAAAGATCTAATGTTGGAGATGCTCAAGTGCCACCTCCCCATCTTCCTTGGTGGCGATGAAGTGTTTGTTTTGGCAGCGACGTAAACCTGGACCCAATCCTCTCATGTAATGGTCTGACAGCTGTGACCTTCATGGGAACCTGTCCAGTGGCGGCGCAGGTGGAAAGAAGCCGCCGTGCTCGTATCAGCACACAGACAGACGGACAGCTCTTCAGGGAATGGGATAGAAATGAGATGAAATGTTTGGTGCCGAGGAGGGAGCAGCGCGGAGACACTGCAATTTGTCTGGGTCTGAGTCAGGGTCGCGCAGGGTTAAGGGCAGAGTGTTTACTAACAGCACATGATGAGCATGCACTGCCACTGGAGCGTTAAGTCACAGGGCAGCGTGAAAATAAACCATGCTGAAAAACCTCTTCTGGTTCATTTAGTTGAAACACAAACTTTCTACTTTTTTCTTCTTCTTACCGAGTCACTCACTGACTCTTATTAAAAAGCATCACATGTGTCGGTCAACATTAGCTGATCAATCCATTACTTTAGCACATTAAAATCACTAAATTTACAATTTATAGCTGTGCAGAATTTAAGAGTAGCCTTGTTTTTCCACTCATGCATGACCCTTCATTAGTTTTCCATAGTGCCCTGAAACAAAACCTCACTTGATGTCTGCAGCACAAAGCAGAGAGCAGAGGTGCATTGTGGGGCCTGCAGCACCATTCCTTTTACCATACTGTGAATGTAATTAAATCCAAGAGCTGCCAGTATTGACTGGCGAGGGGAGGCAGCGTCTCTCTGCTCCTCAAACTGCCCTCCATCTGTCTGATTGGATTGTGGTCCTGGGCAGTACCAGACATGACATGGGCACCGGCGGAGGCATCGTAGACTTCAGGTCCCGTCCTCCCCCCCTAACACAACCGCATGCTGTTTTAATACAATATGACCTAGCCAGGGGGATTCAGCAGCAATTAACTAAATCATTTGTTAATATATATAAATGGGATAAGAGCAGTTATAATACCTCCAGGTTAGCACACACAATTTGTGTTTTCACTGTGATGATTTTCCTCTCGACTGAAAAGCGCAGTTTTGATGGATAGCAGATGTAGTGGGGACCATAAAATGCTAAGTGTCAGCAGAGTATTGATGGGGACAAAGGCACACACGTTTACTTAGTGGGTTTAATGACTTAATGGTACAAAGATCCAATAGAAAAATTGCAGATTAAACACAGATGGCATTTTCATTGATTGCTGTTTAATGCATATTGGAAGGGTTATCTGATAGAGGGAGGGCTGCATATGTGTGAGGGGCTTTGGTTCCAACACCAGTGATGTAGTCGGAGCTCGAGTGGAGTCACACGTCACAGTTTTCGAGTCGGAAACCAAATTGCTGAAGAATATTTGTAGTCGTACCTGAGTCTGAGTCATCAGTCTGGAATTAGATGTCTACTCAGTAGACTTCATTAATAACTGTCTCCGACGTACAGGCTGATGAAGACATGCAGCTGACCTTGTATGAAATTAAATGTTACAGTAATAATATATCAGACCAAATTATTCTGTTTAATTAAAACTAACAACAAAAGTCAATGTCTCCAACCTCTGAGGCTTAATGGTGTCACTGCTCGAGTCCGTCGAATCATCAACTCTAGTTGGATTCCCAAACGTCAACTAAAGTACAACAACGCTGCTGTTGTACTTATTTACTAAATTATTATTATGGGGGAATCGTTTACAACCTATTTATTTACTGTGTTTACTAGTCTTTACTTAGACTCGGGCTGTAAATGAGCCCAGATGTGTTTCTGATTGTTAAATAGTGGCACTACGAAGAAGCACATTTTTTTTCAGAAGTGCAAAAACAAAAAGCGTGGTTGGTTAAGTAGAAGATCTATTTTGGGAACTGCGGGTGTGCATTCATCTTGAAGAGGAAAGCTTTATCTGAGGAAATGTGAGAGTTTGTTGTCAGCTCATCAAAGTGATGAGTCACTGAATGAGATATTCAAAAAAACTGATGATTACTTTTGGAAAAATGTTTTGACTCTTGATGAAAGGATTTCTGTAAACGGATGAAGAAAACCAAATATCAGCCTATTTCATGACTATCACTGGCTTTTTCAGGCACATTGAATTGGATGGGAGCCCTGGACGGATCCGCTTTGCCAAATCTTCACCTCCCAAAGCCGATTAAAACCCCTGTTTAATACAAATCATGTGACTTATTTGGATTCAAATTAAATGCATAACTTTATTTGTATCGCACTTTTCAAGTAACAAAGTGCAACAAACAATATGAAACTCACTAACAGTGTTAAAATAATAATTATAAAAAAGATACAGATGATAAAAGCCATCGGCAGTCACGTGAGAAAAGCTTTTTTAAAAGAGAGATATAACATGACAGCGATTCTGCTAGAGTCTAATCTCTTCTGTTGGATTGTTCCAAAGTGTAGGGGCCCTCACGGTTCAGACTCTGTCTCCTGGTTTTCAGACTTTGGAATGTCTAGCAACGCTTCAACGGAGGATCTTAGACTGCGTCCTGGCTCGTAGGGAGATAAAAGGAAATGAAATAAAGGGGCGGGGCCATCATAGCCTGGTTTTAAAAGAAATTAAAAGATCCTAAAGTAAACATGCAGCCAGTGTAAGGATGCTAAAACAGGTCTGATATGGTAACATTTTGTGGACTAGGTTAGAAGCGGAGCGGCTGCATTCTGGACTGACTGTAGACAGTGGATTGATTTCTGAGTAAGACCACTATAAAAGGAGAGGAAATAAGGGCATGAATGATTTTTCCAGGTCTGTGTGTGAGACAAAAGACTTAACCCTGGCTGTGTTTCTTAAATGTGGGGTCCTCTAGCTGAGGACTTGGTAAATGGTTCACCCAGATTTGCCGTGACTTCAACCGCACAGTCACTTGTTGGTCTGATGTTAGCTGCCATTTTACTTGATATACTCGTCATTCACTCAGTCAGCTTCCACTGGTTGATGCAAAGTGACACAAAGACATCTGATTATGTGTTCATCATCTGTTGACTCCCTGTCAATCAGCCGACTGAACTCCTGGTGAATCAGGGTGTCAGAGTTTGTGTTGTGGCATTTACGGTAGAGACGAAATCCTGACAGCTATGTAAACTAGATAGCCTGAATTATTTGTAACAAACAATTGTGCCTCTTCAGTTATGTTTTATTTCTTTCCCTTGATTCTCATGTTAATTCCACCTCCTGCCTGCAGCTTGAATTCATTCCTACCTCTGCCCTCACCTGTGATGAATCAAGTGCAGCAGATATTTCTATAAATTTCCATTTCCCTTTTGACATATTTGTGCTTCTCGGAACAGGAATGCCTTTGAAATATTTATTGCATTTACCTCCATCTCATCTATACCTGCGCTATTTCATTATTTATTGCCTTAAAAGGGGCCACAAACCACGTAAATGTTTCATTCTGATTATGCCGCGCCACTTTGCTCTTTCCCTCTGCCCGCTTTTTATCAAGGTGACGATATATCTACAAACAATATATATCAAACGCAAACGAATAAATCAAGGTTTTGTTGTTTTCGCTAGAAAAATCTGAATTTGTTGTGTTTATGTCCAAACACAGTCATCGCTTCGCAGAGACATGAGCTTGATATTTAATGCATGTCTTTGATAGCATCATGTGGGACAGTGGATTACTGGTCTTTGGTGTATTTCAAAGCCATGAAAAAGCATCGGCATTGTTCCATTTCCAGCTGATTAGACCCTGTTACCTCCTGTTCCTTGGACAATTGTTCCTCAGCAAGTACAAAGACCATCGGGGACAGCATGTCCTCGTCATTAGCTCAGCGTGGAAGCAACGGTCTTACTTATTACGCTCTGGTTTCACCTGCGGCCTGAACATGGGACTAGAAATAAAAAACTAAAAAACAGTGGAGAGGAAAAGGCAGAAGAGGCAGAAGCGGATAGATACCCCGTGATTACGACAGTTAGGGCTTATTGTGTGTGGGGGAAGGTAGTGATTGAGGTGGGGGCAAGTCCTTGGAAGTCAGAGCCCGAGTGAGTGAGCGAAAACAATGGCGGTTATGATGAGGGCTCCTGTGCTGAGCCAGCGGGGCCAGAGATGGAGCTGCATGGGGAGAGGGAATAGGAGCCTCCTGCGGAGACTCTGATCAAATATGGGGTTCAGTGTAATGATGCGGTGCACAGAAGGGACAGATAAAGACATAGCCTTTGGTCTAAGTCACTGGGAAAAAAAAAAAAAGCAGAGGGAAAGAAAATGAAAGGTAACTTGTTAGGTTTGTGTGTGGTGGACAGCGAAAGAAACAAGATGGGCTTAAAATGTTACCCTTCCTACATCTTTCATTTCCTATATCCTCCTGTTCTTTTTCCCTCATATACACAGTCACAATAATAAAGCAATTTTTCTTCCAATCTCTCCAAGTGCAGAGTCAGTCTTGGTAAATTCATTTTTTCCAACCCAAGCAATTCCACAAGGTTACCCTGGAGCAAATCTCAGAACATGGCCATTTAGCCATTTATTCAGTCGAAACCCTTTTCCTTCACACACATGCCAACAAACATCATTTTAATTCAGGGTAGAGTGCACACATTGTTCCCGACAGTTGGTTTATTAAAAGGTTTTATATACGATTACTGCAGTCGCAGCAGATCACAGAGCCTGAGCCGACCTCTGTCTCGCAGTTATTATTAATGACGTATGTTTTTCACTCTTGTTTTCCGACTGTAATTACATTGTAGCAGATTGTCATTCAAAGACTACATGATGGTAGATGGCACGCTTCGTCCTTGTCCTCAAATCAACTCGCCATACGACTTTCTTTCTTTTTCATTTGTGTAAACCCGTCTTTTGTTCATTTTGCCCTCTTGTGCCTGTCTACAATGCTCAACTTTGTTTTTCCTCTCTTTCTTCTTTCCGTTTTTCTGCCGCCCACATCCATTTCCTCTCTCTTCTCTCACTCCATCTCTTCCCCGCGACGACTCTCCACCAGCTCCCTCTTCAGCCCAACGCCGGTGTTCATCACATCATCCAGGAACAACTCAACAGCCACACTAACATGTTGTGTTAGAGAGCAAGAGGCAGCCTCTATGTAATTTCCCCACCGCTGTAAATTGAAAAAAAGAGAAAGGAATGGAGGCAGTGTGGAACTCCAATAAAAGATATCAAATCAGCATTTTCTAAATACACTTCTACAAAGTAATCACATACTTCTTGAACTTTCCTTTGCAGCCACACAAAAATCTGATATCAAAGTTCCCCCTGTATGACAGAGCGAGTGGTTAAAATAAGCTCCGGGGGGGAGTAAATGGAAATAATACATTAGAAGGCTAATAATACATTATTGCTTTGGATTAAATATGTATCTCCCTTTATGTGATACCTCACTTTTATCTCTCTGTGGTGCTCGAACACCTCAGCACTGCAACATCTTGTGCTGTTTCTCATATGCAAGACAGCCACATGTTTAATCCAAAGTGTGTGAGTGAGTGAGAGAGAGAGACAGTACAGGCTGGTGGCATTTTGCAACCACTGGGACATGAACTCTCCACAATTAACATTTTCTTCAGACATTTTTAAAACAAACCAGCAATTTAAACCATTTTTTCCCCACTCAATAAAAGTAAAAGCATGTTTTTTAGTAATTAGATAACTAAATGTTCTGTAGGACTCAAGGCAGCGGTTCAGAAAACATGACACTATTAGGAATCCATTTTGTAACCAGTTTATTATGAGCAAGAATGAAATACTATTTAACTGTTTGGGTTTAAATATCATCACTACAATGATCATATTATTAATTGGATTCCTTTCACACTTTGTTGACTTGATTTATAAAAAAAGCAACATCCAAATCCCACATGAACTTCACCATCATGTTTAACCTAATGTGTTCACCTTGTTTTGTGATGGATACTCAACAGATTCAAGTTGGAAGAAGCATTTCTCCTACAATATCCTGTCTTGTTTAAACAGGATTTTATTCCGTTTGGATGATTTTGCCAGAAGTAGATAATTGAAGCAATAGTTGGACATGTTGGGAAAAGTGTTTATTTGTTTTCCTACTGAGAGTTAGATGAGAAGAAACGTAACCTTTGCATGTGTTGTATATTCCCAAATCTGTCTTTGCTAAATTCTTTGTATTGTAATAATACCATTTCATGATGTATTATTAATTCATCTAAATAGCTTTGGATTGTGAATCTCATTGTTTTGGCTGCAAACGTTAAAGAACTAGTACATTATACACAAAGTCAACTTGTCTTCACAGTCACATGATGACATCGTATTACGATGTCATCATGAACTATTTTTCAATATATACATATAAGGTTGTGTCCATAGTCCTATAGAATGCTGAGATACCTCAAAAAATGTGATTTATTTTCTGAATTCTGTTTGGTGAAACACACACACACACACACACACACACACACACACACAATAACGGCTGGATAAAAGAGGACAGATAAAATAGTCCATGCTGATGTAATATTGAATGCCTGCTTGACTCTTCTTCAACACTCCTGGAGAACTTTTTCCCCTGGTTTTGTGAGCCACACTCATCAGGCCTCAGGCCCTATTACTTTTATGTGTCTGTAAAAATTCTGAAATTAATTCTACTTTGCTTTTATGATAGAAATTCTGAAATCACAGATGTTGTTTCATTCTACAAACTATAAAAGCTCAAACTCTGGTCAATATAACTTTAATTTATGCATGCTGGCGTAGCCAGAAGCTGAATGTGTGTGTGTGTGTGTGTGTGTGTGTGTGTGTGTGTGTGTGTGTGTGTCACAGAACATGTGTCCATGTAACATTTCTTTGAATAACCACATCAAAAGCGCAGACTGAAATAAATGCACATGACACCCATGTCACAGGTTGCATCATCAAAGTTGCTTTGCATCATGTGAGGGGTGAATTACCTCAGTTTAACTGGACTTCTCACTTAAATACCACAGATTTATCACTTAATATGATAATATGACTTAATAAGCATTAAATAGAAGTTGTCCACATAAATGTAGCATATGTCTTCTGGCAGATACATGAATATGTAATAGAAACAGGTTAGAAGCACCATGCAGACAGCTCCTTTCATAATGAAACACAAGACAATGTTTGAATAGAAACTGAAATGTCCCCTATATCCTGTGTGTTCTTTAAGATTATACTTTTTATATATAGCACATCTCATTATATCCTCAGGGAGCATTGTTCACCAACAGGTCTCTATGGCAAAACAGCTGGACTCCATCGAGTAATAAACAGTGAGTGTGACGTGCATACATATCAGCCCTCATTAGGAAATCTGCTAGCTTTGTTATTTTTTTTTTACCCTTATTAAACATATCTAATAAGCATGGATGAAATGCCACAGGCACTTCCTCAGGCTTTTCCCAGAGCAAATCCAAGCCTTGAAAAATGTTTTGAAGCTTTGAGTAGTTCTTAGAAAAACTCTGTAACTCCAGTACAATTTCTATGTGGCTGCATTCATAGTAAAAGCACTCAGAGCAGCCGTTAATCCTAAACAGTCTTTAGACATTTATTACTGGAGTGGAGCTGTATTGCATTGTCGGTTTCCAGGTGCGCCTGTCTTTGTGGTCCCTCGAGATGAGAACAACTCGAATACATTCTGAAGAATTCTTTTATTCCTCTTGTAATGAGACGATAGCCGGCAGGAAGCTGTTGTCTCCTGTTGTGTCTTGTTTTGTTTGTATAGTTTCCCTTTCAAACTCACCTCATCCGCCCCTGCAGGCCGCCAGTACCAGGTTGCCACCGTGCTTCAGAGTGCGCCACGACACTGACTCTAATCTTTACACGTGATGAGCAAAGATCCCCTTTCAAAAGAGAAAACAAGGGTAGGGTGTGATCATAGAATGTGACATATGTTTGAAAATGGGCTCATGTTATGCTGATATATCTCCTTCCTGAGGCGTTCAATTGACAACCCCCAGCAGGTGACCACTGATTAATCTTTCCAGCACACTGATATACAGCCAGCAGTGTGGCAGAGGGAATCCTCAGATGGATATCACTGCGCTGGAGTGAGAACTGGCAAAGAGAAAGGCAGTGAACATCAACATGGTGTCCACCCAGGGTTCTTCTGAAGTGAACCACTGTGTCACACGTGAAAAAGAAAGAAATCCTCTTCCCTGATAACCTGCATTCTTTCACTGTTGCTCAGCTGTGTGCATAACAGCTGGACTGTCAAGGTTCAGACCATAGAGTCTATTTAAAGATGGACGACACGTGTCCACTTCCTCCCAAAATGACTTGCCTTGATAATGTAATTTGGAGCCAGAGTCGGAGTTCAGAGTCTGTTAAGTATGAATCAGGGGATGGAGCTGAGGTGTTTAGGTCCCGTCAGTACATACACTCGACCAATCGTGTCCAAAGGGGGAGGTGTTTAAAGATGTGATTGGGTCAGGCCCGTTTCAGTGGTCAAAAGTCACAGTAACCTTATATGAATCTGAATCACTGACGGAGGCATAGAGCCGCAATATTGCAGCCAGCCACCAGGGGGCGATCAATACGCTTTTGCTTCACTATTTTGATCATCTTCTCATTCTCTCTTTGGTTCATATGGATACATTTTCTATTTTTGTGACCAGAAACAAGAAGAATGTAGAAAATACTGCTTTAACAGACTAAACAATTAGTTTAGTCTCTGTCCTAAATTTGAAAATAACACAATATTAACGTAAACAAAGTCTGAATGAAGGTAGTCCAATAAAGACCAACTTTGCTTGGAAACCTGAGGCATGTAACTGGGGAGTCAATTTCCTCTGGTGCTTTGGTGATGAATCAGTTAACAAACCTGAACTGATCTGGCCCATTGTGAAGAACACAGCATTTTTCCCCCGTGCTGGTGTTTATATAGTGGTTGTAGTGGGAGTGATTAACAATGGTGTATTAGTCTAATGAGTCCTCCTGCTAAACCTCATGAGAGAAATTAAGGCTGCCGCCTCTGAGGTGTGCTCCAAGTTCATCTTCTTGTAGGTGGTGGGAGAGTTTATCGATTATCTCCTGCTGGGTCTGTCAAGTCTGAGCCTAGCCTCCGAAGCCCAGCCGAGGAGGAAGAGTGCAGCTCCAGTCCTCCTCAGCACACATTCAAAGAAACAAAGGAACTGTTGTGCTTTGAAGAGATTGATTCATTCCAAGGGCAATTTGTCTTTTGATTACCTTGAAATAACACATTGACACAGGCACAGAATATTTATAGGATGAAAATCTACAGTCAAACATTTACGAATAAAAAGTATTTCTAAGCTAATTTAAATGTGATCACAACTGTTGCTTGAAAACACATTTGATGCAGTTTTGTCCTTATGTTTGTGTACATGTACACACCATGTGTATATATATTTAGGGCCCTTCTAGGGACGGGCATTGGACTTCAACACTTTCAACAAAAGCTGTGATTCGTTTCATGGAGGTATAACTGAGCAGTTATCTATAGTATTTGTTACGATCAATTAAAATCAAATTTAATAATTAATTAAAATATTATCCAAGAAGGACAAAGTATATAAAATGTCTTTGTGGAATTTTTACCTATATATGCATTTAGCATTTGCAAGACATGTTTGTAGAGTTTTGTCTGAAACCAATGAGGTTGTGGAAAATCTAATCGGCTAGAAAAACTTTCAAACAAAATATGGGCGAAAACAAAGAAGAACCAAGCTAATATGTCACCTAATTGTTCATTAATTATATCATAAATCACCGTGACAATGACAGCTAGTCCCAATTACAAATGTCACGGTTGGCCTGGCCCTCTATCAAGCTTGATTGTCTCTCGTCGTATAGAAATCACCTTGTTTACTTAAATTCCGTAGCAAAAGGTCACAAGAAGGATTTATATCCCAGCGCACAGTTTTTGAGGTAGGATGAAAAGAATATATATATAGTTCAAGCGTAATTATAAAAAATCTGTTCTAATTAAGGGTGAGGAAGCTGAATTATACACCAAAGACGAACAAGAACCACTCACAGTTAGACAGCATGAAAGCCGTTGTTTGAACTATTTAGTCTATCACTGAAATGAGATACTGGAGACGCTGCTGTATATAGGTACCACATTTATACATCACTGGCTTCCCCAATTCTTCCAAGAGAAATTACTTTACTGTATGACTGCAGTTTATTCTTGATTTCAGGGATTTCAACTTTTCAATAAATATAAAGTGGTAACGTTTGTGAGTTATTTAGCATTTATAAACAGTATAGTAACAATAAGTAAAACCAAAATAATCCAAATTGTAAACATGCAGGTGAATCAATGATCAAATTATAATTTGAGGCACAAAAGGTTTCTGTAGTCGAAACTCTTTTTTATATCCCTGTTGGGGCTCAGTGAAAACAACACTTACCACCTTTTTAGCATTTTCTATCAAAACATGCAGAGCAGGCCACTCTGGGTCATTTAAATCAACTTTAACATATTAATCAGAATATTGTTGAAGAGATTTATTCGGTTCAGCCAGACTTCAACACACAGATCCTTTCTTTCATAATGCATGCACTGTTTTGAAGCAGATGAGAATCAGGTGTTATGGCGCCACAGGGCACCGGGTTGTCCTCTCAACCTGTTGGCCCCTGACCCCTCTGGGGAATAACCCATAAGGACTTGGCCCTGCTGCAACTTCTCATCTGTGGTTTTATTTATTTTCCCCCCCTTTTCCCTCTGCGCTGTACATTTGTATTCTGGTTGTGTCCAAATGCCAGCAGTGACAGCTATTTAGCATTATAGTTGAAAGCTTTTTAAAGGGCCTCTTCAAAGGAGCATGGGCATGGTAACAGGGAATATAACAAATAGCAGATGGTGTTGAAACTCTATGTTCACAGCAGGGGGTGATGCAAATGTTCATTAATGCTGAGGACAAGTAATTTGATGGCAGAACACATACTTTCGACATCATGTTATTCTGCGCACTGTGAACTGCACAAGACAGGTTTCAAATGTGTGTGTGATGGAAAGGAGTCAATCATTATGGATGCAGAGGAGTGAGGTCTCCTAACCCGAAAGGTTGTGTCCTCCGAAGAGATAAAACAAGGACGGATTGTGAATAACTATCAGAGTGTAAACACACAAATCAATTTATTAGCAGGAGTAATTGATGGGGCTTCTGCACTTGACCAGTATCTCATGCTAATTTCCGTAACCGCTGCTGTGCCTTACATAGTCAGTCATGCGGTAAATCCCGAAAGGATTTAAATACTCAGGTGTAAATTGTTGAATATTTTCACTCGCTGGACTGTGGCACCACGTTCAAACTCAATCAAAGCTCGATGCAGTGCAAGACGTAGCTGCTTACACATTCACTATATTACAGTTCACTCAGGAGAAGTAGCCTCCTGAGTGAACTGATGTCTCTCCATCTAACAGGAAAATACCAATCAGCTCTGGGTCTTAAAAGTGTGAACAGTTTGATTTGGTGGCCAACAATTGAATGAAAGATGAGAGGTGCATTCATTAGTTTTAGACAAACACAGGATTTCAGACTAAACTTCTGTGGGGAGCAATTAATCCCATGTCCATATCGAGGTCAGTTTTAAGACACCTACTGCCTCACCCTGCTCCTTTGATTTCCAATCAATAAATAATCTGCGAGTGGATCTGCACGACCGATCCCCCCCCATCTATCATTCACTGATCTCCCTTTGTATCATTCCATGAATTTATAGGCCACTGGCTGCATGCTTAACTAGGCATCAGCAGTTCCTCACACATCCCTGTATGTGCTCTCGGGGACATGGCATTAACCCCGTGTTTCGTATCCATATCTTCATTTTAACCTGATCGCATTATTAATATGTATAGCTCTAATAAAGATCTAATTGCTGCAGCTCATGTCACATCTTCCTGTCATTTGTGCAGGTCCACGTAAACAACACACGACAAAACAAAAAAGATTGAAGTACAACAACAGAAGAAAGTATTTATGCAGGAAGCTGCGTTATTGTGTTTGCTTTTCAAATTGTCTTCACTCCATCCACAGGGGTCCTGAATACAGTGAGTACTAAAGAGAGGACTCCTTTGTATGTTTACTGGCTAATGGCTGCTAACTGTCTAGCTGCTGCTGAACAGTAAGGTGGTTATTTCTGCAGATTTAGGGGGCTTTCACCTTATTTGGTTCAGACCTTGAGACCTGTAGATTTAGTCTGGACTAAAACAACATGGGTGAAAATGGTTTGGACCAATTCATGAGTTCCACTTAAATGTGGCTTGCAGAATTGCTTGTAGTCTTCACCCTGATGTTCGAACGACGAGGACGTTCATTTTGCTTGTAATAACACCATTATTATATTTTTGTGGCAACGATATTAAAGAAATTGATTCTTCTTTACTTTTTTCCTATGCACCTAAAAATGTTAGTGAATACAATCACCAAATTGACACGTCAACGTCCGCCACACGCCCTGGGTTCACTGTCTATATGCTGCTTCATAGTTTTGGCCACAGCAATGGACCCAAAACACACACACACACACACACACACACACACACACACACACACACACACACACACAGAGTGAACTTGTCCTCATTGTCTTTGGAAAGTCTCCTTGTTCTGCATCCCCCACTTGACCTTATCTCTGTTCTTGCCAAATGGACAAAGCAACAGCACACTCATGCATCCTGTCACCAAGCGCCACATGTAATTGGAGCATTAGACTCATCGCCTGAGTTGATCTTATGTGGTTTACTGTGTTCTTTGCTTGTTTGTCTCTCTCACTTTGGAATCCCTTGTATTTTTGTCTTTGTTATCACTTGTTCTCCCTCTTTTATTTTTAAAGCAATGTACCCTGTCCTCTCCCATTGTGTGTCCCCCTTTATCTAATCCCTCCCCCTCTCTTTCTCACTCTGATCCACCCTCTCTATACAGACCCCTGTCACTAGGCAGTGGGAGCTACAGACACAGGCAGGATTCAGAGGTCATTTTTCAAGTGCAGTTGCTAATTAACCGAAATGGAATGAATCATTTCAAAGGGAGATGGTGTGGACACACAATCCAGCCGCTCATTTCATCTTGTTGGGTTTTTTTCCCTCTTGCCCAGTGTTGCTTCTCTTTCAAAAGTACTCCAAAACCACTTGATCGCTTCTATTTCCATGGAAAGAGACACCTCTCCCTGCGCGGATTAGCATGTTCCAACGAGTGAACGCCACTTGGACAAATCCATCCAATTTTCTCGTTCTAGAGATGACATTTAATTTCACATGTACAGCTTTATTCATGAGTATAGACTTTAATGTGAGGGAGTCAATGTTGCCTACTCCCCACATGTCGAGTAGCACTAAGAGCAAGTATGGCTCCCTATACTATCGCTTGTAGGGTGCATGTTAATAAATCCACCCAGTGTGTCGGAGCACAGCTCTAAGTACAGTCTTTATCACTCTGTTTTTCAAATGACATAGTGTAGTGAGGAACACATGTTATATTAAAACGAGAATACTAAAGTGAGAAAGTATATTTATTCAGAAACGGTGCTGTACTTGCAGCTACTGCTTTTACTGCTGTACCTTTCAAAAGAAAATATTAGTTCCTGCAGGGCTGCTTTGATATCAATTACATGTATATTATGAGCTTTCAAGATTTGATCGTTTTAGGGTTTGAACCATCAGTCCATTCCAGTGAGGACCTGAGGCCCCTCATTTGTTCTCAGGTGGTTGTTGTAATTTGTCCAAAGTTTACATACTGCATACTTTAAAATATATTAGTGTCTGACTGGTTTGCCACAACACTTTTACATAATGGTATTTCCTTCAATTTATTCAGTAGCTTTCTCTCTGTAAATTTGTTATTTTAAATTGTATTACCTCAGAATTTTTTTCATTGCATTTCATATTTTGGGTACCTCTTTGTTTTTATTTTTATATTTCTGACCAACTTGCCATCTTATTGGATTTCAGCTTTATTTTCGGGACAATCACAAACTCTCTCTTATCTTGAATCTCAAGAGCAACTGAGGTGTGAACAGCTCATCTCTGCCGAACTGCTCAGCGTTAGGCTAATTTAGCGATGGTCTCCAGGTGTTGTGAATGGCCGAGGGTGGAGCAAATAGCCAGCTGTCAGAGAGAAGGAGGAGACGTTATATCAATTTAAGCAAATGTTTTAACAATCTCTCCTAAAAGGTATTAAGAGTGTTACAATCAGGCCTTCGCAAGAAAAGTGACACAAATAGTTGTGTATCAAAACCCTGGCTCTTTTGTCATCCCCACACGTCCGAGCAAAAGTGGTGTGAATGTCAGATTGTTAGTTTCAAAAAGTGAGAGAAATTGCTGGACGCAGCACCCGGAGTTTGGCGTCTGAAGCTATCAGACCATCCCACAAGTATTTTTGGATAGCGTATAGGCCTACTGGCAACTTCAGGGTCATGGACGTAAACCCAGCATGCACTGGGTGCGAGTCCAGTTCACCAGTCTATCACACAGCCAACAATTTTATATAGAAACACAAACGCCTAGATTAGAATTGACAACCGGTGTTGAAATATAGGAAGATCAAAAAGGACAGACATGTAAGTTACTACAAATTATGCAGATTTCCTCTGCTCAAGCACATGATGCAAATTCAACAGATTAAAAATAATAAAAAATAGGTATTTTTGCTAAGCAAGGTGATGAAATGCCCTTTCTACAGCTAACACACCTTTTGACCAGTAGGGCCTTTGTTATGGATAACACAACCTACAACTACAATATTCAACTGAAATCCTAATCAATAATTCAAGCATGCAAGCAGCTATCCTCCGAATTGTAACTGTGTGTGTGTGTAGAAGAATGGGAATAGTAAAAACAGAGGTATCTGGTTGCAGGTGATGATATTGCAGTCTAGATTGATGTCGTAGTTCTGCCTCTGCAAAAGAATCAATGACACGGCTGCTGGTACGAATCAAGCTCACAGCTGTCAGGAGAGGGAAGTGCAGCTTGGTGCAGACTTGAGACGGGTGGACGGATTGTTCACAACAAAATTAAAAAACAGCGGGATGGTGGGTATATTGGAAATGTTTATTTATGTGTGTGTGTGTGTGTGTGTGTGTGCGTGCGTTCCGGAGAAAGTAGAGAAAAGAAACAGGCACGGAGAGAAAAGCTTTTATGAGTTTCTGGGAGATGTGGGGGAGGAATGGGGCACGGTTGCAACACAACAAATCCCAAAGACATTTTAAATTTGTTCGCCATTCACTTTAGTGAAACACTGGGGAGAAGCATTTCAATTTCCCATCATCTCACAAAAATAAAACGGGTCAGCCAGCTGGTATTGGAGTATGGCTTGTGTTTGATTTCCTCATCACAGCTTTTTCACTGTACATGATCCAGCACACTGGATTTCATCAACACCAATTCTTCACACTCAGACAGAAAGGCATCATCAGTATGACATATGCATTTCAAATATCCGACGACTGTAGATCTGAGGCTGAGCTAACTCCCCTCGCACACACCCGCTCATGCCCTCACCCGACCAATCGCCTCAACATGGGCAGAGGTCACAGTTAGCGACATCAGGGAATAAACAACGGTGTCTGTTGTTATTCTGAGGAATATGTCTCTCATTTGCTCCTGCAATAGGCCACATTTAATTAGCCCCATCAACAAGGTAAATCAGAGGAAAATATAAGGGGTGAATCACTGTGCACGAGAAGCCTGGTAAAATTAGCACAATGCTGACATGTCTAGCCTTGCTAGAGGAGGAGGAGGAGGAGGAGGGGGGGGCTAATGAAGAAAATTAGACATTGTCAAATTTGTATCTTTTGCATCGCTCTGTGAAATATTCAGACTAAACTTTTAAACGGCATCGTTAAGCTAAGCCACTGTCGCCATCAGAAAATAATTATACCTTGATATTTCAATCCCATGTACGGAGGCTAAACAAGCTGATGGTCAGAGCTAGGACCGCAGCATATGACTGAGTCTGAGCACCTTCCTGTGACACTAGTGTATTAGCTCAGCCAGGATATTAGTCATCATTCAGTGATATTGGATAGTAAACCTCCTCACATCTAAGATATTAAGGTGGCTTTAAAGAAACAAATCCACCATTACATGCATCAGTGTTGGCTCTAGAATTAAAATAGCCTTGTTTACTCTTGTGCATACGTCCGCTCATAATTTGATCTAAGCAGGTGTAGAGATAATGTTGAGTGCAAACGTAAAGTCAAACAGTAACTACGTGGTTGGAGCGAGGGTTTTAAAATACTTCATGGCGATGGTTCCTGCTTTAATTTAGCTGCGATTCACCGACATGATGGATAGCATGTGTTCTACTATCAAATTGAATACACATACTGGAATAAAACGGGGGGGGGAGAGTCACTGGTTCATGACTGCGAAATAATGTGCCCAAAGTCTCTGTGGTACCTATGTCACAGAGGAGGGGGCTCCACCAAGCAGATGCTGCAGGAGAAGCTGCTAAATCATCACTTATTACAAATAAAATGAGAAAACAATCAGGGCCATGATGAAAGGCAGGTGGAGTCAATTAGTGGGAGTAAGGCATTTCTTCTAGGCTCAATTAAAGAATACTTAAAGTGGAATTAGACACGTTTTTGCTTTAACATGTCATTATGAAGTAAATGTTGACTGCACACTGTAATGGTTTTTAGAATAATGGCGACATCGACAGATTGGTTGCCTGTAAGCCTCAGTTTCACTATGCAATTCTATCCGCCACCTGTGACAATATTTCACGGGAAAAGTAAGGCTTTATTTAGCGGACAAAAGATGTGCATCTGCCAATACGCAAGAGGACAACACTGTGTCTGGCCCAAGTAGCTATTGGTAGATTGTAACTGTGAACCTCTGGTAAGGTTTTACTTGGTGGATAGAGATGCACAACCTGTTGAGATGGCTGGTAAAGACATTTGTCCCATCTGTCGCCTGTGGCGAGAGCCCCCGGACTTGAGGGGTACAAAACTGATATTCAGTGGGTATTACTACCACTAGATCGGTAAATAACAGAACCTGCCTACTTATTAATATAATCAGGTTGTTATAATAACGTTGAGAATTTATCAGCGTAACCCTACAGCACCATAATTAAGAACAGTCTTTTGCGATCTGTCATTTAATCCAATGACTGCGTATATCTATAAAAATTGTTTAAAGAAAAAAAAAAAAGATGAGAGCTGTAGTCCAGGTCTGAGTGTAAAAATGTAATTTCTGCAAACAGTGATCAGATGAATCAGAGGGAAAGTCAGACAGGAAGGGTAGACATGGGAGTGATATGTCCTAATGGTAACAATCACTTTATGCTGACTAAGACCAAAAAGTTTTGGGATGAGCAAGAGATGAGCTGACATGCATCATAATGTGCAATTCTGCAGGGGAGGAAGACTAATCATAGCTTCAACTTGTGGTCTAGCCCCATCTGAAGTGCAGTGCATTATATTAAATGATACAAGCATTAAGTTTGAGTGAAGGACACTCTACTTTCTGGTGGTACTTGCAAAATATTATACTGCTTTTGGGGATCAGGGGAGGGGGGTTCGGACATTAGCATTATACTTTGTTAGCATGCAGGTCACACAAGCATAGTGAGAATATTAAAAAACATGCAGTCTCAACACGATTCAGCTGTTGGTGGCAGTTTTCGGGTGATTGCCATACTTGTGGCAGTTTGGTCCATTTGGCACTCGATGTATTCCAGAGGCCAGACATTTACCACATGATGCCAGTGTCATGTGATCATGTCAGAGTCAGTGCTTCTAACGTAACATGATGCACAATACTATCATGATTAAATGTCCTTATCTGAGAATAACTAATAATGATTAATGTTGACACATAATGTTGGATTACAATTTCTTATTTAATGACCAATTTGGATTTGTTTGTGGTAAGCTTATGCTAATAAGATAATAATAATCATAGATATTTTTAGAAAATACATTGCATTCAAATACAGATGTTGATGCAGATTACAATGACAATGGCAAAAGCTTCAAAGCCCTTCTACAAAGGTTACACAATCTTTGTCAAATGAAGGAGCTTTAAAATATTGAACACAGGTACATTCATCAACAAGCACATACTACAAAAATATATTCACAAAACACATTCAGTTTCTAAAGAAACAACTGCAGCAGGCAATTACACCTGAAAATCTACACTGTAATTGTGTCAGATCCACAGCTGGTTTCTCAATTCACCATCAAGGGAGATATCGACATCAGGCAGCATATGAAAGACTCCATGTTTATAACCTTTGCAATTAGGCGACATTTGTGATTGTTTTAGGTTCCTACACTCGAGCAAGTTGCGACAGAACGGTGCTTTCCTCAGTCAAATGCTAATCCTCAGCTCAGAGGGTATGGAAGCACAGCGTAGAAATGCAATCTGGTAATAGAAAATGAAGTCTTTGATATCGATCCCCATGGGCGGCATCAGCTTGAATTCTGCAATGGGGTTGTGCGAATCTGAACAGAAGGCTCCTACTGCAGGGTCAGAGCTACACAGGGAAAACGACACATGCGGAATACATTTGAAAAACACTGTGCTTTGATATTCAGATCAGCCAGTGCTCTGTTGGGAAGAGCCTTCGTATTATCATCCAAGGGAGACCAACTATAAAAATGCATGTTGACATCAGAGCTGCATATAGTAGCTGCTCCGATGTCACATAATGATGGTGGAGTTGCATGTCTTTCCAATGGCATGTATGAAGAAAGATGTTTGTAAAAAAGTGAAACAAGGAAGGTTTCAAACATGTATTTTTATGCAGTGAAGCCATTGTGACTGTGGCACCTTTTTGGCAACATTTCCACAATAAAGGGATTGGTGAGCTTGGATCACGAAAAAAAAACCCATAATGATATCTTTTCAGTGCCCTGCATGAGGAACCTTACTTAGCAATCAATTGATTAAACCAGATAAAACACTTTGGATTCAACCTTTAATTATATCACTTCCTGTCCCATCTCAAGATTTAATCATTGTACAAAATGAATTCCTCTAAAGAAGCAAGAATATTGTAACCTAAGGTTATGGGTTTAGCCCTCTGTCTCATTACCGGATAAAAAAAAAACACCAGCGGTTTTAATTATTAATAATTAACCTTATGAAATATGATTCATGCAATCATTCCTCTGTCTTTTCCTTTATCATTAACATATCTCTTCTTTATATTATATTTGTTGCATTCAGTTTATCCTGTAGTATTAAACACAGTTATTCGTGTTTTTTTTCATCCTATAACAGTAAACCATGTGATCCCCAGCACTTAATCTAATAATCAAATTACAAGTTCTGGACACAAAACATTCTGTCCGACACAGCTCATAATCTGATCTGTGTTATATTTAGCTGAGAGGTGTCCTCCCTCAGTGATGGCTCTGTCCAGTCCAGAAATGTCAGCTCATATCAGTCATACCAGGCCCCACCTCTCATGTTGCCTACTCTAATTTCCATTGTCCGACCCAACTGCCCTCCACTTGAAAGGCTGATCGTGGAGATGTTCTCTCCTCTTCTTAGAATCTCATTAGAATCCCCTTAAGCCACACGATCCCTCGACCGACCATCACAGTCCTGTGTCATCTGCGTCAGCAGCAAAGACGAGGATTTGACTGACAGCTCAAATTCAGATGTGTATATATACACATCTGAATGTGCACTTAAGGGCATGCATGTGCACAGGACAGAACACATGCTCGTAAATCTCATACTTTTCTGCATTCAAGTGACCACTTCCATGCATGCACACACACACACACACACACACACACACACACACACACACACACACACACGTATGTACACGCTTTTAGAATTGTCTCTCCCTACACGCAGACTTTCACATGTGGCGACTTTTTTAAGCGAAGTGATCAGGCCTCCAGGGCTCATCAGATGGCTTAGTGCCTCTTCACACACCCTCAGCTGCTTTGGCCAGCCCGGGTTTGTGATTGCCTTGACAGCTCCATTAAAAAAGAGAAGGTGATTACATTCTGTTCCATTCCCATAGTATGCATGACTAACCAGGCTCAGCAGTCGGTGGGAGGAACCCACTCCAGCACCGTTCCATTGAGTTTATGTCACTTTCAATACAAAGCTCTCATGTTAGGATGGCTCTACCTCTCACCACTGTCCTATGAACTGAGGCCCTTCATGTTTGTAACGCTCATGTTTACATGCACAGAGAGGAACCGGGTTAGTTGGAGAAACTAAACAAAACAATTCGATGCATTCAAATGCTGAAAGTCTGTATCTGACCATCACATTCTGCATATTTTAGTTGAAGTTATTAATGTACATTGCTTCTAATGCATTGCAACAGTGATTGTTCTCTGATCTTAGTTGTTTTACACAGCAGTTCTAGAGCTAACCAGCCGTATAAGTAGCTAGGGCTGGGCAATTAACCCACATTTCAAAACCAACATTTAGAACTTTACAACTTAACAATAACGTGTGTCTGTGTGTGTTGCTCCCAGTTTCCATGTAGTTTTTTGATCACCAGTTGATGAGGATATTAACTTTTTTTTCCTGGGACTTGTAGCCTTACTTTGAGTCCTTTAAATGTGATTTAACATCGTGTCATCCCCTGCTGCAGACCCTTCTACATGTTTATGTGGCGGCAATATAAGCTGACATTCACAACTATTCTCTCTTAAGGTCAATTCAGAGTTTTTCAATTAACTTAACAATCTGCATGTCTTTGTACTGTGGGAGGAAGCCGGAGTACACAGAGGAAACACATGCAAACCAGAATTGGAACCAGGCACCTATACAAGTCCTGTACATATATTATTTCCTCTTTATTATTTTTTTTATTATAAGATGATTGCATCTTCTCAACAATAAAAAATATGTATTGTTTACCTAATATAAGTCCACCGTGGAGGAAGCTTTTGAGTGAGTAAAATGTATGAGTGCATGTGTGTGAGGAAGAGAACTGGGAGCACTTGCTGTGATGATGTGAAAATCAGGGGAACAGAACTTATTATATAAACAGAAATATGAAACAAATTATTTACTCTAATTATAACTGCCAACATAATCAGCTGCAGCATCCAGTTCAGCACAGCTAGTAGAAACACAGGAACTTAAAATGTGTTTGAACTGTATAAAGAACACGCACAACATAATCTTTAAGACTTATTTTAGTTTCAGTTACACTTTTTAATTTTACTTTTAATCAAATTTAGATTTAAGTTTTGTTGTCATAGAAACCGATTCATATACTGTAGTTTTCCCCTTGTCAGAAAACTTAGAAATGTGGTTAAGTCATTTTAAAAATAGAGCTTGTTCTGGGCTTCAATGCCTAACCCTGACTGAATTCAGGTTTCTCATTTACATGTACATGAAATCAGGTTATTGGCTGAAACTCTCTCTCTCTCTCATGAGTACCCAATTATTTTACAGCTCAGTTTGGAAAATGTGAAATTACATAAAAGTCAATAAGTGAATATGAACATGCTGTGTGGTCAGTGAAATTAACTGCAAAATAAAACCAATTTTATTTACAGACTCACTTTGAATGGGGAGCGTTGCCTCCATTGGTGGACTTGCAAAACCCCTGTACACAAGGGGAATTATTAATATAACATCAAAATTGAGGCCGAGTTCAACTGCTATATTTGAGGCAAATTGGTTTGGAGGGCGATTTATTCTAATCTGAGTGGTGAATGCGCAGTGTCACCATCAGGATTAAACCCAAACAAGACAGATGGAAATCATCTTAGCTCTCCTGAAATGCAATGTGCTCAGTCTAAGGACTGTCACTGTATGGCATCTACCTTTTAGATATAATGTCCTTGATGCTGAATGTGGAATGGTGCTGTTAATTTGCTTGTCGGAGTCTATCAGGGACCTTTTTCTTGTAAACACCAGAGACATCTAATGATACTTTCCATTGACTATTTAATATTACTTCCATGACAGACAGGACGTTTCTGACCTTCTTGTCGTCCCATCATTTTCTCCCATCTGGAACAATAGGATGCATGAATGTGCATGAATAGCTGTCGGGGGTGTTTGTGTGGCACCTTTCTCTGGTGCTTGGAAGTGAATAGATGCAGCATCTTTGTGCACAGTACACGGCGGGGTGGGCAGTCACTAAGCATTATGCAGGACATCAAAAACAGTTCAAAGCAGCTAAGTGTGGTTGTCTTTCCATCACCAAGGTCAGAAATACTTAATATTCAGAAAGTGCGGCAAAGCACAAAGTGGCTGCATATACATTAAATGAGTGTTGTGTGGAGGGGGGATAGGGACAGAAAGAAAATGTGGAAGATAAAGAAAACCCTTTGAGATTCTTTGCAAAGGCTGACGCATCATATGTGAAGCTGTAGTTTAGAGGCATTCAAAACTGTGAGATCTGTGAAAAATCTACTTACAATGGACATCCTGTATGCACCAAGTTGCAGTGAAGCTTGTTGGTGAAATAATCAAAGTTACATCTAGTAAATCATTATAATTGTGACAATTGTTTTAATATTCAAATGGGCCTATTTCTTACCTATAATTGAATGTTATCTTTCTTATTTTTTGTTTTGTTCCATTGTATTTTTTAAAGCACTTCCTGACCTTGTCTGGAAACGTGCTACATGAATTAGGTTTTGTACCTTTTCTATCAGAGTCTCTTTAGCTTTCAGTAAAAACCTGAATCATTCTTCTCCTCCTCACGGTTTCTGTATATTCACCAAAATATTTAGAAAAATTTGTGCTCTCTTTTTCTCACCACATGGTAGCGCTGTCACTGCCATATGAGTATGTGATGTACAGCAAGTTTGTGGCTTCTATAGTTTTTGAGATTAGTTTTCACCAGATTTTGTCACGTTTACCTCTCTCTCCTCATAATAAACTTTTTTTTTTAAACACCCAAAAACATATTGAAGAAAAAATAAATTGATTAATAATAATGCTGTGATTGCTTGCTTCATATCGTCACTAAATGAATAGATGACCCAATTCAAACCATTGTCATTGATACATTTACTGATCAAATAATCACATTTCTGATCTGGCTTTTCTAACACCATTAATATTTTTTATACACGCTGTTAAATCAGATGGAGGTCACATCTCATATAAAAGCCAAAGTGAAATGGTGCATTTTTTAATAATACAACTTTACGATAATAGAGATACCGATTTCCCAGTTAAGGGAAATGATGAATGGACTGTAATCCATTAAAATATAGATATGAGTTTTTGGTGCACTTTGGAGTTGCCCTTACATCGTCCATAGAATAACTGTCTATAACTCAAACCTTTTGGAGGCAATTACACGGCTGCTCTAATCTCATCAGTCAGGGAGACGGTCAGAAAGACAGCTGCTGGAGTGTTTAATTCTTATCTCGTGTGCTCGCTCCCTTTTCCTCCTCTGTCTCTCTCTCTCTCTCGTCCTCTCTCCTCCATCTTCCTCAGGTTGGGCGGCTGGCGCGTGTAGAGACAGCGAGTTCCTGGCTCCAGTCCCACACTGGCTCCCCCTCTCATAGCAGACTTCTTGTTTTGACATTAGTCCGTCCTTCTGTCTTTGCTCTCCACTTCGCACAAACCCCAGCAGTTGGTCAATTTAAGTCATCAGCTCCGTGACTGCAACAGGACAAGCGGCAAAACAAGTGAGTTCGATGTAAATCCACATAAAATCAATACTGGCTCATCTCCATATTGAAAGCTCTGACGGCTGTTGTACAGCATTTGTCCTCTCTCTGCTCCCCACTGAACTAAACAATTAAACCTCTTAATATCACCAGAGGAGATGCAAACATTAGGAAGCCATGCACTTGCTGCAAATGCAGGTGTGGCCCAAAACCGCAGCTCCTCAAATACAAACAAAGCGAGCTACAATCCACTTTCAGCTTCACCTTTGTGTACTGAACAGGATTTGTTTCCGTGCCTGTTTTCTCTGTCCAAATGACAGTTCCTTGGCAGCCCACTGTCCGGCCTCTGTGTCTGTCAGCCATGTTTATTTTGGGTGACAGATGCAATCTTCGGCAGTATCAGCTGACGGGTCAATCTATATCTCATTAGTCTTTCCCAACAATACCGTCTTGGCTGAGATTCACGCGGTATGGTGATGAATCCCGTCCGAGTGATATCATGTGAGGTAATAGAGCTTGACTACAATATAGCAGTAAAAATAGCAAATCTGTTTTTTTAGCCTTGAATTCAATAACTTATATATATTTAAGTTGATTTCACACTCTTATGAATTTACTTTTCATTTCCATCTCATCCTTTACCCCAACAATCCCTCCTGCCCCACACCCCGCGTTTGCTATTATTCGCTCTTTTCCAGGGCAGCGCTACGGCAGGCTTTGCTCGTTTGATTTACTTTCTATTAGGGGATTAAAAATCAATTATGCAGGAAGCCATGCGTAGGCGTGATTATAGCTGCACATGACGGCGCCATTCATCACAGGACCACTCATCTCTGCAGCCGTTAGTTACACAACACACACCAGGACAGCCTTCTTTTACCGCGAACTCTGCCCTCATCTTTTGCACATTACAAATGCAAGTCGCTCCACCATATATTGGAAGATGAATGACTTCGGCCACTTCTGCAGTTTACAAAGTCCTTTGTGCACCATGGCAACAAAAACAGGGAAGCCAAAAAACACTATATTTTAATATCCACTGTACAATCCATGAAACAGACTAATTTATGATGGGCATTCATGAACATCCATTTTAGATGAATGAAGCCAATTATGACAATTACAAACTCATTTACCGCGAATAGAGAAACACAATAACACATTTGACAAGTTCCCAAAATGGTAATAAAAAGCCTTCAATGATCATTTCTGATTGATTGATTAGTGAATCTGAGCGCACACTAGATGCAGATAAAGGACAGACAGATAGGACTTAACCCTGACTCCTGTTAAATCTCTATGATCCATATTTTTACACGACTATAATACAACGTGCTGGATGTCTTTGAACTTTTCTCTGTTCATTTCAGTATCTTCCTGGACTGGATAGATAACATTGAGGCCTCTCAAAGAGGTTGGCATGTTTCAGGCCCCTGGTAAAGCTTACTGTTGTGTACTGGTAAGAAATCATCAGTGCTGGGGACATAAACAACACCAACAGGCTGGTGGTAACGGCTGTCTTTGTTGCGGGGCCGAGTCTGAAGACTCTGGAGGCCTGAGCAACGCGGGGTAGGGGGGTGGGGGGGCACTAAACTTAACTCCATCATAGACAACACCCTCTCGTCCTGCTGCTTCTCTCATGCACTGACAACTGCTGCCGAGCATCTTCTGCCTCGTCTCTAGGTGCAACACAAGCACAAAAGTTTTTCAGCTACAGCCAATATTAAACTTCTTCCTGTTCAAATGGATCCTGCCACAGTGACTTAGGCGAGATCCAGCAATAAGTCTCTAAGTCCTGCTCTGTGTTCTCTACAGTGTTCTATACAGGCTGAGATATCTGCTGGGCTGGATGTATCTCAGAAAATCCCATGAAAACAATGTAATGAATATCAAATTTTAACCCAAAAGACTATATATTTTATTTGTCTCTTGTCTTTATTTTTTTGGTCATATGCACATGCTTTGCCTGGGCTTAAATTGAGCTTAATGTGCATTTACATAGCGTAATTTATTCATGATTGTGTTTGCATAATGCAACCGGTAGTAATACTACTACTGATGCTGAAGCACCTACATATAGTACAACTGTACAGCCCCTTTTAATGATGCACTAAATTATCAACATAATACATGCCATGGGACAAAATCCTTGTAGGGTGAATGACCATGGTAAATATTTAAAACTAGAACATCAAGACTTTCAGGGCATTTTGTTAAGTTTTCTTAATGTATGCCCACTTAACATATTGTACTTAAATACAGATACAAATTAACATTTATTTAAGTCGGTGGCGATTAAGTCAAGAAGTCGATATGGAGAAAAAAACCTCTGCTCTTTTAGGAAGCTCTGGAGATTCTGCAGGGAGAAGTAACCCCAACCTTTATAAATACATTAAGTCTCAGCTCAAACAGCAATTACAAAATCAAGTTTAAAATGAGGGTAGTGGTAGAGAAGAAACCGTGACTGGTCAAAATGGCTGCATGGTGCCACAGCATTGTTGTGTCTG
The DNA here is from genome assembly GCA_026259375.1 of Verasper variegatus. Classification (NCBI taxonomy): domain Eukaryota; kingdom Metazoa; phylum Chordata; class Actinopteri; order Pleuronectiformes; family Pleuronectidae; genus Verasper; species Verasper variegatus. The sequence continues at coordinate 11,090,319 of CM048053.1, read as the reverse complement.
GATGCCACCGTCCAGCTGGTTGTCAAAACAGCTGATGACTGAGCCACTGATTGTGAAGCATGAATGAAGCAGCAGATGCCAGTTAATTCAAGTGTGGTTTAGACTGTTACAGACAATATTTGCTAAATTAAATCATCTGAAATTACCCACAAATAAACCTTTAAAACTTCAGTCTGCGTCGTTGAACAATTGCCGAAGATACGTCCAGTTGTTCTTAGTCACTGGCCAAGAAGTTCACGTCGATAACAATCCTACATACACAGTCACATTGTCTACAGTTTCTTATGTGACGCACGTGCGCAAACACATACACATGCACACCTGCAATCACCAACCTTTTCATGCCTGCCAGAGTCCAGACTTCTGGAGAATAGCACGTCTGTTTACTCTGAAAGGTTCAAAGATAATTTACCTGGATTAGAGGAGCCATCTGTGCCTGCCATCCCAGATTGCTTTGGGGGTGTCTCAATAAATACTGAGCAGGCTGCATGGCAGGCAGTGCAGTGGGAAGGTGGGGAGAGTTTTCTCTAAAGCAGGACTTAATGCCCCTTTTTACATCAGTTACCAGTTGGCACTGTGGTGACTCTCCATGACCTCTCTTCATCACTGCTCTCCTCAAACTAGGTCTGTGTTTGGCCCTCAGCACAAAGCAAATGACAGCAGACGTAGTGCATACAAATACGCCAGCGTTGTGTATTGAGAAATCTTATTTTTTTTTTCTCTCTTCACAACCAAACATGGAGCAATGTCAAAGTAGTCGAGCATTTATTTGCTTTCCAATGTTTTTTTTGTCTCTCCAGCACATTGAAATTCAAATGAAACAATAACTGGGAGGTTAAAGTGCTGACTTCCAGCTTTGACTCAGGTCGAGGTTGTTCACGTCCATATTATTTTAACAGTTGGGGAGCTATGTGAAAGAAAAAAAAAAGGCTCCAATCTCTTCACAGTTCATCGAATATCAATGTAAACACTGTCAAATTACAGCTGAAGGTCAGCACTTTAACATGAGAGGTTATTTTTCTATTCCATACCCACTGTGGAGGATACATAACCAAAACGATTATGATTTGTTCTTTGAGACTAATCAAGTGTGGGACAAAATCCTCACCTGTATGGACAGGATTGTCAAACTGATGAAATGAGGCTGCCATGCAGACCGGAGCCCGCAGAGCAAACTGTAAAGGTCCACATTGTGGCGTCAAGATTACTTTGACCTGTTGTTGGTTCCATTTAGAGCCAGCCAGCAAACACAGTAAATCTGCCACTTCGCATTCACCTGCTCATCTGGAGAGGTGAGGGTGATCGCTGAGCTCTTCTGTAGACATCATAACACTACATTATAACCTTTAATGTAAAACCTTTGTGCAACGGCTTATTTGAAGTAAGCAGAAGATGCAGCCAGTGGGGAAGTGGCTATCTTGTAAAAGCTTAAAACCTGCCTAAGGTGAAGGTATTGATTTTTAAAAAGGCTGCATCTAGTGGTGTCTTGAAACATGCTGAGATGCAGAAACACCTCTTTCTCGCAGACTCACAACCCCCAGCATATTTCCATCTTATAGCAACCCCCCTTACACCCACTCAACAACACCCACACACACACAACCACACATGTTTCATAGAGACCAGATGCCAAGTTAGTTGCACAGTTATTAGATTCTTTCTGGGAGTATGAGGAAGTTATCACTAAATTATGGGAGAAGGCTGCAGATGCCCGGGGTTACACCCAAGGCTGGAGCGGATAGAGGTCCCACTGAAATGTCAAGTGTAATCTAAGTGGTCAAACTACATTACACTGTCTAAGCAATTCAGAAGTAGGTGCTCGCCCATATTCGGTTTGGTCTCATTCGATCGCCTTTCCTGAAAGTGAACCGGGAGACTAGAGGTGGCAACTGAGTAAAAACATTCAGGAAATAAATGGTTGCTGCTGTCATCGCTGTGATTAGAGCGAGGAAGTCTGGACCTGAGCGGCCGTATCAGGATTATTTCCCGACTGCTGCAAACAGAAAAATAAAACAGCCGAGTGTGTTTTGAGACGTGAAAAATGTATAGACTGAATATAAAGATGGACGAGGTGACAGCTCCGCAAAAGTGAAGTCAAGGCATCTCAATCGCCCCCTGTGCCTAGTTCATAAACCCTGCCTCCTCCATATAAGTGGATGGAACATGACTAAAAGATCAAAGTATACAATTTTTCTCATAGATGGTTTCTGTTATTTTTGGTAGGCTGCTGATTTATTTCAAATACTGTCTAGTTAAAGCTTGGTTTAATTAGCTATAAAATGCTATAGAAGTGGGTTGAAAAGTTAATTGGTCAAGCACTTGTATTCGATTCCATGGCTCATCCATCCCCTAATTGCTACTGTGCAGATAGCTCAGAATAAAAGTACATCCTTAGCACAGGATGGCAGCTTTCACATCTTGGATATTTTACCTTAATTTTGGATTGTTGGAGGAAGTTAAAGTTGCTTATGTCACTTTTCCACTTTTTATTTTATATTGTTTTGTGTCCATTTACATTTCCAGTGATGGAAGTGTTATTTTTACTGTACTTTTTGGTACCCTTTTGAATCTAATGTATTGTATGGTTGTATTTTTACATGTCTACTGGATTTATAGATGAGCAGGAGCAAGAGCTTTTAAAGCTCACAATAAAACAAGTTTGCTTTTTGCTTCATGTGGAGAAATTACAATCTTAAATTCAAGTACATACCATACATGCGTGTCGACCTTGGACACACTGCCTGCACACTCCATGGCTAAAAAAGTTATGACTCAGCACTGTCTGGTTCATTGTAAAGTAAGCAGCTCATGCATCTGTGCCACTGATAAACCTGGATTCACAGGGGGGGGGGGGGGCAGGAGATCTGTATTTTGCTGATGCTGCTTATATCCAAAGATGCACACATCTCTTTGTGTGACACACTCAAAGCGGTGCATGTACTCAAACTTTTTATCTCTATAAACAGATTCTGCAGGTGAATATGTAGAATCTGAGGGTGGGGGCCAAGATTTTGAGGCCAGAAGTTTTCTGGTTTCTAGTTTGATCAATCACATTCGAACAGGCTTTGGTTGGCTGCAGGTAAACAGTCCACGTGGAGAGCAAATGAAGTGGAACACAGTGATTTAAATGCAACGGCTATTGTTCTTTTGGAATTTATGTTCTGCATTAGCCAAAATATCACCTGGACCTCAAATACCTTCAAAAAGTGTCACCATTTGTGTTTTTTTCTGGGGAATCATTCGACCAGTGTGATAAAAGAAACTAGTTTGACGGCGAGTGGAAGTCGGTGTCTTGGCCTAGATATACCCTGTCAACACTGGAAGCCCCAAAATATCGTCCGTTGCCACCGAAGGCGAACTTGTGGTCTGATGAAAGCCGATGGTCTGCGAGATAGACAGACTCTCAATATGCGACACATCCCACACACAAACAAAACAGCTTTGGTTGTTCCCTCTCTCTGCATAAAGGCTAAGTGAAATCAATATTGCTGTAATGGGGAACACAAAATAAAAGTTGGACTTCCTCCCTGCTGCCATCAGTTAAGAGAAGGAAGCAATGTCATTAGGCTGTGTGAGCACTTAACAGACTAATATCCTGTTGTGACATTACACTCTGCTACTACAGGATATGATTTTCACTCAGCAGTCCTGGGTCTAGTAGAAAGCCATTATGCTGTGCTAATGTTTCGCAAATAGTCGCCTTTTGGTATGAAACCAGAAGAAGTTAAGAACGGGAATGTTGCAGCTGCTCCGCTCGAGTGTGATGATGAAATACACTTTATTCTACATCAAATGCCTTGAAACGTTTTTTCTTTTCTTTTTTACATCAGAGCTGAGCTTGAAGAACGCTGTTGTCAGGCCTTGCTGTCAGGGAGGTGCTGAAGGATTTGAATGATTCATGAATCGATTTACCGTGTGAGAATGTGAGCGCTTATAGGAATGAAGCGTTTCTCTCCTAAGTGAGGCTGGTGGGGGGGCTGCTGCTGCTGCTTTTGTTCAGCTCTCGTCTGATGCTGATTCCGTGGCTGAGAGGCTGTAGTTTCACCTCTCACATCGCCACACAGATGCCATTACCTGAAGCATTTAGAGATGGGGGGGGCGGGCGATGAGGTCAGGTGCAGTCTGGCTTCAGTGAGGACACACATCTCTCTCTGTTGCTGTCCCAGACACAGATTTCACAGTATCTTCATGGTTGCAGGCTCCTCTGACATGTTTTCATCATCACACTAATCCTGAGAATTGGAAAACTATGACCCCTTTTGGACTCACATTACTGAACAGACACATGCACAGGATGTAGGTTCTCAGCCTCTAACGAAACCCTTTTCACTTTCTCTCTCTCTCTCTCTCTCTCTCTCTCTCTCTCTCTCTCTCTCTCTCCCACATAAATTCTGACAGCTCAAGCAAATAGTGAGAGGGAAGAGGATAGATTACACATTTCCCGAGAAGAGGCAGTCAACGTTATTTCTTATAATTCAGCTCTAATTTCAATATTTTCAGACCCTATCAGAGATGTATATGTGCTGTCTGAAAGAGCATCCATCTTGACCGAGCCCTGGCCGGCCTCAACTGTGTCGGTGTCACATGATCGATGTTTTCCCTGGCCTCCCGACTTCTTCGGGGGGTCACATGGGCCTCTGTCAAGCCTGGTTAATTTTGCACTCTCAGCTTGGCTGCTATTAGCATATGAATATCCTCATAGCCATACATATTCTACAGCCATGCAAAGGGATTTCAAAAAGTGGTCTTTTTTAAGGGGGGAATCTGAAAAGACCGGAGAGGGCGAGGAGGAGGAAGGAGTGGATGGGGGCTTGGCAGGATGTTTTCACAGCTGTCATGGTGATGAATTGGGCTCCTATGATTAATCTGTATTTAAATGTAACACTACCATCGCCAGCCGAATACACCCAGGCCATTTTCAGTGGGACGCGTCCATCCAGCAGCAAAACATGTTGATTATACTGAACACCACTGAAAGAAGCGAATCCAACATTCACTGCATTATCAGCTCCGTTTGAGGAGAGACAGCCTATACACGAGGAGCTGTCAAATAATCAAAATCTGTAATCTTTACGAAATTTCAACTTTCAAAAGAGTCCATCAAGATGTGTGAAGTCTAACTCTGGTGAACCTCGGCTTCATAATCCCGGCGCTGTATTGAAATGGAGAGTGGGTGAATGGGCGGCTATAAAAGTTTCCTCATCCATTGACTCTGTGAGGACAAACTCTCCTCCCCTCTCCATTGTGTGTCTACATGCCGGCTTTTAAGAGCCAACATAGCGTTTAAGTGAGAGTTGGGCTCCCACCCCTGCCATTTATTTCCCACACGACCTTGCGCAGATGCAAAAGGCAGCCCCGCCAAACAGCTGCCCACTGAGGGCGACGGATTTATGTGGGCCAAATCAGAGCTCTAAAACTCCAACAGCTGACCCGGGCGGCGAAGAGAAATAAAAATCACAATGTGCATATTATTGCTCTTCTGAGGCGCTCGTCCTCCCGCGTCCCGCTCACTCTGGCTTCAGCTGTCATTAGTGTTCATAATAAAAGCTTTCCCATATGCTTCTGTCCACAGTTGTTATGATTGGGACATAACATGTTATGACTGCACATTTCCAAACAGTGTTACAGGTCAAGTGAGGGACATCCTTGGTAAAGAGTGCTAAAGGGAACAAGTTCCCAGTGAGCCACAGAGCTGTGGTCACACATGCTGACAGGAATCAAACATGATCTGATATTAAGTGTGCTTGGCAGGCTGAAGTGACAGAAAGCGTATGCTCACTCTGCTTTCCCTCTCTCTCTTTTTTTATTTCTATCAGGTTAGAGGAGAAGAAACGCAAAGCAGCTCTAACACAAGGGTGTAGTCTTCAAAGTCCTGCCTGCCACAGGGCCGCACATCTTAAAGGAATGCTTTCACATTTGTGAAATGTGCTTATTTTCTTTCATACTAACAAATAGATGAGATGATTGATCCCAGTCTCACATCTGTCCTGGGTCTTCAGATTGCATCTGGTAAGGATTACTTTGTGAAAAAGACTTAAAAAAGGTGCACTGTGGCCTCGCAGCAAGAAGGTTCCCGGTTCGAATCCCAGTTCTTCGTGGGTTCTCTCTGAGTCCACAGTCTTTATAAACGCTTTGGTTGCCCGCAGCTGAACAGTCCATGTGGAGAGCAAAAGAGGCGGAACACATTGACAGAAATGAATCTGCTATTGGTTATTTCATTCAAATGCACAGGATAGCTCTTAGTAGAGATTGGCCAAAATATCTTTAAGACCCAAAAAAAAGTATCCCTGAGCTGTGTGGGGAGAAACATTTGATTTGTGTGATGAAATCAACTAGTCGAACTTGTCTTGGCTCAGCTATCTGCTTTACACCAGAGGCCCCAAAATATTGGCAGTTGTAGCTCGGATTTATTCATTGTCAGGCGATAGCTGATGGGCTCTGAGATTGGTTAATACGAGACTCTACGTTGACCCTAGGTGAATGACCCACCCCTGGCTCAATGTCAACTGGGATTGGCTATGGTATTGATAATGGATGCCCAAAGATAACAAAATTCACCAAACAGCACTTCTAAAACTCACTAATTAAAACATTTTGTTTTCCTTGTTTAATCTGTACAAACCTTAAAAAAACCTAGAGCCATGTTTTCATCTTGGCCATGTCAGCAAATCATTTTTTAATCTTCAAAGAATATTGAACCAAACATATAAAGTCCTCCTTTTCCTTCAAGGCAGTATCCTACTAACAACTGCCAGTGCCATAAACATGTCTCTTCAACACCGATATACAGTATCGTCTCTACTCTGATGCCAAACTAATCCACAGGCCGTTTTTATTGGCATTGTTTATTTTTGCTCTGGATGTTCTTCTGACAATTTTCTTATTCCCAAACACCATGAAAACCATCTGCTCCGGAGAGATCCTGAACCGCTGTGGCATTCTCTTTTATCACCCCAGGGATATTTTAATGTCGAAGAAATCGCTGCTGTTTACTGTATTCGTGAAATGAGACGGTCAGAACCAGCTTTGAATTTATGCCCGTGAATTTATTGTAAGATTTAATTTAAAGAGCCATGTAAAGGTGCCCGATTGAAGGGTCCGTGGAGATGGTCTTAGTTCCTCTTGGCTGAGCTGATCGGAAAGTGGGAGATAAGAACGCCAGGGCTGACTGTGATTAATGGGTTGGTGTGGCCGCCCGTCTCATGCAAACCAGCAGACACTGTGTAAATTATGCTTAAAATATAAAGCTGTCTGAAAGCACTTTGTGCATTTCCGCTCGGGGCCATGTGTTTTACTGTGTATTCATGACATCAGAACAGAGAGAGTGGAAATAATTTGACAAATATATGGCAGGTGGAGTTTTTTTTTTTTGTGGATAGGATGGGACACATTTTGATAGTGAAGCCACAGAGCTCATATAATGTGTCTCAAAGACAGAGAGAAAAAAAAGGCAATCTGATATAAATTCACATCACCCCACCTCAAATTTTCACTCACCAAATGTGAATGCCAACATTTTCTGACCTTGCCTTTTATTCAGTATGCTAATTTATACAAATGTAAGCATTTTCTTTCTCCTTCATGCTGTATAACTGGAGTTTGCTAGCTTTTTCTAGGTGGATGTGGGTCCTGCCTTGAAATACCCCCCCCCCCCCCCCCCATTTGTCCCTTGGGAGTAGAGACTATGTGCAGATAGAGAGAAGAGAATGGGGGGGGGTTGGCATGGGAAACAGAAATTAAAACTTTGCAGCGCTTCACTGCCCCTTCACTTAAATTAAAGACATTCATGCATTTTGTAAAGAGAGGGATCATTCTAATGAAAACATGTCCAGTGTAGCAAATGTCTTAGTAAAGCTCTAGTGATGCATGATTGGAGATGGGCAGGGTAAAGAAAACAAGACGTGGTAATGTATTTTGAAGGATAAACGGAGAGGGTAAACATAGCCGAGGTAAATAGTTTAAATATGTGGCTCCCTCATCAAAGCTAATGCCCTGCTGTGTAACTTTGACAGGCTTGGTTCGTAATTGAGTCGCGCATGAGGATGACAAACTGTGTTTTGCAGTAAGAGGATGGTTCGAGGACAATTCTGTTTCAGGAGAAATTGGAATCTCAATCCAAGTGTACCAACCAAAAGGACAAAAGTAAATTAATGAAGAGAATAGGTTGAACATCAAAATAATCAGACTTAATTTCAGCAAGTAATACTGAATCCAATTATTCCGTCCACTTCCCTCAGCGCAGTAATAAAATGCATCTGAAATCCCTGCAGAATATGAATTGGCTGTGTTTCTAGCACCGAGAGGTTAATGACATGAAGAGCTGCGTGTGGACTGTGTTCTTGATGAGTTAATGCTCTTACAAGAGTCCCCTTCAGGCTTATGCTACATTTCCTGGAATGTCCAATTTAAAACACCATACAACTTCCTGTATAATAATGAGCAGAAACGATGTAGGAATGAACAGTCACATTTATTGTCAAGCAAGATATTTCATGTTTTTTCACTGATATCATTCCAACCTGCAGCTTTCTCATCTGATAGATGTTTCATCAATGCACAAAGTACCAAACCAGGCAGACCTTAAAGGGACAGTTCACAGAAAAATTCAAATTCACTCATTATCTACTCACCACTATGCTGATGGAGGGTGGGTGAGCCCACAAAACCCTTTTGGAGTTTCAGGGGTAAACATTGTTGGAGCCAAATCCAAAACAATCGAAAGTCCTGGCCTTCGTATGTATTATTATTGTATTCTCTAGTATAGTATAGAAGTCTCGATGATTTAAAAGATTCAGACATTCTTTCTTGAAAAAAAAAAAAAGAAAATAGATTTTACTGGACCAATGGAAGAGCAGAGGCAGCAGATAGGATTCTCCTGCTCTGCCTTGGTGTCAGGCAGTGTTGACAATGACACTTTGGACCAGGCAGCAGCAGATGGCAGTGACAGGTCTGCATTGGTCGGAAGCCACAGAGCCAAAAAAAAGAAAAGAAAAACAACAACCCACATGGCTGTGTGGTTACAGGAGACAGGAAGGACTGTGGAGAAAGATAATGATGGGCAGCTGATGATACTCACCCTGGAGTTAGGAATGTGAGCAACAACACATTTTCTGACAGTATAAGGAGGTTGACCAATGCACCCATCAACGCACGTATCCCATCAAATGTATGCTACTTATGAAAATACCCTTTTCACTTGAAATTACTACAATCTATTTGAATTATTGCAAAAAAAAATGATTCTGTTGTTGACAAGGGGCTTATAACAATCCTATAAGTGACTCATGATTTTAAGATGCAAGCAACGGTGAGGAGAATTTTGTAAACATTGGTTTGGGAACATCGGAATCTTATATCGCTTCTTTGGTGAAGATGTGGCTCTCTTGCCTTCATCAGACCGTGACCTACAGTGTGCGCCTGGTGGTTTGAGGCCGAGTAAGAAGCATCAGGATGAGAGTCAGCACTTCCACATCTGAGGCCGTGGCTTTCTGCTGGAAAACGGTGGATTGCTCCCAGGATGGGTGTTAGTTGCTGCCCCAAGCGAAGGAGTTTAAGGGGTCCGGGTCTTATTTATAAGTAAACGGGTGGAGGATGGAGCAGGAAATGGTGGATTGGTGCAGCATTGCTGTCGAAGTGAAGAGAGAGCTGAGCCTGAAGGCAAAGCTTTACATTTTCCAGTTTATCTACGTTCCAGCCCTTGGCTACAGCCATGAGCGTTTTGGGAAGTGAAAGAAAGAGAAAGGATTCTGCCCCAAAGGAAAAACAAATTTCAATTTATTATTGGCCAATAAATGATCAAAAAGTAAAAAAAAAATGTCACCTCAGTTTTCTTGCACCTTGTCCTGAGTGGGAGGCTGGAACACTGTCAAATTGCATCGCAGCTGTAGCACTTAGCTCAGGGATTGTTTTTTTTTTCAATCTTTTCTGCAGCACATTTCAGACATAAATACAAAAGTTAATTGCAATGGATCTATCCAAAATGACATTCAATCAGCAATCTTTACTTGAGACGAGCCAAAATAAGCACCCGCGGGTCCACGCTAACATTAGCATACTGCTTCATAAGGCCCAAGGATTATTGCGGAGGTTCCCAAGAGAAATATCGGAACAACATCTTCACCTTGAGTGGATTTTTTTTTTCTTTATTGTTCCTGAAGCAACAATTTCAAATATACTGGCTTTTACAAAACAGGCAAATTTACATCTACTGACATTAAAGGAATAACTGTACATATGTCTTTTTTGTGGGTTTGTGTAGGACAACCACTGGATTTGTTCCAGGCTGTATTGGATTTAGACTTTCTCACTGATTGGGGAGATGGGTTTTTATGGTGGAATGTTTCCTAAATTACCATTAAGAACACATTGGATTTATTTAGTTAGGACTAACAAGGCAATTATTTTTAGGAGATTCTCCTTGACTCACTCAAGCCTTAAAATATTTTGCTGCTCTGGTAACAGGACTTGTTTGATCCTGACCAGACGCGTTTGTTATACAAATGCATTGCGTCTGAAAAGCCAAACATGACAACACACAGTATATTTATACTGTTCTCGGAGAGATAATGTTCATTTCCACACATTTAAAGTCTTTTCCTGAAAGTTTTCAGTCTAGAAAACTGGGAGGATGCTGCACTTATTATGGAGTTAATGACTATGTTCATGGTCTGGTCAGACACTGCTGTATAATTTCAATCAGCCGATCTTCCCCCTTACACAAAGCGCAGCTCATTACCACGCACCTCTGTGGGCACCCTGTTTTGTTCCCTTGATTCAAGGGTCTCAGCTCCAATTAATATCTTAGAAGGCTGACATTTCAAACAGGGCTCCATCCTCTCTTGTTTGGAGCACATCGCCTCATTTAATGAAAGTTTGAAAATAGAGATTGTTGGTGTGGTAAACTCGTCGTGTTTTCTTTTTCCTTTGTTAAAATGTTTTGCGTATTGTGTATTCAGCAGGTCTAATTATTATCATTTGAAAATACCTGGTATAGTCCTAGAGTCAGGTTATACATTAATGAGATTTACGAAGTTCTCTGAATGACCATGCGTTGAGCGATATCTTTTGTGTGTGTGTGTCTGTGTGTGTGTGTGTGTGTGTGTGTCTGTCTGTCTGTCTGTCTGTCTGTCTGTCTGTCTGTATTCAGAGTGACATTGAAATAGCAGCTCAGGCTTTTATCCTTCTCAATGGCGTTGAACCCAGACGCGATTCTGCTCGACGACCTTCCGTCCTGAATCTACCATGTCCCAGAGCAGACTGAGACGAAAGACCAGAGGAAGAGGAGCAGCAGTGAAAAGAAGAGGACAGGAGACGGAAAATGGACTTTCAAGGCAGGCAAAGAGATGCAGAACTTTTTTATTGCTACTGCACATTCATTTTTTTCTGAAACAGAAATATTTTTGTCATTACTAATGAAATGAAAATAGTGGACATAGGTTAATAGAAAACATAATAGCTTGTCTTTTGAACCCTGAGATACATTTAAAAATGTTATGCAGAGACAAGAAGAGAATATGTGAAAAAAATAAAAAAGCAGAGCTACATTGTTTGAGCCGTCAGTCCTGAGGTAAGGTGGATTTCAAGCTGGCCACTATCTCTTCTCTCTCTTTCCCCAGCTGACAACGCTGCTCTAGAGATGTCACGCTGGGTCACGCGCGTGACGTCTTTCCGCCTCCCCCCTCGTGCCAGGCCCAACAGGTCGTTTAGCATTTTCGACAGGGCTCTTGTGTTGCTTTGCAACGGAGCACAAGGGCGCTTAGGGATGTCATCTCCTCAAAGCTAATTGCTGTGCCCTTCTCTTAACGAAACAAGCTCAGGAAATAAATAACAAATGTGCCCCTCGGTACGCTCATTAGCTAACTGCGAATTCGCTGTTCCACAACTTTTCTTCCTCTCGCCATCTCACTCAATCTCACTCAGCTCCCACTCACTACTCCAAACCCACCTATACCACACACGCATCTACCATTCTACTCCATTTAACTTCTACTCCATTTTCCTCATGTCACGTTCTGTCTTTTCACTCTGCCAGGAGAGATCAACGTAATGAGGACGTGAAAGAGTCTTCCTGCGATCCCTTTGAAGAATTCTGAACCGGTTAAAAACTAAAAAACGCTCCATTTGGTAGAAAATGAAAGAACTTGTCATCGCTCTTGGCATTCAAGCCACTGATGTCACCGAAATGTGACACACTCTTTATGCATCAGTGATGGGTGGAGATGCCATGAATTGTAAGAGCACAGATGTTTTTTTTTCCTAGGATTGCAATTAATGGGGATTTTGTTGACAGCCACCTAAGATGCTGTTTCTCACCTGTCCTTGTACATAGTAATAACTTTATAGATAAACATAATTGGAAGGTATGGGAGATTCATGATTCAATCGTAACAGGTCTTTATTGAGCATGAAAAAAAAAGATTTTTATATATTTATTTATTTCATCATGAATAATTGCGTTTGGTCAGAACATGTATTCTGCTGAAATAGGCGAAGCTTACCCACCTTGTGCTCCAGACATTTTCAATACATTTGAGGGTTAGTTCTGTTCTTATTGGTACTGATCTGTCATTTCTGAACATATTCAGGCCACATCTGTAACATCCTCTAGCAGAGATTTATAATTTATCGCTGAATGGACATAAATCTGCAATGGAAAACCTCAGGGCACAATCATGCTATGGATTTGAAACAGTACAAAGACTATGATGATGGCAAGTTGCCGATTGGACTTAATGTTTTGAGTTGTCAGCAGAAGATGCAAGTCATGTTCTTGTTTGTTAAAATATAAATACATTGAATTGTTGCTTGTAGTCCTGGGACTGGCTGAATATCCCTCTGCATCACATCCATGGCTATCGCTCATCCATCCGTGAATAGATTTTACACCCAAAGGAGTTGAACTGATTGATTTTGAAAATCGTGAATCGGTGGAGTAAAGCCTGGTTTAGTGAGCTTAACTTTAAGACGAGGGGATATGTGGACACACAGCTCACAGCTAATGCTTGTCTGTCTAACCCCACATATAATCAAACAATGTGTTGTGATCAAAACATGAGTTTCCAGGCATTTCTTTTAGGAAGAAAACATCAGACTTCTGTAATATCGATGCAAGATGTTGTGATTACAGACACTTCAAATGCAATCTGTCCTTGGCTGAGCACAAGTCTTTGGTTGCAGGGACATGTTAGTTCTCCTTTAGAGAGACGGAGCTATCATTAAATCACAGGGCTCATAAGTGTAACTTGATAAAAACAATGTCACCTTTCTCACAGTTATATCCAACCTGTTTATGGATCCGTCTTGTTGTAAACCACTTCAGATGCATCCTTGTAGCACTGGTAAATTTTGCAAATGAAAATGTCACCGTGCACACACCATCTCAAATAGGTTAAAAGAAGATAAGAGAGAATTACAAAAAGTCCCACCGGAGCTTGTGCTCATGTACAAAGGAGCGTGTCTCTCTTAAACCCAACTCCTGTGGGGGAATGGGATAATGTAAATATGTCACTGCATACCAAAGCACAAAAGCACACATGCCAACTACAGTGCAGATGGGAATGCATGGGTGCACACACCCAGCTTTCCGATGGGTCTGCGTTTGGCTAATGAATAACTGGCAGTCAAACATGAATCCCCATTTGCCCCTAATGACTAACTTTTAAAACACAACCTCAGAGTACAATTGAGCAAAGTATTGATTGCTTAAAAGAGAAAATGTCTGTAGAATTAATTCTCTTGTTTGGACCTTGTCACTAAAGCCTGAGTAATGTCCTATTTAGCCATACAGCATGTAACCTGCAGAGCCCAAGACAATGAGCTATGTTCTCCGTGATATAGATGTGGATGTTAATTACTCACATTGCAGAATTTCACGTCAGTCCTGGACTGGGAATCAATAGAAAACCTGTATTAGCTTAGTTTAGATTAACCGTGCAAGTGGTGCGTCTGAGCACTATTTTTTTTTACATAATGGCTGTGCCTCAGGTAATGGTCGAGGGCCAGTGCTTCTCCCAAATTAATTTTCATTTCTGAGCTCAACTTAAACCTAATCAGGTTTCTCCAGAGTGCCGTGCTTTGCTTTTATAAATTTCCCTGTATACCACATACACTCGCACACACAGTTAGGTAACTACTTTTATTTCCCAGCACGCAACCCAAGCTGTAATTCCTTTTTACCACACACCACCATACAAAACAGCGACTGAGTCAGAATTGGATAATTTTAACTCAATAAAATGTGTTGTGTCAGCAATCATGCATAAGGTGCATGGTCTGAAATGATTTGCTCCGAGAAAGATTCTAGTGTGAACGCTCATAGTCCAACAACACAGAAAACTGCAGAAGCTTATAAAGCCTTTCATGCATATGCACTGGGTGAGCAGCGTTCACAGGAATGAGAAAGGGGCCATCTTGAAACGCTGTATTCAGTTTCCTCAATACATTCATAGCTGTTACACACCAAGCCCCAGCCAGTCACTGGTGCCATTGGGCCATGTACAGCCAACCATTTGTGTGGTTCTGGCAGTGTGTGCCGCTCTGTTCACTTGGCCTTTTGACAGCCGTCCAGCTGATTCAGCATGTTGACTTGTGTTCAGAGGGACAGTATGCTGTTCTGCCCAGGGGGATTTTGTCATTCGTTATTTTTCACCCACAAGCAAAAGACTTAGGGCTGGCCAAAGCAAATCAAGCCGAAACAAAAATTGCTGTGCACATGCTATTCGTTTTTTTTTCAGATATTTGCTTTTTTAACTTAGCATGTACAAGTCATCTAGCTGGTAACCCTCCTGTTATCTTAACATTTACTAACATCCTTTATCCTTGGGGTCAAGTCATAGTCTAAGACACCAGAAAATTATAACAATTAAAATTAAATGAAACATAGCTTAGTTATATCTGTTAAATCTGGGATAGTTATTAAATATGAATCAAAAATAAAATGTAAAGCACTAATATAGGGACGTTAAACATTGAGCGTGATCCTGAATATAACAGGAAGGTTAACTCTGGTCTGGTTGTTGAAATGATTCTGGTCTGTCAGGATGACGCGTCTCATTGCAAGAGTGAGGGATACAAAATGTGATGTGCGATTTCGTGCCTCACTAACATCTTAATCTAGAACACATATGATAGTTCTCATTGAAAGTTGTCATTATTCTGTTGGTAAGGAACTATTGCTATTATATTCAAATATTATATTAAATGTGTCATGAAAATGTATGATGTATATCTTGATGGTGAGTGACACATCACATGAGGCTGTAGAAAATGATACTGGGTGAACAGCTTTAAGGCAGCTCTCCCTTTCTATTGTCACCTGGCCAACAATGTATTGCACTTTCCTGATTACCTCCAGGTCCTCCTCAGAACTCAATCTTTTACTTTGAGAACTAGATACTCTTAGTGGTGCATTCCCTGATTCTGGGGAGTGTAATGATGGTAGGACCCCCACACTTTGCCCTTAGCGAAGGTGGAGGTCTCGTGGAGAATTGACTGCGGTTCGATAATATATTGAAGTCTGATAAAAGAGAAGAGGAGGTAAATAAAAATCAAGGAATGAAAACAACTTTTGTTGTTTCCCTGAAGTGTTTTGCTGCAGATAGACCTACTACTGCTTCAACTTGACCCAAACAATATTTCTGTGATATTAAGTAGCTCTGGAAAAATATTTCTTCCTCCAAAAGTTCACATCACAGACGCAAACTAAGAAATTGCATTTTCTCTGTGTGATAAATTGAAATGGGTCAATTTGTCTTGCACAGACATCGTGCCATTATTGCTAAATCTCGGCAGACCACTTTCCTTACAAGTAGATACTCCCACGAACGAAAAATATGAGACCTTGGAAATACCCAGTGCCTTTTAATAATTGAAAACTGTGATTTTTCGGCTATTGTTCTTTAAGTGATGTGCAACATTGCCTGGGACTCATTTACAGTCAGGGCTGCTGAGACCCCTACATGCATTTAGAAACACTGTTGTGTTGCCAGGATCAGTGCAGGGAAACAGAGAGTGGGTTGAATTGTCAGGCTGGAGCCATACTAAGAAGAGCCCCTGTGCAGTGAAGAAGGGAGTTGCAGACTAATGTCTCCCGTTGGAATTGCTTTTCTGTCTTCGTTGAGGCAGCCACAGTCTGTATCTTGTATCTAAAGGCATCAATGACAGAATCTCTACTGTATCTGTGACTGTGTTTGGGTGTTTGACACAAAACACTGGAGAAATAGTCGAGAGCCCTGGTCCCCCAACAATCACTCTGTGAGACTAATCAAATCAATTCTTCAAAGAAATGTGACAAAATGCTTTGAATTCCTTTACAATTCCACATTCAGTTCATGAGAATAAAGAGTAATTGCAGTGTGATTGTACTGTGGCTAAAATTAAATGTTTTATTTCCCACAAAAAAACACCACTCGACCTTGTATACCTCCTTTAAAAACAGAATGGAATGGGTGAATTCTTGCCCCAGGGGGAAAAAGATATTTCAAAAACACTTCTCATATTCTTTTTTCAGAAACTTAAAACACATGTCCAGCAGGTGGGGAAAAAATGTGGGTTCATATTGTGACCCTGCCTCCGAGTCAGTTTTTTGAGAACCAGCGAGGACAATGGCAACCTGTGCCCACCCCGATATTTATGCACATAATCATACACTCAGGCCACCAGAGCTACCTGTCAAAATCAGGAACCAATCTGCGAGAGTGATTAGTTATGCCTGACTGAGTTTGCTGAACATTCTCCATCTGCATGCACTAGCAATATATGGAATAAGCGGAGTTGGTAATAAGGCTGGAGACTGACAAGGTTAAGCTGATGCAGATGCAAAATAAACAGCCTGGCATGGATAGAGGTCACGGAGGTCATTCAGTTTTTTTTTTAGGAGGATAACAAAGTGGGCAAAGATGGAAAAAGAAAGCCTAAAATATACTGTGCACATCAACTCTGAGCTGAAGCCCACATATTTTAAGGTCTGTGGGTTTATTTGTTAAAAAGAACCATGACAGCACTGGACTGTGGCAGCAGCTGTGGCGATGAGGCCATATGTTTTCTGCAATCTAACTGTTGAGAGGATGAGTACATTTACACAACATCAAGTTTGAAAAGGCCAAGCAGATGTACAGTGCTGGGGGCTATGGAGATATTTTAAAAACCAAAGCAACACCTGTTAAACTCGGGGTGTAACGTGGGGGCAGTGATTTAAATAGAGAAGTTCAAGGTTACTTTAGGTGATATTGTAATATTGAGAAAAAGTAGTACACAGATAGGTTACCATGCCAGAACGGTTGAAAATTTGTCGCTGAAAAGCCGCCGTAAGTCTGTCCATCCATCTATTCACTATCTATACGCTTATTCATTTAGGGAAGAAGAGGAGCTGGAGTTATCCCAGCTGACATTGGGTGGATGCGGCGTACACCCTCGACAAATTGCTAGCAAGTTGCTATACATTGAAATTGCAGTGACTGGTTGGTCGAACTTATCTGCGTTGCAAACTTTCCATCTAATTGTCTCTGCTTAAAGTCATGAAGCTACTTAGAAATAGCATGAAACATTTGACCACGGCCTTCTGCCAGCTGTGTGGAGGAGAATCCAATGCTTATCTTTGCTTTACATCTCTGTTGATTTTTGTCAGTACTCTAGTCCTGGCTATGAAATAATAGATGCTGAAGTCAGCATTATATTCTGCAGCTTTGTTTCCCAGCTAGTCTGACTCAACGTATGTATAGTTCGACTTGCTCACACAGCTGTTTCTCCCCTTTTATGTCTGGCCTTCCTTTCAAAATCCCCTTCGCAACAGGAAACAACCTTTGAACTATTGTACCTTTGTGTACATTTTACATACATCTTTTATATATTTTACATTGAACTTATTTAATAAAATTATGTGAAAATGTTGTATGTCATTTAAATAAGATTAGATGAAAATGTATTGATCCCACACTGGGTAAATTATTTTGTGCCAGCAGCACACAAGTCAGAATAAGATAGACAAGGGAATAAAATTATTTAAAAAAATCAGCAGAATAAAAAAATAAAATATTAAAAATATCTGCATAATATACACCTTTCACTACATAATTGTTTTAAACAATGCAGAAGAGTTCCTTCTGACACTGTGGGTGCAGCGGTCTGATGCGGAAAGAGCTTCTCAGGGCCTCCACAGTGTCTTGGGGGGTGAGACATGTTGTCCATGCTCAGCTTTGACAACATCCTCATCTCACCCATTTCCTCAGTGAAATCCAGAGGGCAGTCCAGGTCAGTCCTGGACCTCTTAAGATTAGCAGTTTAGGCAAAAAAAATAAGAGGAAGACAATGATCCTTTACATCACAACACGTCTCCATGGGACAATTCCTGATTTTACTAGGTTATGTTGGCCCTTTTTTTTTTTTCAACGAGTCATCAAACTGTAGCTTACGCCACTTTACTCCTCCAATATTAAAGGCCAGTATATGGCATCCCAGAAAAGAAACCTCTAAAATATCCATACATTATTGGGGTTTATCGGAAGTGCATACATTTCGTCATTATGATTATTTGTTCTTGAATATAATCAAATTGAAATCTGTATTTTGCTCTGTGGTTGAACCTTTACAAGTTAATCAAAGTGTATGAAATAAGGTTTAACCATAAGATTAATGGAACAACTGGCTGTGGGAGCTCGTACCTCATCATTGGAGTGTGTTATATTAATTCTGCATCCTGACCTTCTCTTTTTAGTCTGCTATTAGCCATGGTCTTTAAACATTTTTCAAGTTATATATTTGTAATCTCAGCTGGGAAAACCAAAGTATCCCATCGCTCTCAGCTGGAGGAGCAGAAGCATGAGGGAGCTACCTTCTCCCTGGGTGTCAGTCAGAGAGCTGCCTAC
Source organism: Verasper variegatus (assembly GCA_026259375.1). Classification (NCBI taxonomy): domain Eukaryota; kingdom Metazoa; phylum Chordata; class Actinopteri; order Pleuronectiformes; family Pleuronectidae; genus Verasper; species Verasper variegatus. The sequence goes on along the minus strand of CM048053.1, from coordinate 11,071,459 downwards.
AAGAAATGACACATGAGCTGGCCACATACTGTTCCTGCTTAGTGGGATGAAGGCGTATGTCTAAAACCCCTCGCACCTTAATGTGATTTGCTTTAGAGTGCAACAGGCTTTTTTACAGCACACAGGGAATTACATTAGGATTATGGTGTCCAGGGATGTGGGCTTCTTAGACCCCAGACTGCGAGGAAAACCTTGTCAGCTGTCAGTCAAAGGAACTGAGGCGAAGATATTGTATACACGGTGTCCAAAGCTCTGACACTGGAGGTTCAGTCCTTTTTAAGAGGGGATGCTTTCACAAAAGCTTCAATGTCTTAAATGCTTTGACTGCCACGTACAGTTTATCAAGGAGTAAAAAGGATTACATGCATTTGAAAGTACAAAGACAAGCTAGATGTTGGATAAGCTCTATTTTCTTTCTGGATAACACAGACACTAGAAGTATCCCACCAAGAAATGTTAGTCTGTACAAAAATGCATATGTAAATACATCATGTAAATACGTTACAACTTTATTTACAGCAAGCTCATCATGACTGCAGCACAGACATGCCTTGGTCTGATGGAACTAATTGGGTTAAAGCAAAATGTAAGTGTATTTTCTCTTGCTGAGTTGACAAAACGGACTGCGCAGCGCTGGAAATGTCAATAATTAAACACCGGCATGGCAAAACCTTCTTCATTCACAGCTTGCATCTTCACTCTATTTGATGTTCAAGGCTGCTGTGGTCTGGCATCATCAGTCTTTAATGTGGGTTCAGAGTGTATTCCTGGGACTGAATCCCACCCTCTAAAGTCTTTCCGTCTTCCCAGCTTACTCGGGTCGTGCCTGGCAGGAGGCGGAGATCTGCCTTTTTTACGTCAAGTCTCTGACAGTGCCCCTGCACTGAACGTATTTCTCCCACTGTGCAGATACTCCTCAGTGCCTTAACCATATACAAACACAGCCATGGACAAGAAGTACGTTTATTTTTGTATCTGTGTGTACATGCATACAATATGGTCTAATGCACTCATGACACATATATTTCAAACAGGTTCTTATCCTTGCAATGTTCAATACCAGTTAGGAAGTGAAGGGAAACCTATTCTCTCTCAAGTCATGCTAATCTATTGACCACAAAAATGCTACCTCAGTGCGATTAGTGGAGCTGCATATCCTTGGTAAGGCATCTGTTTTTTTTTCAGGTCAGATTTGAGTGGGTCTTTTTTGTTGTTGTTGATCATGGTGAAAACAATCTTTGGTATAACCATGCATTGCAGAGACTAATTCCTCATATGAATTAAACTCTTCAGAGATTCCACATAACATGCAAACAATGTGGAAATTAATGGAAACAAAAAAGAAACCATCCATACATTGTGCTTATCCTTGGCCTCATGAAACAAAAAGATGGGTGAGAATGTGGGGCCTGTATATCACTGCTTGTGTGTTTGTGTTTACACCCATAATGTGCAGCTGTTTGGAGCATGACAACTGATTTAGTGAACAGTAGAGGCAGGCATGTACAACTAGACGTGCTTAACCACCTCAACTGTGCCAACTGTGTAATCATGTGGAAAGTCATTCCAAATGTAGCTTCATTCGAAAACTGTGCACAGTAGCAGGTCATTAAATAAAATCAAAACTAATCAATAATTCCACTGCGTCTGACCTAGCCAGCTGTCTCACATGAAGATAATGCTTTTTGCCTTTAAATGACGGCTCATTCTGGGAGGGAGGGTAGGAGAGCAGAGGGATTTGGATGAGAGCTGTGCTCCGTGCCTTTTCTTTGTTTCCCTGGTTTGCTTTTTTGAGTCTGTTAATCCCCTGGCAAACTCTGATGAGACTGCAACTCCCTGGTAGTGCTAACAGCGCATCAATATCACATTCAGTCCAGCTGCAACCACTAAACACGTATTCTCTGTATCACTCTACAAATACACAAACTGTACATTTACCCTTTCTAGACTACAGGTTAAGGTTGCAGTGATGAAACGTCTGTTTAAAAATTTGACTCTTGACCAAGATGTTTGAGCCAACTATCAACCTGTATCAGGCGCCTTCATTTCTTAAATCCTCGAAAAAATGTAAAGCAATTATATAATTGTTTGTACAGGAATGGTATTTTCAATCAGGGTATGTTATAGCACAGAAACAGCACAGCCTTCCCATGGCTTCAGTCAATGGACTGATCTCTGGTCTCTACTCTTGGCAACCTGCTATCTTTGGGCTGTATAAAAGAAAAAAGAATCATATTCAAAAAAAGTAATGAAGGCAATTTTATTTCTGTGATAAAAAGAACTAAAATAAAATAGTAGATTAACATGTCGTTTGGGGTTTTCGCCTCGGGCTGTATGCCTGTCAGGTTGAACAAAAGATACACGTAGCTATTATGTGTCCTCACTGACGAGCATCATGGCGATACATGTTACCTTTAGGCGATGTAATAGTTGATGCAGGCTCATGAAAGCCCTGAACCACCTCTTAGTTATTCTTCTATAGGTCTAGACTGCTGTGGGAACTTCCACGATGCATTGAGCAGTTCTCACTTCTCTAGTTTGATCTTTTCTTCTCTGTCCTCTTGCTCTGTCCTCATTCTGCACCTGTTTAGCAGTTGAAAGGAAACCGTAACTCTCCACTTTCAAAAAGTACTTGGTCATCGTTGGAACTGCACTCAGCAATACTGTGAGGACTCGATCTGACTCTGCAAAGTGCCTTGAGATAATGTGTGTTGTGATTTGGCGCTATACAAATAAAATGTAAATTAAATGAATTATCCGCTCAACCGTGGCTTGACTCCTCACTGTTACTGACATAAAAGCCTTTATTTATTGATGGCAGACCCAAAATATGAGCTAAAATGGTCCAGAAAAGCATTTTCTAATGGCCGCTCTATCATTCAAGAACAGACTGAATGCTTAGCCTGGAAAGAAGTTGACAAGTGTTGTTTATACTTCAGCATCGGTACAAAGAGTGTCTGTGTTACACTAGGAATGCATATTCAATGAGGTGCCTTTCTGAGGTCCCATAAGTGCACATGGGAGTGTTAAGTAGAAAAACATGCCATACTGCAACATGACATCCCTCAATACAGGCTCAATTTATACACTTCAATGTATTGGTTGATTTGGTAGATCCTCGAGCTGAAGACAATTTAGGAAAAAAACATTGCATCACCAATTTTATATCAACCTGATACAGCTTTTACTAGAGTAAACATGTGGAGGTCAGATAAAAGTCGAGAATAATGCATATTATTCGGTGGCTTCAGACACTGGGTGCCTCTTAACAATGCTTGCTGTATGTGGTTTCGCCATACAATGTTGAACCTGTCGTTTGCCTTCTTAAAATGTGTGTTTGTGGCTGTTACATGACAGGGAGCCAAATCCTCTGAATGCAAAATTGTCTTTTTGTTATTCCAGCCTGCCAGGAGGTCACAAATAATTAAAAACATACTCACAGAAGGGCAGTGGCAACCATCCAGAATAACTATCTGATTCATTTCATTGCATACGGTGTGTAAATCTTTTGTCTCTTTCTAAAGATTGGTAAATTATGGAAACCTCAGTCAAGGTCAAACTGGAAATTGATTTATTGTATCTAAAATCTAATCGTACCAGTCCCTGTCTAGCCTGCCTCTGTTTGGATTTGAAGCCACAGTTAAAAATTAAATACAAGGACTTTAAAATATTATGCATGTCAATATGGTCAGTATAAACATACAAGAGAAAGGAAGATGTCGTATTTCTTGGCAGAAAAATAAATCCGAACCAGCCCAAAGCAAGAGCAATGAATCATGGTAGTAAAAGTACCATATCAATAATTTTTCCTCCAAATTGGGAGGAAGTCCTTAAAGTTTGATAGTTTTCAAGGAGAGTCCAGTCACCCTCTGCCAATGATCAGTAATTGTCTTGAATAAAGAAACTCTTTTCCGCAGAACATGTAGTGGGAATAATGTCGTATACATCTGATTGATAAGTTCTATCAGATCAGCATGATGATTGGTGGGGCTGTTTAAATTTTCAGCACCAAATAGAGCCTTAGACAATGATATGCTTGAATAACAAGTGTAAAGGAATTCATACTTTAATATAACCCACTTAATCTAAAGTCTTGGTGGAGGTCCACTATATCTCACTGCAGTTGTATTTCCTATGTTTATAATATCAAGAGACTCTTTTCAATAAATAATGTTATGGCTAATGATACATTATTAATTACAACTGTAGCCCATGAAGTACAATTTATTATTATTATTATAAAGATATTAACCCCTTAATTACAAGTTGACAGGGTCACACTCAGTGATTGTCCTTTTACTTTCAGTGTTTGGCCAGCAAGATCTGTACAGCTGGTTAGCAGAGCTAGTTTGTTGAAAATGGCCATTAAATGAGAATGTTACACTGAACCATCGTAAATATTTCCACCAACTCCCCCCATGATAGCAGGCGCGTTTCCAAGGAAACAATATTCTGATATTAACTTATTAGTCTGAATAAGACTCTGACATGTTTGATAACTTCAACCCCAATAAGGTCATACTCCAAATAAGCACTAATCAAACTAAGATATGTGGGGTATTACAACCTTAATTGTATAATGTAGACATGTATTAATTCTTATCACAATATTATGTTTATATTATATTATTATGTTTTTGCACCATTTCACTTCCTAAACATACAACAGTTACCAACTGCTTGACAATGCATGGCCTGGATTTGAGTGTAAACAAGCAGTAAGACGTGATGTGGATGTGCTTTATAATCCCAGTATGTTCTGTACCATGTAAACAGGAATATTAAATTAATTGTCTGCTAGCAACTCATGTAAACATCATAGTCGTAATAATGCCTTGAACAAGGTCAATAGTCGGAATGTTGCTGTTAATGTAAACATAGTCAATGAGGTAGAGACATACACATTCAGCTGTAACAAGTGACCACTTTCACACACGCCAGTCCTTTCATACAGCAGTCTTTGAAAAGCTATTGATTAATGTCACCTTAATACCAAGGTAAAATGCTTCAATTAATGTGTTCATATTCATCAATGTAATGCATATAGCCTCATTTATTACAGAATCAGATGTATTATATGAAACTAGCAGCTTTCAAAGCCAGGAATGTCGGCTTCCTGGCTGATAATTCCACGAAAATATGAAAGGATTCAAATGTATTATTTGGCCATATTCTGCAACTACTAAACAACAAATTGTGCTCAGACAAACTCCAATCCAATCAATTTGATTACACTGTGTGGTAGCATATGTTAGAGAAATGATTCTCTGTTCAGTAGTCTGCTCCTTATCAACACCTCCCTCTCGTTCGCTCTGTGCTTTGTCTCGCCTTTCCACCCTTATTTTCTTCAGTTAACAATTGAGAGCAGATTGCTTTTTGGTGCTGGCCTAATTGGGATGACATGGCTCATCAACACCTCGGCTGTCTCTTTGGTCTGATTGGGAATAAGACTCTGTACAAACGTGAGAGAAAACCTTTACTAATTCTGTGGACTTATTGACAGCCAGGTTGAATTGCTTTCTCTGTCTCTGATGGACCCCCCCTTCAAATGAACGAGCCATATGTTGGTTGTTGTAAGAAAGCCATAAAATATATGCTCATGTAAGTTAGTGTTTTTGTTGTGCTGCTTATGGTTTCATCCATCTGTCCATTTTCTATAGCACTTATCCATTCCAGGGTCATGGAGGGTTGGAGTCTATCCCCACATGTGTTTAGTGAAAGGCAGCTGTAACCTGGCCTCCAAGCTGGATGCTATTCCATTACAGAGATAATTCATATAGACAGAAAAACACATTCACTGCCTCAGGTAATTTGAGTTCACCTACCCTGTGTGTCTTTATACACTGAAAAGCTCCTGCTGGCTCAGCCTCAGACCCAGGACCGTCTTGCTGTGAGGTGATTATGCTACTCACTGAACCACTGTGATTCCTCTAAAGTCCTTTAACAAGTTCCTTGCACTTTTCTAAGGCCGTTTTATGTGGCCAAAGCCCATGGTGGTTAACTAGTGCTGATTTTCCAAACGTGATTATACTCCACTTGTCGCATCTATTTTAGTTGCCATATTGATTTGTAAGTGTTGTACAAGGGTTGCACATGAAGTTACTGCATTGCACTGCTTTTTTGTATTTTTACATGTGGGCATTTTGCACAGCTGCAATCACCCAAAGGCGGTAGCTTCTCTGCTGATACAATCACTCTCAAATACATACCCAAAATTCCAGAGCATAACAAATTCATTGGCGCTCGATGGGGGTTCGATCCACGGTTCATCCAGTCCACATGTCGAAGAGACCTTGGGCAAGATACTCAACCCCGAATTGCCCCTATTGTTGTCTCATCAGTATGCCAGAGTGTGTGTATTACAGAAGCGATCTATGTATAGAACAAGCAATGTATTTTGAGTGGTCGTTGAGACTAGAACATGCTTTTTAAAAAGCAGTCCATTTACCATTCATGGCTGTAATTATCAGACCGTTTTAGGCAACATTAGACTGATGGGGTGTGTATCGGATAGAGCTCTAGCTCAGGTTATCAAGATCTCTGAGTGAGTGTTTTGCCTTGAGGGAGGCTGATGATAAAACAGAGATGTGTGGCGGTAACTCAGACAGAGGATGGCTTGTTGCATATGGCTCCTAGGTACACACACTCAGAGTTAATCAATATCTGACCTATTGCTTTGACAGGAAGAGGATGGTAGGTAGAAAGGGAAGAGGGAGAAAGGTAAAGGTGGAGCCAGAGACAAGGAAATAAGTCCTCTGGGACCGGTTTATAGAGGCACCTCAGCTGTTTTCCAGCTTTACTTCAAACAGAACCCCTGAACACTCTCATCGCGCAGCAGTAAAGGTTATTCGAAACCCAGTGGTACCTGGATGCTCGATCTGTTTTTAGTCTGTGGCCCAAAGGCTAGATAAGAAACATTTTTCTCATCTGTGTCGGGGAAAATAAAGGCACGGCCAACACAATGCATATAGAAAACACGATGACAAGCACACATTTTAAGATAAATACATAAAAAACTGTAAATGAAAGTAACGTCTTGGAACTTAAACCCACAATGAGAAAAAGGGACACTAGTGGATATCTCATTAGAACAAGAACAACCAGAAGAAACTTTGAGACGGATCTGTGACTAAACAGTCAGAATGCCCAGGTGAATTATTCTTCACTACTGTGACGGCAATTCAGTTTCCCCTTTCCTACTTAGTTGTTTGTGGTTTTTTTTTACCTGCTGCTTGGTTTTTCATTTCCGTAATGATGAGTGGGAGGTTTTATCACAGAAACAAGACTTGGAGTCGACAGCCACCCTTGCTGTTCTGCGGAGCTGTAGTTAAGACTCATACATACTGCAGACTTTTCTCCTGGCGCATGGACCCACACGCAGTTCAATTTGCACTGCAATTTTCAGTCTGGTGTTCCACGTATGTGTATTTCTGTTGGTAATTCTATGGCTTGCCAACCACTGTAATAATGTAGAAGTAGAGGAAGTAGCATTGGGGGGGATAAATGGCCGCCTGTATCTAGAGTTTGAGTCATAAATATTGGGCTGCATGTCAATGTCCGCAAAGGGGTCCATGCAGACATGAGCGGATGATGATGATGTTATTCATGTTAACACTTGCAGACACTCGGATAAACAACTTAGTAATATTCAAACTTAACTTCTAAGACACAGGGTTGCCAACAGACAGACAATGCCAGAAGTGTGGCTAACAACTGAGATAAATGCACACCATCCATTGGCTGAGATTTGACCCCAAGTGACATTAGTTCTGTGGATAAATACTGAAGGAAATTTATCACATTAAGATAAGCCTAAAGAGAAATGGGTTGGCCTGTTTTAAAGGCCTTTCTCCAGTCTAAGATGAAATGATTGCACGGTCCTTGACCTTGACACATTTGTAGCCAGCTCAGGTTCTGGGAAATAAATGATCAGATTGAGGAAAACACTATAGAGGAGTCACACCTGGTTCAATAACTAAGTAGAGTGGATAGCACTCAAGAGTGAATGATGCAGCATAGCAGGGCAGTGGAGAGGCTGCTCTCTTGTGTGTATATGCTGCTGTCTCCTACCCAGCTTCAAAGCCTGCTTTGAAGTCCCTAGGTGCAGATCTCTTCGTTCTCAGGGAGATATCTCTCCTCTCTTTATTCCCTTTTGTTAACTAATGCACACCGATGAAAATGGGGTTGAGGCTGAGAGAATGCCAAGGGGAGATCAAAGCATGAGGGGCACAGGAGCCGTTCAGTTAACTGCTCTGCCAGTCTTTGACTAGATGGATAATAGGAGAGGGGCTCTCATTCTGTTGGCATCTTAGATAAGAATGACAAAAGCACCACGTGTAATTAAAGCACAGTTAAAACTGCAATACACAACATTTTACATCAAAATAAAATATGAGAAGGAGGACAGGCATTACATTGTTTTCTGACCCTGACTAGTCACGGCGCGCTCAGAAACCCTCAGACTACGCAACAAGTTTCATGTAATGGACACAGTTGAATTTACATTTTTACATTACAGTCACAAAAAAAGAAAAGCTGCAAAAAAGAGCTGTGTCTTAATATAGTATTATTATGGGGTATTCATTTTCAGTTGAGCCAGAGAAGGGTTCTAATATTAATATGCTAAAGGCCCAAAAATGTGGACACTTGAAGTACTTGCAGGTATGGACAGAGAACCATTTATATCACTTTACAGGTTCCATGCTATTCAGCATTATTTGGGACATATTCAGTTTTCTCTGGGTGTGTCACTATGAAGATGACACTATCAGTAGCAGGTCATTGAGTTGAATTACACTACACCCATGACCATTAAATGTTTAATTAATATTCAATGAAGTGATTTTCTTTTCAGATTTTGTCACGTAGGTTTTCTTAACGATAGGTACAGTTCTTTTGTTGCTGAAAGTCTCAGAACTATACTCCAGACAGAAGAGTCACTGTAATTCCAAACTCACAAATGTCAGAAAGCAGCAAGATTATGGTGTTACAGCAGAATGTGAGGCAGGCGGCGCTTTAATAAACAAAAATAGAAAAATAGAGAACGAAAGAAAAAAATGTGGGTTTGCTTGCACTGACCGGCTGCTTTGTCAGACCCTGTTGTGGCTTCAGATACAGCAGTAACTTCTGCCTCAGGCTAGCAACGATTTCAGAGTGTAGACAGCAGGATGATTGGCAAGTGTTAGAGGGGGAACCTGTCCGACTGAAAGAACACAGGAGGGCAGAGCTAATCATGCATGTTGCCGTCTCATGTTGAATAATTGCATATTATCAAAGCAGTTTGAATATGGATGATGTAGCTGTCACCATATCAACATTACAGTGCTATATGGGTTGTTATTAACCTTATTTATATTCATGTAGAAGAATGTTTTCTGTTCAGCAATGTCATTTCTTATTTCATTCAACTCAACTGATTTTCCCACAACCAGTTGCTGGGTTGAATAATGCAGCTGCACCTTTGATTAACCCTTTTCCATTAGAACCTATATTCATCTAATACTATTCATTATCAATGGGATGCTCATAAGTTAGCAATTTAGCATCGTGCATCAGGTTTATTAAAGTGTCCCTGTGAGAAACGCACACTTTTATATGGGTGGGTTTTTGCAACAAACAGTTCCAACCCCTTATAAGTCCACTGTACACCAGCTCCTGAAGCATCAAAAGAAAATATTGCTCAATTTAAATGTAATGACTGCTTCCGCTCAACCCGGCACCCGGCGACGAGGCACAGCGCCCGTGCTCTAATAATAATAATGCACTGCTTTATGAAACACCCTTCACACAATTGTGTGTGTGTGTGTGTGTGTGTGTGTGTGTGTGTGTGTGTGTGTGTGTGTGTGACTAGCTGAGCACAGAACATTAATAACTTGGGTTCTAACTAAGAGGTTGACTGCCTGTGAAATATAGCAGCAAAGTGCAAAATTTAAGTATAAATCACCATTTCAGTCTTCTGTTGGAGTGTGATGGATACATGAGAAAAGCCCAGTGAGCTTATAAAGGGGAGGTGGAGGCTGTTTGGGGAAGTGAGCTAACAGGTCATTCGGGATAGCTAGCATGGACACATTTTTACTGGAGGAAAAAAGTCTCTGCAAGATTTTCAGTTTGTAGAAAAAAGTCTAAAATTTCTAAACCACACACATGGATGTTTAAAGACAGGGTTGGTGATCCTGAACACGCAAGAGCAGTCTACACTTGCAAACAGTAAATTTCACCACATTCCGTCGGTCTTCTCGTGAAAGCAACGCCCATATGAACACAAACTTCCAAACACTGACTAACTTGCTAACCTCTGGCTATCATCTCTGCTTCAGCAGTGTGTGTCTGTGAAGACTCTATTCATGTGCAATGAGATCACTGACAGGCAGGTCGGTAGGTTAGTGATAGACGGTGACGCCAGCCAATGGTCTGGATGAGATTATTGGTCGTGATTATTCCAGTCCTGCGAGGGCCATAGATACCGCCATTTTTTCTTTTTTTAATTATTGATGGCTATCAGGACGTGAAGAGGATTTCAACGGATAAGATCAAAAGTGTTTCAGAAACAACGTACCAACCTGACCTTTAAGGTTTTGTGAAATTAAAGAGATATAAGATATTTGTACATGCAGAAACTGTACTGTCATGAATCTTCACTTACAGTTATTGATTTCATGGGTTCAATCAAATATCACAATCACAAACTCAAACTGTGGAAACATTGGTGGTTGATGCAGATTGCTGTTGTCTACAAGTTAAGTGTCTCGGTATCAAATTTCAAATGAAAGCTTTTCAAGCCAAAGAGCATTGATTTTGTGTAATTTACAGCAGAATGAAGTATAAAGCAATGTGTGGAGTCACAGCATGGAAATGTATTTAAAGAGACTATTTGCAGAGGCAGGAAGAAAAAGCACCAGCCACTTGAATGACATATAGAAACCCTGAAAACGTGATCTCACATAAGTAGCCTTTTAAAGGTAGATGTCCCCGACAGAAACAAATCATTCTCCCTGTTTCTTTCTAGCTATCCTTTATTCAGCACTTAAGTCTATGGTAATGAGAAGCAATCAGGGATACATACTTGTGTTTTGCTCAGTGAGGGTAAGCAATTAGCACTATACACCTACACGCTATAAAAAGGATTTGGTAATTTGAGGCCTTTATAAAAGGGATGAGAGAACAAGGCACAGAGGCAGTGTAGCTTACATTGCGTTGACCAGCAGTTAACTGGTTGAGGAGCATTTTATGAAGCTCGAGTACTTTTACACAGTAATCCAGCTGTATGAGCTGCTATAACCACAGGGGGTGCTACAGACTAATTGAAGTATGTAGCCAGTGGTGAGTGGTAGCATGCAACAATAAAAGCCCTAATCTCTGCTTCCATAATCCTCAAATACTTTTGGAAGATACATTGTATAAGGGTGAATATTCAGAGATAAAGCACCGCTGGAATATTAAATAGGGCAGCAAATTCTGATTCTAAGAGACTTTACATAAGTTTGTCACGGGTGGGAGTCGTTGGTTCAGTCAATAATATTTGAAGATTAGTCAAGTTTCAGGTGTCAATTTTAAAGGTGATTGGTTAGTTCTGGAATCATCCCCCACAATCTATACCATAACAGCCTCTTCTGAAGCCACATAAACTGCTTTCAGACATGAAAGCAGTTTACTCCACTGAAAGCACTGAACTCCAGATAATCTCCTGAAATCATCCGGAGGGGCTGTATGTGAGAAACGCAAATGTCCGAGTCAGTTGCCGTAGACAGTTTTCCTTGTGGACCTCTGGATAATGTCAGAATGAGCCCATGCAAGAATACAGCAGGAGAGTATCGGGATTCACCACATGCGTTGATGGCGACGGGAAACAAATCTGAAAGAAACAAAAACAAATATCTGAGGAGGAGAACAAGGTGCCATACATGTAGACACCGCAGAGAAAGACCTCGAGATTTGAGAGCTTTTGGTGATACAGGCCGACGCCAGTGTTGATGTACCTGGTTCTGTACGATGTGCCAACCCACACTTGCGAACACTTTTCATCGTAGAATCTCCTGCTGCGTTCTTCATGTGGGAAACACTGGTGGAAGTGCAGACCCCATTGTGCCAACATTTTCCAGAGTTTAGCTCTGAAAACAACTAGCGAGACTCACGTATTTCTTTTCATAATTGTTTCCCAGAGTCCGGCCTCTCAGACGTCCACCTTATCTCCGCGCCCTCTGTCTGAATCTTCTTCTCATCTTATTATTTTCGTCCATTCTCGCCCCTTTTCACACACTCATGAATTTATCCCTTGCTAAATCCCCTCTCTGCCATGCTGCTCTTGACTGTGTATGTGCTGTCTCGCCCCGCATTCTCCATTTGCTCCTTTCTTCATTTGAGCTTCGCCATTCATCGTCTGCCTCTACGAATGACGCCTGAGAAAGAGTTAGATGAGACGTTGCTGAGGAAGTGTTCTCATATTGAAGGCAGGGAACGCGAGGTGGGCGTCGTGAACTGGAGATCTAGAGGGCCAGCTGCCAACAGATTAATCCCTCGCTGTGCTGGAGCAGTGGAGCGTTTGGCAAACCGGTCCCCGTACACACAGCAGACACATGTGCGTGTGTGTCTGTGTTCAAACATATGCCTTTGCCCGTGCATGTAGATCAGGACGGAGGACGGAGTGCTGAGCTGGGTGGTGGGTTGCACACTTTCAGATGGATAGAGGCCGAGCAGCGAAAGCAGAAAACTAATCCAGCATAGCAAAACAGCAGAGGCACAGGAAACAAATTGTATTAGCTCAACACCACGGCAGAACCTCTCAACATCGTTTAACGCTCCATAGAGCATCCAGACCACAGCCGTCCCTGCTATCCAGCCAATTACTCAAATATCCTACCAGTGTAAATGAGGTCATAAATTGTGCTTTGTGCAACATGTGTATATAAGCTTGTTTGTGTGTATATGTTTGTATTGGATTTTGTAGTCAGGGTGATCTTTCTGTGTGAAATAAGACTATACGCTGTGAGCATCAATCAAAATCCCCTAAAGTGTAGTCTCAAGTTAAATGTTTGTATGGTGACATATAAATGTTTGATGAATCTGAGACTCTCTGACCCCCGCCTCTTGACAGAAGCCACGATTTGTGCTAAGGGCTTTTGTCAAATGTGCAAAATTTGAAAACATATCCATCAAAATATTGGTTGTCCATTCGCCTCACAGCGGTGGGGCATCAAATAAAGCTTGCGAGCTCTTAGAATTTCTTATCAGGTTATTTTCTCAAAGCCCTCGAGCTCAGCATGGGGGCAATCTTGCAAATATAAAGTCTTTTTTGGACAGTCCTATCTGAGGCACTCTGTTTTCCCACTGAGGTGTTCAGAGAGAATAAAGAAACAAATGGATTAAGAGGCGCATTTCGTCGCTGATAACAGCAGTAACACTTTAACAGGTGCTGTTACTCAGACTCCAGTATGGTGTGATCAAATTATTATTTCCACAGCACTTTGTGGTCATTAATCGTTAAAGTCAGTAAATAGCAATTAGTTAATGTTGATAAATGTTTAATGAGTGTATCAATAAATGATCATTAGGCCAGAATACTCCTTGGAGGAAAAATAAATAATGGAATAGTAGAAATCTCAAAATCGCCAGTTGAGTGTGAATACATTTGTGTGGGTGTGTGTCAATGTATATACACAATTGATTGGATTGTTGACTGTATTTCCTGTAGGTAAGTAAAAACAGTGTGTTGCACAGTGGCAAGCACCTGTCGCCTCACTGTGTGCATGTTCTCCGTGTGTCTGGGTTCTCCAGCTTCCTCCCACAGTCCAAAGACAATGCAGATTGGGGTGAGGTTGACTGGTGACCAAATTAACCATCGGTGTAAATTTGAGTGCCAATGGTTGTTTGTGTCTATATGTTGTTCTGATGATATTCTGGCAACCTCTCTCCCAATGTCAGCTGGGATGGCTGAAGTCCCACCACGGCCCTAAAGGGATAGGTGATATCGATTTTGGATGGATAGAAGTGGAGATCAGCAGTAGATGGAATCATTCAGATCTAACGGGGACATTGTGCAGGGTCCGGTTTTACTGCTGTGGTAAAGATTTTTACGGTGGAAGATGAAACACCATCTTTGATTCTCACAGTCACCTGATTTTCAACAGTCTATCGTTTGCTGCCAAGTTAGGGAAATTTGCTCTTGGTGCCTTGTGAATGGGGAAGATGCAGCTCACAGGCATGTCTAACACAGAAATTGTACCTTTTATTGCAAGCTTTGGTATTTACAGCATGCACAATATGATAGTTCTAGTCCCAAGTGGCCAGGAGCCGTGGGAAATGTGCACTCCTATAGGTTTCATTAGAAGTTGTCACAAAGCCACAGTTAAACTGCTAAATTGCAATGACTCATACGGCTGCTTGCAATGCAGGGCTCAAGCTATTTATCTGAGATTTCTGGTTCTCTAAAAGGATGAAGGATAGATGTGCATATAGCATTGTTTAAGAAAGAGGGAATTTACATATAAATTGGGAAGTGGAGGTAAGCGAGAAGGGTGAAAACAGGCAGGGGGGGCGGGGAGGCACTGACAATACAAGGTTGTTGTGCTATGAACAAGGCTGGCATTTGTGATCTCAACGCATGTTTTTTCTCCGTGGCTCAAACCTCAATAATACAGCGGCTGGGCTTCCCGGAGCCCTTTCACAGTCTCTTTATGCTTCTCTGCGGAGAGGAGGAGAATAAATCACATGGAGACAATAGGTAACAACAGGCATGCTGATACGACCTCACCCCAAACCCTTGGAGATTAACCAGGTTCCCTTGAAACCAAATCATGAGCCTATAAACAGCCTTTTTTTATACACGTAGGTATGACTTGAAAAATTGTTTTTGTCAGAGGAACTTAATGTCAAACATCCTGTTGTTAGTGTTTTTAGACATAGCATTGTTTTATCTATGTATTCCCAACTGTCTCCGTGAGTATTCACCTCCATTCTTACCAGTACACCTACACCGGTTTCCATAACAACAGTGTTCCAAGAGAAGTAAAGCCAAATGTTAGTTTCTATCTGATTTACTATCTTATTGGCATTTTAATGTGAGTCTTCCACTGTGTACACAGCTGAAGGTTTGGGAAATAGACTGAAATGAGAGTAAATGCCACATTGATTGTGTAAATAAATTATTCTGTCACAGGGTTGGCTCCTTTTTATTACTGGGTTGATTCTGCTTTCCAAGAGGTGTCTCTGAATACAGCCTCCCTCTGCTTTCAGCTGAGGAATGAAACCACAAACAGAGACATCATTCAAATATAAACCAGTAATGCACACTAAATGGGTATGAAAACCCTTTGGGTTGTATAGAGTTTAAACCCTGCACACAGAAACAGCACCACAGGCCTAATCAGCAGTGTTCGTTAAAGATAGTACATTTAGTTTTTAACATAAAATTGTTTCTAATTACAAATAGGTTACAGTTGTTAAGTGGGTGACTTCATTTATTGCATCACTCACAGTCGTACATCTTCAAGTCTTAAGCCTGGTTTACTTATGAGCTGGATCAACACAGAGCCTACGCATGTTGCCTCCGCCAGGAGTTTTCATAGTCTGAGACTTTGAGCCTTCTCTCAGGCAAAGCTTGGAAAAAGGTGCCACCGTGCCATTTGAGGTAAATTACTTGGTTTCACTCTATTTCTGACTTTCTTAAAGAAAAATTCACAAAAAGGGTGCAATATTTATCTGAGTCTGTCTCAATCGTTAACCAAATCCCACACTTTTAGGTTATTCTACATGATAACCATTTGAAACTACTACTACTTAACTAAACAAACAGTATTTTGCTTTCTATTCACCGACCCTGCCTTGAAACTTGTTTGCATTGTGAGCATTTAGATGTGTACGCTGTCTTTGTCGCTCTGCACTTACACCTCCAGTGTGCTGTTGGTTTTCTATTCCACCGTGTGTGTACTTCAAACAGCAGCGTCTGGAAGTGAGGAGGTCATGCTGAACTTGGACCTAATACGTTTCAAACATCAGTTACTTTCACTCACATTACTGCAACACAGAAAAGAGGGAAGATGTTATTGGAGATGTTGTGTGTGACCGTTGTGTGCTTGTCGACACTGAGACTTGCTACCAAAGTGTTGCTCCAGTTTGAGGGCGGGGCACATCAGGCCACAGCATAGGCTATTGTGGCATTAATTCAACACAGGAATATGAATTGGCCTTTTGATAGAAAGGGAGCACACATACACATTCTAATGGTGTTTGTGTTTTAGTTGACAACCTGTCTGAATATAACAGATCATGAGGCCTTGAAGACTCTTGTCACAACTGCAGAGAGAAAAAAAAAACAAAAAACAGATTGAACCCTGTTGTCCACTGTGAATTTCTGTGCCCTTGTTTTTTCTTGTGTTGGTTTCCTGTGCTGGACACTAGTTCCATTATGGCTGTCATATTAACGTTCACCTTTCCAGCTTTCATTCGACAAGTTCAAAGTGGCCGATTTCAGTGAACAAATCAGAATTCAATGTTGGGACGTCTGTCCACAATCCTGCTAAAAAGCACCAATGCAGTTTGACAGCCGAAACAAATAAAAGGTGTCTCCTTATTAGTGGCATATTAACAGAAAATTGATTTTCTCCTGAAATAAAAGGTCAGTATAAATGACTTGTGAGCTGCTAGCTTGGCTATTCGTTAGCCCTCTATCTACAATCTAACAAATTACTGCTCCTGTGCATCTCAGTGGGCAGAGCAAATTGGAAAGAACGGAAGCTTCTTCTAAAATGTCATTCCATAATGTCAAACCATGGATTATATGTCAAAGTCTCAAAAAATACCTGCTGTTCGTAGTATTGCTTCGCTATTCTCTGATAAATTGGTTTCTTTGGCTAAAAGGATTTGACTGTTTTTGTTGCCTCCCCCTTACAATCTTCCCTCCCGCAGTGGGAAGCTGGCACCCACTCAGCAGTAGGTGCTGGCACACTTATCCTTGCCTCAGCTGTAGTTATTGATATAGTGTGGGGTTGATAGAAAAGGCAGGGCTGTTTTCATAAGTCAGATGCCAACACAAACCAAAGACAAATCTGTCTGTGCTAGTTTTGTCACCTTTACAGCTCTAGCACAAAGTTGATTGACGGGGGCGAAGCTATTTAAATATTACTTAAATAGTGCAGTGGTTTTGAAGCAACAGGTTATTGTTCAATTACTGAATTATCTTTTGCATGATGCAAATGATGGGTATCCAGGAGTGCCAAGCTCCTTTAAGCCGTACTGGTGAGCTTATTCTTCATGCCATGCACCCAGCTCCCCTTTCTCTATGGTAAGCAAGTGGTAATGAGTATAGCAGGGGGGGACGGCAGAGAGAGTAAATGAGAGAGCGGGTTGTGTACGGGAGTGTTTTGCATGCTTTCACCTTTGATTTACCTATAATTACCATTGGATTTACCTTCAATGACTCAGTCGCTAAGCCAATCTCTTAAATTGGATTTCTGCATAAAGTAGCTTTCCCTGCAGATTGGTGTCCCTCACAGCGGCCTTATTACAATTTTGTTCCCCCCCTCCACCTGCCAGTCCGCCTCACCCCCCACCACTACCACTGTCGCTAATAGATTAGCATATCAGGGCGATCATAATGCAAAAGAAAAAAGAAAAAAAAACTAAAAGTTTTTGGCTTGACAGGTCTCACTTTGACTCATTTGATGTGGTCGCCGTGGCAACACAGCATCCCCCCCCTTCCATCGGTGTCGGGGCTGCAGCGATGGGACTTGGCTGATGATGACTCCATCCCTCACTGAAATGATGGTGATGAGACTGCTGCTCTCTGCCTCAGTACATAAACACAGGCTACAGGAAGGAAGATGGAGGACAGAGAGCGAGGAGGGCTGCAAGGAAGAAGGAGGGGAGGTGGATATCACTCCGCTGGGACGAGCTCTGAGGTGTCGTGCCAAAGCCCGGCAACAGTTCTGCAGAAAACAAGCAATTAATAGGGCAATTATGCATCATGTACCAGAGCATTTACATTCACAGTTGCTCTCTTTATTATCTCTTACTGCTATGGATGGAAATTGGATGATGCAGTTGGTCGGGACTGGGAATACATTTCATTCTGAGCAGTAATATGTGTTGGAATTGGCCTTAAGGTTTCCTTATCTCTCGCCCTGCGTCTGTCACACTTCTGCCGTCAGACATAACGATTTTTGGTCCCATTTTATGTCAGCAATTATTTCAGTCTGCACATACCAACCATATTAACCAGTATTACATTTTTTTGCATACATGCCAAACAATCTGTGTTTCGCCACTAATGCTTCAAAGCAGGCAAACTCAGCGTGTGTTTGCACATACATATGTCCTCTCTCTCTAATTATAGATGATAAAGAGACTGACCATGTGTAGGGATATTGCTCACGGGCCACTTATGAATCAAAGTGACAGATTTTAGTAATTGATTATGTCCTTTGTGGAACAGAACTATCTCTAAGTGTTTTACTTTATTGCAGCCAGAGAGAATAGAGCAGCTTATGTTGCCTCTCTTAATATTTTGACTGACAATTATGACAACAACCACGACAAATCCTTCGCCAGTTGTCTGTAAATGTGACTTACATCCCCACAAATAGCCTCAACTTGTCAAAATAGTGGAGAATATCCAAAATCCATGTTTCCATAAACGGATTATTTACCCGTTCTCTTAGTTCTCACAGCTGTCCACAAGCTGCTCTGCATGGCGAGCAGGTACGATGGGAGGTAGAGGAGATGTGAAGGAATGGTATGCCACATCTGGACATGCCCTTCCCAGGAGGACCCGTCTCTCCTCCAGCTCTGTAACCTTTGACCCGAGGAGTCTAATTAGCCAGCTCCTATACTTTTATGTAGAAAAGCAGGAGAAATGCAGAGCCACGGATATGCAGATCAGGAATGTACCCTGGGCGGCTTTAACCACAGTTGAGTCTGAGTCAAGGTCTTTCACACAGTCATGAAGTGAAGCTCATGTCGTCAGCAATGTTTCAGTGCACATAGAAAGATATTTCAATAAAAATTGTTTTAGAAATGTGTTTCTTGACACATTTTGTGGACACAAGGATTATTTTAAACTACCTCTATCTTTTCCTACTCAGGGTGGTTATTTGCGTGAGAAAATTGGATATATACATATGTGTTCTGCTTTTATCTCTGGTTTAACGTGGTCATGGCAAATGTTTTTGGGAACCAATCACAATTTACCAATACAAGAGTCAAAATCTTTTAAAAAACTAAATCAAGGGCTAGTCCATCATCCTATTGCAAATCATTTATTCCATCAAATGCAGCTTGCTTGCCTTCAGGAATAAAATTGAAATATTTATGTGAATAACTGTTGTACATGAGTTAAATTTTGAGCCCCAGTAATCAAGTAACTTAAAATTATTCTTTCTGCTTTATTAGATCTAAATGTGCCCTTGAGAGCTGTAAATAGTTTTGTATATCTCGTTATAACAAGTTAAATAACTGTTCCCTTTTAAAAACAATATGATGATGATGATGTCTCCACCAAATAATCTTCTCAGTCACCACTTCAGGCCCTTCAGGATGTCCACACGATTGGAAGTTTTAAATGGTTTATATAACATCTGCTTTCTCACTGGAGGGTTTCAACACGTTATAGCAGATTTTAGTTTAGAGTCAGTGGGTCTTGTGGTAGTGGTATATTGTTAACTAGATGAAGCTCAGTCGGTTAAGAGGGAGCTAGATACAGATAATCACATGTCACTCAGCACCATAGATGAAGCAACCTCGGACTTGGTTGGCTTTGCGATTCTTTACTTTAGTTTTGCATTTTTCTAGCAAATGTGAGCGTAGAGTTGTGTAACTGTCGGTATCCATGTATCGGTTTCAGAAAATTGAGATGCTTAGTGAGTTTTGTGCAGGAATCAGCAAATATTTGCTCAGAATCCATAACTTCCAAATCCATATTTCGATGTGCGAGTGTATTGAGATAAACAAACTGAAGCCAGACTCGACAAAAACTACACAACACACAATATGCCAATCCTGTAGCCTCATCGAGCTGCTGAGCAATGCTCCTCATTGTGTCTAAATGACTTTGGTAACTTTCACTGGTTGAGTAACTAATTACTCATCTGTATTTCCAACTCTTGACGAAAAATACTTATTTGTCATTTATATCTATGTACACAAAGACTACACAATTGCAGAACCATTTACACAATCACAAATTTGTCTTATGTACACATTTACAGATTTGTCAACACAATTCCAGATCTATGTACACATACAAAATAATTGTGCACACAATTATAGATATATGTACACTTTACAAATTCATGTACATAATCACAGATCTATGTACACATTTACTGTGTGTAGTCTCAACACACAGTCTTATACACATTGACAAATCTGATTACGCACGCACAGATTCATATTCAGTTATAACTCTCCAATCACATTTGTTAACAGTTTTGCCACAATTATGGCCCCGTACCAGAGCAACAGGTCCCAGATTGAGTTAGACGTCCCCACAGGAGCAGAGGCATCATGATCAGGAAACCATGGATCTTTCGATACAGATCTGTTTACATTGTCACAGCTCATCTGTAGCACAGAGCAGATGACTACATTACATGAGAGCCCAGCAGGCTGTTGTGCAAACGTTTGGCACAAGTATCCACAGGACAATTACCAAGATGATGCCCCAGCTTTTACCCCGTCTGGTCTGGGGTAATAACTGGAGCGGTAATTGCTCTGGACAAGCAGATGTGCACAAGTAGTACAAACAGTGAGTTACCGCAAGAAGCAGACACACATACACTGGAAGGGCCTCTGTTACCCACCAACTCAAAATCTTAAAAGGTTGTAAATGTGCTTCTGGAGACTGTCAAAGCTTGTCCATAGGTGTGAATGCGAGTGTGAATGGTTATTTGTCTCTGTATGTTGGCCCTGTGATACGCTGGCGACCTGTCCGGGATGTAACCCAACAGTCAGCAGGGTTTAGCTCTAGCTCCCTCCACAACCCTCAAAGTATAAGTTGTATAGATCATGGATGGATATATCAGTTGTGATGCTGTACTATATTTATATGTACTGGACACCATTTGGGTAATTGCTTTAAACAATAATATACATCTCCATCCATGTTAGACATCAGTTCTTTTCAAAATATTGTTTTTTGTTAATGTGCTCTTTTATACACGACATCTAAAAATTGTGAATTTGTGAATATGGGCTTTACCGAAAAATTGGGTTGATTGATTGATTGACTTCACAAGAATCCTGTCTGTCAACTATGGCTGTTAAATGGTTCGTTAACTCATCATTGTTTTCTTTAGGAATGCTAAAAATATACAGTTTTACAGATTCTCTCCAATGTTTGGGGGGGGGGGGGGGGCGCAAGCAGTAAAATGCCCCCCACTGTGATAGTAATAGGATCATAATAGAAAATGGAGAGAAAAATGAAACATGAGCATGAGGGGATCTCTGGAGATGGAATATGGAGCAATAATGGCACGGCATTGATTGACATGTCCCTGTTGTTTTTAATCATAATAGTATGCTTTCAAGTTAAGCATGGAAATGACTTCATGATCGTATAATGACAGCTCAATAGCTGTCAGGGTTCTGTGTAGAGGATAACATCTTTATTGTTTTCTAGCATTGTGTGCTGACAGAGCCTTGACTCACAATGAGAAAAAGTTGCTCTCTGGGTGTTTGATGTGCAATTAATGGTCATGGTTATTCAAATCCGCCGTGGCTTTTTGTTTCCCCCAGCACCTTAATTGTTTCTGATACCACACATAGTTTCTTTCTTTTAAACTCGTCACCCTTTAATCTCCCTTTGTATGCCACGGCAATGCATTTCAGCTACGCCTTCAGATGGAATAGATATTACATTGTGGACCATTGGTAGAGGAACAGAACTTTTGTTTTTGTGAACTGACAACAGAAATTAAACTTATAAGTCTGGCACTGTAATCCAAGTGACTGCGCTTTGATCAAGTCCTATTCACACATATCAAAAAGCAGCTCCACATTCAATACAATGCTGCTGGTACACAGGCTGCACATTTGCATATTACCTTTGCTGACAGCCAATTACAGAGAGACACCATTTGTTGTTCCTTTTCATTGCGTGGTCTAGTTTTTTTTTTGACTATCAGCCAAAGTGAGAATGCATATTCATGACTGGGCTATGTGAAGCCCATTAGCGGTGTGTGTAGGTGTAGGCTTATTAAACAAGTAGTGCCATTAAAGAGTGTATTGAATGCCCCTGACTCTGTTGCCAGTACCTGGACTCTCTTCAGTCAGTAATTACTAGGAGAGTTTTGATTAGAACGCCACAGGGAAATGAAAGACTTCTTTTCTGCTTTACACAGAGCAGGCTCCCATATGGAACTTGACCACATTCAAATCAAATGTGAAGGAGAAAGGAAGCTACCATGCATCTGAAGCAATAGTTTATTTTTAAATAACTGCATGGTGCCACATCAGGGGGATAGAATTTCTGCTTTCACATCTATACAGCAAAAAAAAAAAAAGATAGCTTACTGCAGCATCGCTGATGGAAGTTTGAAAAGTGTTTCACAATCAAAGTATCCCAATTACAAACTTCTATAGTGAACATTTTCGTCTTTGACTGGGTTATTTTTCTGGCGGAAAAACGTCCCCCTAGACCCCCTAGTTCAGGGTCATTCACCTTAACGCTTCAAGTCCCATCTCAAGCGACGGAGGTACATACGGATAAAATATTGACAATACTAAGGACTATTGGCTCATTAAGGACCTTGCTAATAAGCCTGAAAGAGTTCAATGCAATATTAATGGTAAAGAGACCATTCAGCTAGGCCTCCTAATTATTAATGGGCCAAATTACAAGAAAGACTTCATTACATTTCCTAGTAAATGAAGAATTCATGAAAGCTTGTGGAGTGCGGTGCATGCTAATGAAAAACTGTAATAAAGACTCTTTAATATGTGTAGCATCTATTTGTGTGTCATCTGCTCCCACTTCCCGCTTAAGTGTTATTGTGACTGTTTAAGACTGTGTTTGTTTCTCAGAGTGAAATGTTCAAGCTCAGAAGTTACAATTATTATGGTATTTATTCAAAAGTTAATTGAATTGGACGGGTGGATTTTGTTTCATTTAAAAAGATTATGAAGCTGTTTTTGTTGATATGGGAAAACAAATCAACCAGGGAGGAAGTTGTTAAGATTTGTTCATGCAGCCAATTAATTTCAAAAGCAGAAATGTTGATAATTACATGGTAATCACATAACTACATTAATTAAAACGACTTATGTAATTACTCATCAGTTTATGTAAGTGCTTTGTTGTTGTGGTTCAGGACAGTGAAATAAAATATTATGCATTTGAGGCTACTGTGTGTGTGTGTGTGTGTGTGTGTGTGTGTGTGTGTGTGTGCGTGTGCGCGTCATGAACCCCCTTGGTCTCTCTATAATACCAGAAAGTGTGATTTTACCTCCCGGATTAAAACATGTAATTGAAAAAGCTGATACATTAGTTGGCGGTATGTACCTTAAAGTTGTTTGAGTTCAGCCACTTATCCGAGAGAAGAAGAAAATCCGAAATGTACAAGTATAAATGCAGAGGCCACATGAAGGGACATGGACCAAATTGAAAAACCATAGTGGTGGGATCCCTCGATAGCTACTTTGCAGACTCTGGCTCCAAATGACGGGAGAGTTCGTATCTGGGACATTTTTGGACGGTGGGAGGAAGCAGAGAGGCGTCGTCCATCTTTAAATGCGGTCAATGAATAACGGAGGGGTGGTGGATGAGCACTGCTGTAAAAGTGGCTAAAAATCAATGATTGCAGGTTTAATTACACTTCAGTTGCCAGGATAAACAACTGTAAATTAGTACAAAGTGAAAGTAGTGCTGCAGTGTTTCATTGGAGGAAAAACCAATATCCAAGTGGTTTTAGTGATCCCCAAAACATTTATTTTTCTAATGTCAAGTGGTTGCATATCGATAAAATTAAAATATTTGATTGAACTCTTCATTAGTTGGATTTTATGGGATTCATATTATATGTGCACTCATCTTCATGATATACAAAATGTACCTCACTCAGCCTTAAGGAATAAATGAAATGATGCCGGTTTTTCTCTGATGTCTAACCTGGTCCAATGTGAATTGCTGGCGCTGCACCTCAGCCTTTATCAACGGCTCACAGTTAGACACTCAGAAGGGACCTGTATTGTTTTGTTCTGCCACGGAACATGTTTGTTTAGTCACCTTAATTAAAAAGCTTGACGGTACTGCACAAACAGAGAGCTCTCCGGATTCAATTTAAAACAAAATTCTCTCCGCACTTAATGGCGACTTGTCAGGGAAATATGGCAGGTGTTGACAGGACGCTACTTATCACGCACAGAAAATGAAATGAAAAAATATGCAAAAAAGACATTACAAGTTCAAATGAAGACGGGGGTGCAGAGGGGAGCCGTGATCAGTCATGAGAGTTCTCCGACTGGTGCCTGCGTTAAACTTCTCTTTCCGAACACTCAAAAAAGGAACATGACTCCCCCTTTTTTTTCTGTCTTTGTCTCGTTTGCGTGATATCCGAGCGATGCTCTGGGATCACGGTCTACAGCAGGGCCACACGCATCCGTCTGTCATTAGTATCTGGAGTGTGAGTGTGAGCACGCTGACCCTCACATATGCCACTGTGTTGGAACAGCACTCTGTTATTTATCTGCTTTTACTTTCTGCTGCCTCCCCCTGTCACATTCACCATGCCTCAGCCTTTAGTGGTGGCTTTTGTTCTTGCTCACTACACTCCCACCTTGAATCGTGAGTTTCTCACTCAGGCACAACAGTCTCTTCCTTTTGGCTCCATTTCCACTTCCTTTTTATCCCAGCAGCGTGGATGAATGGTAAGAAGAAATGCAGCGGGACAATTAGACAAGGCCAGGCGATGCTGAAATGACTGAGGCCACATCCCCCACAGCAACACGAGGCACCGAAGCTCCTCCGAGAGGCTCCGCCACACATACTGAAAAATAAAGGAACGGACTGACACACACACACACACACACACCCACAAGCTGGAGCCACATGCCATTACTAGTGACTGTCACAATTTTGGAAAGGCAGAAAGCCTGATGACTGAGCAATTTACATGGGCAGTGAACTTCAGCTGCTAAAATCACCAGTATGAAGCTGTTACCCCACCAGGACACCTCATTTTGGTGGCTTCCACAAAAGCTGCTATTAGCCAAGTTGTCTCTCACAAAACTGGTTGTTCTGAGGACTGTAACATCGACAGTGATATCCTCACATGCTGGGGCCGCATTTAGGGAGCTGCAGGTGCCACAAAGTACAGTCCTCTACTGGTTGGCTGCCTTAGAGCAGCGGGGGGGGGGGGGGGTGGGGGACATGATGTTGCCCTGAGGAAATAATAAAGTTTTTATCAATTGTCCATACTCCTCTTTTTCTGCTTTGCTTTCCACTCTGGTCAACGTTTGTCGTCCCTAACCTGTGCCTTCACTCTCCTTCATTTACCCAGTTATTTCTGTATTTTCTCTTTAACCTATAGTTTCCTTTATCCAAAAAAGGAAAAGACTGAATTCTCCACCCTAGTTAAAATGTGTGGCATTCTAGAAGTGGGCATACACTTTCTCAGTATGAGGCCGTCATCCTCGGGATGCTGCATTATTTTGAAGGAGGTTATGTTTTCTCATTTATGAGCGTGTGCAATCTGATGCAAATCCAAATACTAGTGAACTTAAATGTGTTTTCATAAGGGGGCTGTTGGGCCTTTGCAGAGGTATGCACTGTCTGAGTGCCATTCTACTTATCTGGTAATATCCAGACACATTTCTTATTTTATATTCCATCTTTGTCAATTCAAACTCTGCAAGGTGCTCTGTGCCGTCTTAGGAGGTTTGCATGTACGTTCTATTACTTATAACGCAATGTCATTCATATCCATGTTTCCATGTATGCTGACGGTCTATAGTCTGTTTAATGTAAGACGGCAGCCTCTCCACACGTCTGTGTTAGATATAATCTGCCGTGCAGCACTCTTCTCTCGTCCAGGAGTTAAGAGCAGGATATGGGTGGCTTATTGAACATATTGTCATGGTTTGGTATTTTCTAGTGTTTAGTTTATTAAAGTGTTTTCAGTTTATTTTTACCTCGTGGTTCTTGTCTTCCTTGTGTTTATGTTTGTCAGAGTTGTTGTTTCATGTTTTCACACTCCGTGTTCTGTTTCCTGTTTTATTTTGTAGTCTCTGTTCCTTGTGTTTTCTTTCTTCACTTCCTGTCTGTGATTGTCTGCACCAGTCCTCATGTGTTTCACCTGTGTCCAATTGCCCCTGCCTTCCCTGTGTCCTTGTCAGATCGTGGTCTAACCTGTCGTTATGTCCTGTCCTCATCTCCTGTCCTCCAGTGTTTTTTGTATCCTGATCTCCTGTGTAAGCCTCCTGTGTTTTTCTCCCGTGTGCTTTTGTTTCTTCACTTTTTACATTTTTTCATTAAAAATACTTTTTTCTGCACCCTGGGTCCATCTGCGTCTCTGCTTTCACCGTAATCCCTGACACGTATAGTGTGTTGATCAGTGACTTTGTATTATTACAGTTGTTGATCTGATGTACAAGAGAGTACTCTGTCTAAAAAGCATATTGTTCATTTTGAGTGGTGTGTCCAGATATTGCAAATAAACTCAGAGTGCTCAGAGCGGTTCTTTTATAGTAGTTTTAACCATGTGGAATGATTTGACAAACGTATAAATTGTTTCACTAAAAGCACAACGTTTTCAAGGATAACCTGTACGTAAACATGTATATATATGTCTGTAAATCCTATATGTGTATATATAATGACTATATAATTCAATAAAATATGTACAGGGAATTTAAGCACGATGAAAACGAGACGCATCATTATTTCTGCTGGCTCTGTTTCTCTCTGCTTTCCTGTTTCAGAAAACAACAAATGTGATTACAGCTGGTCCAAAATAACTAACGGCAAAACACAAAGCTATATAGCCCATTAGAGAATTGATGCCAGTTCTGTTCTTCAGAAGCACGTTAGACACAATTCAGTTTGAGGAAACCGTCAATGACTATTATAAGTTTGTGTCCGGGAGAATTTGTTCCCTGCTTTCATAACGCTGTCACTGTTGAAGACATGTTGAGTCGCCACAGTAGAAGCAGGTGGTCAAGGCACAAGTGTGCACGTTAAGAGAACACGGCGAGCTGTCAAGACTCACAGATTTACACCTATAGTCTCCAGCTCTCACTTCTGTGTCCTCTGATGCAAGGCGAGATTTACATGTCGGTTAATGGGATTATAATGCACAGATTAGGAGAAGCGTTTATAGCTGGTGCTGCGGGCAGGGTATGTGTGTGTGGTCAGGATTTACCAGCACAGAATCCCAGAAAAAAGATGACTTGTTTCATGTTTTATATTTGTAGAATGTCATAATGGAAATCCAAGCTCTATTCCTGGGGCTTTTTCTGCATTATTTTTGTACATGTTATGTAAATGTTCTAATTTAAATAGATGCATTTACATATCCTGCTATGTTTTGATGCCAAATATGACACAAATATATTAACTTAAATGTAGTTTTTAACTGTTCACATAAACCAGGCAGGGTTGATGTTGGCACCACGTTTTCCTTTCAGCCTTGTTTCATTTGTACACATGTCAGATGTATTAAAAATAGGTATTTGGTAGCTTGTCAGGTTGACGGGCATTGAACCCAGGACTTACCATCAGCGCCTGACAATGGTGCCGTTTCAGAGTTTTCAATTATACATTATTTTGCCTCTGTAGTGGAAGCGAGGCTCGCTTGAACGACACATTGAGAACTCCACCTGGCAGCAAAATGAGAAAGCCGACATGATTTGCATTCCGTGGCAGGGCTGTTAGCTTGTCATCAGCAACACTTGACAATTGAATGAAAATAAACATCTACAACCTGAACTCTGTGGAGTTAAAATCCAATTTAAGTTAGGAGTCTGAAGGGGTTTTTGAAACATCCATTATTGCCTTGTTCTTGGTTTTTTTTCTTCTTTTCCTTCTATCTCACATCCAGAGTATGATTCACAGTTAATTTATTATTCACTGTCACCCTGCACTGTTACAAACACCAGCTCCAGATACTCCTGTCATGACGGTTACGTGTTGGACAACGTGATGATGCTGAAATCAGTCAGAATTAGCAGGAGGGTGTGTGTGTTTGTGTGTGTGTGTGTGTGTGTGTGTGTGTGTGTGTGTGTGTGTGTGTGTGTGTGTGTGTGTGTTTATGTGTTAAAGGTCAAACTAAATAGGACTGTCTCTGGATTTGATGCCATTTAGATTTTCTCAAAGTGCAGAATCTATTTCAGTTCTTGATGATTCTGTTTCATCTGATGAATACCAATGTTGTGTAAAGCTCGTCTCTCAGAATGTGTCCTGGAAACATTTCTTTTATGCTTCAAAGATGAGCGACAGGGCAGCATGGTGGTGCCTCACAGAAAGAGGGTTCTAGTTTTTTACCCTGTGTTTACTTGGGCCTTTGTTTTCTCTCCCTGTCTGCATTGGTTTTCTCCTCCCACAGTCCAAAGACGTGCAGGTTAGGTGAAATACTCAGTCTAGGTTTGAATGGGCTCACGAGTGTTTGGTTTAGAGCTGCTCAAACTGACAAGTAGGCTTTGTTTTATTCTAGACTGGCAGACGCTGAGATGTTTAGAAATGATGATGTGGACGCTCAGAACTGCTTGCTGATTGGGTCCTTTGGGTCATGATGTAGCCTCCACTGATTCGTCAGGCTTCTATCGCATGACCCCCAACTTCCGGAAGAAAACAACTGGCATTAGCCTTGGCTACCAGTGTAGAACCCAACATGGACAATCACTTACAAGCGTTGCTGACCCTGTTGTCTTTTACAACTGTACAACTGCCCTTCATTTGTAGGAGACAAGCTATTATTAGAGCAAACCTCGACAATTCCTGTGTCCGCAGCCACACGCTAGCCTTCCTCTTTAAACGAGATATGGATCCAAATCGCTCATGTGGACAGAGACGATCAATAGATAGAAGTGAGCATCAATTTTCTTTTCAAAACTTTTTCCTTGAATGTTTCTGTGATAAATGCAAAATTACTAACATGTCATAGATTGTTTAAGCCCGAACAGTTGAGTAAGAATAATCATAATAGTAATGATTAAAATAAAAATCTGCAACACACCCACATACACACACACTTCCTCCTGCAAAAATCAGCACCACTTACAAGGGCACTGCTATTTTGCCTAATTAAAAAAAATGCTATCCCAAACATCTATGCATGGTCTGTCAGTAGCAGCTGCTTCAACTAAGTACAGACATCAACTTTAATTATCACTTTGAGCACAGACGGGGCAGGAACTCAGAGTGTGTTGACAAATTTACCTGCAGTGTGTGTGGCGACAAGACATCAGTTTGATATCTAGACAGCTGTTATAGCTAGCGTTAGCTCCCCCAGCAGGGACACACTGAAGAAAGTAGCATCCACGCTTTGTTCAGTGGACATCCACGGCCTCACACCTCGTATCCAGAGACCATGTCTGCTCAACAGACCCAAACTGAGAGTTCAGATCAGGCTGCAGACAAAAGCTGCAGCATCATCGTAGTCATTGTGGGGAGAATTATCAAAAGTTGTTCGAGCCGACATCTGCAAACCACAAAAGGAACCGAGAACATCTGTCGACTTCTTTTATCGGGACTTTTGCATATTAATAGTCAGCTTTTGAAGTCATTTTCTTAAACGTCACCTGAGGACACAATGATGATGAAAGGGATAGAGCTGTCGATAAGCAGTTTTCTCACCATGTACACAGAGCTCAACAACACACTAATCTCTGCTCGTCATTCAGCAGAGTCAAAAGTAATAAGTCACTCTTGTTGCTGTAACCAAGTCGTCTTTATGTGTAACAGTCATTCACTCTTAAGGATTTTTACCTCCTCCAAGGAGATAAGGTTTTCATTAGCATTTGTTAGATTGTTTGTTTGTTAGCAGAACCAGGATTTTTTTTTTTTCAGTTTCTTTAACATTGTGAGAAGGCTTTTAAAAAAATATGTTTTCACCAATTTTCTAAGGAATAATTTATGGATATTGATTAAAAAAATTACATCGAGTGAAATAATATCTATGAGTGAGATTAATTTGGTGCTGCTTGACTAAATTTCAGGGAATTTGTTGGGTCTTGGCAAAGGGATGCGTATACTAGTTTAACTAAAGTGTTTAACTTTGCTACAATTGAAGTAAAAATCATGACACAGATGAAACAAAGTTCTCAATCCTTTGAGAACACAATATATGAAATATCTGATGGTGATTCTGCAGCGTCGTTGTCTTGGGTGACTTCAGGACAAATCTCTCTACTTGAATAGATCTGTCAGGACAAAGTGCTCTCAGGTCACGGCCCGCATATTAATATATACATCCAATACGTTTCAGGAGGTGTGAGGGAACCCGGTGTGACTATGCAATAAAATCCGGATGGTGTGTGGCCATGGTTAAGATTAGCACTGCCTCAGCATAGATTCAAACAAATCAACTTTAATTAATCACTGATTTAAAACCAAAACAACACCCATCAACAAAAGGTCAGGGTGTCCCAAACCGAACATATAAAATAATTAAAAAAAATGTGTGGCTCAGGGGATAGAGCGGGTTGTCCTCTAACCAGAGGTTTGGCGGTTCAATCTAAGTGTTCCCCATCCCACATGCTGAAATGTCTTAGGGCAAGACACCAAACCCCCAAATCAGTTCTCTTAAAAGAAGTGCTGCCTATAGATGCACTGTATGAATGTGGGAGAATGCGCGAATGGCCAAAAGAAACTGCAGTGTAAAGTGCTTTGAGTCGTAATCAAGACAAGTGCTATATAAATACAGACCATTTACTGATGGTGTGACATCTACCATCCATGAAGTGTCCACCACCTTCCTGCTGTTTCTTGTGACTGCAGAGCTCCTTCAGCTCAGTGTTTGAAAACGTTGGTTCGCCGACTGTATTTTGAAACTGAACGGACGGAGATTCGGAGCAGATTGTGGAGGACGTTGTAGTGAGAGTCAGTGACATTCAGGCTGGTGTGTGCAACAAATGACTGTTGTATGAGTCAAATGGAATCACTGTTATTTATATAGCGCATTCAAAAATCAGCAGGAGTCGACACAAAGTGCTGTAAACTTTCACTGTAGGGACGAGAGTCTCAACGACGTCTGCGCTGCCCAAACAGTGCAGCCATTTGTCTTTGTTTGTCAGCTGCTGCAGAGTTTATGTTGGTTATACATCTCCGCATCTTCTGCTTCTTTATTCCGCTGTTAATTCTGTAAGAGGTGGGCTATTTGATTTATGCAGCTTGATATAGCGACTATAGCAATATTACACACCCGCCTCGGTGTCCAGGTGTTTCTGTTATTTCATCCACCCCATTTATATCAATGAGGCTGGGCGTAATAATAGAAAACACCACACTGTGTAATGCAATACAGCGCGGCAGCACCCTGCATCCTCCAAAATAATCATATAGTTGAATCAACAAGTCATGAAAACAATTTTAATAAAAACTGACTGTTGTAACCTTCATGACGGAGGATTTATTGCAGCACTGTTGGATTAGAATGATTAAGTTTTAGTGTGTTATACATAATAAACTGGCAACTGGAGTGTATGTATGTAATTATCCTTATTGTACACACAGGGTAGAATTTATTGGTTGCTTTCAGTGCGGTTCTCATTTGGGTACTTCCTGTAAGTATTGAAATACCAATGCAAATATCCCTGATGGAATAAATATGTCAGTTGATGAATTTCAGATACAATAAGATGATATTTTATTAGTCCTGAGAAAATATGCCGTAGATAAGATAGTAAAAACAGAAACCATATGTAACACACCGACAACATTGGTAAAGGTAATAGATATGTAAATATACCTGGAAATATGAAATTGAAATTGCACTGATTGCAAATAACCTTTGCATAAGGATAAAATGCTTTGCAACCCGACAGGCTGGTTCCCAGCTGGAACCAAAAAGTTCCACCACTTCAGATAGAGGAAGAAGAAGGCAGCAACAAAGACAGCATTTGATAAATTGTTGGGGAAAAAGAGAGCATGTAGTGGTCTGCAGATAAATAATGTAATTGTAGTAACCAGAGACTCTATATAAAGACGAATGCTGCATCTTCCACTATCCAGAAATGAAGCCAAAATATTCCAGATACGAACGCTGCCATCTTACACATTTGGAGCCAGAGAAGTTGCAGTAGCGAATCAGGGGATGGAGCTGCAGAAGCCAATACACGGGCCAATACACGGGCGCAGCTAATTGTGAGTCAGTCTCAACTGTCATGATGTTTCTCCCTGTTTTTATTGCATCAAGTAACCAAACTTAGCAAAAAAACGAGCATCAATGTGATCAGAACTACCTGAAATGACATCTTTGTGCATTGACCCACCTTTCCACTCACATGGAGGAGGCGGGATTGAAATCCGCAGCCACCAGGTGGGGATCATGATACTTTGGCTTCCCTTTCAGGGAGCAGACGTGCTCCATCTTGGTGAACAGTCGTAGTAACAGCTGAAAACAATCATCCGATCCACCATTTCACTGCTGCTATTTACTTTCATTGCGTTGTCAATGACACAACATTGATTCCAATGGTTCTCCTTAAAACTGGTGGAAACGCAGGCTCATTTCCTGGGTAACACCAAGAATCCTGACGGGATCCTGTCAGCTCCAGAGCCGGAGCTAATTTGCACGTTTCGATTTTTGAGTAAAGTTTCTTTTAAATACTTTTACTTGAACACAGTTTTCCACTCTACCCTGCCATTCAGACAGACAGATAGCATGGGGGGTGGGTACACAGTGTGTAATGGGCACTGGGTTTAACAGGAGTATCAGCAGGTTGGATTGACTGCAGGACTTTGCTTTTGTGTAGAATTCAGTAACTTTTCAGAGCTCCTCACTTTCTCAGTCAGGGTTTCGGAGTACAGCTCATTTACTCTGGGGGTGCGACTGATATAGAAGTAAACAACACATTCCTATTCACAAACACACATCTGTAGAGACGCGTAGACAGGCCCTGCCCCCCCCCCACCGTGTACCTGCGTAGCTCAGATGTAGGCTACAAACATTCTCAGAAGCCGCCTGTGATCTATACATAGTAAGGCAAACGGCAAAGGCTAACTTTGATGGAACATTTTTTTTTTTTATTTCTTGCATGCAAACACACGCATATGCTGACACAGACACACACACACACACAGACAAAACATAAAAACAGCATTGTGTTGAGAAGGTAAAGTCAGATTGAAGATCAATGTCAGTCAGACTGACAAATCACCATGTGTTAGGGGTTATATTTTTCCTCCATGTTTATTGTAAAGAAACCAGAACAGACACTTAAGGCGATACTGCATGTGCAAAATATACTGCAGGCTAAAAAAAACTAAAAAACCTGTCTGCATATAAAGACCTGCATATATTAACAGTGCCCATGTGTGTTTCTTTCCTTGACATGTGTTGGCATCAACCCAGCTTTGTGTTTCAGACTCTTGACTGTAGACAGTTCTCTCAGTTTGCACATCTGTAACTCACATACATGACTTCAAGGATGAAGGGCCCCACAACATGTCACTGCATAGGTCAGTGAGTTCAGAGGTCAAAAGTTTATATTTCACTGTAGAACAGAGATTCTACGTATTCATTACTTCTGTCCAGGAGATTGTGTGTTGCGTTGTTTGTTAGTTAGCAAGATTACACAAAAACAAGCAGACAGATTACAATGACACCTGCGTTTTCTGCGTCTGTGCAATTTGGTGCGGATCCAAAGAAAACTCTAGATTTTGTAAATTGACATATGCTCTCATCGTTTGAATGATAAGAGAATAAAGCAGCTGGCATGAGAGAAAACATTCTGAAAATTATTCCACATGATATCAGTACACACATGCACTCATCGGCTATAACTTACACCGTACATATCTGTGCACAACCTGGACATTGGTGATAGTTTTGGGATTGTTTTCTTTAGATTGATTAATTTCATTAGTTTAATGCAATTATCCATCGACTCGTTTGATCACATTTTGATGGTTGAGACTTGATGCACTCTTTATTTAACAACAGTTAGAATCCAGTAGTTAAAACAAAATTAAACCCAAAAATCTACAAAATCGTTTCAACTATTCTAAAGAACCAAATTCAGCAGCAAACATTCCTACATTATTCTGGGTGCATGCTGTTGGGAAATGTTGTCTGCACATTCTCACAACAGTGTATTACAGGAGTCGCAGACAGGCGTGCATAGATAAAGAAACACTTGAAGAACACACACATACACACCGAGATGAGTACACACCCGCTGTTATCATCAGAGTGTGCATGATGGTTACAGGATGAGCACAAACATATTTGCTCATCTCATTCATCTTGTGCAGTCCTATCTTTCCGGCCGGGCTCCGCAGACACACACATATCTGCCTATCCAGGGAACAGATGCAAGAGATCTGTTGAGCTTTGCTGTGCTATTATCTCTCGTTCTCCTTCCTGCTCCCCTCCTGCACACATCCTGGATTTATTCTCTCCTCATGCTTGGATCTTTTTCTCCGTTATTCCCTCGCTTTTGGCTCCCAGTCTGTTATCTACTCCTCATTACTCTACCATTCTCGCCATCCATTTTAGACAGGTCATTACATGAACTCCTCTTCTCTCTTTTCCTCTCCTCAAGTCGTTTTCCTAAAGTATTCCCTCCCTGTCCATCTTCTCTCCATTGGTTTTGTTGCCTCTTTTGTAATCTTCCTTTCATTATTGTTCCGTTTTTTTCTCCTACACTGCGTCTGTTTCCCTCCTATTCTGTTGGTCTTATTTTGTTCCTGGAAATCCAGTCAGCCCGGCCCATCTGCATGATTATGCACAGCACCGCCGATTGGTTCCAGAGAAATCTTTCTCGTGGAACATGATGTCCTGAATTGAAATAGCACACAGAGTAAAGAAATAACTCACCCTTCCTCTCCAATTTTAGAGTTGCAAACTGTATATTCAGTCATTTCAAGTCTGGTCAGACTCCCAATTCAGTCCTTAAGTGATTATATTATTATTTTCCCCATATTACGGAACCCAGTAATTGACAACTCTGTCCTTTTTAGTTTAAGGCTTTGGGTATCAACTTCCTCATTATATCAGATAGGATTTGAGAAGGTAATATGATGTATCTGCTATCAGGTGACAATTTCATTAACTAGTTTCTTTTTTCCTGATACCTGGGTTATCACAGCCTAAACTCTGGGAGACTACAGAAGTGTCTTCTTCATATAAAATTGATTGAGCTGCTTTCTTTAATATTTAAAAAAATCTATCTCGTTGTTCATTAATCTTTGATGCCGGTGAAGGTGATAAAGGTGACACACAGTCTGAAGTTGAAATGGAATTGAAGAGTTGTGTGAGGATAAGTTTTTGTTTGTTATTCTTTCAGGTTGCTTTAAAAAATATCTGTGTCTGTCCTATGAAAGCTAGGGTTGGTAATTCTGGAAAAGCTTTATGCTGAGTAATATGTAAAAACAAGTGGATTACTTGTCCTCAAACAGTGGCTGTATGAACATGACTTGCTCTTTACCTGAATACAACTCTCCGTTGAAAAGTTAAACGCGATTTATAACCGTTTTTTTATTTGTTTGAGCTATGAGCTCTAATAATCCCTATTCAAATTAGAACAGATATTTCAAAGTGCAGTTTCACCTCTAACTCCTAAGTGAACTGCACAAATCAAAAATCTAATTTATTCTATTATAAACAAAACACTCTAGTCCAGATGATGCCTAAATTATTAAGGTCTATATCAAACAGCATCCACACTCACTACTGTAACTATCTAAAGTTAAACCCAGGTAAAGACAACAATGCTAGCACAGTTGAAGACTGATGCTGAGATTTAATACCTCTGAGTGCAGCTTCAAGAAGCACCTTTTAGAAGACAGAGCAGTCAGGAGCAGACAGAGCAACCTGAGTGCAGCAGGGACTGAATACAGAGAAATAGTTATTTTTATGTGCAAGGCTGTAACAGCGAGTTTTATGTTCGTACCTAAGGCAAAAACAGAACGTTCCGATTATGAGCATATAGTGTGTGCACCCTCAGCTGCACATAGTCACACATGATCCAGGAAAAAGCTTCATATTAAAGTCACACACACACACAACACAGACATACATAGCCCAAATTCAGCCTCACATCTGCCACGTGAAGTAATTGGTTGGACTCATAGAGCAGCGTCCTTGGGTTGCAGATTGCTGGCTTATCTGTTCCTGATGAAAGATTCTGCTGCATAGACTCACACATAGGACAGACTTTTATACATACACAGAGAGGAACATGTGTGCACAAAAATAAAACAAAGTTGTCCATGTACATACATTTTAAAGCCCTTTTACTTCTTTTATTTTGGTGAATATTCATATTTGTCTGTTTTCAAGATTGCCCAGTCAGGCCTACCTCGGATTGTCTGTTTGATGTCCAACACTCTGCAAGATTAAAAACAATCGACAACAATAACAGCAGCCGCCACAACAACAGCTCCAGCATATGGCTATTAAACCTAAAAGGCGTCCATGCATCAAAGGGGAAACTAGATTTCTATCATTATTATCAACACTATGTGGCTGCTTCAGGGGCTCATTTGAACAAATATCATTTTTTCCCGAAGACAACAGATTGGGCCATGTGATGGGTTGAGATTGGAACGAGCAAATATGCTAATAGTGTGACAGAAAAGCAATGCAGCTCCATTCACAGCTACACAAACATAGGAGGTCGAAAATAAGTGCTGCTAATGGTTTGCAATGTCGCAGAACAAAACAAAGATAAGGTTGAGTCCAAGTTTGAGAAAACTGTCAAGTCAGTCGACACCCACTGTGTCATGTTCAGCAAATTGTCCTGGTAATATAGAGCTAGGCAAATGCATGAGATTAAACTGTCCCATTCTGACTGTATCTGAGGGCAGGTCTCTCCTCTGCCGAACAATGCAGCCTCTTATAATTTATGAGTCTGGGATTGGGCTGCGTGTGTTTCGGTGCCCTTTTAATGTAATAGTAAACCTCTTGGGTTCCTAGCCTGTAGTCTAGACCAAACTCTAACCTAGTCCTGGCGACCCATTTTACATGTCGGCATTAGAAACAGTACTCTTGTCAATATAAAAAGCAAACTAATCCAATTCAAACAGGGGAGTAAAGATTCAGTCGAAGGTGACATCTACACTTCTAAGTTTTAGTTTGAAAACTAGGGGTGGGATTCTCTAGGCGCCTCATGATTCCATTCTGAGTCAGAGGGCTGCGATTCAATGATAAAACGATTATCGATGCATCTCAATGTATCAAAGAATTTTATTTCTCTACATGTTTGATTTTGTCATCACTGTGTGACTGCTAGAGCTCTACATCTTCACTAGCCTCATGATTTGGGCTTTAAAAAATGTATGTTCGACTTTCAATGATATTAGATGTGTGCTGTCATTTACAAAACAGTCCGTCTATAACTGTGGTCAGTGCTCCCCACATTAGACTTGTGTGATGCATCTTTAGTCTTTACTGTATGATAGTGGCCCTGTCTGGTCCCTTCTATAGCACCGGCATTACTCTGCTGGTCAGCAAGAGATTCTGCTCCTCTGCTCTTTTTTAATCACTCATACTTAAAGCTGATCTTTATAAACACCTGCTGAAACCCATCTGACACAGTAAAAGAAGAGCAGAACTTGAATGTGGTTCTGTCCTGATCCTGACACTGTGGTGGTTATAATTATACTGCGGTGTGGCATTGCTTAATAAGTGAATGTGGAGGAGAACATGAATTGATTATGTTCTGTCTCTGCAGCGATGCAGTCGTCCATGACCTCATTGCAATGCATCTAAGAATCTACACATTTCTCCACCTCCAATGCAAAGCATCAACTCTGCTA
Source organism: Verasper variegatus (assembly GCA_026259375.1). Lineage (NCBI taxonomy): Eukaryota > Metazoa > Chordata > Actinopteri > Pleuronectiformes > Pleuronectidae > Verasper > Verasper variegatus. Next base: position 11,033,556 of record CM048053.1, on the reverse strand, counting down.
TGGGTTCCCCTGTTAACCAAACTACTCTGGAATTTCAGAGCCCCTAAAACAGAGAATTATTTTAAAACTCCAGGGTAGTGTTTTAGTCTGAACGGGCAGAAACAGGAATGTTTGAAAAAAAATGACTTAGACATCACGACCGCTTGCTGATTGGTTCTTTTTCATCACAATGTGGCGTCACTGATCCAGGCTCCTATCATATGACCCCCTTCCTGAATAAAACAACTGGCATTTGCCTCGGCTACCAGTGTAGAACGCAACTCTGGTAATTTATTTTAAGCGTTGCTGATAATTCTGTTTTTGCTAACAGCTGTTGCGCAGTTAAATCCAGCAATTTACAATGAAACAGCTGCTGACATGCGTAGGAGACGCAGATATGATGTGAGCCATACCTGTGTACATGGTTACCACCAGCACACTCATCTGCTGGGTGCCTTAGTGGTCACATGATATGTGTTTTCAGGTGCGTTAGTATGGACTGGGATTAGAACTGATACAGAGCCAAGTTGCTTCTGTGGACAGAGATCATTTTCGTTTGAGAACCCTGGATGTAGCTTGAAACACCAATGTTCAGACGAAGAGAGGTATTCAGAATGATAGCAACCACAACCTTCTCCGCAGTGTTTCCTGCAAGATATACTATCCCTTATTGTGCCCTTTATAGAAGCCCACATCTCCCTGGTGTAATGAGTGATATGTCAGAGGTCAGCCCTTGAGTTATGATTATTGTGACCGCAGGGGAGTACAGGGTGTAGGATTTGGGGTGCAAGGCATGCCTCATTCACCCTTCAGCTGTCACAGATCCCCCTCCTGTGACCAGGCCTCTGCTGACTGACAGGTGGAAGTAATGACTTCAGTTCAGAGGTCATGAGTCAACATAAGCACACAGGCCAAGCACAGCTGCATGCAACCTTTGATATACAGACCTCGCCTCCCACAGGACTCCTGTCAGTTAGTGAAAACTCTGCAGATGTCGTGCCTGCGAACCAAAGAATTAATAAGAACTGATTTTCTCTCCTGAAAAGCTATTCATATTTCTTTAATGCAAGATTTATTCACTGCCTTTGATGAGTGCAAAATAATTTTCATTCCCCTTATTTAAAAAAAAAAAGAAAAGATATTTTCAAAGACTTGCACATGGTGAATTCGAATTTTCTCATGCCATATATCAACTTGCATGTGCTGTTCACCTGCGCAGCGCCACAGGAGAACAGAGCAGGACTCTTGGTAACAAGATGGCGGAAAGACGTGTTGCTGGGAGCGGTGCTCATTATGGCACAGTGCATTCCAGAGAGGGAGAGATCAGCCTGGAGGCCCTCTGCAGCTAACAGCAGCTGCAATTCCCAGCCTTGTGAGGGTAGTGTTGGTGGTGGTGGTGGAGACGGTAAGTGGAGAGGACAGTAGAAAGGAAGGCAGAGTTGGGAATCGGATGGAGACGTCCGGAGGGACTGGGTTATCATTTGGAATTCCTCCTCTCCTTTCATCACTTTAGATAATACCCCACATGTGGGTGTAGGGGGAATCGGATGGTATCAAGAGGACGGACTGTGTGTTGGGAAGAGGAGGGATCTTGTTCTAGGTATAGACACAATTTCTGAATTGTATTGAAGTTTGGAAGGCACCATCCCCCTAACCCGCTGCCTGCGCTTGTTCCTCCAGCCTTTTTGATCTTTGCCTTGTGACAAACACTTGTACCACAAGGATCTGGTTTGGGACCAATTAAAGCCTTCGTGAATGTGAATGCACACAAGGACGAGAATAAAAATGTAGAATAATGGACAAAGATGGGAATACGATGTTCATTTGAAACAACATATTACAATTTTCATGCAGTTTTATTAATTGTAACAACTTATATACCATATTTCAACAGCTGTATACTGCTAACCCTGCATGGAAGTGATGATAGCGCTCATTGTTGTATGGCCTGGCTCAGGTTAAACTCTTTAAAAAACAAATACATATGGAGGAGTATAAGCGTCTTTAACTCTCTACTTTGAAAGCCATAACTGAAAAATAATAGAGATAAATATATGAAGAATACACAAACCACACCTCGAAACTGAAGTCTTGCATACGGTACATGACTCGATAATACTTGTTGGACGTTCCAGAGTGAGATTTAGCTCTAGCTTACGCTTCACTACCGGAAAAATCACTCTCTTAAAACAGTAGTTGGCACTGGCAGTACAGCGCAACTGCTGTTTTGGAGCGGTGAAGAAGTGATTTCAGGGAAAAATAAATACAGTTTTATCCGAGTGAAACTAAATGAATAAAAACTGCATTAAAGACGTGGTATCAGGTTAGTAAAGCACCCTTATTTGCCAATGCCCCACAGGGCATTTTCGGCAGTAATCGGAGGATGATTTCCGATGCTGTCACTGGAACATCTCTACTAAGAGGGTATGGTTTTTACGTGAGAATTAGTGGGTAAAATACTGGACAAGAGCACCAGCCTTATGGCAACAGATCAATTTTCCGCTTCAATTTCTACCACCCATCCATTTCTACTTTTCCGTCACTGTAATCCATCCTGTTTCTTTGGCATGCTTCTATAGGAAGGTGAAAGGCCTCTGTGAGCGTGTCAGAGGGAGCAACTGAGAGAGGACATTCAGATGGCTGCCTGTCTATAGCAATTACATGAACCAAGACTGTGTGTCTGTTTTGGATGTTAGCGTGCGCTGAGGCTGTTGTGTCCCTCTCCACTGTCTTTAACAACCGATCGACTCTCCCCTGAGAGCCACTTACTCTGTCCTCCAGCCTCTTGAGTTACAGCTCACCCACACAACCACGCTCCCATCAGAGGAGACGCCATCTGGGCACACAAACACACCCACGCAGGAGCGACCGAAACACACATGGAAGTACTCCCAAAAAATTTGACACGTTTAATTGCGTCCGAGAACATGGCAATGCATTTAGTTCTGTATTGACCCTACGAGGTCAAAGACACCATCTCTGGTTTGTCCCTTTCTTTTCTGTTGGCTATTAACGCTGTTATGTCGAATGAGGTATCCACCTGTCTGGGCCATTATTCAACTGTCAGGGGATATTGATATGATACATGTTTTTCACTGTTATTATCTTCTGCATTATAATACTTTTAATTCATGGTTGAAAGTTGAGTATTTCACGAAATTAGGAGAAAGTGATGGAGATTGACCTGCGTAAAATGTATAACAGCCGAATGTAGAACACTGTTAGTGTCCACAACAGAACTCATCTGGAAACCCAAGTTTTTGTTGTGTTGTCAATAAGACTGTTGCTGCCAATAAAACCACACCGTCGGACGGGAGCTCTTTTCTTTGACATTTCCACCTGAGAACATCAGCTGTAGCCCCAATGCCTCTGGTAAGGACATTTCTGTTAAACTGATGCAGTTATTTCTTTATTGGGTGTTTTTTTTTTTTTTAAGCCAATCAGAAGAAGGGACTGAAAGTATATATTTTATACGTCCCTTAGTCAGTATGCCCACAACAGTGAGCCATAAAGCTGAATGTGTTGTATATTCCCTTTGGAGCTCTGCAAAAGCCATTTAACAGTGTCACATAAAGTATGACTGTGCAGCGTATCCCCCCTTCACCACGGATAAATACCATAATACCGAGTGAAGTGCATCTATAGAACTTACTGTAGCTCTAAGTGCTATGAGCATCCGTTAAGATGTTGGTTAAGAGCAGTAATAGCTGCCATTAGCCAATATTTCATTGCTCTACATAATTCTGTGCAGTGCTCATACTCTGACAAGTCATTGTAAGAGTAGAGAAAAAGTGATGTCCTGTATTTTAAGACAATCTGAGCGTGGTTCAAATGAATTGTCTGTACTGTATCTGCATTGTGTAGGAGGGGGGGAGGTAACTTCTATCGGCCTTCCTTGAAACAAAAGGCTGAAGGGGACCTTGGAGGGAAATTTACATATCTTTAGCCCAACACCCTCATTAGATAGAAGTCAGCATTGTCTGTTATCATCTTCCCTCTTGTGTCACCCTGCGAGGGCAGTCAAGTAAAGGGCATTGCGGAATTTCCCGAGCACGGAAGACACGGTTTACCGGCTGCACTTACCCAGAGCAAAGACATTAGAGGGTCCTTTAATAATACAGCAATGTAGCAGGGTTTTCTTTTCCATTTTGAGCGTCAGATGTGATAAAACACGGTGACACGTCTCTTTACACATCAGGGAAGGAGACGAGGAAAGGGAAAGCTTGTAGCTTCTGGCATGGCGCGCTGTGTGCACAGCTATATGGCTTGAAACACAGAGGGATGTCAGCGGTTCACGTGTACTTTGGCAGCCAAGGTTACGAGTTATAAAGTTGATATTGGAGAGATGGGAGCAATGAGTGGGAAGTGTATGACCTTCATCACTCACTATCCATTCCGTCTCCCCTTCTAGTCTGTCTCCCTCTGTTCTGCAAGCCACGAAGCAAAGGAGCCCTTTTGTGTGAACTCTCTAATTAGGAAGACCTTGATGTGCGGATCTCGCCCATTGTTCCTTTTCATTTTGGTGGGAAAATATTTCATTGATTTTCTTTTTTTGCAGCAATCGAAGGCGGGCGGCGCTGAAAGGGGCTCTGTGTGGGATTAGGCTCTGCGGGGGGTTTCTGGGATGGGCGGCGAGCTTGTGAGGCCGAGCGTTCTCGTGTATGTTTGTATTTGTGTGTGTGTGCGAGCGAGTAAAAGGGCAGTAATGTCTCTCCGCATAACTCCCAGCCCCCTCGCACCCTGCGAAAGAACCAATTACGACTGTGATCCTCGAGCCATCTTAACTCACCTCTAACTTCAGCTCCCATTGTTCAGTCCGTACCTAATGCACGACTACAGATTGTCTTTCTTCACATACCGTTGTGATAAATGTAGCTCATTGACAAACATCTGGCAAGAACTTTGTTTATGTTCTCCCAAGCACAACTATGATGAAAGATGGCCTTATTCTCATAATCAAACAAAATCAAGCACTTGTCGGATGTTCTCTCGGAAATCTTTTGGATACTAAACTAGAGACCGTCGCCGGTCGACTGCTGTTGTTTGCCCAGTGGAGTTTATACAGCAATCACCCGTTTCTGTCTCTTTCTCCCCCACTCTCTTTTTCCTGTCACTCTAGACTGTCTCTAAATTACGCTTTACCCTGCAGGTGCCAAAGTCTCTCTGAAATGATTATTCCTACCACACAGAAGATTGCTTTTGGTAATTATATGTATCATAATTAAATTTGATGAACTCCTCCGAGACATTAAATCTCATTTGACCCAGGTGCTGGATTTCTCTTCCTATACACAAAAGGGGAAAGAGAGTAAGAGAGATACACTTTGAATCTCGCAGCTGACATCTTGATTAAGCAGAGCAGCATTTCTACATTTAGCAAATTCAGTGAGGTCCATCAATAACTTAATTACCGAACAAGTGAAATGCAAATTCTCCGTCATTATGGTGGAATGAACTGAGCAGGATTAGCTGTGTTGTTGCACAAAGGCCGAATTTAGCTTTCGAAGCAAGAAGACGAAGCTGCACAGCGAGAGCACACGTGGCCACATGAGTAGAGTGTTTAAGGAGGCAGACACAGAGTATGGTATTTTACTCATTTACTGTTTTTCTTTTTTCATTATCTGCCGGCCTAAGAAGCTTGGCTGTACAGACACAAGACCAAGCTTCAAAGATTAGACGTCTTTGATTCAGGTCTTTAGAGAGATATAGCTTCACTCCTTATTTCTATCAGCTCGTATACCGGTATAAATAGTCCTTGAATTTGGCCTCAGATAGCCTTCTTCATGGGTTAGCAGAGGTAAGGTTCAGATCCTTCACAGTTTGGCAGCCCACGGTGTTTGTTTGGCATCTTCCTCAATTTATATTCTGTTATTCTGTTTCAACACAGGGTAATTTATTTTACTTAGAACGATCTAATGCATGTCCATCGATAATGAAAAAAGACACCTCCTTCTGATTCACATGATATCAACCCAATTTAACCTCTGTAAGGGATTCTTGACAAGTCTCAGGACCCTGTCACCATTATCAAAAGGAACAAGTGAGCCAACACTCTTTTTGAAAGGCTTGTCTCGGTTGTTAGTGTGTGACTTACGTATCATAAAGCAGGACACAGTGTTTCAGAACAGTACACCAGAGTTACATTGTGCAGTTCCAAGTATCCAAGGGGCGCTGTGGGAATGACAGACATGCCGTTCTCCCTCTTATACGTTTGTGTATCATCAAAATGATTTTCAAGGTATAAAAACTGCCTAGTGTTGGTTGAAATGGATCATTTTCCCTCTAATTTGTGACCGATCTCTATACCACATTTAAAGATGTATAAGAATTACGCACAAAAGAGAAGAACACCTCCGTCACTATAGAGCTTGTGAACCATATTCAGACTCGGGTCTCCCAGAGCAGTTTGTGCTGTGGGCTTTTCCTAGGCCTCTAAGATCACTGCGAGTACGCAGACAGCTTACTGAGGCCCTGCAGCCAGCAAGAGCTGAGATTAGATCTAGGCCTTAGACATTCTCAGAGGAGGAATCACTGGAGATTGACAAGACTCTAGTCATTTTATTTTCTCAGTATTTTTGCAAAATAAATATTTAAAAAACGCTCGCACATGCACACAGGTACGGTGAGGACACACACAGAGAGCACGGACAAAGATTTGAGAAATACCCTCTCGGTTTTTATCACTCCTATCTCCCCCTGCCAGGACTCGCTCTATGTCTGTGCCATCGTCTTTGTGCCATGGTTGCAAGTTCATTCTTTTTCCTCCACTGTCTTTCACTCAATATTCCCTCCAAGTTTTCCACTCGCACACTCTGATCTTCAGCACTAGATGTATTGCTTTTTCTCCAACACTCCCCCCCGCGCTCTGCAGGAGTTCCCTGCTGTGCACCAATCCCTTCCTCACAGGTGATTGCTCAGGGAATATTGATTAAGGTGAAGATTTGCTGCTGAGAAGTCACTTTTCAAACTTCCTGTGACTTTAATGTGAAATAAAATGAGCGGACTCCTCCGTCAGCGATAAACACCCTGTTACACATGAAGCGTACTTTTAAGAAAATGCTCTCTGCACTCGTCCGTGTCTTCGCGTCTTTGGCTTTCTGTCAGTCTCATTTTGTCTGTCACATGCAGTTTCTCTCACTCACAAATCAGCTTTCACTCCCAGTGTAATGTAGAACTCATTGTCAGGAGGGCAACATCCCTCTAATAGCTCTGATTAAAGTGACAAACAGGCCCAATTAAGATAGAGGTGCAGGGAAAGGATACTTTAAAGAGCATCGCCATCTCAATGGTCATTACGTCTGTTTAACTATTAGCAGAACGCCTCAGTTAAACCATCCACATGACCTTGAAGTGTCTCCTGAGCAATAAGACATCTCCTGTGAAATGTGTTATTGTTTGTCTTAAGCATTTCCTGATATAGACCCAACTATTAAAAGAAATTACAAAAAAGATTTGCTCATCATTTTGAAAGGTAACAATAATAATCTCGAGTAATTACTAAGATCTGGTTGCATGACAGCCAATCAGAGAGCTTGTAAACAGATTCCAGATTTATCCAGAAACTGTGCGTAGTGCTTCAGTACATATGTAAAAGTTGAGCAATGAAGTCAGCCTGTAAACGGATGCACAGTTAAGGCAATAATTTGACTGTTCAACTTCAATCGTTTGGCTTATCTGGAGATTTCTTTAAAATCTGCCAAATTGCCAATTGACATAGATAGGTACAGTAGAAACATGGGAATTTTGTAACATGAAAAGGTTTATGCTTGTGTTAAGGCACTATGTTTTAATCATTTATACTCAGTTTCTGTCAAATCTCATACATCTAAGTTGCATATGAGCCTCGGCTGCCATTGCTGTTGAGAGGAAGTGAGTCAGAGGCACAAATTAAACCTTTGTTGTTCCAGTTTTGAACCAAAGATGCCTCCATAGTAAATTCATTTATTTATAAGCTTTCGACCAGTGAGGGCAGTGATTTGCTGCGTTTCACCCTGGTGTTAATTTACTTTTAATCCAAAGTTACCCACATATTCATCGATACCATGTCAAAAGATTTCTATGTGAGCAGCAGCAGCCGCTCTAACAACTTCCTGTGTGACATCATTTCTTACACCCTCATTAAAGGCCGAAGTGACCTGAAACACTTTTATTTAGCTTCCCCAACACATGAAAAGACAGAAAATTGACTTTTGGGTGAATCATGTCCCTACAGAGTGCAGTCTCTCTGCTAACACGAGCTGCATGTTATCAATCAATTAGAACTAATAAACAGTTATGGAGGAACGCTGTGTGTTGGATACATCCCCATATCGTATGACTCACCTCATTAACCATATCATTACTGTGCAACACACTTCTCAGTGTTTGAAGTGCTCTGAAAGTCCCAGGCAACCATAATTTACGAGGCTCGTGTATTTGCACTGCATGTGTGTGTTTGTGTAAAAGTGTGTTGGAGACCCAGATAAGAGTGTTGATGGAAGGATAATTTCCTCTAGTTTGTCAAAATATTGTCACTTTTCCTGGAGAGTCATTTTTTGCATTTGCGTGTAATCCGAGTGACGGCTCATTTATTAGTGGCTGATGGGCTTTAACACGTGCCGCCAGGCAGCCAGACCGGTGCTGACAGAAAGCAGTTTATTTCCTATGAAACACTATGAAACCAAGCATTGGGTGTCACATTCGTGCACAGCGCTGACGGCAGTGTTACTGGATAATAACCCTTCCTCTCTGCTTCTCGTGACTCATCATTAATGAAAACAGAATGATCACCCATGGAGTCAAACACACCATGAAGTGACTTAACTTGTTTTCCAAGGCCTTTATTGAGTGCATTTTAGTACAATAGTTCTCAGAAAGTTACAGTTTACAAACTCTTGACACATGTCACAATTTACAAGTGGTAGCTATACAAAAAACGAAAAATAAAGCAGATGTTCACACATTTAAACAATGTACCTGTGCACACATTTATGTCTGTACACACTAATGCGCCTGCTACACACACACACACACACACAATCTCACTCTCTCTCATAGACATATACAAATAAACAAACTATGAAGTGTGCAGTCATATTCAGCTCCACCATTTTGTACCATAGGGAGGTTGTGACTGGTTCTCTGGAAGGGTCCTGGTCTTCCTCTGGGTCAGCTGGCAACAGCAATTCTTCTGGGTACCCAGTGTGTGTTTTGTGTGTGAGTGTGTGTGTGTGTGTGTGTGTGTGTGTGTGTGTGTGTGTGTGTGTGTGTGTGTGTGTGTGAATATGAACTGTTGTGTCTGTGCTGTTTAATATATGTGCGCAGTCTGAAACATAAGAAAAAAGACAGAATGCAAGTTTAGTTTTTCAGGAAGTCATGTCAGAGCATTTTCAGGTGAACACAGCTTCCGCCTGTCCGACCTATAAATGACAGGCATGAAATCGGCTTGTTGGTCACTTCTCAGACAGTTACAGCTCCATGAAACATTTAACAAGCTCTGTTCTTATGCTTTGTATCAGTGTGTGATGAATGGCCTCCATATGAGACAGCTTTTCGGAGCGGGATGGCGAACCGCCCCTCCATTCATCACGCTGGAGTGTCATTACAGTCAGATATTTAGATAGACAAACAGAGCAAATGGGGAAAAACTGAATTACACTGTTGCGTAATGAATGTGTTCTATCATCTCATTCACAGGCTCTTGGGTTGAAAAGCAAATACACAAGACTGAGTTGAATGGAGGACTAATGCATTCAAATTGAATCACAGGCTTCGGTGAAAAGGATTTATGCCAATCTCGAGGAGCATGAGATTATATTTAGGAATACTCAGTAAATCAATAACTTGGATAATTGAAAAGAAAAAGCCAATTGATTTTACCGACGAGACAAACCAGTTGCTTGATTACAGTATTTTCAATTAGCAAACTAAATAATTTAACTTTATATAATGAAAGAGATGAAGCCTTAAAAACCACATTGCGAAAGGGGAACTGGCTGATTGACATCAATGAAGTAACTGGAAACCAGACACGAGAATAACATAATCAAGGTTTCCTCTGTGTGTGTGTGTGTCTGTCTCATCAGTCTCCCTCCCCATGGATGATCAGATGCCTGTCAGACGGGGGTCCCAGCAGATGTTTGACCCCCGCCTGGGCCCACCGGAGCATGGAGCCAGCCATTTCTCAGGCCGGCTCTGGCCCAAACCGAGGCCGGCTCTGGCCCAGGACAGCTTGGTTACACCCAGGATAAATGAGCTGGGGATCTGCCAGCCAGCTGGAGTAGCCGGGAGAGAGGGCAGGACGGGACAGACAGAGGAGGAGGAGGATGACTTGAGGGTGGTGAGTATACTTAATAATCTGCTAATGGGCCTGCCATCAATTTCTAAATTTGGATGCAAGGTGGCTGGAACTGTCGTCACTCATGTCTGTTCGAAAAGGGCCAAAAGGGACTACAGCAGGGTCACAACTACAGCAAAGAATTGATGCAACAATAGCTCATGATAATTGTCTGTGAGCTAAGAGACTTCCTAGGAGACTTCCTCTGACATACAGCCACGATTGTATGTCAGAGGAATATTGCCATGGGAACATTTAGGGCAGTTTGCTCTCAAATGTAACATTATTTAATGAACACTTGACATCACTTGATTTATTAGATATAACAACAATGCCTCTTTGCTTTCTCAAAGCCTCAGACTAAAGCAAGTGACCAGCAAGAGGGAAAACAAAAATCACATAGCAAAATGGGGAGGGTGGTGGGGGGGGGGGGGGCTGGAGCCAATCCCAGCTGGCGAGAGATGGGGTGCACCACGAAGAGATTGCCAGCATATAGCAGGGCCAACATACTGAGACCAACAACCATTCACACTAACACCTATGGTCAATTTAGCATATCCGATCAAGCTATCCCCTATTCAAGTCTTTGGACTGTGGGGGGGAGCAACCAAAGAAACCCCACGCAGACACAGGGAGAACATGCAAACTCCGCTCAGAGAGACCCCGGCCAAGCTGGCATTGTAACTGGGAATGTCCTTGGTGTGAGGCAATAGTGCTAACCATCGCACTAACGTGATGCCCACCCTTCACAATGTTATTCTTTCCTTCTCGCAATGCAATCCTTACCAAAGGATATACTTCCAATATCTGCAGGATTCATACATGCATGACATCGTCTGAGACACCGCGGCAGTTTACGCTCAACTTGCCCACCAATACGCCATCAGGGTATAGAGCTAGCATAGATTTACTCAGCAGTTTAGCAGCAGCAGTCTATTGGAGGCTGGACTGTGAGCAGAGTGACCATGTGGGCTGTTTATGTCTGCATGTTCACCGGGATGGCATCACACATCTGGTGACACCCCTCAGCCCAGATGTTCATGTTCATTGTGTAGAGAAGTGATGCAGATTTTCTCCAGTTTCCGCTGCCTTGATTAGCTGCTCGCCCACGCACTTCAAACCAGCACAAGATCTTGCTTAAAGATTTTCTTAAAACAAAATCCACCACTAACAGAGGAGTTTTCTTTATGTTATGTGTAGTGTTTTTTTCCCCCTGTGTGATCAGCAGGCACTTACCGTAGATTTGAGCCAGCCAGTGCTTGGAGTTTCCTTCCCCTCTGGATGGTGCTGAACACGCCCAACACAAACAACAACAGATCAGAAGGAAAAGAAAACATAAACCATATCTGTACAAGTAAGTGCTCACCAGCAAGAAACAGCATGTGTACACCCACATTTAACATGATCTCCAATAAATGGATATTTTGTCAATTATTTAAACGCCTACAGCAATTTTCATATAGATCTACAATACCAATTATTCACCCATGATTCCATTCAGTTAAGGTTCAGTCAGGATTGTCCTCGTCCCCCTGGAACAGGGAGACGCACAAGCCAGTGTCCATTATACAGTCGTCCGGAGGGGAACCAGGGCACCGTGGGAATCTACACATTTCATGTGTCTAATCATAACAATCTAATCAACAAACATGTCTTTGCCAAAAATGCAAGCAGAGAGTTCTGTACATACATATTCATACATATCACCTTCAATATGAAGGTTAATTATGAAAGATATAATCATATTTAGCAAGAGATAAACATATTTATAATCTCTGAATCTGGGTGGGGCTGGCTAAGAAGTCCTTTGGCAAGGCCTTCCACCCAGATCTCCACAGGTAGTGTTAAAGTTAAAATACAAGTGGACGGCATCTTGCTATAGTGATAAAAACAAACAAACAAACAAACAGATGTTCGAAGACCAAAATATAACTAAGCTCTGAATTTTTCATCATTTCAGTTTTTCGATTTTTCAAGTCTTTCTAACAAGCAAAAGATGATATGAAAGTTGACGGTGGTGCTCCTCTGTACATCCCTGTATTCTCCTCCCTCCTATTATTCCTACTGGTAATTGCTTTTTCTTATTTCTGGCCAGGTCAAGGCATCTTCATTGCACACATTGACGACAGTATGGAAATAAAATCACATGTCACACGTTGTTTCAAAGTGTCTCACGCTTCTGTTTACAATTTGAACATCTTCTAGTCCAGATAATATAGAAGTACAACAGCACTCAGTTCATCGTACGGTCTGAAATCGTGAGTGAGTCCCTGTGTTGATGTCTTGATTGTTGTTGTGTTATTTTGGTTCACAATGACATGAATGGCTGTTCATAACCACAGCAAGTGACGTCTACCTTCCCGTCCGTGGACTAGTAGAGAAACAGTATCAAGTCTGGACCCTGAACTCCTGGTGTGAATTGCATGAAGTGTGATAGCTGTTAACCATATGGTTGTGTAGACCCTGGTCTCCTGTTGTCATGGTAGTGAATTAGATTAAGACAATAGTCTCAACTCTGGCGCGTTCCGATGGATCGGGGGTCATTCGAGGGCTGCCATTGTTGTTGGTCCTGCGAATGCTGCCCGTCCCGTGGCACGGCGCCCCCTGTAGTCATGCCATGGTGATGGGCGCCTGGCTCATCTGCACCCTCATGGACTGGATATTACTGAGGATCTTCTTCTGGTGGCCGGCCAGGGTCACTCCTATTCTCAGCAGATCCCTGTAGAGAGAAAGAAGCACAGAGACAGAAAATTGAAAAGCAGGAATAGATTTTGAAGGGAGAGATGAAGGGATTTCAATCATATTGAAGATGGATCACTTGAGTATTAGATGATTTCACTATCAAACATTCCAGGAATGTTCACACTCCTAACATCACTGTACTTCATATAAAAGCACAATTTCTAGATGGATATCTGGAATGAATGCAAACACAAATTGACAAAATGTATTCCCTCACTTGAGAGAGGAATTAGTAATGCATGTTGCTTTGCATTGCAAAGAGACTGCATAAATGCCACCAAGCCCCAAGCATACTTTTTTTAATAAAATATGTTAGAATGGTTTTACATTTTCGCACACATTTCTACTCCAAGCAACATTGTTAATTAAAATAAATGGAGAGCACTATTTGTGTCGATTGGTGCTACGAGTACTTTGAGAACAGCTTTCGTGACCCAACCTTTTAAAATACTCCACATAAGCAGCAGTGAATAAATATGCCTTTTAAAACATGTATTTAAAGCCTTTACATCCAGAGCCATATTTTTGGAAAACTGTTCATAGCACAGTTGGACATATTGGCACCGACACAACTCTGTAATTTTCCATAATGATGAGTCATATTTTAATGCATTACCCATACAGGCTCTACTTTGATGCTATCATTCAGAGACTGAGTCGCTGGTCACATTCATGCCAAAAATAAATGCACTTGATGTAAAGTCATTTTATATGAGTGTGCCCATCAAGTGCCATATGGGTTTGGAAAATCTTCTTTTGCACACGAGTGGGTGAACTCACTCTGAGGTCATTTGAGCCACCAGCTGCAGGGAGGTAAAGCCTGAGTTGAGGAAGTTGTCTCTGTACTGGCTCATCTTTATGGCGGTGAGCCAGTCCTCGACTGAGCTAAAGGTGTTGAAGTCAGGTATGGATCTGTCCAACAGTGGCTGAGAAGGCCTGCAGGGGAGGGAGAGAGAGCGAGAGAGAGAGGGAGGGAGAGAAGAACAGGGGTAAGCGGAGATATAGTGCAGCTGCTTTGATGCAATATTAAGCGAGGGAGATTTATAGAGGAGGAGAGTAACTGTGGTTATGGCGCTTGCGTGGGTGTTGGTGTGAGAGGAAGAAAGTGCGCATGTGTGTGCATACAGTCTGAAGACTAGCTTTGGAAAGTATTCTGACCTGATCAATAAAATTCTATCGATATTTAAGACATGTAAGACATGACCTTTGGGTAAAATTGGGAGAATTGGCTACAGAGTTTCCCTTTCAGACTATAACTATGTTCACAACAGCATCAAATCCTCTGCGTTATTCAGGCAGGAGGTGGAGCAGCCGGGTGCAGCAGACAGAGGCAGGAAGTGACGTATTAACTCTGCCGTGTAGATCACGTGATTTTGTTTACATCACTCTGCTCTTATCACCACAATCTCTCTTTACATCTTCGTCAGTGTCTTCTATGTGTGTGTCACTGCTTTTTTACAGGGAGATATTTCTTATTCTTTTTTTCATTTTTGTGTCCGTCACCTGTTAAAAGTGTCATCAACCCCCCACACGCTTGCGGGGACTCCAGCAGGGGATCCCCTGCTGTGCTCTCACATTGAATTCTCCTGGATTTCTACAGACTTTATACTAGGAGGCCAGGAGGATAAAGTCTGTAGGATAAAGTCACTTGGACATTTCAGACATGCACCTCCTCTGCAGAGTCCAGTGCATGTCTTATCTTTCTCATATATATATATATATATATATATATATATAAAAGAAAGAGAAGATATTCCCCTGTATAACGGGTAAAAACCTTCATTCCTTGGCCTGAAAGCCAAGTGCTGCACCAAGCAGAAACAAAGACACCACTCATTACCTGGGCAATCCTATCCCCACAATGAAGTGTGCTGTGGTGATACTTCACGGTGTCAGATACTATGAAACTGGTAACAAAGAAACAGCAAATCGAGCTAAATACAGAGGGGACCATGAAGAAAAGAAAAACCTGCTCCATTTCACAAACTTAAACTCACATGGGGCCAAAAAGTTCACTTTACAGCATGGCAGACACCCAAAGAACACAGCCAAAACAAGTGGCTTCAGGATAAGTCTCTGAATGACCCTCAGTGGGCCAGCCAAAGCCTGAAAATTGAATTGGAAAATCTGTGGAGAAACCTGAAGCGTGCAGTCCGCGTCCAATCTGGCCAAGCTTGAGAGAATCTTTGACCGAGGGTGAAAGAAATCCTCCAAAACAAGGTGTGGAAAAACTGGCACGAAGATGCCCGGTAAGATTAAAAAACAATCAAGGCCAATTGTGCCTCTACAAAATAATGATAACGTAGATGTGAGGTTTCTGTTAGTCTTCATTTCTCAAAAAAACAATAAAAGGAATTATTTATGTGAGACTGAAAAATGTGGATAAAGTGAACTTTCTGAAGCCAATATTAGGTCGATTTGGGGGGGGGGGGGGGGGGTGACTCATAAGCAGAAAGGAAAAAATCACAGGGAAGACATTTTTTTATGTTTTATGCAAATCAGCAGTAAAACATTCATGATTATTTAATGAGAGGATGAAAAAGTAAAGCATGCGAACGCTTGCCTGTGTAAATACTGTATATATATAAACAGATGAAAGGGATACTTGTGTGTACTTAATGTCCACTTCAGCGTGAATATGTAAGAAGTGTTGACAGAGGGTATGCTATTTGTTTTTTTTTACTCACACTGCAGGGATGTTGGCCACAGCTTTGAGGCTGGTAGGGTTACGGATCATCTTGTCCAGGGTGCTGACGATGTCAGTGAAGCGGGGTCGCACGTTGCGGTCCTTCTGCCAGCAGTCGAGCATCAGCTGGTGCAGGGCGCTGGGGCAGTCCATGGGCGGTGGCAGACGGTAGTCCTGCTCGATGGCATTAATCACCTAAGGGAGGAAGGGCGAAGTCACACAGTAATTACATTTAATAACTGTCCCTGATAGTGTGTTTCTATGGGCGAGCTGGTTGCAGAAGATTTACCTCGTCAAAAATGAAATGATATTCTGACTGAGTTTAGTGACATTTATCGTTATTGAGCATATCCACCTTGTTATCCTGACACACTCAGCCCTGCCGCCCCACCCCCACACAGACACACACACTTTATTGGTCACTCGACCGACAGCATTCAAGGTGATGTGCCCTTCCACTTGACTCCAGCCAATGACATGTCGCTCTTGGAGGAGGGAGCAGGGACAGAGAAGGACAGAGGGGAGTGTCACTGTAGTAAAGTCACTGGCAGATTGCATAGACCTACAGTCTCAATGCACCACTCATTACCACTAACACCCCTTTTACACATAGATTATGTATATGCAGGTTTTGAAAATGGGCTACAATTGCTTTAAAAAAGGTGATTGAATATTGTCAGTAGACAAGTCTATGTTTCTGTTTTCTGTTTCTTTTTCTCGTGTCTCACCTTTGATATTATGAAGGCCAGTGACCATTTTGTGGCAGGTTACTTTTTTATATCTTTTGCTTCAGTCTTTTCAAATTGAATGCAGACTGACTTTTGTCCTTTGTGAAAGGGACTTATATGTAAATGTGATATAAAAGCATTTAATTCAATATTCTTCACATTTCATGGTATCTCCGATGTAATAAATATACCAACAAACCAGCAGTGCAATGAGAACCCATTGGCAACAGCGGTAGACGTAGCTATGCACTTACTAGGCTCTTGTTATAAATACATGCTGTGTAGCCACCAAGCCTGCACAGTTACAGAATGAAATCATTATAAACTTAGAATTTATTAAAGGGCTGCTGTACAAGATTCGTTTTGGATTGTAAAGGCTTTTCTTTTTTTCTGGTTACTTATTGATTTACTCATATTGCAAAAAGATAATTTGAATCAGATGTGATAATGTTGTTGCATCATCCAGACTTAACTGTTAAAATCAGTCAGATGATTAGAAATTTTATTTGAAAGCTTTTTCCTGAAGTTTGATCAAATTGCTCATTCTTGGTTTTGATTAAAACTGGAAAAAAATGTTAATGCTTTTCTCTGAATAAACTGCTATGACTAAAACTAGCATAGCAGTTATGTTTTTATAGCAAGACTCAAAAACTAAATCCAAAGAGAGGCACTTATAAATAATGAATATATTGCATCAAAGTAAAACAGTTATTTGACACTACAATGACTATAGATTGATTTATTGCACGCTGAATGAACCCAGCTTTTACCTGTTTCTCTATATCCACACTGTTTATTGATGTAAGCCTTCTTAAAAATGCATAGTCGTGAGATAAAGGTGTGAATTCGAGTGTAAAAGATACTATCATTAAAAATTAGAGGCTGCCCTATAGGTTGGCATGTCCACTCCAGTGTTGAATGCAACTCAGCAGAATCTTGACAAATGGTGCATAGGGAGAAGTGTGTGTGTGTGTTTGTGTTTTAAATTGTGCATGTGTGCGTGGACCAAGCAGCCGGACACGCTGAGTGGTGCCAGTCCTCCTCCCTGCATTAGTCCCAACAGGCAGTGTATGCTTCTGGCCCACTGAGGCAACATCTGCTGGGTTGGACGCTCCTTGTGGAGTAGGGTCCATAGAGGCCTGATGGCTGGCTAGTTGTCTCACGAGGGGAGCTTAGGGAGAAACCTCATACTATGGGACTATATCCAATGGTTGTGTGTGTTTGTGTGAGTCTCTGTGTGCATATGTGTGTGTGGACCTTATCCAAACGGACATGGGGAACAAAGCAGAGCTCTCGGCAATCATTCATTGCTCTCAAAAGCCGGCCAGGAAGGAAAGGGGCTAGTGCGAGACTCCATTCAAAGTCAGAGTCAAGGACATCTTCAGTGATGATGCTATAAGATGGGGACTGATAAACAATGTGTGATTTATTGCAGCTTCCGCTCTTATGAGCTATCCATAAAGGGGGGGGGGGGGGGGGGGGGGCAGCTCGTGTGGCGACTGGCAGCCGTTTCCTATAGTCAAAGCTTTTTATTATTTTTTTACTAAAGTTTTATTCGTTGTGTCGACCTAAGTCAGCCAGAATTTCAGTGTCTTAAAGTTCTGTGTTCATGAGTCGGCACAGAAATGTTTTTTTTTCTGAGTTTCTTTTATATTTATAATAGAATTACACGAGCCTGAATACTACATTTTCCTCAAGGATCTTTAACATAAATCAAGGTAATTTAATGAGCTTGTGATCGCAACAAATTAATTAATGAGAACTCCTTCCTTTATCCTGGCCCTACATCCAAACGGACTAGGGCTGAAGTAACTGAAATTCTTTGCTCCCAATTCCAATTGTTTTATCCGTATAAATATGGACTGCTCAGTGGTCACCTCATCTCACATGAACATCCCGCTGTGTGCAGCCTCACTCATGTGTTGCACTTGAAGCTGTGTTCAACATTAATATTCAGAAAACCAGGTGGCACTTAAATGCACTAAATGGGTTTAGTCTGGACAGAGGTTGGATTCAATTTAACCAATAACATGTTGGATTTTCTTAAATGACAACGAGTTCGTTGAGACGAGCCTTATTTATCTTTTGGATATTTACTATTGCTATTCAAGGAGGCTTAAGTCATTACTCGACTAATCGATGAAATAATCAATAGAATACTCGATTACTAAAATAATTGATAGCTGCAGCTCTAACGTGGGCGGATTACATATCTACGTGAATACAGGGATTCTTGTCTCATCACATTCACAGAAGCAAGGCTCTATCATGCCCTTGGACATAAAATCCTTTTTTGGGACCAGTGACAAACACATATTGACATTTGCAGGCGATTCTGTGATTTTACTTGAAAGAGATTGAGCAACATCATGAGCCTGTGGTTGATCTTTTGGTATATTTGTGTAATTTGTGCCTTATTTTATTGGATGCGTTTAAACTAAAGACAAGGTCATCAGATTGAGAAAGACTCCTGGTCCTGAACTGCCTTATCAAATGTGCCGGTATTGAGCTGGTGGAGAAAAATCTGTTCTTTAAATGTCTCCTCTGAGGTGATGACTCTGATTTTATTGAAGTTTTATTGAATTGTACGTGATGTTCTGCCTGGTTGCTTGTGATGTTAATCTGACTGGTGATCAGAAAGGCTTTGAATATTTTATAATGCCAAGATCAGCCTCGGAGGACAGTTTTGAGCAGTTTCCCTCAGGGGGTTTCCATTATGAGGGCAAAGAGATATATGATAACTGTCATTCAATTGTTAATGGCAGATATTTTACTGTTAGCTGCTTATTTGACTTCTGCACTTTGACCACGACACTGAATTAACATCATATATCATTTGTGTCTTTGTACGTGCATTTTTTTAATATCCTGGCTGCAAACCAATTTCAAATGTAGGTACAATAAAGATACTTTACTTACTTTTTCCATCTTTGAATGTTTATCAAAGGGGTGAAACACAAGTACAACCACATCGCTATAGGAACCGCTGTTCTATTAATGATGCATTTTATTCAGATTCAAACCCCAACTTAAATGTTCCTTTTTATGATCTCCCTAAAAGATCCCATGAAACGGGCACTTGAACTCCCGGAAATTCTTGAGTACTTCATACTCAAGTGAGTAAAAATAAGAAGTCAACACATTCTTTACAATTACACCTTTCTCCCCGTCTTCATAATTGATCACTCACTATATGTTCTACCCCAATATCGATAGAATCACATTTAGAAAATTCTGATATCATTTATTCTTTTGGACACTTACATCTTGGTTGGACATGTCCCAGTAAGGCCTCTCTCCAAACGACATCACTTCCCACATGACGATGCCGTAGCTCCACACGTCACTGGCTGAGGTGAACTTCCTGTAAGCAATGGCCTCCGGCGCCGTCCACCTCACTGGGATCTTCCCGCCCTATTGAGAGAAAAGAGGCGCAGAAGGTCAAATGGGTGAAATTCCTGAGATCTAAAACAGTTTATTGCCAAATTCCCTTTCACTGGTGCCACATTAAAGTTGGACATTACCCATGACACCTCCGCGCTTGCCTCGAATGCCTTCCTCCACCCGTCTAACCATTTAGCCCCTCATCCACCCAGCGAATCAATCCTCCAGCAGCCGAAACACACACATGATTCTGCCTCTGTCTCAGCAGCAGCTCCCAACAGTGTTCGCCCTTCACACGTCGACCAATATTACATTTAGTGTCTCCTCTCCCACAGCCCTGTTTGAATAAAGGAAGATAGGCCTGCGCTTCTGCTAGTACTTCGAGCGTGTCTGCCTGTAATTGGGCTACCTGGGCCTCAGGCATGCCACGCGCCCTGTTGATTGAAATTGACAGCTGCTTGTTTAAAATTCCACACACACTCGCACGCATTTACAGACACACTTGGGAACATATGCACAGGCACCAACACAGATGACTGTACGTGCACGCCCGTGCACACAAACAGACACGCATATGAATTTCTGTTTGTGGCTCGCCATCCCCCATAGCACCACCCTGTTTATCTGAGTGGAGCTCGCCACCAGTTTAACAATGCCAATTAGCTGAACCTGAACATTTGCAGATAAGCTGCTGTTGGAAACAGTCCCCAAACCTACACAGACCACCCTGTTCCCTGCTCCCATCCCGAGAACAGGGGTGGGGGGGAGGGGAGTGGAGGAACAAAAACAGCAACAGAGAGAAACAAGTGATAAGTGAGATCCAGAAAAATGCTTTTTCTCTGGTGTTCTGTATCCTCCGGGCTGATGTTTGCAATGCTGGACAAGATAAATGAAAAACAGCTTCACTCGTGTGCTTCCTGTGCGTGTGTGTACAGTAAGTAGGTTCCAGAGGTCAGTGCTGTGTGGCGGTGCAGAGGTGGAGAGGCTGAGCTCATTAATGAGCACCCCTTCAGGGTTTGACCTTTGAAAGGCCTACCGACCCTGAAAAGAGATTTAACATCTGACCCTGGATGGAGACTGCTGTCAGGACACTCAAAGACGCAGAGGCAACACTCATCTCTGGTTGGGCACAGCAGCCGGTCGGAAGAAAAAAGACGGGGAGCGGTGGAGGAATTACGCAGAGGTGGGACACACAGAGAAAGTGAAAGAAATATGGAGAGGAAGAGATCAATAGTGGAATAAAGGCTATCTGCGCCCCAGTGACTTCAATGCTTCTCTCATATTTCAGACAAGTCCATATCTGAATCATCTATACTGAGACCCCAGGACTATTTCATCCTGTCTTTTGTCCTAGAGCAATTGAGCTACACAGATACAAGCCAAATGTCTTCTCTACAAAAATACAAAAGGGACAATCCACCTTTATCCATCACTCTGTCAGGGGCGACGCTTCAAGTAGATTATTTTGCTTGGACTAACATACATACGATGAAAAACGAGGAAATAAATGCAGGACATCAGGCACAAAAAAAAGAAAAAAGCTGCCCACAGCAAAAACGCTGTTACAGCCTCTCTTTATCATCACTTGCTTACTCCCTTCTTTGCTCTGTGCATCTGGTCTCACGCCCCAGGACACTGTTGGGATATGAACTGAGTGTCAATGAAATGGCCCGAGCAAAGATACAGGCTTCACAAGAAGCTCCCTGTGTGCCTGAGACAGATTTTAGTAATACATTTCCAAGGCGGGAGTGTCAGAGGCAGCTATGCAAACCTTTAGTAATTACTGCTGTGGGCCAGTGATAGCTCTGCCAAAATCCTGTTTTAATAACATGAAGTGCTGAACAGCTCATGCATAAAGGGAAGGAGGCAAAAACATAATAAAAAGCATTGGCGCTTTTTTGATTCAGTAAAAAGAGCACTAATACCACAAGGAATGAGTCGGGGTATAGAAGCCATGATGGGAATTAAAACAGACCATAATGTCAACACAAAGGCGCGAGTGCTCTGTGAGGCCTGGGAGCATGGGGAGAGCTCTTTGGATATGGTATATTGCTGGCTACTGAAAAAGGAACAAGCTGTTTTCTGTTTGCCTTGAAGTAAAATAATGCCCCTGAAACAGAATTCACACACACGTCTATGTTCCTGGACAGTTAACTGAGAATTTGTGTGGATAAACCGAACTGAAGCTAATGCAGCCACTGCAGCTGCAGAACCTTGAAAGGAGTAACCATGAATGACATCAAGTGATACTTCACCAAACTCTCCTCATTGTAAATAAAGTGGGCTACAGGGCCTTATTTTCACAGAGACACTGGATGGGTCTATTTTCTGCTTGAAGAGTGTTGTCACAATGATTGAAAATCGAGTGCTCACGAGAGCATGAAAACTTGAAATAAATGTGTCATGATAGCGAAAAATACATTTCCCCCATTTACCAACAGTGTCTCAAAACCTGCATGTATAAGAATCAGGCATATACACATGATACAAGTGCAGAACACTGAGTAGGACAGACCTAACCCTTCGTACTTGCTCACTAAGCCTAATTTGCTCGGTTGCTTGTCACATAGTCTTGCATCAGGGTTGCCAGGTCTGCGTTTTGGGCTAATGTTGCAGCAGGTAGAACTAAATGGGAGACCTACTTTTAATGGAAATGACACAAATAATATGTGCTTGTACGTAGATGGTTGCGGAAGTGTGAGTGGGAAGGATGGAGCAGCACGGTGTCGGAGGAGGATGGCGTTGACTCAATTGTTCTTCTGACTTTCAATCTTGACCAGGTTTTAACTGCATCTGGTCTTTTAGCTCTCTGATCATTTCAAACATTATTTCTTCTGCGTTAAGTGCCCCTCATCTCCTCCATGAAACTAACAGCAGCAGGTTGTGCCCTTCCTCCCTGTAACTACTGTAAAGTGCATGCTAATCATAATACAAGTGGCAAAGCTGGTTGACTGTGAATGCGGTGTTAATGGTTTGGCAGATGCATAGTTTTATTCTGGTATTTATTCTGATTTTTATTGGCAACAGCGTCGGTTTTGTCACACAGAGCTGGCACCCCCGCCTGTTTGCATGACTACATTTATGCACAGGGAGCAAAAACCCTCGTGGGGAGCTTTCCTGCTGACAGCTCGTTTGCTGATATGCACTCGTATCACATGCGCAGGCACCTTTCCTTTTCCTTTTTTTGAGTTTTAAAACTAATTAAATACCACATTTATCCCACTCGGTAAATGCTCATGTAAGGGTCAGTACGATTTTTAGCTTATATGTGAATGAGTACTTGTGAAAGTAAATCTGCATGAGATTTAATTTTGAACCTGTGAAGAAAATATTTACATTAGTAACAAGAAAAAAACTGAGAAAGTGTGAAGAAAATCTGTGAAGAGAAGAGTGGAAACAACTCAGCACTCACAGCTCCCACACTGTGTGTGATGCTCATTTTGACCTTTTCTTTACACCTGAATCTGATTGGACAGCGACAGTCCAATCGCAAGTCACATTTATCACTATTTATTTCTTTGTGTTGCTTCCCATGTCCTCCACATGGACAACACGTCCATGACACCTTGAGGAGACCTGTCGTCTTCCCTGCATGTCGCCTAAATGAGGTTACAGTTTGTGACTGGTTCCACCTGGTTGTGGCCGCCGCTGACAGGTGGTGACCAGTTTTGACAGCTGTAGCGGTGCGTCCGGAGTGCGACTGCCACGCTGATGTCTCAGGTCTGTCAAGTTAAGAAGTAGCACGGTGAGAAGACTGTGCCGCTGTGACAGCCAGGTCTGAAAGATTGACGATAAACATGTGGTGGCCTGGTAATGTGTGTACTTAGTGGTGTCTGTTGTGGTCCCTTGGCCGATAGATGTGTGTGTTTGTGTGTAGAGAACAAGTAGCAAGGATATGAAACACCTGTCATGTCTTTACAATGACTTGCTTTGCCTCTGCCACTGGTCCTGTTCAGACCTGGTACTAACATTCGTCCTGAGAGATCAGATCATAAGTGGTCAACTCCAAATACGTCTTTCCACAACTGGCAGTAAAATGTGTCCTGAATGTGTCTCCTGTGACCACTTGTGATTGGATAACACTTCCCTGCTCCATATGCAAATAATCACATATGTAATTTCTGTTCACAAGACCAAATATTTAGTTTTGACCCAGTCTGAGTCTGATGATCAAGAGAGGGAAAGGGAGAGAGAGAGAGTGTAAAGTCCGGAGGGGAATCAATGCACAGCATGCAGCTCTGCTTTGAAGAACGACTTAACAGATTTGAAAAAAATATATATAAATAATTGTCAGTGTCGGTGGTGGAGACCAAAAACAAATCTATGTATATTCACTGAGTAACGTAAATTCAATGTGAAACTGTAGCGCCTGACGGGCCTTTATATGTGGAGCAGGACAAATTTGACCACCTGAGTGATCGGATCTCAGGATGTACTTGGGTGTGTTCCGACCTGAACTTAGCAGCGACCCCATGTGATGTTAATACCAGTGTGAATGGGGTCAATGAGCCATATACCTTCACGTGGACTGTCACTGACTGGCCGCTGCAGGACAAGCAATTCTACCTTTCAAGTACCATAATCACCAACTAATTCCAGCCCAGTGTTTGGTCTTATCTTTATTCCACCTGTTCACTTCCCAGAAGATATCTAGAGATACCAAACAAACTTCCTCCTTCATCTGAAAGTCAAATGTGTGACCTCTACCCTCCACCATTCCCTCCTCTCCTTCCCTTTACTCCTCCAACTTCAGTAATCCATTTCCATACAATGCGCCCTCAAATGGACTCAAGCACATTTACTTAGGACGGGGAGAGTGCTCCATCAACATCCTTTTAATGAAATCCTGAGAGCAACGGCCTGCCCTGGATGTTTGCCCCGAAGAGAATGAGGCGATGGAGGGAGAGGCTGGGAGAGGAGGAGTGACAGACAGAGATGAGGAAAAAACAGAGGTGGCTGGTGACAGAGACGTCGGTTACTCAGACACCCATGGGAATGTGTGGTGAAGAAAAAGACACAATATACGGTCTTTCCCCGTAGATTAAGTAAAGTCATGCTTAACTCAAAAGGAAGACTTTGTTTTGTTTATTGTTGTACAGATTTAAAAGTGAACCGTACGGCCTTTTTGTTTTTTAGATTTAATTAACTGTGGAATTCCAAAAATGAATCAGAAATTGATCTTCCCACACAGTATGGGTTTATTTTTTTGAATTCACTGCGTGGGAAGATAACAGAGAGGAACAAAACATTTCTGTACACCCAGAATAGCCTCCCGCTCTTCTTCTGGATAATTAAATCACACTCAAGAATTAAATATGTACACTTTATATTGCCATGCACCTTGTGTGTCTGCAGCTGTATGATCCTGTTTCAAAACTAATGTCAGCTGCTGTTGGAGGTAAAATCCAAGAGAATCCTAGAGAAAACATTATTTTATGATTATAGTGATGGAGGCTGGAGACCCGAAGGTTGTGGTTGTTGGTTGTAATATTACATCAGAATAGGGTTTCAAGCATTGTATTTTATAACTTTGTATCATTACTCCATCAATTATCCCCTTTCCCCAACATCATTGTAACACAAAATCTATTTACTGGTTATATCAACTTCAACTTTAACCTGCACCTTGTGATTCCTCCACAGGTTGTAATAAAATCAAACACATATTTTATCAAACTGCAACATAATCGAAAATAACCCGGATTTGTCTTTTAATGCTGAGGCTAATATTGTTGCTAATGCTGCTAATGGGAAGGTAGTTGAAGGTTCCACTATGAAAACAAAATGAAGAAAGCAAAAGTCATGTCAGTACTTTTATAGAATTAAAAAGTTCTTAATTGTTAGTTACTTCTTTGGTTCACCAACAAATTTAATTTTCATTTTGCTTCTATGCAAATGTCAGTTCAACAGCCACAGATGGCTAATCAATGCCCACCTTATACTGCCTCTGGCAAACATGACAGAAGGTATAAATCAAGGTGGTGTCACTTGCGTGGAGGCTCTCTCTTTGATGCAGGGATGGATAATGTTGTTCTTTTTTCTTTTTTTTTCAGAACCTGTAGTGTCCTCCATGTTCATTTCAATTCCTGGATATTTTCTGCAGCTTCATTTATCTTGAGACTGAGCAAATTAAACTCAACGATATGAATAAAATCTTAATTGGTTTCAAATTCAAAACTAAGAGATAAAAAACAAACAAACAAAGTAAACAGAAGGGTGAGGTGGGATGTTGAGGATTCTGCTGCAGTTTTGACTGAGCGTTAATGGTGTTAGATTCCCAGCAGCAGAGACTCTAGTTTGGCACTTAAACAGGCAGCCGGCTGGGGATCATGCTTGGTCAGTGCACTTGTGACTAACACTTAATGAAGGCTGGGGAAGTGACGATCTGTGTAGGAGTGTTTGAACGTAGCTAAATGCTCTACTTATAAAAAGAAATCAAGCTAAAAAGAGAAAAGTGGTGAACAGCAGGATATTTCTTCTGCACATCACTTACGAGTGATATAATTCCGATCCGGTCGTCAACGTTTGGAGATATCAGAGAAAACATTATTGTGATTTTCTGTTGTTTCAACTATAAAATACAAAGACAGGACATTTATTTTGGATCCTCAGTGATCGATGTGTACTCACAGGTTGTTTTTGAACATCGGAAATAGCTTACAGTGAACCTAGTTGTTGATTGTTGAATTATTGTGGGAGAATGACTGCTGCACAGCATCAAAGAGAATCCGATCGTTTCATCTTTCTCCTCACCTTCACTGAGAAATGAAATATTTTAATCGAACAAAGACATGCATCTATTATTGTGGATGTTTAAGTGTGAAATTGCCTTGTGATTTATTGTGAACTACAAAAGAAATGTGAGATCTGTATTTAAGTATTAAAGATAAGTCTGTTATCGCCTTGTGAAAGCAACTGTTGTGTTCTTTAAATACGCCTTGACGCACATTCAGCTAAATTTGATGTTTGTGTGTATAAACTTGGAATTAGTTGTGATAATGGGACACTTTCAGGTGTGAGTCATATTGTGTGGTGTGGCGTATGGACCAGAGTGAGATGAGGTGCGGAAAGTCTGCTGGTTTATATAGTATCGCAGGTTTAGTGTAGTTCATGTTTGCATATAACTAAAATATCAGAAAAAAAGAAGGAAAGTCCCTTCGTTTGTTTTTTGGCCAGGTTCACATGGACGCGTTCCAATAACACTTCTTGTTTACTCCCTGTCCCCTTAACTTGCAGTGCAGTGCATAAATATTTCACAGCAAGTTCAACAGACGAGCCCAAAAAAGTGCATGGGCCTGAAGCCAGAAAGAGAGGGGTGGGGTGGGGCTGCAAATAGAAAACAGACAAATGACAGAAACAACAGTGTGTTCGGCGTGGTGCGCGCACTGGAGCGGAGCTGAGAGAATGTCACTCAGGTCACTGGGATTTGACGGATGAGCTTTGTTACTGGCTCTGTGTGACCTCGCCTTTCAACCCCTCTCAGCCTCAATGACACAAACAATCGAAAACACACGCGCACACACACACACGTGAACACACACACAGGTAAAGACACCTAGGGGACATATGTGTTCTTACCCAGAACCACAGCACACAAACACATACTTCTCACGACATACATACAGGCCCCACTCAGTCATAACATACAGTACATATTGTGTGACATGCAAGGCAATGACAGCGTTTCCACATCGTCAGCTGAAGCACAAGCAGAAACTCTTGACCCATACCTGCCCTCCTCTCTAGGGCCCTGAGGGCATGATAGAAAGCTGTTATAGACTTGACACACACAAACATATCCACACACACACACACACACACACACACACACACACACACACACACACACACACACACACACACACACACACACACACACACACACACACACACACACACACACACACACACACACACACACACCCTCCCTATTGACGCTCTTAGTTTGGCCACAAACTGCCGTGCATCAAACCACAGTGACCGGTGCCCAGAACTCTGACTTTCACTCACAGTAAAACATCTGACCCATCGCGGCTGCAACCACTTGACTCATCGTTCGTCACATCGACACTGAGCGTGCCGTTCCAGTGAGCATTTGTTTGCAGCGGGAAAAGCCTTGAAATGGAAAGAACAGGACGGCAGCAGGAGACAGAAGGAAATACAGATGAATGGATGCATGGATGGGTGGCTCCTTAGATAGATGGAATGGTGAATGAAAAGAGTGATATCGACGTCCTCCTGGTCCGCCAAGTGTTCAGAAATCAATCCTGTCTTTTGTCAGGTCATCAGGATCGCTCACATCTTACCTAACCTTGTCCTGTGTCTTTGGGCCATTTCTTGAACTATGCAACTGTGTGTGTATAATGAGGAAGTGACGCAAATACGAATACAAGAATGCTGGGTCTAAAACAAAACACGCTGTCGTCATAGTATTTATGGTAATTAGCGGACATCACCTTAGAAGACCAGAGCAGTCCAAGCATTGTCCTGTGAGCCTAATTAATCTTGACTTTTGGTGAGCAGCCAACAGAGAGGGAGGACAGCTTCCTTCTGTCTGAAACCTCCATAACGTTGCTCCATAATGAACCCACTTCCAGGGTTTACACAATTACCAGCGTGTCCCCTGACCATACATCCAGCATCACACCACAGGCACTGGAATTGGTGTGCCTGGAATTGAAGGGAAAAATTAGAAAAGCAGTAGAGGGAAAGGTGATTAAGTCGCTGGAGGAGGAGGTCGACGGTGATGTAAATCACTGCACATCAGCGCTATTTAATTTCCCTGATTCCCTCGGCCTTGTCTGCCACAACAGCATTGCTCACTGATTGGTTAGTGGCATAGCATAAGAGGTCATGAAGTTAAGGGCACTGGCATAGCTTAATTACAGTATAGGATCCTGTAGAGGTCCTGAGGACCCCGACACACCTTCACACACACGTCTGCTTGTTCCTAAAGCTTTAAATAAGGACAAGAGACATGAAGGTTTGTGGTTCCATCAGCTTAATCTTTATGAATTGGGCTCAAGGCTGATAACACATTTCTTGGTCTTCAGGCTGTGAGCTTCAGCACATTCAATTAGAATAAAGTAATGTACTTAATGCTACATTAAAGTGCCAAGTCTCAGCTTTAATTTGAGTTGGTTTTTCATCAATGTAAAAAGAACTGTGGGAGATATAACTCTTCAAACACACTGTGCAAAGTTTTTAAGGGTCTCAAAAGTAATTTGACAGAAACACATTAAGTCAAACAAAATCTCTTGCAACCCTTTGCAGTCAGTTCCTGCCTGAAGTCTTTCACACACACAGCAGACATTTTGTATCATCCCTGGTGATGCTCTCCCAGAGTTTCGCTGCAGCCACCCTCAGCTACAGCTTGTCTCTCTGCCTTTAATCTGGTCTTCACTACATGGACCGCTGCTCAGCTGGGCTGAGATCAGGTCAGCCAGCCGAGGGTTTTCCACCGCCTCACCTTGAAAAGCTCTGGTGTTCTCCACTATTTCCTTGGGGTTGATTTTTGTTTCATCACTCAATGCACTTTCAGAACTGGTAGAGCTAGAGACCTCCATCAGTTTCTGTGTGTGTCTTTGTGAAGTGCGGCCGGGCTTTTCTTCTTCTGAAGCTCAACAGGGGTTTACATCTTGTGGTGGATCCTCTGCGGTCATGGTCCTGAAGTCTTCTCTTCATTGTTGGCAAAGAAACCTGTACGCCAACTTCACGGAGAGCATTCTTAACTTGTCTTCGTCATGCAAATCCTTTTCTTGACTTTGCTCCTTCGTCTACAAGGTTGTATACCACCCTCATCTTTCTTTGTATTAACACTCAACTCTCAGTCATATCTGAGCCATGTGAGTTTTTTGTACACAACCTAACAGCTGCCCAAGAGACATTTAATAGCCAAGTGTCCAATTACTATTTTGAACAGCAGGAGCCTGAAGAACAACAAATGTTATACCTGTCCAAATACTTCTGAACTTGACTGCTTCTTCGCTGATAACGTTACTTTTTACTTACAAACTTAACTGACATATTGATGGAATACGCCTTGGGATGTGAGGGGATATGAATGGAACGGCTCTCTTGATTTGGAAGGAATAAAAATAGCAATGGAACTTAAGATGTTATCCTCATGATAATAAGGCAGCATGAAACACAGCCAAAGCGTTGTTGTGCTCTGAAAAAAATATCTATGATTTAAAAAAAAAAAAAGAAAAAGAAACACACCATTGGAAACAAATGCACTTGAGTGTTTAACTGACAAACAGGTTCAGACTTCAAACCTCACCTGCTCTATCGACTGTCCAGAAAATGCCCTCAAGGAGATTGTCTGTATTAAACAACATCGAAATGCTGAGTACAATCTATAATCCTGTCCCCACCTTTTACAACCTGTATTATTAGCATGCTCAGCGGCACAAACAACAGAGGAGCTGATCCTCTTTGTTGCCAAATAAAAACCTATTCAGCAAGGTTTCTCCACAGGAGTCAAGCATACAAAGCAAGCTATTCCTGGGGAACAATTAGCTCTCAGCCAAACCGGTGTGAGGTCATATCTCCTCTGGCCCCTATGACACTTCCTGTTCACACCTGGGCTAGCATCTCCTGCCAATCGCTAGCCTCCCTATAGGCTTACGCAGACTGTGCATGTGTGTTTCTGTATGGAACGCATTCTGGCAGAGAGCAGTTTGCACCTGAGCTTTACCACAAAGGTTGAATAGAGTTGATATAAAGTACACGGTTGTATATTTTCCACCTATATTTAGATAAAGACAAATTATTTTGAGAACTCTCTTTTTCGTACCTGGGTCAGCACTGACTCACAGGCTGACTGCAAGCTTTTGATCTTCACTTTTGCATGTGTTGTAATATTTTTGACGCTTCTCCGAAAATTGGCACTTTTTATAGCATAATATATTCATAATGTATTCATATTTATTCATAGTATGTACAAAGCTTTCATCATGCTGTACATTCACTTCAGTGTATAGTGTGAATCATGTCCAGAGCCCCTGAGGCGGTTTTAAGAACCGAGTGAATATATTTGTTCCTTGTCAAGACGGGCAGAGAAGGTTGTGTGGAGCCACTGGAGGCAACTAGGACAGATTTAGTTCCAAGTCATTGTTTTGTCACAAGACAGTTTTAAGTCATTTATGTATATCACTGAGCAGCAGTAGTGTTTGTGGTCAACACAATGGATGGCAAAATAAAGTTTCTTACCTTGTTAACTATGTAGCTGGCAACATTACTGAGCTGTTAAAGGAATGCTAGCTTAGCAATAACTTTTTAGTATTAGCCACCATGAGTCATTGGTGAATAGTTGGTGATCAGTCATTGGTAATGGAGTTGCAAGTCTTTTTGTTCACCTTGTTAAGTCTAAAGTTAAGTCTGACTCAAGTCCAAGTTATGGGACTTCAGTCAAAATCTCTGCTTAGCAACTTGCAAAATAGGGCTGTTGTATGTCTATTTATATTTTTGCTTTAATGTAATTCACAATTTAAAAAAAAGAATGTGTCTGGGCTAAATAACAAAAGGAACAAGGTCCATGTCCTGTACTGACCCGTTTTCTTGCAGAACTCTTGACTGTTTTAAAAATGCAGGCAGCGAGTCACAACCCAACAGCAATAAAACAACTTAATTTGCACAAAAGAATCAATGAGGTGACACCAGACACATGCACGTGTCTGCGCACAACCACCCACACAGAGAAAAACATGCATGTACACATAACTGTTTATGTGCGCACACACACACACTCACAACACTCAAATAAAAACACTCACACACACTTAGGCGTGCCGGCAGTCCTAATGACCTGCGCCGTGTGTTTGTGAGGGTGTAAAAGTGTGTTTTGAATTAGGAAGAGGAGAGGCAGAAGATGAACTAACGACAGCTGCTAATAATTACAGATCTGTAGTGTGGAGGAGTTAATGAGGAGCCAAAGCCTCCCATGATGCCCCAGTAATAATGAATGAGGAGTGAGAGAGAGAGAAGGGAGGGGGAGAGCTGTCAGTTTGAGAGGCCGCAATGCCCTTTGGTTTCTCTGCACTCTGGGCATGTCAACTAGAGAGGAGCCTTCCCAGAGGAGACTTGTCTCCACACTAATGAAGATGTGACAGACCTCCGGTCTGTGACTTGCAGAGTGTAAAGAAAGAGGAGGAAAGGAGAATGAGAGAGAATATAGAGACAGCTCATAAAAAATGAAAGGCACTGAAAAGGTGAAAGGTTTCCAAGACCTTCAAAAAGAATGAGACGGTGTCAGAAAGAAGCAAAACTGATTAATCTGGTAAATTATGTTTTTGGAACTGCTGAAGAGGTCAATAGGAAAAAATGATTGGACTTCACATAAATCACATGCAGATAAACACTAGATGAATACAAGTGATAATGTTATTCATGGCACTCCGGCAGAATGAAAGACAAACTTTTCAAGTACTCACCAGAGAGCTGGTATAGCTGGGATCAGAGGTGTCATCCTGTAGGTAGCGTGACAGGCCAAAGTCGGAGACTTTACACACCAGGTTGCTGTTGACCAAAATGTTTCGTGCTGCCAGGTCGCGATGGACGTAGTTAATTTCTGAGAGGTACTTCATCCCTGCTGAGATCCCACGCATCATTCCCACCAACTGGATCACGGTAAACTGACCATCATTTTGCTGTAGGACAGACAGGAACCCAAATGAATGGTTAGCTGGAGCGTATATTTGGCATGATATTTTTTCAGCAAATACTAACATACCAGCTTTTAATGATAACTAAGTTATTATGTTGGTTCACTACTGATGTATAGATGGTATGTTGAAAAAATACTCCAGGCTTTAAGGTTGTAAATCTCTATTAGTTAATATCAGGGTCAAAGAAATGGAACTTTTTCTTTGTCAATACAAAATTGCCATTTTTAGCTCTTTTGTAGTCTTTGCTTTCATGTCCAGAGGAGGACTATACTTGTATTAAATATACCAAATGCATTAGCCTCCTGAGCACATTATTGTTCACTTTAGGTGTTAGAGCATTCTTCCGTTCAGTCATGAAGGCATCCATCTCTCCAACATCCACGTATGGTGCCCCTACCCCTATGTGAATGCTCTGAAGAGCAAGCTTTGAAGACCCCGTAACACAGTAACAAATAAGAGGGTGAAGGAGATCGATGGAAACACAAGTCGGATGTGGCGGTTAGCAAAGCCAACTTCAAAGAGCCCCTTTAAACCCACCCTAGATCAAAGTAGAATAGAACACCGCCCCATGCGATTTGAAGGAGGAAAAAAGCCAGTTGAATATTGATTGAGCTGTATGTCTGCTCAATCCGGACTTTAAAAGAAAAGGTGAAGAGTCCATTAATAGTTACAAGCAGTAATAGAGAAATTAAAGCCTGATACAGAAACCACGGTAATTGTCATGAAACATATACGCTGCTTATGCTGGATAGATTACGACGGCTCATTCCAATTTGTATTAGGGGGGATTCTCTGCATGAACTCCTTTTTCTGAGATTTTACTGATTTATTTCCAATTAGCGTCTCATAGTCCCATAACGCAAAAAAGGTTGCATGTTTTTATGAAGAATTACTCACCCTGAGGAACGAGTCGAGAGCGCCATTCTCCATAAACTCTGTGACAATCATGACAGGACGGCTCTTTGTGACAACACCCTCCAGACGGATAATGTTGGGGTGGTCGAACTGGCCCATGATTGACGCCTCAGACAGGAAGTCCCGTCTCTGCTTTTCGACGTAGCCTGCCTTCAGGGTCTTGATGGCGACATAGATTTCCCTTTTACCCGGCAGCTTCAAACGGCCCTTGTACACCTCACCGAACTCACCTAAGAGGGAAGTAGAGGGAGGGTGCAGAGTGGCTGCTCTGTCAAAAAGCCAGAGCTGGTCTATTTTTCATAATGAAACTGTGATCACACAAAAGCTTAGTACAGTTGATTAGATCTAAATCTATTCATTTATCAAGCTTATTTGCATCCTTGTGTCCCTGGGCAGAAATATTACCCAAAGAGCTATTATAGATCTTGATTTAGTCTATATCAAGCATGAGTGTTTTCCAATAATGCTGTAGTGTTGCTCCTTCATGATATTTTTACCCGTGTTGACTCCTCTGACTCACAGTAGTAATCTGTCCTAAAAGCCTGCCAAGTGTCTTCATATTTGCTACACAAAGAATAACAGGCAAGCATTATCTGGTAAATATCTGGAAGTCTTTTGATTAATTATCACCATGTCGATGTCCTGCAGAGGCACCACACAGTGAAATCAACAAAAACGGAAACCTTTAATTAGTTAGTCCCCCTGCATCCTTACCCCTGTCCTATCTCTGTCACTTCCTCACACCTAGCTTGCTGAGTAGGCCAGTCCACAGGAGCTGTTCCAGGCCCAGTCTCATTACCAGGTCTATTTTAGCCTATGTAGGAGCCAACAAATATGAAATCAGCATGGCCTTCCTGATGTCCCAAAAAAAAAAGGTGTTTGGTCCAGAGGAAAACAACACGTTGGAAATACACAGCTGAAAACAGAAAACAGCATCTATTTTCTATGTAAAGTAAGTGAAAAGGGATGATGTAAGGCAGAATATGTGAGAGACCAACCCTAATAGGATCCAAAAACAGAGAAGCACTGGGAATAGGCTGCAAGGCTCGAGTTCGTTGTAATGCCATTGAGTCCCAGGGTAGCTGGCCTATATGCTGCTAGTGCACTTGACAGGAGGCCTTCACATGTCTCCACGTAATGTGGTGGCCAAAGGAGATGGACTTTTTGACCTTGAACAGATTCAGGCTAAACCTGTTTGCACACAAGCACTTAAGAGCTAATGCATGAAAATATAGCAACCGTCATTCGCATTCACCTTGCATACACACACAAACACAAGCACACACACACACATAAACACAGATATTGTTCTTTTACATCCATCCACCGTACCTGCACCAATGACTTCCTCGATCTTGACAGTGGAGACGTCAATCTCCTTGGCAAATTCCCGCACCGCTTCGTTGGGGTCTTCGTAGGTAAAGGGGTCGATGTAGATCTTCATCCCCGGGGAGCCTGAGAAGTGGGTCGGGCAGCCCAGTGGGGAGGGGCAGTTAGACATGTCGGCTCGCAAAGAGAGTTCTAGAACAACCAAAGTGCTCAATGAGCTTTCCAGAAGAAGAAACTGCTCTTTTTTGTCTTTCTGTCATGTAGTACTGATGATTGAATGCATTTGTGTCTGCTTGTATCATGAGCCCCATTTTGATACAGAGATTGTGCTATATTGCCATTAGGAAACCCTTTGTTATGCCTCCTGCACTTGTTTAGAGTGAATGGAACAAAGCCAGCATAATGTCACCCCAGTGTGTGATTTTAGAGATTATGCCAGAGTTCTAAACTCTGAGGTGTAACGTGTAATACAACTGCGTCGGCATCCATGCTGATCTCCCTTTCACACAGACATAGATCTAGCTCTGTCACTACCTCCAACCCTAACCGACATTAAGGCAGAACATCAATGCATCCTCCATCTGGTCTTTTTACCTTTTAATACAGAATGGCAAGGCAGAATAAACCCGCCCTGAACAGGCTGTGTAAATGGGTCTATAGTGTGACACATTACTCACAATTATTACAAACAACTACCCAACAGTTGTAAATGATGACAACTTACTCATTGGACCAAAAAGGAGCAATACATTTTTGTAAATGAATAGTAATGCATACTGCAGGCATTCAATAGTATAGTTGGATGATTGTTGGACCAGCATCAGTTGCAAATAGTGCAAACAACAAAATGGAGGTTTCTTATTCAATACTTTTAATATGGACAGGCAGAGGGGGAAAGATGAAAGGATAGAACGAGGGATGAGGGTATGTAGAGAGTAAATGTAGACAGATTATTTTTACCCTTTATCCCTTACCCCAGCAGTCTCTGCTCTTTGATTGTTGTAGAACCAATTTCCCCACAGCCTCTCCCTATAGGAGCTCATAAAGAGATAAAACCGCCGCGCTATCAACTAGCTTTTTATGCCTTTCTGCGATAGGTGAGCTCAGTTCACAGACTGGAGATGTCTGCAAACAGAGGACAAATTTTCTGAGTCGACAGACCGGGAGGGGGAGACCGCCGAAAAAACACTTGTAAACAAATTCAATACACACTGCCACAAGACAGACATTACAGCGAGTAAACAGACGTAAAATCATCATTTCTACACTGACACACAAGGGCAGCCCTCTTCCTCAGAGCTGCTCAGTCAAAACCTTGGCAGCCATGATTGGAATAAACCCATCTCCATCAAGTCAATTTGTGCCTGCTCATTTGCATAAGCCACACAGAGCGGGGGAGGGGTCTCAGGAGACGGGAGGAGGATAAGGTCTGGTCTTGGAGGGATCAAGGTGCCTCACCTCGCTCTCGCCTAAAAGCTGATTCTAGTTACCACACTAATTGTCTTGAACCCTGTATGTGTGAATGTAATTGCTCATTAGAGATTCCGTACAGATTGGATTCCAGTTAATCCATGGGTGGGTATACAGCTCTGCATTCCATAAAGTCATTCTGTTGACAAGTGTCGCCATGCCTCTCGCTCAGCAGCACCACTGGCTGGGACTTACTATCTTTGCGGGGAGCGTATACAGTGCAACAACAGCCATTTGAAACTCAAAATCTTGAGCACATATGCACAGCACGCGTCCGTGTACACAGACTTGAAGCCATTACTTTCTAATTCACCGTTCGGAGCCCACTTTCATGTATAATTTAAAATTCAAACAGTTTATCCCTCTCCCTCCCTCTGGCCTAGACCTGGTTAACTGGACTCATCTTTTTATGGCCATCAGATGAAAAATAGATTCCTCCCTTAATATTTCATTATTCCTTCATCTGAGTGTATGAAGCAAATATGACCAAACGTCAGTTCTATTTTTAGTTGAGACAAAGCACAGCTGCTGTGATGACTTAAGGGCATTCAACAAATACTATAATTTCATACCTCTCTAAATTTGATGGTCAAATGAACGGACTGAGTAATTTAGGTAATTTGGACTATAAATGTCAACAAAATCCCTAAGCTATAAAACCTTAATAACTCGAACGGTTAAGAATTACGTTGACTGGCATTACAAAATCTAGTTTACTCCTCTGCACTTAACCATGTTATTTTCACCAATGTCCAACATTTACCCTGCTTTAAGTCTGCCCTGCTTGTGTACAGAATGTCCCTAATGTATCCACAAATCAACCGTACAGCAGTAATTCTTACATTAATCCATTACTGGCAATGGGTTCAATCACATTACTGGTCCTACTACGCAGAATTTACATGTTGCTTAAAGACAAACAGCAATGTCTGTTAGTGAAACAGTGGCTTCATAAATGCTCATCTTTTTAATTTAAAGGAAATCTGTCATATGTTAGACTTTCACCAAGGCAACATTAATTATTTCTTATGTCTTTTGCCTGACATTATATGTGATTTAGCAATTTCAGTAGATAGCAATTATATGTTTTATAGGCTTATCTACTTTGAGAAATTAACATAAGCAGTTGCAGGCCACTGTGCGCCTATAGTGACCACGTTCCCATTTCCTGTCAGTCCAAGATGCACACTAATCTTTTTCTGTGGCTCTGTGAATATAATGGGCTGAGTTTACTTCCTAAACACAAACTAATTATCCACCGTCTGATGTTAGAAAAGCATTTGTCAGACGCACTGTGTGGCTTATTAAATGGAAATCACAAAAGGGATCTAAAATTTGTATGGGATTAACAGTCACATTGGTACAGACAGTGAAATGTTTGTGTGGGTTTAATCAGGCCTATGGTTGCTTCACTTTGTGAAAGATTAAATTCTCATCAGCAATAAAGGGTATGACCTCTAATACCTGATGAAGGGCAAAGACAGATCTATACACGATCATCAGTTCTGTTTATGTCTGAGCTAAGTCCTCAGATTCCCATGCATGAATGTGTTGGGAAGTGGAAAGTAGAAAAAATTACTTCACGTAAACGTATTTGGCATTGAACCATAACTATACCTGTTAAATGGGCCTTTGAATCTGATTCTAATTTAGTGTGAGCAGCAGATGCTAAAGCACAAACAACAGCTGAGGCAACAAAGTGACAAACAGGGTTCGAACAATGGTGATTTAAGATGTGATGTGATATGCGGAGAAGCATTAGGGCATACAGTCAACATGCCACAAAAATGTCTCCCTGTTAATTAGCTGATGTTGACAGGCTGTTGGTTTATAGGACAGAGTGGAAAGGAATCGGCGCACTGAGAAAAAGTGTAAATGCTCTGAAGCAGTGAGGTGTGTGTAACACGATGAGCACTGCTGATACTGGCAATTAAAAAAAGCAACACTTGATCTGTGGGAATTAAATGTGTGTTCATGACAGCATATAAACATATATACCCTCAGTCCAGGGTTTGGTATCGTTTGGATTTTTTCCAACAAGGATGCTTAATTAGCCTAAACAGAGACAAATCGGATCCTTTTTTTCTTTAAAAAACGATGGTCAATGAAAAGAATGTATATTTTTCTTGCTCAGGCAAATTTGAAGTTGAAATTTGACATATTAATTGTTAGTTCTAAGTATGGTGAACTTAAATATGAATACTATATGTATAAATTCTAATACAATTAGGTGCAAAACAGTTAATAAAATATACATTACAAAATAATTTATCTCTGGCATGTGCGGTGATGTTAGGTACAACAATCCGCATTGTGATTTGGTCTGATAGGTTCCGTTACCCAACCTTGTATCAGTCGATATCGATAATTAGCATGCTAAATGTCACGTTCTATTTCCTCTAAGTTCAAAGACAGTTTTTAACTCCTGATTGAAGGTTGTGGTTTTTAATTATTTTTCATATGCAGAGAACGACAATCACGTGATAAACAGGAAAGCATTTTACAAATCTGAGGTAGATGAATGATGTTATATCGCCTCACTCTACCTTTGTCATATTGCTATTGGTGAAAGTTATTTGTGCGATTATTATTACAGGCCTTTTTATCCGAATTAAATTTAAGGTCTGACTTTCATTGGACCCAAGACCATTTAGTGAAACCTACTGAATTTACAGTATGTGCAGCATCCCACTTGACGCCCTGTCACATGAGGTGGGCTGGAAACGACGAGACATCGCCTCATGCGTGTGGCAACAGCTGGAACAATGAGCTGCTGGGTGAAAGCCAGCGGCACATTTTTGGGAGATTCGTCCCAAACAATTGGCTGAGTGGCGCTTTTTTATTGTTGGGTTGAATACTGTAATTACCAAACTGTCACTCAAATCTCGAAAGAATAGAAGACAACAATGCATCCTGGGGTGGGGGGGATTACTCCATCCACGAGTGTTTGCACGTTGAAGAAATAAACCTATGAATAGGATCCCTTATCGGAGTTTTATTTCCCCTTCATTTCAAATGACGTATGTGATGATTAGAGCAGCGAACGTCTCTGATCTTTTGTTTATTTTCACCACTTCTGTTAATTGCATTTTGTTTCTTCAAAAGATAGCCGGTGACTCTTCTGTCCGCAGTAGTTTTAATGAGGCCCCCAGCTGCCACTGCTGAAGCTGTGACACAGAGTAACTGTGTTGAAACGCTCCGCTGTGTTCGCCTCAACAAAACTCTATCCCCTGGAGTGAGCCCCCTTTTCAGACTGCTGGGTCGACAGAACATAGGGCTTTCATCTGAGGTACAAAACTTAGACACACCCTTTTGTGCGTGTGTTGAGATTATATGTGCGCGTGTGTGTGTGTGCGCGCAACCAGGCTCCTCCATGTCATCAGTCAGCAACAGGGGAGTGCTTAAAGCTCGACTCAATCACTGCTATCGTAAAGCCCTGACACATGACTGTCAGTCAGTGTCACAGTGTAAAAAAAGGGAAATGTCATTTGCATCCACTGACGTCTGAGACCAGAAATTATTTCTCTTATACCGCACCTCCTTTTCATTAGTGTCGTATACAGAAGTAAGCGCATTACGCACATGTCCCATATTGAAGTTTCCATTATATGGCAACTGCAGGGAATGAAGTTGAAGAAAATGTAAATAAAATATGTGAGAGTGCTCAGAAAGCTCATATCTCCACCTAGGCAGAACAACCTCTGAAATTTTAACACTCCAGAAGTTTTTAAACTACATTGGCATTAAAATAAACATGGTGATGGATAGTAATGCTGATGGGTCCTATTGTTTTTGCAGCATACCTAAATCCTGGCTGGGAGTAGCGTCATATGGCAGTGGTAATACCCATAGGTCCACAGTGTTACACTGAAGAATAGAATAAAAGTTCTTGGCCTATTTTTTTGGGCTGGACCTGACTAAGAAATGTGTAATTCAAATCAGAAATTTATGTTGAATATGAATATTAAAATATTCATCCCTTTTAGTTTTTAACAAAGACTATCAAGCAAGGCTTTATTGAACTGCCAGATTTTTGAACTGTGGGACATTTAGGGTGACAGCAACGTTCACTATGCTAACGACAGATCGAAACTGTGCAATGCATTTTTCGCCGACAATAGCTATTGTCTATTTTACCCTGGAGAGCAATGTGAAAGCGAGGAGCGCTCACTCTGCAGCCACTTCTGAGGACAACCTGGTCCCCAGACTGCAAACACTGCATGCTGACGAAAGAAAAAAAACATATATGCTCGACTAGAAGAACCTGTCAACTGATGGGTCCGATGTTTTAAATCTTTAAATTTCAGGAGGCTGCCCAACTAATTTTGTTGCTATTATGCCAAGGATTTATGAATGTATACAGACGATGTTAAAGAGACCCTCCCAGAATCATATGTCTCAAATATATTTAAGTTCAGATGAAACGTGTAGTGCAGAGGGTTCAACATCTGTGAGCTTTACTGACACATTAAGTTGTAAAAAAGAGATATCCTACTAATTAACAGACCAATCAACATTTGGAAAAGAATCAAACCAGTAGCTAAGATGGGATCGAAGTATCAGGGTGAACTCACCTCTTCCTGTGCTGTAATGTTGCAGCTTGTCACTGTACACCGCCTCCTTGGTGTATGCCCTTTTCCTGAGGGAGCAATGAGTATTGAGAGAGAGAGAGAGAGAGAGAGAGAGAGAGAGAGAGAGAGAGAGAGAGAGAGAGAGAGGTTGAGGTACAATAGGATGAGAGGAAGTGTAAACAAGGCCTTATTACTGTTCATGGTTCTCTGTATTGGCTCAAAATGACGTGGCTGAACAGTGAATCAGTTGCAGAGGGGCTAGCAATGGTAGATTAAGTTTATGAAAATGAGCTGATTTTTAATTAGACCTTGATAGGATCTCTCTGCTTTTCATCTGTCTCCTCTGCCTCAGCATCAAAAGAGCCCGGCCCGTTTGATGAACACTTTACTTGCTCAAATTTGCACACAGCACTGCAGAAAATTCCGCTTTCATATATCTACACCGGAGCAAGGAGGGAATGTGACAATGTGACAAACTGCTGGCGACATTAAATTGCCTTGACTTAAGTAAATTAACAGGGCAAAGTAGTAATTGTTGAGTTCTCTATGGAATATGATATTCCATTTCAAACATGGCAACTTGGCTTTCCTTTCCATCAAATTGATTTCTATTAATAGTCGACAAGAAGATGCGTGAGGAGCTCACATACAATGCAAGAGTTTAACCAGGGGATTCAAAATCACTTTAGTGTAACAGATTAGTTTTGATTCATTTTCCAGATATATCAAAGCAGATATCATAAAACAATGTTTTATGTGCTTATCATATGTGATCAGATTTTGATTCTAAAACTGGTTCATTGAGTCATGACAGAAGTGTTTCTTCGTGCAGTGCTGCGGTCTCTCTTTGGAACAGGATGGGCAATATTGGATACAAACGGTGTTCATGTTAATATGTCCATCCTGTTCATTTTCTTGTTTATGCTGTCATTGCAATTCAAAACACTGCAGTAAACGAAATCCAATCCTGTCAACTTGTGGGTGGAGCTTAGTGGCTGGAATAGGCTCCCCAACTACAGGTGAGAGATGGGGGCAGGGGCGGGGGCCATATCATCATATTCATAGATCCCAGTCATGAAATGTTTCTGAATTTTTAATTGAGATTTATGGGCTGATACAAGCTGTATAAAGAAAGAGGTAAGGGGAAATGTGTTTACCTGCTGCACACGATGGAGATGGCCACAAGGGAAACGATGAAGACGACTCCTGCTGCAGCCGACCCCGCGATCAGAGGAAGCTGTTCCCTCAGCTCCGACTTGAAGTCGTCTGTGTGACACAAAGGGGAAGATAGACGAACAGACATTGAGTATGGCTTTGGTAAAGCTCAAGACCACGACTGTGTTTATTAGAGCTGGGTAGAGAGAAAGAAGAGAATGGTCTGGGTGTGCTGATGGATAAAGGAAACATATAGATCTCTCTGCTGAGAGGTGGTGACTGAAATCCGGTGAGCCTTTGCAAGACTCGCTGACAGGTTGTGTTTGATAAACCAAGGAGAGAGACAGAGAAAGTGAGAGAGAGGCGTAAGGCTGATGGTTAGAAAGAGCGAGGGGGGGGGGGCTCTCAATCTCGTCTGACATACCTGTCAGAAATGAACAGACAAGAAAATGCACCTTGGAATGTTATTTCTTAGGTGTTGAAGAAGAAGTCATCCACTGCCAATCACAGCCCAAACATGTTTTATGCACATAACCAGAGCAGGTTGCTGCAGGTTCAGCCTAAAACCACTACACGGCAGAATCCTCCGTTCTCTTTGTGTGTCCCTGTCTTCGCACGACTTTGCTACCAGCAAACACTTTGGTTAAAGAAATGCACAATTTCGCCGGCTGCAGGCAAATCAGCTTCTAAATCCAATCGCCCGTGTAGAATGGGGCCCATATTGGATTAAAGTGATAAAGGGACAACTAATGCATCTTTGGAGCAGCGCGAGAGCCCCGGATATATGAGGAAACGCAATGTGACAGAAATTTCTCACTCTTTCATCTCGCCTTTTCATCAAGTATGTTTCAAGCAAAGTGTGTGACTGATGTTCCAGTCACTCAAGTGTTCCAGACTGTCTCCCTCCTCTCTTTTGATGCCTATTTGGTGCAAGAGGTCCAGAGGAATCTTCCCCCGTTCACCCATGAGTGTGGTGACTTTTTCGCTGACGGACAGAAATCTCACAACTACCTGTTCCACGGGTAAATAGGCTCCCATTACAATCAGTTAATCCTTAAAGCCTCAGCCTTTCATAGGACCGTCACATCAGTCATCTTGCCGACGGACCAATCTATTCGT
Source organism: Verasper variegatus (assembly GCA_026259375.1). Classification (NCBI taxonomy): domain Eukaryota; kingdom Metazoa; phylum Chordata; class Actinopteri; order Pleuronectiformes; family Pleuronectidae; genus Verasper; species Verasper variegatus. The sequence goes on along the minus strand of CM048053.1, from coordinate 10,990,495 downwards.
GTTTTTCATCACACCTGTCAATCAAGTCTGCACTGCTTGCGGGAATTTGAGTGCGCAGAGCTGGCAGAGGGACACCTTGTGGAGGTGTATGAAAACGTGCTGACAGGAGGACAAAAGGGATTATATGTTTTGAGAAAGGACATGGCGGCGGCGGCGGCGGTTGGGGGGTGCACAGAGGCTGGATGGCGAGGTGGTGCCTTCATGAGACTGGGAGAGTGGCAGGAGGTGGAGCCGTGGGTGTGATTGTCAGCAGTTCCTTAGCATCTGCTGCTAATTGCCATAACGAATGTTGTGCTGTGGCGGCGAGCCAGCGGATGAGACGTAAACAGTGTTTGTGTGAGCGTGCGTGTGCATGCGCGTCTGAGAGAACGATAATTTGCAGTCGTGAGGGAGAGCAAAGGGCCGTGACTGCGCCTCTACATCTGTTGTGCGCAGGTAAATAGCCACAATAATCACCTTCATCATCATTATTAGCCTTCCCTTCTTGCCCTCCTTCAAGATCATCATCGTCTCATTCATCGTCATGTTCATTAACGCGGCACATTGTGGAAATGTCACCGCTGCCTCTGGAGCATCGTGAATATGGCCTCACGTGCAAAGCGGGCTCGTAGTCCAGAAAGTCCCAATGAGGCAGCACTTTGACAAATCTTTACACGTCTAGTCAAATGTTTAATCCCTCCAGACGGAATCAAGCTGTGAATCATCCATCCACACTGAATCACGCTTGCACCCGTTCCACTCCTCTGGCAACGATACCGAGAAGTGCTTCATGAGGAAGTGCAGAGCCACCATCGCCGGCCCTCTACACACTTACCTCCTTCCACATACAGTACATTAATTAACATGGTTCCATAACCTTGCCAGTACGACAGGTGTTGCAGCTCCTCTTCAGCCCCTTCCCTCTCCCCAACAATCCCAGCCCCACCCAATGGCAAAAAAAAATAAAAAATTGCTCATCAACTACTAATCACAGCTATGCATTCTGGGACGGCGCTCCAGCAACAGAAGGGCCGGGTGAAAAACCAATTAGCTAAGCATTTTGGATCAAGCACAGTTAGTTGCACAAACAAAAGCATTCACACTCAGCATTCTACAAATTCAAAGCACACACTCACACACACTCACACTCACACTCACACACACACACACACACACACACACACACACACACACACACACACACACACACACAAACCTGACCATGAAGGAAATTAATTTAGCTGTAGAAATGAAAGTGCAATCAAACATCACGCTTCCCTTCTGTCTCCCCTACTAATAATAATAATGCAATAACAAAGACAGACAAGAGTGATAGAAAGAGTTTGGATGCATTTCCGTGTGTGTGTGTGTGTGTGTGTGTGTGTGTGTGTGTGTGTGTGTGTGTGTGTGTGTGTGTGTGTGTGTGTGAGAGAGAGAGAGAAAGCAAGACAGAGAAAGATAGAGAGAGTCGCAGAGAGCTGTTCCTCCTGGCTCGGCGATCCTTACCATCTGTGAGGGTTTGGAAGCACATCTTGCTGCTGTATTTGCCAAAGCCGGCTACAGTCCGTGCCCGCACCTGCACCACGTAGACCGTACCCGGCCTGAGGCCCTCCACACGTGCGGTATTAGTTTGGCTCCGCAGGATGGTGGAGTTAATCTCTGCATGATCCTGCAAAGAGCAACAAACACAGGATGCAGGTTAGAGTTGACTTACTGAGACGTTGACGGTGCGGACGTGTTAACTCACAGAAATCCTGGTAAAAAAAAAAAGCTTGTGAAACATTGGATATCCAGGAATCCACTCTGGGCAATGTCGGCCGAATTAGGAGGGAAGTAGTTTTCGCTGTTTGTAAACATCATCTTTCTGATGATTAACACTGACAGAGGAGAGATGAGAGTAGATCACAGAGTAAATAAAGAACACGACTGCATTGTGAAATGCTTTTAAAGACCATGTTTTCAGGGCCTAGTCAAACTGTGATATCTAGTCATCCCATGTTTGGCAAGTTTGGAAACAAGGTATTTCTTTTAATCTCTAATACAAAACATTGCACCATCATACACAGTGTAAAATAAACCGATCACACACACAAACACAATCTCCTTTTCATTCAGAAACATGCATACACAATATGGTAATTAAAGGCAATCATTTCTTGGAAATAACAAATAGCTGCACTTCTGAGCAGTCATACCATTGCATATTTGTCTCTTCAGATGTGTTTTACGAGGCAGTTTAATTACTTGCAAGTATTTGGAACATTTAATCCTCTTGTTTTGTTTGTCTGAAGTAGGTTGATTTTTAAATATGACAACAAGGAAATGGAAGAAAACATCCTTTATACTATCGCTGTTTGTTGGAATGTTCTAATTAGGTATTTGCCTTCTTTTTTGTGTCACATTCTCATTGAAACGTTTGAATTTCACACTCACAGAGGCCCATGCAGATTACGAATATCTGCATTTGTTCATCTGCATCTGTTCATGCGTGTATGAATGCATACATGTAGCCATCTTTTATTTAAATGTATGATTTGAACCGTTGACCCTGCTCTCCACATCCTGTATCTCTGTCCCTCTCCAGGCTCTAGAGATCCAGTCAGGCAGTCTGCTGCAATGTAGTTTGGGGCATGCTGGAGGTATCTGCTATGGGGGATCAGTAATTACTTAGGCTTGTCACCTCCATATAACCCAGAGTGAATATGACAGCCAGAAAATAAGACTGCACCTACACTACACCCACTGCTGCAGGCTGCTGATAGCTCCAAGCCGACATGCTGTAGAGAGGGAGAGGGCAGTTGAAAGGGAAGGGGCAAAATCCTCTGTGTCAGTGAAACTGTGTGAATAAAGGGCTGTTTTTAAGCTTGGTAAACATATTGTTTAATGCTGGACCACAGCTTATAGTACATAAAAAAATCGGAGCTGCCAACAATGTGGAGTGGAAAAAGTAGATAGGCTCCGAGGAAGCGAGGGAAGGAGGATGGAAGACGATGGCAGGAAGCGATAAAGAAACTCGAGGCAGAAGCAACCCACATCGAAATCATTATCCAATCTGATTGGTGTAATTGAATCATTCCGGTTGCTCCGTCACTGAGCACACGAGGTAAACACAGTTATGAAATCCACCCCCCTCCCACACGTAATGATGTGCGCAATCACATTAGCTCTTATTGGACACTCTGGGCTTGATGAAGACAAATGTCTGGGATTAGGATGGGAGAGCGTCGCACCAACAGGGATTCATTCTGTCTCCGAGAGGAAAGAGATGTTTTTAAATGGAATGCTGAATGTAATTGGTTTCGAGAGTTCAATCATTTTACGGACCTTTGGTCCATTGGATCAGACAATCTTTCATTTCTCCAACACGTGAAAATACTCTAAAACTTCACATTTAAACCTTGGCTTACGTCTTTAAAGAGATGCAGACGACCCAACGCCCCATGAGAAACTGGGACCATTGTCACCTATTCATCTGGTGTAAGATACGGTTGAGTGTGCAAGGACTGCTCGGGGTCAGGATTTGCTTTCGCCTGCTATCAGTCACTCTGCATTTCTCAGGAGTCAGGACCACACCCCCTATCTGTTAAGTTTGAATGGAGGACAGGTGAGCAGACAGATGGCACACCGCCAATGGGGGAGCTTCCCTTGAGGGAGCACCAGCTAGGAATGGTCCTTTCATGCTGCCAGTCAAATAGGGATTATGTGAGACACACACACACACACAAACACACACAGTCCCACATCTGCCACTTAGAAATGAGCTGGCATTTGGCACTGCAGCAGGTTAGGGGATAGCCAATAAAAGGCCAAGCCAGGAGGGACTTCCAGCCATGAGAGGTCCTCTCCTGCTGCCGGTCAAATGGGGATTAGGAGGACCACACCCTAACTTGCTAAATAAAGACGGAGATGCAGGTGGGAAGGCAGATGGTAGAACAGCCAATCAAAAGCCTTGCCAGAGGTGACAGACAGGAGGCACTGTGGGGAGTTTAGCTGCTGCCTCATTCGGTAAAAATCACTGAAACAAACTTAGCATGAATGGTTGTACTACAATAACGATGTTGTTTTGTACAGAGGCTTTTCATTTTCTGAATGCTGGTGAGAAACACATATTTTTACATTTACTTCAACAGATAGCTGAATAAATCTCCTTTCTTTGCACAGTAATCTACCGTACTCCACCTTCTGCAAAGACTTGGAACCACTTTGAGAAGTGACACTGGACTTATTTGGAACTTTTTATTGGCCCACATTTTATAGGACTGAGAACTCGACTTGCTACAATAGCACTGGAACTATTCAAATCATATTGTTGGATCGCTGCAAGTCCTATGCTTGTATTTGGTCTTACCTGTTAAAAAAAATTATTTATTTATAGTAATTGCCCATTTCCCACCATTTGCCATTGCGCTGCCAGCACACAGCAGAGCTCCCTTTTCCTCTCTGCCACTTACTGCCATGTTCCTCCGTATTTCCCAAGGTTTTCTTTGAGTTAGCTTTTCAATTCAAACCCCATCACTGTTGTCGGGCTGTGAAGGCCACAGAGACATTATATGTTGTATTGCACTATAAAATGAAACTTAAATTGCCTTGATATGTGCCTGTGTGTGTGTGTTTCCGTGTGCATGTGTGTTTCAAAAACTGCCAAGCACCCAAAACGGACAGCATGGCCACCTGGCACACAGACAGCCATGTTGGGAGACCATGTGTCCTCTTCACAGGCTCACACACACGCCTGCATGCAAATAACAGACGCACACACAAAGGGGGAAGAGAGTATGAGAGAGGACAGTCTCACATTATGTTTGTAAAGTGGAAATGAAAGAAATAAATCTTTCCCATTAATGCTCCTTATTAAAATGTATTGCCTACGGTAAAAAAAAGAAAAGGGGGAAATAGGCCGAACAGTTTAATGCTCACAGAGTGGATGGGTTTTTACCAAATGCAAATAATTATCATAAACTCATGAATTCTAATCACACGATAGAGAAAATGGTAATTATTCTGTATGCTCATACAATGCTGATAAAATATAATATTAATGACATTTAAGTGTCTTAATTGTTTTATAAATAAAGACACTAAAAATGTTTTTTGAATTAAGTAAATCACCACATTGTTACAAAAGACGCAAATAATCGTCTTTCTATTGTGATTCTGCAAAGCAGCATGCTCAACCTTGAAGGTGGAGGGGTTAGGACGAAACATGATTTGAAAGGAAATATATTTACTGCAGCTCCTTCAAATAGTTTTTCTTGTTCTTTGCAGCCACCTGCTTTTCACCCTGGCCCTGTTCAGACCTGGAATCAACATCAGAAGTGGACAGTTAAGTCCAGTGCAGGTGAGAACGTGTCAACAACGCATTTCAGAACTGAGATGGGCTGGGACGTGTGGTTTTGAGATCATTTTTGGTCATTTCGCCTCCATTGACTGCACAGTGCAAGCGTGACATGAGGAGAGAGAACGGGGAAGACTTGCAGGGAAGGCCCAGTTGGAACCGAACCCCCTGTAGGATTTTTTTTACATATCCTACATATATTGTGTGAACGTAAATACGTCAGGGAGTATTGAAGGTCGTCAGCCCCTCTTGGCTCCACTCTCTCTTTCTCTAACTACACAAATACATTGAAAACAGACCCATCGCTGGACTGGATAAAAACAATATTTTGGTCTCTGCCAACAGAAATGACGTATGTGTTTATTTGCATACAGAGCGGGGAAGTGCGATCCGATCACAAGTGGCCACTGGAGACACATTCTAATGGCAGGTGTGAACAGACGTACTCAGAGCTGTCCAAATGTGATTGGATCACTCGAGACGGACGTTAAAACCAGAACGGGGCCTTTGAATGTGTTCTGTTAAGAGAGAAGAACAACAGAGTGGAAAGGGAACAAGGTGGAAACGTGAATTATCTCGCCGAGGGAACGAGGGCGAGCTAAACAAGTCCTGATTTTCACAGGTTCCATTAAAAATCATTAAAAGTCTGCTCAACGTCCATGTGTGTCTCGGGAAGTGTTGTGTTTGGCTCTGAGCGCTGGCAGGTGGAGAAGAAAAGAATAATAAATACTTTCTCCTGGCGTCCCTTCTGAGGAATCGCTAATTGTATGTAAAATACACCGGTGACTTCATGGTGCCAGAAATGCAGATGGTGCTGTGGTCATTCCATTGGCGATTCTGTCGGTGTGCTGTAAACGTGGCTTTGCTCTTGAATTCCTCATATCCCGGCGCAACGGTGCTGCTGTCATCCAGAGTGGATACACCTGAACTGCTGCTGACACTTCCACACAAACACTGACTCGCACTCGCACTCGCACATGCGCTCTCTGACACAAACACCCACTGAGCCATCAGTAACCAGAGCCAGTGGCTGCTCTGCTCGAGCCTTAATGGAGGGCCTGACCTCCGCTATGCTGAGTTATTTCCACCCTCCCCAAATTTTCAGGGAAACCTGAGGAAAAGGGTCTGAGCAAAATGGAGAGAATGAGAGCGTGGTGTCCGACTTTTTCTCTGCAAGCCTTAAACTCATTTCATCTTGCTTCCCAATTTACAGGGTCCTGGGAGCACTTACTCTGTAATGAGAGGGTGGGTTGAAGAGGGAAGAGAAGCTTGTTGAGGGAACAGCCTTCAGCTCTCAGCTGCAGCTTTCAGGTAGGATTTTCAAAATGCACGTCTTTTTCCATCATGTCAACTGAGCATGATGGAAGATTGGGTTTTCATTTTCGAATTAAAAAATAATCTAAACACAACGGCCTTGATTATAATGTCTACTAAAACATAGCATGGAAAAAAACAAATTCTCTGACCCACAGTATTTACCTCAGCCTAATTCTAATTAAATTTTAGAGGTAAATCATTTTCTCTTTGGTTCAACTATAACCTTCTGTACTTACTGCGTAGGCCACAGGTTTGTATTTGACATTAATTTAACCACAGTACAAACACTAGCAACAGATCATTATAATTAACACTGTGGATTTTCACCTTTAACCTTTATATTTTACATATTATTCAATAAGAATCAAATTGGATCAAATGACTGGTTTAGAGAACAGGTTTATATTGTTCTATTTTAACTTGTGTGATACAGTTATGCAGCATAATTTCACTACGGCTGCTGATCCCATAATGCATTCTGGTGTCGCAGCTGTTAAGGTCATATACCATGTCAGCACTGCGTCCCATCTTTGAAGCCATCTAGGGACCTTTATCCAAAGGCATCCTGCACTCACTCCCTGTTTCATTCAACTGTGAACTGTCAAACACTGGCAACCGTGCCAAAAAAATAAATATGCAAAACATCAATCAAAACAGAAAAACATTATTGTAATGACTTATTTAAAAATGCAAGCTTGTCTCCTAGAATTAAACTTGCGGCCAAAACATAGCGTTATGACAAGATAGTGAAAGAAGATGACAGGTTGTGTTTTTGTCTTTTGTATGATCACCCCGAGGTTTTACTTAATTCAAAGAGTGACAATGCTGCGCTGCTGGAGAAGTGGCTGTTGTAAATGGGTATAGGAGGCCTCCTGTGAGATGTATAGAAAGTGTATAGAAAGACAGCTCTCTGCTGTGCTAAGGACTGTGCCAGGAACGCTGAGACAATCAACTCCAGAACCATAACAGTGTGACTATGCGTAGATTAATTCAGGCATCAGTGAGATGCATATAGAAGAAGGCAAGTAAAACATTGCCGTTTTTATAGAAGAAAAAAAAGACAGAATTCTATGATTGTATTATACTGTATATGTTACCCACGGCACTGAGTTAAGCTGGGAGTGTGCACAGGAGTGTGTGATAGACATGGTGCCAGTCCCTCCTCCATGAGCGTCTTTGATGATAAAACGGCCACATCATCACTTTACGGCTGCGTGGAGCTTTCAGATTTTCTGGACCTTTCAAGGACTAAGGCAGAGCTGGCAGGACTGACCTAGATGGTACGCAGTTAAATTGCCTCCTTCTCCATATGCAGCAACATACATTATGCACGTTTCCCTAGACAGACACAGACACAGTGCACGCTGAGAACTTATGTGGACTTGTCACGATGCATAGTACATTTTTAACAGGTATGGAGATTTCACTCGAACTTTTCACTTCATTATATCTGCCAAATTGTGGAAAAATGTTCTTGTCTTCTGGGAGTGGGGACTGAATCAAGGTTTGGGCAGCAGCGGCTGGCTGAGGAAAAGTCTGTTTAGAGCCCCGTCGGATCCAAAATGGAGTGTGAAAAAAAAGACCACCAATGTGGAAACCTCATCTCCCGAGCCCAGTGTGTCACAAAGCAATCACTCTGACTCCCCTTCTGTGTCTTAGTCCTCGACAGAAACACATACAGGAAGGTGCATCAACACTAAGGTAGACGGAGTTGCACACAAACCTCCCTGTCTCCTGAATTATCCCCTGTGCAATTAACAATCTTGTCCTTGTTAATTCACTAATTTGTGATTACGCTGTGCTCATCTATTTGTGTGAGGACACGCTACATAAACATCAATAGGATTAGGTTTCATTGATATTCATGAGCTAATGGGAGGCTGCATAAGTGTTATTTACACGACAGTAAGCTGTCTGGCAGATAAGGCTTCTCAGGGCCATGGCAATCGGATTCAATTTCATGACCTGTGCAATGCCAGAGGGGAAACAGCGAGCAACTGGATAACTTTCCGTAAGGCAAACATAATTTAAAAAACATGTTTGTTGTCCTCTCTATTAGAAAATGCTAAATGTGACAGCCTCTATTCTTAGGCAGGGCTGTGAATATCGATCCGGGAACCTTAGCCAGAATGAGTTTGTGTGAAATAAATAAGAGAAGAAGAAAAACATTTATAAAACTCTATTGATTTGTTATCTTTTAGTTGGAACGCATAGCCTGGCCCGAGGTGCACCAAGTCTCACAAAGGTCTTAAGCTTAAGATGACACAGACTGAGGGGAAAGAAAATGCGCATGACCAACCTTGCTATACCTATCGATCAGCTTTAGGAGGACAAACAGGGGCCCAAACAAAAAGCTGGAGTCTCTGAATCTCTCGGTATCATTATGTCCAAGGCCTTGGGAAAGCCTACAGGTCAATACTGGAGCAGCATAGGCACTGTGGTGTAGGGATGGGCACTTAATAAAGCAGACTTATTGTGTGCGAGCAGACGGGTCGATGCGACTCCCCCCAGACGCAATGCATTTTCGCAGCAGGACAGGTTGCTGCACTGTGCAGAGTGGGCCTGGAGCAGAGGTCAACCCATTCACTTCATCAGCAGCAGAAACCAAAGAACAGTGGGAGAGACAGAGTGACCACTGTGAATGAACACATTATCAGCCCAGGGGACTCAGATATCTGGGAGAGCTGAGATTTAGGAAGCTTTAAATACAGTTTACTATGCAAGTACATGTAAGTAGGTGACATACCCGAGCGGCTATGCCATAGATACACGTACTCGCACGTACAAATATACATGTACACACACTATGAGCTTACCTTCTCGTAGTAACGCAGTTCATAGTCCAGAATGATGCCATTGGGCTGCTCAGGTTGGGGCCAGGACAGCGTGAAGCTGTTCATGGTGGAGCTGATCTGGTGCATGATCGGAACTATGGAGGGAGCTGCGGGGCACAGAAAGAGTAAAACAAAATAAGTCCATCTGTAAAACTATGACTTCATCCAGTAGAGTTCATACCTCTGCCACTACATCGAGATTAGAATTTGGATCTGCAACAAAATGCACACACTCATACATATCTGTCCCCTTAACATGATTTATTTAGTTTCATCAAGATCCATGATTCATTCGCTGAGAAATCAATTCAAATGTTGAAAAGTAATGTTAATGTAAGTGAAAGAAAATGTATCCTGGATCTGCCCCTAATCAGGATCTGCATTACTTCTGGATTAGGAACCAATTAGTGTGTTTTTCCTTGGCTCATGTCCCATCCTTCTACCAGGTTTTGTGGAACAATACAAACCAGCCAACAAACAGATGGACAGGGGGAAGACAAAATAAAGGTAATGATTGCAGACATGTCTCAGCCACAGTTTTCTGTGGGTTGAAATTTGGTCTTTACTTCACTACCAAACAATAAAGACCTGCAGGTAAAGGTATTGAGTCATTTATGCGAGTCTCCTCTGCTAAAGCTGATTTTACAGTAGAGTGAGCTGAAGCCACTGCTCTGAGAAGTTTCCTGTCCCTGCCCACACTCACCAAGTCAGTAGGTAATAGTGTGGATGAGATGTACAGCTCAGTTTGTCAGCCACCTAATTTCAATCAGGCATCACTAGTAGTCCCATAGTAGCTACAATGGTTCTTAACTTTAGATTCACACTGGTATATGAAGCTAGCCAAGGAGAAATCACTTCATTATTTACCTAATATTCTAATGAAAGCTAATTTATAGGTAGAGTAAAATAATGACATAAATTATAGTATGTATATAAAAAGTTATACACATTTATATCATCCCACGAAGGCCCTCAAATCATACACTACTATCTGTCCGCTCTCTGCACACGGTAGAACTGCCACTTTCATGAATACCCAGGTAGCCAGCTGAGTCAAGGCTGATTAGAGTCACAGTCTGCCGTATTCTGGCACCGCAGGACCAAATACAAGTCAGCTCTGGCCAAGATATGGCTGCCAGATTTGGCTAAGATTTCAGGGTGTGGACTTGAGCCTGGCACAAGTCCGGCAACCAGTCGTGTTGGCTGTAGTCTTGTGTGGCACTGACTAATTCTGGCTACCTAGGCAGAAAACAGAAGTAAGTGTGGCATCCGAGGGGTGCATTGTATTCAGTTAAAACAGTTTCAAAGTTTTTTTCCTTTTTTTAATAATAAAAAAGTAATTCTTTTCAGGACCGCATGTTCAACACAGGGGCAGGATCCAGGAGGGGTCGGGGGGGGGGGGGGGGCACCGAAATCTGATTGCCTATCCTTTCAGTAGCCCTTTATGAGAATTTGTTAAGAATATTTATTCTTTAAGCTTTTTTTGAAGTACATAATGTGCTTGAACAAGGGACAATTTTCAAAATATATATAATGACAGTAAACAAGGAATGACTTACATGTGCATCTTACTGAATCAAGAGCTGTACATGGATGTTAGACATATAATTGGCCCCTCTGTGTAAATTGTGGCCCCTTTATGCCCCTGATTTAGAGAAAACCTCAGAAGACGAGCTCGGTTCATACTTATTTCTTTGGTAAACAACCTTTAACAATCACTATCATTGTTTTTGTCAAATTGGGTTAAAACAGGATAGAAAACCAGGTTATTAGTTATTTCTAGCGTTATTTACTAATGTTCTGTAGTTGCAGTGTCTCACAAAATGTTCACCAGTCATGTTATTAGCATCATTTGATACCAACACACAGTGCAACAGAACTGTATTACTCAGAAAAGCACAGAGTGGGCTGTATAACATTGCTCTCGTTCAGGAGCCATGTTGATAGAGATTAGCTTTAGGAATATTTGTCAAAATAAAACAGCTCAATAGAAGATATGTGATTTGCCTATCTACAAGTAACATGACAAAAATGCCCAAATTTATTAAACTATGTGGTCTTACAGCAGGCAGCCAACACGGGGAGTTTTCACCTAATTTATCGTGACATCCCACTTGGTACACTCCACTGCTGATGTCAGTGTCAATGATGTCATACTGAGCCAGGGAATTACTAAACTGCCGGCAGGATGAAGTTTGCTAGCAACCAATTAAACAGAAACTTCCCAAGCACAAGCAGTCTAAGTTTGTGGATCTGCAACAACATAACCGCCCGATGTCTCTTACCACACACTAAGGAGAAAGTAAACTTCTCAAAGGTCATGACAAAACATGCAAGAGTTCCCATGAACGACATGCCACATAACCCATTGGAATCAAATTGATATAGTGTTGTGATTGTTTTGGCCCAGCTGCACAGTCTGTTCCATCTTTCAGCCCCAGTGCACCTGACTGCACACACATGGGCTGTCAATTAACCCAGATACTCCGCAGTCCCCTGTTCGTTCCATCATTTCTGTCCTTTGCACTGTCATCCCTCCATCAGCCCTGCTCCTCTTCCTTCTCCACATGCCACTAAGAGAGTGTGCTATTGGACAGAAGGTAGACATCATCCAACATAAAACTCTGTATGTGTGTGAGTCTGGGTTTGATTTGACATCTTTAAATGTCAGTTAGACGGAAGGATTAAATGAAGGTGTTGGTATCAACACAGCCATATTTCATCATGTAATCTTACTTAGGTTCAATAAAAACCTGCATCTAGAGCAGCAGCTCAAGGTCAAGGTAAACGTTATTATCCCACAATGGGAAATTCATGTGGTCATACACGTCTCTAAAACACAGAGGCACACCATACATGCACACACTCACACACACACACATATCTGAAGCAATAGACCTACCAACAATATAAAATGTGCCAAAAGAGAGGGCCTCCAGTAAGATATACAATCTGAAAGGTCAATCAGAATATACCACATACAGCAGCACATACAACGTACAATCTAAATGTTCATCTCAACACAGCACATCCAATATTATGTGAAATGTGCCTCACACAGCCCCAAGTAGGATATAGAAAAGTAGAGTAGCCTACAATAAGCTCACAATCTAAATACCCAGACATAGTAATATAAGTGCACATCTATCTTTCACTTAGCAGTCTGAATGCTGTAGGGACAAATGATTTCTGCTGTTTGACGTGCTCCTCCCTCTGACTTTGAGGTATGAGGGCGTCATACAGTCGCCTGACACCTGATCAACCCCGATGATCCTGCCCGCTGTTTTCATCATGCACTGCAGTTTGGCGTGATCTTGAGGATGCATATTTCCAAAGGTGCAGACTAGGGCAAAAGACAGAACACTCTGGAGTACAGCTTTTTAAAAAAACATCTGGAGGATGCGACGGCTTATTTTAAAATGATTCAATTTCCTAAGAAAGAACATCCTCATGACAACATCAAGCGATCGTCAATTTCCACTCACAGATATTTCTAAGTTGAGACCCGCTCAACTAATACACCCTCCATCCTGGTGAAAGGAATTGTTTTCCGTTTTCTTTTTTTTTTGTATCTATGAACATCTCTTTCATTTTCTAATAATGACCTCAAGAAAATTATGTCTGAGCACCACTGAATAAATTTCCGTCTTGAAACCCGCTGCTGATGAATTGTCAGGTTTTACTTTTAAACATTTATTTTCCTTTATTCCTTTTTCACGGTGAGAACAGGTGTGTCAACATCGATTGCATTCGGTTCACTTGTCTCTTTGCTATCATACCTTAGCACATTCTCTCACTGTTGACATTCAGCAAATCCACAGCTATCTTGTCATTACCGAGTCTATCGAATTATTTCAACACCCCAGACTTTCCCTTTTCTCAGTTAGAAAAATGTAAATTTCCCTGCTGCTGATATTCACTTCTCTACATTTGTTGTGTTGATATATGTGTAATCTAGGGACAACGACAAGCTCCTAAATGTCACAGATGGCACTGGCTGGGCCAGGGAGGACTGAGAGTTCAGACCTCGTCTGAAACCTGTCAGCACCGACTCAACGGCAGAAAATCGACACAGTTCAAATCATCGCACACTTATCTGGGAATCACTGCAATCCCTGACAATCAAGATTGAGGTGCTATAGCCATTGTAATCCTTTCAGTGGTCATGCTAAGCTAATCAGATTCTCAGTATGAATGATGGGGTTTTCTGCCAGAGTTGGAGCAGTTTTAGTTATTGCACTTCAGAGATTTCTTTTCTGAGGGATTTTCCTCTGTACTTGACAGTTTGAAGTGGCCGAGGTTCAGTCTTTCATGCACCAGTCAGGATTTAGCCACAGCTGAATTGGAATCTGATTTCTGGTATGTTGAAAGCAGATTTTAAGTATTAAGCTGTGATGAAACTTTAAATCTGATCATTTAGACATGTAAGCTGTTTATTGAGTAAGTTGATCCTTAGCAGAACTATTTCAATCAATGATCAAGATAAAAAAAGTTATATCTGAAAATGAAAACAGAAAAGGGCTTATGTATGAATGAACCACTTTTAATTGCGTCTGGGAATTAACCTACTGTATAATCGCAAACCCTTCCAAGGTTCTAGGATGAAATCTTGAGTTGAAGGATGAACATTTCCTCAAATCAAACCAATTTGTAAACGCACAAGCATGTTTGATTAAAAACGGATTCCATGGCGCCTCGTATGAAGTTCAAAGCCTCGGCGCTCGTATACATTGCTGGAAAGGATTCTCCACCCCCACGTCTGCAGGCATAAATACAACCCCGCACAAGCCTAAGCTCTGCATTTTGCCTAATAGCCTCCTGGCTGTGGGCCTGTTCGCCGATGAGCCCTAGTCATCGCTCCACCTGGTCTCCACTCACCATCTTCTGAATAGCTCCTCTATTCAAGCAGCAGCAAATGGCACCCTCTCTCAACTAAATTACACTTTTTTAAAAAAGACTCCTTAGCGGGTATTTCATTTCTTTCTTTTTCTTCTCTTCAAACTTCACTCTTGCATAAGCCCCTGGAGTTCTGTGAGGAGAACAGCCCCTGACCTTGACATTACTTGAGTTGCCTATAAATTATGTTTTCTGGGAAGTTCTGCGGTTTTGACGAGGGCAAGTATTTTCAATTTGAGTGTCAGATAATTGCCCAAAATTATAAATGTAAACCAATGAAGGGGCTCTTTCTATCCTTTCAGTGTGAATGGGTGTTGTTCGGACTCCATCCCTTGGCTCTCGCGTCCTGCCCTCCCCCTCCTCCTCCCTCCTCCTCCCCCCTCTCTCAGACACCAGACAGAGAGTGTGAGGGCTGAGCTTCACCTCGGTACACTTCAGGCTTTCTGCCTCTCAAGCTGGTTCACGCTCCACTGACCAGGGCTAGGGCTGCCTGGGCTGCATTATCAATTACCGGCCACAGGCACACACTGTTCCTGACAGACCCAAGGGAGAGGCACTCCACACAGAAATTCCTGCAGTGGAAAAAAAAAAAAAGGGCTGAGGAGGGGAGGTACTTCCACGGCCCCAGCTACCAAATCCTGCTCCCAGCCCAGTTCTTTTTTTACCGTGGAGACTTTTTTTAAGCACTTTTTCAAGTGCTAAGTAACTAATGTTTTCAAGTGCACAAGTGTATACCCTGAGTTGAGACCTCTGAATCATAACCCACAGTGATATTTTTAGCAATTTTAAATGGGTCTGGTGTTGTGCCAAACGTTGGCCCCCCAGAAACATCTGAGGCCATCAGAGCTTTGCAGGTGGGATTAAGTTTGAGATTTTGTCTTCCTGTGCCACAGCAACACGTAAATCACCATTTATTGTTGGAGAGGATTATAGGTAATGAGAAATCATTCTTATCACCTTTTTAATCAACAACGTATTATTTAAAAATTGATGTGATGTTTTTGGATCCACAACTGGAAACAACAATGGGTTGGACATGCAGGCAGAATAACCGTAGTTATTTAAGCCAGTTTCCGGCATTAACTCCAGAGAGTCCGAACAAAGGCTCCGGATTTTCTCTGGAGTTTGCCTTTTACTTATGAACAATTCAGCCATCCAGTCAGATGACACAACACACCTGCTTGCTTGCCGTGAATTCTCCGTATAATCTCCTGACATTATCCAGAATTTTCACAAGGGGGCTGGCAGGAAAAACTCTTTTCTGCACAGCACCTGACTTGGATAGCTGCGTTCTCTCTTACAGCCCCTCCAGACAATTTCAGGAGATTATCCAGAGTTTCGAGCATGCCTGAAAGCAGCTTTAGTCTCATTACCAGGCTCACGTGTGAGTTCTGAATTCTAAACAATTGTATACAAAAAAAACTACAGTCCCAAATTCTCACACCCTGAAAATAAAAAAAAAATTGCTCGTCCCACTGGACGGACGGTGACCATGGTTGTGAAAGTAAGAGAAGCAGCAGAGAGACAAAGAGCATGCGCACATGTACATTATGTGTGTCTGTGTCCTCGGAGCCTATGTGTGAAGAGCCTGTCACAGACAATGTGCCGTGCCTCTATGAGGGTGAGGTTCAGCCCAATGAAGCACTGCTTGTCCCCTCCAACTGCATCCCCCACTGTCACCCTGGGACGACAATGCTGACAGTGATTGGTGATTGTGTCCTGCACTCCTCTCTCCTCCCCCCATCTCTGCCATCCCTTGCTCCTGTGCTCCACTTTTATCTGGCCCCACTTGCTGCCCCTGGCTTTTAATGCAGAGCTTGGCTCACCATTAATCAAAGTCAAAACCTCCTAGTGTCTGGCTGAGACATAAACAGAGGGAGAGAGAAGGAAAAGAGAGACGGAGTAAGAAAAAGAGAATATGAAAGGATGTGATGAAAGAATGAAAAGCTTCTTTGCCTCGGCGTCGTTAATCTACGGTGGAATACAGATGAGCTGGAGCGTCATTTTACATGTCTGGCACAGACCTGAGTCTCTGTTTTCATTATTCTACCTCCAGTTGACCATATTTCACATGTTATGTTGAAGGGTTAGCATATCAAGTGTGCTGCTCCACATATTGAAGGAACACTCCAGTTGTTTAGTGTTGTACTTTCGAAAAGTTGGGGCGCACAAGAGACAGATTTTAAATAGAATGCCCCAAACTGCAGACTTTCAGGGCCTTGTATGGGTCAAGCTCTCCCCCCCCCCCCCCCCCAGTGCCACTCAATAGTGCGTGTTTCTTTGACCCTGCCTGCCATTGAAATGTAAACATATTTCAAACTCCATGTCCATAATTTGTAACACTGGGTTTCTGTTTGTTAAATGTTGGACTCAGAGCTAAAATGACCCTGATTATATCACAAGGGTAATTTCCCCTCCAGAGCCACAGGAGACAATAAATAACTGTGACAAACAAACTTATGTGGAGCTGTAAAATCTGTGCTTCGTCTGCTCAGCCTTATCTGAGTTCACAGCTAGAAGGGGGGTGGTGGGGGGGGGGTGGCTCTCAGTTACTCTCAGGGTGTTTTGTTGCCGGTGTCCCCCTATCCTGACGGGCGTTCGTCTACCGTTGACGTGCTGTCAATTCAAAAGCACAAAAGTAAAAAGGAGTCTTTCCATTGGAATGTGGAAAGCTAATGGATTGGTTCACTTTAATGTGTTACTAAAAGCAATCCTGTGAACCGCTTGTTTTCTTATATTGTTTATTGCTGTTTCAACTTCCTGTCACTGTTTTTTTTCACACCAAACCAGTGGTTCAGTTTGAAGCATGTTTGCAGCCACAGTTAAAAGCCGACTTGCTCTTTCTCTGCAGGGCTCTTCCGGTTTGTACTTTAAAATGCCGACACACTATTAAACCATGGAGCCCCCTAATAGGGGTTCAGTGTCAGTGATGAGGGCAGCAGCCTATACTTATATGTTGTGCCTCTGTCAAAGGCATAGGTCTAACTACAGCCCGCCCTATTAGCAGGGGCTCACAGGGCCAAGCCACCCATGACTACATGGTCATGGGTCTCAAACGTCATAAAGAGGGATAAGTTTGGCACCGTAGATTTCCGTCGAGGAGCCATGGTTGGGATTGTTTTCTGAATCACATTATACACAGAGGACTGTGAATGTGGTCAATGTGGAAAAAGAAGAACCTGTACACTGTACGAACATATCATGCACAAATGCATATGTAGAAAACCATGCTTACACCTACTGTCTCTTAAAACACCACATGAAGACGTCATAATTGACGAAGGGGCTCAGTAACATCCTAAATCCACTCTTTATCTTTTCGCCTGCAGCTATTACCTCACATTGGTTCAGGGACAGGATTCAACATTTATGAGAACAGACATCAAATGAAATAAAAATGGCACTCGGACGGAGCCCCGAAGAACCGTCTCAGATGATGAAACTGTTGGACACCCTAGCTGGGATACATACAGGCAGAACTGAGAGGGAAAAAGCAGGGAAAGAGGCAAACCCCCTGAAAACAAATGGAAAGGCTCTGTGGGCTGTAAACTGAAAAGACATAATGAATAGTGCCTTGGATACCCTGCACAGACATGTTTGCCTAACATCTCGTCTGAATTTAGAACCCCACAGAGCGCAGATCTCTCTAATTCATCTGGTTGTTTGCATTCCAGTCGACTGCAGTGGATCTTATCGTGTCTTGAATGCAACCCACTCGGTTGGAATTTGCATGGGATGGCCAAGGATAGCGGTGTTTGCATTTCTGTGGGAATAGCGCTCCAAACACAGCGGCTAAGTGGAGGAGGATTGTTTGTACATATACTTGGCACTCTGTGGTCGGAGGGATTGCTGGCACATAATCTAGGTCAAGGAGGCTGTGCCAGGAAGATCACAGAACTGTTGAGCATCAGGCGTTAGTTGAAAGAGATAGCACCGGACTTAAGATTTATAGACTTTTTTTTCTTGTCATGCATTGTTCACCAAAGCACCCCCGCAACACCACTCAGAGTGGAAAGGAGTTGTAAAATGTGTAAAATACCCTGAAGAATACCCTCTTCATCTGAGGCTCTGGTGTATGTAGGTTAAGTGTCCAGGATGGATTACACAAGGAATCAGAGCTGCCATATCCAGATCAGTTTTCATCGCAAGTACGTTCATTGGCCACACGACTACCAAACAAATGCATCTCTGTAGTTGTTTAGGATTGTAACAAATTCACTAGAAGCAAAGCGAGACTTTCCCCCTTGAATTAAACCATCCGATTTTCACAAAGAGACATAAATGGTCTTAAATTACGAAATTCAGGCCAGACATGAATGATGGCCTATAGGGGGCATTGTATAGCCCTTGTGTGTCTGTATCTGTATGTGTGTGCTTGCCTGTATCTTCTGGAGAGCACAGGCCGTGAATGAACTCCTAAATCACACTATTGATCAGTCCTTCCTCCCAGACACACGGTGGGATCGAGGGCAGTTAAATGGCCTCTGCGGTGGTTCACACTAAATCCCCTCAACTCTGTCCCCACCTCCATTATTCCCTCCTCATCCGTGCTTTTCCTCCTCTCACCTTTGTCTACTCATGGCCAATTTACACCATAAGCTGTCACAACTACTGCTGCCCCATAGGTGGCCGATTGGTTTTTTCTTAATCTCCCAGCAGGCCAGTAAAAAAAGCCACACCAAGTTGTAAAGGCAAGACTCCATTGATGTGGGACCAAACTTTTTGTTTGCTAAGTAATCTGACTTTAAGGACCACTTCACTGACGTGTCCTCTCATTGGTTGAGATTCTCCTAGTACTAGAGGAGTAATAATATACCATTAGCCTTGTCAACAGTCTGCCTCTCATGGGAAAGCTCCATTTATCCCCTTAAATCCCTCACCTGATTATGTTGTTTCAAGCTGTGGAGCAGAAAGTAATACTGATGTTTGTATGCCGCTTTTTTTTTTTACAAGACAGAACTCTGAGTCTTTGAAACCAGGAAAACCACAAAAATGATCTTGCTTTAACTTGGCATGGAACTACATCATCAGTTGCAGGTTGGGAATTGATGAAATAGTCCTTTAAACAGATGTGTACTGCATTCGATTATTGCTACACGCCTTCGTGTTTACCTCTTTTACACCAAAGTATACGCAGGTTTACTTTAACACAGCTAACCCCACTTAAAGGTGCTTGACTCTATTCCCATTGCCAGTAGAGGAGTTTGCCTTTCTGTTTCTTTTCCCTGGTGCGTCACGTTCGACGTCATGAATGCACCGACAACTGAGGTGATCTCTCACCTTGCTGTATTTCAAATTAGCGCATTCACCCAGGTGTCATGTTTCCATCACTACCGATCAGAGCTGATAAAAGAACAGTGTCTACTGTAGAGTCGTTTGACCCAGGAGTGAATGCTGATTGTATCCATTCCCATTGCAGCCAAGCTGTTAGTAGTATTAAGTGTTTTTTTTGCATTTTATTTGTGAAAATAGTGGATGATAGTGGAAAATAAAAACTGCTTAAGACTCAATTACTCATCTCAAGCAATTGTTTTAACAGTAAACTAACTAAAATGAATTGAAAAAGGGATTATATGTGAGTGGTGCAACATTTACCCTTCATTTTTTCACATTATTCTCAATACAACACATTTAATAAAACAGGAATATAAATGTGCAAAAATGGCTTGTTATGATGAATAAACTCAAATCCTTAGAAAGAATGTCATTACTTTGTTGTAATTTAAAACACAACTGCAATAAAAGTAATTGATGTAACAATTTTCAACTTTCTCATCCTGCATATCTACACTCCCTGCAAACATGGCCATGTGACACAAACAAAGAAATCTGTCTATTGTACTAGCAATCTTGGCTCTGGCATGGATAGGGCATTATGTGAAATTAGGGTTGTGTATTGTTCATCTGTTAAGTCCAAACAGTGCCAGCCTGTTCTTTTGTCTCACAGTTAAGGGCTGAACTTGTCATTCGGATGCGGAAACAATCCAAAAAGTTCGAGCAGGGTTTTGATTGTGCTTGCACCTTTAATGGATAAGTCATTCAAGTTTTTGCCTTTAGGTGTGATAGCCAGAGAAAACAATGCATTTGTATGCATTTTGATTATTATAGTTATATACACCCGACCAGCAACAATTATAGTGGAGCAAAAACGCATCTCAGAGTACACAGCGCATCAAACATTGAAGCCTTGTAAAAACAAAAATAGAGGCCGACCTCTACTTTTAGACTTTGTGTTGCATTATTAACAATAATCCTGTCTCAATACTTCTGCCTCTTCAGTGCCCTGCCAATGAAGCCCCCTGTCGAAACTGGGAACAGTGCAATTATCCGGCTACAAAGGGCCACATAGGGCTGGACATAGGCCTGGCAGATTACTGGCAGACACCTCATTACTGCAGCCGACTCCAACAATGGGCCTGAGTATTGCTTCTTCTACATCTATCTGTCAAGTGTGCTATTAGCCTGTCAAATGGGGATAGTCAGCACCATTAGGCCACCCTGATAATCAGGCCTATTTACTCCCTCATTTTCCTCTCCTTCACTGTCATAGTCACGCACTCTGGTCAAAAACCGGCACCTGTTGTCTTTTTCTCAGTCCCGTCCTCCCTCCCATTTCTCCATTTTCACTCATTTTCAGACAAAGACAAGTTCAGACGGTCAACACATCCCTTTCAGAGAATCAAAAAATGCTATCTCATCCAACTATAGACCAAATTTAATTTCAAAATAGTTCTCGCATACAAAAGAGATCGGGATGAAGCAATTTCTGTTTCAACGATCTTGGAGTAAAAAGCGATCCGTCCTACAGAGTGGGAATGTACATCAGTAAACCATTTATCTAAAGTCGAATTTATTTGACATTAGATATTTCATCATTCGATCAAAGGTATTTGCCGACACAAGTTCTCACTGAATGTGACAGAAACCTACGACGCAGAAAATCATGGTGCATGGCCAACAAACGCTTCCAAGGACCCGAGTATCTCTTTCCTCGTGGGAACCTCACCAGAATGAACTCGACCGACAATCTCTTGTCTTTCACCACAGCGTAACTCCTCTTGAAGCCTGCTATTAGGTCCCAAAAGCTCCCAGCGCCATTTTCACGGCCCACCTCATCCACAGTAACACAGAAAAATGAAGAGAGCCTCATTTAAATTTTTCACTTGGTCAACACTTGTCCCTTGATAGGTGCTTCTGTGTACAAGTCCAAGACCTACAAGAGCATGAAAAAACGCTGCTGCAAAAAGGACCGGCAAAGACAATATCCTCGACCTGTCATTTCCATTGGCTGGGCTCAAATCCCATCACAGGCTCAGTTAGAGGATGAGCACACACACACACACACACACACACACACACACACACACACACACACACACACACACACACACACACACACACACACACACACACACACACACACACACACACACACACACACACACACACACACACACACACACACACACACACACACACACACACACCAGAGACAGACAGAGAGAAAGAAAAGAGGATGAAGGTCATTTTCATTGACTGCATGAGCTCAGATCCATCACAGGCAAAACAGAAGAGAATGCACACACACACACACACACATCCACACAAACACAACCATGCAGAAACAGACAAGGAGACAGAGGACAGAGAATGAGAGAGTAGTGAGGAATATTTCAAGTTGGCCTGAAAACAGCAGCTGTTCGTGCATCTATCTTGGGCTGGGTCTCCTCCAGTCTGACATTAAATTAATGAACAGTGAACAGTGTTGAACTTGGATAGCTTGTTATACGGCGCTAAAGCTAAAACCTGTAGATCAACATGTCTACGTCTGTTCTCTGTCCGTATGCTCGGTGTAACTCCAGTATGAGACAAGGACAGATAGAATGAAATTAAAGCAATGCTATGTAACTTTTTCCGGCCTCTGCAGCCATGAGAGGTAATGAATTCATTTGGCCGTGGAGTCCAAGTGGTTAAGTGGTTTTCATGCACAGAAAACAAAGCAAATCAATCGCTTAAGCAGAGGTCCAACTGTGTTGAGTCCCTCTCGCTGATTTTAAAAACACAGTTGAGTCTATCCCTCATCAACCCCGGCTTTTCCAAACACAGCACAACAACAAACACTTGTCCGTTTGGAATTCTTGATATTTCCATGTTGAATAGTACAAATGAAGGCTGGTTTTTAAGTATTTTTTTTTTTTTACTTGCCTCCATTTTTTCTTAAACTGGCAAGTGTGGAATCTGTTAAAAACCATCTGTTTGAACAGGTAGTTAGGTAACATGTAATATTGTGTCGGCTCCCCCTTTTATATTTTATCTGGATCATTTACTATATTTGGCATTATTTATATTTATAAGTCTTTGTTTTATGTCTGTGAAAGGTGCTATTTAAACGATCTTTGATATTTTTTTTGCATCCTATAAATCTGAGGATTTAAAGGCAGCTTTCGAATGCGATACTGCCTTTCATGAGGTGAGAAGCACTGACTTGCCGCGCTGCATAGCTCAAAGAACAAAGTCTGGTTAAACAAACTGAACATTAAAAAACAAAGACGTGTAGACTGAGAACCTCTGGATGTGAACCTCAAAAAGAAAACAGGTTCCGTAAATGACTCGTGCTGTTTGTGGAGGGATGATTACCTTCACCAGTGTTAAAAGACAAGAATCTCTGGAATGCCCATAGAGACTTCCAACACGGGGGCATTCCGATCACATGAGGTGTAAATAAACTACAAAGACGGGAGAGACTGGTACAGTATACTTCTTGTCCTATTTTGAACTCCTCACATCGTGTTTTCAAAAACAAAAGACACTAGTCTCATTTTAAAAACAGAAGGCCTTGAAACAGAACAGGTTTGTATCTGTAGGATTTCCACTTTACCAACTGGCCTTGCACTGCAAACGCTAAGTCTTAGTGGCACGGCAATCAGCTATGCCGTGAAGTGAGACACTCAAATAACGGTCTTTTGAGTTGAAATTATACACATTTATACAATAATAGTAGGATTGGCTCTTTCAGAAATACATTAAGAAATAAAATGAAGGGAGATAGGAACCCGGTTTCTTACAGAGGAAAGATCTATGGTGAGTTACATGATGGTGATCATCACACTGCAAATGGATCAGTGTAGACGTCATCATCGTTATCGTATCACACCATGTCGCATCAGCCACTTACCGGCCTGATTGGTGGTGATGTCTATGGAGACATGCTGGGCGGGATACGGGCTCTTATTACTAACTCCGTTGACAGCCTGTATCTCGAAGCTGTAGAGAGTGTGAGCCCACAGGTTGCTTATGAACACCCTGGTCTCGATCAGGCCCAGCTGCCGCGGGACAAAGTCCACGTTGTCGTCGCAGTGGGAGCAGGAGCGCCGGTCAGGCCCGGCACTTCTTGCACACTATGTTGTAGACGACGTCGCCGCGGCCGCCCGTCTCCCTGGGGCTATGCCACTCCAGGATCACAGAGGTTTCATTCACAATGGAGATCACGTTCCTCGGGCTGGATGGGACACCTGTAAATGTACAGAGAAAAGACTTGAGTCGAAGACAAGCTGGCACAAGCTTTCTGTCCGTCGCATCTTTCAAGAACTGTTCCTCCAATCAGCTTCACACCTTGCATGTGTATTGTTAAGGGCCCAAGAAAGTGCAACGGCCCCCCAGATTATTTTTATGACAGATATTCACTGGGGTCCCTGGTGTTGATCTCCATCATGGCAGCAACATTCATAGAATCATTTACCTTTTCAGTAAAATGTCCAAAAAAATAAAAGCATGACGTTCATTCTATTGCGGCAATATTTAATATCAAGAGGAATTACACAGCTTTTATCCTGAAAAGTTGTGAACATGGGTCTGAAGACCTCTGAAATAGACGTTTACAACAGGTACTTCACTAGTTTAGTCAATTTACAACCTGTAATAAATGTAAGCGTTGTTGTCCAAGAGACGAGTTTGACATTTTTTCCTCCATCCTCAGCAGAATTTGAATGCTAATTTATTCCATTCATATCCACAGAGATCATACAGCGAAACGTCTGTGTCTATCAAACATTGGCTTTTTAGCAAAATGCAGTGTTGCTTGGTGAGTTCTTATCCGAGTGGCTCCGGAGATTCACGCTCCTATTCACTCCCTCATAGCCCGCAGCCGGAGCAGAAACTCAAAGGCAATCTTCACAGAGAAATGAAGAAATGACAAAACTATTGTTTTGCTCGAGTGGTGGCAAAATATTAGGCGGCAGAGAAAGTTATAAATCTCAGTGTAGAAATTTGCTTAGGTGAGACTGTGTCCCTCCGCAGCTCCTTCTTCTCAAATACCAGAGACTGCAGATGAAGCAGAAATTCACCAAAGCCTTTAGTCAGTGCTGCTTAGGTTGAATGAAGCTGCCCTGCAGAGCTGATCTGGTACCAATTTATGCTCCATAAAGCCTGACCTTTATCATTAAAAGAGAATTTGAACTGACTCATTTCAAGATCCATGACTGCTTCGAAACTAAAAATTCATTCAGCTCCTCAGACCCTTTGAGGGATTACTCAGCTCTCTAACACACTGCACTTACTGACCTCCTCTCCTTCCTTTTCGAACCATGAGAAAAATATGACAACAAGCAGGGAATATGTATAGATTTTTAAGCATATTATGATGCAGCACTCGAGTTTCCCTATTTATATCTTGTATAGTGCAGATAGCTATTCCAGTCAGCACAGACACAATTAATCATTGTTGCTGCGACGCCATGTGGGATAGCCCTGGGGAGCTGGGACAAAGCGGCAGAGCACACATGGATGAGGGAACGGCGCTGCTATCGCTGCGACCTCAGCTCAGCACCTCAACAGCGGAGAGGTCAGTGACAGGAAGGGCGTGACCTCGGTAGTGTGATTATTATGATCTGGCTGTGAGGACAGGTAGTGCTGCAAAATACATGGTCGACCGGTGCATAATTAATTCTTTCGATAATTTACATTAATGCATATTTGCAGACAGAATTTGGTCCAGCAAATACTTGGACATGAGGGAATCTGCAGCACTTTAGCCTTTTCCCTTGGAGAACGCACAATAGGCACCTCATATGTTACGTCTACCACTTGTGTCCTCTGTATCATTAATCACGTGCACGCACTTGTCCCCAAACTGAAAGAACAGTGCACATCTGCTCATGTGGAAAATGTGGCACCAACACACATGCCTGAATCATCTTGTGAATCGGTCTTTATCAACGTATTCATACAACGGTGGGGTAGAAGTAAAAAAAAAACATTCCTGGTTGAGGTGTGAACGGAGTGTATTGGAAAAATTAACTAAGTGTGGTTGAAAACTATTTTGTAGTTGAAGAGTAACTTTTTGCAGACCTGTCTAAAGACTTTTATGACCTGTATCTACATATATAAACAAACTGTCCAAATGCTTTATGACCTGAGCTGTTTTATGGTCTAAACTGTTGTTGACCTGAAAACTATCAGACCCTTTTGCCACTTATTTACTCTCCAAAGTACAGAATGGATGTCTGCTTATCTCCTGAGGAAACACATGCAAATCAGTTGTCTGTGTTAAGATTCCCCTCTCTCCTGCGCCTCTGAGGGACAGCCCTTAGTCCTCCACTCTGAGATCCTTGTGACTTTTTGTGTTGATCCTTTCTGCAGAAAGTCCCTATTAAAATACACGTAGATAACTTTGGTGTTTCCAGCCTCTTGTATTTCCAGATTTCCATCACAGGAGCATCATCCCAATTACATCCAGGCTACATGTGTGCAGGGACAGCCAGAGAAATCAAATGTGACTGCCACTTAACCAGTGATTTGCAGACTATTACTGTAGCCCGTGGCTGTTGTAATTTGCCATAGAATTTAATTTGTTGAGAGCGTTACTTACAGGCTCTCAGCTTGCGGTCATTTAGCAATGCCAATCAGATTTGGTTGTGCTTACATACAGTACATTTTCTTTCACTTAGGTTAAAAGGGTGAGACATGAATCTAAAGCAGCCCCTGTGCCCTCTCTGACATGTATTATAACACACTAAAGGCTCTATTTTAATGCTGCAATTGATTTTCTGATTGATTTTATTTGATTAACTCAAATACAGTACACAAATGGGCACACGGTACAGTAACTCATCAGGGTATTGCAATAAAGTCATACAACTAATGTATTGCAGTGCTTAGGGAGGAAAAGGGAGTGACACGTATGCACTACTTATATCCCATTTTTCAGTAATATATCAAATAAAAACAATAAAATTATACAATGATTATAATTATAAAAACTACACAAATTCAAGTGCTGGTCTTAAGACGACATCTATCACAACAACCACTAGAAGTGCCAGGTCATCTGTGTAAGGACATTGAGGACATATGAACTGTCTTCAGTATGGGCAAGTGCATTATGCAAAAACAGTTCTCTATTTCAAGTGAATCACAACATGTGCTTAGACTGGACTGCTGTAATTCCTTATCATCAGAATTTCCCAATAATTCTTGGAAAGCCTCCAGCTGATCAGTAATTCTGCAGCACAAGTAATAGAAAGTCGACAGAAACTTGAAAAAGAGATCTCACTGTATAACTACCATATCAGCTCCTCTGCATTGGCTCCGTGTCAAAGCACAGAAGATAATTCAAAATGTTTTTCCCTTACATATAAAACCCGTAATGACCAAGCGCCTGGAAGTAGGAAATCAATCGTGTTGTGCAGGAGGCACAGAACAGCAAGGCACAAATACACAGAAGGCAAACATGCACACGGAGGATGTGACTTAGAACTCGTGGAAAGAGTCGAGGCCGCGTTGTCTTGTTTTACAAGTGTGATAATGCACATTTAATACATTGCAACACAAATTAATTATTAACATAAACTATTTTTCATACAATAGCCTATGGGCATGTGAATGTGTATCTTGACATGTGTGCATATGTATATGTGTAAATATGTGTGTGTGTGTGTGCATGTAAGAGTGCATGAGTGTGTGCATGTATCAGCACGTGCATTTGTGTGCACGCGCTTGTATGTGTGCATTTGTATGTTTTTTTTGTATGTGTGTATGTGAATGTTTTATTGTGCATGTGCTTGTATGTGTAGATATGTATGGGTATGTGCATGTATCTTTAACACTTCCTGACAAGTAAAAATTCCAGTTTGCTGAATACACAATAATTATCTAAGGTAAACAGAACCATGACACGCTGTCTTTCATGCAGATACTGTGTGGTCCAAAATCGGAGACCCTGTTCCATTACACGTAAATATGAAAGTGTTCAGACTTGTGCATGTACGGTGAGATACTCAAAGAGACTCTCTGCTGACTACTACTGCAGATGGATATGCACACTGGTATGTGTAGCTGTGATGGCACAGAGAGGGCTTTACGGTGCCATCTTGGTTGTAAAACACCACCGTGCAGTTTCTCTCCCTGGGTTGCATTGCTAGTATTAAGAGTGCCCCAGTGCCCAAAAATAAACACTTCTGCACACAGTTTACTCCTCCACCCTTTGCACAGGCTGAAGCCGAACACTTCTCCTCTTTCAAAATGTTTGTTTTTATGATGTGAAACAGGCCTTGAGGGACCAACAGAAGGCCCCTGAGTGGAGATACTGATCACAGCCAGAGGAGCTGGTGGAAGGGAAAGAAAGAGGGGTTGTGTGGGCTTGTGAGAAGGACTAATACTCTCTGGCTGGGAAACTGAGGGAGTCATAGATTGACACTGTGAATGGGTGTGTGCAGTGCAGCTTAGGAGATGCATCCACAATGACTCGTTTGAAAAGATGTGGAAGCTCCTCTTTAACGGACTAAAGAATAATAATTCCCACATTATTCTCTATGATAACTATAATATCCAAACATGACTCTGCATTTATTAAGCTTTAGATGTGGCAGAGACCAGAGTCATTTATAACATGTGTGCACGCATGTACGCAGTAGAACATTATGTCCTCCAAGCCAGCACAGGGATTAGAGTAGTTCCATTTACTACTGAGAGGAAACTGACTGCTGAGCTCTGGGAAGCACCCTCAAACTGACTCCCCAACTGACAACACAGTTGAAGTGGGGGGAAAAAAACACGAGAGAGAGAGAAGAACAGAATATTTATGCACTTTGATGGCTCACTCCTCTTTCCCTTTGAAAACAGAACAAGGAGAGATGGAAGGCAGTGCATAGGCAAGCAAAAAGGAAAGGGGAAAAAAACCCCTAAATGGGATGATGAGGCGAATGAGAAAAATAGATAACCCCTGTCCGTTCAGTCAGGAATTTTGATGGGCTTTGTTTGTGTTATGAGGCAAAGTGCGTGACGGGGCTCAAGGAGGCTTTCAGGGGACAAGCCACAAATATTGAGTATTGAGTGTGAGCCGCAGGATTCACAGGCCAGCGAGGTACAAACCAGGAATGTCAGAACCATTCGATTTCCTTCTCATCCCCGGAATTTATATTGATTGAGTTAAATTCCAAAGATTTCCTCATTAACTAGTGGTAGGAAGAGGCAATGTGCATCATTTCCAACATTGTGTTGTGCCTTTCTCTGCAATCCCTGGTTCCTTTTGAGACAAAACTGTCAAATGTACAGATTCTTTACTTTCTTAATGGGAACAATATTTTAACATATATTTCTGACTGTATACCTTCTTTCCCATTACTCTCTTCCTTTCTCCCCTGTTCCTCACACCAGGGAGCTCCATCACTAAATCCCTTCTCCCCTACAGAGCAATCAGCGCTGGTTTCACTGGCCGACTCCCCTCGGTCTCCATTGAACATGTCATTTGCCTCCTCTGACTCAAACACTGAGAGAAAACTACTGGCCCAGCATGTTGGAGCTGGCGGACACCAACCAAGCCCCCCAACCCCCCCCCGCCTATGCAGCACCATTCTGACATGTAAGCATTCATTCTTTTTCACATATGCGGACACTTTGGGATTTGGCTGTTTGTCAGACTGGAGGCTGGAGCCCGGAGATGGGACCACGAGGGGAGGTGCAACGCAAAGCCACTGTCCCAGAGCCCACTGTGCTGGGCAGAAGAGTGGGCTTCACGCTGAGAGACAGAACACTTGGTGTTCCTCCCCTCAGGCATGAGCTGGAATCAGCACAAGACTGAGGATTGGGGAAAAGGAGGGGCGGAAGGTGGAAGGGTTGTTTGAAGTACATCCTTGGCATATCCCTGAGGGAAAGGGGTGTGTGGGAGAGGGGTTCTATAGCGTGAAGCCCCCTGCTGACACAGCCAGCCGCTGGACAATCCATCAGCAAGCTAATCAGACTGATCTGGAGCAGAGAGAGGCCGGTGCCTCTGACGCTGTCGTGAAGAGCTGAAGCCACAGCCTCTGTTCCTGCAGATTGGCCTGATTTCAGTTCCTCGTGCAGTGCTCTTATCAGGACCTGCAGTATTAAAGAGATTCTTACAAGGATGATCTCAGTGCCCCCTCCTGCTGAGATCTAGGACACCATGAGCATCAAGCTCAGTCGCCACTGTATGCTTGAACCTTCGGAGAGGAGGCTTTGAATTTGCTGGTGTTAATTAATCGTGAACTCATACCGAGGACAGACTGAAATTGGTTTAAGAAGGTAATATTAAATGGGGCAGAGGAAAACAAAATTCTCCGAAGGATTTTTTTGAATGTGGCTATGTAAAAAGCATTTTCAAAGAAGTGGGATACAGTTTTTTGTAATGAATATTTTATTTTGTAGTGCACTGCATAATCGTGATTGTAATAGTGAGATGTTTTCTCTTTTATTCTCTCTTTTACTGATGATCTTTAACGTAACTTAGCACCTAGAATAGGTTATCATGCAAAAACCTAAGAAATGTAATAGTTTAGCCTAAATGTTAAGATATACAGACTAGTGGAGTTATACACGATATGAGAGAAGAAACAGTGTGAGAGTGTGATGCACATTGGGAACAAGAACAGAGCAGAGAAGATGAGACTAGAGAAGAGGGATACATTGATTGAAGACAGAAGAAAAGTAACACGGGCTCGGTTTGGAAACTGAACACAGACCAGCGGGATCTGTTAAAAAAGCTCCACTAGGGAGATGTTGTGGGGATTGCTTGTGGGGATTGCTTGGGGGAATTTTGAGGCCTCGAGGTACAGGCGGATGATAAACTTGATGGCGCGTTGGACGCATCACCAGAGAGTTGTGTGGTATACCACGCAGAGGGTGGAGAAAACGCAAGGTGAAAGTGGGGTGTCATCCACTGAGGACGTCCACAGCCTGAAGCTGCGGATGGCTGCACTTGGGAAGCGTTCAAACGGTCAGATGTTCAGCCGCCACGCTGCATTCAGGTTCTTCTGCAGCTCATTCAAAGTTAGAAAAAGAATACATGGCAAAGAGGTGAATGTAATGTGTTTGAGTCGCAGCTACGATCCGATTCGGAAAGGACCAAAGGTTTTAAGCTTATTCCTGAGGTCAATTAGTCAAGTAAATCAGGGCTGAATGCCGACATAACCATGGCAATAACGCTTCGGGGTCTGGGGTTGTGAGGGGAACAAACCATTAGGACACTCCCCGGTGACGGTGAAGGAAGATAGATAAACAAAGATTCTGACGGCTTCTGTGGTACTGGGTGTCAGCGGGGATGACAGGAAGGCTTAGCTTATTGCTTTTACATCATATTAAGAAAACTACGATGCTGCGAGAGGCCTTATTGGATCTCCAGTGGATAACGGCAGGGCAGTGTGGAAGCTTCGCAGCATCTGCCTAAGTAATTAGGACTTCAGGGGATGATAGCGGACATAAAGAAAGAATAACAGTGTAGGAAGAGATAGAGGGAGAGGGTGATGGCTGAGGGGGAAACAGAAAGGAAGCTCATTGGCTCAGGGATGGAGACGTCAGTGATGGGAACACTGTGATGATCTCTACTAGACTCGTCATGGGAATATAGTGGATTATGTGCATGACCAGTACAGTTAATTGATTCCAAATATGCATTTCAACTAAAATGGATAATGAGCACAGATATGCATGTTGCTTGTGCTTGTACTCCAGAAATGTAAGCGTGTACTAACTTGTGCAGGGTTCATCCGGCTGGTCAGCATCCCCGCGGTAGTAGCCGTTGCGGCACACACAGACGGTGGCAGCCTCAGCTGATGAGCGGCTGTTAGAGGGACACTGGAGACACAGACCAGGACCCTGGGCTGACTTGAAGGTACCCGGCGGGCAGGCTGTGAGAACAGGAAAAACAATGTCAGGAAAACAGCGAAGAAAAGGAGAGATCATGAGCCAAGGACCTACAGTGCAGTCTGCTAGAATTCTGAGAGATGTATACAGAGACAGACAATCGTCTCTGTTTTGTTTTGGTTTTTAACCTCCGGTTGTAAGATTTTATCAAACGTGTATTTAATCCCATTGATAGTATAACAGCTTTTTACCTCCCATGATATTTTTTTATTATTATTATTATTAAGAATATAACTAGCTTTATAACCAATATAAGCAGCTTACAGTCATGCACTCAATTGGCCAAATTATCGGGAGGGGCTGCACAGATGTCTGAGTCAGTTGCTGCAGACATTCTCTGGAGTTTCTCTTAGTAGCCCCCTTGTAAAAAGTCCAGAGAATACAGTAGGGTTATGTCCAGCGAGTTGGCACGTTGTTAACATTTCTAACACGTAATGGAAGCAAAACTGAACAACTAATAAGAGCGCAGGAATGCAAGATCTAGTCCAAGGCTGAAGCGAAGAGAAATGTTTCTTTTAAAGACATTCACTGAACCAGCAGCAAAAAAGAAATGTTTTACACATAGAAGACCCCAACAAAGATGTCAACATGGAAAGAAAATGAGATTTGAGAGCTTTTGTGATAAGGGTCAATGCCGGTGTGAACAAAATCTTGATTTCCGCAGCAGAATTTTATATTTATAATAATATATCCTGTCTCTGGCACATTCTAGACATATGCCACCTCTCACCAAGTCCAGAAAATGTTCAGACCCAATAGTTTGCACATTCTCAGGGGTTTGTGTCTGAAAACGTCTTGTATTGCTTCTCCACGATGCACAGGACATTCAGGCCTGAGAGTGAGCTTGTGATCTGCTGTAGTTCCCAGTGTGTTCAGGTTAGTCTGTGGCTCAGGTACACATTTTTAACAGAAGAGTTGAAGCAGCTTGAAGCAACACATCATTCTGTCATCAAAAGGCTGTGATGGAGCACAATTATCATTGTGTGCATCTACTGTATATCCAGGCAACAACCTAATCCTTTTTACCCTCATATTGCCAAAGAACACAAAGCTTTTCTCTTTTTTTTTTTGCACGTGTGTGGAAGGATTTACTGACTATAATAACGGTCATAAATGCCTGCTAAAATATTGCAGCAGCCTCACTGATGGGGGAAGAAACTGTGGTGTTGCTGCATGAAACAGAGGGGGAGGGGTCATACATTTAATGGGACATCATACAGTTGCTCCAGCTGTGCCTGTTTGCCTGAGAGAAAGATTGTTCAGGTTCGACTGTAGCTGAAAAATGGATTTGGGGTACATACTATCGATGCTTGTGTTGAATATTCCTTTCCTCACAGACTTAACTGTGTCAGTATTATTTCAATCAAGGGTTTCAGAGAAATACTGTAGACAGACTTAATCAGCAGAAGATAATGATGAGCCACTGGTGAAGTGTTTGAAATGCAAGAAGCGAAACTGATTCCACCAGTATTGAATTTACTTACTGCAAAAAGGTTGTATTGTATCTGACTAAGAGCCCTGTACTCCAATATTCATGGAGAGCTCTGTAAATGGAGGGCTATTTAAAACAATAATGACAAAGGAGTCCCATTGCTCCTCGCTGCCAGGTCAAACAGCTCAGAATATAGCACACTGACGATTCGGGAAAAACCTTTAGACCTATGTGGCAATTAAAAAAAAATGACGCTTCATTAAAAAGGAATGCACAGAGATGCTGAGTTTGGAAGCTGGAGTCTATTTTACTGCGCTGTAAAAAAACTAAACAATGGCAGGTTCCTGTTTTTATGACCATTCTTATACCGTTCAGGCTGCCTCTTAGGATGACAGTTTGTTCAGGGAGAGATAGATCAATCAAAAGCAAAGGAAGAAAGCAAGACAAGGAGAAAGAGGAGGCATCACACACACACACACACACACACAATTCAAGCCGCTGCCCCAAACAGAGGCCGCTCTCCCATCTCCTTCCATGTGGCCGACAGACACTAACTGACTGACCTCACGTCTAGTCACACTGCATTTCATTTCACACATGGCAAGAGCATCACATGCAAACAAACACAAGGCCGAACCGCAACAGCCACAAAACTGCTTATAAGACGACCGCGAGAGCTGCGAGGCGGGATCACAGCCGTAGTGCACTGTGAGCCATACCCGTGAGCCAAACACATTGCTATGCTCAGGATGCTCCAGCGCTGTGCTGAAACTGCAGATGCATGTATGGAAGAATATAAAAGAGTTCTAGAAATTTTGTAGGAGGGGACAGTGAAGGTAATAATGTTGCTACAGGGCAGAATGAGCCTCCTTTCAGAGTGTGTGTGTGTGTGTGTGTGAGAGGAAACTGAGATTTGCCACCTCTCCTGACTTGTTTAAAAAGATCAAACTCCTTTTAATACAAGAACATTGAGACTCTTAAAACTTCTCCCCGGCCATATGGGGAGCACACACCAGCTGCAGAGCCATTTTATAAAGCAATAACTTCCAAAGATATCAGAGATTACAAGACGATAAAACACAGATTTAAAATTCATTTTCGGCTGGAGAGGGGAAGAGAACTTATGTGTCATCATCTCTGCTGCGTAAAACTCAAACATCAGCGTGCGCACGTGGCCATCTCACTCACTCACTCGTATGCTCATGCAGTCTTTAAATGCATGGCCCTGACTCTTAAGGAACGTGATCCCAGTAAGTTGTTCACCGTGTGTTTAATGGTGTGTGAGCTGAATATGTGCAGTGGGTTCTGCCCTCGGGTTGTGTATTTACAGAAGGACAGTAACGGGCCTGGACTGCTCATAAACGGACATGAAGTGAGGAGGAAAGATTGCGGAGGCTGTGCTGACTCAGCTCGTCTGACGTACTGCCACAGACGCGCCTCGAGGCAAACCTGTGAGCAGAACAATGCATATCACACGCGCGCTCAAATAAACATACACAGTCTGCAACGCTGAGGAATGCTCCTGTGTTGGCACCATTGCCATCCCCACCTCCAGAATGCATTTACTGAACTGATTTACACAGAGTCACATGTAACCACTGCTGACCCCATTAAAGAAGATGGCGCGCCCATATTTTCTGCCACTTGACTAGCGTATGTGTTCGAGATAATTTACGGCCTCTCCTCAAACAACTGAAGATGCCGCGATATGCATTATGGGAGGGGGAGATAAGTGACAGCCAGGCAAAAAAAACAGGCAGCAACTCACACGCAAATAAACCCTTCACACACGGCACAGGATGAATGTCTGTCTAGATTGCACGGCGTACCTTGGTGCTGTTTTTTCTAATGGACACATTATGTGTGCATGAATCCCAGCATTAAACTCATTAATTAGCTGCTCACTGATCTGCCTCACAGAGCAAGTGCTGGAAAGGAGGACACAGATATGGCGAAGCGAGGGGCGGGCGAATGAGAAAGCGTTGTGAACAATGTTTGCAAACTCTCAGAGGTCTCATTCTAAGGGCAGGCAGCAGTGGGCCGAGCGGCGTTATGCTTCATTGAATTTGGAACCGAGCCCAACGTCTTTCCTCCTGATTTGTGAATATTTAGATTGGAGGAGGCCAAGAGTTCCTGTCCCGCAGAGAGTGGGGAAAAAAAGCACGTACACCCATCACTCATCGAACGTGTTGGTTTTCAGGGGCGGGAGGGGAGAGAACATTAGATCAACAAGCAATTAGTCTCCCCCAGTGGGAGAATAACCCACAATTGAACTGGCTGCATGCAGAAACAAAACATTCCACCCTTTCAAGTGGTCTCCGCTGGTTTCTCTCTGTGCATTGTTCTCCCTTTTCTCAGCCCTCACATCTTTTTTGGGTTTGTCCCACTGGCAGTGAATCCCTCTCCCCTCCCTCTCCCACCTTTCCTCCCCCTTGTTGCCTTCCTGCCTTGACTGACGTGTTTGATTCCTTGTTAAGGTTGCCTGTCCGTCTCTCTCCTTCCCTCTGTATCTCACTCTGCGGTGAGATGACAGAGGTGTGGCAGCTGCGGATCATTGCCTCAC
Source organism: Verasper variegatus (assembly GCA_026259375.1). Taxonomy (NCBI): domain Eukaryota; kingdom Metazoa; phylum Chordata; class Actinopteri; order Pleuronectiformes; family Pleuronectidae; genus Verasper; species Verasper variegatus. Next base: position 10,954,982 of record CM048053.1, on the reverse strand, counting down.
CACTCAGTCTATCAGCGATGAACTCGTGTCACAGCACGTCGGACCGCGAGCAATGAGACGATGATCTCTTCATGGTCGTCAATTCTCCTAGCAGGGGTTCTTCCTCTTTAATTACTGATAAGACAACAATGTCGATCTGAATGTCGTCAACAAGCATGATGATCAACTTTGTATAAAACATGTTTACAAATCCTCAAGACTCAATTGGCCGGGATGAGGTGTTACTTGAGAAGATTAGCATTTAAAAAAGGATCATGTGCAGAGCTGGGTGTTAGTGCTCAGGGGTTAGACTGAGCTATGTGCTTGCTGAGCGTATAATATAGTGCATGCTGCAGGCAATGCATCATACATGGAAGCACACTGGAACTGCACAGCATAAGGTGCCTGTGCAGTTGTAAAATGTAGAAGTCCATAAAAAAATGCGGAAACAGGAGACGTTGGATTTATGGACATATAGTGAAACAAGAATTATATTAACTTGTCTTGCATCAACAGGTTGTGCAAGATAAAAAAAATAAAACATTACATTTAGGAGTTGCAGGATGCCAAAGCAAAGGATAATGACCAAGATAGGTTTGGAAATGGTTTTCCTACTCAACCGCAATCAAAGTCACAGCCCTCCCCTGGCTTCCCCTTTGGCATCACTCCGAAGTATGCATGAGGTTCTAAACCAGCAGAAATGGCTTGGCAGCAAATTGTTAGAAATGCAATCAAACATACGCAGCAGTTCATGTGGAAATGTAGTCAAGCTTATGTGATAAATCTGAAGAAAGGGGTTCCGTTCTGTAAAATGAGATATTTCTCTCCTCAAAATCGCTCTGCTTAGCACTAAAGTTGAGCACATCAAAGCTATTACCCGAGTTAAGATGTTTTCTTTGATAAAAGAGATATTTGCATGATGAAATCCATGCAGCATTTCCCCGCCAACTTTGGGGGAATTAAGAACTTCAAATCAACCTTCTTTTTTTGTTTCAAATTTTATATAAATTTGCCTGTCTGAGCTTTTAAAACAGAAAAGGGCTCACAGAAGGGCGGCAGTTGTAAGTAAGCGTCAGTGACCCTTAAGTACAACTCTCGGCCCCCTAATACACCCTTAACCCCGTCCCTCATCCATCACATGGGATGGATCACAGTCTTTAAAGGCTTTAGAGTCATGCATACACCCACTCACTCACAAACACTCATACAGATAGGCTTATGAGCGGGTCAAGACCCCAGTTGACCCCTATTTCTCTATGTTGTTGCTCGGTCACTCAGAAAGACAGCTCTCTCCCCTTTAAACCGCAGGAGGCAGCACACACACGCTGACTGTTTGCCTGTAGAGATTTGTTTAAGTGATAAATCTAACAATATCAATCGGGTGGTAAAATGAATATGTTTGTTTGACAGAGGGGACACAGAACGTGGCCGGACAGCCAACATTAAAACAAAAAGGCAATCAGCGCTGCTTGCCTATTGGTATTCACCCTCGCTCGTCTGTCATTGTTCATTTTCCAGCCCCAATCCACGTAATGAGCTGCTTTTCCAGCCCAGGTGTTCCATTTCTCCACAAGGTCATGGCGAAACACAATACAATTATTTGAGACAGAGGCATGGCTGGAAACAAAGGCTTGTCAAAAATATCAGAAAATGCCCTCAGGATATTGAAAGTCGGGGTAAACTGCCTTTTAGGGCTATGATTTATTCATTCAAGAGAAACCGACTCAAGAACAATTTAGCATATTTCTCATGAAGGACCAACATACATGGGCGAAGAACGACATGTTTCAGTCCAAGATCTCGGAAGATCTGGTGTGTGAAATGTATTTGATCTACTGTATGTGCGGTCGGTTCTTTGTAGCTTGAAGGTACCCAGGGTTCACGGTGGTGACATTCTCTCGGCGAGTCCGGTCAGTGCGCGTCCACTACCTGCCTGTCGTCACCTTCTAATCGCAGAGAGTAAGAATGTAAGGAGGAATAAAAGAAGGCCAACGGGGGGTTTCTCAGGAATAAAGGGATGGCAGACAGTGTGCGGGGCTTTAAGCATATACCTAGTCTGCTTTTGTTAAGTCCTGCGGCGCTAAAGAGTTCCTCCCACAGAACACTCCCCCGATCATTAATCATCTGTCCATTCTGACCCTGTCAGAACCTCTCTGCCACCACCACCCACAAATTCACACACACTCAACTCTTCTAAACTTTCTGCAAAACCACTCTGTCCTCTGAGCTACCTAACACATCAATATCCAAATCTGCAGAAACCCTCAGTGAACAATACTTAAACCCTGACAAAGAAAATTGAACAGCTCACACATCCTCCACCAATTAGGCTCTGTGGCTCCACATAGTGCCATGTTGCCATGTAGTCTGCAGAGAGCAAGTTAAAAGCAGAATAATGAGAAGAAATAGACAGATGTGCGCTACAGAAAACAACAAAAAAAACCTCAGCTGAATAATTTGACACCCTGTCATGTTATCTGTGATGACAGAATTTAACAGCTACATGCATGCAGACATGTTAAGCCACATCTGACTGGATTCAACAGAATGAGCCACCTCTCTTGGCAGTGGAGCAGTAAAATACCTACAGGAGACAGTGTCCAGTGTGTGTGTGTGTGTGTGTGTGTGTGTGTGTGTGTGTGTGTGTGTGTGTGTGTGTGATTTCCTGATTTCTGTAACATAGTCTGCTTCACATACAGAGGTGAAATCCAACAGTCTGACTGCTAAAGCTAATGAACAGAGCAGGTATGTTAGATGATGAATACAGGAGGACCCATTCTATTGAAATGAAGGTGTTTGTGTGTGTGTGTGTGTGTGTGTGTGTGTGTGTGTGTGTGTGTGTGTGTGCGTGTGCGTGTGTGTGTGTGTGTGCGTGTGCGCCTTAACAAACCAGCGAACAATTTAGCAGACAGCCCACGCCCCTGGGCAGGCTGTTACCATGGTAACCTCACAGCCAGTATTTTTTTTGGCTCACACTTTCCCTTTGAACAGCCGGCCAATGACAGACCAGCCGACTGGGAAATCTGGCTCACTGGAAGAGCATGCACAAATCGCGCGTGTCCGCATGTGCGTGTAAGTGCACGTGCATGCGTTTTCCCTGTGCCCGCTTAATACGAACATGATACAAATCAAAAGAGCTATATAATCTTTTAGCTCCACACAGACCTGAATATTGGGTTGGCAGGCGGCCACTCTGTATCGCGCCTGGCACATTGTTCCAGGTCAATTTTATTTCCAGTGAGATGCAGCATTGTTCCAAGGCACTGGGCACATCTTTCACATATAGGAGTGGTCAGAGAGGAGCAGGGGGGGGGGGGGGGGGGGGTAGAAGATAGAGAAGACGAGGAGGTATCAGTATTCCAGGAAACTCCACTGTGCCAATCTATCCCTGGCTGGCAAGTTAGTAGAGAAAACTGCCTTCTGAAGCATATCGGCACTCAGCAGGTAGTAACATGTGCTTGCACCACCATCTCCACTGTAATCAGAAGCTAACTGGGGACTACCAGGCTCGTTGCCCAATGCCAGCTAACAGAAGAAAAAAACAAGAAGGGGCACGAAAGACAGAAACAAAATTTGTCCAGGGAGGTTATGTGTCATTGTTTGATTGAATAATAATTAATGCAGCATTGATGTGGTCTGACTTCACTCAGATAGCAAACTGAAATCTCAAAAGCCATTTACGACCTCAATTTGGACACATTAAAATGATGGTGTAAGGATATCAACAAACTTTATTGTCAAATTAAATCCCATTTGTCTCATTTGCACTCACAGGAAATGTCTATTAATATGTCCGTGTTTTATTACCAGAAATCCATCGTCGTGTCTTGTGTTGAATTGTCTTTGGATCGTGATGTGCAAAGACTGATGATCACAATGAGGCAGTAAAATCTGCAGTTTCAGGCCCTGTCAATTACCTTGCAGTTATGTCATATGGTGAATAAAGTATATGTCCCAAGATAAATAGCTTTCTCTTTTTACCACTCCAACTCGTGAGAGACCATTAGCTTCCTCTGTCTCAGCACTTGTCTCTTTTAAAAAGGATCTAGCTCATTAACTTCATGGCTGGATCAATTAATCTATAGCAGTTAACCGAAGATGCCCGCGCTTGCTGTTTTTTTTCTTCTCCTTTGCTGTTTCCCTGTCCAACTACAGTATGTCTATAAAATTTACAACCTTCAAAAACAAGGTTGGGCGATGTCTACTAAACTGGCATATGGCAATGTCGAGAGAGAGAGAGAGTGAGAGAGAGAGAGAGAGAGAGAGAGAGAGAGAGAGAGAGAGAGTTACGCCTGTTTTCAGTCACTGCCCACATACTTCCATACGTCCTATATGTTGGCATGCTTGTTAAGCAATACATCCACTAGATGGCAGAGCAGAGGTGACAGTTTAGACCAAAAGCGCAAGATAGCGGCCTTTGTGTCCAAGATATTTTAGATTAATTTCCGAATAATCGGAGGATGTGGCGAGGCATCCATCTTTATATAAAATCTATAATATATACATGTGTAATTTCCATGCATCATATATATATATACATACGAATTTTAATCAGCATTTAAGTAACGTAAATCAATTACGGGATATGAAGTATCGGCACAACATAGATCAACGCTAATAGATGATGACCTCATCCATTGGCCCAACACTACTTCAAACCTCTCATTTCCTGCTCTGACATGAGGGGAGCATAACCTGATGATAGGTGGTGGATTGCAAATAATAAATCTATAATCAATATGCTGGGAGAGGAAAAAAAAGCTTTGCTCACACACGAAATATACCTTTGCCTTCTGTATTCAAACGGATACCAGCTAAAATAAAGAAACACACTGAATACCTTCATTACTTTCATCAGCCTTGTCAGCTGGCAACACACAGACACTTGCTCTCTTGCAGCATTGTCTAATAAATTAAAATAGGCTCAGGTGTCAAATTAGGTTCTTTGTTTTGGATAGTTTTTCACAAAGTGTGTGATTGAAAATGAAAGTGGCTGTGAACAAAGACCCAGGCGGTGGCTTCAGGCTAAGAGGTTGCAGCCATAGTTACAGCTTAGTGATACAGTGAGTACAGAAATACAGCACAGATTGTGTCATTACAGACAGCAACATAAATATAGTTGTGCTACCACAGTATACCTGTAATATATAATATATACATACGTTATATTTTAAGGGTATATGGCTTTAATGCCAATTTGACAGGGAGCCTGAGTGTAGATATACCTGTACTGACTGAATGTGAACTTTATTTTTCATGCAACAAGGTCATCAGAGGTTCTTTCAGGTGTTATATTGGACTTTGACAGATTTGGTCCCTGAGCCAGCCAAGATCTGCCCCATTCACAGATTCTTTACACCGGCTGCTTCATTCATTCTTGAGAGGAGGGTAAAAATGGAACACTTTGTTCATTCCCTCAGGAATCTTATTCTTCCTAGTTGTCCTATTTTACAACTCAGAAGCAGTGGACTCTAGTGGTTGCTGCACAGAAGGTGTATTCAAGGAGACAGTGAATCTGCTGGTGGCTACAGGTCTGTCACCAAAATATCCCCTGAACAGACAGTGAGTCAACCGGGTTGGTATGAATCACGTGTGTTCATGTCGCAGAGAACCGGTGTCTGTTACAGCTTCAGAAAGAAAACTGCATCCAGCATCACCGCACCAAGCCAACAGGCCGGTTCAGAACAGACAATGCACTAGTGTATGAAAGTATGAGCATCGGTCTGCTCGGGTGGAGGACGTCTTACCAAACTTTTATGTGGTTTTGGTGTTGAGGGGTGGATGGGCTTTTACACTTACACTCACACATTTTGAGATGACTAGTGAGAAGAGGCCGTTTTCGTCTGTGTGATGTTTGCCAGAATATTTTGGTGTAAACATTGTGTTATGTGCGCTCAATTAGGAATCAAATTAGGGAATGGTAAACAGTGAAGGGACCTTTGTTTTCCGGGTGTGTTTTATCATTGTGCTGCGCTGCCACGTTCAGATGTGCATAATTACTCATCCCCCCCCTTTCAAAGGCCTCTACACTTATTAGCGGAGCCTCATCTCTGAGCCATGGGACGAGGTATTTTGGAAAGCATGGGCATTGGAAGCTATTCTTTAGCCGAGCTCGAGCAATTCTCACAGTTCAGTGTTAAATGGACTTGTGAGGAAGTGTGATGTGCTTTTGAGATCAGGGCTTTTCACTAAGATTAGCTGAGGTACTTACCACTGTATATGCAGCAGATTTCCTTTTTTGTGTCTTTTTCCTTATCTGCATGTAGAAATTCTAAAACGTTATGGTTTAAATCCCTACATTAATGTACTAACAGTTTGTTAAACAGGTTGCAAAGTGCTTTGTTTAGTTATGTATTCCCTTTGCTAATGCTGAGATAAAGGAATAGATCATTGTGCTTGTATAACTCGGCATATTGGATAACCATTAACTGTAAACAATTTGTCATACGGTCACAGGTGATATTTTATTTTATAGTCACCAACGATGTGTCAATGCGCAAAACATTTACTCCAAGTTATGTCCGGTGTCTTGTCTTCCATCACAGACACAGTTGCTCTGCGACATAAACACACGTGAGTCATACCAACCCGGTTGACTCACTGTCTATTCAGGGGATATTTTGGTGACAGACTTGTAGCCACCAGCAGATCCACTGTTTCCTTGAATACAGCTTCTGTGCAGCAACCACTAAACTTTAGTGTTCACTGCTTCTGAGTTGTAAAATAGAACAACTAGGACAGATAAGATTCCTGAGGGTATGTTAGATATATATATATATACCTGAAAGATAAATGAATGAACAAACTGTGTCATATTTCCCCCTCCTCCCTTAAGCATGAATTAAGCAGCCGGTGTAAAGAATCTGTGAATGGGGCAGATCTTGGCTGGCTCAGGGACCAAATCTGTCAAAGTCCTTGTTGCTCCAATATTACACCTGAAAGTGCCACTCATGACATTGTTGCAAGAAAATTTGAAGTTTATATTCAGTCAGTATTACAGCTATATTGCCTTCATAAAAAACATATATATAAGTTTGAATGATTTACTCACTTGGCGTAATTTGTTCATACAATGCATGTTGGTGATATAGAGGTTTGTAAAGACATCACAATCTTTAGACCCAAGTTCATAATTTTTCAAAATAAAGCTCTGTAATTCAGCCCATTATAGTGCATCGCAGCAACAAAACAAGTGCTGTGCTTTTACCTTCGAGACAAATTGTTAAAAAAAATCTACAAATGTTGCTGCCATGACAGAGATTGGAACCCGCGACCCCTGTAATTGTCTGCGTCAGTCCGAAATGGTGCAAAAAAAAAAAAATAGACATGCCAAGTATGAAGCTGATATGATGAGTGGTTCGCAAGATGTGTGTGTCAAATACAGACAGACATTTGTGGAATTAGCAGGTCGGTGGCGAAGAGGTAGGATAACAGAAGGAGGCCAGGAGTTAGCAGTGGAGTGGGCCTGGAGGTGGATGTCAACAAAGGAGAGAAAACATGTCTGGTTTTTAAGAAATCCAACATCGAGCTTCAAGGTTAACCGTGGGCTGTGGAATGCATCACTGCTGACAGGACAAAAGGTGGTTAGGTGAGGTTGGATAGCAGAGGAGTGGAGGGATGGCATGAGTAACACAGTGACGGTGAGGTCATCAGAAGCAGCACTGGGATGGCGGTGGCATCAAGTATCTCAAAAAACAGCCATCTATATACCGATACAATTATGCAGTCACCGGCAGAGATGCTCATCCAGCTGTACAAGCATATCCGCTGTTCATTGCCCCTGCCGCAATTATGCCTAATGGGAAGTAATGATAAAACACTCGGCATCAAAAGAGAAAGCAGAAATTACAGTACGTGTGCAGCGTGGGAGAGGAAAAGTGACCCAGATCAGGGAGATAGAATGTGAGAAAGAGAGAGAGGCAGAAAAGTGGGTGCAAACAAAGTGAGAAAGCACTCAGGGGTGCATCTTGTCACTCAAATAGTTGGTGGCAGAGTCGCAGAATATGTGTTGCTGTGCAAAGCAGCCATTTCTCATTGCATACTTAGTGACGACCAGGCTATTATTTCTAAGGTTGACAATAGGCAACAGGATGCTGTTTAGACACAATATGCATCCGTCCTTCCCCACAGAGATATTCCCTATTCACGGTCGTGGATGGTTGCGCTTTTATACGAAACAAAAACAACTATTCTGTTGACATCAGGCCAGAAAACCTCAACAGATGAATAACGAGCATGGGAATATATTTTGCTTACACAAAGACAAACAGATGTGTTCATCAAGTGCCGTGTTGCATTGTGTGAATAAACACAAGTTGACTTCATTTGCCGGCACACAATGTACCTGCAGCTGTGATACTATCTGAAGGTGTACACCGGCCTGACGGCACATCTATATTCATGTCATATTCACATCTGCATGACCTCTACTCAGCCTTATCAGGAAACTGTATCCTGTTCTGGACAAAGAGACACCTCGCGGTGATGGTGTGCTGGATGGTGAACTGCAGCCCCCACCCCACCTGTCCGAATATGGACAGCACTGACCTTTATCGGCCCGCTTTAGTCAATACGCCCTGAGCTAGGAAACTGGAAAACATATGTGTTTAGTTTCATGTGATCATGTGTATGTGTGCCTGAAGTGGAAGCATCCATGTGGGACCTCCTCACGCTGCATGCACTTCCCCACATGTTGCCAGATGGATAGAGACCAGAAGTCATTCATTCGCATGATGGACAGTGATGGACGAGTGTTGATGGATGACCAAGATATTGCACTTCACGGAGAAAAAAACCCCAACAGAGTTGTCAGTTGAAGGTGTAGCTCTCTTTGCATCACAGCAGCTTTACAGTGAGACGTTTAACATCAGATTATACTGAGAGTCTGTGGTTTCTAAAGTCCTGTAAATTAAACAAATATCAATAAATGAGGACTAGGTGAGAAGAAGTTCTGCAGACATGAATAGAATATTTTGAAAAAGTCCCTGATCACCACTACCAAAATAAGGTTTGAAGTATTAAGGAAAAAAATATAAATGTAATATATATGTATATGAATATATATATATATATATATATATACCTTGATTTGTTGATAAAGGCATTTAATATGTATTTAACTAATAATATTAATAATAATAATTCACAGATGAAGTCCAATGTTTATTCAGAGAAACGTATCCACATAATCAGTGAGGGGGCTCCTTGCTGCCCTGGGGGCTCAGTACAGTTGGAACAAAGAACGTGCTCATAGTCGAGTGTTTAATTGTGCCAGTAGATGACTTTTCCTGTGTGTGACGTACTCTCATTAGGCTCTGAGACATTGCGAATTTTGTGAAAGACGTCAACGCTTTGTCCAACAGGGAATTACTGAGAAAAAGAACACAACACAAACACCTGGGAAACAGGATAAACCATATAAATGGCAGAAAGCTATTAATACGAGGGTATAAGGGTAAACAAGGCGCAGTGTGTGTGTGTGTGTGTGTGTGTGTGTGTGTGGATGAGAGTTTGAACATGAGACAAAACTATTTATTTGTGATTCATTTCAATCATCAAATTTAATCCAGCAGCTGATGAAACTGTGAAAAAGTCACGTTGAGGAACACAGTGCACAAATATGACAGGATTTATCTCATTTATGTTTTATTAGGTTGTATTTTATATTTTGTCAAGTTTATGGCCTTAGCAGCCACAGTCATATTTTCTCTTGATTTCCTCATTTGCTCTTCTATCAAATTTGACTTTGCTCTCTTTGAAACTGTCCAACCAGAAAAACACATCATAGTCACACTGTGGGACAGCTTCTGTAAAGACAGCAGCTTTTACAAATGTTCTATACTACATCTACTGATGCACTGCTACACTCAGTGATGACCATGAACATTTATGGTTGTGCGTGTTTACATTCCGCAGGAACTTACAACTAACACAATGTCGCACATCAAGCAACATGCATGTACCACCTAACCCTGTGATTGCATAGTAACACATTGCACAAATGAATACGCTCCCTGGTGTACACACATGGCAGCACATAAATGGAAAAACAGGGTCAAATATGCTCTGACATCACCTATACGCATGAATTCACACATACAAATGCAAAGCAGCGAAAAGTCGCCGGGTGTGTTCTCACGTGTCAGTGGTCACGCATTCTCCTAGTCACCACTGTGTACATACCACTTTGCATGTGAATGTTAATCAAGGGCCCTTCTAAACTCTGCTTATACATCTGAAAATATTCACATTACCATTAATGCCTCTTCTCATAAGGTTTCACGTGAACGCCTCCTGTGACACTGATGAGTAGTGTAGGAACCCTTTGGTGCACTCAAATGCAATGGTCAACACACACACACACACACACACACACACGCACGCACACACACACACGCACAAATGCACACCTTTAAAAACACACCTTCCCTGAGGAGGACATATTGGATTAGGAGTGATATTTTTTTTCTCTTCTTGGCGCTGTCTCAAAGGTGCTAGATTAAATGTCATACCCACTTTACTACAGAGGGCTCGAAAATAAATCATACTATCCATATACACACACATGAAAAAATTTACACCACAAACTCACACACCCACCTGCGTACAGTACACACACGCACACACACACACACACACACACACACACACGCACGCACACACGCACACACACACACACACACACACACACACACACACACACACACACACACATAATACAGAGAAATGCTCACTCTGGGAGATATATAACATGCTGGCACATCCAAACACTAAAGCACCTGTACGGTCCGGCGAGTCTGCTCTTTGTATTTCAATCACTGAATCAATGGTTCTAAATTGATTGTAGCTGAGCAGGGGCCAGAGATGTTCCCCGTGGCTCGCTGCCCTGGCCCTCTATTGATTAGATCTGAGAGAGCCAATTGCTTTCACACTGGATTAAGGTGTTCCGGGGCAGTGAGCAGGGAGAGAGAGAGAGAGAGAAGCAGAAAGAGAGAGGTAGTCAGAGAGGGAGTAAAAGGAATGGGCTTTTGCAAGACGGAGAAACACACCAACAAATCACCACGATCAGGGCGACAACGCAGCTAATTAGGTAACAACCACTTTCTGGGAGAGGCCTACGTGAGCACAACAACATATTCCTGTGTCATTCGCAATAATGCAGAGGCAAATGATAACGGTACACACACACACACACACACGACACAACCTCTATATTACAATGCTTCACATCAGAAAGCACAAATACAGATCAAGGGTGTAATCTTATTTGACCCTGGAGCTAAGTAGTCCATGGCAACAGCATTACACTTCAAAGCTTCACTCTGAGTTTGTTACACATTCCTGCTCCGAAGAATCGAGCGCTGTAACCTAGAGGAATCAAACCAAACTGCAGGAACAGCTGGCTTCATACGATCTGTTCTGACCCGGATCAAATGATGAATAAACTGTGAGAGGTGGATAAATCATCTTTTTACAAAGCAGCTCTTCTCCTCTCCCAGCTGTCCATTCATCTTCCTTTTGGTCACGTTCATATTCCACTGGGGGCAGTGTAAAGCAGGATATCCACTCAACACCCCATTACTCTCTCTCTCCATACAACAATTAGCCGCTCCTGCAAGGAGGTCCTGTACGGAAGAATGGGCAGGGAGGAGTGGTGGCGATGGAGGCCCCCCCCCTGCCTCGGCCAAAGTTGAGTCCTTTTGTCTGGCCGAGGTTCCCATTTCAAATAATACCCATGCACAAAGGAGACGCTTCCAATCCAGATTAAGCGCTTATGAAAATGAAGAACTGCGAGCACGGAGATGTGGACGAAACGTGGACACAGGTCACAAGGGCCAATAAAAGGGCCCCTCACTCCGAGCTCTTGCGGAGGCATTTCTCGGGGAGCAGCGGCCCCATTCACATGGCATTAGGGAGGTAAAAGCATTGGATTGACTGCGCGAGTCAGGAAACCTCAATATACATTTGGTTAATACCTCTATTGTCGCACGCTCTCTGTGACTGCTCTCCTAGCTGAACATAAGAAAAGGAGGACAGAGGTAGAGAGGGAATTAAAGAGGCAGAAAAGATGAGATAGAGAGGGGAAACAAGAGAGGGAGGGGAGAGGATTTGCTGGCCCATTCATGCCAGGATGGGTGTGAAGCACACAGAGACACACACACACACACATACACACACACACACACACATACACACATACACACATACACTCACATGTACATGCACGCACTCACAATGAGATCCTTATAAAAAGGCTGTGCACTCTGTTTGTGGGAGTCTGACATGACACAATAAACCTGAGTCAGGAAACCGGCAAAAGCCAAAACACATAATGACAGGACGACCACTGCAGCCAGCACTATAAAGGTCAGTTTATGGGGAAGTAGGAGAAGAAGATCGGTGAAAAGGAGAGACGGATAGAGCGGCAGAGAGATAGTGAAATTGACTGAGTGTATGAGCATGTGTGCCTTTGTGTCGCTATCACTCCGCGTTTGGTTCATTCCCCAAAGGGTCTTATTATGCTTCACGCTGGCTCCGACACAAAGGCAGCGTGTCTGTATCTCGGCCCATCCAGCTCCCCCAGAGAACATTCTCGGCACAGCAAATCCATTTGTTTGTCAGCTTCTGCCTCTATTCGGACTTGGACTAATCAGATATCATTCTCTTTGAGAAGCATACCACTGTGCAGTCCGGTCCGGCTACACAGTTTCACAAGATAACATCTCTGCTCTTTCAGAGGAGTTTATTTTGTATTCGTAAGCGCCGTGCATAGACATCATAAAACCCTGTCAGAGGGTAAGTTATAAAGGTATCGCTCAGTGCATCACATTTAATAAAATTTCCCTTCTAATAATAAAATCATTACTTCTATAAAAAATGATTTAGAGGGTGAATAAACTTTCTCTGGGGTGTTGTCCAAGTTGCCGGCTCATTAAAACGGTTGAGGATTATTAAAATGCTGTTGTTAACTGTAAAATGGGCCTTGGGGATGGACGTCAATCAACTAAAAGCAACATAACATCCTGGTTTTAAGGCAGCCATCTAATCCATAGCAACATAGCAGCATAAGAGCTGTGAGAACTGCGGGTCAATTACATATCTTGACCCATGAAATCAATGAAATCAATGGCTTCTAAAGAACGAGAGAGACATATTGAAATGTGTTGCACTGGTAAACAAACGTCCGGTGCACAATGACGTGGGGGAATAATCCATATCCAGTGACAGCATAGTGTAGATCACAGGATAGCCTAATTTCTGTGGCCAATGATTGTAGTCCATTTCTTCTTCTCTGAGTCGCCGTTAAAAGCAGAGACGCGCACCGAACCTCTCACTTCAGTCAACACTGATACAGTCATCAGATTTCATGTGATGTTTCACGTCCTCCAAGCTACTGCAACAATGTGCAAAGGTTACCTCTTTGAGCACAAAACATGAATTTCAGCAGCGTCTGATTTAATGAGTGAGGACGGAAAAAGTCAAGATTGCTCAGATGTATGAAATAACAGGTTTGGTTTTTTTGACATTTTACTGTACCCATCATGCATTTCTTTTTTTTGCAATGTCACATTACAATATGAGTCATTGCAGTTCTGCACACGATACTAAATGCAATCAATCCAACCCCCAAGCAAGAGATTCCTGCAACACGTAGGCAGCTCGGCTATTGACACAGACGCCCGGCAAACACAGGGAAAGCATGGCGGGTGTGCGGTGGCTTTTCATTACAAAACGCAGCCAAAAGAAAGACCCTCTCAGAGGTTTGCAGACTTCATTAGACTCCATAAAACCGCACACACTTTGAAGAGTCCATTAACGTTGGTTTGACCCAGCCGACGAGGATGTGCTCTCACCTCCTCTCAACTGCACACACGCTGGGAGAGATGAAGAGGGACACACGCATGCATATGAAGCGTCACACAGACATATAGCTCATAGTCTGCTCATGCTAATTTTGGTGTGAGAATTAAAGCTGCAGCCCCCCAGCAAGTGTGGGAACTTAGTAAACAAAAGGAGCCCAAAGCCCAAAGTGCTCAAAGAGAGGATTACCAAGTCACTCTCTTTCTCTTTTTTTTCCTCTTCCTCCTTTTTTTTTTTAATCACTGCCCCCTCATCACACACACCTAGACACACACACTCCTGCTCTCCGCCGTCTTGCTTTCAAGATTCAATAGTCACACAGTCTCCTCCAGTGGGCGTTTTTTGTAAGACAGCCACAGCAGGGGGTCTTTGGCATGAGGAGAGACAGCAAAGCCGAGATCGATAATTTGTCACAGAGATGTGTCTCTCGGATTCAGGGCTTCATTGGCTCTTCCCGTCCGTCACTCTGGGGAAAAAAAGACGTTTTCTCTTTGCCCCTGACCCTGAAAAGTATAGGCTGGGTGGACTGTCATCGAAAACGTGCAATTACACGCAGACAATGACACAGTGCAACGCAAGATTATGGGAGTCGTCTAATTGTCGTCTAATTGCATATTGTGAAGGTTTTGAGGTTGTGTTTGGTGCAACCTGCCCTGTTATAGGGAGCCTAGTTGGTTTAGGATAATGTCTGGTGTCATCACATTGATGACACAGACATAATTCTTCACGTGTGCTTAATCTGGGATATTTAGGGAGCACTGAAGATGAAAGTAATGTACTGCACACTTCAAATGCAGAGAAATTATGACAGATGTTATGAGGTCATGAAAGCGAAATATGCAAAGTTCAACATGCGCAGTTTGTATCCAAAGATTTTAAGCTTTGCGTTGATATTAAGTCCCAGTACGGACTGACAGGATCAGCACAAAGCATAGAAGATATATACACTTGGCTTGCAGGACTTGCTTATTGTGAACCTAATCCCATCATGCTGACTTTGTGCTGAGTAGTTGTGATGAGTCCATCTACCAGAACTGTGATCCTGTGCTTCCTATGCTATTAAAAACCCAGGCTTGCAACCTAAAAATCCTGGAATCATCCTATAAGAAAAAAAGTTGAATTGTGTCCTGGTAACACTAACAAGTCTACTTTTTCATCTTCATTTCTCTTACATAAACAATCAGCCACCTTCGTGTCAATAGTTTCCATTTCCTCTATCAAGGAGGTTATGTTTTAATAAGCGTTTATTTGTATGTCTGTTCGTTAGCAGAAATACCCCAAACGTTTTACGGATGTTACGGAGTTTTACGTTTGAGGGATGCGTACTGGGTCAGGAAAGAACCCACTGAATGTTGGTGTGGATCCGTACCAGGAGGCGGATCCAGGAATTTTTTTCCACTTTCTTAAAATTGGGGAGAGGTTTTTGACATCTTTACAGATTTCTCAGAGAGTAATTCATGAATGAAAAAAAATCAGTGTGTCCCATTTGCTGCAGTTTGATTGAATTTGAGGGGCCTTGGCGGAGGTATGCGCTCTTCTGAATGCCATTCTAGTTTCAGTTACTTTCTACTGGAGAAATCATCTCTCTGAGGAACAAAGAGAAGGAAGAGGTCCAACAGGTCAATATCTCAAAGCTGTTCAAATAAAACCAACACGATCTGTAATCCTGCATAACCAAATATCAGCAGGTAATAGAAAAACTATGCTTGCACCTACATTCTTCCCGATTGCTCTGTCTGCTAGCTCTCAAAAAACAAACAAACGTTTATTGGCCCTACTATAATTGTAATTCAATTCTAATTAATTTGTAAATCCACAGTTCCCCAGCCTAACCTTGACTAGTCCATATCTATCACCCTGCCACTGATAACCTCCAGGAGGGGACGAGACAATTTCCTAGAATTGAAATGTGTCGCTCGGCTGTCAAACCAAGGAGGCCGGGCTGTTTTATTAGCTGAACGGTGAATACTGATGGACACTGATGAGTGGAGAGGGAGAATCAACAGATGACGAGCGGTGGAGAGTGGGGAATGTTTGTACTCTGTGAAACGGGGGGGGGGGGGAGTGCTCTGTGGAGAGGCTCACCATGTCTCCTCATTACTGCCTGATGGAGCATACACTCCAGAGAGGGGGAGAAGTGAGAAGGGGTGAGCGGTGGAGGCATAAAAGTACATGGAGAGTGACAACGCTTTTCTTTGTGCTGTCAAGAAACTTTTTAAACTTTTGGTCTCTTCTGCGGAAATAGACACTTTTCCACAGCACTCGGGTTGATTTCTTTGTTATGATCTTAAAGGTGCAATTATAATTCAAAGGAATAACGTGAGGAATTTGATTGATGGAGGTCATGGCTGGGGTGAGAGGGTGAAGTGGAGGCTCCCACAGTGCTGGGCTTTTGTGTGTTTGCCAGCGAGGGTGACATAGGCAAATTAGGCACAGCCCCAGCCATCTGGTGAAAGTTAGGGCGCCTTTGTCTCCCTGCGTGTCCCCCTGGCCTCAACACCCAGGGTCCACACCGAGAGGAGAGGAGAAGGGATGAGAAGACTGGGGATTAGAGTAGAGGAGAGGACGGGACAGGAAAACAGAAGACTGGAGATGAGAGGAGAGGACAGGAAAGGGAAAGGAAAAGGAGAGGGACAAATTAGACTGGAGACGAGAGGAAAGGAAAGGAAAGAAAATCTGAGGAAAGGAAAGGGAAGGGAAGGACATGAGCGACGAGGAGAAGACAGGAGAGGAAAGAAAATGAAAGGAAATGAGAGAAGAGGACTGCAAAGGAAAGGAAAGAAGAGGAAAGAAAAGGAAAGGAAAGGAAACTAGTAGACAGGAGACAGAAGAGGAGAGGAGAGGAGTGAATTTGTGAGGAGAGGAGTGGAGTAGTAAACATATATGTCGAATGAAAACTGAAGTACAGGAAGAGAACTGAAGAAGAGATATCGGTTCAAAGTGATCCTTCTTGAAAGAGTTCCTGTGCAGCAACCAAGTGAAAGACCGAGTGAGAGATGACAAAGAAAGGCTGAGAAAGAAAAGAAATCCCAGTGACCATGGCTTGAAAGGGACTGAAGGTTAGAGAACCAAACTAAAAAAAAGGCAACTGAAAGGAAAGAGAGGGAGAGTGAAAAATAATAGGAGCAGGAGTATGTGTCATCCATGGGGGATAAGAAGACCTGTGTGTGGTGGGTATTTCCATTATGTGTGAACAAAATCTCTGAATTCCACTCGCATCATTAGGGGCTGACTCTGTCGTTGCGGCGAGAGCAGCGCATCTGTGTTTGGGGTCATTACAGACACTCTGTTTGGACCCTAAATTCAAAGAGTCTTTGTTTGGGTCACACTCTTTCACCACTGCTCTCTGCCATCCCCTATTCAGTCTATTGAGACCCATGGAAACAAGAAGTCTTTCAGCCTCTGCTCTTTCTTATAGCTTATATAGTCTCTTCCTCCCTACTTCTCCATGTTTACTGTCTCCTGCACACTGGTCCTCACTTCCCATAGGACTAATAGGAACAGGAAGAGTCAGACCTTGACTTAATTAGGCTTCAAGGTGACTTAGTGGATGTTGGTGTGTGTCTGGGGTGCACGAGTTCGGGACTACACATGAATGCTCCACTGCAAATGAAGTAAACCCTGTGGAACAGCGGTAGACAAGGCCAAACAGGCTGGAATTGGCTCTAATAGCTCACCAGGCTTGTGTGGGTGCTGTCTGCCAGATCCTGTATACTCAGATGAGACGTATAAAGAAGTGATCAAACCCTCGCCGGAGAAGAAAAACTGTAAGTCAAAAGTTCTGAGTAAACAGTCTCCAAAGCCAAACTTTAAAAGCTTTAAATAAATGAATATGTCCAAAGAGTTTTACTGCTTGTTTAACTCAATTTTACATTAATTAATTTAGAATCTCTAATCTCTGCCCACGACAATGAAGTCTGTATGGGTATCTATTAAGGTTTATGAGGGTTAAGGCTAGAGTTAATAATGTGACAAATGTGCTCGGTACACCACATTTAACATTTTTTTAAATGCACACATGGAAGAACTAACAGTATTTCAAAGCATGTGCCGGAAAAATGTGTGTTTATGTGTGTGTGTGTGTGTGTGTGTGAGAGCGGGCGCGTGTGCTCGTGCCCCATGATGGCAGCCATTAGACAGGAGTAAGGCAGCCATGATGAATCGGCACTTAGCTCAGGGAAGCGCACTTGCTCAATGGGCTGTGAATCTCCCGCTGCCACTGTCAGCTTGCAGAATGTTAAATAAAGTTATTTGAATATTTGTAATATTAATGTACCAGCGTGTCAAAAGCCCACTGGTGCCTAACAGAGAGAGGAAATATGAGATTTGTGCTGCAGTGTGGGTCTATAGGACTGTGGCGGGGAGGAATTATAACTGAATAAAAGCATAATCATGGATAGTGTAGCGAGTTAGAGACAGATGGATGGACGGACAGATAAATGGTTCCATGAATAAATAGCCAGATTATATCATGGATCATGATTTAAGCTGTTAAGCTTTTCATTGCTCCTTTTCCATTCAAATACATTTCACACGTTAGAAACAATGCTCATTCTATTTCAATGTTTCTACTTTCCTCTGTGAGTTCAATGTATGTGAAACACTGAGAAGTGTACATATATCTTTGGCACATGATGAAATTGTAGAGGGTCAGCAGACGTCATTTGAGTTAACAGTCGATCAATGTGGCCCAGGATACACAGTTAACATGTGCGTCTGCAGACCACCTCCGAATGGGTGATCGGAACCTCAGGCACATTCTCGATAACGTCATTCATATACCTGGATATTAACATGATCCGATCACAAGTGGTCAGCGCTAAGTACAGAACAAACCCAAATGCGTCCTGACATCTGGTTACTCAGACTCTCTTTTCGCTGTGTGTTTTTACGCCTCTCAACGCCCATATGTTTTTTTGTTGCTACAATATCAACACTGACTGGGTAAATAGGAAAAATCTCACTACATAGAGCTGTGCACAGATCATTGATTATCTCAGCACCTTCTGACTCGCTCACTCTCTCTCGCACCGACACACACACACACACACACACACACACACACACACACACAACATTGTCATCTGATACATCTGTAAACTCCGACTGGGTAAAATCAACATTCTTTGAACACAAATAACGTAAACATGTGTGTTTGCACATCGAGCCGAGAAGTGGGGTCCAATCACAAGTGGTCACAGGAAACCCATTCAGAATATATTTTGAATGCATGTGAGAACAGATGGACTTAAAGCTGTCCAGGTCTGACAGGTCTAGAGAGTCTGATCTCAGTCGGATCACTGAATGTTAATGTTAGGTATGAACAGAGGCTAAGATTTGGGTTTGGCTAAGTAATTATGAAAATAAAATAAAATACAGTCGAGGGCCTCATTAGATAAGAGCTTCAGCTACATAGTCGCCAGGTAGGACAATACTTATCAGCTCAAATAAAATGTTATTCCTCATAGGAAAAAGTGTTCACAGTAAAAGGAAGACAAGGGAATCTTAAGTGTTGTATTGTTCTTCACAGAGTGTCATTTAGTGACTGTTTACTCTGAAGCAATTTAAGCCACATCATTCACTGTTACGAGTTTAAATGTCTGAATAATTAGCGTACAGGGGAGTTTTAATCTCTATATATGGAAATACAAGGAGCATTAAAATGATCAATGATAACATGAAAACATAAACAGAGATGGATGTGAAGTAAACCTGATCAAGGTTTCACTAAACCCTCCACGCTCTTTCTTTAGACACTTGAGCTGAGCAGGACACACACACACAAGACAAGCTTTGCGTTGGTGGAGGTAGTGGGGTGCTATTTGTGTCTCCGCTCGATTTAACAGGGAGGTGATAAAATATTTAGCAGATTGCTTACATAGCCATGGGGGGAGAGAGAGAAAAAGAGGAAGAGTGAGAGGGAGGGAGACAGAGAGAGAGAGAGAGAGAGAGAGAGAGAGAGAGAGAGAGAGAGAGAGAGAGAGAGAGAGAGAGAGAGAGAGAGAGAGAAGGGGATACCCAAATGGCTTGTGTGGGAACTGGGGAGCTGGTAATGAGGATGGCATGCTGGCATCATCGTTAGAGTGCACAGCTCTACATGGTCTCTCTGCCCAAGTAACAGCAGGCCCGCGTGCACACACACACATACACGGACAGCTACATGTCCCTAATTAAAACATATAGATTAGAGAAATTGCAATCAGGTACGTAGACTCACTCACACCCGTATGCTAACACACACTGAAAACACGCAGACAAGCAGGTTTAAACCCACAAACACACACAAGCACACTCAATTAGGCTTATTTCCCCTGTCATATTAAACGACTAGCAAATTAAACAAGTAAAAAGTGATTAATGTGTCACCTACAAACATTTATCATCCCTCACAACATTTGCTTTTCACTGTGCATAGATAAACATATTCACAACCACGCATTTGATAAGCACAGTTCTGCGACTGTTACATTACATGTTAAGTTATTTCAGAGGAAAACAACGGACCACCATATAGTGGGAATTAATGCGTTTCTCTTTCTCATTGGTTACAAAGCCAGTTATGGCTATAACTGTATAATTATGAGTACAATGTAAAATTATGTTTTTATACAGTAGTCATTTTAGGCAGTAGTCATTTGTTTCTACTCTATTTTTCCCTATATTCTGTATATTCTTAGTGTATCACAACATTGGCTTGTTTAGCACAGTTAAAAACAGAAGTAAAGTCTCAGTCGCAGAGGGGCAGCTGCAGCTCAGGAGCTGGAGCAGGTCGTCCACTAATTAGAAAGGCCGTGGTTCCATTCCCACCTCTAATCCATGTGTCTAAGAGTCATTGAGCAAGATAGTGAAGCCCAAATTGTCCCCAGTAATGTACCATCGATGTGTGTGTGTGTGTGTGTGTGTGTGTGTGTGTCTGTGTGTGTGTGTGTTTGTCTGAATGTGACCTGTGGTGTCACATTAGCTCTCACACTGCTATATAAATGTAGTCCATTTCCAAGTGTGCTTTTAAGCACCGCAGCGCTTTCCCTTTCCAATATAATACCTTTCCCTCTCATGTCGCTCTCAATGAGGGGAATTATTTCAGCATGAAACTGCGTTTTCTTTGTGTTCCTGCTCGTGTTACTTCATCTCTAATGGGCAATTACTTCAGAACCGATGCTGAGGCCATGTTATTGCACCCACCCCCCAATTGATTGGACGCCCATAGTACTCAGCCTCCACAAGCACTTTAAGGTTAGATTCCCCCTGTTTAAACATTGGATTACAAGCCCATGAAAAGAGACTGCAAGGGGAAATAAAAGATTGAGAATGCTCTTATTGGAGGGGCCTCTCTGAGGAGATGAGAGGCGAACAGATTCCATACGAGTCTCCAGAGAGTTAACTAGTTCTGAGAGATAAAAATGGCAACATCATCTGTTGCTCTCCTTCTGTCTGACTCGTTTTTGTCTCACTCTATGCATGCATTCTTGTTGTCAGGGTTGTTGTGTGTTCGTCCTGAGGCTTAAGGTCAACCTACACAACATTTCACAGGTTTATACAACTTTCTTCTCCAGCTACACACTAAAAGCTCCCTCCATCTACAGACTGATTCTTTCATACCTTCCATAATGCTACATTTCCACAGGGTGTAATTTAAAGTTTAAAGGAGGCTACAGACGATGAGGTCACTCAGAAATGTTTGTTCTGATGGTATCTAAAAATGTATAAACATCTTCAAGAAATTGAGAGAGTGGTTTTATTACATTAAAGTTCCAGTCACATTTTGAACGAAAAAACATTTTGTACCTGCCATAGTAGAACAAAGACATTTAATAAAAGATTGGCATTTGAAACAAAAACTTTTAATAAATAGGATTTACTGCACTTAAATTGATCAGCTGGTTTATGTGTTTAAAAGCATCAAACTAACTAGTGTGTCAAAGGCACACATTATATTTCTGGCCTCGTTGGATCAGTTCAAGAACTCGACTGATTTTCCGTTTGAAACTTTCCATTTGACAAAATGATGCTGAGCTCCTGTTCCGTTGAAAAGTTTGAATAAAGACACACAGCAGGCAAACAGAAGTTTGATACTGACAAGTCATTAGTTTGTCCATTATGAACTGAAAACAATTTTTTCTGCATATAGGTGTCGGATAGATTCATTTAAAAATAGGTAAATTAAATGTACCTTGCACTGAAACAAAAGATAATAATCATAAAAAAACATGAAATGAAATGACCTGTGAACAATCTAAAACACAATGAGATGAGATAGCACAAAATATCTGAGAGGAAAACTTCCAGGGAGGCAGCCAACCCTTGCCTTGTCATTTACATTTGAAAGTCATTCCACCTCAGCCAAGGACTTAATGTGTGTGTGTGTGTGTGTGTGTGTGTGTGGTTGCACTTTGCGTCGGGTATAGAGCGATGCAAGAAGGATACAGTAGACACAGTCACACATAGTATGCTTTGTAGATATGTGGCACTCTCATATCTGTTTATTGATCGGAGCAGATGTGCGTCAATCAATCTTATCTGGGCTCCACACACTCTACCGCTAACCTCCAGAGGCGGGCCAACCAATACTGCTCCACACTCGGAGCCCCGAGCGAGTCACATTATCATCAGACACCTTGAGGAAATTTTCTTTGCGTGTGTGTGTGTGTGTGTGTGTGTGTGTGTGTGTGTGTGTGTGTGTGTGTGTGTGCGTGTGCGTGTGCGTCAGTGTGTGTAAGATTGGGAGTGTGTCAGAAATGCATGGTGCAGAGCGCGAAGGTGCATTAGAGGACGGACAAAAAGAGGAAGTGACAGCTTGAGCAGAAAACCCAGATTAACCTCGTCTATTACATATTCTTCAGAACTTAGTCTTCACACATCACACTGAGGCAGAATCAAACCTCTCGCCATCTGCAAAGTGTGCCGCTCACAAGCCCGGCATTCACTGCAGCTTTAGAATCAATGCTAATGTGCCTTTTGAGTATGCAGGAGGTGGATGTGATCAAGGCAGGAATACTGAACATCATGCTCAGCAAAACGCATGAAACGCAGTCGATTCAGCCGTTCCAATGATGTGGAAAATCTGTGATCCAAGCCTAAAATAGAACGAATTCATGTCGCCTGTCTACAATGAAGTGACTTGTTCTATTATGAGCAGTCCATTTCAAAAGAGAGTGATGGATGAAAAGAAAGTTGGGTGCTTGCATCTAGCAGAGGTAACACTCAAATAGCAACTATTGGATGATTATGAATGTGTGTAGTTCTGCTCATTACTCACCTCGACACACGTTGCCATTGTCAGGTTCGAATCCGGCCTTGCATGTGCAGCTACCAATAGGAACCATCCACTCTCCGTCTCCGTTGCAGTAGAGCTTTATAGGAACATCTACTTCCTCTGAGTTGGGGATGCAGATCCCTCTTGCTATGACCAGGGAGGTGCTTTCAGCCCCTGTCATCGTCTCTGGAAAGATTGCAAAGTTCTGGACCACACTCGGGCACTTCTTATAAAAGACTCGGACCGATAGCAGGGACATGCACGCCCCGTAGTCCTGAAACGCCAGGTAGAAGCCGTTTTTAGACAGTGGACCGAAACTCCGCACCTCCGTGTTGACTTTCATCAGGCGCCCACCAAAATCCACCTGCGAGAAGCTTTCGTCTGCGGCGATCGTGTCCACTTTGAGGTAAGGCGCCTCCATCCAGAAGGCGGTGCCTTTGGTGGCGATAACGGCGTCTGTCTCGTAGTAGTAGAGATTAAATGTCTCCTTGCAGGAGCCGGGGACATTGGGGATGGAGCTGCAGTCCCGCACGGTGAATCGAATTTCCACATAGATGCGCTGTGCTCCGCGCCGATCAATGAAGGTGGTGAGGAGCCAGTTGTTTTGACTGGGCTCGAAGACATTACACACCTGGTAGGTCCTGATGGTGTTGAGGTTCTCATCATAGCCACTCACCTCCTCCCACTACAGACAGAGAGAGAGAGAGAGAGAGAGAGAGAGAGAGAGAGAAGAGCACACAGTTGATTACTAATCATCAGTGTCAAGGCTGTGGTCGTTTCTCATTTTGTGATAGAGAATGCTAATATTGGCTGAGAGTCACAGATTTTGTACACATATCAGTAATCTCCCTAAGGCGCCAAATGTGAGTCTTCTTCCTGGATTAGCAGAGGGAATCAGCCTGTCAAGCTTCAGGGCTTATTCGTGCATGGAGGATGCACAAACATCCTTTCTCTGAATCATAAATATTTTTTTAAGCACAGCAACAAGAAAAACACAACTTTGCCCGCTTGTTCTCTAAATAAACTCAGCAGCTATAGTATGTGTACTGCCACCGTAAACTGCAAAGTCAGTAATTACTCGGGATGTGCTGCTATTTGCCACCTATGGTGATGGGCACTGAGTTGAAGCTTATAAAATATGTTGTGTAACAAATTCAAGATTCTGTACCAATGAATTTCAGTCAGACAGATGGCGACCACTACATGGCAGCTATGAGCCTGGCTGAAGGAAAGAATGTAAATGGTCTTTATTTGATCCACACATTTTCTTGGATAGGTATCGAAGGACCCTAGAGGTTTTACCCCAGTGAGCCAGATCCTGATGAAAATGGGCTGTGAACATTTGACTGGAATCACTGAGAATCTGAGGGATCACTTGGGAAAAAAGCTGGTCTGGACACTTAGTGTTAAGATCAAAATGTTAGATAGACAGTCTGCTGATCTTCTCAATACAATGCTTTAATCTCCTCTCACTACCTTTTACTATGTCTGTTTGTTGGTTGTTGGTTTTATTAAGAAAAAATAACGTGAAAACTACAAGACAGGTTTCCACAAACCTTGGTGGAAGAATGCAGTATTGATCAAGGAAGAACTTGCTGGTGCTGATACAGATCAGGGATCCAGGGGTTTTTTGTACTTTCTTTAGCATTGCATCATCGGGTGTTTTTCAACGTTTTCGTTTATTTCTCAGGGAATAATTCATGGATCTTAGTGGAAAACAAAATGGCATATTTGATATGATATTGATAAGACATCTGATATTTATTAGAGTGTACAATTTGGTGCAGATCGGGATCAAGTGAATTTAAATTTGTTTCATAAGGGGACTGTTGGGCCTTGGTGGAGGAATGCACTCTACTTAGGGGCATAGAGGAGCCGAAAGACAAAAACAACACAAACTCATAAAGGTGATTTCCATTGCTACAGTCTTGTAAAAGCCCCACTGACGACAAACAAATGAATTGGATAGAGAGGAAGCTTTGAAACTGTTACACACACACACACACACACACACACACACGCACACACACACACACACACACACACACACACACACACACACACACACACGCACACACACGAACACACCACCAGTGATCCAAACAGCTGTAGGCGAAGAGAAGCTAATGAGGTCTATAGTGTTGTGAGTGGGCCTCAAGTCAGTTCTTGTTTCTTTTGTGCATATATCTCCTGGTGCTTCCTCCTTCCGCTGACCTTTAACGCCCCTGGTGCTCAATCAGGCCTAATGGAGAGGAGAAGACACCACCACTCCACACACAGGCCCCAACAGCCGGTCAAGAGATGGTCAAAAGATTCCGCATCCTTATCAGATGCATGGGTCCATGAAATGATTTGAGGCGAGGTTTAAAGGTTGCGATTCCATTGAATTGTGGGGGTCAAAGACGCACGAAAATGGAATAGATGATGTGATTATTTGGCCCAGGGAGTACACCTGGAGGAAAAGCATCAGGAAGGTATGGTACGGCCAGGAGCGAGGAGGAGGAGGAGGAGGAGGGAGAAGACACATGGAGAACAGTGACACTGCTGACATGATAAACGAGTTTACAGAAATCTGAGGTGCAAATTAAAGCCTTATTTCACCGCTGCTCCCTCGGTGCCCACTCTGCTCTGCTCTTCTCCCCCTCTCCGCTCTATCCCTCCCGCTCTCCTCTCCCGTCTCTGCTCTGTAATGATCATTCATCAGCATTACAGGAACCTGTCCCTTTCAGCACTGCCTGTTCATTAATACAGCCAGCCCTAGGCTCCTCTGCACCCGTCTGCTCCAGTCTAGGAGGGGGTCCTCTCCGCCCCTCGTCTAGCCAAATGACCACCATCTTTCACGCCAGAGAGAGGCCCGAGGCGTCTCCGATAATGCCCATCTAAAATCTGTCCAGAAATTCATTGGCTCATATAATAATGAAGTGTGTTGTTTTTTTTTTTATTATTATTATTATATCCTCCTCTGTAGATTTTCAGTGTCACCATTGTGTTAAGAATGAAGAAAACTATTCCAGGTGCATCAGTTACTTAGCAGAAATCACATCTTGGGACACGTTGTCCTCTTATCCTTTCACTAGCTTTGTAATCATCTGCTGTTGATGTCTGTGTGGTTGTGTGTGTGTGTGTGTGTGTGTGTGTGTGTGTGTGTGTGTGTGTGTGTGTGTGTGTGTGTGTGTGTGTGTGTGTGTGTGTGCACACTCCGAGAACATGTTGTTTATAATTTGATGGTTTACCGACCACATATTGATTTGCTGGCTGTTGTTTTGCTGCAGAAGAGCTCAAGGCTACGCAACACATTTCTGCTTCTGTGGGACCAAAACATTTTGTTACTCTGTTCCTTAGCATCTTTATCATTAGCCCTGCAGTGCACATGATGCATGGATGTTAGCAGTACAGGTTCTACAGTCAGATTAGAACTCAGTTAAGGTTTCCTGTTCCTTTTCCTTCACTCTCTTACAGACCTTTTTAGATCATTTAAATCAAATCCATCTCCTGCACTCGATGAAATCTCTCTGACCTCGCCAGAGAGGAGTGAAAGGGGAAGGCATCATCACCTGTCACCTCACCGATAATGGAATTCCCTCGTCCTTGCATCCATTTTCTTTTCAAGGATTTGTGTATAAAGCAACACTGTTAGTCCTGCGCTGTGTATATTTAGTCCATGCATTATGGACCTGACCGCAGATTTGTGTTCCTGGCATGTATCATTCATATGAGCTGAAGGTGAACAAGGTGCGGGGGAGGGAGAGTGTGATTATCTTATGTTCCTAAGTGCTTTCTTCTCTTTTGTACCATGTGCCACCACATGTGTTCCATGCAATAGATCTCACATACGTTCAAGAAATAAGAGACAATCCAGTTTATGTGGCAGTCAGGTAACAAAACATAGCAGCAATTTAGAGAGCAGACTTAAGACTTTTCAGTCTTCACCACCTATGTTGGCTGAGTCTGCGTATAAATCTATTGGTTTGTAGACGGTTGGGCCTGGTTGCCACTGTAACATTATCATGGTATTAATACCAGTAAAACAAACATCCTTCTATTATATTGTTGGAGGCAAAGACTACAAGCAATCCCATGAGCCGCTTCAGCTTCTCTGTCTTCTTTGTTTAATACTGACCTATCCCGCCCCAAAAAAATTGTAACTGCAAACTATGGTTCTGTTAAATCAAGACCACCTCTCTAGGTCAGACAAAAGTTTGGTCAGTTGATCCAGATCATGATCCGAGGAACCTTTCACACCTGTTATTTTGGTTCGGATTAAACTAAAAAGTCAGAAGATTACGACCAAACAAGGTAGTTGTGAAAACCCCACTGCACACATTCTTGTATCACTACATCTATACTTTATTCATACAAATATCACCGATCATAAACATTCTTGCTGATGAGACACCAGACATATATAGTGCCTCTTTACACAATGCTTATTTGAAGTCAGCCACATGGCTCCACTCTGAAAGCTTTGCTTTACCAATAATATAGGAGCCACTCTTCCCCTTCCCCTTATTATCAAGTGTGGTCATTGTGTGTGTCATGGTGGCCGCTCTGTTTTATGGGCAGTAGCGAGGAGATGGAGAAGCTATGGATTCACAGCGAGCTTAATGTTTGTGTTAATGACCAGTCGCAGCTAGCTGATC
Source organism: Verasper variegatus (assembly GCA_026259375.1). Lineage (NCBI taxonomy): Eukaryota > Metazoa > Chordata > Actinopteri > Pleuronectiformes > Pleuronectidae > Verasper > Verasper variegatus. Next base: position 10,927,250 of record CM048053.1, on the reverse strand, counting down.
TGGAGAAGAGAGGGCGAAGGGAAAGAAAGAAACTAAGAAGAAGGATACAAGAAAAAAACCAGAGAGGAATCAAGGAGACGGGGAGGCGGTAATGTATTCAGGTTGATGCACCCCCTCCCACATCCTCAGTTCACTGCCATGAGCCATCGATACAGTGCCCTCATAAAGGCCATTCATCACATTGATCTCCTGCCATTACCTTCAAAGGCTAAAATAACACCGAGCAGCTCAGATGGTCAGAGCCTCGCTCTATAGAGGACGGCAGTGTTTAACAGTGGAGCCAAGAACAAGCCAGTCACAGAGCTAAGGGGACTAACCTATCAGAAGATGGATGTATCACCTGTGGACATTAACAGGATAAATGGACTGGACTAATGAGTCATTTGGAGCAGGCGCGGTGGGAACCGGACAGGAGCCACCATATGCAGGCTTCAGGTTTCCAGTCAGGCTCGATGCTGTCATGACAAAACCAATGGAGAATAGGTCTGGTATCAAAATAGTACGAAAGGTCATATCGACCTTTGTCCACCAGAGGAACCTTCTTTTTTCAGGAAAGTTTTCAGGGGTCAGGAACTTTATATCTGTAGGCCTACTTGCTTTGCCCCTGGGGGGTTGTACATGCTGATCTCTCTAGACTACGGTCAAACATGAGCCTCAAAACTGCTACAACTTGTCCACAGCAGTAATGCACATACAATGAGCAGAGGCTGTCAGTTGAATCAATATTATGAATAGAAATGAGAATTCCTTAAAATGCGTATCATCATTTAAACAAGGTTATTTAGTAGACTGTAGAGCTTTCGTAATGAGAAGTGAGATAGTGTGAAAATGGTGCTCAAGAGAGCCAGTAAAGCAGGGTTCGATTTTTTATTGTTTTTCTGTTCCACAGGTATTTAGCCTTTTGATGTTTTTTGGTAATTTCCTCTACTTCTGTAAGTCCCTTTGCCAATATCCATTTAAAGAGTTGCACAGTAGCTGACAAGATAGAATAAAAATGACTCTGTGTTGTTCTGTGGCATCATAAAAAAAATGTGTCCAGAAAAGGTGCTTACAAACCTGTTATTAGCTTTGTAAAATGTATCCAATTGATTTTTTTTTAGATACTGGCAAACATGCTGAAATTTGGACCCTTATATATTGATATTGGAGTACAGCACGACTTCTGTCCTGATGCACTGTAACTCTATTCTCAATCATACCAACCAGCCAAAACACTATGTCTGGTTGTCGCTCCGGTGCACACGTACATACAGACGAGTCTTGACTACTTTTAGCTCATCATTCAACCTTGGTCTGTTCACACAAGAAAGAGACTTGAAAAGAGAAGCATCTACTGGGGCCCATCTTTAACCTCCAGTCTGCTCACTAATCCTCGGCTGAGTCGATGCCATGGTCAAATCCATCAGCACCACTTAATACAGCTACAGTACATGCTCAGACATACTGAGCGCAGACAGATGACGACCAAGCTCGGAGCATTTCCACATCTAAAGCTCCTCATCCTTGAAAGGTCGAAAGAAATACCCCTGGAAAGAGTGAAGGAGCACCTGACAAGTGTTTCTTGAATGGCCGTCAAAACTCCAACTGCTCAATCTGACATTGGGTTTTTACAGTGGGACCAAAGACAAGAGATGTATTTAATAACAACAGGAATGGTCAAACGTTACTGCTCCACTGTCAGAGTTCCCCTTGACATTGCTCCTTTTTGTTCTTGAGCCCTTTTCATTGAAACACTCGACTTTGACTTTACCCTGTAACAGAAAACACTCGGTAGAAGTTGCTTCCTTTTTTATGTGTTTCCCCAAAATATTCTGGGGCGATATTGTGTTTATATAGTATTTCCAGTGACGGAAAGGCGAGGGTGTTGTGTTTGCATTTGTAAACCCAGGAGGAATGGCTGGCATGTTTCTGAGCACTTTTCTACCTAAGAGTTGTCTTTTCATCTATCACTGCAGGACTGAAACATGTGGGTGGAGGCAAAGCAGGAGATTGCTTTTCATTCTACAGGCTTGGGATGGGCATTTCAGTAATGATCCTATTTGTTATTCATGACAACACAACATTGTACTGAGGCAGGGAAAGTGGAACTTCAATGAATTCATTTAAAAAAATACATATTATTGCATGAATAAGTGAGCATTAAATGACGCAAAGGGAGAACAAAAGAAAAAAGGAATGGCACGAGTGGAGGTGAAATTTACATTGACAGATCTGTAAAGGCCAAGGTCTCAGAAGGACGGTGGATTATAGCTGGACATGAAAAGCTGAGATAGGGATAGAACTGTATATTCCCAAGCTGAAAGATGCTCTTCTCATTTTGCAAAGCTCACTGCCGACTATCATCGCAAGCCAGAGAGCTCTTCTTTTCTGTCCAGAGGCTGTTTTAAATCCCACTGACTTAATGAGGATATTTGCCTTTCAACCTTTACATCTTCAATGGAAGTCAACAGAATGGACGTGTCCATGTAAGGTAACAGTTGGTTTGGTGACTGCATCCACATAAACTAACGTTCCCACACAGGCTTTTCGAGACACATGCTCATATAGTCTCTTGCATATTCACATATTACGAATGCTATGCCTCATCTCCCACCACACACACACACACATAGATACACACACAAACACAATCAGACTGTAGCCTCTAAAATATGCGGTGGCATGATTGCTATTATCATTTCTGATCAGCTGTGTTATTGAATGAGGGCTGCTGTCAGGCCAGTTGCAATGGGAATGATTATTTTTCGGGGCATCTGAGGCCTAGTTCCGCCTGGCTGGATGTGATGGATGGGGAGGAAATGGTGATGTCTGAAACACTCCCAATGCTGCCAGATCCCAGCCACTCTATAATTACAGTCACACAGTTTGCCTGAGCCCAGATAGAACTCTGTCCTTCTGCGTCAGAGTGGGACTCATTGAAGATCTGCTCCCCGGCCACGCCCACGCCCCAGTCAATGCATCTACTGCGGTGTTGAACAAGTGAGTTCACAGATGATGCCATGTATTAACAAAACTCTCCAAGGCTTTATTGGCAGGGGGGTTGTTTTGTTGTTACTGGTGGTTTTCATTCCAAACTTCTATTTATACAGTGTGAGAAATATACTGTGTTGGCACATTATTTGCAATTTGGTCTCATTACTTGCTCCCAAGCGGCCTCCGTCTCAGATCGTGAATATGATGCACATAATTGTGTTAAGTCAACAATCCACCCCGGCATTTTCCTCTCCCACTCCTCCATCCAACTTTTCTGATATTATTATTAACACTTACATTTTTAATTATATGCTGCATGGTCGCTGCCATAGTAAACACTGTAGGTGTTACCAACTTCTACTGTTAGCGTCTCAGGCAGGAGGTGGAACATGATTTTTGTGTGCCTGATAATAAAATGTCATTTTAAATCATTTCTTTCCACACAATTGCAGTACTTTATTGAATTAGCTTTTAGTTGAGGTAGTTCAGAACAAACCAAGCATTTGAAGCTACTTCAAGAAATGACATAAATTAGTTAAAAATACCATTGTAGGTACTGGAAGTCCATTTCTATTCTCAACTCAGAGTTGGTTAATAAGTCGAGCATAATTCCCAAGAGAACAGTGGGTGGTGCAGCAGTGACAAGGCTGTTTGTTTAAGACAAGTATATAGTACTGGCGTCAATGTTCTCAATAAAACGGATGTGTTCTAAATACATTTGTTTTTTTTACCACTGCAAAATGATCATGATCCGTCTTCCTCATGTATTTAAGAAGATCTACTCTACTGTAAGTTTCATCGACATTTCCAAGTATCGCAGTGATTCTGCAAATGCAAGTAGTCTCCAATTATTAATTTTAAGATTAATAATTAAAGAGAGAGAGAGAGAGGCAGAGACAGAGAGAGAGAGCACTTAAATTATTTAAAACGTATGAAAGGTATAAAAATGATGAACAGAAATAGGATGTGATAAGAAGAGGGTAAAGGGAGTGAGAGAAAACTCAAAAAGGCAGTGGAAGCTGTCACCCTGCAGGCTCCCTGGCCCCCTATGGCCCAGGGCAAGGCCATTTAGGGACAACCTCACTAAGAGCGTGTCAGAAGGGGACAGGAGGATGGCAGGGTATCAAGGCTTTTGGATGTGAAGGGCCCCCCTGTCTGTCGGCGTGTATGTGTGCATGTGTGCTTGTGTGTGTGGGAGAGTGCGTGAGTATAAAAATTCTGCAAAGCATGACACATGACAGCCCCATCCTCCAGACGCAGAGTCAGTGAGAGGGATGCAGGGGGTGATGCAGGGTTGTTGGCAAAGATCGAGCGAAAAGGGGATTCTGAGCTCAAGGGACGGACAAGGGAGAGTCAAGAAAAAAAGACAGTGAGAAAGTCAGTGTTGGTAAAAAAGACGGAGGGCAAGAACAGAGGGATTTACTGCTGTTTCTGGCAGCTCTGTATAGGACTGCTGAAAGAGCAGGTAGTGCAGATACTGACTGGGATAGACACACACTAACTCCCACACACAGAAGTCAGACAGCCTCAAGCCACTCCTTCCATTCTTCCAAATCCATAACAAATTAAAGATAGACTCATTTCTCCTCTCTATATATATATTTTTTTCGATATATACTTCTCCCTTGTTCCATTATTTTGTTCTTTTATTTATTCTGTGAGGAGAAAAGATGCCCTCACTTCCTAATACATCCAAGAGAATTCTTACATGTGAAATATCAGGGGGGGGGAATCCACAGGAAGGAAATCAATTATTGAGGTAGCCACGTTTTATTCCAAAGGGGAAAATAGAGAACGGAGAAAAGGTAAAAAAAAAAGAGAAAAGAAATAGTCTGAGGGAGTGGCACACATTTGAAACCGGCCTGATTTAGCTTGTGACTTCATCCTTTCTGTGTTGCACAAACACTTAAATATTCTGCTCCGTCTGTAACTACGCTACAAGTAGCTGCTGCTTTTTAGGCTCCCTCAGTTTACGAAGGTAAAATAAATGTTGGCCTTACAAAAAAAAAATACAATATGGAAGTCGGGCAAAATAACAAAATAGCTCTGACACACAAACACAGAGTTGCACACAGTAACTCAAACAGAAAGCCAGTTTTGATCTAAGTGAATCCTTGTCTCGCCATCCTGGTCGTCATGCTGAGCAGAGATGTCTGAGCTCAAAGCGAACTCAGCTGTGTGGATACACAACTAAATCACACTCTGTAACCAGGGAGGTAAAATGAAACAGGTCTCCCACTGACAAGACAATGTCGGATGTGCGTGAATGTGCATGTATTTGTGCAAATATACACAATATACATGTACTTTTTTTTTGACACAAAAGTTTCATAGGGAGTTTTATGTGTGAATGTGAATTTTCCAATTTCCCATAATTTTGGCATTTAGAGTGTAAAAACTCTTCTCACCTGGCTGTTGAAGCACAGCCAGCATGACTCACTGACGTGTTTTCTTTTTTTCTCCTCTCATTCCATTTTCGACTGAGGCTCTGCAGGTTCAGAGTTCACCTCTCCTATCTCTGCCTCTGGTCTTTTTTTCCTCTCCGTCTCCCTCTGACCCTTATTATTCACATTCAATCAACCCCCTTTCTCCTCCCTATCTACCTTTTGCTCTTTCTCATCTTCCCCAATACACCATTTCCTCCCCTGCTCCCCTGCCCATGTTGAATCGCTGCATGCCCGTCTGTCTGTCAGGTTATGAATAATTGAGGCGTATTGAGTGTAGTCAGCATATGGTGAGATGGCCGTTATGGATCTATCTGCTGCTCTTTAGGAAACCCTGAGTGTATCCTGACACCTGTCCAGTTAAGGCCCACAGGAGCTTTGCACAGCGGGAGGGAGAAGCGGGGCTTCCCAAAACCTCTCCCCTCTAACTGCACCTGCACACTCACATTCAATGCAGGTGTAGATATGCAACAGTGCACTCTCAGGAATGTATGCCTGAGCACACACAAGCCCACACGCGGAAATACAAGCAAGTGGAAATACAAACAAATGTCAGGGGGCCATCCGTTCTGTCTCCATCTCTTCTCGTGCACCTGCAAACCAAAGGGATTTCTGGCAAATCTTTATCTTTCTGCTTCTTATCCTCCACACCCATCTCTCTCTCTCTCTCGCTCTCTCTCGCTCACTTGGCCAACTCTTTATCCCCCCACTGCCCCAAGCCTGCCCCGTTTCTCCTCGCTTGACAGCACCCACAGCCTCTGTCAGCAGAGCCGCCGCCACCCGGCTGACCCCGTAACCCCCCCAGGGCACCCCTCCCCCAAAGGCTCTCACCTTAAAGCCTGGACTGTGTCTGTGACCTCCCGGAGTCACATGAGTTAACCCAAGCTCTCCTCCACACGCACATCACCACAGCTCAATGTTTCTGGGCTACACAGCTTTCCTTTTTCTTTTCTTTTTTTTCATTCACACTCAATTGATCTCTTACCCTTTCTCACTCCAGTTTCTCCTAATCCCACCCCCCCCCCCCTTCTTGATCCCACAACCTTTTCAGCCCCACTACCAAACCCCCCCCTCCCCCCCGTAATCTCTCGCTCTCGTCCCCTTCCTGTCTCCCACACTCCACCCCAAAATTTGCCTTTTTAGTTTTTTTCTTCTGGTTCTCCTTTTATCTAAATTATTCAGGAAGAACAATTAGGACGAAGAAACGTATGTTCCCTTTCCTCTAATGGCTCAGAATTTCTTCCACTACAAACCTTTGTCAGTCCTGCAAAAAAACCTACGTTCAAAAGTGTTTTTATTTACAGAGGTATTTCTATTATTTTGTCCTAATAATTTAAATCAATTTATTACACGTATGTCCACTAATTTCACACTCTCATTGATACCTGCTCCTTAAACATGCTTGCATTTTCAACAAAACTGTGAAAATGTAAAACTAAATGCCCTATTTCTGAATGAATCATGGACAGGGGTGAAAACATAACTTCCTCGGCCGAGGTAATAAAAACGGAAACTTCTCTGCACAACGTGACACAGTTCACATATTTTATCTTCCAAAATGAGCATTCAGCTGAGTCAACACCTCTCCTCAAACACTTTCAATAAAACCTGTAGATTATAACCTTCATGAAGTTAGAGGATTTACTGCAAGGCTGTTGCATTAGACTTCATTAATTTTAGTGAGGTGGATCTGATAAACTGCCAACAGAGTGTATAGAGGAGCACACGGGCCAAACACGGATTCCTCCTGCATGTAGAATAGAACAACAGGCTTAATATCAGTGTGAGCTTCACAGTAGCTATACGCTTTTCAATTTAGTGTTTGTATCCAGTTAATTCTATTTCATGTACCTCTCCTCACCTCGTAAAAATCTGCCATCCTTACACATCACCTTTCTTACTGTTTTCGAAGTGTCTGTGTTTACATGATGCAAGTGGGGAAACAAGATTACAGGAAATCACAACAACCCCAGCTAACACTCAACTGGTGAGTGACCTGATTTCTCCCTGTCCCTCTACCATGCTTCAAATCAATATTGGTTTTCAAATAATATTTAAGTTTACATAGTATTTGCACTGTTTCCGGGTTTTTGTTAAGTTTAATCGTTTTAAGTTAATTTAAATCTTATTTAGAGTCCAACCCTGGATTTAATTACTTTGATTACGCGGATGAGCACCTTTGGTATCGGTCCAGATCTTAGTTTTTTCCACTGTACTTCATTACTGCCACTGTGTCAATTAAAGTTTAGTTTTTTTCACATATATGTAAAAACCATAAGAGACCTGTTATTTTTATATGTTGCCATGAAATAGCTTTTCCTCCAAAATATTGCCTTTAACTGATTTCCTTATAATCGCTTAACTCAACAAAGACAAGGTGCTTGTGTGTGAAGATGGAGAATGAGAGAGAAATGAAAAGGAGGGGACTGACTCAAAGAGATGGAGGTGAGGAAAATGAAGATGGTTTTGTTTTAAGTCCACAGAGAGAAAGAAGGAATATAACAAAAAAAAAAATATATATATATATATACATATATATATATATATATGGACACATCTGTTTGCCCTCTGAGCTCTCCGTCTCTCCGGCAGATGCTGACACAGAGTGTGCATTTGCATAGCGCCGCACCATTATACATTCATGTGGGCTAACCCTGATATGTCCTCATGTTTACACCACTGGAACTAATGGCACTGCTACTGCAATCCTTCAAAATTAACCCTTCAGGTCAGCCAAATACAAACACACACACACACACACACACACACACACACACACACACACACACACACACACACTTCTTATGAACTCTTGAAGGAGTTACTGAAGGACATTCATGAGGTGTAGCACGGGGACAACGCTGGTGTGTGGGTTCCTCCTCTCGTGTTTTGTGTGTTCAATTCACAGCACCCTCTTTTCACTCCTTTTAGGCTACACTCATCGTTATGGATTCTTTTAAATTTCACCTTCGACTCAGCTTGTAACCGAGCGATCATTATGTAAGACATGGAAATACTCAATACGTGTCTGAGTGAGTTGAGTACTTATTAAATACTTGGTTTCCAAATCAGCTGCATTGCACACAAACAAACTGATGCACCTGCAGCCGTCGGAGATGAGTGTTGTACAGGTTTGATATAATTCAATATTTAGCTCCCACACAAGAGAAATCCATTTAAAAAAAGCTGCCGGATTGAGTGTGTGTACGCGATAACGTGCACGTGGGAGAGTGTGTGCGAGATCCTTCAAAATCACGCTGCATCTCTGACACTCCAGCACCAAGGTCAAGACAGCCGCGTAGCAGGGTAAGTTCCACCAGTGAGCGGTATGAGTGTATGCTTCAATACAGCAGGTCTCTCCCGGCATGAACTGTTACAACAGGAGCAGCTTTAAAAAACGATGCTCAACACAGACGAGAGGCTCTGTGTGCCTGGAGGCTTGCTGAACTCAACAAGCTTGGATGGAAATAGCACAGTAGATGTCTCTACTCAGTAGGTCTTACTGGATGTTTCCTTTTGACAGGGAAAAACAACACATCAACAAAAAAAACCAAAAAAACCCTCCAGAATCGGTGTAAAGAAAACTGAGCTTTTTTTTCTCCTTTGAGTCAAACTGATCATTACAAGGCCAGTATACAATTAATTAGCAATAAGGTAACAATGTATCCTCACAATTATTTGAAATTAAAATATATAAATATGCAAGATTTAATTTGCAGGAGATTTTCTCTTTTGCTTTAATCATTTTGGCTGCAACATAATCAGCAGCTCATTTGGGGTTTTTGCACAAACGTCCGATGTATTTTCAGTGAAGACAGACTGGATACAGCCAATTATATTAAATGCAGTTCAGTCATCATAGTAGAAAACTATTTTTGGTGTGCTAAAAAGTTAAAAACACACGCAATGCTTTGACGAGTCAGTTCACACCCCAATGTATTTATTTTTTGGACTGATTTGAATGTGTTCGAGAATTCTGGATTCTCAGAGTTATTATCCATCTGGATCAGTGATGATTGGACCAAAAGAGTCCCACAACACATGCAGTTGGAAGACGACAAAATAGGTGGGATCAGTAACATTTACGAATGAAAATAGACTATGGAACAAATTCTCTGAATTATTTAGTATCGTGCAACTTCTGAGATGAAGAATTGTTTTCGTTACATCTGTAAAGTAATGAGATCTCCACAGGCTGCAGGTTGGGGTATCACGATTTTATTTTCCCGCAACGCAAAACCAGATTGTGGAAGTTTGTTTTGGTCTCAGTTCCAGAATTGTTGCTCTAATGTTCACACTAGGTCAATCCAGGTTCTGACTTAATGCTCCTTCAGGGGAGACAAATAAATTGAGCTGCCACACTCTCCAATGTTTGAATAGAGCCAACGCTCTGTTCAAGAGCAGTAAAGGCTCCCTTTACACACGTGTGTAAAATGCCTCATAAAGACCTAAAGACCCGGAAAATACAGGAAACAGTCATCGTCTCTTCAGCCAGATCCAGGTTATCAGTGTTGGACTATGGAGCTTTCTATTGAATTATTGAATTACAGCACTGAGAACAAGGTCTTAAAATTCTCTTTTGGTCCATTAACGTAATTGGGCAATCATACCTCTGATACTGTGGGAAAAAAGCTAAAAAAATATGATGATGACTTGGCACTTTGTTCCATTTCCACTGCTTTCATGTGCATGCATCTACCGAAAAAGTTGAAAATACTTCTCTTGAAATGTGAAGAAGCCTTGAGCGTTTCCACCCTCTTAGCTCCTCCTCCCCCATTTCATCCTAATACCTCCACTTCCCTGCATAAATGTGTCATTACTGTATTATTATGTCTATGGTATCCTCCCAGCCTCCATTTACAGGGACTTAGGTGCAGTGTTCTGGGGCTTACATGAACCCATTATGTCATTAAGCCATTATGAGCCAGGACAGAGAGAAATAATACTCATAATAGGAGCTACATTGGGGCAGTACTTAAATCTGTATACTCCCATCCTTCCTTCCTGTCTATTTATCTGTGCGACTGCCTGTCGGTGCCAGCACCGTGTTTCATGTTACACACCAGAGAGACTTCCAAGACAAACTTGTGAAACAGTTTTTCCCGCTGCGTGCGTTGCCATGCCGACTTACCCCGGAATTAGGATACGCTGTCCAGCCCAGTTCAGCTGTGGCCACCCGAGTGTCCATCACGGTCTCTGCAGCAAAGAGAAAAGGGAAGACAGTGGTTAGCCACAAAAAAAAGCTATTTTGAGAATCACTCCACCGAGCTGAACTTCATTCAAGCCCCAGTGATCACTTGACACTATCAGCGATGAGCAGAAAGGAGATGAACCCTTCACAGCATTTCATCCATCTCTGCTCAACTTCTGTTAAGACAAGAGACGTGGAAACAAAGCCTCGGGCCCTGGGAGCAATGTACGAGTGCCTCTGTCATGCTGTTAAGCTGCTGCGTCTTCTCCGCGTGAGCGTCGAACTACAGTACGTGCGTTCCGCTTTCTGCCCGTGTGCGTGCATGCATGTATTTGGACATAGAAATGAAAAACATAGAGCGAGTTTGCGTGTGGTTGTGTGTGAGCACTGAACTGTGTCAAATTGTTTAAACAAAAGAAAGTGGCTGTACACATGCAGAGGGAGGCCTGCAAGTGCAGTTTTGTACTGCAAGTAGGAAAAACTACTATCACAGAGGTCTTCTGCACTTATTGTCTCTGTTCCTCTCAACCCACATTTATGAAATACATATCCAAGACGTAGAGTCTCTAAGGTTAAACAAGAAGGGGAAACGTATCTGCATTCATTGCACAAAGGAGTGTCGTAAGCCGTTTGCAGATATAAACTCCTGGAAATGTTCAGACAATGGAGAGGTTCTCTGGGTCAAATGTGTTAACAACAACAGGAAGATCTCAGCTCAGGTGTGGGGTGGTGTCTGGGCAGAGAAAGACGAAGGCAGGACATGACCTATACATTTCATTCACGTGTCTTTGTTTACAGCATCGGTGTTCCCACTGATCGTGGCACTGATTGCCAAATTTGGTTTAGGCACTGATCGCCAAAACCAAATCAAATCTCCTTCTCTTTCCATTTTGGCATTTTAGTCACTTTCTTCTACTCGCATGACACATCTTTCTGAGATACTTCATCTGAGGTATTCATTTTGTTCTTTTTTCAGTTTTGGGTCCATTGCATGTTAGAAACATCATCGACGTGCCCACTTGTTTGCTGAATCCCTCCGCATAATATCCTACTGTATTCTTACATGGGCTCATTCATACATTCTCCAAAGGTTTTTATTCAGGAGCGGGCAGGAAAAACTCCAGAGAATGTCCAGAGCATCTGGTTTGGATATTTGCATTGTCACGTTTAGCTCAATGCATGGCTGAAAGCAACTATGTGCTACACAGGTTACAAACTTTACTGAAACAATAAAGGGAATTCTCCCATTGGGTGGAAAAGATTAGAATTTATCTACCTCACTATGGACTTGCTGTCATATCTGGCACCATGTGAAATATAAGAACATAAAGAATACACATTCTCTCTTGCTCGCACTCTCCTCTTACTAATCCTCAGTGACACGCTGTAGACAAATAGGTCTGGCAGCTCACCCAAGATGTTTGTCATCCCTGTTTTGATTAATATCTGCCTGGTTGGCACTTTGAAATCTGGAAACTTGATATAGCTCCAGGAAAGACGAGAGAAGTATGGCAGTTATCACCAACCACCGGTCTCCCCTGCTTCTCCCTCCCTCTCACACACACAGAGATTTATAGAGTGATGAAGTGGGTGACATGTTGGCCTTAACAGTGTAATGATAGATTCATAATTTCACTTGTAACAGACAGTTTATTCTCTGGCCCACACCTTCCATCTTATTGTGAGAGAACCGGGACAATTTCCGTTTTCTGATGCCGCCCTGCCACAACGTGTGCTCGCTTGGGTTTAATGTGGCCTGGCTTGATAAAAAGCTGGGAGACATGATGAGTGGATGGTGCGTCCGGGTGATGATGTGTAGCAGATAAGAAAAGGTGTTTGGGGAATTATCAGAGGAACTGCAGCCGCTGTGTCTACGGCTTGGACAGTATCCACTATCAAAGCAAACTGTCGGCAAGCAACACCCGCATGTGTTGTTGATGTGGGAGAAATCTCACTCTGATTAACTGCAAAGACGCAACACTGCCCTCATTGAAGAAAAGGAGGCCTCGGCTTCCTTCCTTTACCTGCTCCCTTCACAGGAAGCACACACATGCAGCTTTCTGTTGTGTGTACAGAGTCTCGCTGAACCCGCAGTGATTTAGAGATCATTCCAACTGATGCAGCACTGAAAGCCCGTCATCTGAAGGTCATGTGGTGAAAACAAATGTGGATGAGTGACAACCCTGCATTATTATTCTTAATGACCAAATCAAAAGAATACAAAAGTCTCAGGATGAAATTAAGCGTCATACACGTAGACGCAGACGTCACCTTGGAAAGTAATAACGGCGATTTATACATCATGTCCTCCCTCCTGCAGGCTCTACCTGGGCGGTACCCCTTGTCTGAGTGTTCCGGACATTTTCCTGTTGTAGTAAACACGTCTGACCCAGACAATCTCCTGCTGCGTAATATGTGAAAGGCAACCCATTTACCCAGAGTAATGTCTGAAAACAGCTATACTATATATACCCTACATGTTAAGACAAACACACATGCACATTCTCATCCACCAGGCAACTCAAAGAGCAATTCTCTGTGTACACCTACAATGACAGCCTTGTTCACACCCGGCTTCCATCAGAGTATTTCAATTTCCCTAAGATCAGCCTTGCCTTGTCTCACTTCCAGCCAGCCAGCCAGCTCCAGCCCGCCTGCCTGCTTCTGCGACTTGCTGTCAGCTGGGGAGATAGGAGCATGAAACAGCCCTTAGCGCCAGCCAGCGTCGTGGGGACTGCCAACCCCTTCTCAGGGGAAATCACAAAAGCTTTAGTCAAATCACACAGGCACTTGGTGGGCCATTTTCCATTTCCTTCAAAAAAAAGGAGAGGAGACAGGGGAAGGAGGAGGTAAAAAAAAAAATATAATAAAGAAGGTCAAAGGCCCATGGGAGGGTTTGGCGAGCCATGTCATGTGACCTAATGGCTACCATTAGCAAAACACTAGAGTAGTAGATGAGTAAATGGAGAGTGGTAAGTGGTTTTTAGGAAATGGGGCGGGGCTCCCACAGCCTTAATGCCACGGCTCAAACACCTGTCCACCAGCAGTGGGCTTTTGGAAATTGTCCCTATGGACATGTGTGTGTGTGTGTGTGTGTGTGTGTGTGTGTGTGTGTGTGAAACAAATGGATTTGAAGAGTTTCATTTTAGAAGAAGCTACGCACATTAATAAGAAAAGCCAACTCTTTCAAAATTACATTAAATAACATTTTGGTTTATTGCTGAAACTCATCCTGTGACCTAAGCTTACAACATAATTAGTCTTCAAAGGATTCTTCATCTTCTTTTTCTGTTCAAACGGCTGCTGGCCCATTTCATACGAGAATGTGTTTCTATTAATGCCAACTTAATATGTATACATTTTGATATAAGCTATTTCTTTCGGATCGACGGATTCATATAAATAATAATTAGCTTTGGACAAAAAAAGATGCTTTAAACGTAAGGTTTAATTTGAGGTCTTGGCTTGGACACATATTTCCTCTGATGAGTCTGTGGGTTCCAGTAGTTTAATGCAGGCTTCCTCCTCAGCTCAGACCATAAAACCCACATAAAAACAATTAGTCCTCCTTCTCCCCAGCCCCCTGATTTTGATTGCTGTTATACGTGGACACACACCCTGTTAGCCTCTCTCTGTTTTTTTACCAAGTCATTTGGAAGACAAAGGTAAGACAGCAGCTAGCTGTAGTCCCTCGTGATGGGGGGGGGGGCTGGCTGAGTGTTTACTTCTGCATTCATATTCTGCTATGTCAGCTCCACCTGCAAGCTCCAATAAATTAAACACACTGCCAGGTTCACAAGCAGTTCAGTCTGTGGGAAAAGTATTTACACAGGGAGCTTAATGTTGACTATGAAACCATGGCTCATAAATCTTTTGGAAAACAACTGCTTGTATGTGTCGGGGTAGCCGGCCTTAAATGGATTCAAAGAGCCGCAAAAATGCCGGAGGATGTATCATGACTACATCGCACAATATTAGTAAATCTAAATCATACAGAGGATGCGGGTTAGGTCATTGTTAAAAGCTCAGTTGAGCTGATACACAACCAGGGTACTCGTCAAAACCGGGAAGTCCGTGAGCCGAGCCAAGGCCCGGCCGAGGGACTTCGGCTTCCAATCCCAGAAAGCACAGCTCCTTCTCATTAGCAGCAAATGATAGATCAATACCAAATGCTAGGCTGTTTCCACAGATAGAGAGCGGGGGATGGAGAAAGGGAGGGAGAGAAATGAAAGAGCGAGAGAGAGACTGCATTAAACATTGATGGGGCCCTGCGTTTACAGATCGATAAGGCAGGGCCTCTTCACACAATTACACGTCAGCAAGCAGTCGCATGATACATCAAATGCACACGCATGATCCCGTATTGGGAGCACCAAAGACTATCTCTAAAATGAGATTCCAGAGTAAAAAAGGATTGCCTATTGTCTCTACCTTCTCTGAGCCTTTATGTATGACTTTAATTCTGCAGTTTGAAAGTCAGAGTGGCAACATGACTGTGTAATTTACCTCCTTTGTGGCCATGTCTGTATGATTGTATGGCTGCTGGTCGATAGAACATGTGCTGAAGCACCTCTCTGAAGCTCCATGGCTCCTCAGTCAATACGGCTGACAATTCTCCACGGATCCTCTCCCTCCCCATCCAACAACACATCTTTCCCATTCATCTATCCTTTTACCCTCCCGTGTCTATATGCCCTCCTGTTCAAGGATGCTCATGCACTTTGTAATTCAATGAGACAATCATGTCCAGATGCTGGATGCTGGGCTGAGACGGCCTCCGTCTTTGTGATTGTAGCAACACACAGAAACAAGATCTGAGGGCATTGAAACGCCATTATTTAAGAGGGGTTTATCTTTTCTCAGAAATGAAATCAAGATGGGAGGTCAAGAGAAAGAGAGACAGATTGAAGAAAAAGACAGCGAGTGAGGGAGAGAGACAGAGAGAGACAGAGAGAGAGAGAGAGAGACGGAGATGAAAAACCAAGAGGAGAAATCAGCAGGATTGAAATGAGCACTTAACAATGATGAAGCCCCATGGTAGCCTGCTGAGCCTGGCATCTTAAAACGGGGCTGAAAACAAAGTAACAAACAAACAAGAGTGAAAAGCTGCTGCGCTTCCCAAACTAATCAGCTGTCCACTTGGGGGATTTCTGAATAAAAAAAGGAACATTTTTGACAGATTATTTTCTGAATAAATTGTACAGAAGTTCCTCACACAGGTAGACGCAGTTCGCTCACCGCAACCTGGGACATCACAAACAAAAAGCTTGTTTATTGGACTGGACGGCTGGACCGACACAAGTCCAGCATGGTCCAGAGCACTGAGTTGATTTGAAAACTGTGACACTGTGTTTGTGGCACACGGCCGCTTCATTGTTAAGAAGAAAAGGAGCGAGGCGAGATCTTTGATTGAGTCATCGTGTTCAACACAGAAGACAATCCACGCGAACACAGGTGTGAGATTTATCTAGTATGTGCCACACTAAAGCTGTGTCACTCACACTGAAGGGTTTCTTGCTTTAAATAGAAGATACAGAAGAGTCAACGGAAATACATCAAAAGAAATATGTCGCTGCTATGTTCCCCAGGGACAGGGATGACAATGTGGCTGATTTGAAAATTTAACAGAAAATAATCTGCCGTCCTCTGAGACCCCCGTGCGAAGTGATGGAACACATTCCCTGGATCTGGCTGAGAGAAAATAACAATTTTCGGCATGAAAGACGAGCAGGTCAGTATCAGAGACAAAAAGAGAAAGATGAAGCTCCTTTTTTCTCCCAACAAAAAACCCACTAACACCTGGCTGTTGTCTGTAGTGGGGAGGGGATACAATCTCCATTCACTCCAGGGTCAAATGACTATTTCCGTTCTGATCGGCAGTGATGGAAATATGAAAAAAACGTGAGAACGCACTTATTTCTTCTTCTTTACTTTGGCAGTCTAGACACTGACGCTCCACCTTTTCCTGCACAACGTTAGTGACACTCGTAGAACTTCTGGGCTTTGCCGAGGAAATAACCATTTGTGCGTTTACTGTTTTTATTAATCTTGGGAACAATGTGTAACATAAATTTTCTTTTTTGTATCGTATTGATCTACAATGCGAATGGATTTTAACAGCATTCGGTGATGTAATGTGATGGAAATGTGACATCTGGGTGGATGGACTAATTACATATTCCTTATTTTGGCAGTCTAGACGCTGATGCTTTTCTGGCTCAATCTTATGATATGCTTCGGACTTCCAGGTGTAGGCGCTTAAATAGTCATGAATGTTTGTGTACTTATATTGTCTTACATTTCTTTTTTCTTTCTGTCACATTGACTCCCAGTCTGATCAGCAGTGATACAAATGTGAGAGCTAATTTGGCACACGGCAAGGCCTCCATTTTTGGCATGTCGGTGACATCATTCATAAAGCACCAGAAAAAAAAGAACCAGAAAAACATCTACCGGCAATGGGAAAAAGGCCAATAGACTTTTTTAAGTGGGTTTATGCTGCGTATACCTGGTAATTTTGAGGTAAAAGCGTTGAGAGAGATGAGAAGAGGTGCAGAGGAAGGGAGCTGCAGGAGCCAAAGGGAGATTAACAGCAGATGTTAAGAAGAATGCCTCAAAAGAGAGGGAAATTAATATACATGCAGTATCTGCAGAACCTGATGAAATGATCCTATCATCACTGCAAGGTGACATTCTCTTGGCCTCACACATCTGGGCTGCCACGTTGCATCAAACTTAAGATTCAACCTTGCAACACTTAGTGTGCAGCCACACTTGCTTTCCCCAATATTACAGGTTTGCAATAGAGTTGTTGTGTAGGGAAACCGGGGAAACACAACCGGCCCTGCTGAGGCTCACACACACACTGCTGACAACACACTCATGCATCTAATCATATCCTAGTGGTCAGTCGCTCAAAAAGCAACAACCGTAACGCACCAACAGCACATTTATAAACCCCCCCCCCCCCCCCGTCTTCACACCTCACCATCTTTCCTCCCTCTTTTTCTTTTGCTCTTTATCGTTCTTCCTCTCTCTACCTTCCTTCCCTGGTCAGGGGGGAGAGGTTGGGCACATAATTTGCATTCATTAACATTACATTAGCAGACAGAGTGATCTTTAGAAACCAGGCTGCCGGAGAGTGTCATCTTTAATTCATCATAACCCCACCACCCTACCACCCTCGCTCTCTCTTTACCTTCACCTCCTTCTCCACCCTCTTTCCTCTCCCCCTCATCCATCTCTCCTCGCCCTCGTTCCCCTTCTCCCCTGACTCCCAGTCCATCCTTTCTCCACCTCTTCTCTGCGCGTATCCTCGCTCTCCATTTACCACTGTCTTTCATCTTTCCTCACTTTACGACATCTCTTTTTTTAATCGTCTCACTTCCATCTCTTCGCCTTATTTTTCTTTCCCTCTGCCTCAAGTTAATGACAGGGGGGAGTTTGGTCACCTCTATATTCTAACTATTACTTAGCCTTGATGGGAAGAATCTAAACAAGAATTAGTCCCATCCAATGGGTCAATTAGAACAAACAATCTAATTAATTTGGGGTCTAAGTACAAAAGACTTCCAATGACTCCTCTTCCTTCTCTTCTACAGAATACGAGGAGGAAGTGTGTGGTAACAGCTTGAACCACATAATGGAGTGGGTGTAGAGTTTATCCTAAATACAGATTATTGTAAATGCTTAAAATATTTCATAGCATAAAGTAAAGTATACGCCATTTCACATGCTTTCGTGACAGCACAGCAGAAACACGATCTCCCTCCATGTAGATTTTTAAGAACACAAGTCTGGAAGTGATGACATCGCTTTGGGATTTCTGCAGCTACTTCAGTAGACAGTCTTTTAATGGATTCTCACAGGGACCAATCAAAAGACAGAATTCCTGTTGCTGTACCTCACTCCCCTGTGGTCAGCATAAAGCTCATCACCATCCTTTACAAAATACACTACACGGCATGTGTGCACTCATATATAGACATGAATTATGATATATACAGTCACTGATGTGCAGCTCCTGGCCACATAGTGCCAGCTGTTCAAGATTTATACCTCAATTTTACTTTCAGAACACATATATACGTACCTCTTGTAGATGTGTTTTGTTAAAACACGTTAAAAATGTCCTTTTAGTGGGAAAAGTTCGTAATGAAGAAAAGTGTGTATTTCGCGTGTGTCTTTGTTGCATTGCTATGCAAGGTAAATGCTTGCATACATACATTACGGACTACAGAACACGTAGGGCAGAGACAATCAATACCAAACCATGTTGTGCCTCACAGTAATGAGCCCAGGATATACCAAGGTTTGCTGTAGCAGTAGTGACCATGCAATAATCCAGATGGAAGCAGCACTAGCCTGCCACAACCATCACAATACTCATTACTGCTGATATTAGCCTCAGCCAGCCTGTCTGCTTTTAAGAAACCTGGCAATTTGCTTCAGTAAAATGAGGTAATTACAACTCTTATCAGGCTCCTCACCTCAGAAAACAGCATTTAGAGAAAGAGGCAGAGAGAGGGGGAGACTCCCCAATGGCTCTCCGGCTGTGGAACGACCACTCGAACACACCCACCCACTGTCACTGATTCTCTTTGCAACTCCCGTTTCTACTTATACTCTCCTTTCATTCCAATAAAAACATTCAAAGCAGAAATACGATCACTTTAATGACACAACTTACAGAATCCCTCTATCGGTGCCCCTACGGAAAAGGAGTAGAAGACTTGAACCATGAGGGCCAGAGGAATATCACTTTACAGCGCGATAACTGTGCCAAGAAACACTCTCCTGCTTCTCATATGAAGAATATGAAAATGACGTGTTGAGTACCGAACTCTGTTTATGTTGGCGGAGAAGCACAGAGAAAATGCCAGTGTAATTTAACCTTTTTCCCATAAGGCCAGTGGCTTCACAATGAAAGTCTATCCACTATAGCTTTGACATTTCTAAACTTTACACATGCAAGTTAGAAGTTACTCCGGACCTTGGCTTTTCGTCACTTCTACCGACTAGAGACACAAGTCGACTCATGGAGAGAAACCTTGTCCAGGTCACACTGGGATTGTGTGACATTTAGAAATATAAACTACAGCTAATGGGCTAAGGATTGTCATTAGCAAGGTCATGTATGTGTGTGTATGTGTAAGTGTGAGCATTTGCCTGCTGCCAGAGCGTGAAGAGGGACAGAATCACACATTTAAGAGGGGAAAAAAGAATGAATCAATACAGTTAATGTCAAATATGTGCACAGTGTCTCTCATGGCATCTCCGCGCGCCTCGCCTAGTTGCATTTTATAGCAACCAGGGGTTAGGAGGGCAACCAAACAGCTAGAACTCACTGTCCTTTTCTGTCACACACTTGAACTGAGATAACCATCCCGTAATATGTGAGGCCAGTGTGGAAGGCAAGAGCGACGGATAGAGAGATAAAGAAATGGAGAAAGGAGAGAAAAAGATAGGGGTGAGATAGGCTGCAGTTCATGTGGAGGGAGAGAGATACGGAATCCGATATTGGAGGAGTAATCAGGGAGACACTGCGATGGAGAGGGCATCATGTGGCAGCGCCCTGTGTTATCTAATCCAGAAATGGATCTAACCTTAGCAGTACACAGGAGTTACATCATTTCTTGGATACCACCTGATCCCCGTTTCTGCCCTGCCACCCGAACGTGCAAACACACACTCTGCTCTTTTGAGGCAATTGCAATATTCATGAACACTAAAACATACAACTGTCTCACGGACTTGGACATCACCTCACAGCGGGAAATGGAAATGCATGAAAAAAGCCATATGTGCACGCAAAGGAAGACACGATACAATATATGCATGCTCACAACACTCATTCAACACGGCAGAGCCCAGCTGCTCCTCCTATCAAAAAGCACGCACATAACTACTTGATAAGCTCTACGGGCTGGAGAGAAGCGACGAACACCACCGACAAGAAATGTCCGCACACCACTCGATACTCCCCAAAACTTTTTGGATTACCTCCCATGTAACATTTCGGGCACAGGCCTGGTCTGAAGAAGGCCCTGTTATCTGGGAGGTCATTAAAAACTTTGCGGACGTTTCTTGTCTCACCCTGACTCAAAACATTGCGTGTCATTTTTCTGAGCAAAGTGGCAAACCTCTCCCGAGAAGAAAACACAAATGAAGAGAATGAATACTGCCTGCCCTTTAATCCCCAAAAGAATAACGTAATACCTCACCTGTGTCACCGCTAGTTTCTCCCCGAGAATAAGGCAATGTACCACTGAAAAGTAATAAAGAAGACCGTGTTCAAGGGGGAGAGGCGAACACCAGCCAGCTATATCCAATCTCATTAAACGCTGTTGTTAACCATGTTTGGATGCACCACAAAATTGACTCGTGCCTGCTGAATAATTCTCCACATTGGCGGAGAGGAAGAAAGACACGAGAGTGCGGCAGAGAGACGAAGGGAGAGATAGAGCCTTGAGGTGTTCTCCCGCCGTCTCATCTGCGGCAGTTAAAGGACGACCTTCAACCACCTTGAACCCATTGGAGCTGAATTTCAATAAAAGTCAAATTATCACCCGCACCCATGGGGCTTGGGATCGGCACTAAGTCTGGATTGACTGTGCATGTAAGACGATTTAACAGTCACATGGAGGTGTGAGCGAGTCAATCATATGACGCGCTTCGAGGGATTCTGAGCAGTGAGCGGCGGGTACTGCGCCCTATTGGGAGAGGGCGCCACTGGGATGGATCACTGATTGTTTTCCGTGAGTGTAAATGTGTGTGTGTGTGTGTGTGTGTGTGTGTGCGTTTGTCAAGTGCTTGCATGTGCGTGCGGAAGCCCATATGCCAACATGCGGGTGGGAAAGTGTTATTCAATTTAGCTGTGTTCTCCCTTGACCGACGCGAGTGAGATCCAGGTAATTGATGCCTCAGTTTGGTTTTCCCCTGCCGTGTGCTCCTCACCACAGGGACGGGGCTGGCTAAGCCGGTGTGAAGGAGAGGAAACGCACGGTGTGATCTCCCTCCCTTAACCGTTAGTGAGGTATCCTTCTGGGATCTCGTTAGTGCAGCTCCAAAAGACGCACACACACTCACTTCACGATCACACATACATATGTGGCAAACACGTTCCCAAGAGTCTGGCTAAACCATTGGCGATGGCAATTGTAGACATGCTCAGGTGGAGATCGCCTTTCATTCTACCCTCTCTTTCTTCCTATCTATCTCCATGAAGAGACAATCCAGTGGCCCCTCCACTGCCTCCAAGCAACACAATGCTTTCCATTAAAAGCAAACACTAAATCCACCCTCTTGCAGCATATGCTCATATGCCTGGGGAAGTCTATATCGTTTTGAAAATGGGCTTTGTTTTTCCTCAAGGGTTTTGCTGGAGTGTGCATTCAGCAGTAGGGGAATAAGAGATAGAAAATAGTCCGAGGGCTAAAAGAAAAAACTTTCAGCAGAGGATTTTGACCTTATAGCGCGAGGCTGACAGAGGCCGGTGAGTCTCTCCAATGAGAATCAGTAACAAGGAAGAAGGAGGGAAAGAAAGAGGAAAAGAGAGATAATTTTTACCTCCGGGGAGCAAGAGTGAAATAGACCTTTGTGAGCATCTTTGGCTGGAGGACTCTCATCGTGCAGTGGGAAACAATTTACTCTTTTCTCTACTTTTTTACAGTTAGAGGAAAGGAAAACATAAAAAGAGGAAAAGGCCAATTCTTTAAGCTCCCAGGAGAAATTTGATGTTCCTCTTTTCTTTTGCTTCCCATTCCTCAATTAGTTATTTGTTTCCTTCATGCACCGCTCATACTCTCTCCTCCACTCTCCTCTCTCTCTGAACCACTCTGAATGTGAAGCTGCAGCTCAGTGAGACACAGAGATCCTCTGGGACGACAAATGTCATTTCACAGACATTACAATGTCTGTTTTGCCACAGGGAGGCTGCGGGTAATGTTGATCTCGTGCCACCCACCCACACAGATCCACGCTTAAATACATACACGCATTATATCTGACCTCATCTGATTTGGCTTAAAGGATGCGCGGCTGCTTGAGCTCTGGCCCAGAATGCAGCCCCAAATGTCACAGCTGTCCAGTGACACTGGCGGCAAGCGCAAACATCAGCCGCTCCCCTGGCTCTCACTGCTCTCTCTCAACAGTAGCTCCATGTCATATTTTAGGCAACATCCACTAACACGACTAACATTTATCTGTTTTTAATTTGATCCTGTCATTTCGGATCTTCCGAGTGGATCGCTAGAAGACACAACACGGGGTGGATCAGAGTAAGAGCCTCTCCATTCAGCGAGACAGCCTTTGGTTCCCCTCTCTGTTGAAGATCTGCCTGCCAGTGGAACGCAGAGTTTCCAGGCAGTGCTTTTACTCCGCAGCCCCGCCAAATGAGGCTGTTTGCTGGTGTGATGCGAGCTGCGCTCCAGGAGTCAAAGTGCGACACGCCGCTCGCTGCACTACAACAGTACAGCTAAAGAGCCCAAGACGCCTCGTTAAGTATGTAGTGCCACCCACCCACTTCAAGCTGTTCTTTTTTACTTCGCACGTAAGATGCAGTGGCAGCAAATACTCGCTTGCTGCCCACTTTGCACACTCGGACACGCATTCACATTTAAGTACAGGACACACAAGCAGCTTAGGTGTAAAAGCCGCTCCGTGCTGCTAAATTATTTGTGTGCCGACGGGTAAGAATGTAGGTGTCTGTCCAGTGTGAGAGCGCGGACGTGCATCTGCTGGTCGTGTAAATAACTCTGATGCAACACGAGTGGTTTGCAGGTGCTTGGAGAGCACAGCAACCCTTCAGGACCTACTGTATTTTCGATGAAATGGCCGCAGTGCTTGTGTTGGAGGGAGTAAGTGCACCTTTGGGTGAGTTGTGCCTGTGTGTGTGTGTGTGTGTGTGTGTGTGTGTGTGTGTGTGTGTGTGTGTGTGTGTGTGTGTGGGAGAAAGTGTGTATAATACTGCTTGGAGGGACATGGGTGGGATTTGCAGTACTGTGCACCAAAACATTTAAACAATTATAGTCATATGATTAAAAAGGCAGGTACAGGGTCAAGCTGGTGCATGTATCCATCCTGTGGGTTTTTATCTCTCCAGCATCACTTTGAGTCCTCGTTTAAATTAGCAACGGGAGAAAAAAAGAATCTGAATGCACAAGCAGCAATGTATTGATCCAGAGAGGCAATGATGACTGCAGGTGTTCCAGTCATCTCTGCCATCGACCTGCATTG
Source organism: Verasper variegatus (assembly GCA_026259375.1). Taxonomy (NCBI): domain Eukaryota; kingdom Metazoa; phylum Chordata; class Actinopteri; order Pleuronectiformes; family Pleuronectidae; genus Verasper; species Verasper variegatus. Next base: position 10,903,406 of record CM048053.1, on the reverse strand, counting down.
TGTTGGAGGAGGTGTATGTCAGAGACAGGCCAATAGAGAAAGAGCCCAGGGAGGTTTCATTACAAATGTTAAGTAGAGCAGAAAAAGGCTCTGTGTAATTCCCGAGAATATTAACACTCAGCCCGTGGGACTCGACGAATTCTGTGGTGCGAGATCTGAGCAAAGCGTTCCACTTCAATCAGAGACAAACACAGAGAAGTGGGCATACATTTCTTGATTTCTGGCAAATTCTAATATCTTTGACAATTCATTGCCCTTTTCTCTCTCTCTCTCTCTCTCTCTCTCACACACAAACACACACACACACACACACACACACACACACACACGCACACACACACACACACACACACACACACACACACACACACACACACAAACGAAACACCATTGCTCACAAGCTCAGTGCAGTGTGTAAATAAGATAAAACACAAAACACAAAGCACTGTATGACGGTGGTGGAAATTTCACACACTATTACGAAAGACAATCTTCCAAATGTTTGCCGGTGTACACAGTAGATTTCAGAAACTGCTTTTACTTGGGCTTAAGTGGACGCAGAGCAAATTTGACCACCACTGCATGACGTGTTGGTTATCTGCGGTTGTGCAGTTAATGTTATCTGTAATGTCAATGTGGCTGGGTGTCGGAATGACTTCCGGGGAGTTTTCACACACTATACTACTCCTCTTTTCCCCCCTCTCCTCCCTCCCCAGGGGTGTTGTTAGCATGTGTGTCTCTTCCCCCCCCCCCGACGGCTCATTCCACATAATGAAGCTGACAGAGACCAAAACAAACATAGGTTCAGTACACGGCAACTAGAGCAAGAGGAGGAAGGAGCAATGCAGGCAACTCGCTATAGCTGTTTTTAGCACGGATATGCATCCCTCACCTCCGTGTTTTTCTGATAAATCTTTCAGTTGTGATCATAGAATCTCCAACTGCTTTCTTCATATGTGAGAGGCAAACTCCGGATAAAGTCCAGACCCCATTGTCCAGGCATTTTCCGGAGTTCACGTTTGTAGAGTAGCTTTAAGTCATAACACTTTATATTTATTCTTTGGTCTTTTGTGTCCTCATCCTGCTTTTTTAACCTCCTCCCTTGCTTTCTTTCTGCTCCACGCAGAAGCAGGTGGTCATGGCCTCTGTAAAGCCGTAGGGTGATAATTGATGGCAGGATAATGCACTGCGCTATCTCCTCTTTCTTCACTCCTCCTTTCCTTCTCGCTGTCCCTTGCTTCCGTGCACCCCCCCTCTCTCTCTATCTCACTCTCTCCCCAGGTGTGCTGGTGGCTGGGGCTAAATGATGAACAGAGCCACAGTGTCTGCTGTCTCTAATGGGGACATTATGCAGGAGGATGGGAGAAGTGCTCACACGGGCTCGTAAATCACACACTCCTGTAGAGACTCACTGCAAGGCCTCGCTGCTCCACTAACCCTGCAATAGATACACGCGCGTAAATGGGGGAAATAGATACTAGCACACATTTATACACACACACACATATATATCTATATATATATATAGACATATGCAAACACAGATTGAACATTTGCATATATAGACACAAGATTACACTCACACAAATGTACATGTGCACAGTCCATTTAACTGACCCCCAGCTGCGCAGTCAACATTTGCCGTGTACCCACCGGGACACAGTTCACTTACATCTGTCCAGTGCCGGCCCCTCTGCCGACAGGACAGTGGGCTACACCAGCGCTTGTGTCAATGTGATTGAAGTTTGACAGGAGCAGTTAAAGCATTATTAGTGCTCCCTGTCACAGCCCAGCACACACAGAGGCCCGTCGGTGGCACAGGTGAGGTAAACACAGCCCCCATTTAGCATATTACCCATCAGTCAACACGGCAGGCGAAAGAGATAAAGAAATGCACACCCACTGCGAGTGGGAAAACAAGCACTCCAGTCTGCTTCTTCTCAAAAGGAGGCCTCTATGAAGGTATTTTGGCAGGTGTGTGCTCAGGCAGCCCACACACACACACACACACACACACACACACACACACACACACATAAACCCACAGACATTCATACCTGCAGAAGAATAGCACGCAGAGAGCCGCGCTTCCCTGCGCACACACAGGTTGATGACAGAGGAGGCATTAACCGAAGTGAAATATCTGCAGGAGATGCGTCACGTAGTTAATTGACTGTGATGAGCCGGTGCCAGCACGCCTTCATGCTTCCCTTTTTTCTTCTCTTATTTATCCCTCAATTTCCACTTTATCTGCACAAAGATAATATGGAGAAATCCACGAAATTGGGCGAAAGCCACAAATCCTCGAAAAAAAATATACCCAACCAGCTGATGCATGGCTTATTGCTATTACAAATATGCTAATCTGGAAAATCCGAGGTGAGGAATTTGATTTATAATCTGCTGCTTTCACTTCACAATAACACAGGCCATTTGACACCTGCAATCGTGGAAGTGAATGTGAATGTCAACTTTCGCTTCCAAAAGACCATTTATGGTCCAGTTAAAGGAGAAGTAATAACTGATGACAGCGAGCACACTCAACAACAATGGTGCAGCTTGAACTGTGAACGTGTTGCTAAAAGGCAGGGGGCCATGATGTGGCAACAGGGGCTTAGCCAACAGAGCTGTTTGGACTAGAAACAGACAGCTGGCTCAGCGGTGGGAGATCCGTTTAAACGCTCTCTCCTCAGGAGGAACCGAGCTGACCTTCAGTCAAATGCAGACATGCACATCTAAAAACACAAACACACAAACTAACGTGAATGCGGTGGTCTCCTTAAGTAACTGGCAGGCTGCACTGACCTTTCTGTTGCATTTTTGATTTTCATTGTGCCGCAGACATCAGGGATATAAAAGAAAACAAATGGAGTTGGGGTTAAATAAACGAATAGAGTCGGACAGGCTGACAGAGCGATTGATACAGCGGACAATAGGAAGAAGGCACGCACACTCTCCCCTAAATGTTTACACGGTCTGCCGGTATTTGTCTTAGGTATTTTTGAAAAGGCATGGAGCAACCTTTATCCGGTGTAATTCCTCCTTGAAGATAATGGATTGCGAGCACAAACCTCCTCCTCAACCCTCATCATCTGCCCCGTCCTCGCATCCCGTCATCGACAGACGCGCACACACAGAAGCACAGACAGACGCCGACACACACACTCACAAACACAGACCTCTGTCAACACTCCCTGAGGCAGCGGCGTTAATTCTTCCCAGCCTATTCTCAGTCACACATGGCTGAGGAGGCAGTCACCAGTGGAGCCTCGCTGCTAGATTAACCTGTGCTCTCGCCACAGATCTGTTTTTCAGGGCGACCGCGGCAGACAGACAGTGTCCGGGGCTGGCAGATCGTAAGTCATTGTCAGCGCTGCGGCCTGCGTTTGAAGGGAGGAACCGTTCATGTGCACGGGCAAGGGTGCCAGCCAAGAGAAAAACAGGCCTCTTGCCCCACACACAGCACTTAACCTGACCTCTCCCCTCAGGATGTGGGGAAAGGGTGCAGGAGTGTGTCGCCATGTGTGTGTGTGTGTGTGTGTGGATGTGTATAGATGTGAGTGTTTTCTCTCTGCTCAAGCAAGTGCATACTTTGGCTAGTTCTAAATCCCAATGCAAGAGAAAGAAAAACAATACTGGCCCTTTCTTCTCCTTTCTCTCAGTTTCTCACTGGTGCACAATGCGCAATTCTGTTTTCCCTGTCCTCCCGCTGTGGTCTGTGTTTTACATTTACCAGAGGAAAAGGTCACATGTCATCGTAAATGTAATGAGCATGTTTCGGAGAAATACAGCCGCTGGGTCTCGAGCTGCACTATGAAAACATGGGAAGGGGTTAAATAGTTTTTGAATACCTCAAGTAAAAACACAGAATATGTCTTTTGTTAACCAGTTTCTATTCTTTGTGCATCGTGCTTGTTACGTGCACATGCATTTCAGTAGAACTGTATGTGAAGCGTTAGTTAGGATCTGTGGTTTAGGTGATGGATTGCACCATATGCGCATCAGTAGAGTAAAACCATAAAGAGTCAGTTAGCTGTGAAGTATTTGTTAAGCTGCAAGAATCAATACTAAACTCCTTTCACAGTTATCAATAGAATGCACTTAGAGCACTCACTGACTGGTGCACATTCTAACTTACAGCACTTAAATCAAGACAATTATTTTGCATTCATGGGGGAATAAATAGCTCAGACTTGAAGAAAAACATATTTCAACTTAATAGACAAGAGCAGGCTTCATAAAGAGGGTGAAAGATGGTGCGAGGGAACATGCGTGATAAAGAGACACCGTGACAGATCTGCTCCACTCCTTTGCTGCAACTCCGACAAGACATTGCCCTTTACACGGCACCGGGTTCAGCTGAGCTGCCGCAGCAACAGGCACAATGGACAACTAATTTCCTGAATACGAAGAACGGTCAGGGGTCTGGGTACGTAACAGTTCCACCTGCCTCAGCTCCGCTCTGCCGAAACATGGGTTTAAATGACTTCTAATACAGCAGAGGGGAGAGAGGGAGGATGAAGGTGTGGAGGGATGGAGCACGAACATCCGCCGGCAGCTTTGTACCTCATTGTGCGGCTTGAATAACACGAAAAGGTGAGATAGCGCCAAACAAAAGCGGAACAGGAAAAGGCCATCGGAGAGTTCCTTTTCAAAAGCCTTGCGTCTCTCTCGTTCTCCCCCGCCCCCTCCACCCAGGTGACTCGTCCTTGCTCCGCTGCTAATCAAGTGAAAAAGCGTTTCCTGCGAATGAGGCTCTCGGGTGGATAATGTGCTCTTTAGAGGAACCTTATTCTCAGCCAGGAGGCAGGCCGAGGTGCTGCAAAGCCTCAAACACTTTGAAAAATTGAGCCGGCAGGATGTGGACTCGTAGGGCTGACGGAAAAGAGAGGGCTGCGTGGAGAGAGGAAAAAAAAGCGATTTGGGTTTTAATGAAGCGCTGATGAATGAGTCTCAGACCACAGCAGCAGTAACTCAAAGCCCGGGCGGAGACACACGCCTGGCAGGGCAAAGAGCTGCACACTGCTGGTTCACAACGGGGCCACAGTACCCTCACACTCCTGGACTCCATTGGCATGACACGTTGTTAAAGTTTGGTTTGTAAAGCAGAAAAAACAAGGGTTGTTAAGGATATATCTTTTAGCGGTTTGGACAGGCCACTGTGTGGGTCTAAGCAGATAGTGTATGTGCAAGCGTAGGTGGGGGAGTGTATTAGTATATTGAATGTGCATGTAAAACCCAGTCATGCAGCCAAAAAGCACATTAAATGCTCAGATTGTTACGTCAAACTCAGTGGACGGGATCATATAAAACCCTGGGCCACATCTAAACAAGACCAGGAGCCTGTTCCACATTAGAGAGAATATAGAAAAATCAAAGCACATTATGTTTATTACGCTTTTTGAGTTATAGCCTCTGTCATTGTCTTTCCAATAAAAATATAACGGTATTGCTCTTAGTCTTATGCAACCACTGATGGAGAAGTTTATTTGATATGAACAGCTGACTGTAGAGGAGATGCTCTTGAGCTTGCAACCTTGAAATTTGGAACATTTTACCACGTATCCAGACCAAAGTTGTGTGAAATTGTGGCAGATTTGAATAACATGAATGAGCTGACAGGAGGAAATTCCTCTCTGGGCGAAGGTCTCGTCAAATGTGTCCCATAAAAACTGTAAACTCATCAGCTGAATAAGCTTCTCTAATGAAGTACGACATAAAATACAAAGAAAATTGCCTCTCTTCTTTTATTTGTGGTGCATTTTTGAAAAGTAAATTAATGCACTGTGTGTTGTTCCCATTTCAGTGAAAAGTACAGCGTACAGCTACATAAAATGTCACACTGAGGAACTTTGAGTGTCGCCCGGCTGTCGACTGGCTTTCTGCATTATTGCCCATTGGTTTGATTAAACTGCTTTTCTGTCTACCATCACAGTATTGCCACTTGTAAGGCATAATTACGCTCATCTGCCTCACTGCCCCCTCGATATCAACTAACTGCCGTGGAGATTAACCGGTGGCTGGCTGTGGCACAATGTACACAATATGGCCAGCCAGGGAGCCCTCGAGAAAGAAGTAATTTGAATTGATTTCAACAGCAACTGGCTCCAAAAGCTCTGCGTAGCTCACGTGCCAAGAAGAGGTCAAGAGACATGACCTGAAAGTCGTAAGACATTTGAGGATTTCATATGCACACATCTTGTGTTGAAAATAGTCAAAAGGATGTTTCTACTTTCATCCCAGACTGTGAGCAACATGTTTTCTATGATTTTTATTGTATTATTGATGCTTTGAGTCTCCCCCGCAGCTGCAGGTACCGACATGCATGAGCGCACACGCAGTCACATACGTACACACTCAAAACACTTGCATGAAACTTTCCACTTTTAATCATAGGCAACCATATGTCTCCTTTCTGTGGATCCCCTGCGGCCTCACTCCCAGCCAGGCAGCAGCGGCTTATGGGGAAGGGGGGGGGGGGGGGGGTGTCCACCTGTGCCGCTTCCAAATCCAGCAATGTAAATCAACTGTTGGGCTGAAAAACCTCTCCACTTGGATTCACAATGGCCTGGAGCCAGAGCTGGGAGTCCCGCTGAAAACAGAGAAGCGCTGGTGGTGGGGAATGAAAAAAAAAGCACTGAGGACAGACTCATGAATACTTATGCCTTAGTAATTAAACTTTTCTGACTGCACTGTGGTCGCCTCTTCCCCCTACTGTTCGACTTGTCGTTCTGCCCCTTGCAGCTTCGCACAGACACACACTTACCTTCCCGTCTCTAAAAGGACAGACTGGCAAGCAGACGGATGGTATATGGCACCCAGGCTATCAGGGATTCCAAGACAAACCTAGGACACCTTTACTGTGCAGCACCTGTGCCAGCAGCAACGCGCATCTGCCTTGCATCTGCTCATTACAGGTGATTAGCGAGATGATATGGTGTATTCTCTGCTGTCTAAATGCTACCCTGCAGTAAAACTACCTGGTGTCTCTACATCATAAGCACCACAGCAGATACCTTAAACATACCCTTTGGAGATAAGCAGAGCTTAAAGACAAAGTAAGTGTTGAATTCATGATCCCCATCTGTCCTGTTGCTCTGGAACGATAAAAAAAGCTAACATATCTTCTTCCTGTTGCTTCTTTACGCCCGGCCTTGTATGAACAACTTGAGGTGGACTTACAAAATAACCCTTCAGACATTACACCTACATCACAACAAGGATGACCCAATAGGCAAACACATGCAACACTGACTCAATAATTGGCCCACATAGCCATGGTAAATACACACAATCAGCTACGACAAGATGTGCTCTTCTACCACCCATGCTTACATTTTCCCTTTCTGTTGGTTTTGTCGTTTTGTCTTCCTCTGTAGGGATGTCAGCACAGCCACAAAGGGGCCATGCAGAGCATCCATCTTTTGGACTATTTGCTTAAGTGACAGCGACGTGAAAGACGAAGCAAGTGTGACGAATCTCCAACCATCAAAATGTCAAATTAAGAGCAATTAAATGCTTTCAGGGCAAAGTGTGGACAAGGACAAGAAAAGCAAACTCATATCAGTATTCCTGAAACAACTTGGGTGTCTGTGCGTGTGTGTGTGTGTGTGTGTGTGTGAGCTATAAGGACAGCAAGAATAAACCCCATTAACATAACCATTTACAACAACAACAACACAGAGCACAGAGCTGAGATATGAACTCATAGGAATCCAAATTGAGAGTCAGAGACAACCAATGGCGGGTAATTTGCAATTAATATCAGTTATTGAAGCAATTAACTTTGTTTTGTTGTGGAAAGGAAACCATTTAGACACTCACGTGTGCAAGAACACACACAGACACACACAAACACACAGCAACATAATCTCACACAGACATAACACACACATACTTTCACTGAGGGGTGGGTGCAGCTACTTCTCACTCTGGGTATTTGTTCTCTGCTTCAAGCACCAGAGTATAACTAAGTAATCTAAAATATAATCCTAAAACCAGCATCATGTTTGTCCAGTGAAAACAACCCACTCTGATTAATATTTAACTGTCTTCAAAGGCATCCCACAAACGAGTGTTGTCTCGTTTCCTCAGTGCGCCAGATGGTGGTCGTCTCACTCCTTTGTAAACACATTTTCCCTTTGTGTTATTTCCGTGTCTTCTTTACCTCAGTCTAGCAACACACAGATGAGGCCTTGGAACGCAAAGCTAGGCTAAAAGCTTGCGCCCTCAATTTTCCACAATGGCTGCTTGCTCAGATAACTGGCTTGCAGCCTTTCATGCAGTGATGCAAATATGTGCCCAATTTATTTTTTTTTGCAGCACAGAGATGGAAGGGCTTTCTATCAAAACAATGCCACACCAGTAAGTTTGAAATTGTTTCTTGGGCGAGAGAAGAGAGGAGCAGACCTTTAAAAAGCCTCAAGTTATGCAGATATGCATGTATGTCATGATGCTGCTGTTTTCACATAGGGTTTTTTAGAAGTGAGGTGAGTAGAAAAGAGAGATGGTGTAGAAATGTGTAAAAAAAAAAGAAGCTATAACTAATATTTTTTTGGTTTGTATCAATAATTGCCGCAATATAAATTCCATCATTAGCTATAAAACAAAGGTTCAATATATCTGAAAGCAGAGGAATGTGGTATAACACATAACTGACCTACCTCAGTTGTTTTACTGTTTATCAAATGTTTGTCTCTGCTCATACAGAAGAATTTAAATCCACAACTGAGGATCTTTAATCTCATGAGAAACAACGTGATATTTATGATAAATGTCGCTATTGAATGATATGAACCTTTTTATCTTGATATAATTTTTGGCCATATCATTGAGTCCTAAATATAGGTTTTTATTACTGGTGTCAACCATCTATACTTGCAGTTGGTTGTTGAACTCTCATCCCATTTAGATTTGTCAAGAAAATTGGGATGTTATTACCGGCTGGATGAATGGAGGTCAAAGAGAACAGCAGACAGAGATAGAGAAAAAGAGAGAACATCAAACACATTGGCTTATATTATAATTACTTTGAAATTATCACTGTCTAATGATGCAAAATGTTGCTTTTATCTCCTAGTGGGGGAGATCCTCTCCCGTGGGTGTTGAGTAGAAACACTCGTTGCAGGATCCATCCCTATAGATGTGAGCAGCTTGTGCCGCGCTGCATTACAGACAGGAGGGCAATTTTACTTATGACTCTCATCATGTTTTTTTGATGGCAAACGCGCTCAGTGAAAGAACATTTTAAACAGGTAGCAATTGTGCAGGCATAGATCAGAGAACAGTACAAGGCACATCCTGTATGTGTTCAAATTAGGCTTTAACAGGAATGGTTTGACCATTTTAGAAATACTCTTATTCACTCTCTGGCAGAGAGGATTGATGCTCATATCTCTTAAATATGAGGCCATTAAGCTTTGCTTCTGAGAAAGATTGGAAATGGGAGGAAACAGCTCAACTGGCTGTGTCCAAAGGAAACATAATCTGTAAACTGTTTCCTCCTGGGTCCAGTGCTAAGCCAAGCGAACCAAACCAGCTGTTGGTTGTATTTAATACCTTTTCATGTTTCATTTAATTCTCTGCCAGAAAGCAAATAAATATGTTGCCCAAAATGTCAAACTATTCCTTAAAGATATGCCACACATTGTTACGGCAGAAGTGTCTCCGTTTTGATATTGAATAAGAAATCCTATCACAGCTTTTTGACAATTTCTTTAGTCATCCCCAATCCTGCACAGGCTTCGCATAGATTGTGTATCCAACAAGTATGGGGACTTTAAAAAGGTAAGGACAGCGCCTAATCTGCAGATCAATAAGAGGATTTAGCCTCATACAAAGAGACTGCTCATCTGCATTCACCACAGCAACCGGGTAAAGAATCCTGCAGCAGTTCCGGAATACTATCTCCCGCTCCCTGTGTACTTTTCCGGCCCTGCCTTTTCTCCATGTTCACCTTTCGTCTGTTAATCCCTGTCTTTCATGCCAACAGGAATGGGCGGATTAGAGCTGGTAACACAGCACACAAACCTCTCACACTCTGGTAATATACCAAACCCCCCCCCCCACCCCCACCCCCACATCCAACCCACACTCTCTGCTGCAATTGTCTATGTGCGTGTGTGTGTATATGCAGTGCATGCTGGCCACTATGGGACTTCCATGTAGGTGTGGGACGCGTGTGGGTGGTAAAGTATAATTTACTGTGAACAGTCCATCACCATACTTCCTCTAATCCGCTTTAAATGACCCAGTCTTCTGGAGAGCTGGTCGGCACGCACACACACACACACACACACACACACACACACACACACACACACACACACACACATGGTCCAGAGTCTTCTTAACATCTTTGGAGAAGGATCAGCACACCTGTTTAGAGCAGACCTGTCTGTCTCTAAATGGAGTTAGTTTTTAATCCCTTTTACTCTCTCCTGCCGTTCTTAGGCTCCCTTCATCTGTGGCTATAGCTAAATCAGACCAGTCACAAACACAAGCTGCAGTCTTACTCTTGCTGAGCCTCTTGCTGGCAGCATGTAATGGTATTAGAAGGTCCAATCTGTCCAATGCATTTAGGGCTGATGTCTCTGCATTCCTCCTCGGTGCAGATGGCTCGAGATATGGATTCATTTTCAGACCTCTCACGGAGCCAGGAACGGCACAAGAGGAGGCTGAACCTCTCTCTCGGGTCACTTTTGCATGCTCGATCGCCCACTGATGCAAACACACATTTACTCTGGGGTTGCTATTTCTATCAGCCATTAGCAGTTATATTAACACTTTAAAATGGCCACCTAACATTTTAGACCTCGCTGCTTTCAGTGGAGTATGTTGAATGATGGGTGCTCTTAAGGCACTTAAATCTGTAGACACGGACCCTGACACAAAGTGCACAAGCTCATGCGCACACACACATAGGCCATTCTGCGTTTAGCCACTCAGACACATCAATAACAAAAAGATAAACAAGGTTACAATGCGCTTCAAAACATCCAGAATAAAAATATCAATTGGTAGAAATTTGGTCACCATCACCAAACAAACACCGACTCCACAGAAACAGCAACAACAGCAGGACTCGAGTTGTGGAGAGCATGAGACTATGCAAGTTTCCATTGCGACCAAAGGCAGCACTTGATTATTTCTGCTAATTAAACTGCTCTGTGAAATCATCTGCTGCATTCTCATACTTGCCTTTCCGTGATCTATAGCATGAGCGCCACAGATCCTCAATGACAGAGAAGCGGGGAAAGCTCATTCTGCATTGCCCCAAATGATGGTTTCGCATTATGTGTCAAGCCAATGCAAGATGGAGCAACATTTAATTAACATTTCTAATTGTGCCTCGAAGGCTGCCTCGATTTAGTGGCGGCTTCATCCGCGGCTGATTATGTTGCAATGATGAGGTTAATGGTGCTGGATATTTGGCTGCTGTAGGGTGAGTGTGAGGATGCTGTGGGGTCTGCGTTGCCCCTGGCAACCCCATATTCGGAGATTTGAATGAATAAACCCGCGTGTATAAAGTGCGTGTACATCCACATTAAAACCTGTGTATGTGACCTTGACACAGCCACACCGCTTTATGTGGTGAATCCATGCTTGACTTAATCAGTTTATTCAATGAAAGCTACTTATTTATTGCTGTCCATGTCCTCAGCCCCACTCAGAGTCAGAGTACTCAAAACATGATTATATATTCTGGACAAAAAAAAAAAAAAGGTTTCTACCAAACTGCCATAGTAGATTAAGTCATGTAAGTTCCAGACCAGTTCGTGACTCTGTGTGTTTCAGTCTGTCGGATAAAATCTGACACAAAGTTGTTCAGCCACTCATTTCGAGCAAATTCAGGTAAACTTAGAGAATCATGGGTGTTGCACACACACACACACACACACACACACACACACACACACACTCAGAAAGGCACATTTCAGCCCGCCACACTCAGCCCATATTATTCTGCCTCACTGATCTCACTTGACTCTCTGCCAGCATGACTGTAAAAGTCAACCCTCTCTCTTCTGTCTACACTCCTGTCCTGACTTCCCCTTCCTGGCTCCGTCCTCCTCCTCTCCCCTCTTCAGTTTCAGTTCGTCTTTCTATTGCAAAATAAACACTTTATCTCTGAAACAGACGAGGGACCTTAACGGGCCTTCGGTTTATTTTGAACAAACAGCCCGCAACACGGCAAAGCATTCATTAAGCCAAAGCACCGAGCAGCCGCTAACAGTGGCCGTCCAGCGGAGAACATGGAATTGGTAAAGCAGAGATAACAGCTGTGAGATAACAAAGACAAACCTGCTAACACAGAAAGAGTCACAGAGGCACCCAGAGATCTGAAAGCCATTAACTCTGGTGCTGGCTAGGAGGAATGGGGTCTGTGATGGCCTATTTCTGTAGGCTCTATATCTCATCAGGGGCTCTCACCCCAGACTTCATGTTGTGTGATTTATTTGGCCTCAAAATCCTTTTTTTTCCCCTTGAATCAAAGTGTGTGCATGTGTAAGCCCAGTTGTGCGAGCCCGCCTCATCTATGTGTTCCATCACCCATAGGCCTCGAGTCCAGTTGTCATGGAGAAGGGACACAGGTGCTCTACCGGCTCCCTAGATACTTGTGATGTCATTATGGAACAGGAAGAGGAAATGGTTTTGCTCCAAAATTCCCCCTCACGTACACGACTATTTCATCTTGCCCACAACATTGTTATGACTCAAAACTTTACTTCGGCAAATTTCTGGGTCACCACTCTGTGACCTGCTATTGAGTCTCCTTCACAATGGTCCATTCACTGTGAACTACAGTCCAGCTGGTGTCCACTCCGCAGCCAAAGACTCTGGCTGCAGTTTGGAGCAGTGACTTTTTTTTTTGGCTGGTACTCTCGTCCCAAAGTACAATGCAGACAAATGAACACAGATGATGGTGCCCAGTGATGTGCACGAAAGGACAACTCCGTCTCATCCAAATTTGTGCTAAATGTCAGTGGAAGTTGACATTTAAATGACTTGACTACATCAAAATGGGCTATTCGGTAGTTAAATTTAAATTAAAAAGACTCATGTGCCATAGCAATGTATAATTATCCATCCAATTTTTTTTTTACGAGAAGAAATATTCCGATTTTTATTTAGGTCATTCTCTTTTGATGACCTCTCTCACTAAACACGCAAATGCAAATGAAGAGCAGGCACTTGGCAGGACAGGAAACACGGGGTTAATGGTCGTCTGTCCTCAGTTCTCAACTCTGAGACAGGAAATGAGCTTCTCTGTCCACCAATCACTTTAGATAATGGGGAGATTTATTAGAATGAGGCTGCTGCTGCCGTGCCAACCCTAATTAATTTCCCTGTGTGCATGTATGGGTGTGTATGTGTGTGAAAGAGAGACGAAGACGATGAAGAAGAGTGTGAATAACAGAGAAAGAGAGAACATGGATTTGTGTGTGTGAGCATGGATCCAAATCGGTATATTCCCGCACAGGTTTAGGCCCTAACATTTGTTTTGGGGAAAGCAGCAGGTTTCGGCCTGACTCGTCCTCCCCTGCTTGTGAGACAATGTAAAACATGTGGGCTTGGCAAACCAAGAGACCTATAGATCAGATGGCCGGGCCCAGCCAGATGGCCCCAGCCAAGCAGCCGCCCTCTTTTGTCAACCTCACCGCTAATTGGGTTGTTTACATTGGGCCGCATGTGCAAGTTTAAGGAGCTTCCTAAATGAGCAGAGAGATTAGTAAGATGCCGGAGCTTCCTTCAAAAGCCCATCACAACTACGGTGAATGTATGAAGAGTGAAAGATGAATGCATCTCCCTCAACTTGCAAGTCAACTTTAAAACACCACTTTCACTCCTCACCATGGTGAGATAAATCACCCAGATTCCAAGTTACATTCAAAGATTCTCCGGTTTTGTTCTGCGCTGTAACACACCACTACTCCTCTGCTTGAGCATAATGAACATGCGGCTTTAGAAAAAAATAATCAAACCCAACTGAGTGTGGCTGAATCAAATTCTGTATTTATACACCGGGGAAGAAGCGGTTTATCGAGATGAGCAGCGAGAACTGTCTCACACACCCTCTGAGTCCCACGCAGACCCTGCTACTTTTGTAATAGCTCTCAGTGAGAATGACATCGCCTCATCTCCTCTCTTCTAAATCACTGCCCTCAATTTCTCCATGGGTGATCAGCTCTTTTCTCCTATCAATTTTAACTTCCAAACCACTTAATTCTTACCCTTCCATTTTACATCTAAATGTTCTGAATCTCTCTTGTTTCTCAATTACTTACCCCCCCCCCCCCCCCCCCCCCTCTCTCTTTTCCCTGGTCTGCACCTCACTATTTCATTTGTTTCCATTCTATCTGCTTTCATTGGCTGTGCCTTGAACCGCAGCAGTGTGATGGCGAACAGCAGGGGCACGTGTTGAGGGTTTACTAAATGTTTAACATGCAGTAAGAACCAGCGCAGACAGGCACTGCGCTTGTTTTATTTGCAATAATAGCTTCCTTCTCAACAAATAAAATATCTGTCATTAGAGGCAAGTGATGTCTGTTACTGTGCGTGCGAGGGAAATTTATATCAAACATGACTCGCTGTAACTTGTGGCTAGAGATACTTTAACCCACTCATCATAGATCAGATTAGTGTGTGTGTGTGTGTGTGTGTGTGTGTGTGTGTCTCTCAGTGACTGATTGTTTTTTGATACTGTGCTACCCCTCACAATACATCTTCTGTAATGGCTGGGTGACTGGGCAGGCCCCCTTCTAGTTGGTGGGTGGTGTAAATCAGAGTTGATTTGGCCGCCTGCCACAGATGTGTCAGCCCCCCCCTGTCCAGTGAGGATCCAACAAATGACATTCCATGTCAGTCACATCACACTTCATATATCTTTCAAGATAGCTACAGTATCCTCCTGCCTTTTTAAGACAATCGCCCCCCTGACTTGTGGTGGAGCCCCCCTGCATCTCCCCACTATGGTTTTCCCGCAATACAATGTCATCTCTCTCCCGTCGGCCCCTCAAATTGTCCTGTCAAAGTATTTCTACTGGATCAAAAGCCCAGATGGCTGCAGTCAGCGGGAGTTGGGAGGGAAAGCATCCAGTATAAAGACTGGAATGGAATCAGATGACATGGTCTTGTGGTGCAAGAACATAGGGATAGATCTTTGTTCATTCATGTGCTGCTCCAAAAGAATGGTGCGGGAAACGAAAAGAAAAAACCCGAGATGCGGACACTGAGCTAATACCCTTGTTTTCCCCGAAGCAATACCTGCTGTTGTCATGTCGCAGTTATTTTTGAGAGTGAAGCAGGAGCACTGGTTCCGTTTCTGTGCAACTGTGCAAAGAGTGACAAAATGTTGTATGCTTCTGCACAACCGGACAAGCAGATTGATGCTACAGTGGTGGGGCACTATTTCGCTAGCATGTCAGGTCACTCGCTGCTCTTTGTGCCACAGGAGGGAGCAAAAGAAAAACATGGCTCCCTCTTTGTCTTTGTCCTTGTCTACCTTGTCCTCTTCTCTGCTTCCTGCCTCTCTTCCTCTGACCGCGAGCTATTCGTCCTCCTCAAGTTACAAAATTATACAAAGAGCGACCCGTCATCCTCACTTACTGTGAGTTTACTCCAGCGTTTATGTCCTACACAACCAAATGCATGATGGCTGAGCAGCTGAAGTCGGTGAAACATGAGAGACTGCAAGAGCGCTCCGTATCGAGCTTCACAGTAAAACACTGGAGGCCGAGTCGCTGTAGAAATGTATTAGTATCACTGGTGTCACCACTGCTACAGCTATTTGATTTGGAGAGATCTTATTTCCAAAAGCAAGAAGATTTATACTTTGTTGTTGGAGGATATTTGAACATCACAGGAATCAAATGCTGTGATATGAGAAACGCAAATGAACGAACACACACACACATGCACGCAAACGCAACGCACGCGCCAGCACTGGGGACAGAACATCTGTGATCAGCATTAGTCAAGACAGATCTGCTTGAATTAGCATGAAAATCCAACTAGCAGACAGTGATAAAGACGAGTTTCTTTCAGCGCAAGAGGAGACCAACAGACATCAAGGGAGAGAGAGAGAGAGAGAGAGAGAGAGAGAGAGAGAGAGAGAGAGAGAGAGAGAGAGAGAGAGAGAGAGAGAGAGAGAGAGAGAGAAAAGGGCAACAGAAATTGGGATTAGTTTTATAGTTTAACTCCCTGATGCTGCACTGTCTCGGTTTTGTAATTTACTTACAAGGGTAAGGAAGCACTCTTGAGATTGTGCATGTAGTTAGAGGGAGAGGGATATTGGAGCGATATAGGATGGAGAGGAGATGGCGCTCAGGATAAATGGGAAGGGGAGGAAAAATGAGCGAAGCAGACAGGAGAACTCATTAACGTCTCTTTAATAAAGTCACATAGGGACACAATACACACTAGTGCCACACATATGACCTCCAGATTACCACACAGATAAAATAATTTGACTGAAAAACCACTCACCTATTCATTAGTGACGGACTGTCTCTAACAAACTTCTGAAGTTACTGCAAGTCAAACAGTGCTGACAGTAGGCCTGCACCTCTTTATTCTGTGAATAAATAACTGGAGCGCTGACACTGAATGTAAATATTTTGTAGCCTCAACACAACTAAATACCATAAAGAAACTCTATATCTTAAAAGCAACAGCACAGGATGGTTTTTTTATTGCTTCTCTATGCGCAAGCTATCCTCCAAGACTAAAAAGGGAAAAGCATTTCCATGATAAACACTGAAACTGGCGCCAGGCCCTGGTTCCAGATTTGCTTTTGTCATTTGTGGGATGAGTTCCCTCTGACTTAGAGGCATAGGATCAGGACTAGCACGGTGTCGATACTATAGGGAATAGAGGCAGGGATTGTTGCATCAAGGGTTCTATATCTGCACATCCATGCCTTCCCCAGGGGCCAGGCAGCAAGGCTAATTTAAGAAGCGTGGGCCCTGTCATCAGCTTGCACGCTCACAGACACACAAGTGGGCAAATTTATCCAAAAAATGCAATTCTCCACACAAAGCTAATTCCAGAAGTATGAGCCACTGTAAGTACCAAGCCAGTCCACATGTTACACAACCTGGTTCTCTAATGGGCGAGAGAGAGAGAGATAAAAGGGGGGAGGATTATTGATTGAGACTGAAGAACAACATATTGTTTGGGTTTATTGCAAAGTAGGTTTACACATACAAGGAATTGCATAGGAAAACAAAATTAAATATTAAATATAATATTGCACATTGAAAGAAAACTGAAAATCAATTCAGTCTGCTTCACATGGACCCCACTAATCCAGGCAGTGTGTGAATCAGATTCTACATGACCCTTTGTGCCTCGTGTGTTAATCACATGAATGAGTGTTTGGGTCCTCCAGGACAAAAAAAAAAAGAGCTTGTACAAACAATGGGATAACAGCGAACTTGGAGGTTCTCACAGTGTGAGATAAGTTTAATTACTAGTTGGGGTTGCAACACGCAGATCCCTGGGCAGACTTGAATCAAGGGACCTGTTCAGACCTGGTATTAGAATCTGTCCTGAGAGATCAGATCACAAGTGAACAGCGTTAAGCTCGTCTGTCCACAGCTTATATACAAAGATCTCACTTTTCCGCCATCTTAACAAATAATCACGTACGTCATTTATGTTTGTGAAGACCAAATATATATACAAATGTGTCCAATGTCCCTGTGTGTGTCTGCTCGAGTGAGAGACGTAGACAGAGGAGTCAGGAGGCGCTGAATGAACTCTCGTGGAGCTGCTGTGGAGAAAGATTTAACCAATTTATGAAGAGTATCAATCAGTATGTGTTGATCAGATATTGTGGCGGTGACCAAAAACAAACCAGTCAATGAGAAGCATAACAATAGACTTGATTGAGTTCAAAACTGCTGCAAGTCAGAGGAGATCAGCTGACTGGGCATTCCTTCGGGATGCATGTGCATTCTCACAGCAAGAAAAATGTGGCCACATGTGACCCCGACCACTTCCGAATGT
Source organism: Verasper variegatus (assembly GCA_026259375.1). Taxonomy (NCBI): domain Eukaryota; kingdom Metazoa; phylum Chordata; class Actinopteri; order Pleuronectiformes; family Pleuronectidae; genus Verasper; species Verasper variegatus. The sequence goes on along the minus strand of CM048053.1, from coordinate 10,885,394 downwards.
GGTTTGAGTGATTGGTTCTCAGGACACATTCAGGACACATTTGGGTGAGGTCAGACTTGTACTTAAAGCTGACCACGTGTGATTGGATCCCTCAGGGCGGATGTTATTTCCAGATCTGAGGTTTATGGCCGCTGAATTTAACTCTTCAATTTTGTATTTAGGACAACTCATGATTATAAGAGCATATATGATCAATGTTGCCAACATGCACATCTTAACCAAGGTATCCACATCACCGTATAGAAAGAAAATCAACTTAACACAAAAATAATCAGACATTTCAGTGAGACAACAGATTGTCTTGAAGTCAAATGATGACATCGAGGTGCTCAGTGATCAGGAGGGCTTTCAAAGCAGGGGCATGCAACCAGTAGTCTCCAGGGACGACTGGAGCCTGTCCTATCAGAGACACAGATTACCCTCTGCCTCAGTGTGCTGCCGACCATTTTGTGTCACATCAGTCTCTCACTATGGAGATCAAAGGGACTTTTAAACTGTGATCAAATAATTATGACAAACATGATGCAATCCGTGCCACTACGGAATCCATATGCCAGCAGTCGTGCAATCCGACGTCCCAGTAACTGTGCGTGGGAATTCGTTTTCCCAAGATGCCGTGTGACATTCTTCGAGCAGATTTCCATCTGATCATCCCTGTATGCATGATCGCTCATTCACTCATATGATACAACTTAAGGGTTTGCTGTTGAAAAGCATTTGCATTTTAGAATACATTAGCATACCCAAAGGAAATGTGGTAACATTGATTACAAGTAGCCGCATGCATTTAGATGCTGCTGTGCCTCTGATCACAGACAATATGTTACCGCTATACCCTGCACATCCCCCTTTGCACACACGCATATAAACGTGCACACACACACAAACACACTTGTCTTGGTGAGATAGTCCTGTTCCCTGCTGTGTAGCAGGTGCCTTGGTATGATTTCCCTTCCCTCGTGCATGCTGATACACATGCATGCACACAGACACACACACTCATGCACACTCAAATGCATGCATGCACACACACACACACACACACACACACACACACACACACACACACACACACACACACACACACACACACACTCACACACTTGCATGTCTTCAAAGACAAAGCTGTGAACCAGAGGTGACAGGTCTCTGGTTCCATGCCATCCTCAGCAAATGTAGCGCTAATTGCCATTCCCCCACTGTTAGAGAGCAGCATGACTTCAACATGGGGTCCATATGGACCCCATGTTGAAGTCATTTCTTTCCTGTTAAAAGATCTTTGGAAGAGGCAACAACCAAGTGAGGCTCACTGTGAGGAAGACACCTGAACAAAATTCAGTTTATATTCCTGTGTGTATGCAGCTCAAGCTTATGAACTTGCAGTTGGCAACTGGACACAGGCACATGTAGAAGCTGGCATTGTTCGTATGACAGCTGATTAGAGAGATGAGAGATTTGAGTGTCACACCTTTAATGATCTCTTCATCTGATTGACAGTCTAGGCAAGGCTCCAATTCACACATCCAGCACATCACAGACTGTCATGCACATACAGAAAAGAGGGTCAGCATGCCCGACACACGGCACACAGACACACCGCGCACACAGACACACACCGCGGACACAGACACACTGCACACACACTTTTCTACTGAAAAATCAGACATAAATCTCTTCTGTGACTCCCAGAATATTCCGCTATTATGTTGGTCCTGGCAGGGCCATTTCCTCCCCCAGTTTGGCTGTCATCAGGGGCATTGTACTGTATTGTCTGATAGCGAGCCTAAATGGGCCCCTTTCAGGGTTTTCTTTCAGGTACTTTCATGGAAGAATGGAGAGGATATTCATATCACATTTCAGTTTTTTTTTTTTCTATCACTGAGCCAACACAGGTTTGGACAGACACACACACACAAACACAAACACACACGCAAACACACACGCAAACACACACCGCCACTTCCTTCTCTGACCCAAACGAGCAAGTCAAGCGCATTCCTGCTCCCAGCAATTTCCTCCATCTCCTCCCAACAGACAGGATCCCATTACAAGCACCAGGCTGTTATCTCTCACAGAGGTAGCAGCAAACATAGCGAGACACGTTGCAAAGGGAGTGGCCCGCAAATTGACATAGGACATCTGAAGATCTGGGAGACAAATGCACGACACAAATGTTATTGAACCGTACGGCGACAATTTTCAAAAATGTTCCCGCAAAAAGATATTTGATCAACCTGCCTTACTAAACAAAGGCACGTTGACATAAGGACCCGGGATGCTGCCGCAAGCTCCTTTAATTGCAGCCTCACAGATCCATCCTGTGATTATTGGCAATTATCTGTCAATTAGCAATTTGCTGATGTCACCACGATGTGAAAGGCAAAGCAATCAGGAGCGGTTAGCGTAGTAATGGTTGTCCATAATAATGGGCCTATCTAGTGATCAGCACACAGCACAGGGCCCTGTGTATTTGTGTGTGTGTGTGTGTGTGTGTGTGTGTGTGTGTGTGTGTGTGTGTGTGTGTGTGTGTGTGTGTGTTTAGTCCAGTAACTAATCTCCAGTGTAGCTTTAGCAATCACAGCGGAGCAGAGCTGTCAACACTGTTTCATGTCTACACCGCTCAGTGGTTTCAGAGGCTCCTAAATAGGATACATATGCCACTCAAAATGACCTTGACTGGAAACGCACTTAACCTTTCCTACAGTAGCCCCCATACCACCCATAGCAACAGTGAGGGGCCTCATCTCTCTGTGTCATGTTAAATCCGGAGGGTATACTCATGTTATATGAGTGAAAATTTTAAATCATCTGTACGCACATACAGTAGATCCAATAGCAAATTATAAAATCAAAGGAGTTAAAAAGCTATGAATATATTTGAAATACATCGAAAATACACCTAACAGCAATAGTGGATATATAGTATTTGTCTATCGTACTATCATGTTATACAAAATATAAATGTCCTTGAAGTGATCTGTAGTTATTCTTGCTGACTTTGGGACATTGCTCCGCACGGCAAACACCCTTTGTTTGCCCTGTTAAATATTTACAAAAACACAAAGAGACACACAGGAGATGACAAATCATCCCAGTCTCCGCCGAATGCAGCCAATCCATCAGACGCACACTCGCCTCTCAAATAAACAGAGGACGCCCGCGACATCTGTCATTCCCTACCCATGCTGTGATCCATGATATGATTGCAACGCTCATACATCCTGGACGATTTACAATCAATCTTGAGAGCCAAGGCAACAGACAGACAGAGAGTCAGAGGAAGAGAGAGCGACAGAGAGAAAGAGAGCGAGAGAGATGCTTCTTGTTTGCTTTTTGGTCTCTTCAGTTTTTTTTTAAAGTGGCACTATGACCATCCATCATGCTTTTCCTTTTAGAAGCTGCCACATGATGATTATCAACGAAAGACGATTTTCAAACCATTACCTGAGCCTCAAATTGATTGAAAACATGTGCGGAACCGCAAGTCGCTCCCAACACTTCCTCCACATTTTCAACAGCTCAGGGAAGGTGTTCTCTTTCAGCCAATCATTGACAGGTGTCTGAGCGCCCTTTTAAGAGCCGGCCGCGTCATTCTTTTATTTTTATACACGGTCGAATCTGCTCGCACAAACATACACACACTCACAGACTCGCCCAGTGACCTTGTCAAGAGTTATAACCATCACATGAAGAGAGGGCTACACATCTGTGTCTCTCTGTTCCACCTTGGGTGAGGGAGGTCAACATATCAAGTAGCTTTCATAAATGTAAGAAAAAGTTGATGGAGGATTTTGGATTGTTTGCGAAGCATAAATATGACGGGCGGTTAAGATTGTAATGGAACCTGTTAATTTTGTTACAAAGAGGAATATCATGAGCTTTAGCAAAAACATTACTCCACACACATAATACATGTATTATATGTATTTCGACTGTTGTGTTCGTGCACCAGCACAGTATCAATACTTCACCTTTGAATATTAACACATGCATGTATGCACACGCAAGCATAAACACAGGGAGACATGAACATTTGTCACGATTTCATTAGACAGTCTCAGGAAAAAAAGGAAAGTTTGAACATAAACACGCGTGAGTCCTCAAATCGCAGCAGCTTAACACACTCACACATATTTTTAAAGATACAGCTAGAGAGGAGTCGTCTCATCATCGCCCCAACCTGTTTAATGTTGTCTGAGGAGGGGAAGACTAAATCCTTATTGTGGAGAACAAGAGCCTGAGAGTCACTACAACAAATACCTGCATGATGATGTTTTCTGTAATACAAACACAGCATTGACATTAACAGGCTGGAACATGATATAGCCTCATGGTTGGGAGGAACTGAGTAATGTAATCCATTCAAATGCAAGAAATGATATCCTTTCACAGGGAAAATGAGCAGCGAGTTCCCAGTTTGACTCCTGGCTAGCTGTATCGTTCGCTGAATGTCTGACTCATTTTCTCTCTGTTGACATCAAAATAAAGGCATAAAATGCCAGAAAAAAAATAATTTCTAAAAAGTGATAAACACACAGACAGATACCCCAAACCTACAAATTAGTCTTTTTGAAGATGCGTCTAACAAAATCCACAGTGAAGGATTTCAACAAACAATTTTTGACACAAACCCAGAGAATTGTCTTAATTTCTTAATTGCTGTTTACACAGTGTATGACAGTCCAGATGTTAAAACAATGACAGTGAAAGAAACAGAAACCTGATGAAGTGTAAGCCTGATCACAGATAGCGTATTCAATTATACACATTAGCCACACCTTACCATGGCTGTGTAATGTTCGGATTAAAGCATTAATCGACAATGTGTGACGGACAACGGGAACATCATGATGCAGGACATGTGTCTGAGTGGCTGCTCAATTGAAAGTAATTTTGAATTTTGTTAATTGAAGTAATATATAATATAAATACTATGCAAATCTGTGTCATAATGATCCTGAATACTACACTGCACACTCACAGACAAGCTTGCAGAGTTGAGCTCAGAGTAAGGTCAGCAATTCCTCAACCTCTACAGACATATGATCATTTGAGAGAGCTAATTTTAAGTACCCTAACCTCCACTGACACTGTACATGCATTTGTTGCACACTTCCTGTCTAGTTATGCCTTTACAAATCATTCATCATTTACCGAGCCTGTCAGAGAGATTCAAGGCTGCATTTAGCGAGAGAATTTCTGATGTGAGAGGTCAGCATTCGATATCATACATTAATAATCTCACATCACTCGTACGATGCACCTTTTGATATTAAGAGAGTTTCCTCTGAAACTGATCTGACACAGTTGTAAAACACAGGAAAACCTGCCGCACAATTACATTCAGCTCGGCTTAGCGGGACCATTTGTCACCTTGACGTATCATCGGCTGGGCGCCGTGCGGCCGCACCGGAATACGTGTGCGTCTGAACGAGCTCATCTGTTGATTCACGTCCACATTCCCAACTCCCGCCTCAGTTCAGACCACCTCGCTGCATGCCAGATGTGCGTGTACAGTAACTGTATATTTCAGCCGTTCATTTGCCCGACTCTCGGAAATGGGCTGACTCCGCCCAGACATCAGTGTCAATCTGATGAGTGGGTGTCTAACAGTGTGTGAAGCTCACATCAAAGACGTGCCGCTTTAAATGCCCAGCCTTGGGAGGAAGCAGGGAGGGAGAGACTTCACAGGAATAAGGGATGAGAAGGGAGGGGACAATTGGAGAGGGGCATGAATTTTATACTGTTCAGTGAGCCCCAGAACAGAACAGGGCTGGGCTGGGGGTGTTTGTCTGCGACTGCTACGCTAACAGGTTGAATCAAGACATCCCTCATAGACAGCAAGTGCTCACACTAGTGCGAGTCCCTGCAACAAACAATCCTCTACACAACACATTATCGCCTATTTTTTATAAAAAGGCGTAAATCCCACTCCCCACAGACATTCACAAAGTTGCATGCAGGCATATATACACCCTAAAGGGCTCCGTGTGCTTAAGGGTTAGCAGCCAGAACCACCAGCCACCTCATTAGCACAAATCAGATCGCAGGCAGATACTGGCCCATCGCCCCCCCCCCCCCCCCATGTCTCTTTGTCCCTCTTCACCTCTGTTCTCATGCACAAATTAGTCCTAATCCTTGTCCTCTAACTTGCCCCCAACCAAAAAAAGCACATGGATCGGTGGAGGGAGGACACAGTGGAAGGAAAACAACTCATCTCTACAATCGTTTTCAGACATGCACTCAGACAATTGGCTTCGGATATTATCCAGATATTTGTCTTTCGCCTGGGTAGAGCATGCAGGAGGCAGGACATGACGTATAAATTCCACTGCGGCAAACATGTATTTTACTCCTGGTACCTCTTTAGTTTTGTATCCGTCCGGCGAACGTGTCCTGACAATAACCTGCTGCATTCTCACGTGAGCTCACTCGGACATTCTCTGGACATTTGACGAGGGGCCAGGCAGGAAAAACTCTTTGAGATGGTCCAGAGTTCGTTTACTTTTTGGTTTGGTTGTGATGTGACCTCAGGATGCATCACATTAAAATGAGGTCTCATGACCTATGCTGTTATAACTATTCATGGAGGAGAGGGCAGGTCAGTTGGAAGATCTGTACACTCGGCCATCCAAACAAAAAGTTAATATAATAAATATGCAAATTAGGAAATATAATCACTAATATTGAATATTAAATAACAGAACATCATGTGCACAATCTGATTCTTGTTGTTTCCAGGTTTATTATCTTAGCTGGTTTTCACAGGACAGAACTTAAAAGCCAAACAAAACACCTTTGACCTTGGCCCTTTTAGGAAAATGCCTCATTCACCTTGTCAGTTTTCTAGTTGTACTCCAGCCATTCAGGCAGCTGCTGTTACATCGAGACGCTGTCCACTAATTTCCCATTACCCTCTGTGCTTTAAATCAATAGTTAATTACACTCCAAAAAAACACAGTCTCTTCTCATCCAGCAGGAGAAGTGGACATTACAGGGCAGGCATATATTTGTCTGGCAGACGGGTTCGGTGTTACGAGGGGCGAAAAAAGCAGTCCACCCACCACTTGCTACTTATCGGCCCATCAGTGTTCCTCTCAGGAGCCGGCGTTCCATTTTGCACTGTGCGGCCACTTCGTTTCTCTCCGGCACACAATTTTCATTTCTCAGGCTGACGCAGACACGCGCACAGTGAGACACAGATACTCATGCACAATTTCTCTCCGTCTGCACCTCTCTTGCCAAGAACCCTGTGTTTAATAAGAGATTACATTTATGGTGAGGAGAAGGGCAAGCAAATGGTGAAATATGTCCACATGTCCTTAACCTGGGAGAGGCACTTATTCATTAATAATGGGACAGACCCCAGGCCCGGGCCCTTAGCTCGCCATCGCTACTCATTTCCTTTCCACACATCAAAGCTATGTGTGCGTATGTCTGTGATCTTGCACATACACATCTGTGCTTGTGTGTGTGTGTGTGTGTGTGTGTGTGTGTGTGTGTGTGTGTGTGTGTGTGTGTGTGTGTACACGTCAGTCCCTATGAGAAACTGCCTGTGGAGGAGCCGGCTTTTATTTAATCAGAAGTGGAGCAGCTTCCACCACCGTTGGTAATTTCAGCCCTATTAACGTCCTGCCTTTAATTCCACTGAGCACTAGAAACATAACGTACGTCCTCTGGGCGGCTGATTCACTTAAAAAATTACCACAAAGCTGTGTTTTCTTTTCCTCCTGTACAGTAGCGACTTCGTATCATGTACTATTGGGAAAGGGATTTGCTAAATAAACATGGGGATATCTAGTGTTAGTTTGAAGGGTGCAACTATCAAGTGTGCAAAGTGAGCTGCACTGATACACTTAGTCAGTTTGATTGTAGACTTTAAAAAGTTTCCCACGCACATGAAAGTCACAGAAACACCATATACCTGCCTCCTCCCACTCCCCTAGTCAGCCTCTGATCCGCCAGCCTCCCTGCTTGCAGCCCTTAAGTCTGAGCCGTAGGGCTTAAAAGTCAAATTAAATCATTCTGGGCCCGACTCAAAAGCAGATCTCATTATAACAATCATAAATGAACCTCTTTGTTACAACAAGCTTACACCCCCAATAGTCTCTTTACCCCCTTCCTGTTCCTCGCAGTCTATTACGTCTTCAGAAGGACAGGCTCATATTTCACTTTTTCCTTGAAGTAAATCATATAACGCTTCAGAAATGCATCTGTTTTTAACTAGAAAGAAGGTTAGTGAAGGAAGAGGCAGGTGAGGGAGGGGCGGGAAGGAGGGAGAGAGGCAGGCAGACCCAATTATTCCAAGAAACGACTCTCCTCTTATATTATATATACATTATAGCATACTGGAGACCAATTCCAGCCAGTAAAAAGCTGACCCAAATATATTTATTTCTTGGAGAAAATAGAATGATCGGGGAGGAATGAACAGCCATAAGGTCGAGTCAACAACAGGCCCTCGTAGATGTGGACCAGCCCGAGCGGACATATGGAAGGTCTAGGTGGAGTGAGCCAAAGGGGCCATAGGGTGGAGGAGGAGAAATAATGAATACGAGGGCTGTAAGCACAGAGGCCCCAGAAGCCAGGCTGCGCTAACAGTGTGAAATAAAACTCGATAATCAATACTTCCTCTTCTCGCCTCTAAACCCCACAAATATCGAAGACGCGCCACTTTCTTTCTGACTGAACAACTGTCACCCAATCTCTGGGACAGGTGATAATGGAGGGAAAAAGGCCTGAGAATCAGAACAAGAATGAGCAAAGACTCATTTCTCACACCATCATCTTTGAGTGGTGGGAAAGCTGTGCCCAATCACTTACAAGCCATTATCCACTAGGTGTGGCCTGGAGGGTTATCTCTAGGTTTGAGCTCTTGTGCACATCAAGCCTCGTCTGTGGGTGTGTGTCCATTGTGTCTTTGCCGCTTGCGAGAACTGGCCTTACCAGCAAACAGATGACTCACACAGTTTGTGGTTGAACTGTGTCACGAGCGCCACAGCTTTCACTCCGGCTCTCTAATGTTTTTCGTATGTGGCTGATGCATCGGGGTCTGCTCTTCCCGGAGATTGAGCGGATAAGCCCTCAGCCCTCTTCCCACAGCCAGCCACCTGGTCTGATAAGGGCCGAGCGCGAGGCAAAAACAGTAGGAACCTGACACTGCCGATAGCATCTCCGCGGCAAAATCTCCGGACACAGGAATGTATCGTAGACTCGGGATTCATTCTCATACTGAGATGTACACAAAAATGTGCACATGCATACAAGCCCCCAACCTGCTTCCACCATCTGGCCATCCCAAAGCTCAGATGTCCCTGGGTAAGGTGAGCTGCGAGGGGGACAGTGCCTGTGTGTGTGTGTGTGTGTGTGTGTGTGTGTGTGTGTGTGTGTGTGTGTGTGTGTGTGTGTGTGTGTGTGTGTGTGTGTGTGTAGAGTGAGAGTGAGACAGACAGAGAGAGAGAAAGAGAAGCTAGTGATCATATTATCAAAGAGAGAATATGCAGTATACAGTCCACTGCAGTATGTGAAAAACCGAACAGTGCATGGCCCACAGAGTCTCACCACACTGGCTGCATACAAGCACAACACTTTCACAGGAAAAGCGGCAGAACACATTTACAGCACCACAGGTACATGAGCTGCAGGCAGGGCTTTGCACTGGGGGTCGTCATAGCTGACTAGGCTGCGTAAGCACACCTTAACACCGAGGAGTCCTTTCACTGTGGGCAAAATAAAGCCTCCATTATAGGAGGAGGCCGTGCCTGCTGCCCCTGCCAGCCATAATAGCTTTAGCAGTCGAGTGACGACACAGGCATCCAAACGCACAATACACAAAACGGTGGTACAAAACTAGTGGAAAATTCAATTCTACTTCAGGTGGTCCCAGGTCAGCAGTGGTGCCCGTAGACAAAATACACTTGTACACTTGCACACAATCATCCATGTCTTTTCAGCTCCTGCTTCCCTGAAACCCTTGTGTCAATGTTGCTCCTATATTTTCATTCTTCCCTTTTCCAACCATTTCAAATGAGAGAGGAGAGTAAAAGGAGCAATCTCACATTCACATCCATTAGAGGCTCAACAGGAGTCTTTTTACAGCCTCTCTCCTCTGCACAGCTGGTGGCACACTGCATGCCCCCAACTCACACATCCGGTAGCACAGCACTATTAACTCAGTATTAGGTTTGCAGCGGTAGTCAGTGTTAGTTGTGCTTCCATGTTTCAGAAAGACATAAAACTGAATTGATTCCGTTTTTGTATATCTGCAGTAGTGCCCACATTCTGATTAAATATTGCAAATACTAGTTATTAATACTTTGTTGTAAAATACAATTGTATACAACTGGAAGCAATGGAACAGCACAGCTTATTTGGCAATATTTTGGACTTAGAATGAATGCCAGACTGGAACTTAATCACATTAATGAGGCAATCCGGGAAACAACTTGAGAATCATTTGAGCCTGATCAGAAAAATCCCCATACAGCCCATATTTACAAATCACAATTTGTCTCATAGGGCTTTACGATGTAAAACATCCTCAGCCCTTATTAACCCTCAACAAGAGTAAGGAAAACCCAAACCAAACAATCAAAACAGGGGAAAAGCATAGAAACCTCAGAGAGAGTCGCTTGTAAATGAACACATAAACAAACAAACAGTATATAAGTGAAATGTGAAGCAAACAAAAGTGACAGCCCAGTGAGTGATACATTTTTTTGAGTTAGATGCAAAAAAGAATCCATGTTAATGTGAAGCAGAGAACAATCAGAACTGTACAAGAACAAACACTTGTCTGAAGGTTAAGTCTCATGAGGCCTTTGCAAATCACGACTAATGCAGCATGAGAGAATAATAATAAGAATATACCCTGACTTCTCTCTGCACTGAGGTCATAGCAGTGCATGGGTCGGCTATCCCACAATGCCTTGGGAGATGAGTCAGTGTCCTGCTCAAGAACACTTACACAAAGCAGTCGGCTGCTGAGACGACTGGAACTTGCTCTGTCCTCTAAACTTTCTTCATCTTTATCCTTTGCTTCTACGTCAGCAGTGTGTGGTTCTGATTTCTATAACTATTATCTGTTGCTTAAGATATCACGAATATTGCTTATTCTACAGTGTTCTCCATTCCATCCACTTGCCCCCTGACTGGCTGCTGCTGTTGTTTCAGCTCAGGTTGTAGCAGGGCTCAGGCATCTATACTGTGACTGCCACAGCCCTGTGTTCGCTTACGTCCACAGCCTTGTTCGATCGCAGGCTACTCATTTGTAAAACACGCATACTGTATCTTTTCAGAAACTCCCTGACCTCCCTCCTTCTGTCTGCTTCATCTTTTCATCTCCCGCGGTCCCCATCCATCTTTCAACCGCTGTTTCATCGGTCCGCTCGTCCTCCTCCTCCTGCCCTCCCTTCCTCCACCACCCGGTTCCAGGCCGTTAAATGAGCGGGCTTATCTAAGCCTAATTGGTTTAAGGGCAAACAGAAATAAGCAATGGCTCTGTAAGTAGGGGGAGAATTACTGCTGCTGTTGGCAAGAACCATCCGCACACCACAGTGAGAGAGAGAGAGAGCGAGAGAGAGAATGAGCGAGGGAGGAGGGAGACATGAGGGGAGGGATGGCGAGATTAGTGAAGAGAATTATGGAAGATAGAGTGGGATGGAGAAATGAGGTGGTTGGGGGGGGGGTAGAAGGCAGAGAAAAGGTGAAGATGATGGGGAGAAATGCAGAGGGAAGACAAATGAGGGTGAAACAGAGCGCTGCACATGCTTCGTTTTCTAATGGCATGCAAATCCCAGTCCTTGCTCTCCCCTCCGCTTTGGCCCTTTGCTTTGGGCCCGACTGCCCCTCCGCCCCTCTTCAGTAACTCGCCAATGAATTAATATCTGTTTGCAGATATCATGTCTTCATGTGTGTGGGGTTGTGCGCGTGTGCCTGCGTGCGCTGGGTAGCTTAGACTTTAAATCCAGCAAATTCAAGTTTCCGTAATCATATTCACGCCATTTTGGTCCTTCACCGCACCATCCTGAGACACACAAGCTGCACACCCTAAAACACACACACACACACACACACACACACACACACACACACACAAACAAACACACATCATGTTAAAACTTCAACTCTCAAAATATTTCTTTCTGGTACGGTCATCCATCTTCCAACTATCCGTCCATTCTTTCATGCTCGTCTCCTTATGATTCTCATTCCCCAGTTCAGTTCAGTGCAGTGTTTACTGTGAGTGTATGCACGTTTGGGGAGGTGAAATAAATAATTCAATTCTTCACAGCCTCAGGTCCATATGGCCAGGGCTGCTCTTTACTCTAAAGATACAAACACACACCAATTCACACACAGATCACCGACAGTTATGAAGATTTAGACACGTAATCACATTAAGGGTGACCGGAGAGGCAGGGGTGATGTTGGACCATCTCCCTTTCACGCAAACACACGACAAATAAAATGAAAGAGCAACAGATTGGAGTTCAGATCAGTGCAGATTTTAACCTGCCCATGGGACAGCCTCCTTTCAATTAGCCACCCAAACAAGGAAATCACTTTCATCCTTGTTACCGAGGTAACCCGAGGGCCATCTCCCTGCCCATCTGCTTCTTTCTCATCCTACTTTTTTTTTTTTTGAAGTACACACCCCCCATCCCTCTCTGAGCAGGGGAAATTTCATTCCCCAGCCTCCTCCTCCACTCATCTCTCCGAATTGACATTTCTGCTGTCATCTCACATTGGGTAAACATTTGAACCTGAAAATATCCAATCCTTGCAGAGGTAGCAATTTGGGCCTGGGCTTGGTTATCCATAGCTGCATGTGCGGAAATCTGATGAGCACAAACAAGAAAACCGCCGCCGAATTACAGAGGCACAGCCGGGAGCTGGGAAGAGTCAAGGAGCAGAGTTGTAAATGATTAAAGAGAAAAAGCTGCATGTGCGAAAACTCATTTTATTTCTGCTTCTAATGCATGTGTTTGTGCTTTTAACAGACAGACGGGGGGAAATAAGCTGGTGTTCTACTTTGTGTGTTTTATTGGAGGGGATGAGCGACTGTACAATAACATGAGAGAAGACACTATGTATCCATAATGCTGCTGGGATATCCAGGGGGCTATGGAGCCCAGTGCTCGGTCCCTGGGGGCCCACAGCGGAAATGAAAAACATGTTTAACCGTGGAGATATTGGCTGCTAGTGGCACTGCCGCTTGTCCAGATGAGCGTGTGGGAGAAAGAGAGGAGGAAGTGGGACAGATGCAGCAGAGAAAGACAAAGGGATAAAGGAGGGGATGGAGTGGATGATGAGAAAAAATAGACATTAAAAAAAAAAAAAAAAAGGTGGAGGCATCTCATTTTCTTAGGAGTTGATTCCAATAGTAAAACTTATGTATTCCCCCCAGCACAAATCCACGTGAGACTCCCAGTGACAATCTAAGAGAGTTTGTCTCTGCAATTGAAAATGCCAGAGAGTGATGCTCGGGGGGGTTTAGTGATAATATTATTTCACATGTGGAATTTAATGAAGAAAACGTGACAGGAATCCTTAGAGCTTTGACAGGCACTTACAATTACGCGTTTACCTCTGGGGAAAACAATCTAAAATAGTTTACAGAGGTGGCACTGCTGTTGAATTAAAGGAGGAACACTACACGGCGGAGAAACGACGCGTTTAAGCCCATACATGACCAGCAATAAAGTCATGTGCGCGTTTAACAGAAGCGTTTCAACATCAGAGTATCGCGCTTCACGTGGACAAGCACCAGCATCAGTGACACGCAGCGGAGCGGGAGGACTGCCGCGCCGGAGACAAGAGGCACCCCGGTGCCAGAGGCTCAAGCGGTTGCCCCCTCGCGCACACGCATTACCCATCATCCCCAAGGCGCAGACCGGACAGGAGAAGTCCCGCATCACGGCACACAACAAGTACAATCCCAGTTTCCTTCTGTTTCTCGTATTTACCTTCCATCGCGGAGGACGTGATGACCAGCGCGCAGAAAAGCGCACACAAATCCACTGCCACGGCCGAGAAGGGCATAGTCTCCAAACAGCGTGTTTCCCCCCCCCCAAAAAAAGGAAAAAATAGCCAAGACGCACGGCGCGCGTCAAAGAGCCGGGATCCCTCGGTGTGTCAGCGCGGTACTCCAGCAGATAGCCTGTGTTGTGAGTCACATTTCAAGCCGTAGTAAACACTGTGTGACAATCAGAGGAGCGGAGTGTTGGGGGGGACCGACCGAGGGGGTGCGAGGAGCTGGAGGGGTGAGGATGGGGGGGGGGGGGGGACCCAGCATCGCCTGCTCACAGCCCCCATTAGTGCGCCGCGGCCAATCATCGACCGGCGGCTGAAAGTCACCAGCCAATCCACAGCCCCGCCGCTCCGCCCAGCGCGCATTGTCAAAACACAAAACTTTTCCTTGACCTATTTGAAGCGGCGTCCGCTGCACTGAAGGGAAATAGCGCCGCTAGCCGGGCTGCCTTGGGTACTGCGCCCCATGTGGCAACCCTCCGAGAGCCGAGCCTCAACCCGCACGGGACACGATGTGAACGGCTTGTTCATGTCCAATATGGCAATTCTCACTTGGCCTGGTGGAGAGTGTGTCCCTTATCATCTCCACTTAGGATATGTTTCATTTATGAAAATCACAAGAATGTTTAAGCACAATTAGGATTAAAAGCGGTTTGTCCCACGATTTCAATTTATTTTGATTATTGAGCAAGTTGGACATTTGCATTCTCACATGACTGACTTCGTCAGTGCACGTCTGAAAGCAGCAACTGTCAAAGCATCAAAGTGAGCGGCTCCAGACATCCTCTGGAGTTTCTCCTGCCAGGCCCCTATACTGACTTTAAACAAACAAAAAGAATACAAATATCTCAAGATGAGAAGGCGCTGCAGTGCACGCGGAAGACACAGACATCGAGAGAGCTTCTGGTGATACGGTCCAGAGCTGCTGTCAATAGGCTGTAGGCAAAAACACGTGATCTCCACAGTGAAACTATTGGTAACATCCTGCCTTTGCGTGTGGCTCCACCCTTTACTTTATTGCTCCAGGAGATTTCTGTTGTTGCAAAAAAAATCCCTCTTAAGTGTGTCAACGCTCCCACCCACCCTCCCTCCAACCCATGTTGATACCACACTTAGATGTCCCTAGCAGCCTTATACATGGTCTGGCGCCCTCACCCTTCCATTATGCTCACACAATTACAATGCAGATGTTCTTTAATGGCATTGGCAAATTCAGCCGCACCTCCTAATGATATTAAACAGCCAGTGCACATCAGCTCCAACCCTTTGCCCCCGTCGCCCCTTTTGTCTAAGCGTGTGCTGCAACAGATGGCGCACACAATGGGCTTTTCCCCCGCAGGGACACAGAGAACCAGGCTTTGCCTCAGCAGAGGAAGAGGGCAGTTGCTGCCCTGTAGCCCAGAACCACACCTGCGTTGGGCTAGATATGTCCCCAAGTCCCTGGAGCGCTGGACTGGGATGGGGTTGTTAATCTCCAGCCTGAGTGGAGCTGGTTTTACCCGGGGCCACTGGATGGCCTAATACTTCAGCGATGTCTCTCCTCAGCACACTGGCCCAGATACTTTTTACCTGCTTTACTTTTTATGGACTTAATGCATGGAATGAAAAGTAGGTTTTTCAAAATACTGTGTAGCTCATGAAATTAATTCCTGTATCTTCTTGCTGTTTGTTTGGACCCTAAAGAGGCCACATGTCACTCTTTATTACGTGCAGCTTTTCCCCACAGCAAGCCTGAACAGTTTTAACTACATCTATCTTTTCCTCCCCTCTGTGATTCAACTCCTGACCTTTACAAAGACAAAAATCAAACACATCGTAAATGAAATGTGACTCGCTTAATAAATGGTTGTTCCTCGTGTGGCAGGGGCCAGCAGATGAACTGGGGCAGACACAGAGCTGCAGGAGCATCAGGCAGCGGTGGCTAACTTGGGAAAGAAGCTGATGAGAGCATTTGTCATTTTTAATGGTGTGGTGAGGAGTGGCGCTCTGGTGTGACATAGCACAGCGCAGCGGGGCCTCTGGTGCTGGCTGGTCTGTAGGCCTCTCATAGCCACCTGGCCTGATTTGTCACCCGGCTCAGTCATCATCACCTATGACTCCACAGGTCATCTCCGAATACAGGAGCGGCACAGAGCAATCTGTCCCGGTTTGCTGTCCACACCCTGGGGGGGAAGGAAGGAAGGAAGAGTATGAGGGGGAGGTAGGAACAATGCTGCTGCTGCTGCTGCTGCTGCTGCTGCTGCTGTAGCACATCCTGCCTCACAATGCACGCACAGACAAATACATGCATACAATAACACAGCCGCGCACCCACACAGCGCTCTGATAGTGATCCGCACAAAGCCACACAAGCACATGCCTACTTTAGCTCAAGAGCCTCAGCCCAATACCAATACTGAGCCCAAACACATTGTGGAGAGCCCCTCATTCTCTCTGTGGCCTGATTTCTTTCTGCGTGGTTAAGCCTGCAGGAGCAGCATCCCAGTTCTACTTTCCTTCCTGCATTCCTCCATTTCTCCACTTCAGATTCAAAGCAACATAAAAATGCAACCTCTCCAAGCGGGGGTGTTCTCCAGCTTGTGTTCGATTAACTGTTATTTTTCCTTTTCTTCTCATTCTGGGAGCTGGTCGTGAAAGGAATTGCGCTTTTGACCTGTAAACATCCAGCAGGCGGCTGCCTCGCCATGACCAATATGCCATGACCTTTACATTTCTCATCTCTGTCTCCTGTTTCCTGATTCCTGTTTGTTTGCTGACAGGAAATACAAAATGGTGTGCGGCTCGTTCTGCACACCAAAAACAACACTGGGAACAACGGAGTGGATCTGCCATACACATGGTCGATGTTTTCTGATGAACAAAGCAAAGTGCAGTTCATTATTTAGATTTATGATGCAGGAGTGCATATGAGCCGTATGGTTGGTGACAAGCAGGCATGTACATTAGAAAGAGGTGGATGATTATAATGGTACAGAACGAGAAAGGCAGAAACAGATGTATATAGCATTAATAGAGGGAGAGCATGGAAGCTGGGAAGGGTTGCCAGGTGATGAATATGAATGTATGAAAATGAAATGCCTAAGTCAATATGGAGACAGTGTGGGGACCCAGGTGACAGAGGAGTGCAGTGCTACACCCACCCTGGGGGGATAGACTGGTTATTAGGCCGGGCTCTAGCTTCATCCATCTTCAGGAGTCTGAGCACCGGCCATTGACAATATGAGCACAGAACCGGGGCTGAATACAGATGTGCTGTGGACCAGTGTTCCCCAAACAGAGGGTCAGGCCTCACGAGTGGGTCCCAGGCGTAGTCACACTTTCTGGGTCACAACTCAAGAGGCACGATGGAAAACAGGCTCGTTGGAAGGGGATGCATGGTGTTGCTCCAGAGATAGTTTATCTCGAGCAGGGTTGGACAGGGGTTGCTGAAACACTCTTTGTCTTATTTGTGGAAATCCCCTTCACGTTCCGATAGCCATCAATAAATATAGTTGAAATAAACACAGCCAATCATTTAGTTTGGAACAAATGATATAGTATGCTGGCGTGCCTGTCTGTCACCAACCAACCTGCCTGCCTGGTCGCATTCCCAAGCCACTGAAGCAGAGACAATAGTCAGACGTTATAGCGAGCGAGTCTCAGAAATGATGGCTTCTAGCAGTTGTCAGGCACTGTGCTTTCATATGGATGTAGATTTGTCAAGAGGGTCAATGGGAGGTGGTGGTGTGTCGGTTGACGAGCGTGGTCGGCTCTTTAGAGTTGAGTAGAAACAAACAGATTGTCCTCAGTGGACCAAAGATGTATGTAGGGGAAAAAAAGCGTGTTGCATTTAACTAGACTTCAGAAAAAGTTTGAAAGTTTGTGTCGGCAACAACTGACACAAGAAATAAGACGAGTTTTAAGAGTAGAACAGGTGTGTGACAGTGGGTCAGACAGGGAGCCAGGGCAGGAGCTAAATGCAGCACTCTCATTAATTTGCCAATGATGCCAGGACTGATGGTGCCATGTGCACGCAAACACTTCAGAGACACCCGTTGCACTTGTGTGTCGCAGAGCAACAAAAAGAGGCAACTGTGGACGTGGAAACAGACACACACACACACACACACACACACACACACACACACACACACACAGAGATGCAAATACCTGTGCGAAAATACGAGACTCAAGAAATGTTTATGTTTTTATGAGTGAAAGTGAGGGGGAGAAGAGGGATTACACTCCATTTCTCCTTGCAGAGATGCAGTGGGAGCGTTATTTGTTTTAAGTATCGCCGTTTGATTAATAAGTCGTGAGCTCGCATTCATTCTATTCAAGACTCAAGCTCTTTAGTTACCATTAATCATGGAAACACAATGAGGGGATTCTGCGCAGCGCTGAATGTGTAAGAGCTTCATTATGGCGTGCCTTTTTTGTCAAGTGTGCGAGCGCACTGTTTGTGTGTGTGTGTGTGTGTGTGTGTGTGAGAGAGAGAGACAAAGATTGACTGTGGCTTCATGTGCAAGAGGCTGCAGTTCCTACGTGTATTTACTCCTCTGTGTGTGTGAATGTGTATGTGCACTTAAACGTGCATGTGCAGTGTGACTGACTTGCAACACAAGAAAGATGGATAATAAATTGGTGCATCCCCCTGCTCAGTCACTCCATGCTCTGTCAGCTGCCAAAGGGTTTTCTGTTTGAGACAATGTTCCAGCAGGGAGCACTCAATTCCATCTCTACAAAAGGTGTCACCAGGTCCCCCCCCCCCCCCCCCAAAAGAAGTGTGAAAAACACACAAAATCACACACCAACCCTGCAACAATTCACTGATTAATTGTTTTTCTTGATGGTTTTGTTCAGTAGAATCTATTAATTTGCCTGTGATAAGGGACGTCTAATCACAGATGAGGTTAATAAGGTTTTCACCTTCTTTGTTTGCAGCATCAGAGAAAGTTTCCTATTAACCACGTGGCCTCCTCTGCTGTTCCACGCCCTTTGAATTATGCACCAACCTTCTGCAGAGATGTCGCCTTGACAACGGCAACATTTGACACATGGTAAATTGTTTTGTTTTTTTTATCCCTCAACATGTTATCATGGGCGAGTCGAGCGGCTCATAAAGTGGTTTTCTGGCTACAAAAGCAACATTTAGGAGGTGGACTTGCTAATGAGGAAAAACAAAACTAGCCTGACAGCTCATCACTTTATGTCAGCTGCCTCCCAGCGAGAGCCTATCCCACTCATCGGGTTGTTCGTTCCACGGAGACACCATAAAAATGCATCCCTCGAATTCCCCCGACCTGTCTTCCTCTCCCCTCGCTGGCCTGTGACGGATAGTTCAGTGAAATCTATCAACCTCAGTCAGGGCCCGGTCCTTCATAGAGCCACATACGGACAGAAGGTGCACACACACACACACACACACACACACACACACACACACACACAGACAGACAGACAAGCACACATCCCCGAGTCCGTCACGCTAAATGGGATAAACATCTGGCAATGGAGAGAGAGGAGAAAACGGAGGTCAAATCAATCTGCCCCTCTGTCTGCCATTACACTGATCCCCCATCATAGCCTGACCTCTGCAACACCCAGCAAATGATACTGCTCTGCTGCATTTGAATACAAAAAGTGCAGCACTCCAGTGCGGCTGGAACACAGTGGATGAGAGTATACGTTCTGACAGACGAGCTCAGTGATGGACTGAAATGTTCAAACCAGGATGGTGGGGATGGTTGGAGCAGTCGTCACAGTAAAACAGACAGGAGTCTATTGATATGAAGCTGAAACGTCCAGGTATCATCTACAAATCCATAATTCATTAAGAAAAAAGCAAACTATAAATCTATTACTTGAAAATGTTTAATCTTTCGTTTTTTGCCAATTATTGTTGTACCATTTTGGAAATTCAAGAATGAATGGATATAATAAAATGTATTTGTTTCTCATTGCTAAGTCAATGCTCTGTTCGCTTTCTTCAGCTTAATTCAATTCAGTTATTATAAATTCATATTTTCATTTTACTGAGACACACATCCAGTCACTGAACAAATGACTGTATTCAAGTTAAACTGTACATCATTAAAGATTCAAATTCAGTTTCTACCGACACATAATTCTTTCAAGAATTAGGTTCTCTAACACCCTGCCCAAAGCGGCGCCAAGGCCAAAGCAATTCAATCATTGCAATTCAAAATTCAATTTGAATTCAAATCCGTTTTACTTGCACATCGCCAACTCACAACATGCATCACGTCAAAGCTCATTTTAAAGTCGAGATCTTACAATATTATGGAGAAACCCAAAAGGGGGAGAGGAACAGTTGTGTAACTATCGTATTCAAGCTCTGTCAAACCGGTTGTTATAGTGAAAGTAATATTCAAGATACTTTTAGATGATTTTATTCACGATAGCAGCTCCAGTCAATAGAGGATAATATTAATGCTGCTGCTAATAATGAGAAAACAAGAGTCTTTGCTAGTTTCAGACATTTTCCCACTTAAACCAGTATTTCACTGTTATTTATCAGGCAAATTATACATATATATAGGTTGCACAACGCTAGAACACTTTCACTTTGCTGCCAAGGCCACGTTGTGACCCAACTCCAAAGGGTTTATCCTCTGTGGGATTTGTGTACAACTGTGTTCGGAGATTTGCAGGACACTTATTCTTATTTCTTCATCTGGACGGATAATAGAGGGAAAATACATGAGGTCTTTCATCACGTACAAATCCACATGAATCATTATATTTTTCAGCTGTGCTGTGATTGTCAGCCCTTGAGTGGCTGACAATTAGAGGACAAGCTGAGAACTGAATTACAAAGCCAGCGCCACTGGGCAGCATTATTAGATGTTGTTGTAATCCCTCCTGGATAAATGGTGAAACCTTTGTCACACATTCATTGTATCCTGTAGCAATAAGACTTTAGTTCATTTGAACTCAAGGATATATGAAAAAGCCACGACTAAAAGTGTACAAACGTCTGTGGACATGAGTGTATCACTAAATGGCGTATATCTTTTGGGAGGCTGGATGAGCAGAGGTGGGCGTACATACTAGCATTTATTTTTTAAAGGATGTACCGATGCTATTCAATCTATATATTTCAGTGTTAGACAGGCAGAATGAAACAATATCCATTGCAATTTTTTTCAGAAACAGATCTATTGTATAAAACTTTAACATTTAAAAACAGTTTTTAAAAACACTGTGTGCTAATTATAAACACTGACGTTGACACACGTGCAAACCACGTCAGTTAGAAGTCAACAAAACATTGGTTCAAACCAAGTGTTGATTCAATTTGCATAAAAGGTCAGGACCCGACGACAAAAATACTGCTGGTGAAAAATTGACTTTGTTCGCTTCAAAATATTTTACTTTTCAATAATTGCAGCAGTGATTGTTGAAATGTTGAAATGAAGAGTTTAGCTGTAACATTTTCCTCCCCCTCTTCTCTTCTGTGGCTCTTGTAAAACGAAATTGTGTTCATCCCATTGTCTCCTCTTCCGCTTGTCTTTGCTCTCCGTCTTATGAATTTTGTTTTCCTGCTTGTTATGAATTTTCTTCTCCTCCTGTTCCTTTATATTGGTGACAAGCTTCTGAAATGATAAAAGCAAGAAAAGGAATTCAACATCCAAAAGCGAATTCTCGAGTATTCTGAAACTAGATGACTGGTGTTTCGGAGGTAAAGGTTCAGCTGAGGTATCGTGTACCTGAAGCTGTTTATTCTCAGAGGACAGGAGGCTGATCTACTTGTCTTTCTCCTCCTCCTCCTCCTTCTTGAGCCCTTTTTTTTTTTTTCACCGAGCAGCTTCTTCTCATTTTCCACCTTCTGCACTTTCCTCCTCCAGCTTTTTTCCTCCCTGAGCCAGCTCTTGTTGCAGGCTCGCCTCCAGAGCGTCACACCTGCTCTACTGCTGCCCTTCCATAGCCTTTGGCTCTTTGGCTCTTTTTTCTGAGCGAGTAGGTAAAAACTGTATTTGTATGCTTTCTTGCAAGCTTGCCCTTTCTGGGAGCTCATCTTTTTGCCTGTGCTCCTCGAGGAGCGGGCTCCAACTATTTTCCAGCAGGTTAACTTGCTCCTTTAGAGCCTTTCCTTTTTGAGAGACTCCATCTCAGGGATTGTACAGTGGAGGGCATCTCTGAGGCCCTGTGCAGATGGGTTTTGACGGGGCTGGTCAGTGCGATGCAGCTCAGCAGAGGTCGGCCTGTGCTGCCTTGGAGTTGCAAGTTGGAAGCACTAAGCTGCATGAAAATAGACACATACATGTTTTTCATGGAAACTTTTATTTATTTGAATCTTTACCTTACGTCTGAGCAGAGGAATCTCTGGAGCGCTGCTGAAAGGTAAATGGACTGTATTTATATAGCTCCTAACAACCTGTCAAAACGCCTTACGTTACAAGTCACACGCACACACACATTCATTCAGCACTTAAACATGTAGCGCCTCTGGATCATACGTCCAACTCGCACACACTGTCATCACAGTCAGGGGCTGTTTGGGGCTCAGTGTGTCGCTGAAGGACACGTTGACACCTCTATGTTTGACACGCAGGAAGCTCGTTAACAAGGAGCGACATGTAACACACAGGCAGCAACTCAAATTCACTCATGAAAAACTAACATTTGTGACACTCTAACTCGTTTTCTGATTTCAAACCAGTTGAAATCAAAATCTAAATTTCAGAGCTTATCCCGTGAATTAAACAATTTTTCTTTATCATTCTCGCCAACTGGCTGCTTACAGTGGGAAGTATTATTATTATTATGTAATTTATTTTTTCTTGCTTGTTCTCATTGCAACCAAATTGCCTCAGAAATGCTAACACATTTACACAAATGTGTTAAAATTGGTTTCTTACTTTCTTTTGGTGAAACCTGTTCCAGTTTGGTTTAAGGTTTTTAATCTGGTCTCATTCGTGCTTATTTTGGTTATATAGCTATATATAGCTCAACTTAAAACTGCTTTTCAGTTTCAGTGTTAGGAAACTTGCTGGTGTCTCTCTAGGAGAATCATACGATTCTGCTCCAACAACACAGAGATACTTGTTATTACCAGTGGATGTTGTTCTGCAGCGGAGCGGAGGCTCCTACAGTCGAAAGCTGTGTGTCTGTCGCTTTAAGTCACAGTAATTTCATTATCTGGGACCGATTCAATTTAATTAAAGTTCTGTCTGTTTTACTTTGTGATTCCACGCAGTCTTTTCTTATTGATTGCTCTGCCAGCTAAGTGTTGTATTTTGTGGTTGCAGTGGGGTTTTGTGAATTTGTTGTTCTGATTTTCTTTTTCATTTTTCAATTTGTGATTTTATTCTGCATCACAAGGCCAACAAATTACAGGAAAAAAAATGGACTTTAGTTTCTATTATATACTATATACACATGCAAAATGCAACCACAGCCACAAACGGATACCCAGTCTGTGTAGGACTCACAGACACACACATGGTACAAGATGTGATCATGACTGTGGCAGAACAAAAGAATAAACAGATTCATAAAAAGATGCAGAGGCCATCAATAAATGTCATGACTGCTGCGCTCGGAGCTTTTTGCTCAGAGGATTCAAAGTGTAAAATTCGACTTGGCCGTGGGACAACAGTGTACTTGGACATTTATTATTTAAATAATGACCTCATTTAGCATGCACACATCTACACAACAGTTACGCAGTCAGCATGCATGCAAACAAACAATAGTGCTGAGTTAACACAGTGACCTTCCCATATTAAAATTGACCTTTGAAAGCAATCTTTTCTCCCAGCATGCATCATCAGATCAATAAACACTGCTGCCAGGTGATGCTTGGAGCATTATCGGCCTGTTGCAGGCTCAGTGATATGGAACACACACACACACAAACATGCACACATACACACACACATATACATATGCGACGAAGCCCATGTCAAATGCTGAATGTCAAAACCATGCGCTGCACACAAAACCTGTGTCCTACTCATTATCATGATAAGACACACTTTAAAAACACACCAGCCCTCTGCATCGATGTGTTGACCATTACTAATTGTTAATCAGTGTTTTGTCTTATGTGTCCAACAGCAATGAGCACGTCAGCAAGTGAGAAAAGCAATTAACAGTTCCCAGTCCCATCTCCCTCACACAAACATTTTCCTCTTTCTTTTTTCTCATTCTGTCCTCTCAATGATTTGCTTTACACCATAAATGACGGTGGCTCACTCATGTCTTCATGTTCCAGGCTCAACCACCTTATCCCATCAGAAGCAGACCCCATTACCACCCGGTTACCTAGTCAATGATTTCTCATTTAGACCACATTCCCCAGATCCTGGCTTGATGGATAACCTGTCGAATATGCACAACACATGTGTGTGTGTGTGTGTGTGTGTGTGTGTGTGTGTGTGTGTGTGTGTGTGTGTGTGTGTGTGTGTAGTTAAAGGGAAATTCCACTCCTGTTTTGCACATTGAGACCAAGGCACTAGTTATGGGGAGAACTTCTCAGCCTTGGAAAACAGAAACCAGTTGCGTAATGCCTCCTGTGGCTCTGGAGGAACGTGACCTTAATGCCATGCTGTCTGATTCTTACTTGAATACTTTTTTAGCTCATTGTTCGAGGGCTGTGAGTCAACCATTCTCCCTGTTGGTGGTTGACTCAACCAAACTCCACAAATCAACTAACAGAGCCAAGTGGTTCAAGAGTTGACCTGTATGTGTTTGGCCTTGCTCAGCTTAGAGATTGGAATTGAAACTCAATTCACAATTTAAAACACATTCAAACCACATGGTGCTGACACATGAAAGGAAGTTGCAGAAACATGGAAGATTTGAATTTTTGCAGGAGATGATGCCCTTTTTTCCTAAATGTGAAGAGACGACACACCATTTACACTATTTGTGTATGTGTGTGTGTGTTTGTACTTATGTCCTTGTGGGGACCAATTTCACTTTTTCAAAGAGCTGTTATCGGGTTAAATTCTTGATTCTAGTGTTAGGATTAGAATTTGATTTAGATTAGGGTCAGACATTTAGCTGTGATGTTTATGGTTAGGGTAATGGGCTAAGGAATGTAGTATGCCAATGATTGTCCTCACTAAGATAGAAGTACTAGAATGTGCGTATTCCCTTTTACTGCTGTCACATCCCTTCATGTATATATTTATACCTTTCACCTTCTACAAAGTGATACTCATCCGCTCAGATAATAATTAAAGACCATATTAAAAAATGTAATTCTTACCTTAAGGATGCATGACAGCTGGAAGGAGAAACTAGTTTTAAAAGGCCTTTGGGTCAGAGTCCCCCTGCTCTCGTTTCCTTCTGTCTAGATGAGTTTTTCTTTTAATCCACATACATTTAATTATCTCCCCATGCATGCAGAGCAGTTAAATATTACATTAAACTTTCAACACTTTTTCTAAGAAATCGCAGCTGTCTGGGATTTCTGGGAAATGTAGTCTTTCTGTGATCAGTGGTTCTTCTTGGTCTGGAGTCTGCTGGCACATCTTTCATTTCATTTCCTGTACATATTTCTGCATTGTTGCATAATAAGGTAATAATGATTTAGTTTGGGCCACAATTTCAAAATCAATTTAATTTAGCAAGATTTGAAATTACAGTAAAATTTGTAATGTACCAGTATACTGCAGTATTACTGGTTAGAGGGAGTAGTTCTCTATGTGGTTTAATGGTTGACATAAAGACTGCAAGATGAATATCAAATTCCAAATTTACTGATACAGTATCTCGTGTTCTGCAGGGACCACATAAATCCCAGTGATTACACAATCATTCTTTAGTGTCGACCACAATCTTTGTGGTATCTCATTCTGGTCTGGACGTTCACCTCGGGGCTTAACGGGTTTAATAAAAAGCATTGTCCTCTTCTTTTGTCCTCCCAGTTTAATCTGCAGCCCTGTCCTCCCTCCAGAGCTGTCACGTCCAACTGAACTCCAGGAGCAACATGACAACTGAGAAGGTCAGGGGGCCAGAGGTTATTATGGATCATTTCAGGTCATGGAAGATGGGCAAAGTCCCGCGGGTCGCTCAAATGTCAGCTTGATTCGAGGAGTGTGATTAGGAATCAGTCCAAGCTGCTGGAAAAGTGTGTTGACACTGTAGCGTTTGTGTTAATGGCTGTGCGTAGTTGTGTTGCTTTTTGTTTCCCGTGTGTACACAGCATGAGGAACGCTCGCCTGTTGGTTAAAGCACTTCCCCGGATCTGAGTGAAAACACATCCTGCAGTGCCACATAACACTTGATTTGCTGTAGTGTTCAGCCATGTGGTGGGGCCACAGCGCCATCTGGTGGTAGCGATATGCACCTGCAGTTGAATGTGGCTGGTTTAGATGTTGAGGCTGATGATCGGTGTATTATGAAGGTGAACCTTTGAGTCGGCTGCAGGAAAAGATGATGGCTGTGCTCAACATTTTGACCCTTCTCCCAACATGCAAACAACTTTCAATGAGAAATCTATGAATACATTTTTAACATGGTATGCACATAATTGCTGTGTCATCAGTGTTTCCTCACTGAGAGTGATAGAAACTGTACTTTCCTTTCAATTTGTGGAGTCTTTTTTAAAATTAGTTATTAAGATATTCTTGCTTAGGGTGCGAGAGGTCCTGGGTTCAAATCCCGG
The DNA here is from genome assembly GCA_026259375.1 of Verasper variegatus. Taxonomy (NCBI): domain Eukaryota; kingdom Metazoa; phylum Chordata; class Actinopteri; order Pleuronectiformes; family Pleuronectidae; genus Verasper; species Verasper variegatus. Next base: position 10,858,741 of record CM048053.1, on the reverse strand, counting down.
ATGTGCCCTTTCACCGTTCTCCCTGTCAAGGTTTAATTCGACTAAACTAACAGTACCCAATGGTTGATTGTAAGTAGTCACACTGTACAAAAACATGGGATCAAAATCTCTAGGTACTGTATAGAGGCTTGAAGTCTTGCTGAACATGGAGTTTGGAATATGGAGACAACACAACACATATTTTATAGAAAGTCTCACAATGATAGTTTACTTAGATAGTTTACTTTAGAAATTGTTCATTTGTAGCTTGTTGATCTGGGGTTAGATTCTTGCTTCGGTTTTAAGAGCTCCGAGGTTCAAATCCCGGATAAGCCCTTGTACACATCATCTTCAAACTATTTTTCTGACGATAGGCTGTCCGAGTGGGGGATGAGGTTGATAAGTGCTAAAGATCAACAAACTGTAGCCCACACATTGGATATCTATAAAAGGAAGTTGAGAAGACAAAATCTCAATCAAAGTAGTCACACTGTTCAGAGACATAGAATGGAAAGGAACTGAAGAGAGATGAAGCAGGAAACAGAGGTCCATTCTCTCTCAGTCAAACTTAGTTCTTCTTTGTTGAGCTGATAGTGTTTGTTGCCTCAACTTAACCATACAGATCAACAGACAGTCCCCGAAGCAAGGAATAATAATTATGCACAGTCAAAGCCTTGTTTTTGCAGTTAATTCAATGTACGGATTAGGTATTTGCCTCATTTGGATTAAAAACCACTGAACACATTGCAAATCAGAGAGACAGACCCATGAATCTTAGTTTAAATTGTTTGTATATCACTTTCTATTTCTGACTCTCAAAAGATTTAACTGCTCTAACCTCTCTGTCATAATCAACTTTCATCATAATGTGGTTAAACCAGCTTCCAACTGAGTGCAGTTAATCTCCAGGATCACTGATCCAATCAACCACCACATATAACTGCTCAGCACTGACACTAGTGGTCTACAGTCGTTCTGGTGCCCAGGACTATATTCTCTAAACTGTTTGAATCTTCAAAGCTTCATCTCGGGGTCAGTTCTGAGGTCCATCCCTGCAAACACTGTGGGAAAGAAAGTTCAGTAAATCTGAATTTGTCAGCTAAAGACTACAAGCTTTTGAAGTTTAAGATATGTGTGTCTTGTATTTGACATATATTGTAACTATGGTGATTTAAAACTCAGCCGAACATAACTTGATATATAACAAACTGTCATCATTGTCTCATAAACCTTTTCTGTATCAGTTTTAATACTCACACTCTGCGTCACTGTCAACTAAACACAGACACTTCTACATTGCTGTAGATAACTTCAACCACTAGAGGTTGACAGACACAGGACTTGTGAACATGGGACCACATGTCAAAACCATGTGAAATATGTGGCACATATATTCCTTCATATGTGAAACATGTGGTTTAGTGTGTGAAGCCCACAGGTAAACTCCCAAGTGAAACCTATGGGATTACATAGATTCAACACTTATCACATGCAATCCCATTGGTTTCACATGGGAACCTACATGGCTGTCACGCATTACACCACTAAAACATTCCCAAAACTGCATGTTTCAGATGTGCTGGTACATGTGTGTCACACATTTCACATGTGTAATTCACAACCTCTCCTCTCCTCCTCAGGGTCAAAGCCATTCAATTCTGGTGCAGATCTGGATCAAGTGGGTGGATTCAGGATTTTTTTGTTTTCACTTTCTTTAACATTATATTTTGACCCATTTCTCAGGGAGTAATACATGTAGGCTCTCTTCTGAGTAGCATTCTAGTTGTTCCTGTTGTGTTATATTATTGTCAAGCAGAATTCTGTTGTCGTCTGTGCCTTTAAAGACCCTGTCAGACTCAGCCAAACTTGCACTTTGACCTTTTATCGTTTTTTTTCCTTCAAAATGTAATGAAACCCCTGGCCCACTGGGTGGCAGTAGTGTGCATACAACCAGAGGTGGGTGTGCATCTGTGGGAGCTTCTGGGTATTTGATCCATCTCACGTTCAGTCGTCTGACAGAGGCAATTATGTGAAGTCCTTGATCTTGAATCTAAGTACTAATGTAAAATTATATAACAACTCAGACAGCTCGATATCAGCGACGGAGAGCGAGGCAGAGAGGGAGCAGGAGGCTGAAGTTCAGGTACAGTGCAGATCAAAAGAGAGAATATCTAATAAGCCAAACGTTGAAAGAGACTCACCTCACATTTGCAGCCTTGTAGGGAGATTCAGGCCGAGAGCACACTGCCTCTTGGTGTCTTTTGGCTGAACTTGCAGACTTGACACCGATGTTAAAAATTACAGGGGATCTCTCGCTCTTTGAGTTTTTTTACATGAAAACCTTGCATGCATTCTTTGGCTAATCCAAATTCAAATAGAAGGGATAAAGAAGCTGAGACAATAGGATAACTGCTCCAAATACCGTGTTTATTTCACCAAACATTCACTCGCTGTAACATAGCGTTAAAAGATTTGGTAGGTTTACCTGCTGCTGAGGAGTGACTAAGACAGAAATCCAATTTTTTCCATTATTCCAGAGATTGCATTTCTTTGAACTCATTCTGCTTCCCTGTAAATTGCCCTCATGTTGAAGTGAAAATGCAATTTTAAATTTTCATGTAGTACGTCATTCATTTCTGAGAATGATATATTTGAATGGGCTTCATGAGATGTGAAGTGCACAATAGTTGCAGCATGTTATCATAAGGGCCTGGAAGTAAACCAGTAGTGTTTTGAGCGCAGGAGTTTTTCTTTTTTCTTTTTATTGACAAGTGTTTTGCACTGTTGAGTTGATATTTCAAATACGGAGACCATGTAAGGTTGTGAGTCAGTCGCTCATAAAAGTGCTGTGAAGCAAAGGGCAAGCTGAAAGCCAAAAGGCTGAGAATAACTCGTGGATGTGCTGTGTGCTGATAGTAGGGGAGAGGGTGAAAAGCTTCAGACACAATCGATACCTGGAAATGTGTGGACGTGGTATGTGCAGAAGGACCACTGATGCTTTCACAGAATGAAATGCATTCACCTAAAAGATGAATATCCCTCACTGAGTATTGATATATGAATTATGATCTATAAAAAAACTATCTGAGCCCTCTATCTGATTTGGAGGAGTTATTCGCATCAAGCAGTGAGGTGCAGGTTGCCACCACAGTGGCCTTAAGGTAATGTAGAGATGTGGACGGCCCTCTCTATAGCCAGTGTTTGATTTCTACATTCTGGGTTACTGTGGAAACATGGAGGGATATTTTAATAGTTTATGTAGATGTGAAGGGCTCATTCTAAACTGGCAAAAACACCTGATTGTTCCTCAGGAGAGCACATACCTCTGCCGAGACCTGACAGTCGCACTTTCATAGATATCAGTTCCCTAAATCTGCATGAATTTATTCATTATGGCCCATTATCATTCCCTGGGAAAATAATTGCACACCCAATCTTGCAATGTTAACAAAAGTGGAAAAAAAAATCTTCATCTGTTCCGTATCAGCACGAGAATGTGATGGGTTCTGGATCCATACCGCATCCCTCCAGCATGTTCCCACAGAACTCCACTCTGCTGTTTTTGTGTAATCTTGCTTACAAACCAACAAACATGCAAATTGAAGGGGTTGAAAACATAAACTCACTGGCGGAGGAAAAGGTTTTCAGGTGATTATAAACGAATGGAATGATTTTCTTTCTGCCTAAATCAAACACACTGGTCCTTTAAATTCGTTTGACTTCCTGTGTTGTTCCACCGAACAGATGCTGGCATGAACAAGGTCGACCTACAAGGACAGAGTCTATGTTTTTCTGGGCTGTTTAGAGGTAGACGGGTGGCACTTACTGAGACACAGTTAATATTCATAATCTTGTTTAAATATTTCAGCCCTGACCTGAGTACAAGTTTCTCCTGAATTGTTTAACTCCTGTAATTTATAACCTGATGACAGTTTGCTGCTGCTGCTCTACTAGAACCACAAAGCTCTTTGCTTCTACACACACACACACACACACACAGTTTGATAGGCCTTCTCTACATGACACATGACATTTCAGTCTCCCATAGGGTCGTGGTCAAGTATACCTTGTTAAAACCATCCTGAGGGGAAGATCATTTTATTTTCCACACACAGAAACAAGACAAAGCACTTAGTGTGCTCTGAACACGTGCTCGTTTTTTCCGGTGTGACAACAGCGGGCAGCAGCTGTCACCTCCAACATCATTGGCCCATGTGCTCCTTGAGAAACTACCAGGACAGATGGTGTGGACAATTGTTATGACAACAGACCTTTACCTAAGAAATCTACACATAATGGTTCTGAATGCTGTTTGTATGAACCATAGACTGTGTATAAAGATGGACGACAGGACAACTCCCCAAAAGTGAAGCCAAAGTGTCTCGATCGCCACCTGCTGGCTGGCTGCAGCATCGCCAGAAATCCTGCTGTATCCATTTAAACAGATGAGACAGGGACCATAAAAAAATAAAATAAACAATATTTAAAAGTCAACATATGTTTTGTGAAAGATTGTGTCTGTCATTTTAGGTAGTTCTGATCCCACTGATGTTTGTTTGAGTCTTCATTCCCCCCCCTGTACGTTTTTACGTGTGCATCTTGCTCCGATGCACACGATATCTTAGCTTCAAATCTGGATAGTGGGAGGAGGTGGAGAAGTGTCGTCCATCTTTATATAGAGTCTCTGGTGTGAACTTTTCTCTGTCACACACACGCCAGTAAAGACACAGGAAACAGACAGTGTTGAAAATCTTACAATGTATATAATTGACACAAGATTTCAGGTACAACAGCAAATGAGACATTTGTATTTTTCATCCTCTTTCTGGCGTCTACTTTCACCGTAAGCACAAACTCTCCATAGATTTCTGATAACAAACAAAACCTAAGTAAATAAAAACAAGAACAATTTTTTAATTTCTTTCTTAATAAATCGGCACCTTTCAGAAAAACCTCCTGTACTCGGCTCAGTGTAGAGTGAAGCTGTTTTAAATGGTGGGATAGTCAGCTTTGCATTTTTTGCCACCCACAGTAATGAATGAGGTCAGGATTGAGGCGCACACCCACTGATGTGAGATCAGCGCTTTGGACAGACCTCTCTCCTGCTTCCTCTCACTCGTAGGGGCTTTAACACTGTTCCAGCACAGTTGGAGAGGAGACGTCTTGCTGGGCCACATCTATCTGCATACACACATCCCCAATCAATAGTCATTCCTGGAAGGTGTTGACTCGCGTATTGATCGACCATCCTGTGATGTCTTTGTGCTGACCACGCCATTTATTGGCCTCATAAAAGTGCTGGTTTTTATAAAAGGGAGGGGGACTTTGAGCAACAAATTAATGAGATCAAAAAGGTGATGGAAAAGATGAGGGGTGTGGGGCAGTGGCGGTGGCGGTGGCGGGGGGAGGGGGTTGTGCAAATTTCAGCCGATGACATCGTGAGGGAGTCATTAAGACTGAAGTCCGAGTCATAAGTCGTCGTTGAATTGGAATGTCGCCATCACAGTCGGAGTAATTTCTCATTCTTTACAGGGCGTGTCGTGGACGTTCACATTCATACTCAAAAGAAAACGACGACCCGTGCGACGCTCTCGCTAATCGTTCTTTGTTTAACATTTGCATCTAATGTCATTACATCTTGTCTTTTTCTATCTCAAAATTGACCCCAACCTTATACAAAGTGTCAAAGGCAGTCACAGGCAGATTTCTTAACCAGGGACTAACACACACACACACAAACACACACACCCGCACAGAGCAACAAAGCATTCATTAATAAAGCGTTTGAAAAACAGCACATCCTGTCAGCTTGAACATATGACAACAACCTCTCCTGTTTTCAGAGCAGTAGTTAAACCAAGAATCTGACAGACGTGCACCTCGCACTTCCACAGAGCCTCAAACTGGATCTGCAGTAGCTGTTGAGTTTTCTCACTAACTGAAGTGTAGAGGACTGTCCCCGAGTACAACTGAAGAAATGATGTACTTTAGAAGGAGCATGTCTCCATATGCGTCTCCCCCGTTCCATTTCTCTGTCACATAACAATACTGACAAGTACAGATATGATCAATACGGATTGGGAGTTATTACAGTAGTAGGTTGGAAATATCATTTTTGTAAAATGAGATATATTAATCTCCAGTTGCTGTGAGTTGGATAGCACTCTAGAATACAATGTGGGCCCAATACATTTTCATACATTTCATTTCTGTGGCATCCGAACAAGATTTATAAACGCTCATATTGTCGGCCCCCTCTTTGCTCCATCAATCAAAGACAAGCACAAACAACACACACAGACGTGTACACACACACACACACACACACACACACACACACACACACATATATGCAAGCATAGTCCCATCATCCTGCACACAGTATTCGTAAATGAGAGCGTTGACATTTCTTTGAATTAAAAACGTGGTTACGCGTTTCCTAACCCAGCGAGCCTCTCATCAGGAAAAAAAACCCTCACACTGTGTTCCCCACAACATTCCCACTAAGGTTGACACGTAATGAAGCACTGTGTCATTGTCATATTGCCTCGCCATCACGGCGAAGCACGAGCAAAGCTTTAAAGGTCATAATAACTGACGAGCGGGGGAGGAGGGTGGGGGGTGCGGGCTGGGGGTGAGGAGGGAGCGGGAAGAAAGAGGCACTGATATAAAAAATAGTTGCAGAAAGTAGAAGGCAGATACGAATGTGACAGGTGATGAAAGAAATAAGAGCTGTAGCATACAATGATCTGGCCGTTATAACATTTCGATACCTACTTGGCTATTTTCTCTAGAAAACGACAAAGAAGCGATCAAAATATGTACACTGCTGCAGTTGCTATAGAAATTAGCTTCACAGACGGGCACGCTGTGGCTTGGATCATTGCTGCAACTCGGAAAAACCCCACTTATGACCCTGCTGGTTGCAATTAAGATGCTGATCGCAGGGAGCACACAAAATTATGCATATTATATATTTTTTTTGCTCTGCCGTGCACGTTAAAGGAATACTGGAAGGACAAAAAAAGAAGCGCTACATGACAGCAGTGTTTCTGCTTCTGTATATTTCTGTTTATGCTACACGTTTTCCAAAATCACCAGCTGACGACGCCGCGCTGCGAGGGCGACCTCACACCGACACTCACCGCTCCGCACACAGCACAGCGCTCTATAGTGGGAAGCTGCTGTCATCTGAGACCTGGCGCGGCCGAGAACGTGTTTTGCTTACACCCGACTCTCGAGTTGATCCTACACTGCCAGCAGGGGTTTTTCTTTTTTTCAAGAGAGAGGGAGATCTGCCTCAGCTGGGGGAGGGCGGGCAGGGAAGGGATGAGTGGATGGATGGAGTGGTGAATGGGGGGTCATGTTACCCCTAGATTAGACGATCATGTCAGTGTGAGTGTGATCGCGGCTATTATTACAGCTTAAATGGCAGAAAGTGCTGATGCAATAGAGCGCTCTCATCCTGGCTGTGAGATTTTCTGAGGCTTAATGAGTTAAGAGGTCTGGTCGGCTACGACGTCCAGATTATCCTCCTGTAAAAGTCACAAATATTTAATTTCATCCAAAGTTTGTGGTTTGTCTTCTGTTTTCTTTAAATACTTTGCAGTCTTTAAATCACCGTAGGCTTTATTATTGTGAGTGATTAATAAATAAAGAATTAGACTGAACACAGGTGCTGTTTTAAAGGGAGTGGAGTGACAAATATATGGATCTGAGCACCACTGCAAAGCCCCGTTCTCCCTCTCCCCGTGGTGTCAACACCAACATACCGTTAGCAATATAGTTTTTACACATGTCTTAGGTACAGATATAATCTCAGAGAACCCAAACACCAGAAACAAAACAGAAGATGCAAAAAGACCAGCTCTAATGGCGTCATAATATAGTGAGAAATAAAAGACGAGAGCAGAATCAAAACATTTATGAATACTTCCACTTTGTTCTAATCCAGAACCAAAAGAATGTCCATCCAAGTGATTTTTTTGTGGTTGTTGTTGTTTCCTCATATTTACTTAGTTTTGGCAAAGTAACTAACCCCCATCTTCTCCTCCCTCCCCTTTCAGCCTCCCCCAACCCTGTGTCCCATACTCAGTCCCAGTCGGTGGATTCCCCCTCAATTATCGCCGCAGCAGCAAAAGGAGCAGTGGAATCAGGTAAGTGGCGACGTAGGGGAGGTTGTGGTTGGCCGACCCTTTCACCTTCTTGTTTTCTGGAGGGTAGGGGTAGCGAATGGGCCGCACGGTGGCGGGGTCGATTAGACGCGGGCCCCTGGAGCACATTTCTTCAGTGCAAATGCCGCTTCCTGAACCGCTGACATCGTCACCTTCGGAACGGAGAGAGTCAGGACATGAGATTCCACAACTTGTGAAGATAATCATTCAATCAATCATACACAGTGAACGAAAAAATCCAAAATACAGCTATATAAACCAGTTCAGCCTCACTGTAAGGTGCTATATTTCTGTTACATCGTTATAGTTTGTGGCAAAAACAGAGGTAACAATATCACAGCATGGTCTGCATCTTTCTATCCCGGATGATTTTACTCCAGATATGACCCTGCTTCACTCTTTACACTTTTTAGATTCTCAGTAGAAATACAGTAAAAGAAAGACTTTTTCCAATAAGGTTTAATTCATTTAATTCTCGTATGCAGGTGTTTATGGGCCTTTGAACTGCCTTTGACATATAAGACATACGTTAAGCTTCTAGACAAATTTTGAGATTTAATATGGTTCAGCTTTCCGACTGCATCAGTGCATTTTGTGCTTTTTGTAATACTGACGTTGGTTTGGCTTCTTTATCCAAGTTTGCAAAGAGCAACAGAATATTTTTTTTTTGCGGGGGGGATAAAGGCTGATTGCTTCTTGAAGATTTGTGCAAAAGAGCTTCACACAGCTGAATAAGACATTCATACTTATGCAAGTAACCTCTACCAGCTCTGAATAGATGTTTTCCTCTTGTCAAACACATAAAACCAGCAGAGTTTTGGGTCTCTGTATGACACCTGTGTTCCCTGTTATATTAGATGGTGTAAAAAAAACGTGTGAATCCCCATTTAAAAGCGTAAACACATTTGTAAGAGAGGTCTGCTGTGCTAAGGAGGTGATGATGAAGATCAAGTAGATCCCAGTTTCATTAAGCGTGCCTTAGCAGTCTAAAGAAAAACTGTAATCTATTAGACACACTGTGCTTATACACTGTTTGTTGGCTGGCATGACGGATGAGGTTGACTCTGCAGGTGCAAGCCCCAGAAGAAGGATGAGAGTTTTATTGCCAGCACTGTACACACACTGTTTTAAAATATATGACAGAAAAGCATTGGGAATCAGGCCGAGCATTTTTTTATACCTGTATCTTAATTTCACTTCTACTGCCTTTGCTATTTTTAGTTTAGAGGAACTAAGGCAGACGTTTTCTGCCTCCTCAGACATACAGGGACTGAGTGGATTTCTCTTAAAGCAACACTATGTGTGTTTTACTAGGCAACAGCGCCCTCTGCAGCCACATGTTACGTGTTACCCATGATCCCCAGCTTTCTGAATCAAAGCGGCCACTGTAACAAATACACCAAACTAACTATATAAACGTTGGTTTTTTTCGAGTTCTTCTTTTTTTTAAGTTAAAAAGCTGCATCGTGTTGCTTACGTCATCTGAAAAGAAAGGTTCTGGGAAAGCTCTATAGAAACCTGTGGACTAAGTTGATAAAGCTACTCACTCGTGTCCTGAAAGTCCACATCCTGGCCGTTGAGAGCGTTCTTCAGGCGGTGCGTCATGATCTTCAGCTGCATGATCTGCTGACGTATTGTCATGTCTGGCTTGGTGATGTCGATTTCCACTTCTGGGTTGTTGATCTGACTGGCAAGGCCATCGCCCATCACCTCGGGGAGGTACCTGGCACACATGAACACTTGTTTAACATGGTCTCTTGCATCCATTTGGAAAATGGTATTTAATGAGTGGAAACTATTTCTTTAGTAGTTTGTAGAAACATATGTATTTCATTGTCCGATCACCTCAGTAACAACTCACAGTTCCCGTTGTATTATGCATTAAAAAGTATAATTTTTGGAAGACAGAATGTTATGTTACTTCAAAAATTCATTTTTAACTCATGGTTTAAATTCCTACCTGGCGCGGCTCATGCCATTCCAACACTTCTCCTCGGCCCCTGTTCCAGTAGCCACTCTGTCGCTGCAGAGCAGACTTGGAAGGGACACCCAGTACGACTGCAGGTCCCTCAGTCTCACAGTTACGTCAGACACCTGAGTTGACAAGAGCAGATTCGTGAGCTTTTTCACTTCGCTCCAAATCACAGCCTGATGGTTCATCCTGTTTCCTCAATAACCAAGTGCGCTGTTCATCTGACTCATTCATCCGTCCAAGCATTCACTTCCCATCCAATCACCCAGTAGACGTCTGTGTTAAGGTGAAATGAACAGCAAGATGGGTTTAATTGTCCATGATGAGCAACGGCTCCTGTGTCATAAACCATCACTATGAACAGGACAGATCAGAGAGCAATGACAAACAACACAGTCAGGTAAACACGAACCAGTTTGTCCATTTTGCTGGAGCTGGTTTCCATCCGGTCCTCCACTGTGACCCTCCCTCTCTTCGTGGCTTCATCGACTCCTGTGCTGCTGGTTCCGCCCTCTCTGAGGTTCCCACAAGCCTGGAACAACTGGAGCAAAGAGAAAGGGAGGAAAAGACAAGACAGAGAGAGGATTTATGAGAGACGGACCAATTAAGGATAAAACAAGTAAATTGACTCAGTTTTGTTCAGCTCAGCTTTCCAAACAGCAGATCTAAGGCTTCTTCATCAAATCCATCTCCAGCCAACTATTAACTTGAACCAAAGGGCTCGTACGCGCTCTATAAACTTTACCTTCCTGCCATACGTAGTTCATACTCTGGGTCTGCATTGGTAGTGGTGTCAACAAGACTGAAATCCGATAACGCTGAACCAGCTCTCTGAATAAAACCCTATAATCCCATCCTCGCACTGCATCAGCAAAATGTTGTGTTTGTTAGACCAACTTATCTTCAGGTTCACAAAGAATCTTTCAGCATATTAGTACCCACAGTGTGATGGTTGTTTTGCGTGATCCCGGGAGTCAATCGCAGCGTCGTTCTGGCAGAATAATTTTGCGGCTCAGAAAATACAAGTCGTCCCTGGGCTTACGTTTCATAAATGGTGTCCAGGGAGAACAGTTAAACTGCCGTCAATCTGTCCGTCAATCTGCTCTGCTTAGAGGAGCCTGGAGCCTTTGAACCTCCACATTTAACTAGAAAATAATCCTGTTGTAAGCTTCCAGTCAGGTCCGTCACCAGTATTAAAATTTTTTTAAAATACGACGCTAACTCACTTACATTCCACATATTAGAGAAACATTACATAACACAACATGTGTCAACAGATTATGTAAATCAATCTGTCCAACTCCTGCTCTAAAGTAATGTTACACTGCGAGCATTGATCGACTTCTCTGTGATCGGCCAATCGCTCTCCTTCAGAGACGGACATCAGAGGCTGAAGTGTGCGTGATCAGGTCATGCCTCTGAACCAGGTCAGAGGCAGTCCGCCCAGCCGTGCTCTTTGACGGCAAACCAGCACAGAAGAACCTTTGTCTTTTCCTCTCACCCTCGACCCTGTTTTCCACCTTTCGCCAACGACTCAAGGCCGATTTTTTCATTGTGCCTCTAAAGGATCAAATAAAACAGCGGCTCAAACACCATTAAACTGTGAAGTAAATGCTTTGGCCCACGGGGGCTCGGGCATGACTCACATCCCTCCAGTTGAAGTCAGGTCCGTGGAGCAGTGCACCAGCATTCATTTACTGGCTGGATAGGTGATAATTGTGCGAAAGGAAGGGCAATGAGGTAGCACAGTGAGCAGTGAACAGCCCAACAGTGTTTGGCACTGAACCTGGATCAATGAGTGTGTTAGTTTGCACAGCTCCTATTTCTTTTGTCTTTCTTCTTTTACCATTGTTTTTTTTAAAAGCTTTACCAACTTAGATCAACATTTCAAAGCCCCAGAAAAGTCAAATCTCGTCTTTCCTTATGACATTAAACGTTCATGACTAAATAAGCAACAATCAGCTTATCTGCCCAATCAGGACTGTGCGGATGTGCTTTAAAAACATCTGATTGATGAGAAGCTACGCATGCAAACAATCCCACATCTCATCTCATCTCCTGCTAAATCCTACATTTGGTGGAGAGAAGTGCATAACATCATTTTCTTTTCCATCTGAGCTTCACACACTTCAAAGACGTGCAGCGTGAATCATTTATTCGACACTTTGTCCACTCACTTCAATTTACCACACGTGGACTCAAGTCAAGTTCAAGACACATCTCAAAGATGATTAATGCAAACAGCATGACAAGGGTGAGAGTACTTCAATGAATACAAGTTTTTGATCTGTCTTCAGTTTGTTATACATTCGCTGAACTTTCTAAAAGTACGGTTTTTAGTTGGTGAGTAGAAGTAACAAGTAAGATTTACTCCTGTAACCCTAACAAAGTTGTGGTTTTTCTGTACTTTTATTCCAGTTATACTTAAGAATCTGCGGCGCTCTTTACAGGGGTCTCTCATCAAAACAATAAGAAAAGACCTAGTTTGATTGTGGGAGTTTTTGTCTTTACCACCATTACTGTTTGTGCTTTACTGAGACAGACAGAAGTGAATAATCGTGACCCACTCCAAGTGACCAATACAGAAGGAGCAGAAAGAGAAATAAAAAAAGACTGGCAAACTGGCGAGCAGTGTGTTTATACTACGTCATACGGGATGTGTCCCTGAAGTTATAGCAGAGATGAACAAAACTACAGATAAAATGGATATGACAGCAACTAAATGGCTATGACAATGAAATGCCGCGTTAACTTAAATACAATTGGGCTTTTCTCTGAGTTTGAACATTGTTGGAAACATTTTGGATGATATAAAACATAAATCCAGTTATATTAAGTAATGTCAGTGAGGAAATGCTACATATTACATCTTTAACCAATATAAAAGTGACTTGTCATGTGCACAGTGAGCAGCGGTAAGTGCAGTGTACATTTAATTTGTCTTCAGTGATTTTGAAATACTCTGATATCAGAGATATTGAGCAGCTGTGATGGTGTTGACGCATGTTTGCAACATTAGCTCATAAAATCATTTTCTTCCCCCGGAACTCTTCAATGTATTCTCTGTAGTAAATACAGTGTGTATGGTTAAGTCAGCCGTGCACATCTGCATTTCTCATTGTGTGTTCTGACCTTGCTGTTGATGGTCTCCATGTTATCCATCATATTAAGCATGGCTTCTGATATGCGATAGGGAAGGGAGAGGACCACGCTATCCACGCCAGATGGACCATCAAAGCGATCGGCCACCTGCATCATGGTTTCTGTAATGACAGGAGCCACAGTGAGCGTGAAGAAAGGATGAAACCTTTCATACGTCAGAAGTTAAACGAGTTGTGTGTGTGTTTGTGTGTGTGTGTCACCCACCTGCCAGATGCCTCCACTCAGTGTTGAGGTCAGCCTGGTTGGCCAGACAGCCCTTCATGACGTTGCTGCAGTAGTTGGCACAAGGTCTGGCGGAGGCCATGCCGCGGCAGTGGGGACAGTAAGTCATCCTCATCATGGCCCGCATGCACTCCTGGCTCAACTGCACCTGGGGTAGACCAAAATAAAAATACACCTGGATGAAAAATGTCTGTTTTGTCATGCATGTATGATCTAATAGTTTAAGAGATGAACCTGAAGGCAGCAGTTGATCAAACTGTATATTAAACCACAGTGAAAAGCCCTGCTCTTACTCTATAAATGTACATGGTTTCTACAAGATAAAATGAAGATTTTCTCAGGCTTTTGAAATTATAGATGCAATTTGCAACCTATTCCATGTCCATACTTGCAAAAAGAGGAAAAGTCAAAACCCCAGAAGTACTTGCAAAAGTCAATTTATTCACATTCAAAACTTGAACTGATTAGAGTGCATACTTTCACCAAGGCCCAACATTCCCCTTAAATTGCACATACTCATAGAAATCAGTTCCCTGTATGTGCTGGATTTTTTCCATCAAGATTCATGAATTATTCTCTGGGAAAGTGGGGAAACTGTTGAAAAAGTTCTCAAAATGTTAAAGAAAGCGAAAAAAAAAAATCTTGGATCCAGACCAAAATGTAAGGGGTTCTTCCCTGACTCGCATCCTTCCACCAAGTCCCGAGGTAATCTGTCCAGTGGTTTTTGTGTAATCTTGTGTGTAAACAACAACTAGGCTACATTCATCTGAGCTGTTCCCCAATCTCCTCCTCAATGATTGATTGACGTTAAGCCACTGAGTTGACTTGTAGTGATGGCTTCGATCCAAACACGGTGGACTCACTGAATTGTCACTGTCATGCCTTTATGACCAACGTTCAGAATTTTAGCATTTTCTTGCAAAAGGTGCAAATAGGGATCAAATTTGAAACCAAGCAGTAAATGCACCGTTCTCAGGTTAGATCTTGTTGAACTTGCACTTATGTGAGAATCTGTTTTAACTTATTCATGTCACAGGTTCGAACCTGCTGGCCGAGTTTTTATGTTCTCCCCCCCATGGCTTCCTCCCACAGTCCAAACTCATCCAGGTTCGGTTAATGAGCCACTTTAAATTGTGCGTAGGTGTAAATGTGAGCATGAATGGTTGTGACGGCCGTGTGATTAACTGGTGACTGGCTCCAGATTGTACCCCGCCTCTTGCCCAATGTCACATGTCTAACAAATGGAACAAATCAGTTTAAATATGTTCTTCCAGAAGTATCGAGAAGCCACTTTACCACATCACAATACACTAATTGGTTGTGTTCCGATTAAGACTGGTGCTGCACATTAGTGGTTATTGGTTACATACATAGTTTTGTTACAGTGTGATAAATACAACACAATGACTAAAATTAATGCATATTTATGGATGTAATGTTAACTTCATAATCCAATCCATTGTCAAGATCTGTTTCATATGAAGGGCTGTGAATATGTAAGTTTCTCGAGCCAGACATTGATAGTGGCAGAAACATGGGAGGTCACCGCCCATGCTGACCTTTTTCAGTTTGCACCAGACCACCATTGGGCACAGTTTCCTTGGAAACCACTTTGGGAGAATTCGCTTTTTGTTTCACATGTGATGAAAAGGCCCTGACATTCATGGGAGTATTCTCAGTCCCTCACTCCATCCCTTCTGCCTCCTCCATTTCTCTCTCTATCCCACAAGGTTGTTCCCCCATGGAAAGGGCCTTCGTGCATGAAAAATGAAACTGGGTTAATACCAGTAATCTCTGTTCACAAGAGAGTACAGCTATGCATGCAAAACCCCAGGAAGTGTGTGTATGTCGTAGAGAGAGAGAGAGAGAGAGAGAGAGAGAGAGAGAGAGAGAGAGAGAGAGAGAGAGAGAGAGAGAGAGAGAGATGGAACGAGCCCAGCTACGCATACAAAGCTCCTCTAAGCTGACATCTGGGCCAGCCTGATGCTTTTCCTGGAAACTGTGCTTCCAACAGCAAAGTCATAGTAAAACCAGGTTTTAACAAATATACCATGGAAATAGGGCGACAATGGGGCTCAGGTGGGAAAACAACCAGCTCCAGACCTGTCAGTCATTTGATCCCAGTCCGCTCGATGAGAAAACAATCTTTTTCGGGCTAAAAGGGATTTCTCAGGATGGTGGTCATCTCCTCTGATAAATGTAATCAACATTATCAAAGGAAGCTCTTCTGTAGCACTAGTGCAGCTCTAGTGTTGAAAACATGAATTGTCTTCATAGTGTTCTGTTTTCTTCTTGGCTGAGTTAAATGGCTATTTATGGTTGTTCAGTATTAACCCAATCCCCCCACAGAGATAATTAAAATGTCATCAAATCACATTTGATCCGCATAATGCAAAAGCAATTTATTTTGATGCTGTTTCAACTCTAATCGCAGTCTTACACCACATTTAGAAAAAAAACACATAATAGGCCTAAATTAGTAAATACATCTCTGATGCATGAGAGATCAATCTCACTTGGTAATCATTGCCAGTTACCCGAGGAGCACAGCATAAAGTGAAATAAGTCACACAGAGCAGCAATAACCACATTCCCAGGCTTAATCTCAAGTCATATGAGACATGAGTCAGATCCTCACTCCTGCCCTCCTACTCTCCCCCTTCCTCCCCTGCTTATCCTACCACTCATTAGCCAGGGATGAGTCAGACAAATGCTTCTTGGGTGAGAGAGAAGAGTGAGGGAAGGGAGTGTGCAGCGATGAGTGGAGAAATGCCTGAAAATGAGCAAGATGGGGGGATGTTGAAAATGCTAAGAGGTTCAACAAAGGGCGTTGGCGGGGAATTAGAAAAAAATGAAATGCTTATTAGGGAAAGAGAGTCATTAATCTAGTTTCTGTTAAATCATCCATACAGTATTAACACTGGGGATCCCAGGCCAGGCCCAGCAGACATGACACAGTGTGTAACTCCTCCGCGCTGCTAATTGGAGGTTGATGTTGACAACTTCCTCAGTAACCTTGGAGCTGCATGTGGTGCAACAGGCACGGTGAGGGAGGGACTGTCAAATTAGAACCAGTGTTAGGACTCATGGAGCGCAGCAAAGGATCATTTTCATAATGGATCATTTCATTGATTCTTTTGTAATTGAATACGTTGTTCAGGATAAAGAAAATTGTCCAATACGATTTCCCAGTTTGCAGAGGGAAGTGTCTTTGAAAAGCTTGTTTGTCTGTCCAATATGTCTGAAATACAAGAGAATTGATTTGCAGACACAAAAAAGTGAAAGACAGCGAATCCTCACTTTTGAGATAGCATATTTCTGCCAGTTTTGCCCAATCCATCTCTCCATCCATCCATCTCTCCATCCATCCATCCATCCATCCATCTCTCCATCCAGCTCTCCATCCATCCATCCATTCATTCATCCATCCATCCATCCATCCATGCAGCTCTCCATCCAGCTCTCCATCCATCCATCCATCCATCCATCCACCGCTTATCCTTTTGAGGGTTACAGGGGGCCTGGGACCAAAGTTTTCCCTAATCAATTTCTTAAATTCTGTATCATAATTGTCAATGGATCAACTAGTCAATTGATCGACTTTTTAGCACTGTGCACCTTCTCTTTCCCTCTGCGTCTCACACACACACACACACACATGCACGTACACATGCACGTACACACACACACACACACATGCACGTACACACACACACACACACACACACACACACACATCGCACTCACTCTGACCTGGTTCATATCATCTCCGTGCAGGCCTCTTAACAGGAGCTTTAGGTTTGAAAGTCTCTGATATTTGCACATGTGGTTCTCTGACATGATTGTGTTACATTTTAAACACAGCGTACCCTCACTTGTCCTTACCTCACCAGCACAACATGCTCCCCATACCTGACAGTGCCCTCCTTATTGCTCCCGGCGATGAAGCCTGAGACTCCTCTCTCTCTCTCTCTCTCTCTCTCTCTCTCTCTTGTCTTTCCTGTGTAATTAGTAAGGATATATGAGCGACCTCTCCCCCTTGTGTTATGGAGCGAGCTGATCCAGACTCGAGTGAGCTATGTGGCGCGTGGCCTATTTCCTCCACTCCCTTACTCGAGGGAATAAAAAACAGTCCGGAAGAAGTTAAGGACACAGCAACTGGTGCAGCCCGGAGCGAAGCAAGGAATTAATACTGTACCAGAGAGAAAGACTACATCTCGCTTTTTTTCCAATATATCTCTATAAAAACATCTCTCAAATTATTCAGTCTTTCCACGTATGTACTCTCGCCCGTTCTCTCTCTGCTCTGCTCCAGCCTCCTTTAAGGATACTATATTTCATCACCTTTCACTACATCTCTCTATTTTTTATGGCTAAGCAAACTGATACCTAGCACGGATTCATGTCATGTTTCGTCTAATTTGGTAGCAAACACAGACTTCTGCACGAGACATTTGGAGCACACGCGGAGATGTGTGTTTTTACTGTCCCCTGTTTTACACTCAATCCGGTTAGTAGGTCCCTGAGCAGCGTGTGGTAACCGTCTTCAGTCGCAGGGGCCCTTTAAGTGGCAAAACGTAGCTATAAATAGGAGCGGTTGTCTCATTAGGGCCCAATCAATCGAAGATAGAATTACAGGAGGGGAAAGCTAAGATTTAAATGCACATACAGAACTGTTTACACTAAAGGAAGACAGAGGAGGGAGCAGGGCACAGCTCAAGGAAATATCAACAGACATGATGCAGTACAATTTACTGGGCAAGGTCGGAGGATAAAGGATTGAGAGAGCAGTAAGATAGAGACAGGAGAGGATGCTGGAGTTTGTCACAGTATTTTTTGTTAACTTTCGTTCTTGGTCTCACTGTTCCAATCCACACAAATACAGCATGGTGCTCATTGTGTGCTGCAGATGACGGCAACACGGTCTGAAATTAATATGAAACTGTATCCTTCTTGTGAAATTGTACCTAACCAGCCTTGACTTGGATGATTCAAAGAAAAATTAGACATTCCTTCAGAGCTGCAGGAATTTTTGTTTAGCCGAATCAGATTTGGCTTTTCAATGCAAATAGTTATTCATACCTTATTTCAAAATGTAGACTATTAAGGGATATTTCATTGGACTGCTAGATATTTGAATAGGGCCAGTAAACAACCCATCTATCTAGCATGCTAAATATGCTGAAGATGGATCGAAAATGTGCAACAACATTTTTTGCTGACAGTCGATACCAAACAAAAGCTGGAGCCTTTATCATATTAGGTTGCTGTGAGCTGTGAATCCAGAACCTCTAAGCAGAAGGCAGAAGTCAATGTTATCTTAGAGCTTAAACCAGTCATGGCCAGCCTCCCTTCCTCTGGGGCAGTCGCCCTCTCCTCACTCAGAATCACTCCGGATCTGGGTCTGCAGCTGCCTGCACCCGTCGCAGACATCCTCACCGAGTGGAAAGGACGACTTGACGTAGTGGAATGATTTTGCCCTGGACAGCAGCGTGAAAGCGAGGAGCGCTTGCGCTGCAGCAGCTATTTCTGGGGACTGAAATGTCTCCAGCAGTACAGTGACAAAAAAAAAGAAAAAGAAAAAGACGACTGCAAGCGTCTCTGCCTGATGATGCAATTCTTTGACTTTCAAGAGGCAGCCCTACATTCCGTCTTTCTACACAGTTCACTGGACTCAGCTTGGAGATTGACCAAGTGTGTCCATATAGTGACTGTTCTCACAAAGCAGTGTGTGCTCTTGCTTTCCCACTTAGGACTTGTGATGTGTGTGTAAGTGGCCCCATGGGGCAGAAGGCAGTCCGTGACCTCACTCAGAATGGCAGCAGCGCCAGTGCCCTTGTGTTAGCACTGATATGATGTTTTGTAATTTCGTAAAAGCTGTGCTAATTATTTACCCTTGGTCCCCATGGCAGCCTATTTTAATGAACTCATTGCTTACTGTCCCTCAGCACAAACATAATGGCATCAGTTGGGAGATGTTTATTAACAAAATAGCCACACTGGGGAAACGTGCATCACCGATGGAGAGGGATAATGAAATGAATTGTGTATGTGTGTCGTTGCACCTCTAAGCACTTGTGTGCACATGTGCTCCAGCGTGTGCATGAATGTTTGCCTAAGAGAGATGCTTATCAGTTTAGCATCTTGCTGGCATAGCTCTTGCATGAGTCCTAAGCCACTCTGGCTGGCCCAGGGGTGCACCCATGTGTCACAAATCATGAATAGCATTTTCAACATGGCGTGCTGCACATGCTAATTCTGATCCCAACTCCCCTGATTGCTTGCTTGAGTCTAAGATAAGCCGTGAATGTTGTGTCTCTGGTTGCGTTTGACTACTTGCATGAGTGCCGTGGCTCCAGGTCGGGGAGTTTTAGCCGTCACTAACTACTTTGCTGGACCAGCTCCCCTGTGGCTCGGATGTGCTCGGGCTCTGCTGCATGCAGGTACTTAATTGACACACTCCTCGGCTCCCTCTGTGTATGTATGAGAGACGCTGCAACTATTTCTGGGTCAAAGACGTGCAGGAGAAGATACACTGGGCCAGGCGTAGCTCATGCTGATGCAAACAGAACAGTGTGCGCCCACCCGCAGTGCTAGGCCAGAACACATACATCGGAGTGGAAGGGGAAAGGATCACACAGATTCTTTCTCTGACATGCATCCAAATGGCAGCCTCGCAGTTTCGCATTTGCACCACAACCTCTATGCTTTTCTTTTCTCTTGCTTTTCGTCTGCTAACGCAAGTCCGACCTTGCGGTATTTTAATCAAGGGACATATAATATTAGTCTCTGGTGCAGCATCTGTTTTCTCAGAGGATGTATATATTTCTAATGGGGCCACTGCTCTCAACACTCCCCTTGTCCAGTTTCTAATGGGAGATATTTTTCACTGGTGCATCAACACCAACCACCTCCCTTTCAGGAGCTGGAAGGATTTCTCAGACTTGCTCTGATCTTAACCTCATACGCTTGTTTTATACACAGAGGCGGCCGTTTCTCTTGGGAGACATTAACCCCCCCCCCCCCCGGCCTTGGAAAATCCCTTTTTTCTTTTTTAGTGTGGAGTTGACATTATGTGTTGTTGCAGGGGCTGATTGTCTGAGCCGTGGGCCATGTTTTATGATGCCTCTGATTTCCATCACACACTGGGCTGCCTCTATTTTATACTATGCACATGGACTAGTAAAAACAGGTGTGAGTGTGTGTTAAGGCGTTCACAACAGGGAGGACTGGCGACACGGCCGCAGAGGTCATCACTGAGGTCTGGACCCGGCTATTGTTTCCTGAAGGGTGTATAATAAATCTGGAGAAATGATTGCCGAACATTAGCTCTGGTGCTGCAGAGATAACTAAATCTCTCATCAGGTCATCATCAGCATTGTGTCGGTGATCATGTGAACAAATTGGACAGGCAGGTAAAAAAAAGAGTTGTTTTCATTGCAATATCATACCAGTGGTGGATGGAGACATTTTGCACATAGAGATTATATGACCCTGACACTGGATGAAAATAAAAAGCCGGCTGACGACTGCCTAGAAAAAAAATTATCAACAAGATGAGATGACTGATAGAGGAAGAGAGAGAAGTAGATATAGATAAGATCAAGCTTATTGTTTGTCTGATATAATACATATTTCTTATAAGGCAGGTTTTATGTATTTCATTTTAGAATTTCACTTGTTTCAGATGCACTTTGCTTGTTTAAAAAAAATTTGTCGTGTGAAATTTTGCTGGTGGATAATTCTGCTCTTATTCAGTAATAATTTCCCCAATTTTATTGATGTTCAGCACAAACAAATCACATTTGAACAATATAAGCCTAACTACCACTGATATACTGTATATGTTCTGGGCTGATAACTTTGGAACCTAAAGGGTCAATGTACTTGCAACATTCAACCTGATTATCATGCTTTGCTGCTCACTGACATGGTTTTAAAACTATTGCTATCCGTCGTTTGCCCTTCAAACGTCTTAACATGCACATTTTTGATCAGGGAAATTTCCCCAGGCAAGCTCAGTTTTTAGACCCTCTGTATTTCTAAACTGACCGTGTCTTAATGATCATAAGAGGGACAATGAATAACACAAGAATACACATATGGATGGATTGGGAGGGAATAATAGCTCTTCAAAAGTTAGATATCTGTAAAACTGTATCTGTCGCTTCAATTAGTAAAACATACTAATGTGGAAAAGAGGCAAGCAGGGATCTAAATCTAACAGATATTAGCCACTGGATGGATGGGGATGCAAAAAGAAAAGGGCAGAATATGGTTAAGAAAACTGGAGATTAAACCTTTTTACCTGGGACACCTTGCGCACCACCTCCCCGCTGACCAGCAGTCCCTGAACGAAGGAACGCGCAGCCACAAATGTGCGTGTGACCATCATCTTCATGACCCGGGGGGTGTCTGCAAAGGGCCGCAGTGTCTCTATCTGCTTGGATACACACTCCAGGTAGTCCTCGCCTGCAACCAACACACACACACACACACACTCATTCAAAGCTATCTGAATATATCAAGAGATTAAGCTTTAGATTAGGCTTTAATGAAACATGAGGTAATCTCAAAAATCCTTACACGGTGAATAAATCACTGACAGTGTTGAAGCTGAGTCAGATTCTCTGCTCCTTATCCTACTTGTGTACAGTGTGTACTGTATAACATGTTGATGAGGGAAGTTCCCAGGCAATTAATCTGTGTTAGACATGCACCATTAAGCAATGAATTAGTTGGCTATTTGGTGTTCTAGAAACAAAATGTGTGTTTTATACCTATGACATTTTGCTTGTTTGCCTGGTGGAAGAGCTTCTCCATCAGCTTGGCCCAGAATTCGTTGAGCACCTCTTCCAGGTTGATGTTGGAGCCTCGATAGTATTGCCTCAGATCCATGTACAGGTCAGTGAAGACCTGGGCGTTCTGGGTGTAGAGTAATCCGTACGTTGTAGTGAAGGTCTCATCTAGAGTAAGTGCAGAGCGGTTCAGCAACTCCAAGAAGTAACCTGAGGACAATCAAAGAGAGGAAAAGGTTAAAACAGAGCAATTAAGAACCATAGAGTCAGCAAATACACTGTAAAGTATTATTTGTTGTGGACATTATTATTTGCCCCTTATACTGTGGAGAGAGAACTAGGATCAGGAGGGGTAGAGCCTTCACCTGAGGCCCACTGCCTGCTTCACCATTATGTGGTCTCTTTCCCCTCCGTAGCCTCACATTACCATCCTCACACAAACAATACAGGTTGTCCAATACAACTCTAAATGCAAAATAAGGGGGAAAAATCCCTCATAACACAAGACGTGTCAATCTCTCAGAGCAATAAAGCTTTCTGCAAATCCCGGATGACTATTACAGAATTTCACGCTGGAGAGATTCTGCTTAAGAAAAGAAAGAAAGAATGAAAAACCAACATTTTCCCTTTTTAATTCCTCCTGCTTTGTGCTATAGACACCACCACTGCTCCACGGTGTAAGGGAAACTAAAGGTAAAGTATGTGAGTATGTAGTGCTCCGGGTGAGGTACAGGCGGTGGAGCAGACAGACAGGTAAACATAGTGATGGGCAGGTATGTGACAGGCTGTCAGTCCTGGAGAAACAGGGAAATTGGAAAAACAAGCACAAACTGGAAACAGGGGAAGTACAACAAATCCTAACCCTTCCCTAATGCTTCTAATGTTCCACCCACCTGATTTACATGCATGAGGGCGACAGGGTGTAACACACAACTTACTGATAACCACTAACTACAGCCTCAAACACACAGTCAACACAAACATAAGCTCAAAATCCTATTATAATGGAAGACAGTTACATTGGATTACATTTTATTACATTGGACAGGTGTAGCTAAAACTGGCCACTTGTACTGTATTTCATAAGTCATGCAGGGTGAGGTGGGCGTATGCGTCTTCATGAATCCTGCAGATTCTCTGTGGCCACGGGCATAAACATGTTTACATCCGTTTTGTGCGTTAAAAATGAGACTTGTGTTCTGCCAAGAGTATGACAGCACAGGGTGTAGCCCGACAGCAGCATGTGCAGATCATAGACTGAAAGACGGACGACATGTACTGCCTCCCAAATGAGAAGACAAAGCTACTCGATCGCCATCTGGTGGCTGGCTGCAGTATAGGTCATAAATCCCGCCTCTTCCATGTTAATAGATGGGACATGGACCAAACTAAAACAGACAACGTACATGTCAAATAACCTTTTCTCAAAGATGGCTTCAGTCACTTCAGGTAGTTCTCATCACACTGATTTTTCTGGTAGGTTTGGTTTTAAATCGTTATTGAATGTTGTTAAAAACATTTATGGACGGGACCTCGCTACAGTGACTCCACTGTGCAGAATGTGGCTCCCAATGCATAAGATGGCAGCTATATTGATATTTTAGCATTATTTCTGGATAGTTACTTTATATAAAGTCCATGGTCCAGACTATCAATCCACTGAGGCCAACATTTGCTCTGCATCTCCATGTACACAGAGGGTTCAAACCTGGTACGTGTGTGTGTGTGTGTGTGTGTTTGTATGTGTGGCAGGCAGATGTAAACCTTTAGTCTGCAGCCGTGTTTTCTTTGTAGGTGTTTATCTCTGGCTGCCACCACCCTACATCAGGAAGAGATGTGCAAAATGGAGGTTGTGGCCTCCGCAGGGGAGATCGCTCATTCCCCTCCGCAAGCTGCTTTTTAAAAACATCGTAACATTCCCCACACTCCAGCCTATTTCCCCCAAAACACAAAAACACTTCTAACACTTTCCCTGACGACAAGAGAAAAAAGCAAGCTAAGTCATACAGTAGCAGCGCTCCAACACCAATGTGCTCGGGGGCCTGGAGGCAATCATACCACTTGGAGTTACATAACATGTTAATATGCTAAGCTCTTCCTGACCCCTCTGCGTGACATTATCTAAGCACTGGCCTTGTTGGAGGCTGTGTTCCCACTCATTAATAAACACCAGCCTGTCTGCGTCAACGCCGCTGCTGCTATGTGCTGCTTTCTTCTGGCATTTTCACAGACTCCGAGCTAAAAGGTCTACTCTCACCGGAGCCATTGATTTGAAAAGATGTATTTAGCGGTGAATGTTAGGAGAAGCACGATCCTGTGAGGACTCATTGTTAAGTCCATTAGCAGACGTCCACTCTGAGACCTACAATGCGTCATTTCATTTTCTTGGGTTTGCTACAAATAACGGTTGTTCTGTTCTTTGTGAGTGCTTCCTAAGTCTTAAAGTATGTCTGAAAAACACAAGTCATCGTGGAAATATCAAGATTCATTATTCAAGTTCATCTTTGTTTGGTGAAGCTCTGCAACCTCACGCAGCTTTCCACATTCCTTTTTCTGCAACCACATTCTTCTTGGGTGCCATTTGACATTTGCATCAGTTGGGTGCACGCCCAGAATCAGCGTGCATTACTTCTAAAACAGAGTAACAGTAAAATTGTTCTCCACAACCACAACAAATACAGTGAACTTTGTGCATAAATGTGCGTTAAAATTCAACAGAGGACTGATACCTCAAAGAATGAAAACTAGCTCTATTTTACTTTGGTCTTTTAGCTAAGCTTTTTTCGAAGCTGCACACCTCTCTGCCACCCCATATTTAATTTATCTTAACTAACTTTCGATTGGCCAGCGGGCTATGTAGGCCATCCCCCCCACCCTGCTGAGCGGCATTCACCCAATCTCCTGGGACCGACTGACCCATAATTAACCGCTGATCACATGGAACCATCCGTCCTTTAAAGTTCTTGTTTGGATAAAGGAAAACAAATCAATTTTTTAAAGTCAAAAGGTTGATGCAAATGATTTCAGCACAGTAGAGAAGACCGTCATTCAATCGCCATTCAGTCGCTGAATGAATGATGATTCTATCAATTTAATTGAAGTATCGATCATCATGTGGTGATCAGTGTTGATATTATGGTGGTGATTACAAACAAATCAACGAGAAGAGATATTTAATTCGTAGGGGAAACTGCAGCGGGTCAGAGGACCTCAGCTGAGTAGGAGGTCCTTCACATGTGGCCCAGGGAAGCATGTGCTTTCACACTGTTAACAGAATGTGGACACATGTGGCCCAGACCACCTGCGAATGTGGTCTGGCAGAGTGCGTTCACACCTGTGTTTAGGGCTGTCCACTTGTCATCGGATCACCAGAACCACATGTTAACACCAGGTGTGTTCGGGGCCTTTGTATCCTTTCTAAGATTATAATGCTTAGTGAGTTAAATGCATCTGACATGCAGCAGCCATATGTCCAGTGTTTGTTACAGCGAGACTGCCTCAGCGAATGACGCATCGGTCCCCTGTTCCCCCGACCTCCTGTCACTCAAACTATCTGCAGGCGGAGCTCTGGGCCAGCCTTAAAGTACCAGGGGAGAGAGACGCGTCTGTGTCACTCACAGATTTGTGCAATGCAACAATCAAAATCCTTCTTCCAGGAGTCAGCAGAAAGGCACACATGTGCACGCAGAGAAAGCGACTTCAAAGTGGCAGCACATTCCCATATTAATACACAGACACACAGAAGGCAGACAGATAGATGGGGAGCTGCTGTGACAGGTGCAGCTTTGCCTTTAATCCCCATTAGAATTCATCCCTGCTGTGGACTGTCAGACAAACTGTAAAAAACGCTGTAACTGAAATGGGCTTCAGCAGAAATATTTTTCACTCACTGAATTCCGTTCTACATGAAACAGTTCATACATGTTTCTGTTGACTGTCCTTACATAGCTGGGAGGTGTTGCTTTTTAAATGGACATGTGGAGAACAGATCTTGGGAAATAGTTCCCCTCTGTCTGATTCTCCTCTGCCCTTCAGCTCGTGCAGTGAATAATGATCATCATTAGTGTGACACGAGGCTGCTGTGCATGTGTGTGGAGATGACCTTTCTTATTGTTCATCTGTTCGTGTCTCCATGACATGGAGCTACAACTCAGCCCTTCCTTCACCCCCCCCCCCCCACCACCCTTACTTCTACTCTCTTCCTCAATCCTGCATCATCCCTTAAAGCCTGACCTCCACCTGCAACAGGGACAAAGTGATGGGAGAGGGCGCCCGATTGCACACATCCCAGCACATTGGGAAGGGGACAAACAAGTGTTGGGAAAGTTGGGCTAGTTGTACTCATATTAATTTAGTAATCAGGAGGATATTATAATGCAACTCAATTATGGTTATAATTGTATATGCGTGATGTCTGTTAGTTGCACAAATGGACAATTAGAGGCCGACTGATTTTTCGGTTGATTAAAGTTGGCAGATTAGATCCTTTCTATAGACATATTAGCATCTGTGTTAATGTTTGCATCTGCTGAAGAACCTTTATTTTTACAGAACAGATTATAGAAACATGCGTGCATTTCTGTTTACAGTTCCATATATTTGGTTGTGCCAATGTTTTCCCTTTATAATAAAGTTTAGAGTTAAACTGTAAAATATCAAACCTCAGATACATTTCTTTGTCATAAGGGTTTGGTAATGACATCTTATACATATCGGCCAATAGATCAGTATCAGAACATTTCAGTCCCTAATATTCATATTGGCATTGCAGCTAAAACGTCCACATGGATCTGGTTCTCTTTTTCTACAATCAATTATACACTCTAAAGTATCTTGACCAGGAAATCATTGAGAATTGCATCAGGAGTCAGTAACTGCTATTGTGTCTGTTCCCAGCTACTTCAAAGTTTAGCACACCAGATGAAGGCAAAATATACAAACCCTAAACAAGTGCAAGTGCTTCTTATTTCAAGGTGGGTTTATAGCCCAGGATCAGATATGACACAATTGTCTCACAGTGCTTTTTAATCAATGCAGATTAAAACCCTCTCTGTGTTTATCAGATAGATAGTTATTTGTACCAGGAGTGGGCTATAATACAATTAAGTGGTGCATCAAGTTTAAGTAGAATCACATTATGACTCTGTGATCTTATCCTAACATCCCATCATGCATTTCTTTTGTCCAAATAGAAATAAAAAAGGGAGGAAAATAGAGTTTGGTCTGATGTCATGCATACCAGTCAATTTAAACATCGTATTGACAGTTAATATATGTATATAAACACACACACACACACACACACACACACACACACACACACACACACACACACACACACACACACACACACACACACGGGGGTAGTTATCCATATTGGACATCAGGCATTGACTTCCATTCATTAAGGACAATACCCAAATCCTGACACTAATCCTAACTAATTCAAACCTTACCCCCTGACCTGATCTCATTAGGACTAGTTGTCCCATCAAAGGTGAGTCAAACGGAAAAGGTCTTAAGGCAGTAACACACACACACACACAGACACACAGACACACACAGACAGGGGCTCGTGTGTCTTAATGGCTCTCTTCCTGCAGTGAGAGGGGAGTTAATGATTTCATTTGTAATCACTCTGAGCTCTTCACTCCTCATCCAGGCCACCTTGACATGTCAGGAGCTCATTTTACCCTCTCTGTTCCTACCGGCTCCAATCCCACCGCTTCCACATCTGACTAAACTCACTCGCACACATTCAAGTGCTCACATAAACCCTCATTTACCATGAATCACTTTCAAGTATTTCACCCTCTTCTACGCTGCCTCAGTCTTTTATCAGTCAGTAGAGTGCTTTACACCGTTGGCTCCATGTGCCAGATTTGGCTGTAGTCCTCACCCCCCCCCCCCCCCCCCCCCCTCCTCTCTCTGTCACCAGTGTCAAGTTGTAATATTGACAAGATACTCAGTGTAACACGCGGGTACCATTGATGTTCCTCCTCTGCCAATCACTCAGTGCTCTCACTGAGTTCTTTCTCACCCAGAGGTATTAACTGACCGAGATCTGTGCTCCTCGTTCCAGAGTAATCCACAATCTTCTCTTTCTCATACAGAGGGCTTAGCGGGTCTGACAACCTTGCCGCTGTCTAATTAAGTTTGAACTCAGTGGATTGAACCACCCGATCTAAACCTAATCTGTCATTATGTAATCGCAGGCTGACAACAGTCGATTTGTCGATTCTGTCCTAACCCTTGGCTCTTTGGAAAAAAACTACTTTTGGTATTCGTTTCCCTGAACTGGCAGTTAACATTGTCTCACATGTGCAGAACATTTTTCGATACAAGAGAAAAACATGTGCAATCCAAATTCCAAATAATTTTCCTTGAGAATGAAAAAAGAAAAACTGAAAGCAGATTGTTGCTTACTGACGCCTCAGCATAGAGGCTCATGCACTAAGTCACATTTAATAAAGCAGTGGTGGGGAACCTTTTTCCTATCAAGGGCCGTTTTCATTTTTATAACATCCTTCGTGGGCCATACCAAATTATTGAACACATATATTTTGTCCTTGTTTATGAGTCTCTGCCCTCGTTTTGGTTGTTGCTTTTGATTCAGCCCTTTCCTACATTTAATCATGTGTTTTATTATTTTGTTTAATAGTGTATTTATTAATCAACGTAATCCACTTTGTGTGCACTTGTATCTCTTAAAAGGTGCAATAAAATTCAACTTTACTCTCTCTGTACTCCTTATGCATGGGAGAGAACAGATTGTGTTTGGTGAAGCATGTGATGTGCGACATGTCTGAGTAGCTTTTTTGTTTTTCTGAATTGTCTCGTGGGCCAGGTCAAACTGTCTTGCTGTACATGGCCTGCAGGTTAGGGGTTCCCCACCCAAACAATAAAGGGCTGAGAAACATGACACACTGTATTAACTGAGTTTTGGCAGTGCTGTATAGAAAAGAACGACTGGTGAAAGAATGAAAGGGAGTTAGGGAGAGAAACAGGTCTGGAGAAGCAGAAATTGTATATCTGTTTCATATCTGACAGCCTTAATCCTATTGTCCATTTGACAAGTGCTGAATGATCATATTAGGTAGATGGTTCTCTGGCAGGGAGGAGAGAGACAGGGAGAGCAAACGATGAGACACACGCCAAGAGGAGGAGAAAATCGCCTGGCAGAGGTGCACTTCGAAATAAAACCAGAGAGCACTCAAGAGACGACGGCACCGTAAACTCTGCCAAGACTGTACTCTCTTCTAAATTTGTTATTTTAATAATAGAACATTTTATGCTGCATCTGGATCAAATCTATATCAGCATGAAGATTCATGTTGATTGGCTGATGGTTACCATGGCTTTTGGAGAGCGTTCATATCCTGTCTAGTGCTATGAGGTGTTTGTACAAGGATGAATTGTGCAACATTTATTAGCCTCAGGTTCAGGACTGCTTATAAATTGGCCTTTAAAGTTAGCAAAGCTAATGGCTATTGCATTTTTCAGGATCACTCAGCGTTGGTTTAATGTACATTTTGTTTAGTTTTGAGGAGCATTTGATGATGGCTGAATTTTACAGCCTTACAGTGTCTGGAAAAGCTACAATTGCTGGAAATGAAAGACTTGTGTTTATGCAATAATATTATGTATCGAACTAATTACTGAACAAAGGAGGGAGAAAACGAACAAACGAACAAACGTACGAACAAACACACAAAATAATGAACAAATGAACAAACAAAAGAATCGACAAACAAACAAATCAACGAATCGATGTATGGGCCGAGGAACAATATGTTACTGCAACTACGACTAATGAACTGAAAAACGAACAAGGGAATGGGCACACGAACAAATGAATGGACGAATGCAAGGACAAAAGAACAGACAAAGAGACTAAATGAGTGAGTGAAGAACTAGCTAACAACAGGAATGGAGTGAGAGGAAAGAGAAGGGCAGAGCTGTAGATTTTCAGGCACAGCGAGGCCAGCCTTCCTCTGTCACCCCGCCCTGCAGCCCCTGTAGCCTCTTCAGCCCGGCAGCAGATGGTTTTGTGATCTCTGCTTTTTACCCCCGGACAGAACAACCCCCCCATTGCACGAGTACCCAGGATCCTCTGCTCTCTCCTTTCTTATTTTCCCACCTGCACAACGGACAATGAAAAAAATGAACCATCACAGGCACAAACAAACACTGTTGTCCTGGGTGCAGTGAATGCACGAATGATGATCTGGGAGCCATTAGACTGTTTATGTGTCAGCCTGACTTTCCATCAATAACAACACTTATCACACACAGACTGTGCCCCACGAGCACGGCAAGGCCCTTAGCCAGCATTTAGATGCTATTAAAAGGTCCCTTATATTAAACAAGCTGACACATCACATAACGCACGTCATTTATCAACAGGGTCTCTGCGGAAGCCTTTATTCCACTTTCTCTCTCCCCTGACGTCCCCTCGATGGCATTATGCACCGTTCACCCATGCATGTTTCTTTCTCTGTCCATCTGGTTCTCCTTTTCAGCTCTTTCCTCCCAAACGCCACACTCATTCCTTACCCTCACTATCATTTTCTTCTCCTTTCCCCCCTCTATCTAAGCTTACTTTCCACTGCTTGCCCCATCAACTCTCAGCATTCTTCTTTCTCATGCCTCCCTGCCTCGTGTTCTCCCGCTTTCGTTTCATCCTACCAAGGCGCCGTTGCTCCTTGTGAGTAATGCGTTTGGCATAATTAGGCCAGTGTACTCCAGGTCCCCACCAATGTGATTTGCATGCAGATAAAATGAGCCAATCAAGACCCACAATGGGAGCAGACGTCCTTGTCTCCCGTGACATCACCAGAGGTGAACCTGAAAGCAGGAAATTATAAGGTGGGTGATGTGAGAGTGAATCAAATCTCTTGCCTGCTTGTAGGAATATTCATCACAGATGTTGAGAGTGTCTCAAGTGTCCAGTCCAAGTAAATGTGGATTTTGTGATTTGAAATTGAAGAGAAAGATTGGTGCCCTGTCCACACTAATGTGGATACTTTGCAAAACGTATCTTTCTCTGAGTTTGGGTCTCTAAAACAGAGATTTCTTTTTTATTTTTTAAATCCCTTCCAAAGTGCAGTTTACTTCACAGTGCAGCTCATGCATGGCCACTGTTGCTTTGTGTAATGAGCATGCACCACAAATAACAACAGCAACAATAGGTGCAATATACCTGTTCTCTATGTTTGATTAGCTCTGCTAGGTCTACTTACAAGACACTTCATTTATTATTGAAAATTCATGCTGCAATTCGACAGTCTTTTGGAACCATGTTGCATTGGGTGTGTTCCGTGTTTTTGCACTGTACAGAGTTCTGTTTTTAACTTGTGCCTTAGTTATATTTTCATTCTATTTATGAAAAAACTCTTGGCAGAGGAGGACCGGCTTTTGAGAAAGTATTTAATTTATCACTGCACAACATGCAGTCACATTAGTGTTCTCATCTGGATGATGAATCATTTTTATTGGTTTAAAATGTATATTAAACTTTGTTCGTCTCATATATAGACGCCAATATGTAGCAGGTCTTAACTACACAACTATAGTCATATACTCAAATGTAAATGACATTTATTTGACAATTTTCACTTGCTAATAATGCTGCATGATCTATCTGGGAGTTTAGTTCTCTTAGTGTCAGAACCCCCTCGTGATGAGCTCCCTGACACACTCCTCACTGACAGGAAATACAGCCGACTGCTGCTCCCTGTCATCTGACAGCGCTGCAGACTTCTCCTCAGATCCCAGTTTAGTGCCTGTTTCCTGAATGCGATATAGGATGTATTTTGGGTGCGCTTGATGTCATTCTCATGGATCGCTCCCCCTCAGTCTGTCTCCACGGGAGGAGATGGCATTACTTAACAAGCCAGCTGGGAGCTGTTTGGAGCTCTGCTTAAAATGAATAAATCAGTGAGTCCTGCCTGGTCATCTAGAAGTGAGTGTACCCATGAGCTATCCAGCCAGCCAGTTCTCTTCAAATCAGATTAAACTCCATGATCACTGATCTGCCTTGTGCTGAAAAGGGCCAGAACACACTGGTTTATGAGGCTGTTATAAAATACTGTGTGCCAGTTTGTGTGTATGGTGATGACTCAAGACCTGGGATCAGATCAAAACAAAATCTGTTTTAGTCTTCGCGTGTATTCCCTGTATCTACATATTCATCCATTTATATGGAAAACAATAAAACACAAATAATCTACTATCATTTAATCTAGTAAACACGAGAAAATAGTGGAAAAACAGCACCACAATGAGTAAACCCCAAGGTAACATCTTAAAATTAAATTTTTTATGTTGGACTGAAAACGACCCAAAGATATTCAGTTAATTATTAAACATATCCAGTGAGATAAAGCCTCAGATTTAAGAAGCTGGATCAAGGCAATCTTAGGCATGGAAAATTGATCTCATTAATATTTCACGACCAAAACAGTTTCTGTTAATCAACATACTGATTAATCAACTAATTGTTTCAGATCCTTCTTTTCAATCTCCCTGCCATATACAGTTAAAACAAGGGATCGGGCAGTAGAGATGTTTCAACACCATTTTTCCTTTCGTGTTTACTATTCTAATACCTGGACTTAGCGTATTGGCTGATACAGAGTACTTATTGTGACTGATTCGATACCTGTGCATTTAACAAAATAACTTTTTACAGTTGTATGCTACTAATCCTGTATGGATTCTTCCTGTCATTTGTGTATGGTCTATAGCTTGTGTTTTAATTGGCAGCGCTAGAGCCAAGTCTGGAAAAGCTAATTGAAACTCGGAAAAAAGGTTCTGATTGCATTAGGATCGGGACAGGAATTTATAGTTGTATGCAGACTTACGCAGGTTCATGAAGTGTTTTAGACAAGTAAGAAGATTCAGCTACAGGACGCATTTAATTTATTAGTATGGTCTTTCAGGAGTCTCACTTTGCACAATGTAAAAGGTATGTATGAAGTTATATGTGACAGTTGTACACACACAATGAACACACACACACACACACACACACACACACACACACACACACACACACACACACACACACACACAGTGAATCCAGATGCCAATGATAGCACCATTAGGCCAAACACCACCTGCCAGGTTTAAGGCTTCTATCTGTCTAACACACCCGGCTGTCACCTAACACGCACACACACACACACACACACACACACACACACACGCACACACACACACACACACACACACACACACACACACACACACACACACACACACACACACACACACACACATCCGTTTGTTGCCAGAACTCTGTGTCCTCTCTGACCTTTTTACTTTCATATGTAACCCAATTTCTCTTTCTCGGTTTATCTCTGTTGCACTCTTTCTGTGGCTGCCACTCTCCATTTCTACCTGTTTATCTCTTACCCTTGTCTGGGCTCTGCCTGTCCGTCCCCTTTTTTCTCTGCATATTTTATCCTTCAATCTGTCTCATTTTCATTCTGTCCCGTCCTTCATCCAACTTCTTTGCAATTTGTGCTGCGTCTTTGTGTAACTTCACATATTGTTTTCTTTGTACCCCGTAACACACTATCAGTGACAGCTGAGATTGGAAATACCAGGTGCCAACCACATACACACATACTGGGTACAAGGACCATTTCAGTCAGTCAGACTCACATTGACACACTATAAATTGCAAACTTAAACACACACACACACACACACACACACACACACACACACACACATGTGCTCACATACTGTATAGGCAGTGTACACACTCTCAGCTGTATGTGCAGCATGCTCGTCCTCTAATCTGTGGCTTGCTTGGGGCTTCTTCCAAAGTCCGTGGACCTAAAAAGGCCTCGTCTGACTGGGCTGGAACAGTAACACCCTACACTTAGCCACATGGCAATAGCTAGCCCACACCCTGCTAAACGCAGCCAGATGTGGGACTGGGACTGGCAGCATGGTCCGATGTCACTGCAGGCTCTTGCAGCCCTGTGACCTATGAAAGTAAAACGAGTAAAAGCAGCGACTGCGTTCAGCGATGGCTCAGTTCAGTCGTCAAAATGCAGCGATCATGTGGCGGCAAATGTAACGTATTATGGTCCAATTAACGCCAGTGGATCGGTCAGCTTTCGTCTACAGAAGACGGCGTCAACAGCAGATGGTTTCTAGACCTCAAGGCCCCAACGCACACATACGTCTCTCCTCCCTCAGCTCTGCCGTCCCCATCTGATGCTCACAGGGGTGAGACGAGGATGAGGAGACGTGACAAACACAAAAAAGACGCACATTTGTAAAGAGTGGGAATGGTGAATTTGAGGTCTACGGAAAAAGAGGCTATCAGCCATGCGAAATACAAAAAGTAATAAAGATCATTAAAATGAAAAGCAGGCTCCAAATGACTTCATGGTGAGGCAACACAAGTTATGTCCATGACGGGTCTCTGTGTGTATTTATCCACAAGTTTCGAGATGTACATCATTAGGATGTTTAGAGGTCGCGGCTGAGTGCTGCTTGAGAGTGTGTGTCTGCAGTCGGTGTTGTTTACTTGCTCCGCTGTGCTAAATGAGGTGTTTTCCTGAAAAATGGGAAACTTCAATGACTGTAGGATGACATAAACTATCTTGGAGAGAATTTGTATATCTTGGACAGGTTTGCGTGAGTGTGCTTGTGTGTGCATAGTTTGTTTTGGCAGGGTGACCGTATCCCTTAGGCATGACAATAACAGCACCCTGAGCGAAACAAGGAGGGACCGTGCAAAAGAATGACACATGGAGACAGGAGAAGAGTAAACAAATACCAGTCAGCCACTGAGATCACTGTGATCAGTGTCGTCTGAAAAGGTCAGGCCAACTAAGCTCAGAGCCCCCGCTGACAGATTCATTGTCACCAACTAGCCAAGGGGAACAAGTGGAGCGCAGAGAGACCCTTCCATTAACTGCCGCAGGTCATTAGGCACAAATAATTGCCTTGGAGTGCCAGTATTGTAAGATTGATTTCTCTTTCTTCCCTCACACCCAAAGCATTGCAATTAACTCTTGATTTGATTTCATTTAGAATAAGAGATTTACAGTAGTAGTTTCGACTCCGGTGCATGTTGCCAAAACACACCAATCGTAATTCAAAATTTTGTATGTTGACATTTCGCTGTAAAATTGTGATTTTTCTTCTGAAAACAGCATCACGTCATGGTCCATGAAACTTGAGGTTGGGCTACTAGCAGTCACGTTAGACTGAGTTTGTGTTCAATCATCATAGCTGTTGTGCTGAAGGGACGAGTACTAGTGGAAGTAAGTGCGGATGACAGGATGCACTTAAACTTTTCTTATTCTCTCACTCCTTGCATTTGTTTTAACCGCTCTTAATTATACTTTTGTTGCTAGATTAACAAAACAGTAACAGTCAAACTAAAACTTGCCAGTGTCAATCAGCCCGCTAATGTAAAACTAAATGGTAGCTTAGCTGCAGTCCCTAAACATGGGCTCTGTTATGGGCTTAGCCTCTGCCCCCTGGATTGTTCTGCTTATGATACCAGGGCTTATCTCTTACACTTATTGTCAGTCTGTGTGTGTGTGCATGTTTGTGCCGGGTTCGCAATTCCAGATGGACATTGTGAAATGAAAGACGTCACCCATCTGAGTCCTTGCATATGCTGTAATGATGGATGTTCTGATTCATTCCTGTTTACCGATTGAGGGGACAAACACTCACCGTCGAAGGCCTTGTACTGTCCATTGAGGGAGGTCTGTAAGGATCGTCCGGCGTCTTTGAGAAGTCCCTCCATCTCCCTGCGGCTCAGCGTGGCCAGGTTGTCCTCCATGTCACTGGTGCAGCAGGTGTAACCCTGGGGACAGATGCGCAGGTGCTCCCCTAGCAGGACACAAGGGGACAGAGAAAGCGTTAGAAACATTACACTTGCATCAACAGGTCCCGTCAACTCAGTCAGCACCCAAAAGAATTATAAAATGCTCCACTATGAACGTGAACAAGCCTCAAACTCCGCCTGTCTGCAGTCGTGGAGGAAAAGCTGCATGTGTTTGTCCGGCTGAGTACATGAGGACAGGCTTAATGGTAAGATGAAGACAACTGTGCGGTGATGGGAGCAGGAGCACAGCATCAGCTCCCATTCAATTTTAATGAAAACTACTGACTAACATGTCCATGTATGCATTTGCAAATATACACACTCACACAGAAGAGAGAGAGCGAGATACGTGGATTCTAAAAAAAGCTGTGTGTCTGTGTGTGTGTGCCCGAACACACAGAATTTAATGGTTCATCAAAGTTTCTTACTACTGTCAAGCTGCAGCTGAAACCAGAACAAATTATTCCATAATTCAAATTCCATCAACCACATGAATGCAGCCAGGCTTCAGGTGAACAAACTCCATGTGGGGAACATTCAATTACATTTTCATATTAACACTCCTACCCACGATAACTATTCCCCCATGCGAGCATACACATTTAAACCATTTGTTTTTCCAGACTTACAGGTTCAATTAAAGTGATAACAATGAAAATAGCATTTGTTATTGACAAGCCCAGAGTCTTTATTACAGAAGCCCCAGTGTTATTTGATACTAATGTACCACTGGTTGCACTTTGTGGTAGGCAGTGTTCACAGATAGAGTGCAGGTTGTAGTGTTTCTACTCTGATTGTATTACCCCATATATGAAGGAGGCACCAAACTGAATCTCACTGAGTCCACCCTCCCACCCACTGGCCCTGCAGTGACAAGCATTAAGCACTAACTGGCTCTGTGTCATTCCCACCTCGTCGCCCATTCCTTTCTCCTGCTTGTCTTCCCTGCTTGAGGACTCTCTGAAATTCCCTCATGGGGCCTCGAGCAGTCTGAGGAGACTGGTATATTGTACAATATTGCACAGTACACCCAGACTGGGACCAATTCACACAGAGAACAGGAGTATTGTGTTATGATTCACAGAAGTATACATTGAAATATCAGATGTCTGTGTATCGTCAACAGATAAATGTAGAGCGATTATACATAACTCTTATCTCAAATCAAGTAAGTACAAAGAGCTTTTATTCAAACGGGCTTGATTTGAGTGTAAATTAAGTTTCCCTTTTTCTTGTTACGGATTTTCACAAATCGGTTTTACTTTTCTTACTTTCCTCTAACTCGCTGTCTGGTCGTCCACTATGTGTCTCCCTGGTGCGTGTAAATCATTCACTAGCTCATCAGAATTTCGCAGATTTCCTTGACTGCATGGCATCACGTGAGATGATTGACAACCCAAGTAATTGGGGTGTAGGTTTCCTAGACCACTAACCTGCTGCTGTAATGAAGAAAAGCTCTCAATGGTTTATCAGTTATATGTCCGGCTCTGGATAAGAAGTCGCCTGTGTCTGCCCATTAGCAACCTCTGCCCCAGAACATTAATTATGACTTTTGTGTTTGGAATTTTCCTTTTGCATTCGATCAAAATTTAAAAGGAAACATGTTGTTATAATTATAATAATAATAATAATTGTTAGCATTTTTATTCATTTATTTTTCTGGTCATTCCGTTTCCTGCCTCTTGTGCGACGGCAATGATTAATCCACAATTCTACAGTGACACATCACAAGATGTCGTTGTTCTATCATTTGTTGATTGACTGAAGTCTAACAATAAGTCTAAGTCTTAAGATAAGCAACACGTGTTATAATGCTTTATTGATATTACATAGCCTGAACAAAGGCATAACTGTTAACACACATGAGCATTAATGATTTAATGTCCCTAGGTCTGTCATTAGCATGCACCAGGCAGAGTTTTCACCTGAAGCCAAGTCTGCAGGCACAGTGCTGTCATCGATAAGATTGATCATTCATCGTCGATAATACTGATTTCTGTGTGCACTGGCTCAACGATTACAAGACGGCATTTCACCTTCATTTACTGTAGTTCTTACCCGAGTGAATCTGCCCCCCCCGCCCCCTTCCTCCCACAATCCTGTCCGTGATCCGAGCTGTATTTTACAGTTAGCGTGACATGAATCCATGCACTTCACTGATTATGTGTCAACCAATTAAAGGGCAATTAAAGGCAATTTTTCTCTATCAACACCAAGGTGTAGAAAAGGCTGCCCAGATGGGAGGAGAAGGTGACATTGAGCGTCCCGCTGCAGCCTTTCACTGGTTGTGATGTGGCCCTCAAAAGGGCATATGCACTGTTATATTTGTGTCGGTGAGAGGAGGATTCAATTAAATGAGAAAGTGAGGAGGTGAAGAAGAGAGCACAGGAAATAGAGGAAAAAGGAAGGAGGACTGTATGTAAAAAAAAAAGCAAGGAAATTGAAAGAGGAATAGTAACACAGTACTATCGGGGGGGGGGGGGGGGGGGTCAGCTGTAATCTGTCAGCTTCTGGGACGGCTGTTTAAATGCGTGGACTGCTTTATATGTTTGTGCAGTGGCCAGTTCTTCCAGTGCACTCTGCTTAAAAAACAAGAACACACACGAAATACACACGGACAACCTCACACAAAGCCAAACAGGGTCCATTTTAATATATGAAAAAAACAAGGTGATGATTTTTCACGTACACACACAACATCTGCAAACTGGACACACTAAGGCATCGGGTTTCAAACACATACTCAGTCCAAGACACACATCTGCTGTGCAGCAGGAAAGGTCACCTGCAGCAGAGCATTACGTTTCCAGCTGGTTGAAGCATGTGTGAGTGTATGTGTGCACGTACGTGTGTTTGTCTATTTGCTGCATGGAAAGCAACAGTAAGTCTCCTTCAATCAAAGTGTAGAGGTAACGTTCTGTATCCTTTCCACCAGACATGTCTCTCCTGCTTTTACACCTGCACTCTTTCATTTTCCTCCTCTCAAAATCTCCCTCGATCTTTCTGTCTTCTTTGAAATATATATATATATATATATATATACAGCCTGGGAGTTTTCAAACTTAAGTGCTCCAAAACTCCAGAATAGGGTGGATGGCGTCAATGTAGTGATGCATTTTTTAACTAACCACAAGTCATGTGGATGTAAGCACATGACTTGTCTACACTACTGCGGCCATTTATTTGAAAAGATATTTTCTAGGGATGCAAGATATTGGATTTTTGACGATATCATGTAACTTGTGAATTTTGGCCGATTGCCGATACCGATGGATGCACATGTTTTCCAGCTAATTGCAGAGAACATGAAGTCTCTCCTGTGGCGGGATTAACTTATTATTTATGCAAAATCGTGTCTTGATGACCCAATGGCAGATGCAGATATAAAATGCTTTGCTTTTAAAGAAGTAAATATTCACCGGGCAAAATAAGAAGACCACATGGAAAACATACCATGATATATAATTTTAACATTTTTAAAGAAAACTGTAGAATTCATCCGACTTTAACAGACTAGGATGATGCTCTCCCTGAGGCAATCCTAACAATATGCACAACCAGGGCAAATTTGACCTTTTTGACAAGTTGCAAACATAGTCAGTTAACATAAACTCTGTCCACAGGGATCATGGGAAAGTAAGTAAGTATTCAAAGTTGTACAACTGTACAGCAACTAAAGCCAACTGAAAGACATCAACATACATAGCGTAATCGTTTTCACACTGTTGAAAACATTAGCCTAAATTAGTAGTCGTCTGCTAGGGGCCGATTATGGGGTTATACAATCATTAAAACTGTAAACTTCAAACTAGGCTCGATCTGTGCTGCACCAAGAGCTACAAAGAACTTTGTAACATCCAGGTGAAAAACAATCAAAAGTGCACAAAATGTAAACAGCTTCAGTCCTTCGTGAAAACACAGCTCTCCTTTTCAGTCCAATGAATGAGGCTGAAAGACTCATTAGCCTTTATCCTATTATGTTATATTATGCTATTCAAGTATGAGAAGTAAACGAAAATGAGAATCTCTGCCTTTTCACAGTCGATGCGATTTCTCTTCCCGTCTCTGACACGGGAGACAGTGGTGAACAGCCGTTCACTGTCAGCACTTGTGCTCGGTGCACTGAGGTACTTGTCTGGTAAAAAGCAAGGAGCCTGGTTTGCTTTCCAGTTCTCCAAAGGGCTGGCACTCTGGTGCTGAAGGGGTGCAGACACTTTAAAAAACGTTAACACCACAGACATGTGTATCCCTCTTTTACGATTACGGACGTGATGACGTAAAGCGCAGTGATGACGTGTGATGTAGCCTTTCAAAACGGACTCATCTTGTCTCATTCAAAGCGCAATCTTATCGGCCTGTCATATCCGCAGAAATGTTCATTTCATTTTAAAAAAACATCTTTGTCCACAAAGCCTTTGTTTTACGAAATATCTCTGTCCAGCTACGAACACAAACAATCATGCCTGGCCAGTAGGTGGCTTCATAACATCGACAAACACTGTGGTCCTAGTAATATTGAGCAAGGCAGATGTCTGTGAACACTGGTAATGTGGAGCAGTGATGCTAGATTTAGCTGAAAATTACATCTAACAGTGCTAACCCCCCATAGAGAAACCATTGTACAGCCGCAATTACTGGTTTTGTTTCTGTCTCAAAGGTTCGTTTTGCTAAATATCTGCATTAGTGTGAGCTAGTGTGCTCCAACAGTAGCAGCAACTGGGCCACAAAGGAGCGGGCAGCTACTGCTACTGCTTGACACGTCCAATTTTTTGTATTTGGACAACTAAACAACATGTTATTATTACATACTACAAGACCACTCTTGGTACGTTTGAGATTTACTCTCGCATTAACCAATTTCCAGCCGGCCCCTCTTATTTCCTGTCTCTATTGTTCCTGCAGTCTGAATAAACTTTGTGGAATGCACAAATAAATAAATAAAATATGCCCATAATAATATAAGGGTTCATGTCCTGCAAGAGGAGGTGAATTCTAGTTTCAACTGTTTTGGTGCACAGCTACGAAAGAAAACCCCAAATGAGATCTACTCAAAAATAAACATTCACAGTTGTTTTGTATGCATTAATCAACCACCAATCCACCGACACGCCAATCAGCACAGAGGTAGCAACTTAATCATCTGGCAATTTTATCGTCGCACAAACATAAACCACCCAGCCACCAAAACATGATAACAGTCCTTCATCACTTATTTCCCTTTTCTTTTCACACACACTGCTGCTTTATGGTGAGCAGTTCCCCAACTATTAGCTTATCGCTGGTCACAAGGGAGGAAGGGTCCTATTAAATCGCCCATCTGGGGGGTGGGGGGTGGGGGGGGGGAGATTAAGGTTCTGACAGCATTCTAGAGATGGTGGGAAACACACAGAGAGAGGAGAGGGCAACAGGAAATTAGGAAGGAAACCAAAAGCCAGAGTGTCTGTGTCATTTCTGTGGGAGAAGAAGTCCAAATTCTGCTCTTGTCCAATTAGGTCAACATCTCTGTGTGACTAGAATAGTTTTGTTACAGTAAGGAAATGTGAGGGGAAAAAAACAAACACTAGTCTCTAACAACATAATGCACAGCCACTGTGGCAAGTTTCTATTCTATATTTGTTTCAACAGTTCAGGAAGTTGAATTTAGAAGATGATCTCCAATTAGTGAGTATATAGAAACAACTGAATGCAGTTTAAAGTCAAGATCTAAATAAGACCATTGAAATCTTCACACATTAGAAATAATAATAATAAAAGGTTGGATGACTTCTCAGAAACAAGAGAAGAAAGAGTTCTGGTTTTACTTTTTCAGTCTGACCTTGCTGGCACTAAAGTATGCATACAGAGTAGGAATTTAGGAAAGATTAGACACGAACAGTTGGTAAATTTCCATATTTTTCATCCGAAACACATTTGACTCTGACACTGTTTCAAATAGTGACAGTCAGTGTGTCAGTAACTGTAGGAAATGTGTAGAATATGTGTGTGTGTGTTTGCACACATGCTGCGGGATGTGAGAGATTAGCAGCCTAATGCAGTCGTTGGCGAGAGTGTGCAAGTGTGTATGTGTCCACAGCTCAGAAGATTATTGCCAGTGCCAAGGAAAACTTGCATGGAACATGAGGAGTCACAAACATGTGCACACGCCCTCACACTTGAACAGTGGATTAGGGTTAAACAGATGAAAAACAACAGGGTTATTTGGCAGCAGAAAGTTGACATGTCCAACAGTACACGCTAAAATCTCACACACCGGCCAAACAAAGCTCCACGGCCTCTGTCTAACTGCAACCACCCTGAATGCCTGTTTGCTGACAGTCTGTCTACTTATTGTCCGTTTTTCTTCTTGTTCTTTCTCACACACAGAACAGCCCACAGGACGACCCAGGCTTTGACCTGGACCAGGAGTAATGAGCCGCTGGGCTGTAAACGAGTTTTATCCGGCCTAGGAGACAATTTATAAATATAAAAAAAGCAACTAACAAATACTAA
Source organism: Verasper variegatus (assembly GCA_026259375.1). Classification (NCBI taxonomy): domain Eukaryota; kingdom Metazoa; phylum Chordata; class Actinopteri; order Pleuronectiformes; family Pleuronectidae; genus Verasper; species Verasper variegatus. Next base: position 10,816,078 of record CM048053.1, on the reverse strand, counting down.
GAATTCTCATGGCAGCAATTATTTATTTTACAGAGACAGAATAAAAAATGTAAAAGTGGACTAACATGTCGTTCTGGGTTGTCCCTTCCGGCTGTATGTCTGTAATGTCACAGTCAGGGGGAACATACAAGCTGCCGTATGTCAACGCTGACAGGCTTCATGGTGACTATCAAGAAAAGAAAAGATCTAGAATGTGCTTTCAAAGACGAATGGAGGAAAAAGAAAAGCCAGTGTGCCTAGTTTTCAGGACTGCGATCACAGTAATGGAAAAGGCAGATATCTGGTGTCCTTACAGTTGGTAACAAATACCACCCAGCTACTCCTTTTTGTGCATGGGGTCACTGTCAAGTCTGAGGGAGGAATTATTGTCTTTAAAAACCATGTGAGACGAGTCCCTCCACTAAACTCAACCCAACATAATTTGTCGACTGAATAATCCTGATTTATTTCAATACGTATATGTATATATTTCCTTTTTTTATCTTTATGTTTCTATACTTAGAGTTCTTTTTATTAATTTTTCCAAGTCCATGTTTTCACCCCTGTCTTTTTTTTGTTGGTTGGTTTGTTTATTTGTAAACAAGATAACACAAAAACAAGGATTTTCACGATGTTCTTGACAGCAGCATATTTATAATAAAGAGTCTTGATTGGCGCTATAGGCGATGATTTGATTGAGCAAGTTGTTTTGGCTAAAAACAGCTGCAAGTAGTATCATCATCACTACCCTCTGACATCAGACGCCTCGTCCAGCCATCTCTTTGGAGTGGCTAGTGTGATACATGTTTAAATAATTAAGTATGGTCCTCGAAGGATGTTTTAAAAATTGAAATGGAATTTTCCCCCCACCTCTGCCCCAGATGCTCACAAGTCAGGTAATGAGAGCCAATGTAAGTAAGTCACGTATGAAGCCTTCTCGAGCCAGACGAGGTGCTGGCCACACAACGCCTTAATAACATATTACCACTGAGGCCTGCGGATCAGTCTGGCTGCTCGTTTCTTTCCCGCTACCTGCACTTCTGACAAACCAGACTGCTATACATTAATACAGCATTAGAATCATGAAACATAACCTTCTATCGCCACAGAAAACTGTGGAAAACTCTGCACTGACTCCAGCAGAGAGGAATGGCTAAAATGATAATGAAGGTAATGATGTGAGCAGTTGGAGCAGATTCCTGAGTTAGAGGTAAATGGCTCCGGCTGTGATTAACTCAATGGTCAGCTTGTGTTAACAAATGGGCCGGACAAAAACAGACTGAGGAGGGGAAATGGGGTGTAAGCAAAGGACAGGATGGGATGAGATGGAATGAACAAGATTAAATTTGATTGAATAGGATAAGACACGACATTGTGCTTTGCTCCTACATGGTGTTTGACCACCTACATGTGCAAAAAAAGACCCTGCACTTTTAATTTGATCCTTCTCTATCCATTGCTGTGTGCTCACGTGGCTGCAACATTTAGAAGATATTCCCAGTCTCCTGTTGCCCAATAAAACACACTGTCTGTAGCTTTTTAATAACTTTGGATGAGAACTGAAAATAGGCCCAATTACATGCCTTTGAAAGTAAAAAGAAACAGATTCAACATGAGGCAGTTGGGAAATAATAAGGATTATGGATCAAGTCCCTGTTTCTCTGATAGTTTATATCGTCTCCCATAGTAACAGATGTGAACCAGATGTTAGAACATTAGGCCAGTGGACAACAGCGATACTGTCATTGTTTACAGATCAAAATGGATTAGGGAAAGCAATTTCTAATGTTACAAAAGAGAGGGAGAATGTGAGTGGGTGAGAGGTGAGGAGGGCCGTTCTAAACTGAAACTTTATTTCGTACTTTATTTAAAGGCGTACAGTTAAGTGGAAGAAAATGCATAACATGACTATTTAGCCAACCAGCCTACGCCTGCGATATTTGCTGTGGGACGGACACAACCTGCGGGGCTCCAATCCTGTTGCAGCCCTCTAATGGGCGCTGTGATTTATACAGAACATGATGGATTACAACAGTTTTTGTAATTAAGTTGCTGTAGCCCTGAGAAACACGCTCGAGTGCCCGCTCTGATTAGACAGGCACAGAGTGACACGCATACACAAATGCACACAAACACATTTGCTCTTTGTCCTGCTCCTTCTCTCCCCCGACCAACTCTCTGTTGCTCTCTCCCATTCACACACCCACAGACAAACGAATCCCAGTGGTCCCAGTGACTAACCGGAGAGCGTGAGTGCCAGCTCAAATGGTGACGGCAGCCACTCAGTAGGTACAGTCACAGTGCTGTCAAATAACAAGGCTGCCAACTTGCCCGACCATGTCCTGGCTTTGTCCATCCCCACTGTGTGTGTGGACTGAAATTACATTGGACTGACCTGGAATGTAGCAGAATGTAATTTGCTGAGCCCTGACAAGAATAACAAATCCAGCAATATATTTTCCAGACAGTAGACACACACACACACACACACACACACACACTGTCCTAGTTACACTATGACCCACCCTGAAGTTTTACCGGTTACAGACATGTCTTAACTTGAGCTTGTCTGAGCTGAATCTCTGCACAAAGAAGTCAGCGGGAAAAAAACAACTTGTGAAGAATATTTACCCATAACGAAGACACACTGAATTATAGGCAATTGCAAAATGAGTGGAGTAACTACAGGGTACACAGAGCTGACCTAATTTGTCAGTCTGGACGAATGTGTGTGTGTGTGTGTGTGTGTGTGTGTGTGTGTCAGCAGTTAATTGATAGAACATTGACTATCACATGATGCCGCAGAAAGAAGTCTGACGTCCTCGTCGCCAAGTTCACACAACGCTGGTTAAACCAATCAGCACCAGGTGAATCTATTTCACAGTGTAGCACAGTTTAGAATTGGTTTCAGTAACATTCCTGAGCCGTGAATTGGTAGCGAAGCATTTTACGTCATCCAGCAAGTTTGCCAAAGCTGATGAGGGCGAGTGTGACGAAAGCTATGGCAAAAACAAAAAAAACAAACGTGAAAGCTTTTCAAGAAAGGTGTTTCATGTCCAATAAATAAAATAAGAAGGCTTTTCGTCGTTGGAGAGGACTGAAAGAAAGAGAGAGAGATGTCTCCTCGCTGCTCTTGGTCAGGTTGGCATTTATAACATTCTGGTGCAGTGCCAGTTTATATGCCGTAACGGCTGATTGTCTGCTCTATAATCAGAACTTCACTTCAAACTACTTGCTTGGCAAATATTAGTCTTCATTTATGATCCCACAGTGACAGGTCTGTTATGTTGGATTTATGTTATGTAAGGGTTTATATAGATTATTTCATGTCTCTATTATGGTTTTCTAATTGATTTATTGATCCAGGAAAACGTCTCTGTCAATACTGAACTTCCTCGGTAATACTTTACACCATATTTTAAGGTAATAGAATACTTCTTTTTTTTTAAATCGAAATACAGACGGATAAGCAGGGATTCCTTTATTAGCTCCATCAAGGAGATTTCACCGATATCTGTTTGTTGGTTTATTCATCAGCAGGATTACGTAAAGACTACTAAACTGAATTCCACCAACGTTGGTGATGGAAGAGGATTAAGGGCTGGATCCAGACTTTTTATTTATTTCCTTCTCTTTACTCTCTTCTACGACAAATAACGGCATTTACATAACCTGAATAAAGAATGTCTCTGTATTCCTCAGTGTTTGTGTAACATACTCTTAACATGGGAAATAAATGTTTTCCGACTGCAGGTTAAATGTGGGAACTTCATAGTCAAGACTTTCAAAATGTTATGAGGTCCCGGGTGAGCAAAACACCAGAGCAACATTTTTGGGAATAAACGCTCTGGATGACAACACTGACATGTAAAATTGCTATAATAAATAGCCTGTGTGAAAGGGGATAGACAGACAGGCAAAGGAAGACGTAGCTATTTGCCTTGAGCTTTTTTGTGTCTGTGTGTCTGTGAGTGAGATCGAGCTCATGTCTTGACTCCAACACACTTGCAAGCTCCCCTTTGCAGCAGGCCCTGTCTCCTGATGGTGAAAGAACAAACAAAGCAGCCAGTTCCCCTCTGCATCGCTGCTGCTCAGAGGTGGAGAGGCTGACAGATAGAAGCTGACCTGCTGCTGTCAGGGCCTGTCAAAGCAACAAGAGCTACAACACATTCAGCCAGGCCTGAGTCAGAGACACACACACACACACAAGGTGTTGGGTGATGTGGCTATGAGAGAGATGTGTGCAGGAGAAAATGGGAGGGTGAGCACATGAAAAGAGCAGGGGCGATGTGAAACAAAAAGCTGAACATTTTTCACAAAGAAGACAAAGATATTTTGACTTAAGACTGGGAGCAAACAAAAGGAACATGAAGCACGGGGGAAGGTAGAGTAGGAACTGAGGGATTTTCAAGTGTCTTTCAAATACAAATTATAGTTATTGAAAATTAATGAAAACGTGTATTAGGCTGCTTAATTATGTGCTTAAGAAATAGTAAATACATATTTTATTGAGCATTACTGTGTTGTTGTATCATGTTAACACCTTTGCGTTGCGTTCAAATACTTTTCGTTTTTATAATCCTTCTGATCCATGTGTAGTAGAAGTATAGTAGTATGTTTCTGTCTGAACCTGACATGAGCACAATGCAGTTAATGAAAGCCGCATTGAGTTTGTGTTACCCTGTCCCTGACATGGTTATTGAACGTGTATTGTACAATATCAGTCCAGCCAATGTGACTGACCCAAATATCATTCCAAAGTTCTTGTCTGAACCCGACTTTTGACTTGACTTGACTAAACTATATACATTTGATTTTAGCTCAAAGCGACTAAATCCAGTTTTAGTGCAGTGGATTATTGTTGTCTGACTCAACCTCCTGTGCAAATAAACTATGATAAAAAGCCGCTGAAATAGGAAACTATTTGAATATAACACAAAAGTATCTTGAGGTAACGCAAATGTATTGTGAGGTAGAGCCAAGGGTATTCCAAAGTAAGAAAAAGGATGACGAGGTAGAGCAAGTGTACAGCAGGGTAACCCGAACGTAATGCAAGATAAAGCGAAAGTATAGCGAGTAAAGCAAAAGTATCTCAGCATGGCAATTTAATAATACACTGTGAAATGACCAGCTAATCTTCTCCTCAGTTTATTGCAAAGCAGTTGAAGGCACAGCTAAAGAACTCAAATGGCATACATGAATATAATTCTACTTTTTAATCGGGCTCCTTTCTTCCTGCTGCCACAGTAGAAAAAGGGGTCTTCACAAAAAGCTGTCAATCATCAGCTTTTTGACCCACGAGCTCACGCCCCTGGGCCACTCCCGTGCAACCGCTTTCAAAGGCAGATAGAAAGGTTGTCGAATCCTCAATTAGAGCTCCTTTAATCCACAATCGTGAGTCAGAAATGTATTAAAATGTTGAGTGATCTGATTATAGATCAGCGCTTTGGAGAAAATATGACTGACACTCTCTGCCTGAGTCATCAGATCAAAGCACAGAAAAGCCTCACAGTCCTTCCCGCAGTTCACTCATCACACACACTCATACACAGTCACACTCACTCGCTTCACGCATAGACACACACTCGCTTCACGCAATTTTTCCTAACTTCGCCTCTGGCTGGGAATCTGGGCTTCTGAAGCACAGATCCACACTTGCCTGGATCCTCAAACACGCTTCTTTATTAATGGCTGGGGCCAAACTACAGCCTTCAGCTTCAGGGGGTTTTCTGTTATCTGTATCCTTTAATGTCATTTGTCTACATTTCGTATATATATCAAGATAAATATTATCATCATCTGTCATTTAGTGACATTACTGGTTTGATGGGAATTAAACTGCATATCGCATTGTTTAGAGAGGCTGCGTCGATGTACACTTAAGTGTTTCAATAAAACAAACAATCCAGCTGAGGCCTGATCAGTCAACAAAGCAGCACTTTAATCAGTAAATCAAAAGACAGAGTGTGTGTGTGTGTGTGTCTCTGATAAGTGACAATCAGATGCATTATGACTGTGGCGTTCAGCAGTTTGTTCTCTCAAACTGTCTCATTACCAGTGAGTCATATTAAAAGCCTGATCTGAGAGAGGGCCTGACATGGGAACGAACGCTGTACAAGGAAAGCCCTGTTTTGGCGATGCTGTGGGTTCATGGTGTGCGTGCCAAGCCGTCTATTTTGAAGTCAGGTCAGGACAGGCTAGCACTTCAGGCCGCTCTTAGTCACTGTGAGTCAGTGAAATGTCTTGACAACAGACAGACAGGCAGGGCTAACTGACAGCCAGGCCAGGAGACTGAGCAGCAAGCAGGCACGAAAAGTCACATGGCAAGACATCATTTTCTAGACGGCGGGCAGACAGAAAATAAAGACAACGTTATCGAAGCAACAGCCCTGACAGGACAAAGGTGGCGATGCCTAGGGAATGTCCGAAACTATTAAATCCGCTGTGTCTGCGTTTGTTTTCACATCACGACCGTCCCGTTCCACCAACTAACCACAATGACGCCCTGTGGAACAGCACTGGGCACCACTCGCCACAGTGGGACATTTCAGAAACCAGCTCTGCACCGAGTCATTGTTCTGTTTAAGACCACCGGCTCTGTTGTCACACTCGTCTCCCGCCTGACGCAATAGCAGCATGGGCCTTGACCATTTACACATAATGAGGGAGGAACCACAAACCCCAGCTGTGCCTGCACTTGTCGGGGGGGGGGGGGGGGGGGGTAAACCAGATACCTGAGCAGCTGAGTCACCTTCGGGATGGTCTGTGGTGCGACGTCCCCATTTTAGCTCCAAACTCAATTTAACTAATGAACCATTTTCTATCACGTGCAATGTGCAATCCTGTTACATTGATAAATTCAGTTTTCCTTGTTTTACTATTAGAGCATTTATTTTACTACTAACTTCATCGACTTCAAGTATATACTATAATTTTTGGTTGCGCACCAGTGTTGGATAACACCTTGTTTACAAACATATTGTATAACTAGAAGGGTAACGGCCCTAACTAATCCTGGATCTACCTGTTTATCCAGATCTGCTCCAAAATGAATGTGTTCTTCCAGGGGTCATGCCCAACCCCGACCACAAAATGTTGAATTTGGTCCAAAAGGTTTTGCGTAATCCTGATAAATAAGAAACAAACACTGATGAAAACATATTCATATTATACAAGCAATAAACCTTTCTTGGCACAAACAGTTGTTACACTTTAACTCTGTTGAATAATCATGTTTTTCACTTCTAGCTTGAGGGAACATTAGGTACAGGCCCTATTTAAAGGAGAAAATCTTGCAGCCACAGATACTTTGAGAACTTTGACCTTAATCAGTTTAACATCTGTACAAAAAACATCCGTGTAGTCCTACATTTGAGTTGTCATGTTAAACAAATAGATCTACAAAAGATAATGTAAGCACAACATTTGCAATTGGTGGTAGACTTCACGTTATAATGCGAAACAATTGACTGCCAAGTGCTTCTTGCTCTATAACTACAGGGTGGGTTGTAGGACGCTGTAATTCCAGGATCTATCTTTTTAAGCACGCAAAAGTCAGACCCTGCTGACCATCTTTGAACATGAAGGCTAATCTGTGATGCATGCAGAGAAAGGACAAAGATTCCAAATCAACAAAGCGGAGCCCAAAGTGATTCTAAGTTCCCATGGAAGTGAAGTAGCATAAAGAATTCTTCATGTTGACACAGGCCCAGTTAGTGACAAAGGCACTGTATCCTCTCCACTGTTCTCACTGCACACAGCTGTGCATCATTACTGCCAAGTTTAAATGACCTTCTGTTATCACTGTGGGAAAAAAGCACAGGCCTGTCTGTGGTAGTCACAGGTTAAATTAAACATCTGAGTAACTAAACACTGATATACTGTGTGTGTATATATATATATATATATATTCATGCATTAAACATACAAATGAAATATGCATGAAATAAAGCAGATGGCCTAATTCTTAATTTTATTCAAACTGAGAATGATTGAATACACTATAGCTGCAGTGTTTGCAGAGGCGTATTACAGTGCTTGCTGGCCTTGATGGCCTCCTTACATATACTTTTATGATGGTGTAGTAATTTTGACTGAAACGAAGTTTAAAGAATAAACGCTTTGCTTTGGGAGGGGGTTCATTTAGACCGGACCACTTGATCTCTGTCAAACAAGCCGATAAATAAAACAAAACAAAGAAGAGACCTTTACACATTCCTTCGCTTATAGCCTGACATCCAAATAACACTGGATTTGTCATGGGTTAGCACTTGTTAGCGTGACAGTGCGAGGCCGACTGGTCACACAATGATGCTTCAAGCACTGCAACAAGCCTAATGATGTAAAGAAAAATCATTCGTTTTCTCACCGCTGACGGGGACAGTGGACGGCTTATGTGCACTTTGAGAATTTATGCTCTGCACTGCACAATCCCAGCATTCTTCACAGATAGATCAGACCACAGCAAATTACTTTTCACCATAGCTGTAAGGGGAATTACAACCAGAAGGGCTCGGAAATGATGTGCAACTCGGATGTCAAAAGGTCAGACGAGCAGAGGAAGAGGAAAATAAATGTAATGCACTCCAAGGACTGCATGATTCAACCTTTACACAAACATTTAAATAGCGTAGGGAAAGTTGCTTAAAACACATTACAGAAATATTGGTGTTATTCAGCTATAATCTAAAAGAAAGCACTTATTTCCATTGGCACAGGCACAGAGCCACTCTGCTCTTAAGATTTTCACAGACAGCCCTTTAGGCCTTTAGAATAGAAAATCCTGGCATATTGCCCATGTGGGAGCAGCTTTATTGCAGCGCTCTGACAGGTAAATGCACAAGATGTGTAAAGGAATGTTTGTGTCTTTCACTCGGTACGCCTCTGTCTAATCCCCCCTTTCAGTTCAGGCCTGAAAGAAGCTTTTCATAGGTTCATCTTTGACAAAAAAAAAAGAAAAAGAAAACCTAAATGCTTGTCAAATCTGCACTGGTGAACTTGGAAGTGCTGCAGTTCTGTTGCTCCTTCCTTCGCTCACTCGGGCTGTCACACGCTCTATTAATGTTTTTTTCCTCTCAGTGTTCATGTGCCTGTTGACTTCAAACGTTTCAGATGTTTTCCCGTCACCTGCTATGATTGATTCTTGGTTTTCTGGCTGTGCTTAAAACATGGAGCTTGAAACTCCATATTTTCCTCATCTTTGCTTCCTTTATCCCCACATTGTGTGAGTCAAATCACTTTTACAAACATTTCGGAGGTTTCTTTTTTTAGTACCTTTCTTTTTTCAAAGCCTCCAATGCTCTTTCTTCTATATTTTACTCCTCGTATTTATTATGAGCTGTCAAAAGATTCTCACCTGCAGTGCAGAATCTACTGATAAAATGTTTGGCTCTGTTGAGACGTACAAGCTTCAGTGTGCAGAAAAGTTAAGATGATGTGACACCAAACATTTGATTTCCGCTTGATGTAAAAGTTTAAATTCTCTGCAGGATTATTGTTGCCTGACGCAAATAGAAGCACTGGTGTCATATCAGCTGACATGTGATTTCAACAGGACAGTCGAATTTGAAGAAGCAGAGGAATCTTATCTCATCTCACCCTGCCAACACATTCAATTAAATGTTGTTCTCTGAAACATTAAAAAATGGTATAGAGCCCCCATCGGCCCACCCACCCACTGCAGCTGAAGTGCACCAGTATGAGCAGGACAAAGCTTCTCCACTGTCCTCCCTCGCTGGACACAGTTCATTAGAAAGAGCTGGCCTATGCTGAAAGGCTAGATGGTTATCCTCGAAGAGCAAGATGGAGGCAGAGGAGGAGGAGGAGGAGGAGGAGGAGGAGGAGGAGGAGGAGGAGGAAGAGGTGAGAGCTGAGACACAGGGAGGCAGATAGAGGTGCTGGCTTTTGCTGAAGGGGTAGATGGTTATCCCACCAACCAGGGGGGAGGAGGAGAGAATGAGAGTAGACAAAGAAATGGAGAATTTACGGACGATGCATTGGGGGCAGAAAGACAGATCACGGGAAAGCCTCTGTAGACCGCACTGTCTCATTTCGCTTCAACCTTTCCCAGCCCATGTAGACCACCCCCATCGTGGGCTCGGTAGACCACGTCCTCCGGAGGATGCAGCCGCTGAAGTGAGACACAGCTACTATGCTTATCAGGCTTATTTAATTAAACTACAGAGGCATATTCCAGATTCTCATGTCAGTGCAATAAAATTCAATCCACTGCCAGCAACCAGTTAACTTAGCATGAAAACAGGGAGAAACAGCTGTCCTGGCTCTGTCCAAAGGTAACAAAATACATAAACCAGCACCTCTAACAGCCTAGTCTCTAATTTAAGATTTATTCATTCACATATTCATGTCTGTTATTAACAGATGTGATTTCTTAACTGCACCTGCGATCCTATTTTAGTAAAAAGTGAAATGCTAACTTATTCCTAGCACTGTAAACTCATTTCTAAATCTGTTTTAAAATAGAAAATGCAAATATGTTAAAATCTGTGGTGCACTCTCTTTTGCTTATTTAGCTTAAAACTCTGGCAGCTGCTCTGTGTCGGAGCCAAGGTCCCGTGCCCAGTTGAATTGTTTTGTATTCAGTGCACCTGCAAAATGTGTGAGTACCTCTGACATATAACTCTCATTGAAGTCCTTATGAAAATACATTTTTCTCTCAAATGTCTTCCCCACAAGGAATGCAGTGCATTGTGCTGCACCTCCTCCAGCAGGATAGTTTTCCACCACCTGCTCTTCCCACTCTCCCTCCTCCTCATCCAGCTGTGAGAAGGTGGTGTGAAAGACCACTGGACTCGCATATTATGGATTGAAGCCAGCACTCGGCCGACATCATGTAACCTTTCCCTCCATCACAGCCCCCTACAAAGCCCACCATTGTGCGGCCCAGCCTATGCCCTCCACCCACGCCCACAACGCCACCCAGATCCCGCCGCACTGGCAGCCCTTTTAATTAACTTCAAATCTGTCAGCTAGCACTGAGCTGTGCCAAGGCAGACATGTCAGATCATGCACCATTTGATCTTTGAGGGGATTTTTCCCCAAAATTAATAGAGGAAAAGGCCGAGACAAAAACGGGCAAATATTTGCCCAAATAGACGTCATGAGAGAGCTGAACTTTAATGTGTAGACCTTTGTGCAAATACACAACAGGTGGTACGGTAAGGATTTGCGTGTGTGTGTGTTTGTGCGTGTTCCCGAAGCATTGTGCAAAGTAAGCCTCGGATCTACATTCCCTGACGAGAGGAATGTTTCTGACAGCTTATTCCCCAGAAACTCATAAACTCGAAGGAAAGGAAAAGGTCAAAATCTTAACACATATTTACAACAAGACACATGATTTTAATCTGTCTAAACGTCACACTTTGTTTAATTTTAATGCATAAAAAACATGTGCGGTGTGTATTTATGGAAACACACTGCACACTGCACAAATACATCTAGATCTAGATTTATGAGGTGATAGCAGATATATGAGCATCAGTTTCGGCTATGACAGATTTATCATTGTCAAAGGAGGTAAAATATCTACAAAAAGTCAAATATGTTTTTTTCTGTCATTTTAATGTGGCTAAAAGTGAAGGTGAAGGATTATCCTGGTTAATACAAAATGTCCATTCTTAACCTTACTAAATCAAATTATTTTCATTGCTCCTGTCCCTGAAGATAAAAATGTGACCATGGAAATTACTTTTCCTCCTAATTACCTGTCTCTTTAGTGAGGCCGAGATTCCAAATGAGATTTCTTGCTTCACTGAGAGAAAAACACTGGGCTACCCAGCCAGTGGCTTGGCACTGTTGTCACACCAGAATTCATGAGGCATGAAGAGTAGGTTTCTTCTCACCTGCAGTGTAAAACAAGCTGAGAGAGAGCGGAGAGGGATGGGGTGTTTCTTTTTTGCAGCAGAGCCGCGTTGCTTCAGAGAGAAGAGACGCTGAACATCAAAGCCCCAGCTAGAAATAGGGGGAGAGAAAGGAGGAGGGCGGGGGAGGCTGCGAGAGCTGACAGCCAGGGGTCCTTACAGAGAATCTTAGCAGAGGACGGAAAGAAGACAGGGACGGGGTGAATGGTGAAATGGTAAAATCAATGGGTAAAAAGAGGGTGAAAGAAAGAGGACGTCTCTTTACTGCACAGAAAGGAACAGGAACTTGACAGTCTTATTAAGACTTTCTCCAGACAGCACGATAGGTTCCCTTTATAGACCACAATAATAACTACAGGGGTAGTCGCCAGTTAACTGCCAGGGCAGATATCTGTATCACCACATACTGCTGCACTGCACAGCCACGGCCCCTTACAAGTGCTACAGGCCGCTGGAACTACGAGGACAGACGTGCAGATAAAAGTGGATGTCCCCTCAACGTTGCTCGGAACACACACACACATACAGTAACTACATACAGACCACAGAAATGCCTTGAGGTGCAATAAAAATCCTCAACCACGACCGATTCTGTTTGCTAAACAAGGCAGAGACGATATAATTCTATCAAGACGACAGATCTCTGCAAGGATACGCAGCGGCACACGGCCTTGAAAATACATCCATCCATTTCCCGGGTCCCCAGCTGAAAGATTTTCATTAAAAAAGCTCACTGCAGAAGAGCGGGAAGATTATTTCAGTTTGGATGGTCGCTGTGGCGGTTAAGGTGACAATGAACCATCTGAGCCCGGTGCTGCTGTGCTTCGCTGGAGTGCAGATGGGTTCAGATGCTGGGAATTCACGTGGGTGCTGGGAGAGCAGCAGGGCTGTGTTTGTGGAGGTATTGTGCCATTCCCAGGAAACTCAATAAGAAGAGATGAGCATCTAATCAATAAGTAAACAGGGGCTGGTCAGAGAAGAGCTGCAGTTTCCTCGGGTTTTATTTTTTTCTTCTTGCTTTGTTTGTCCGTCATCTGCAACTTCAGCTATCGTGCAGACAACATCTTGAGGAGGATGCTGAACCTCCTGGCTACAGTCAATGGATTTAAACATGCAGATCTTTAGTCTCAATGATTTGATGCCTTAACTACTACCATCATTATAATTAATTCACAATAATAATAATGTAGTTATTGTGGGTGGATTTTAATAAAAAATGTATTTTCTCTACATGAAACGTTGACTTAGAGGCAGCAAAACAAACAGGAAAAATATGGTGAAGAAAATATGTTCGCAAATGCTGTTGAGACAAACACAGTCTTAGACCAACCCCTCAGACAATTATGTAGTTTGTTCTCAGCATAAAAAGCTTTTAATTGAACCTTAAAAATGCATAAAGAAGATTATTGTTTCTGGGCACTGATCAAAAACAACTTCTGCTTAGGGGATCATTAGTGAAACACAACTGAGCAGAGGACACTCGGTGCTTGGGGCGGCTGTGTCTAAATGCTTAATGAACTCACAGACAAAATCCCCATTTGCATCTCACTTTGCTAATAATCAGACACATGGGACAATATAAAAACTGTCGCTCGACAATGACTTCGAACTGCCAGTCTCCTTTTTCTTTCCCACCCACTGTTTTTCACAAAAAACGGGTGGACATTAAAATTGCACTAAAGGCCCTTGACAATAGGTGCGAATCAAATAATCATCACTTTATACTGAAAGAGTAACTGTGGTCTATGAAAAAGAGTATTTATAGTAGTGTAATGGTGCATTAGGCACCTTGTTCCCATGAGAGAAGGGGGATGGCTATAATTTGCCAAAAAAAAAAAGGGTGATGTAGGAGGTGGGCAGTTTGAAGAGTTAAAGCGGCTTCTATAATAACCACTCTGTGTCGTTTAGCTGCAGAGACGCTGGTGGGCTGCCACATGGAATAATGCTCCATGACTGGGTAAGAGAGGAGTGAACTGGGAGAGTGCTTTTAGAGAAGGTAACAATGTGGTGAAAGCGGGGGTGGGGGATTGGGGTGGGGGTATTGCAGCTTGACAGCGAAAGCACCTCATCTTTGGGACTGGAGTGGTTTCCTATCACGATGGAGCGGTGTCCTCGGAGGGTTGTCTGAGACGCAGTTAGCATCTATTCTCGTGAAGCTGCCCATCCACTGTGAAGGAAGCGTGTGGATTGCAAGCAGACTTTTAAGTGGTATTTGTGCCACATAAAGTCCACACATTTGTCTGCATGTATGGTCCATGTGTCAGGCCAGCATGTCAATACATTGTGATGCTGCGGATCCTCGTTTGTTGTCTGTTAGTTAGCAGGGTTACACAACAACTACTGGACGGATTACCAACAGACTTGGTGGAGGGACGTGGCGTGGGCCAGGAAAGAGCCCACCAATATCTGGCTTTTTCAACATTGCAAATTTTCTTTTATTGATTTCTCAGAGAATCATTCATGAATCTTGATGAAAGAAATCAGGCGTGTTTAGCACACTTGATAGCACACAAATAAAAATCGGAATCTAGTGAATCTAAAGGTGGTTTCATTAGGGGACTATTATGGGCTGTTTGAGTGCCATTCTAGTTCTAGTGTTTATTCATTCGTCACTTGTGAGAAAAAGCTATCAAAATAAATTATTTATCAGCAACTATTTCAGAAAATCCACCCCCTGATCCGGATCCCCTTCCCGACATAGATTTTTTTTTTTTTTGTAACCCTGCTAAATAACAGACCAACTGACAATTTGACGGTGAAAACCTAACCTCCTTGGCGGAGGCATTAAACAATTATTTGATAATGAAAATAATCCTTACTTACATCCATCAAACTGTTAAAATTTGATGTCAATCTGACAAGCTGGGAGGGAACTCAGGTTAAAGTTCCCGTGCTATGGCAACCCAGTACTGAGATGCTTTACTGAAAGAGAATAGATGTTGACCTTTGACCTCACCGCTCAGCTCTAGTCCTGCCCAGCCAGCAGCAGATTACAACAGTGGTGAATGATTTAAGTTCCCATCAGCTCAATGTCACAGCCCAGTCTGCCTGGGTATCCTTCAGGTACACATCCCCGCTGCAGACTGACACTGAGCAGTGCATCGCTGCCAGTGACATCTATTACTCTCCTCCTCAGACGACCAGAATACTCTGACGTTAATAGGAATTTCGATATCATCGGCCCGTCAAAGCATGAAAAATAATAATCAAGTCTGTTGTAAATAATTTAGGGAAGAGATGTGTTTGGAGAACTCGTTTGTGATTGATTTTAATTTAACAACTGCGCTTCACTGATGCATACTCAAATAAACAAAGACACACACACACACACACACACACACACAGCGAGACAGCAGAATCAACTCTGTGTCCAAAGCACAAACAACAGTTGTTGACATCACCCAAAATCAACATGGCCAAGGCCTGAGAAAGATAGAGCGTCACTTTATACAACAATGAGAAAAGAGAGGGGCTTTGCGACGAGCACGGCAGCTGCGCCTAATCACGGGAACTAAGCCAAGAAAGATGTGAAGAAAGACAGAAGGACTGAGGGAAGGTGAAGAATGCTGGAGAGCTGTAGGGTAAAAAGAGAAAGACGGGATTCAAGTCTCGAACGAGCCTGAAAAAGGGGACTGAACGTTCAAGAAGAGGAGGGCTGTTACAGTGGGAGTTCATCCAAGTGAGCGCACAACCCTCTTGACAGAACACCCAAGTACGGAACATCAGAGGCTTGACGCTTTTATTTTTGTGGTGCCACCGCATTGCAAGTTGGACTCAATTAGCCACAACCAAAGACCGGGGAAGTAGGTTATATCCTACTGTCCTTTACTTTCCTCGCTTCTCTTCCATGGGTAAAAGTTTTCTAAAGAGCATTCATTTCTGATAGGCCTGTGCAATTAACCGGAAATTCCGCTATGCTGTATTATCTGCGCTCACTTTACACATTAACAATAAACACCAACACAGAAGTTATCAGGACACGTACAGTACGTGAAGTTTACATTTTTTTTATTTTTCATTTTTGGTCTAGACTTTACGAGACACTTATTTAAGCACGAAATGAGTTTTATATAATCGTGATATTGACTTGAAGTCATATTGTCCAGCTTCTAAGAAAACCAACATTTCTGCCTTGCAGCTGTATGCCTCCACCAACCAGGGCAGTTTCAGTTTACATACATTGTTTTCTACACTCAAATGAGGTCCCTGTGACCTTTGACCCTTGACAACTGGAATCTAATCAGTGACAATCAGTGACAAATGGTCAAACTTCCCACCAGGACCTTGACATTTGACCTTCGATCACCCAATTTTAAATCAACTAATGCATGAGTCTAAGTGAACATTTGTGCCGAATTGTAAAGAGTTATCTCACGACATTCTTACAATAACTCATTCACGAGGCAAAAAGACATGTTTGCAAGGTTACAGTGACCTTGACCTTTTAACCTGCGAATATCCTCTCCAGGAAGTCTGGAGATATCATGTTCAGAAGAATGGGACGCACGGAAAGACGGACAACCTGAAAACACTGGCTGTCCCCAGTGTGGAGGTATAATACAATCCTCCTTTGAAGAGACCCACACTACCTTCTTTCCTTCAGTCCATCCAGTCCACTGGGCCCTGGTCATTTATCAACAGACGTCACACAACAGACCAGAGTCATGATTCATCCTGAGGCTCCCAGTCGCCCCTGCCCAAAAGGATTTGTGATTCAGTTTGACTGAGTGATGTCCTGGGCCCCCGGGCTGGACCCGCAGCTGCTGCTGGGGTTTGCTGGGTTGCAGGGGCGCAGGGGAGATCAGGTGACAGACAGGGATGCTACTTCTTCACAGCTGGGGTACGCCATTTATTCACATATTGTAGATCTAAGGTCTAATAGAAGTCATGTCAGAGGAGAAACACACAAATAGATGTATGAGTAAAAGATCAACCAGAACGTATCCAAATGTGCTGTTTGGTAGGAACTTTCCAAGAGGAAGAATAGAGGAAAGGAGAGGAAGGAGGTCTCAGACTCTCAGACAAAGCTTACTGTTACAAATAAAAAGGAATGCACACCAGATGATTAACAAATCTTAGCTAACTAAAGACCACGAACATACTGTCAGATTTACTGTCTCACGGTTTTAGACGTTGGAAAGCGCAGATGATTCAAAACTCGGCATTTCTTCAGAAAAGCACGACAAATTGTAATCAGCTGTTTATGCTTGTGTGTCCTTTGCTTTTCACAGAAAAGATTTAATATGAGAATAAAACTGTGGACGAACTCAAGGCTGCAGTAAAGTTGGAATCAGTGTGGGTGATACATTTTTGCTCAATTTGGAGGCGATTTGGAAATATTATAAATTTTTGTGCAGCCAAGATCATTAGAAAGGATTCTTTTCAATACATCCTCTGACCCCTTCCACAGCCATGGAGACATCATTCAATTTGATGTTAATGTGATCTGGGCTTTTAAAACAGTTACTGTTACTAAAGCAACATCCTATTGGTGATGCCCCCCGGCCTGATTTCTGATCAGAATTCCATCACTGTTCCTTTCAAGCTAGAGGATTTCAAGGAAAACAGAAGAGACCTCAATGTAGTCAATAACAGCAAGAGTGTACCTGTGACACTATAGATCTACACTACAGGATCACTTTGGCAGATAATCGCTTCAGACCAGCCCCTGGAACACGCCCAGCGATTGCGGAAAGAAGCGAATAGGACCAAAAATTGCCCAATTATCTTCTAGTGTGGTGCCAACATCGATGGATACAAAATGTGTACCACATAAACACGAGAGTTGCACATGTGATCGCCAAGCATCCCTCCAGAAACTCCTCCTAATAGGACACTGTTGAGGTAACGATTGCAGTTCAATATTGCTACAAAATGTTGCACTTATTGAGTCACCAGGTGCACGAGTTGCTGAGATCTGCCAGGAAGTTTATGTTTTCACCCCTGTCCGTCTATTTGTTGGTTGTTTTATATTTTTGTGTATAGCAAGATCACACAAAAACGAATGAATGGATGGTCACGAAACCCGGTGGAAGGACGTGGTGAGGGTCAGAGGGGAAGTCATTCAATTTGGGGGCGAATCTGGGCAGATCCAGGATTTTTTTGTCAATTTCTTTTACATTGCAAAATAGGGTGTTTTCCCCCCGTTTTCCCAGGGAATCATTTTGTGGATCAGTAATATTCAGGGGACTGAAAGATTTGTGTCCGAAATTTGATGCGGCTTGATTGAATTCAAATGGACTTTGGGGCCTTAGCAGAGGTGTATGCTGTTCTGAGTGCCAGGCTATTTTATAATGTATCAGGGGTAAAAACAATGTAAAAACCATGCAACAAATCAACACTGTTTTGTGTTGAACAAGCTGCGAGTTTCCGTGGGCGATATTTGCCCAGCGGGCTGCAGAGTTTAGGTCGCAAACAGAGTGAAGTGGGGAACATTGCATGGTAAAAATCTTTCGTCTTTTTCCCCAGGTACTTTCACACTGCCCTTGAATGAAGCACTTATCCAGCTTTTTAAAGGAAAAACTGTAATGATAATATATGATTGACAGATCCCAGTATATGAACCTAATATGCACAATATTTACTACCTGTACAAGCCAGCCAGTTGTTGCTGTAAATACCAAGTTTGTATTCACCTTGTCTTGTGGAGTAACAGTCCAGCAAACAAATGAAAACATTATGTTAAACATGTCCTATGTGCGTGTTTATCCAAATATGTGAGCAGACACAGTCGCGTATTAGAGCAACGCAGCAAGATGCTCGCACAGATGAAACACATTTTTTTTCACAGTGTATAGCTAAATACACACTCAAACACACACACACACACACTATACATAAACACATTACACACATTAGAAACACACAAGGCAGCCAGCTATGCGCTAAGCTTGGGTTGACAGAGTTCATTTGGAAGATGTAAAATATTTATGAGTGAAGACTCTGCAGGGGAAGAAGAAGAGATGAAAATAGTGCGGGTGCAATGGAGGGATAGCAAATAATGAGACGAACGAAACAGTGACGAGTGGGCCCAACTGAAATGCCCTCTGTTACGGCTGAGTGGAAGAATTGCAAGCTGAATATGTCATTGTCATTTCAAGTTCATTAGCTCGTTGCCTGCCATCCCCTCCTGGGAGCAACTGAATAAGGGGACAAGTGTACAAAGGTATATTTGCTCACTAGCAAAAATCCCCTGAGCTCTTGCACGATAGAAGAATAACTCACATTGATAATTTCTTTGTGAGTTTTAAGCTTGAGCTTTTAATAGTCCTTTGCTAACACATGGAAAAAGTTCAGGCAATAAGTGTAAATGTAAAACCAAACACAGTCTCAAACATTTCAGAAATAAAAAGTTACAAACAGCATTGTAAATACTGAGAATGAGTCACATTTCCACACGATTATTCCACTTTCCTTCCAATATTCTTCCATCTTTTCAGGTGCACAGAGTGACAGTTCCTTTCTGTTATTTAGCTCAAATTCCAGATGTATTCAGAGAACATGATGTAAGCCGATTTCAGACATGACCTCCTTAAAATTGGATCTGGATATTTTCTGGGCTTTTTTTACGGATGAATACCACAGCAGGAGATTGTCACGGTCAGATGCTCAAGTACGCACTGCAAAAAGCACATGTTTTTGTTTGCATCACTTCAACACCGACGTCGGCCGTTATAACCAAACGCGAGCGCACTCAGACATTTTACGGTCAATTAATGAAAAGTTCTGCAAAATGTCTGGGGCAACGGACTCGGATAAATGCGTTCTCACTTATAGCCCCTCCAGAAAGTTTCAGGAAAATATTCAGAATTCAGGGCACATCTGACAGCAGTTGTACAGAGGCAATGCCTTGAGATGATTCCCGAACACTTTCCCTTCAAGGGGACTTCAAGTAGAGACAGAGACTTTTACATGGGGGACAACAGGGGGAATTGGGGAAAGGGGAAAGAAAGTAGGAAATGTGGAAAAGGATTTCGTTAATAAAAAGATAATCATGTACTAGCAAACAGGATGACAATTGATAGTAATTACACCCTGTATTCCTTCTAATTATAAGCTTTACATATTTCACCCCCACTTCTCATAAATCCTTCGTAATCCTCTGGTCATTCCCACTCCTCCATTTTCAGAGTCCCTCTAACTCCACGTTGTAAATAGCCTTGCATGGTCAAGCCAAATAAGCAAACCACCGGGAACTACAGGGGCTTTCCTTAGCCACAAATAACGCTTGAGAGATGATGTCACTAAAAAAACCATATCTCACTATCTAATTACGGAAAAAATGTGCTTCGGAAGCACAAAATCCAGCAGGAGACGAGAGCTGGGCTGGACTCAGGGAGGACGGGTGGAAGCTGCTTCACCACAAACTGGGAGAGTTGGACATAAAGGGGCTGCAGTGCACAGCGAGGACAACTCATTTGAGTGTTCTGGTTGCAAGAATAACTAATGTTTACGGGGACCAGGCGTCTCTGTTTAAGCGTAGACCCCCGAAATTGTACCAGATGGAAAGGAAGACATGCAGCAGTATCACAAAGCGCTAAAGTGTGGAAAACTGTGCTCGCAGGGCTCCAGGAAGCCAATAAAACAACATGCAGATTTCACTGTAATTACCTTCAAACTCAGAGAGGAGGAAGATGGGAGACGATTAAAGTGAGTGTGAGAAAACATATTTTAAAATGAAAATAAAAAGAACAACAACATTTTTTGCAGAATTCATAAATCACATTAAGTATTACTTTTACAGGGGAGCATTTTAAGAATTAACGTGTCTTATTCCCAGTGCCCAGAGGATGTTGGTCTCCTATGGTGCATGAAAAGCTCCACTGACAATGATGATTTCCCTGGATTTGGGAATTAACCTCTTGAAACATATGGCTTCAATGTTCAGACTATAAAATGCATGGTAAAACTAGATCACAAAAATATGGAGTCGTAAAAATCGCAGACAAGTACCAGAAACAAACTAGCAATGTTTTTCTGGAGAGCATCTGTGAGCATGCAGTAAATTTCACATGAAAAATAAATGAATTCACAACTTCTTCTGCAGGAGCAGATACAGGGCGAGAGAGGGGAAGCCTCAAAGGCAGGAACGACTTAGCGAGAGGGGAAAAGAGAGAAGAAAATAATCACGATAATGGAAACCAGTGTGAAACTGTTTATCTCGATGAGAGAAAATCTTCACCAAGTAACAATAAAGCAGAAATATTGCTGTAGTGTGCAGCCACTTGCCTAAAGCAGCTAAAAACCAAATCCGCCCAAATGACCAATTTAAAAAGCCAAAGACAGAAGTGTCAGAGCCAGTGAGGTTTGACATAGCTGGGGGAGAAAGTGGCGACTCCTCTGCATACAAAGTATGGGAACATGCTTCTAGTTGGGAAGAGATTACAGGGAATAATATTTACACCTCAGGGGAGAGGAGAGGAAACTGGAGACAAAGACGATATTCACAAGTCTGGAAGCACCTGGGATATCTGCTTCACACACATGCAGAAACACATGTGCTAACAGTCAGATAACTCGCAGTCCGGCTACCTCGGCACTCGTTTTATTCTGCGAGGATTTGAGCTGTGGTATTTTAATAACAACCTACAGTCCGTGTGGAAGAAAAGGGCCACTGTTGAACAGAGCGGAGCAAACATGACTGCTTATCAAAGGGAGGTGTGTAGTTGAGGGATGTGTGTACGGTTGCATGTGTGTGCCCTATCTTTATTAAATCTGTATTGTGTGTGGCAGGTGCTAGAGCGCAGAGGTGCTGGACACAGGCATTCAACGGCGAGGCGACACATCACTGATTTTTATCATCCAGTCCTATCTTTTATTATACAAACCCCATCTCTCATCTATTCAATTCCTATTTCCTCTTTTTATATATATTTGAGAGATAGGAGCCTCTGGGCTTTCTCCATCAGAGAGAATCTCAATCTATTTTTGCAATTAGATTGAGTATCAAGAACTGGAGGGAGAGCTCAAAAAAAGTGACTGGGCCTCACAAAAGACAGTGCGTTCGTTCCACACAAACAATTTCACACAGCGGAGGACATGACAAAGCATTTCCGAGTCTTAATGCCCTGGAGTAGGAGGAGCCCAGCAGCGTCAAGGGAAGAGGATCACAGGGGATGTGTAAGGCTTTCTCTGCTCGGCTGTCAAAAAATGTTCAGTGAAACTTGTATAAAACTGCTACTGGCTAATCAGTCTGTGCATTAAACAGTTTAAAAAGGTAATTCTTTTGGTCCTGAGTCAAAAAACGTGGGCTACTTGATGGCCGCACCTCTGTGATCTCTCAACCTCTGTGTTCTTTGGGCTCATTTATCCTCAACGTTAGATATAAATACAGAATGGACAGACAGAGCCTTCCGTTCCGGGTGGGCAGTGTGGCCAATAGTTCAAGTGAAACAACCATAAGACACGAGGAAGACATTTCAAAAGTAGTAGAACTTTCTGAGATAAGCCTATAAGAGTTGGTAAGAAACTACATCTATATGCTATATAGATGAACAGCAAATTTGGCCTCTTTCTTAAGAGGTGCATTATCACATGTTCAACACGTCACCATGTTTGTTATTGTCAGAAACTCCTGACTCAGTGCTGCCCTCAACTGGAAGTATTAATTAACAACCATGCTAACGTAAAGGACATATGGAGTTATGTGGGCTGTGATGATTTCATCGTTCGAAACGGACAAAGCTCTTTTTGCACATGAAGGCAGCATAAATGAGCCTTTAAGTAGTTTCATCAGGTGATGATTGTATCTAGAAGTGCTGATGAAAAAGAAAAAAAAGTTTTATCATCAGTTGCCTGAACTTTTTGGAAGGACAGGGCAGGACAGAATTTGTCATTTATGGCTAATGACAGCATGAGCACAACACTGGGAGACTAATAGCAAAGGTCAGTTGGTGCTATCAAAAAGATCCACTGACATCAGCAAAGCACTTGAAACAGCAGGCAGTGATTTACACGGAGCCAAGGAGGCATCGATCAACTGTAACTTCCAGGGCGAAAAATGTGCACAATATGGGAGAGAAGCTAATCAAACCCATGACTGGTCTGCCTGAATTTGTAGAGGTGTGTGTCACACAGGTGGTGAATCAAGTGAACCCCCCCCCCCACCCACACACACACACACACACACACACTCTAACAACTGCCGTCCTCCTTTGAGACATGTACTTAACTCAGGTCTGTATGTGAGAACCCAAATGTCACATCCTGCCGCCACCCAGACGCCCCCCCTCACATGATTGTTCCAGATGTTGTCCTGTTCATGTAAACACGTTTGGAATAGACAATCCACCTGCTGCATTCTTCATATGTGACCGAATGTCCAGACCGACTCTCTGGAGTTCATGTCTTTTACTTCTTGCTTCAGTGACAGAATGGAAAAATGGCTGGACGCGAAGCACAGGAATGTTCCCTTTGCCTTTCAGTCGTATGCAATGAAAACAGTGATTGAATTATGGGTAAAATATTGACAGCGAAACAAGATACCATGTCTACCAGTCAAGACAATACAACAGGCCAAGATATTTGTATCTCCCATCCAACAATCTGCTCTAAGACACACTTGTTGCAATGACGGGGCTGCATCAGTGACAGGCACCAACAAGGAAACAGCTGATTGAAGAGAAGGTTGCCGCTGTCGTTGGCGTTGCGGTGTTCGCACAGTGTTCAGACACACCAGTTACATAACTTTTCCACCAGTCCTTCTGTCCTTTTTCCTACATTTTTGTGTTTGTCCACTCCTGTGATCCTGCTGAATTTGTTGCCATAGTGCCATAGCCACAGGATTTCCCCTCCAGGACGTGTCTTTGCCAACGAACGAAAGTCTCCCAACAAATACTTTGGTCCACAGCTGCAGACAGTGTGTGTGTGTGTATGTGTGTGTGTGTGCATTGGTGTAGGGCGTCACCCTGTAAAATTCATCCTGCATGCCCTCACTTATTTTGGTAGTGGGTGCCCCGGTTTGGGTCTGCACCATCTGCCAAAGCAGTGGGAGGGCGAGGGGAGAGGTAGCTGGAGCAGAAGTGATGCCACGCTGAGAGCTGAAGCCAGTTCCTTGTCACTTCAAAAACTCACCTTGTCTACAGAAGCCACCGCTGGAGGGGATATGAACCATAACAACTTGGCATGACACGCATACACACATACACACATAACCGACAAAGGGGCAAAACACATATGTCAGCAATCTAACCCACACTTCATGCATGGTGACAACAAATGGAGAGGAAGCAGTTTAGTGACGTCCTCACATTGGCTTTAAAAGTCATGCAGAGAACACACATATGTGCCACACACACACACACACACACACACACAGAAGGATACTCTCTCATTTGCCCATGGGCACATGCACACACACACACACACATATACACACAACATCCCCACACAACCGGAGACAGGGAAGAGGCTTTGACGAGGGAATAACTCTCCTTTTGACACATCCAATTCCTCTGAAGACAAAAGAGGAGTCAAACACCAACACACTGCAGCCCGCAGAGGGAAGGAACACACACACACACACACACACGCGCATAAAAACACACACATGCGCCTGTTGCAATGACATTGCAACCCCCCTGTTGTGACAAAGAAAGATTGGCCCTTGCTGTCATCTGTGTGTCTGTGTGCGCTTGCCAAGGGAGGGCTGTACGTGTGAACTCCTACTCTGCCATTAGGCAGGTGACAGGGAGGGAAAGACAAGAGGAGCAGGAGAGGGGGAGAAGCGAGAGAGGGGTGGCAGCAGCTCAAGCGCATGCTGGTCAGGGGAGAGACAGCTGATACTCGGTGAGGTAGTGCATCATATTCATATAGTCCCTCGCACGCCTCAATTTCCTACCTTTTAGTCACTCGGGTAAATTGTTGAGTAAATTGGTCCTAGCAAATAGAAAAGACCAATAATGTTCCCGTGTCAAATTCCCAGCATTTGATTACTTTATAATCCTGCGTTTTTCACAGGAAATAGAAAGGAAAAATTGTCAGTCCAATCATGTTGTAGATTAGTTTGACAACTGGTGTGCTCTTTATACAAAACAAACAGGTAAGTGTGCAATCTGTGCAAAGTGTTCTCAGATTAGGGAGAGTTCACAGCAACTAAACATGTTTGGACAGACTGTCCTCCACATTAACAGGCCCGAGAATGAACACAGTTACATAAGGCCAAGCAGCCGAGGACACACTTAGCTATTTTATTTTAAGCATTTTCTTCTTTTTCTTTGTGTAGTTTCTGCCCTGCACATACCCACCCTGTCAGAGAGCAGAGCAGCGCCGAGCAATACCAAGCAGACCAGGGCAGCCCAAGTCAGCAGTCCATCAGCCCTCTCTGTCTCTCCCCCTCTCTCTATGGTGAACATCAAACACACTGTGGTCTGTTTCATGCTCCCTGCAGCCCATTATGGCTTAATGCTTCAAGAGGCTTCTTACTGACTTCAGCACTTTAACAACTCCAGCATATTCAGTTGGTAGGCAAACACACGTACACAAAGACACACATGCACGCTTAAAAAACACACACACACACACACACACGCCCGCGCGGCTGCACATGAACAGTAACAGACAGGAGCCCAGATGCAGGGATTCACGCGCTTTTAAACATGCGGCAGAGTTACGAGGCTGCACTCGGTGATACGGAGGCAACTGTTGCTTTTGCTTTAATCTGTGTGAAGAGGAAGACCAACAGATGCGCGGGGCTTTCTGCTGATATTAACCTTCAAATAAGCCCCGGCGCTCTTATCTCCAGGTCAGTTAATGAGTTCCATTCACAAGGCGGCAATATGTGTAATTCAGCGCGATCAATTAGTTACCCGCCGCATGGAGAGAGAGCAGCACATCAGCTGGGGTGTTAATGGGATGGAGATAACACAACTGTCCAGATATGACAACTGCTGCCCACACATCATAACAAACACAAGATTTACAGTTAAGTTTGGTCTGTCCCATCAACTGTCTGAATTCACACATACAACATTACATAGCTGGATTCATGTGTCGACAGAGGTGTAATATTGCTGTTTTGCTCGCTGACTAAATTATTGCAGCTCCCTCAATACGACAGAGAATTCCTTGTTTTGTTTGTGCCTAATTATACTTTTGCTGCTGCATCCTGTCACCTTATGTTTCCCACCTGAGGTTTTCAGTGTGCATTGGCATATTTCAATATGTTTAGTCCAATTTGGTTCAATTGTGTCAAACGCACCGTACACACTAGCTTTTCATGTTTGTTCATAGTTTATTTAAATTAATAAGGCTACCACATAGAGTGCAGCTTGTTTTACTCACAATCAAGCGATTGGTTGAAGATAAGATAAGATAAGATAAGATAAGATAAGATGAGATAAGGATAATGTTAAGATAACAACAGAGAAATTTACTTTTTAAAGCAGCAGTAATAATAATGAGGCAGACAAGACATGTGAAAGTATAAAAAAGATAATAAAACAAATTAAATGAAATAAAGAGAATATGTACAGTAGAGTACAGAAGTACGGATAAGTAGGTTGGATTTGCATCAGGCAAGAAAACGTTTTTGTTTTTTTTACTACAGCCCTAACTGGAAGTCACTCCCAGGCCATTTCCAGCTTCTGCTCTGCACCGTTAAAATCCTGATTTTATCACAACAATGTGGTTTGACAAAATCCACGCACACAAGTTACGGACAAACAACTGTGCTGTGATTTCAGCGATATTTACTGGAAGAATAATCACTTACAGAGAAAGCGTATTCAAACCAGCTGCTGTGATTGAGACACATAGAGAGGTGGGCCTGTGGAAGGGAAGCCCGACCTCGTGCTCCAACACTGGTGACACTACGGAGAGAAGCTCAGGTTTTTCCACCATTTGTCACTGTTGAGACAAAGTGGTTAAAGGAGTCTGGTGACAAATGCACTTAGTGGACAACACTGTCTATAATCTCTCCTCTGATGATGTAACTTAAGATGTAACTGCCAATTCATTTTGAACAAACCACAGCCAAACTCGTGACTCACGACTCGTCAGTCAGCGTGATTCATGTTTTAATCCTTAAGAGTCCATCTCTAAATGCTTTGGATTTATATGCCACATTAAAAAATGTTTAGCTTAACAATGTTTGAAAACTGATGATTTGATCACGTTGGCTAAGACTGGACATGACATGAAACAAATCTGTAATCTAGCCATCAAAGTATGCATCCAAGGGGCCTAACATAGCTTTGCCATTACTTACACTATGATAAACCAAGAATCCATCGTGCCATTTAAGTTACTTGACTGTGACAAGGTAAAGTCTCCATGCTGCTAATAAGACAATGGGGTGATGGTGTCCCAATAATTAATGATAGTGTGAATATATTTGTATATTCTGGCATGAGCTGAAGGGACAGGAGAAGGGCAGCATCACATATCAAGCAGCTTCATAGAGGAGCAGAGGAGCTGGAGGGTCCTGAGCTAACTGGTGGTGGATTTACAGATACTCTACATTGTCTGCATGTTAATGTCCACTCAAAGTATAAAACTCAAGTATATGGGACATTTCGTTTGCAGACCATGCAGATTCCTAAAGTTGTGTTCTTACTTTATGAGGATAAAATAAAAAGTGACCTTTCAAATTAGTCAGTACAATGTATTAAATGACCTCTTTCATTCTTGCTGTTTTGATGTTGATTCTGCAGCCGCCGCCTGGGTAACCAGCTCTGTTTTCTGCTGGCAGCCGACTCCCATCTCCATTTAACCTCTGGCTGGAAAGTGGTGTAGGGGGCAGCAAGCACAGTAGCAGCCATTATCCTATCATTATTCCCAGTTCCAAGAGGTGAGGCTTACAGGGGGGGGGGATCCTCCGCTCGCTGCGTGAAATCCCATGATGCGGTTTAGCTGCACATTTCAAGACCTATAGCTAAATGCTCGCAAGTGCCTGAGTTTAAAATATTCCCATACTTTTCACTGTGGGCTGACATGCTGATCAGCCCGTTTTTTCCAGCCACAAGCTGGTCTTTAGTCAACAACAGTTCCTAGCAGGCCTGGTAAGCTGCAACCCCACTGTATCATTACCCAAACACTGGTTAGAGATGACACTTCAGAGCAGCGAGCAACTCGCAGTCAGCCTGTAGCAACCGGCAATCAACAACAACACAAATACAGCATGGGAAAGCCAGTGCCATACCAAAACGCTACCAGCCTTCCTGCAGATGTCACATGCAGCTCGTCTCTTTGTACAGGCTTATATGACATTCAGCATCCAGCACTCGTTGGCTGCCAGCTGCTTTCAAAGAGCGTCTGGCGCCTCTCTCTTTAAGAGCCGATGAGAGAGAGAGAGAGAGGGAAAAAAGGAGAGATGAAGAATGTCATCCCCTGAAATACGAAAAGATAAGTCATCGGGACTGTAATGATGGGGTGGGACAGGGAGGGGGCAGAGCAGGGAGGAGACAGATGAGCCTTGTAAAAGTCAATCATCCATTTTTTGGAAAACACCATCAGAAATAACTGATTATACCGAAGAGTATTAAATTATAATCATCACACTTATTTGAGTTTATTTGTGGATTATTTGCTTCTGCTCGTCTGATACTGTTCTCACGGTCCAATGAACGCTGCTCAAACAAAATGATAACGAACAGCACCCTTAACTCAATAGTTTCTTTCTTCTGCCCCCCCAAGGCGAATTATTTAAGAATGGGGGACCATCCAAGTTGCGATGTGAGGCGTATCGATGTGAAAGCAATATCTAGGAATCTTCTTTCACCGCTGACTGAGCATAATCAGACACACACTGTGATATGGGACAGGGATGTTGGAGACTTCTGACTTTTTCTGCTTCAAATGTCAAGAAAGGAACCTGTTTCCAATCTAAATAATTGAAGGTATGAAAGTAAAACAATATCTTTTAACCAAATAATCTCTGAATTTAATAAAAAATAATGAAATGGCACTGGCTTAGAGGAACACGCTTTTCCTTTTACCCTTTCCTGGTTATATTGCCTGCAGACCTTGTTCAAATTGTATTAGATTTGCTTCTGTGTTTGACTATACACATTTGGTGCATCTGAAATTGAAGTGTGCCCAGGAGTTTTTCCTTGTGCAGTGGCACTGAGAAAAGGATTGGAGAGCAGAAATCATCTTCAGAGCCGGGTTGCAGTCGTCTCTCATCGTCCTCCCAGAGTGAACCTGGGTGATGTACTTAGCATGTGACCTTGAGTTGGGACGGCCAATACATTAGGTTGATCAAGCCCCGGTGTCTCGGCAGGAAAAATCCCTCTGCAAATGTCGGGGATCATCCACAACGTTTTGGTGGCTCCATAATTTGGAGGCATAAATTAAAGCGTTCATATTTTACTAAGGTGTTTAATATGCCAGACCGTTATTTATGCTCGACAGCCATGAGACAGGGACATCGGAGAAATATTGTTGCTGTACAAACCCAAGTCTCCCCCTCTCTTCGTCTCTCTATATGTCTACCTCTTTCTCATCTCTCATTTCTGGCATTCCTTTATCTATCTCCTCCTCCACCTTCAGTTTCCACTCCATTATTTTCCCTCTTACGGAGAATACATTTCAGACTTGTGTCAATACATATCGCCTTAAGTAAGCTCCACGCCATTGATTGGAACAAGAGGAATCGGTAGTGTCACGACAAGACAGATATGCTCTTTAAAGCGTTATGGATCGCAGACATTTGGAAGAAAAAAGGGAGTTTTCTCAGGGGCCAGGGCTGGCGTTAATTCTGTCAAATGATTTATTCAGTATGGTCAATCAGTGAAATTAGAAGTGTCCCGTTCCGACTTGGCCTTCACTACCTGATGATGTACGGTGGTGATGACATGGGCAAACAGTTTCATCACATTACCGCCCCTCCATCTCCCATCCTATCAGTGTAATAGAAAGGAAGGATCTCCTGTGCGTGTGCGCTCTTAATGCTCCGTCCATCCAGCTCAAGAATATTAGAGAACAATCAACAGCAAAACATCTAAAGCTGCGCTCAGACATGCACTGAACTCCGCAGACCCTCCGCATTTTCTCCAGATGACGTGCATGTGTGAACCCACATGTCAAGTAAGCGACTACGTATTATCTGCAGAGTTGGCCTCTTAGTGTAAAGTCTGCAGAAAGCCAGGAGAATCCGGTGTGAGAACACAGCAGGGGGATCCCCCACTGGAGTCGCCACTGAGCGTGTGTGTGTGTGTGGGGGGGGGGGGTTAATGACGTTTCTTACACGTGACAGACACAAAAATGAAGCCGGCTGCACCCGGCTGTTCCACCTCTCGCCTGAATAATGCAGAGGATTTGTTGCTGTTGTGAACACGTCTGCGCAGAGAACCTCCCGCTGCTTTTTGCACGTGTGAAAGGCAAACTCTGGGTAAACTCACAACCTTATTCTCCTGACTTCACCCGCAGGTCATGTCTGAAAACGGCTTAAATGTTAGAAGCAAAACCCACTGCACTATTTCCGTCAAGGCACTTTCTGCGGAAATAGAAATAGAGCAGTTTCTACTTTAAGACCGTCCTGAGTGTGTGACCTTTTCGGCGGATACGGCGTAAAGTCACCCTTGCACATCTCAGTCCCATTCCGCCCGGACTAACCAATAAACATGGCCGTCTTCGCGGGAAGGAAGAGTTTATCTACTGTCACGGTATAGAGCAGCACTCTGTGAAAAATTAATCGTGTGATACAGCGGATGTGGCTTATGCAGAGTCCGGAGGAGGTTTTGTGGAAAAAGTACGTTATCAGATTTTGGATGAATGCAGCAGTATACGAAGCATTCAGATTAATATTGTGCACATTCCACTCTCATTTCTTGTTGCTAAAAATCTGTCGATGACTTTGAAATATTAGTGTGTTTATACTTTCTATTCTCTGTTTGGAAAGTAGTTCATTGCATTCCCAGTTCAGTGAATAGAAGAAAAAAAAGGATGAGTTCAATATCAAGTTATAGCTCCTTTGAATTATGAGCATACAGAAAGGTAGTTATGGAAACATGCTGGGTCACAGTCTCCCGTCTTGTCCATGCATGTATGCTACTGTAACTGTAGAACCTGAAATTGCAGTAAACCCTTAGTGTGTGTGTCTCTTTGTTCATGTGTGAAAAGCGCTGCACCAAATTCCAGGAGAGGCACACATGTAATCTTCTAGGAACTGTCGAGGGGCTTGTGACTGTCTGACATCAGGCCATGAATGACACAGTGAGCCACATCATATATTTGTACAGCTCATGGTCAAGTGATTGGCCGGCCAGCGATAAGGAAGAATGTCCTGCGCATGAAAGGCATGTTAAGAGAGCTTGGGGAGGGGGAAAAGATCTGGGAGCGTCTCAAGGGGTTTAAAGAAAGTTAATTCAAACTGATAAGGGAGAAAACTGTGAGAGGAAAACTGAAAGCAAAGTGCTGAGCCTGCATCTGTTTCCCAAAAGGTGCACGAATTTGTTCTTTTTTGATCAGGGATGCAACAGCCACATTGTCTGTCATGTCTTCTCAAAGAAGCGTTTCATCTCCAGAGCTTCCCTCCCTCCTTCTTTAACATGTGACATGAAATGAGTGTGTCTTCGGGTTTAGAAGCTAAAAAGTTGAACATCCCATCGGCTCACAGCAACTTTAATAAACAAATTGTATGCTTGTGGTTCATGTATTGGCACCACACTGAGCACACAGGGGAGGGGGAGGGGGGGGGGGGGGGGTTGTGAACCAAATACACCCAAGCAACACACCAACAATTCTAAATGGTATAGGCCACCAGTGCAGGTGCGACTTTGACCCCGAAATAGACCAACATTCCTGGTGGGACTTGCACAGGGATTATGCTCCTCAGTGGCAATGACTTTAAAGCAACTGTGAGCTTCTTTACTGTGCACTTAACACATCATTGCGCACATTTAAACAATCCGTGCATTGCTCCTGACCAGGCCTCTGGGTTCTGTAAGTATTTGCGGGTGTTATGGAGGAGCTCACCTGATATCTCAGACTGAGGGACACCATCAAGATAGAAACCCTTCCCGCTGTAAAACTGCCTGATATCCGAACAACTCCGGGCTTTGCTGGTGCCTTTGTCTCCGTGGGCTGGTGCCGTGAGCGAGCACAGTGCCAGAGCCGCTATGATGAATGAACCCATCCTCCAACGTGGGGACCCAGTCAAGTGCAAATCCGGCCGCGTTGGGGGTCCTAATGCAGGAGCAGGAGACTCGCAGTCTGAGGCGTGTGTGCGTAAAATATCCACCACCTTCCTCCTCTCTGTCCTTTCAGCGCGTCTGCCGAGTCTGTGGCTGCTCTTCTGCTGCGCGGCACCGACCGGAGAGAGGACTCCTCACAGCGCAGAGGTCCCGTCTCTTTCCCGGTCCTGATAAGTGCACAGGACAGGACCTTCTTCTCTTGCTATTATTCAACCCCTCCTCCAAGAGAACTGTGTCTTCTCCGGATTACGCGCAGATCCCCTCTCTCATATATCCACTGTCACACACGCCTTTCTCTCGGGTTCACCTAAAGAGAGGAGAGAGATCTAGGTTATGCGCACTTACAGCAGGAATAACTGAAGTCATGTCATGAAAATAGCAGTGCTGCGCTGACGCGGTGCAGCCTGGTTCTGTGGCCGCACGCCTACCGGCTGTGTGACGGCGCAGAGGGATCCGAGTGGAGAAGTGCGCACAGGCAGCCACCGCAGCTCATTTCCCAGCGCAGGGTTTCTCTAAACGGTGCCAACGCTGCCACTCTGTGGAGTGAGGAGGAGGAGGAGGAGGAGGCGGGGGAGAGAGAGAGAGAGAGAGAGGAAGGAGGGATAGAGAGAAAGAGAGAGGGACGCACGAGGTGTCACGCTCCTCCTGTCGTTTCCGGTTTTTACCCCCCCCCCCCCCATCTAAATGTAATTTGCAGTCATGTTTCAGGAGACATCAGCGTCTATAAGCAGGTTTGATTTGTTGGTGCAGTTTTGGGAAACATCTGCAGCCTGTGGTTCTCCGGGTCGTGCGCTCAGCTGGTTTCTCGCTGAAGGAATGCGACAGCTTGATCTCCATCCTGCCAGGTATCACAGGTGAACTGAGTGCACCTCTCCTCCACTCTGCACACACGCGCGCGCGCGCACACACGCACACACGCACACACACACACACACACACACACACTCACACACATCACTCCTCAAGGTGCAATTACAAGGCCAACAAGTCACCGCCTGCCCTGCACCTTTTCCCGGTTTACCTGTCACCTGCTGCTGAATGCCTTCATTATGTGACTTTCTGTGTATGTGTCTGGGAATAACAAGAGCCTGGAATATTCCTGATCCTACTCCAGGCTTGACTGAATAAAGAAAACAAGTAATAAGTAACATGCTGACATTCTGTTGTCTCATATTGTCTCATTCATACAAAAGCCCAGCACTTTTTTTTAATGCTCCAGTTTATTTATTTTTTCTGCATGAGGCTGCTTCCTCTATTAATCTCGAGAGGAAATTGTTTGTTCGCTATTTGGAAGTTTTTTTCCCCAGTTTTTATTCATCATTTCTACTGGGATCAATGGTTTCCGGTTCCCAGCTCGCAGATACAGGTAGAAAATGCCTTGTGTCTCGTGGCAGCAGCATATCCATAGTCTACCCAAAACTTAATGCTCTGATAGATGAGAGAAGAAAAGAAAAGTTCACTCAGTTCTGGTTGGTTTGAACCCAGGGCCCTCTCCTTATGAAGCAACAATGGAGGTTAAAGGTCTTATGCTGTAATAAGTAAGCTGATTACAGTCTGAGTGTTGAATTGACTGCGTGAGTGCAAGGTTTACACGGCACAGTCAGAAGTTAAGGAAAGGATCGCACTGTTACGTGTTGAGAAACCCTAGATATCTGCTAGACCTGTGTTACAGCCACAAAGAGACAGTTCTCTCGCTTAAAATAAAGTCTCTTTAGTCATCTCGGTCTTCTATGAAATTGAATCAGACCAGGTTTGATGAGGCTTTTTTTGCAAAATCCCACTGCGCATTTCCACAGTGACATGTGGAAAATCTCCTGAAATAACCAGCCGCCACGCAACGGGGTAGACAAACGAATGTGAAGATGCAAAGAGAGAAAAACAGAGAGACAAAAAAAGAAGGAGAGAGCTGCGGCTGTTGCAGTCTCCAAATCACTCTATTTATGAAGGCAGAGATTTTTTTATTTTTTTTATGAATACATGAGGAAACATTACTCTATAATTAGTCTGTTCCTCATGACTGGATGAGTCCAAACAAAAGGCCGGCATCTCACATATCACAAACTGACAAACAGCTACACTCGCCTCCCCATTATTGCAGCTCTGCAGGCAGGAATTACACGTTCGTTGTGCGATAGAGCCACATGAGTGTCTCACTCATTTGCAGCTTGTTTGCTTTGTCAAATGTGGCTCTACGGCCCTGCAGTTACTCTGCTAAAGTTGTGTAACCGTGCCACGCAGCAGATGCAAAGTTGGCATGTATACGTCGGCCCTGACAAGGCTGTAGTCATTAATTGTGCAGGCATTTGACATTAGAGCACTCTGCCTGTATTCATCATGTTCCCACGTGTATTTGTTATGGACACTTGAGCTGCTTTCAGACAGGCACTGATCTGTTTGTGTGAATGCAAATGTCCGAGTGAGAGCCGCTGGACTTTCTGATGACTTTTCCCCCGCAGCACCCTGGTAAAAAGTTTGCACAATGTTTGCAGAAGCCGATGTGAGAACAGAGCAGTAGATCCACTGCAGGATTCACTGTGAGCAAATGGGTGTTTTAATGACGTTTTGAACTCGCGACAATCACAAAAATGAAGAAAAACAAAACATTTAAATGAATATCTCCGAATGAAAAAGCGATGCAATGCACGTAGAAGATACAGACTACGACGTCAAGAGAGCTTTTGGTCTGAAAAAACACATGATCTCCACAGTGTAATTTACACGTTACATCCGGCCTCTGGCAGCTGCACGTCCCCTAGCCTGAACACTCCGGAGATTTCTGTGTTGTTGTGAACACGTCTGAGCGAAGAATCTCTTGCTGCATTGTTCATGTGTGAAAGGCAAACTCTACACAAAGTCCGAACCCAATTCTCCAGACGTCCTTCGGATCCCACGTCTTTATACAGTTGTAGAAAAAGTGAATCTCATCCTTCCTTTGAAGGTAAACTTGGGTAACCAATGAAAAGTTTGCAAAGGAGGATTTTG
This sequence comes from Verasper variegatus, assembly GCA_026259375.1. NCBI lineage: Eukaryota > Metazoa > Chordata > Actinopteri > Pleuronectiformes > Pleuronectidae > Verasper > Verasper variegatus. The sequence goes on along the minus strand of CM048053.1, from coordinate 10,781,106 downwards.
TTACTTTTTACACTGTAGCTCTGAAATGTAACAGCACAGAGAATTAGCCATTACACCTATGAGTACAGTTATATGAAGAAAGGAAGCAGCATTTGCATCTTGTGCGTGTTAGCCTGGTCACCTGTGGCTCTACAGCACTGCGGTTGCGCTGCTAAAGTTGTGCAACTGTGCCACACAGCAGATGTAAAGCACTTTCTAATTATGTGTAATACCAATGCTTCACTGCTCTTGTTGCCAAAGGGGAATACCGGGTAAAGTTAAGCACATGTGGCCGGAGGTTAATAAGTCTGGTGGCCTCCAAGTGTGTGTCTGTGATAATATGTCTGCCTGTATATGGCTTTGTGTATGCATGACCTTTATGCGTGCGTGTGTGCGAGAGGCAGTTTGTGTGTGTACTGTGAGTTTATGTGTCTGACTGTGTCCCATATGTGGCCATAGGTCGGCGTCGGAGAAACTGATTGGGCCCTCCACTGTCTGGTATGGAGATCATGTAATTAACGCTCAGTAAAGCCACAGAACAGCCATGTTTTCTTCAGGCTGCCTCCCATTGAAGTTTTATTGGCCCTGACCATGAAAGGCCTTCTAATGAGGAGCAGGATGCTGGGGGAAGTTCAGGAGACCGGGGAGAGCGAGAAGAGAGGAGGCAGGATGGTAGCGAGGAGCGAGGAGAGAATGGGGTGAGAGGGTGTGCAACGAAGCAACTGTCAGTTTAGTGTACATGTGCAGTAATTATGTGGTGAGTGCTTTAGGGGCGTGATGAGGTCCTCTAGTGAAAATTACTTTGCATCCACACAGAAAAGCTGCAGATGTGAGCCCACGACTTCTAAGCAACAACACTCACAGTTAATTTGAAAGTAGATCCGTGGAAGAAAGTCTTTTCCCTCGAAATGTTTTATACGCTTGACAAGTCGTCTTTGAGTATTGGTGCACAGAAAAGCAGCCGGTCGAATTCAGTAGCCAATCAGGATAAGTCAAATGTAAGAGGCACCACAGCATTACCCCACTTTGTTTTTGCATAAATTTGGTTTGACCCCAAAGTAGTCAAAGATCACTTTTCTTACTGCTTTCCCTGATCTGGTTTGTTCACTACAACGCACCTGCACACACACTGGTTAGTGTTTCTTTGGAGAACACAGAACCAGCTTTTAAAATGGATTTGACTTTCAGCAACGTTAGCCTCACTTCTACGACAAAAAGGTTTGTCACCAAAGCACTATGAATCCTGGGATAGGTTAGCCCGAGAGGGATCCATCCTTTGTCAAAGATGCCAGAGTCGTCACTGCTCAGGGACGGAAGGACACATTTGAGAGTTGAGTCTTGGAAATGGGAAGGCTTAGTCGAGCCACTGTATCTGTCTTCAAATGCAGCCCCCGGAGGAGGCTGCTCTTAAATTGAGACACAGCCACGTCTATCACATTTATTTTCTACAGTTATAGACACATACATAGTGGGAGTGTATCACAGCCATCCCTTGAAGGTCAACTAGGGTAACTAATGAAAATGGTGCAAAGGAGGATTTTGTAATTCTTTTATACTGTGGTGCTGAAATGTACTATTACCCATCACACCCGGACAGAATTATGAAATGAAATGAATGTCAAAAAGAGTAGGGTACATCCAGATCTGATAGAAGAGACACACACACACACACACACACACACACACACACACACACACACACACACACACACACACCCTCACACACACACACACACACCCTCACAAACTAACTGATATCCTGAAGGTTTGGCCAGCATACAGGGCCCACTTCCAGGCCTCAGCAGGGTTTCTATGTAAATATCAGTGTGCTGTTTCAACAGATGTAATCAGCCGTTAGAGGAAGATCATTGTGTCCTCTCCCTAAATCCAGTCTCATCCTGGGCTCTTGCGGATTGCATCGATTCCGCCTCTTCCCAGGATTTTTATGTCAACCATTAGCCTGAGTTCAGCACATTCACCGGAGTGCTCGAGTGTGTGCACATGACTCATCAGGCCTATCTCTCCCCTTCTCTCGTTCCCCTGTTCATTGTCTCTTCTCCTCAGTCCATCTCATTTCTACTTTCCCTCTTGTACGCACACGCGGCTTGTGTTGTTGTCTATCCTTCCTCTTCAATGTCTCATGAGAACATACACTCATGTCATCATCCTCGGCTGTTCAAATACACTCATGCATAAAGCTTAAAACTTTTACTTGTTTTGACACTTGCCTTCTCTTCTCGCCTTTCCCTTTAGCCGTTCTGCAATGCTCCACATCATTCCTTGATGACATTTACCCAGTGTCTGCCTGTGCAAACAAAACCTTCCACAAACAGTAGATCTGCATATCTCAGCACCCGCATCCCCTTCCCCAGTTGCCGCAGACAGACAGATGACAGAAAAGGGAGAGTTTTTTGATGGTAAGTGTTAAAGGGTCGACAGATAGTATTATAGAGGGAAAGAAATTGAGAAATGGTGAAGAAACTGGGACGAGGGGGAGGAGAGGGGGGTGAGCTTATGAGGCAAGATAAGGGGGGAAGAGAGTGTGGTGATGGAAGGCCTCGGGTGGGTGACAGAGAAGTGAGACGGGGAAAAGAAGCAGAGGGGGATCGCACATTCAAAAGTGCCAAGAATGAAGAGCGGGGAGTAGAACAAATACGGCATTCTCAAGGCAAGAGGAGTGAAAAGAAAAGGGGGTTCAAATTAAGTCAAAACAACCGACGGCCAGCGCGGTCCGATCCGTGGATTCTCAGGGTTGTTCTTGTTAACAGGAGCTGTCGTGGATGAGAAATGCCCCCCGCGGCGTGTTGCGTTGTGCTTTTGTATGTCTCTGTGGGCATCCTGGCACTTTCTCCGCTCTATAATCAGAGCACATTCCAGCCTTCTCCTCCGCTCACTCACAGACTTTTGGGTACACCTTGTAATATAATGAAATGTAAGCTACCTACTTTGAAATCGCAACAGGCTGAGGTGGATGGCACAAAATCGAATTAACACTGAAAAATGGCAACTGAATGCAGTTATTTGTCCTCGTACAGTCACTTATGTTGTCATAAAGAAAGCGCACATCTCATTCATGTCGACTCATTAAATGAGGACTGTGCTGAATCAAGCCCTTCGCATACACAACACAATGGCAGACTGTACCCATCTGGCAGCGGCGTCTCCTCATTCCGGCATCCAATTGCTCTTTTCATTTACCTGCATGCTGTTCTCATATGAATATTTCACCTCCACTATTTTTCATTTGTCTTGCAGGTCTTTCGGGTGCCATTAACTGTTAGCTGGGCATTCATCCGTTTATCCATATATTCATATATTCCAAGATGGCTTGTTTCTTCTCATTTGGTACAAAAATAACAAGTGGATAGTGTTTTTCTGAGACTGACCCTGAGCGCGACCTTGGTATCATAACAGAAACTGAAACCCATGAACAGGCCACAAGTCTTTCTCTGAATTTCAATGCACGCAGATGATCCAGAGTCAACTAACCTCAAGTCTCTTCAGGTTTGCAGTGGTTCTTTTGCAAATCTTCATCCAGATTGGCAGCATTTTCCTCCACATCGGCCTCTGGAAACAGTGGGAGGCCACATCTCTGCGCGGTTCTCAGCCCCCTATGAGGAGTCCTTCATTATTTTCCCACTGCCACATTGGAATATCCACACATTCCTTCAACATTACCCGGCCCTCCCGTGTACGGAAGCACTTTATCACATTACTCCTCCTCACATTTCTCCAATTTGTTTCAAATGAGAAAGATTGCGCAGAAAGTGGAATGTATCAGTGCTGACTTAACGGAGACAGTAAGTAGTAAGTAACTGCTTATTGTTGCTACTTTTTATTTTGTCATAAACCACCCATTTTGAAAGTTGTCCAGCTTTATTGATTATGGCCTGGTAGTGTCTGACGCATTTTCCATCGTCTTCTGTGATCAGAGTGGTGCTGCTAATGGCAATTGCCATTTATATTGATAGTTCTGTCAGCATTGCCTGCATACATATGGCCTTGTAAACTGGATGGTAAAACAAATTCAGCCTGTAAATCTGTCTGAGAAACAGTCTGTGTTTGGATTGGTTTCAAATGAAGCTGTAACGCTCTGTCTACTTTTCCTGCAGCCTCATCACTGATCGGCTGCAGCATGATTTATGGCAGCAAATGCAACAAGGTTGTGCTTAGCATGTACCACTGCCATGATCAGTGTTGCATACGTGCATATTTTACAACACCCCTTATTTTATATGCAGACACCTTTTGTTGTATTTTATAAGGTCATGAAGGGGAAAGCAAGATTATTTTTTATTATATGCACATAATTGGTAATTTCCAAGCTCTCTGGAAGTATCATTTGACGAGAGGAACATCAACATTTTATTCAAATAACATTTTGATTCCTGTTCGATCTTTATCAGGTTGACGTTTTCCCATCTAAGTATGAATACATTTGTAGACTGGGTACATTTGGCAATTGTAAAAGCATTGCTATTGCTAAATTAATTCATTGTTATGGTTCCATTTCAAAATCCAAGTATCCCAGTGCGCTATGCCAGGTAAGACCTTTTTCATGGCAGAGATGTTGAATCAACAATATGAATTAGGATGGCTGCACTTCATTGTGGTGCGCAGGATTCAGGGTTACTAGCTCACTGGCTTTGTTTACTGGCACTCCTGCACATAGAACGCAGTTCTCATTATCCTGCAATGACAAGTCAGAAGTTTGGCGGTGGTTGATATCTCTCTGTATTCAGTAAAGAGTTCAGTCTTGAAAGCTTGTTGCAAGGATTGGAGGGGGAAGGGCTGGTAAGTCTTACCAAAAATCGCAGAAATAAGAATCCTGATAACTCAAGAGATTTTAAATTGACAAAGGCTAAGATTTCAAAAAATAATCAAATGCTGCCATATTGCATATTTGGAGCCAGTTTGTGCAGTCGTGATCTGGGATAAATCAGAAGTAGCGAGGATCCTGCCGATGCACACGCTCAACTAATCGCTAGTCAGTGTAGGCTGTCAATCATAACGTTTTTTTAAATAACTAATTAACACCAAAACCAAACTTAAAAAGGAACAATTGAACCATAATCATTGTGATAAGAAATACCTAAAATGACACAAACCATGTTTGAGAAACTTTTTAGTTTGCTCCTTGCCCCATCCATAGTATATGTAGTGTATATGGAGGCTCTGGGTGTATTCAATTTAGTAACACATAATCAGTAGGTATAAGATATTTTTTCCAGTAACTTGCCACAGACTTATCGTCTGGTTATGTCAACAGAAGGAAATCTGTCTTTAATTTATTCGACGAGTAGTCTACATAAACGCCTACTATTTTTATATTATTTACATAAATATATTATATATTTATCATTATAAATCATTGTCACTGCTCTAATTGTTATATAATATATCAATTTAATATCATAATTACTCATCCAAGGCCTTAAAAAGAAACCAGTGTACATAAAGCGAGTTGCATTTGCTGACAAGTTCACGGACCAACACATAAATCTGTAAACAAAGTAAAGAATGTTTTCAGCAACTGGCCACTTTGACCTCAACCATTCACTCCCTGACACCATTAGTCAAAGCTTAATCATCAGCGACTGAGGTAATACTGAAGAACTCACAAGAATGCATGTGAAGAAAAATTTGAATGCATGAGTCTTTTGTTGTCCCAACAGTAGTCGGGTCAAGCAGCAGTGTGTTATGAGTGTCATTAATGTAATCCAAATCCTGTCTGGTATGAGCGAGGGAGGATGTGTGCTGTAAGTATGAATGAGGGTGTATGTGGCTAACGATCTCGTGGCCTTGCAACATTGATCTCCTCTCTCTCATTCGCTGCAGAATCGGCAGCAGCAGCAGGCGTCTCTGAATCCCTAATCAGAGCCAATCAATGATGCTCCTGTCTACCAGCACACACATGTGGCCGACATGCTCCCATGCACACACTCACCAAGTATTTAGCAAGTTAACGTTCAGGCTAATATCTAATGCTGTTGCTGACAGGAATGTGGGATGCATTCAAAAAAAAAAGCAGACACCAACTAATACAATAATCATACAGGGGATTGTGTGAATTCAGTTCCAACCTGACAGAGACAGAGCGAGGGAGAGAGAGCTGGAAAGGTAGAATGGCACCCAAGGGAGCAATGGAACATTCGCACCAGAGCTCATCCATCTCCGGGACATGAGGAGGGAGGCTGCCTGTAGCATGCCAAGCAGAGTGAGCCTGACAGAGAATTCAACACGAGATGCTGGCCAGCCTTGAACATGCATGCACGCACACACATGAGCACACACACGTGCACACACACACACACACACACACACACACACACTTCTCAAACTCCTCAATCATGCCTCACACCACACGCACTACTGCAGAGCCCACTGCTCTAATTGGAATGGGGGCTCATGCTAGCGGGACCACATTTCTCTCAGGCCGGCCATTGTCATGTGGCGACGTAGTTAATCTGTATTCCCAACAGCCAGACTTCCAGGGTGAGTGATGTTCAGACCTCATGTGCAGCGCCTTATTAAGACACAATACTTTCTAATGACAGCTCCTCCTCACCAAGGACTTCCGTTCCCTTTCTTTTTCAGTACATGCATGATTGTCCATGAACTGTCATGTTCTATGACAACCTCAAGTGTCTGTTTGTTGGATGGAAATTCAAATACAAATAGATTTCCATTAAACGTTCCACTTAAATTGGAGGTTGATGCGGATTCAGGGGCAGATCAAGGAATTCCTTTGTAACTTCTTTGCAACTATGTTTAATGATGAATGAATCTTTCACGTCATCAGACCACTTCCCCTGTTTCTTTGCATTCTCTGCTCGTCTTTTTTTCTACTATAAGACCTAGAAAATCGTGTATAGGATGGTTCGGCCTTGGCAGAGGTATACACTCTAGTGAGGGACATTCTGAAATGCAACTGTGTACGCCGACATCGTTCAAATAATTGAAACAAATTAAACCTCAATGCTCTTTTTTTGTGACAGAAAAACTACAGAGTATCAGACACAGCTTGCGACTACAGTTTATTATTGATACAGCTGACAGAGCACAGCCTTGTGAGCTTTTTTTGGTATTTGCAGGTGAAAAGAGCCAGAAAACCTCTCAGGTCTCCTCAGTGAGTTTTTAGAAAAGTGTCCAACCCAGTTGTCCAGTCCTGTGGCGTGTGTGGGGGGTCGTTCATGTCAATGTTTCTTTCATGAAAGGCAGAAAAAGTTGTCAGTCTGGTGGGATCTGAGGTTACTGCACTACTCAATGGCAGCTCTGCATTATTGCGTTTGTTTTCAGTGATGTTCAGATGAAGACGTCTGCAGAGCGTTTAGTCTGACTTGTATGATCTTGTACAATCAGAAACTTGTAGAATTGTTGGTTACGTATACAGGTTTTGTACAAACACATTAAGCCCCCTTTACACTGTTCTAAACCTTCTAAAAATGTTTGTTTTGTCTGCAATGGGAATGGATACAACCGCCATTCACTCCCTGGTTAAATGACTCCTGCAGTAGACACAGTGTTTCAATTGGCTAGCTCCGATCAGCTTTGATGGAACCAAGAGACCTTGGGGAATGTGCTACTTTGGCAAGACAGTGAGGTAAGAGAGATTCTGAGTTTTCGGGTACATCTGTCTCATGTTGAACACGAACAGAGGCCCACCCCTCAACTGGTAAGGGGAAAAGAGTCAATCGCCTTTTTACTCACTCAAACTCGCTCATTTCAGTGTAAGAGTATTTCTTTATATTGCCTCACAACAGTCAGACAGAAAATGGTCCTAACCTCACAGAAACTACCAGGAAAATAACCCCTCCAAACTTGTTGTTTACTTGTTGTCTGCCAGCAACACATTGCATGATGGGAAACAGAAATGGCGTGGAAGTAGGGGCTAATCCGTAAAAAGGAGGAATCAAGCTTTAGTTCCCGTGCTGCTGTTGCAGAGCTGATCTCTGCCGGGGCTTCTGAGACTCTTGATGGTCTGTCATGTCGAAAATTTGTTTAATTGGACTCAATTAGTCGGCTCAAGAGCTCATTGAGCATAATGCTAATTGGCCGGTGGAGCAGGGTGACAGATGGAGAATTGGCAGTGACAGCTTGTGTTGGCCCGTCGTGAGGAAAGAGGGAGCTCTGAACTGAGGGGAATGGATACAGCTGAGGGCTGAAACTTAAGAAGGAGGGCTGTGGTTAACAGGAGCCGCAGGTCCCCCCCTGTGTTTCCCCTCTGCCTCACCCAATTGTTCATCTCTGAAAAGCTATTTCCAGTGTCCCCCCTCCCCTCCTTCCTCTGCTCCCTCCTCTGGTTCAAACTTGTCACTCTGATCCCCTGGCTGAAAAGGTAAGACAATCTGCTGTGGGGGGGGGGGGGGCTCCACTGATCTCACCCTGTTACTGCACTGCATCAGGCTAACTTCAGGGGACATCTGCTTGAAAATGCACTTATGCATCTTAAGGTTCTGTCCACGCTGTGTGCTGCAGCTGTGCTCCCTCTCTGAATGTGTGAATTAGTGTTAGATCCACTCCTAACTATAAGGCAAGAAGAGATTTCAGTGTGTGCGAGGACTTGTAAGCGTTGACTTGGCCAAGCCAGTGGGACAGAAGCGCTGATGTGTGCTACCATTTAAAATAGCCCAGACAGACAGCTGAGCAGCTGTGACCTCAGGTCCCTCGAACTCTCAGTTGCACTCACTGACCACACTGCTCTTTGCAACGCGTGCGTGCGTCTGTACCCACTGTGTCACTGCACTGAATCATCCACGCCAATTTTCAAGACATTAAACTGTCTTTGAGAGGCTAAGAAATAGCAGTTGATTTGTCAGACTAATTACTCTCTCTCAGTGTCTGGGTTAGCTCCCATTATTTTTTAAAGTCATGCATGACTTTTCTGTGTCTGTCAGCGGAGGTTATTATAGGACAACAGACGGCTTTGGTTTTACCAGGCAGGGACAATGCAGTCCAATTACAGCTTAGGCAAAGCGCAGGCACGGTATCCTTGGACCGGGCACTTGCTCTGCTCTCGTCTGCACCTACAGCCCGACACTCAGTTTCACAGCGACACGCATGAAAACGACTGCAAGGATCAAATAGTCAGCCTGTGTGCAATTGGACGCACACGGCTATGGGACAGGGTGTGTCAGTGAGATCATCCGTGTGCCTTTGTGATGATTTGTGTTTATAACAGTGTACGTGTGTGTGTGTGTGTGTAAGAGAGAGAGAAGGAGCTTGTGGACACAGTGTGCTTTAGCCAGGAAAGTTCTATTAGTTAATGTGCTCCCAGGCTGATGGTTAAAACAGCGGGAGGTGTGGTGAGACTTGGAGGGCCACTGTCGCCTGATACGCTGCCATCGAATGCTTTTATAATCACTGCGGAGGAAAAATAGACATTGAATATTACTTCAAAACATTTTTGCTTCTGTCCCATTGTCTGTTTTTGTGACTCCTGCGTCTGAAATAATGCGTAAAACACTGCAGGCTAAGACAAGCAGTGCTGCTGTGCATTGCAGCTGACAGCACAGACAAATTCAGGGCAATTATAGCTGATGAACAGGCAAAGTTTCCCCTACAGGAGCAGCCAAAGGGGTCAGCCGCACGTCAGCTGAGTGAGCAAACTGTCACCGACGACGCCGCTTTCATCGCCACCGACTGTCTGCCACAGTCCTCTCCAGCACGGAACCTATTCGCGTCCTCCGCACTCAGGACTCTCTATTCCTGGTGCAAACACACAGACAGATATGTTTAGCAAGAGGCTTAATGGATGCAAATAAGGAAGGTCAGACTGAGATGGTGCTCCCAGCCTACGCCCTCATAGCTCAGACCTCCTCTTCTGCTGACCAGCAACAAGTATGGTCAATGAAACAACATGGGTTTTTTTAAGTGACAGGAAGCAGGTCAGTGAAGTGTAATCATGATATGTATTCCTCTTGGTTTGAAGTTTTACTTGAATAGGCTCACTTATATATAGATACAGTTACTGTTGCTCAGCATTAAGACTGAAATCACGAGGAAACAGCTAGACTGACTCGCACCCAGATTCAAAAACATGTCTATTATCACCTCCAAAGCTCACACATGAACACATCTTGTATGTTTTATCCACTGGTTCCCAAGCTAGGGGTCCCCCGATGGGGTTGCGAGATTATGATTATGACAGATTGGCAACAGCACCAGTTGCAGCAGGTCAATTTACAGCTCCACAGGAAACATTGCAATATGTGGATGTAGGTGATCTTTTCCTCAACTGGCTCAAATCAATATCCAACCACCTCTTGTGATCGTGGTTATTTTGAGGGTTTGGGGCTGATAAGTTCGGGAACTACTGGTTTAATTCAGGCACAAATTAAATGTTAAGAATGCGAGGAGGCTTATTTACTGTTCCTATTTCTTGGCTGGGTTCTGTCTACTTCCAGGAGTCTTAGATTTAAAATGAGACAATGGCATTTTGTTTCCAGTCTTTATGCGAAGTTAAGCTAATTGCTCCAGCCTGTGAATTAACTCAATGTCAAACTCAAACTGCTCATTAAGCATCAGTGGATGTGTCAAGTGCGGCCACCTCATTGTTAAAGCTTCGTTTGTACAGACAGGGTGAATGTGTGTGATATCAAAATTTAAAAAATGTTCCGGTGCTTACTCGCCCACGCAGGCATTTTTCACATGTTATGGCTGATTCAACTTGAAGTCAGGTGGAAGTCGCGCGATGCTTGGCTGGGATTTGGATAATTAACAAAAGTGTAAGAGAATGAGGGAAATGTCAATCAAATGTGGTCTGCACAGGCCCACACAAACCTAAGAGGAGAATTATTCAGGACTAATGAGTGTTAAAGGCCTGTGTGGGTGTGCCACGTGTGTGAGTAGAGCCGTCAATAAACACGTACTCCGGAGAAAATCAGTTGTTTGTCAGTGTCCGTTGTGGCTGATTTACTATTTAAGGAGAGGCTGTTGAGACGAGCACAAAAAAGCCAGAGCACCTTTAATAGAGCCCAACTGCACTGTATCATACTGATACCAAAGAGAGGAAATGAGACACAAAACAAATGATAAGTGACTTAAAATATGTACATTTATACACATGCGAGGGTATAGGGCTGTAAGTGACCTGTGGGTGCAATGAGCGCCAGTCTGGAACAAAACCAACATGGAGGAAATTATAGGAACTAAACAAACGTGGTTACAGAACATGAAATGTGACACATTTAAACTGCCGAGACCTTACGTTGAAAAGGTAGTTATCATCATTCCTCATTAAGCGCAGGCCTTTAACAGACATTTGTATATGTTTGCGTGTGGTTAAGCGGGTCATCCTTTTTGCACAGTTAGGCAGAGTTAAAGGTGAATTACTTGTCAGTAGAGACAGGAAAAGTTGTTTAGAATAAAGTGTAGTTAATGGAAGAGGTATATCACTGCTCAATGACCCATGTCAAGCTTAAAGTGTGTAACCCGTAGCTTAGATACTGTATCTGTGCAGGGCTTAGTCAGCTTTAATAATGCATCTGCATAGCAATGACCATACATTCATCATCCTCACTCACACTGCTGTACCATATCTGTGCATAGAAATTCCTCATCTACACAAGAAACGAACCTGGTATACAGAGGAAGCCATTCTACAAGTCACACAGGTTGTTTTTTTCCCTTTTGTTCCATCGTCACGAGGACTCGTTCAAAACAAGTAATCATTTGCCCTTTAACTGTTGGGATTCCAAGGGATGGTCAGCAGGCATTTGGGCTTTTTTGGGATTGCTTTAACAATTATCCCTCAAGGGTCCAAGGGGAGAGACAATCAACCATTTACGCTAACATGCACAACTATCTAGGCACTTTAGAGTCACCAATTAAGCTGAACTACATGTCTTTGAAGTGGGGGAGGAAGCCGGAGTACCCAGAGGAGACCCTCACAGGCACCGGAAAACTTTTTTGTTTTTCCATGTGCCAAAGTCACTCTATACGTCACTAGCGCGGACTACAGTGTCTCTTCGCTGCACATGACACAAGCTTTAAAGGTATAATAATCCCACCCCCAGTCCCTGACCCTGAACCCAGAGCCCCTTACTTGAAGGTGAAAGCGCTACTGCCATGCTGCCCTGATATTCAAGAAGAATCCACAACAGGACACATTACAAAATAAAATCCAAGAAGGACTTATACAATGGCTGCCACTGAATTACATCAAACAATAGATGCACCCAATAATATAAAAGTAAGGTTTTTATGTGTTGCATTTGAATTTGCTGCCCAACCTTACCTTTGTTGTCAAATACCAAACAATCATTTGACCAAGAAAGCGTGAAAAGATTTGAAAATATATGTTTTTGTTATGCTTTCTGAAGAAAGGCCTGATCCCATCGTAGAGATTTGGAGAACCTTGAAGGTTATACATGCATTAATGTGCAATTCAACGAGCAAACACACACAACTGGATGCAGGATAAACATCATCAAAATCAACAATGTGTGGACCAAAATGTGTCCGCTCATTTCATGGCGTTGAGTTGGTAAATGATGTACATTCCTGCTTTATTTGTTATAGAAATGAAATCTCTATAGTCTTTTTTGCATTGTTTTCTACATAGTATGGACAGCAGACAACACAGTCCATTCATTGCAGGACGAAAACAAAAGAAAAAACCCATTCAGCTAAATCAGTTAAGAGCATTTTTGCAGAATCAGAACCTCACACACTCCCATCAAATCTTTCCACCTATATACAGTTACATACTATACACACCTAGTTTGTCTGCGCAATGTGTTGCGACCGTGCAAGTGTGCCTGTGCTCTATCTGTGAACTCATTACATTCTAATCCCTGCCAAGGTACACAGTCAGAGTATATCCAATCTGCTGTTCTGGGCCAGGCACCTGGGATTGATCTATCTATCTATCATGCATTCCTTAATCCTCCAAAAGAAAATAAGTTTGAGTTTTCAAATAAGCAGAATTCTTCAGTCTGGCTGGTAAAGGGCTGTGATGAGTTTTTGTTTTTTTTAAGAGCCTGAAAGTAAAATCCAGCAGCAGACGACGAGGACAGCTCTGTGTAGAAAACCTGAACGTGAGTCGAAATGTGTTTTTAAGTAAAATCATAATGATGAAGTCCTGCTCTGAACTATGAAGTATGTGTGGAGTGTGAGTGGAGCAAAGAGCTGCAGGACTCTATTGGTGTCCGTTATACATACACATCTAATCCCAGAACAGCCTAGTGGAAGCAGCAGGCATAATCTTTGTAGACGGCCGTGCATGGGATCAGTAAAGTTCCTGCAGGAGCCCCCCCCCCCCACCATCTATAATGTTGTCCTCCTCTCTTCCGTTTCCATCTTCTCTCCTTTCTCCATCGCTACTTTCCATCCGTGCAGATTGAGGACAGGAGTAAGGATACCGTATGTGATTTATATGATATGAACGTCCGTCTGCATGTTTCCTAGAAGGTGAAGGGGGATTCACAAGCGGTGCTGGCATCAGAACAGGGTCCACTGCAGGCAAAGTGCAGCAGAGAGCAGCGCAAGGCTCCAGGGTCGTGCCCAGCTGGCAGACGGCGAACCCCCTCTCACCTTCACCGAGGGGGGCCTGGAAGGGTTCTCGTGCGGGCTGTCACCTCCAGGCTGTCTGCCGAGGGGCCCCCTTTCACTGGCGGCGTCTGTATGTGCTGGAGGAGAACAGATAGAGAGAGAGAGAGAGAGAAGAGAAGAGACAGACACAGATAAATGGTTTGGGCGCATCACTGTAATCATGGTAATATGCTTTAATGTTGAGAGTCCTTCGGGTTTTATAAAATCGTATATTAGGGGCTCATCATCTCCAATCACCATTACCGCCACCTCACTCCGAGGATTTTCAAAAACAATCTGACATGAAAATGATGTGCGATTACGTCTGTTACAGTTAAAGTGAGTTCATATGTGCATCTGAAGAAGCACAGCTGTGGCTGCTCCAGTTGAAAGGACCCATAATTTATTTTGAACAGTGCTTTGAAAAAATTCAAAAATGCATGTGCAGTGCTACTGGGCTGCTCTCGAACTACCAACTCATTTTGGAGCTAGTAAATCCCCTTTGTCTTTGGGTTTTTTCTGTGTTTTTCTGCCCTACAGAGACACAGTAAAATAAAAACTCTTCTCACACACACACACACACACACACACTGTGGCGGACTGATGGGTCGTCTTATCTCCAACAGCACCCTTTAAGCAGCCATTTTATCACAGGCCCCGCAAATCACACCAACACATAAAGCTGCACACACAAACACTGTTGCTGACATCAGTGAAATCCAAGCTTTCCTGAAAAAGGACTTGACTCATACCTCCTCCACTTGCTGCTCTTCCAGTTTCTCAAGCTTAATAACTTTGATATCACAATATCACAGCTCTGGTTGTGAACATACATCATCCCTCTTGTTGGGCTTTATTTCAATGATCACATCATCGTCTTATGCACATGATGCAAGATAGGGGGACATTCCTACCTTAATTCAAGAGTGTGGTCTTTCAGTTTGAGAGCAGGAACTACTGATTTCATGTTTCATGTGCTCTTGCACTCAAATGGCCCTTGTTTGTGCTCAGATTTCCTCTGCTGGTGAAAGATTTCCTGCGGTCCAGCTTTAACTCTTTTCCTCGCGCTCATGCTGCATCTGTGTGCAGATTTCGATTATTTTGTGTGACAAGTCTGTCAAAACTTCCCAAACCAATGGAAGGCCAGACGCAGTGACGACAATGGTGCATTTGCCAGGTCTGCAGGCAATCTGTGGGTTTAACGGGGTGAACGTGTGCTGTGCACCTGTCTCATATTACTAATGCGTCCTCAAAATAACAGTGACATACCGCACCCCTGACTTCAGACCAGGTTTTGGTTTGTCAAAAGCACAATCAGTCTCCACGTTCTCGGCAGTGTAGCAACAATGTGCCCGACCACACCTCACTTTGAGATCAAGCACAGGTGCTTTTTCTATTTAAACAAGCTGGGCGCTGGATGGGAAAATAACAACTGTGTGGGACTGAAACTGGCAAAGACACTTGCATTGTGCTTGATGCTGCTCTGCTTTGCTTTAAAGCAGTTATTTTGCTTTCCTCCGGGGGCTAAAAACATGTTGTCTAAAAGAAATCATGCATCCTACTCTCTGCTCCTCTTCATGACCAAACCCAACCTAAAAATGTACATGATTGGATTGAAGACAGATGACCACCCTCAGCACACAAATTCCCCATTAAAATCCCATAAACATGCATCGCTCAGGTGTTACAAGTGTCATACATTTAGTTTGCACCCTTCTGCCGGAGTGAAAGGCTCAGAAATCCCTGTGTGAGCGCCCAAAGATGGATGAGGTGACATCAAGGTTTGCTGATCCCAAAGGATACAGCAAGAAACACATGCAGTCAAGGGTGACGGATAGAACGGGTGTGTGTTGTGTCAGGGAGTAAACAATTTATCAGGCTACTGACAATGATCAGTGTCAAAATGGCTCTTTAGGCAGTCACAAAACCAGGCCAGGCTTGCAGGGATTGAGACCAGCCTGGGTGTGTAAACCAATTTGTCTAGATTGTCTAAATCCAAACAACTTGACAGCCAGGTGTGTGGTAGACGTTGCGTTAATAGGAAACCTAAAAAGAGCTCTGCATAGCTAACAAAATCAACTCTTCACAGATATAAATTGGTGTTTTTTGGAGATGTCATCTGATGTGATTTTTCTTTCAGATACGCCATATCCAAATGTGTAATAATTTTCTTTTATATCTTCTGTAGAACTGAGAATGCACATCAACCCATCCCTATTAAGGCTCGGCAGGGCTCTAGAGAGAGAGAGAGAGAGAGAGAGAGAGAGAGACAGAGAGAGAGAGAGAGAGAGAAGTGTGTGCCAATGGTTTTGTGTTGTTCCAGTAGACAATAGACAAAGACATCATTTATCCCAAATCAGATTGCTGTTATTGTTTCAGTGGAAATGGGCTGCATCTCATCAGAGACATGTCAGAAGACAGCAGTACAACACAACACTAATAACTCTCCGCTGCAGGCTGCCCAAGTGGCTAATTACTGGAACAGGTCCTTGGTAGCTATTCAAGAATACATGGTGTTGGTGGAAGGGTTTGGGATCTGTTAAATAAAATAAAACTGGATGCAATAAAACTGATCATCTAATGTAAACTAATGTAACCATTTGTGCCAAACTTGGTAATTGTCTAGAGTGCCACTGGCTGGGAGACACATAAACAAGATGGAGACAAATAAACATTTTATCTTAAATCTCATATAGTTTAAAATGCCCCAATCAAAATAACATCTCACATCTATACACTACATTACACAACAACAATGACCCAGCACACCCAGATGAAAAGTATGTTTGAGCTGTTTTAATGTACTGCTGTGGTTTCAAATATGGATCACTGATGCAGTACAGTGGTAGAGAACTTGTTTTAGATTCAAACAATTTGTAAGGATGAAATGATTGATAAAATTGTCACTGGTTTGAGGTCTTGATGAAAAATGTTATATTGTTGTTACACAGGGAACATCAAGCGCTCCAAAATAGAAACTTGATAATGCATTGCACCATATTAAACTTGGAGAAATTACTTTTCAACAAGAGAAAACTAAATTCCGGTAGATTTAGTCTTAAATCTTAATCTTAATCTTTACTACGGGGAAACCTTCATGCACAAGGCCAAGAATCATATGTGTTGAATTTGAATTCTTTTTCAGTTAATTCAACAAACGTATTACATTTGAAAAAAAGATTACAGAGTGTGATGAACACATGATGTTAAAATATTGTGTCATTTTAATATTTACATATTATTCTAATGCTTATCAGTGTATCTTATGGATATCTGAAGAATTCTAGCGTAGCAGTAGTTGAGAGAAATGACACGACCACAGTTATAAAACAGAACAGTAGAGGCAGTAGAGACGTGAGGAAAAAAAGAGGGGCATTGAAATAGTTAAGTCCCCAAAAGCATGAAACAACCTGAAGCACATCAAAAAACCGAAAACCAGTGGCAGGAGGATAATGGAATGTGATGTTGTTGTCATAATGAGATAATGTTAGCAGATAAGCTGTGTTTCATGAGCTGGCTCATGTCTAAATCCCCCAAAGAAGGATGGGAGAACAAGCAAGGCAGAAAAACAGAGGGCGGAAGGGAGTGAAAGATGATGTAAAGGGTGAGAAGAGAAAAATAGTTTGGTTTGCTTTTCAGCATGAGAGAGATGTCGCTCGCATCAAGGATACATGATGGCTCACCGCCGTGCTTCTCCCATCACAACAACATTCAACACTAAATGACATATGCTCTCTACCAGTAAAAGATAAATGTGATTTAATTGGTAAAAAGCTTTATTATAGTCAGCTAACGGTGACAGTGACAAACAAGAACAGGGCAAAGCAAACGTGGGAGACAAATAGATGTAGAGAGATCGGTGCAACATCACAGACATTAATGTCTGAGAGGAAGTGTGTAAATGTGTGTGTCTGGGCCCTGTAATAGTATAAAGAATGGGTTGAGGGAGCTTTCATTTGTCATTAAAGCTTGCAGCAGACAGGGTCGTGAGAAGAAAGAGGATGAGGCGTCATGTCGCTTCATCCATCTAAACATCCAACACTCATACAGGGACTGTGTCACCTTTAATACTACAGATACAACACCCTCTGCCACCCTGTTGACCTCTCTGTTGGCTAAGTGTGTGAGAAATGGTTCATAGTGTCCTTTGCCATTATTGCCTCTCCAGGGGCAGCTTGTGTGTTTGGAGGAGACTCCATTTCCCTCTGGCCCAGGAGCAACAACAGCTGCTTCTAACAAGCCTGGACACTGCACCGAGGAAGAGGTGGATCCTGGGTTCTTGCCAAGAGGAAGGAGGGATTGGAGGGTAGGAAGAAAGAGGAAGGGAGGACTAAGGGTTGGAAGGTGAGTGGGAGGAATAACAAACGTCTTGGCCATCATTTCTTTGGAAAAATTCTGAGGGACAGAAAATTGCTGGATGGTTGTCCGGGCAGCCATTTAATTTTTCTGCTGCTCTCCTCGCCCTCTCTTTCCTTCACTAATCTTGTTTGTGCTTCTTTTGGTTTGTCAGCACCCGGCCACTGCACATCATATGGAAGTAAACAACATCAGGGCCACTGAAGTCAATGTGTGCAGTTTTATGAGTAAGTTGTTGGAAGTGGAAGTCAACAAATGGAAGTTCAGAAGTAGTTCTGCTTCCCGTGGTTTAAAAGCAGCAGTAACGGCTGCCAGCTTGGTTTATGACCCAAAACACGATCAAGCTCATTGTATAACAGACCAGTGATCTGACCACGACAGATTTGGAAAAGATCAGATTCCATGTGAGTTGTGCTGTTTACACTATCGGAAAGCAGAATACTGGCATTGTAGCAGTAATCCCGTGAAAATTGTGCTACTGCACTTGGGCTTAGCAGGTTGTCATGCTATATTCCATCAACATGACAAGGCAGCTTTTCGAGTCTATGCTCAGACTTGTATCCATTATAAACATAGATATTTGCTCAATTTAAGTGTGCAGTTCTGTCTCTGAATGAGAATTGTCTTGTAGCGTCCCACTCCTACTTTAGACTGACCTATTTTGTACAGTTTAACTAACCACAGAAGTTACATCTGCAAACAGAAGACTTACTTGTTTACCAGGAGCTTTTCACTCCTCCGCCTGCTGTGTACAATTATAAACACGGCCAGAAGGTAGATCGCTAATTTACGGCACATAGGGGGAGTGTGATGGAGGTGGGTGGAGGTCAACAGCTTGCTCCTCCTCTCTCTCTCATTCTCACCATATTCCTCTCTCTAGGCTCACACCCTGTCTTGACCTTGCAGGTTTTCTCCCTGCTAAGCTGTTGATGGGAGACGGATACAGAGCGGTGGGGTGGGAGCGGTTGTAAAGCAGCTCATGGTCCTGAATTTTGACAAGGCTATTGGGTCTGCCTTACGGCGATGTTTCATTAAGAGAGGTGACCTTTGACTCTTTGTTTTTAATTACTCACACAGGCAGAAACACACATGTACAAACACACACATACACATGCAGACATGCTGTCTGAATTAGTTGATAGACGAGTGTGTGCTTGGTTCCAGTTTAAGTCTGAGAGCTGTGAGGATGCCTCTGAGACAACTGTTCCTCTACTTCCTCTGTGACAGCTCTGGTAAGCGGCCAAATAATGGCACTGTTGATTTGCTAGATGAATCCTTATTTGCTGTGAAGAGATCTTTATGCCACCAGCCAATATGTGTTCCATGTGTTCCAGCTCAGGGTTTTTCAAATGCTGTGAAATTATTTGAACCATTAGACTCTGTTGACCATGATTCACCATGATGTGTGATTATATGTTTGTCATCTATCCAAAGAAGTTTTGGAAGATGTTTGTGTAGATTAACTGTTCAGCTGCCCTCCTTTGCAGCACAGCAGTCAGATGGTCTACTGTTAGGATAGGAATGGTCTTTATACATCCTCAGAGTACACATCCATTCAGTGACCAAAGTTACTCCTTGGTTGCAATATTATCATAAGCATATATTTTCACATGACCAACATGAATGTATACGGTCCAATAGATACCACCACGTGGTATATACAAGTGTTTTCAATTCTTGGGGTAAAGCCAGCATTACTAAGACACAGAGCAATCCATCAGCCTCCAATCAGACCTTTGAACAGTAATAAAAGATGGATGCTGATCCTCGTGGCAATGGATCAAGACTGTCCTGACACTGTTTGGTACATCAGGATAATGTTAAAACTCTATGGGTCACAATGTATTTTTAATGCCTCTTTTTAACTGTCTTACACTCAGACATTTACCTTCCCAAGAACTCACACAATGTTTCCTTATCTCTTTTCACACACTTTCTCACAAAGGGTGCTAAGGTTAAAGGGTGGGCAGAAGGAAAGGATGCATTCACGCAGTTCATGACTGGTCATTCATCTTGGTGCTCTTTTTGTCTATGGTTCACTCTTTATGTGGTGCCATGTCAGGTTGGGGCTCCTCAACCCATCAAACTAATCTCCCTGTTCTGTATTCTAAGTTACACACTGAATTTCCCTGCACACACACACACACACACACACACACACACACACACACACACACACACACACACACACATACACACAAAGTTGCTGTTCTGGGAACTGTCCTTCTGGTTCACAGGCAACCTGCATAGGGAATCCAGGACTGGTACAGGGTCTCTGGCAGGCCACTCGAGGGGCTAAAGGGCCAAAAATACAGGGGCACCAGTGGGGTACACATCAGAGCCTACAGCTAACCTAGCAACGGGCACAGCAGCATGGCAACTCCAGAGCAGGGATCAGTGCAATGGAATTTACCCTGCGATTCTTCGACTATTAAGCTCCTTGGCAAGATTAAGATTTACTCCCCTAGATTCACACACACAAACACATACACACAGAAACAAATAGGCTAAAGGGGCCCTGGGAGGACAGTGACCTCCACCAGTCAATGTGACAGATTCACAAGATGGAGGGGACTCCTGAGGAGAAAGCAACCTCTGTGCAACAGAGGAGCGAGTACAACTTCTCCATCTTACAGCGGCACATACAATGCATTCCCCACCAGAACACTCATTTGCCATTTGGATGATATTAGTGTTGAGACACACACGCCCAACACTACACCTGCCTGCACTCAAACACCAGATGCCTCATTGCATTGGCAGGTGTCAGCTTGTCCTTGTCGACAGACAAGCGTGAAGGATGCAGAGATAAACTCACATTCATATCCGTTTGCTCCCTCACTGAGACACACATGCATGCGCACACTTTATTGCCATCTATTATAGTCAAGAGGAAGTGCACATCAGGTAGCACTCAAGAGATATTGTTGCTGTTTGTGTCTCCTGTCTTAACATTCCACACACAAATCTCTTCTCTTGCCCACTGCAATCTCCCAATCAGTACACTCTCAGGATAAATAATATCCCCTCTAAGATTCTCTCTTAAACTGTACAGAGCATGTAATTTTTTTTACTTGTGTGCCAAGAATCCAATGATGACTTCAATGCTTCAGAGGATATAAGCTGAATTGTAGAAAATATTTTCGAGTGTGTTAATCTGTAAACTGTAAATAGGGTGCTACCTTCTCTGTGACACCAAGAAGCAGGAGCCATACAACAGTAAGCAGCAGAGAATAGATTGCAACCTTGTGTAAGTCCATGTGAGTAACCTCCTATGAATTAATACGATCTAAGTGGTGCTCGCTTCTTCAACTTCAAAGCTTTTTCAGAAATCTGTGTGGGTTAGAAAAGGAGAAGAAAAAAATGCATGGTGTGATGTTATAAATGTTTGATTTTGTTGGGGTGAGTCAAATACTTTCATGTATACTTTTGATTGCATAACTGACTGCAGTTTTAAAAACAAATTATACATGTGCACTACATTACCTACGCTGTCAGTGGGCCTTCTAATCTGATCTGTAATCAGCAGAAGCAGTGAGAGGTCAGCCCACTCCCAGCCCGCGGGCCTGACAGTCCGCTCCAGGTTCAGTTCTAATTGCCAAATCAATTATGGATAAGAGAGAAGGGCTTCTCACTGCTGGTCAATAGGATAGGCTTTTAATGAAGTGACTTGTCTTGCATGTGCATCCCTTTGATAGATACACATTTATAAGACCACACACACAGACTCCCACCGCAGGTAGTCAATACAAAAATTGGCTCATTGCTTGCAGCTTCCATTATCTGACCGATCATGCAATGCTAATGCAGCTCTGCTGTCTAAAGCAGATACTCTGATGCTTTAAAACAAGTTTGAGTCTTTTGAGTTTGCTATTCAAGGTGCCTCATTGGGAGAATTCCATCCCAACTCCCTCCATGCTTTCTTTCCCTTTCTCCTCACTTAGTTTGTATTTCCCCCTGCATACCAGGGTGAACTGAGACAAAGAGGATCAGACTCATCCCTGCTTATCCTTCAACAGTATTTTTCAATATCAATGGAATGTCTGTCTTTATTTTCTCAGTGCTGTGTTACAGCAGGAATGCCAGTTTGTGTTTGGAGCCAGGGTTGGGCTACGGACAAGGCAGGCGAGAAGTCAAGAAGGTAACTCATGCAACTCCCCCGCCCTCCATCCCAGCCAATCCCCATCTCAACTACCAGCAGCTTGCATGGGTACAGGCATTAATAAAGAAGCCTAAATAAACTAGGGCTGTCACAAAGTTGCCTCAGTTGTAGCTTATGCTGTTGTGTGTGTAGCTTGCAGCAACACATTTCCATAAATCCATTTATCACTGATTAATTCTGGTCCCAATGACAACAATGACAAGTTTAATCTGAGCCTGGCTGCAGTTGCGGGGAAGGGTGGTGTATGAGCATGTTAACCACACAATAAATTTCAGGTCATATCTACTGAATTTGCAGCTTTCAATAAAAAAAAACTCTTTATGAGTCTGGACACCATCTTTAAAATGCCATTTACTGCTTGGGAACCTGCACATGTTGTAAGGATTTCTCGCTATATAAGTGGATAAGAGCTGCTTTTGTGGTACTGTAGTTAAAGACTTTTATGTGGCGACAAAATCAGAGCACTGAGTCACTAGCATTCCTTTTTTCTCGGCTAGTAAACTTCATAGCAATTATACAAAATGCTAAATTCTATGTATCGTTTTTGTTAACTAACTTCCGAGGTCGTAATTCCTAACACCTCCTTTAGTTTATATCCACACCGAAGATTCTTGGTGTTTCCCAAACAGGATCCCAAAGGTGTGCTGGAGAGGCTCAATCATAAAGGTCTCAATGATACTGCTTAAGGAAAGATGATGCTGGCTAATGAGAACCATTCTCCTCTGATGACCTCATGCCTAGGGAGCCCTTCAAGCTAATATGCTCTCAAAGTGCCATAAAAAAAAAAGCCACAGGGCAGAATGTGCCAAGCTAAGATGAAAGAGGAGACTACTGAAAAGCTGGGTGGAAGATCATAAAAAAAGGGGATGGATGGGGACAGCAAGAAATTGGAGACAGTTGATAACAAATTCTATTGTGTAAAATAGAAATAAAAACATGTTATATAAAAATTTCAATAAAACATAATATTTGTCAGGTATTTTTAGTACTCCAAATGGGTTTGAGCACATTTTTCTAAAGGATTATCACTATAACTGTTTTGTTAGTAAGATGTATTTCCCCAAATTAATTACATATGGAATAATACTGAAACAGATTTTCTCAAGGTAAGTATTGAAAATATTGTGCAATCTCATTCACTAGCTGTGCCACAGATGAGTCGGAATATCTGCGAGAAATTGAAATTTACTCCTCCCACATCCATACGCAAACCAGGCCATCTCCCTGCCCCGCCAAAGCTATCTCTGATCCTCTGGTTCCTTCTTCCCCAGCCCTGCTCTGCCCTACGGAGCTCGCTCTCAGCCCCTTGAGCTCCAGATGAAAGGCTAGGGGAAATGGCAGTCCTACTGGTAATATCCGCAATGGGACATCTGCTGTCCAGCCGGCCTCTACACACGCTAGTCCTCTGAGGCCCAGGCTCATTCCAGGTCCTAGGATGGGAAGAACGAGGGTTGGATTGGGTCTACCCACCCTGGCAGAGAATACGAGCACCAAATCCCTCATCCACCCTCTCACGCTAGATTGAATCATAGGTTTGTACATCATCCTCTCTGAACCTCAACCCTTAACTTTTTATCTTCACGTTAGTTGAACTCCCAATCCACTGTTACCTCTTATACTGAAGCATCACGTCATACAGGTCTATGGTATTAACCCTGCATTTTTGTCTCAAAGCGTTTTCCTGCTCCAACACCTCTCCTTTTGACCATTTGTCCTTTCTCCAACAACAACTTTCATCTCTCCTCCCTTAATCTCCAGTTTTCTAACATGAAAGGTCAATGCGTGCTAGGTCCAGAGCAAAAGCATGTAGCAGTAGGTTTGGGGCCAATCCACTGTAATCCTGCTAACACTGGTGTAAGGTTGACCATATCCTGCCCATGCAGACGCTCATGTTGGGAATGTACTTCCTCTGCCAGGGTGAACAGCTGTCCCACACCTTTACAGCCTTATAGTCTTTGGAGAGACGTTCTCTCCATTCCTTTGACATTCAGATACAAACACAGCAGAAAACTCAAAAACATACTGGAATGGTACAACACTGAATTACAGAATCAAAGTCATATTCAAGGTTATATCAGACATTCACATCTCACTACAGGAAAGCTTGTGTGTGCATGAACAAAAAAGAGAGTGAAAGGAACATTGGGCATTGCTGGATAATGAATACAAGTCTCAAATACAGTAGGTGCCATCCTAAAATTAAATTTATAATTAGCTGATTGGGGCCTTTTGATTAGTCTCTATTAAATGCATGCATGCCTATAATCCCCCCTAACACTGATATATGACATATGCATGTATGTGTATGCTATCTTTCTGAGGACCAGTGTGACAATTAGCCCTTCCAGAGTCAAGACATTTTGGTCAGTCTTCAGACTAAATTGTAAAGGAATGTAAGGGATACAACTTTTAGGGTTCGGATTAGAATTAGGTTTAGGTTAGGATAGGAAGCAGGCTCGGGCAAGGCAAAGCATTATGTAGTTGTGTCCTCACAAAGGAGAAGACCAAGTGTGTGTGTGTGTTTAAATGTAGAGTAAAATTTGCAACTTTCATTATACTAAAAAAACACTTCACAAAAGTAGCAGCTGTGAATTTGAAATAGTGTTCGGAGTTTACTTCCCTTAGGGTCAGGTTTACACCACACACACACACACACACACACACACACACACAAGGCCAGCTGTTTCCTTCTGTGTGAGGGTATGCAAGGAGAGTAAAGTCAATATATTTGTCCCTCTCTCAGAGAAAAACAGAAGCACACTGATCCTCTCTTAAATCTTCCCATCTTGTCACATGTAGATAATTATGTTCTTGAACAGGATGGCAAAGCAAGACGAGCATTGCCAGCGGCTCCATGCTAATAGACAGGTTCAGCGACTGAAGTGCAGCGAGTGAGAGCAATGCCAGTGGTGTCTTCACTTTCTTGATGAGCTCACCAGTGTTCCTGACAGATGGTGTTTGTTACCAAAAGAGAATTGTACTTCCATGGCTGTACGATTCACACTTTTTCACTGCATATCCCTCTGGCTCAATCACAGACAGTGTTTATCCATGCGTGTACTTCTCCTCCTCCTCTGAGATGGATAACTTGCTTTTCTCCTGCGTGTATTTTCTGTATTTTCATGGCTTCTCACACCTTTTCCAGGTGGACTGCCTCAACAGCAGCACAAACCAAACTGTACTGCACTCAAATACAAATGCTACAGTGGGATTTCATTTCTCTCCCATGTTCCACCCTAAACTGCTTTAACATTTCATGAAAACTAAAAGCAAACTCCCATCTTCCCTTGCACTTTCAATGCAAAAGGAAAAAACACCTCTTCCATGTCTGTTTTCTCAGATTTGCACAAAAGGCCACATAAGAAAAAGGCTGCATCCACTGTGCCAGAAACTCACTCAAGACTGTTGGGAAGCAGGAAGACAAATGCACAGACATTAGGAGTCTCCTTTCGATATCTAATGGAGTCTAATATGCCACTGTGGGTCTTTCTTAGAGATTAATACATTAATAGGCAAGCTACAAATGAATAGCTCCTTTGGAAAGAGCAGCCATAAGTGTTCCTGGGCTAATAAAGTTAATAAGCCATAGTCACGCCACAAAATGTACCACAGAGGAGGCTCTCATAGCCACAGGGCAGAGGGATGATATGGTTCATTAAAGATTCACTGAATAATTCTCCTGTTCATGGCTGTGGTCATGGCTTCGTACATGACCAGGCCTTGTTTAGTTGGCACACAAAGTACACTAGCATGTCTCCAGGCAAAAGTAGCAGGATCTGAACCGCGATCAAACAGGCATGAGATCATACAATCAGACGGCGCTTTCTTCTAGTAGTGGAGAGCAAATGGGAGTATGTGAAAAGAATGTGACTTTTCCAACTCCCTCTCTCAAGCCTACACATACATAGATATACATGTATATAGCTCAGTGTTCCTATAGTTGCCTGCAATCCTTTTCACAACTATTCTTAGTTATGTATATAGAAGCTCATATATCTGCTCAATTTTACAATGCAGAGGGCTGTGTGCATGAATCCCATCTCCTATAAGACTTGCAGCGGCTCCATCATATCTGAGTGATGATAGAGACAGTCAGTCTGTCCTCTGCAGATTAGTGCTATTCATTAACATGTAATGAAGTCTCCCTCAGCAGAACAGTGGGTGGTCATGCCCCCTTTTTAACATGGACCTTGGGAGCTCAGCCACATCTACAGAGGCATACAAATGAACAGGCAGATGGAAGTTAAAATATGCCTCCTATCACTGTAATGCATTACAATCCCACCAACACAAGGATTTCCTTTAACAGTTGCCAAGGTTGTTGCTTGAATCAATAGTGGTTAAACCAATGTTTGTGAAGTCATGAGAGAATAATAGATCAGACGATCTGTTTTTTTGTTTTTCTATTTCTTCTTTAACATATTTTAATCCCAATGAGTCAATGTTACATTGAAATGCTAATTTTAAAGTGTCAAGCAATCCATTGCCTCAAGATGTCAGATGTATATTGAGCTTTAAAGTCTTGAAAATAAAAAGGTAATTCTTGATCCAGAACTGGTCACTTTATGGTGCTTAGCAGGGGTGTGTAATAAGTGTGTATAATGGATAAGTGCCTGCATTGTTTGACCAGCCTTGGCCAGTGTAAATGGACAATAAATA
Organism: Verasper variegatus; assembly: GCA_026259375.1. Taxonomy (NCBI): domain Eukaryota; kingdom Metazoa; phylum Chordata; class Actinopteri; order Pleuronectiformes; family Pleuronectidae; genus Verasper; species Verasper variegatus. The sequence continues at coordinate 10,754,417 of CM048053.1, read as the reverse complement.
GGCATAAATAGAGTGTCTTTACTCCAGAGGATGAGTGTTGTCCAGCTCTTAGCATTCATAGTCCACAGAGAAACAAATTGCTTTGAGGCATAAGCTGCTTTCAGACATCGATGAACTCCTGACATTTTCCTGAAACTTTCCGAAGGGGCTGTACGTGAGGTTTCAAATGTCGAAGCCAATCGCTCCTGACGTTTCCTGGAAACGCTTACAAATATTCGGTGTGAGCCTGTGCTGCAGCACGAAAATGTCGAATGTTGAAACATTTCTTACATGAGACGGATGCAAAAGTCTGAATGTTATCGATATATTCCTGTTCTGACCTGGACAATATCTGGTTGCGCATTTTATATGTGAGAGTCCGGAAAATATCCAGACCCAATTTTCCAGAGTTGTCTGAAAGTAGCTATATAGTCGGAGTTGACTCATAATCTGCAGTCTGTTTTTATAGATACAAATAGGGCGGTCACCTTTTCCAAGTTGCATAGTGTAACCAACATTGTTTTGAAAGCTCAAGTACAGCTGAACAAAGCTCACCAAGATATGGATTTGTACTTTGAGGACAGTCTAATCGGTTTTGTTCCGTAAATCTCAGACAGTGGTTTTGATTGATTATCCCCTGCTGAGATACTGCCTCTGTTGTCAGAGCTCTGAGAAGGCTGGCATGTTTTATCCACATCACAACGCGGAGCAGGGCAGCAGTGACCTGTCCAGAAAAGTGTGTTACTGGGAGTGTAATGACTATTGATTGGTGCATTAGCTGTATATTGGCATGGATTACCTCCTTGCCACCTTGGAAACTACTGGCTGTATGATCTTTTGTATGCTGATTTAGAGCCCTTACATCTTGTGAGTATTTTTTTGTTCATAAATAAATTGGATGAGGCCTCATTTTTGCTTTTTGTGAATAAACATAAATAATAAATGTATAATTTAGATGAATAAATAATTTAGATTATTTGCCAAAGATGTTGAATGTCATGGTCAGAACATCTCGACGACCGGCACACTCCAATGTCTTGTTGTATTTACTGGCATGCTCATCATAATGCACATGTTAATGTATGAAGCCCTCTGTGTTGGTAACCATGCTAAATGTTATGTATGTCTATATATATGACTGCTAAATCAGCATCTGACTTTTCTGCAGTCTTGCACTTGGGGAAGCCAAAAAGAATCAGCTTATCACTGGACCTTCCCCTCGTTACATTCTCCTGTCTTCTTGGATGCCTCAGCGCACAGTATCCCTATATGGCCTATATACCAACCACATAAAAAAAATAATAAAAAAATAATAATTTATACCTAACCTCGCACCCGCTGCTATTGTGTATATGGTTTCTGTCTCCTCTCACCTCGCTAGTAAGTAAATGCTGTACAACAAACTGTGTAGTTAAAAAACATACCAGCATGATAATTAGAGATGATTAACATGAGGCTTCTACAAGAGATCAAATGATTATCTTCAAAGCCAACACAAGTCCTAACACCTCTTCACTAGTGTGTGTGTGTGTGTGTGTGTGTGTGTGTGTGTGTGTGTGTGTGTGTGTGTTAGTGTGAACCTCTTGTGTCGCAACCTTTGCTGTAACCTCAAGGAGATGCAGTTAGGATCGCAGAGTGTGAAAACGTGTGTTAAAGTGAATTCCCCTCGCCATGTCGGCGGGTGAATTGAGACTCCGGAAGAAAACAAAATCAGAAGCAGCTGTGTTCTTGGTTATAAACTGCACTAAATCCTCTGATAAAAGGAAGAGCACAATTAAAAATATCCCAATGATATTGTAAATCATCACACTGATCGGTGCGGACATGATGTGGGATGTGATTGATAAAACAAGCGGGGGATTTTATAAGCAGAGTGAAGGACACTTACAGATATTTTCTTCACCGTCTCCTGAGGCTTGACATCCATCTTCATCATCACAGCCTGTGGAGCTGCCCTCCGACTTCCCACTGCCCAGCTCGTCCCAGTCCTCCACCTGGTCCAGTTTTGGAAACCTCTCCTGGGTCTCCTAAACCACAAACACAGCAATGCACGGCCTATAAAGCACTGGTTCATGTTTGAGATATCTTTTCTTTTTTTTTTTGATCTGCTTCTATACAGTTTCCACCCTCTAGTCTCTCTGATTTATGACAGTTGAAATCTATGTTCTGCAACGCCACATAATACCAGCAAGGAGAACAGGAGAACAGCGGGTCCCAGTGGAACACTGAGCTTCCTCGTGTCTCCTGCGTTACTCGCTCTTAAGTTGACACAACATCGCTCCTGCCCAGATATAACAGGCCTTGTATATTTTAATGTCCATCAGATGACACATAGCCTCGTGGGGATAGAGTAGAGCAGTGTGGGTGGTGTACAAGAGCAAGGGCCCTGGGTGGCAGGATGATGTGTTGCATTTAATTACACATTTTAGGTGGAACATTGATTATAAGGTTAAGAAACAGCCCCCCCGCCTCAAACTGTAACATGCAGCTTTTCTTTTAAACTCAATGAAAGGTTTCTGTTGTTCAGTTTGGATAGGTCCTGTATGTTTAATAAGCAACATAGTAAGACTGACCATGTGTTCATTGCACAATCTATTTCTGTGGGAATTAAAATGTAAAACATCTGCAATCATCCTGATGTTTGTTTATATTCCAGTTCACCCAGTGAGAAAATAACGATTTGGGAAATTTGAATCACTGAGCATCAAACCATCGATTAATTTCCTACAGTTTACAGTTTAATAGATTGTGAATCATTTGCCATGCATCGTTTGACACAGCTAATTTTGCTCCGATATGTTATTTTCATTTGACAGCCTGACTTGTGGGGAGCATATCACATCATACTACGACCAGAGTTCAGAGTTAAGACTCAGCCTGAGGCATGGAGCACTTCTCTTTAACACTCATCTCAGCATGGGTAAAACTAATTGGACCACCTGCTGGCGCTTCCTGCTGTCCACCATCATCAAGGTGGTCTTTGTTCCATCACATATCTGAGGAGCTGCCCTGACACAAGAACAAATGGTGCTTTGGAGTATGAAGCCAGGACACAGGCATGAATACCAGATTTAAAGACACATGGTTTGCTCATGTTGACCATTCTTTTGCTCCATGTGCACATACGCACACTATCAAACATTCATGAGAAAGCAGGCAAATATAACTTCTGGAACAAAACTGATGGAGCGAACAAGCACTAAAGACATGCTGAGAGGTGGGTGGGAGGATGGGGGGGTGGCTTGGGATGTTGAGGAAGGACTATTATCCTTGTTATTGACACCAGATTCTGTCAGTCAGTCAGTCTCTCTATATATAAAGGTTCAGTGTGTAGAATTTAGTGACATCTATTGCTAACGTTGCATGTTGCAGCTGAATACTGGTGGCAGCCTACACTCAAAATGTGTTTAGTTTGTCCAGTCTGGGCTTCTTTAAAAAAAACATGGCGGCCTCCGTAGAGAGGACCTGCTCATGATGTAAATAGTATTTAAATATAAAATATAAAGTAAATACAACAACAAATTTGTACAATTCAGATGAAACATACTAGTGAAAATATCACTAGGATGATTTTATATTCCTTCATTCCTTAGATCCCTTTCACCTAAATCTTACACACTGGATCTTTAAAATAGAGTTGTCCACCAATATAGAGCTGAGCAATTAAACAATATGAATAATAAGCAATTTGACAAAGTCCAATATATATATGTTGATATAATTCTTATACATTGTGTAATCACGGTGAGGACGTGTAACACATAGTTCTGTTATGTTTCAGTCCAGACTTTCGTAACTTCGAAGAGAATTATATAAATGGCTGTCAATGACTTAAACTGAAATAATAAGGAATCGGATGGGTAATTAGCACCAACCATCAGTGCACAGACACAAAACATAATTGCTGTTGAGGGGCTGGTAGATTTGAACATTTATCTGTCAGGGGCTGGTATGTTCACAAATAAAAAACCCACACAAAAGCTTAGACGCCACTGACATATAAATGTTGGACTGTCCCAGTTATTCTGCGACAGCTCAGCTGATGTCAAAGTTATCAGAGGAGCAGTTATTAGTATTCTTTCTAGTTTTAATGTCAGAGTAGTTATTACCACTCTCTGCTGAGGAGAGGGGAAGAGGAAACCGAACACAATCCCGGCACCAGCAGGCACTTGTGATTTTTCTATCTCTTTACATCTGTTGTGTATCCCATTTGTGAATGCACTCCCCTTCACTCAGGCCTGAGTGGGAGAAAATGAGCGCTGTACTGTACTGAGTCATGTTCAACCATAGCACGAGGCCAAGCTTCATGAAACTCGAGTGTGCCCTTTAGCACAAGCAGCTAAAACATATCACTCATGCACACCACAAAATAAATTGAAAGCCACTGACGGTCAGTGAATGGTTCAGTTTTTGAGCAGGTAGGTACAAGAGGATTACTTTGAAAAAATGCGAACAATATTGCTCACTCACAGTTTTGCTCTTTATGGCTATGGAGAGGCTCACATTACAGCTGTTGACAGGCTCTTTGTGAGTCCGGGTTCCACCTGTTTTGAGGCTGAAATGCGATATGCCATGTCAAAATAAGGACAAGCTTTGGTTCGGGGACTTGTGGCTCATAGGAGACACAATAAAAAACATCATTCCTGTCTCAGCTGTAAACTATACCAAGTAAAGTGTCATACTCCTATTTCTCCTCACACTCCGAGGAAACTGTTGTGCTGCTATGAAGTACAGGTGAAAGTACAACTGCGTGTGTACGAGAAAAGTGTGAATTTAAGTCTCCATTCACTGCATTAATCCAGATATTTTTGCAGAGGCCTGCAGAATAAAGATAAGAGATAATGGAAGATCGACAGCAAGAGAGAGAAAACATCTTTCTTGTTTCTGGACAGCAACCATGATAAACACATTAAGCCTCTTTATTATGCAGAGCAACTGAATAAATCCAATTCACATTCCACGAGTTCACAAGAAAATGCTGTGCAGAACAGCAGAATGTTGTGTACCAACACCATCCAGATAACCAGTTGGGTATTAAGCTAATAACCGGGCCGTTCAGAGGACGTTTAACACAATGCCGCTTGGCCCAGCTGTCCTTAAAGCATGTTAATTAGAGAGGGAATCAATTAAGGCGCCGTCGCTGTGGAAACCACAGTCGGGTCGTTCTAGAATTGTCGGTTGGCTGCTGGCCAAAGCAGTTTGTTGGTTTGTTTGCGATGAAGTCAGGACTGAAAAAGTGCCAGAGCTCCACTGTGGTTAATTCAGAGGTAACACACAGGGAAGTGAACTGTTTCATTCCAACAACACATTAAATGAGCTAATTTCTAATTTGTCCCCGGAGCTACAGGAAGAGAGATGGACACTACTGAAATATGAGTCCTTAAACACTGCAGAATGAATTATACGCAGTGAATAGACTCTCTCTCTCTCCTGACCTTCTTTAAGAAACACAAGAAGACTTGCTGTGCTGAAAACTAGCTCAGAGTGTCACCGATCATCTTGATGAGTCTCTGAAAATGGCTTTTCTTTTGGAAACAGTGACGACATCTGAGGAAAGTCCACGCACATTAATGCTAAGCAACATATGCTAATTTACAACACGCAAAAATAAAATCGCATACATAGCATGAACTATTTATGTCGCAAAAAATCTAAAATGTCAGCAGTCTCCTCCTGAACTGTCACACTGTAACGTTTGGTGAATGTGAACAAGTGGGAAGAATATTTCAATAGCAGCAGCAGCAGCAGCAGCAGCAGCAGGCTTCATGTGATGTACAAAGTAGAGATTCAGTGTGACTATAACCCCACAGAGACAGATGTCTTTGTGCTATCATGACTTTCTTTCTGATATGTGGCACAAAGCGGAATCTCATACTGTTGGATTATAGCGCTACTGTTTTTCAACAGCCTACACATTGAGAAGTAAAAAACGAACATTTAAACTGCTAAAGTTGAGCAAAATTGCTATTTACTTGTTATAAAACTGAACTACACTAAGATCAATGGCAGACTTGTGTAGTTCCCCGTGTCTGCACTGCATTATGGGCTATTGAGAATACTTCTGGTTGACAAATGGGTGTCTGAGCCTCTTTTATGATACATTTCATCCTGCTTAAACATCGTTGGCAGATTTAAAGTGAAGTAATTTCTCTTCAGTGCAGTTCTACTATGTCAGTGTCATGGACATCGTCGTGTAAAGTATATTGGCCCTTTGTTGCAGATTTAGTATTTTTACAGACAATACGTCCATGAGATCAATTGAGAAAATGTCAGAGTGAAAAAAGAGACAGACAGAGGACAAAGGAGAAGTGGATGTAGAGGAAAGAGAAAATATCAAAAAATCTGTAATAATTTGTTCAAAAATGTTCAGTCGGGGGGAGATTGGTCCTGGAGTTGTGCAAGCAGGTGAGGGCGCTGAGGGAAAGAGAGGGTCTTCAGGACTATCTTGAAATTACCCTGGCATCTGAAGGGAAATCATTTATTCCCACACGGCTTTGAATAAAATCCCAAATCATGAAATGTTTTCTACAGTCTCCTCTCACCCCACCGGCTCTTTCTCCCCCCGCTCAACCCTCCGCTCCAGTCAAAGGATGACGGGGCAGGTTTGAGAGCGTCAGGGGCTGAATTCCTGCATGTGAATGCCTTCTGCACATTAAAATAACCTGCCAGAGTTGACCGATCAACTTAAGAAGAAGTTTGCGTATGTGTGTGTACCACTTAACCAGGAGGCAAATATGGATACCAATCCAGTTTAATGTGGAAAGAGAACATCTGATTATGAAATTCAAAAATGTGGCCGTTAGGGATGGTATATGAATACTGCAGCTGCCACAGTGGATGTGTAAGAGTGTGTGTGTTTCTGTGCAGGCTGTTGTCAAACTGGTGAAGCAGGATCATAAGTCATAACCTTTGCACGTCCAAATCGAGACATGTGGTCTTTCTCTTCCCTGACAATTTGAAACAGTATCACCTCATTAAGGGCAGTGGTGGTAAAACTGCGCGTGTGGACCGAGAGGAGGAGATGGGAAGGAAAAGCTGGACGAGACCTAAGGAAAAAGTGACAATGGGAATCTGTGAAAGTCTGCAAAAGTCCTCTTGACTTTTAAATGAGAATTCTCTAGATTCTCTGACATTCTGTGAAAACTCATAAAGCCTTTGAGCGAAAACAAACGTCAGCTGAAAGACCGAACAAGCATGTGTGTGTGTGTGTGTCCCAGTCTCCAGAGGAAATGGCTACGATTCTCTGTGCATCTCAGACGGCATGACCAAGAGAAGGCAGCCGAAGGGGAATAATGTACACGGTATTTCTTCCAAAGTACAAGTTTGACAGGGGGAGAGAGTGAGAGAAAGTAGCAGAAAGTATTCAAGGAAGAATGACAGGCTGAAAGCAAAACTGTGGATTGCTGCGCAGCTTAGCCATCCGTATAGCTGCTGATTCTGGAAGACATGTGATGTGTTGTTTGTGTGGATTAGTTCTGCCTGTTAGGGCCAGGCAATTTCTCTACAGTTCTTAATCAATAGGGAGCCTCTGATTGGCGGATTAAGCAAATTCTTGACTCTGGACTTAAGTAAAGCTCTGCATTGCCATCCACAAAATGGAAACAATTATAATGATTCCAAAGTGATTTCAAATTCAAAGGCATAAGAACACTGAGTTCTGTTCTGATGTTGAAGATGAAGCCCCAAAAAAAAAACAGCGATCCAAAGCTGACAGCCAGATATTTTTGCTTTGTTGACCTTTTTATGTGAAACCTATAACACACTGTAGAAAACAAAAATATGAACTGAAACTCTCTGATCACTGTGTAATATAGCAGATGTCCTGCAGTTATATAAATATTAGCCCAAATATTTGAGCAGATACATGGACACTCTCACTCGCCACTCACTCGACCACAATGCACTTCTGCCAAGGCCACAAAAACCTGGAAAATATTATTTCAATGATAAAAAGTGTTTTATATTTCTCTGTCTGGACGTGGATCATTAGTGATTGATATCATGTATATTGGCGGTTGTGGTCATTTTTCTGATGAAAAGCTTAATACCTACATGAGTAGGATTCATAATGTTGGAGTTACTGCCACTAAATATGTTTACATCTCCCTCAAATGTTGTCAAATCACTTATGGTAAATTTAGACAATGGTTAAGTTAGTTTGCAGTTGCAGAATGTGGGGTTGACATAATTTATACGAGTAAAGGAAAGAAGACGAGAAAACAATGGAAAGAATGTTTCTTTAGGCAGAAACGCTCTTGAACAAACAAAACATTTCTCTTGCATACGCTGGAAAATTTGGCATTTGTCTCCAAAGTTATGAGCCAAATGAAAATGGCTTTTCACATGGTGGCGTTTTCTGCAACAAAGGCTATTCAGTCCCCTTTTAACAGTGAGTACGGACTCAAAAAAAAATCCATATGCTTTTGAAAATAAGGAAATGATTTCCCAAGACGTCTGAGTTACGGTAAGGACATCCTTTAAACAATTCCACACACCCATTCACTGCAAGTTAGCACAGGCCAATTCTGTTGCTAACTGTTAGTGACACTTTATTGGCCATGACCTCATGCAACCCTCATGAGTCAATCACAGCAACGCACCGTGGCGTGGAGCTGTCACACCCTGCTACTGTCAGGCCCTGAGTGAAGGAGGGTGTGGGTGCGATGTGTGTTCGTGTGAATGAACTTTGGTTTCTGTCAGCGAGATGATGGAGACGCTGTTCAAAAAATCTTTGACAGTTTGAGTGACATCAGCAGTTTTCAGGGAGCATGTTCCAACAGCTACCTTGTTGACGAGAAGTCTGTTGTGAGAAATGTGAGGATCAACAGACGCTGAGAGCCGCTGCTGTGATTCTGGGAAGCAGAAGCCTTACAGACCTCAAACTGGGCTTCGGGGGCCCTTGTAAGGCAGCAGGTTTAAAGAGCCCCCTCCCCTCATGTGTAACCACTGCTGGTCACTCAACATGAATGTCCATCATTATAAACGTCATGAGCACACATGCTGCATTAATCAGTGGAGGTCCTACAGTACGTCAACTTTAATATCATTCATGTGAAATAGGACAAAAGAAATTAAGGTCCTATTTTTTCCTATTTGGACCGTACCTGGACCTGTAACGGAATTTAGATTTCCAAGAAATATAAAATCAAATAATTGATTAATAAATCTACTGAGGCACTAGGCGCATTTTATTAATAGTTTTCGCTGTCTTAATCCTGAGTTTTACTTTGAATCCTATTTAGTCAACCTCAACCAGTTATTTCCTTTGTCTGTTGTAGTCTTGCCCTGGTCAAAGACTGAGAACGAGTATTTCTGTCAAACCTCAGCAAACTCCTTCAAATAAGATTTCATCCAACAGCAACAACATAAGCAAATCTGATGCAATCTAACTTGAGTCAATCAAAAATTAAACCTGTGAAAAAAAGCCTTTGACATCAAAGGAACCTGGTGCAACAGCCCTGCAATAAATCCCGACTTGACAAATGCTCTGTTTTCTGAGGCTTGCGCCAGAAACGTGTCGATTTTAATCTGTAATTTGTGGTAGTGTTGTACTAGACTGTGTTATACAGTAAGTGTTTATAATAAGTCGTAAACTGCCATTTATATAAATGTGTAAATAAAATATCTGGAAACTGTTACTGACATTTTCAAACAGACCTGAAATGTGTTGTGTATAGAAATTAGGTTGAGTGTGCTTAAACCTAGTTAACATCCTCAATGCACCCACACAATTTGTCTTAAGTAAAACATGAGCTAACGTAGCCGACCGTGCTACCGACTTTCAATGAGACTAAATCTACATCTGTTAGCAATGTAGTAATGTCCCGTTGTTGTGCGATGCTACTAGATGATGTTACACCACAGCCTTTGGCAGTTGGCTTCATATGGCTTCAAAGGTAAAGCGTCATTTAATATCTTAACGTTAGGTTCCCTCAATATCTGTGGTGCGCCTTAAGGTCTCTCTTCAGGTTTGTGGTTCCCTTCCCTGTGATTATGAAGCAGGGAAGGAAACCATAAACCTGAAGAGTTTCTCTTCCTACAAAACTGCGCATTTACTTCTTCTCTCAGCATGAATTCAAGTGGGTCTACATGACACCCTGTTTGGTTGCTCTCATGTTCTTTTCTACAGCGACACCCACACTTACGTTTAAGTGCACAGCTCGGTTCAGCTGCTGCTGCTCAATGCAGAATCATTTTGAGTGTGTCTGTTTGAAACTTCCATTAATGATATTGCATGTATTGTTGATCACAGTGGTTAATGTCCTTGATGCCATTGTCTTAAAGTTTGTCTTAAAGCCTTTGGACACTAGACACATTTTGTTTAAAGTTTTCAAACCTTTATCCAGATAATAAAAGCTTTCATTTCAGTGACCGAGCTGAGCGATATTGGTGCAATTCATTTTGTTAGAGGAGTACATTTTTCCAAGGTTTCGTTTCTCACATCTAACACACACATCTCACCAATCAGAATGCACATTTTGAAGGAGTTATAGGAAAGGAACGTCCTCCTCCTCTGTACAGTCTGATATGAAGTTTATTTGAAGAGCTACTCGACACATTTGATATATTGCAGTTAATTTTGTCACTGACTTGAAGAAACAGGACATCCAACACCTGTCAAAGGAAAGAATGAACCAAATGTATGACTGTTTACCATCAAATTGGAAACTTAATCAAATTAAATTACGACCAAACTAAAGAATAAAAAATGTATCTTGGTGCCAGCTGTTACAACCGTTTTTCAAATTGTCTAACTGACATTCTGAAATATGTCCTGAAGTGGCTGTGGTCCGATTAAAGGCTGCTGCACACTAGAGGATTTACAACTCTTGGCTGATTTTACAAAACGTGGGAGAACACAGACATAATGATGGATTTAACTTTTAAAATTTGTAATCTTATAATCATTAGAACGCACACACTAGATGATTTGGCCTGAAGGTAAAACCACATACTTGACATTTGTAGGAAACAACTTCACAGTGGCTATTCCAGAGACTTAAAAGGAAAGGAAATGTTAAAATCCTATGAAATCATGGCTGAGAAGGCGGAATTGGCTGCAGCGCGAGCTGGATGTGAGTTGAATGTATTGTTGTTTTTAGCCGCAGCTGTACAAGTACACAACATTCGGTTGGTGACGCTTCCAAGTCAATGACTATTGTGAGTTTTTGTCAGTCAGCGTTTGATATTTACAATTCCAGAGCCAACTCAATCGGTCGCATTACGATCATACTTCAGGATTATTTGGGCAGGTAATTGGCCCCGATTGAACTCCAGTGATCACCGGTGATTGTCGAACGGGGCAAATCAGACTATCCTCTAGTGTGCAGCAGCCTTAAAGCTCCGGAACCAAGCAGTGGGCCTCAAGTTCCCCCGTCTCTTCATCAATATTAGATGTACCAAGGTATTTCATCACTATACCCTTGTTAATAGATAAAATAAGTAGCAGATCATCATTGCTTGATGCTGATTCCATCTTCCTTTTCTGGATGTGCATTTTTTAACCTTATCATTTTGTCGTGTCAGTGTAAAGCTAGTTAGAAGCAGCTACAATTTAGCACACAACTCCTGTGGTTTCAGATGTTGTCCGTTTTGCTAATCCGATTAGCCGTATGCTGACTTGACATGGGTGGACAGCACGATTGCTTGCTTGTATTGAGATGATGATTTTGTGTAGTTGCATGAGTGATTAATAGATTTTCACTCTACATGAGCTGCGTGTGGTGCCCTGCTTCCATTTCCATGAAAGGAGCCTGTAATCCCTGTTGCAGATGACCTTTGGAACATGGCGTGTTGACTTGGTTTTACACATGCATCACATTAGAATGAAAAAATTGGATTTTTCACAACTATGTCCCAGAAACACTAACAGGTCACATATTTTCTTACTTTCATGGAGCTAAACCCATGAGGAAAGTAAATATGTGAAAATGTGGAAAAACAGTCACGGATTTTTATGAAATTTTCATCTAATTTTGATGGTAAAAAAAAAAAAGAAGCATGTTATGCTTAAGAGTAGAGTCTGGGTTCATGACGTTTGGTTGCCAAACTAATAGGGCGCCCTGAGCATTGAGACTTGTTGCTGTGTCGTTGCCACAGCAGCAGCAGCAGCAAAGAGCAGCAGAGCTCCAGTGACGGCCGGCTCCATCATCATCTTCAAGTGGAAAGAATCTGTCCCCTCCCTATGACGTGCTGCCAGCTCAGCCCTGCACTCCACTCTTTACAGCTCAAAACCTTTCTGACTGCTGACTGACTGTATATTCAGTGAAGGGGAAACTGTGGGTTACTCATACAACTACACCTACAGTATATGATATTTAGGATTTAACATAAAACTTTTTATTTTATTCTTACAGTCCTAAATCCCATTTAAACTGTCATGCTCACAAACAAGAGCCGACAGTAACTCTTAGTCCTGGCAGTAGCTGATATAGATTCGAAGATCCACGGGTTCCACAGGGGATGTGTTGAGTGTGTGTTAAACATAAGTCAGATTTCTCTGATGTGGAACCTGTCTGGGCCACGGGCCAAACCAGACAGCACAGCAGTAGCCAATCTCATCAATCACACACACAACTGGCCGCTGTGTAGTGGACTTTTTCATGCTGGACTCTTTACAGCTCCCCATTCAACGCAGCTTTCACCATTTCTAAGGATGCTGTCCTTGTTTGTGTGTGTGTGTGTGTGTCAGAGAGAAAAATAAAGACAGAAATAAAGCATGAGCATGTGCATGTTTTGCTCCTAAACTCTGCCACTGCTTTCTGCATTTACTTAAGAGCAAATTGACGAACCGACAAATGATCCTCGCGGTCCGAGTAGTCCCAGGGAAACAGACAGAGCATTGTGACAGGATCCCCACCCAAAAACAGCTGGACCCATGGCCGGGAATCAAAAATCCACTTTGAAACATTTATTGTCCACATCCGCAATATTTACAGGCGGAGAGCAAGAGAGCGAGAAAGACGATATAGTCAGAGGAGATACGCAGGCCTATTCACTTAATGGACCATTTTATTGGAGGTCAGGAGATTAGTTTTTTGTGCTGTGTGTTTGTGTGTTGTTTCCAGCTTTTAGGAACTTGGTTCAACTAGAGATGTTTTGCCACAATTGTGTGTATGATCCCTCTTTTCCCTTTCGCCTCGCAAACCTGTCTGTCACAGGTTGTGCTCGTGTGTCTTTGTACGTGTGTGTGCTAGTGTGTCTGTGTTCATTTTGTATTTGGCTCTGAGTGCTTTAAGAGGAGAATGCCACGGGTAAATGAGGGGTCAGAGTCTGTGATTCATCAGCAGCAGTTTCCCAATCCTCTTAGTGCCACAGTCCTCTGGGTCTAACTGCTCTCCACTACGTAAAAATATACACGTCTCAATCTCACTAATCCCGGGAAATGGAGGTTTATTCAAATCTGGGAAAACTCAGATTAGGGATTTGTTGAAATACCTGCAATACTTTTTCAGTCAAAAAAGAGAAATACAGTCTGTGAATACCAGTACACTGTGTGTATGTTTTTCATACTGACAATAATGAGCCAGGCTATAGCTCTTCTTTAAGGATGAAAGAAGACAAACACAGAAATGTGTAATTTGACTTCTAACATTGAGACCCCTTGGATTTCTTTGGATCAGAGAAGACTAATATAAAGGACTGTCCTCACTTTGAAAGTCTGAAAGTTGTTTTTTGGTCTGAAACCATTGTGAACAATTGTACAGACATGAGTTTGATTATCTGCTTCACCACAGATGTCTCAGCACAAAATTAACAACGTCGCTTCCCGTTATGCTTTTTGTTACACTCAAGGTCAAGTCCATAATCACGGAGCTTTGTCAAGGCCTAAATACCTCGTCTGCTCGAACAAATCAGAACTGATCAACGATGCCTCATATCTGTATACTACTCCCTCGTGATTTAACTGCAATTAACTCTACAGCTTAGAGGCAGCGAGGCGATCCAGTGAAATTCGTGGAATGGAAAGTGATCCGGATGGACTTGCCAAAATCAATCTGCAAATAAACTTATTTTGTGAAATGACTTGCCCCCATGTAAGATTTTTACACAATAGCCCTGTCTCCGGAAAAATCAGTTGGAGGCTGTTTTGTAGCTGCAGACAAGTCCTGACCTTGTTTGATCAAAAACGAGAAAAACAAGACATGTGACTTGATTATGTAGCCACTTATTTAGCGTGCGGCTTGTGTTCAGACTTCTTTTTTGAATGAGGATGTGATTTCATTCAATTTTAATACGGTTTAATATCTGACTCCAAACAAGGACAAATAAGACAGAAAATTACATCTTTAATTCAAACATAACGTTAAAAACGACCTAGTAAATAATGGAGAAGCTCAAGTTGAATTTACCTACAAACATAATTAGGTATGAGATACACTCCCTGATTTGGTGTAGTATAGCTCCGACTAACTTCCTTTCACAGTTGAAGTGCCAGTATTTCAGTGATGGGGTGGAAAGACTTTTGCTGTGTGCTATGGACTATTTCAGTCTGTTATGGCTGTTGCCAGGAGACCTAATTCTGAACCAACCCTCTTTGATCGATATGAATTAATATGAATAGTACCCAGGGAAAAGAACTAGATTTGACACAAACCTCAAGCTGATAAGATAAGATAAGATAGGAAGTCCTTTATTAGTCCCGCAATGGGGAAATTTGCAATGTTACAGCAGCAGAAGACATCACATAAGTAGCATGCAGTACTTTTACAGTTTGATGAATGTGTATGACATCAATGCAAAAGTGTGTGTGACAGCAAGTGTGAGCACGCGTGATAAAAACGTGTTTCTCTACCCTTGGATCTTTAGCTATTCTGGATGCAGCTCAAAAAGCCTAAATTAGGCCTGTTTAACACTCGATGATTCTCTGCTCTTATCTGGCACAGCCACAAAGCTCCGCCGCCCTCGGCCACCTGGTTTAGATTGCAGGTGGGCGTCTCAACCCTGTAAATGTCAACAGGCCGGCTCAACTTGGCACGGTTGCCATGCCAACGGGGGACTTGACAGCCACCGTGCACAATCGGGTGTTGTGCTCAGACAGAAATGATCTCGAGCTGTCAGTGGCAGAACAGGTGGACAGGGGTGTATGTACGACACAAGTTACACCTGAATGGAGCGGGCAAGGCAATGTATGGAGAGAAAAAAGGAGGAGGTGAAGGTATGGAGGATGTTTGCAGAAGAGGATAAAGTCATGATATAGAGTGGGTCAACAGAAAGACAAAGACAAGCGAGAATTAGGGGCAGACAGGAGAAAGTCTTTCGGAGGGAAGGGATCAGAAATCAAACGGGTACAGAAAAGGGTAAAAACTGGAGAAAGAGAGGAGGATTTAGTGATAGAAAGTGAGAGATAGCCGGTGAACGATCCATGGGCATAATTTTCATGGCCACAAAAGGGTAGGCAGGCAGAGGGGAACCGAATCCTGCCCCGTTTGTCTCATCAAATGGCCTGTAGGGACTGTGTGAAATGGCCCTTTTATTCTTGGTCCTTTTCAGCCCTAAACCTCCATCTACATGACAAACAGCGTCACTTTGAAGCTGCTTGTGTCATCTGGGCCTATCCGTCACTCATTCCTGACCTTTTGCTCCCGTCTCTCATCTTTTTCCTTTTTCTTTCCAAAGTAATTCACTTTTTTTCTGTCACTGTCTCCCTTTCACCTTCTGTCCTTTTCATTTATCTTTGATATCTGCCTTTGCATTCAAAACAAGTCTTTGAATTGAACGGCAAGGACTTTTCAGCCGTTCGTCTGACTAGGGCTTATATTGTATGAGTTGTACTAATTAGACAAAAGCCTGATCAACTGAGGCTTGTTATTACATAAAACTATCATCTGACTATAACATTTAATCCTTTTCAGTGGAATTTAATTTTATTACTGGAATAAATTGTTCTTATGTAACTATAAACATTAAACATCTTTCAAATGCTGTCTCCTGAGGACTCTGGGTCAATCAATGTCCTTTGATAGGCCCAGACTTTTTTGTAATTCAGTTATGGATGGCAGATAAATATTCTGCAGCTCAGTCAGAGCAAAACAACTAAAATTGATATTTCTATGCAAAATATACAGATAAATGAACATCTTTTTCATATTTGCAAAGATAAACATAGATACATGATATGTCTACGAAATGCTGATATTGCCCAAATTCCTCTGCTAACCAATACATCGGCCAGGCTCTTCTGCCTGAGAAGAAGATATTGCATATATATATATATATATATATAACAGTTTCAAAACTCAGCTGTATTGACCAACACCAGAAAGAGAGCACATTATATGAATTCCAAAGTCTCTGCAGTGGTCACCCGTCTGGTTCAGAATCGATTGTAAGATCCCTCTATTGGTTTATAAAGCTCTTAATGGTCTTGGTCCAACCTATTCATCAGACTGTCTTTTATCCCATGAAGCTGCTAGAAGCCTCAGGTCTTCTGGTAGTGGCCAAAAATAAATAAAGAACACCAATAGGTCGACTATGGTCCACGACTGGAACGGCCTAAAGACCTTAGGGCGTGTTGATAACAAGCTCAAGACCTAAAGCATCTTCTGACTATTAATTGTATTTTATTTATTTATTAATTTTTCTATTTATTTATACCATTTCAGATTTACTTCTTGGTATATTGTATTTATATTATCTTTTTTGTTTTCTTTTAATGCCCTACTTCTTATACATTTAAATACCTCTTTTCTCTTTTGTCTTCTGTTGTCTTCTTCTAGATACACTGTGTATATGTTGTGTTGAAAGATATATTTATGTGTATCTGTACAGTCTGTATTAATAATAATCATGCTGAGCAAAGGTCATCCTACCTGGTTGAAGCGATCCAACCTCTCCTTCACCTCTGCCAGTGAAGGGTCAACACTGCGAACTTTGACCTCTGGGTTTTGCCTCTGAGCGTGCAGACCGTTTCCAACAACTCTGCCAGAATAGCTGTGAGACGAAAAAGAAAAGAGAGAATCAGACACAGCACAGGAAACTGCAGAATAAAACATGAAACAGAGACACATGGCGGGCTGGAGCCTTTTAATCCCTGGCATGCTCCTTGGGCCTGGCAGGGATTAGAGCTGTTGATTTTGTCAGAGCTGTTGTTGAGCTGATGTCAGGGAGGTTAACAGTTCTCACAGCATGCCTGATTTAGAAGGGCTTTGTATTAACTGTGTAAAATTAAGACAAACACAATTTTTGGCGGATAGAAATACGAGCTCATTGTGAATCGGCACACTAGAGCTTCCAGGAATGATTACTTTTAATGTCAAAATGTATGAAATTATTTTTTACTGTGTTAAGCAGGTGTTTAATGAAATATTACAAGCATTCAGAAATGTGCTGCTATATTCATCTTCTCTTCATTAATAGTTCTGTTAAAGGTCATTTATTAACTGTTGCTAATAAAAGTTAGTAACTAGTGGGCAACTGGAACCATTCATTAGACACTGATGACTAATTGACTAGTATCTAACTTGTTTGCAGACAAATTCACTAATTATAGCAACCCGTATGATTACAATGTCATCTCATAGTTGGTTGGATAGTGATTAGTGTTTACAAAAATGAGAAGCTCAGACGCTACATCTTCAGAAGAAAAATCCAAGTCATTAACATAGGAGAGAAACTGCTGCTGTTCAAAATCGCTCACATCCTCTTTGTCACGGTTATTATGTAAATAATCAATATAAATAATAAAAAATCAATCATCCACCTAATCCAGGCTAAAAAATAAAAAAAAACCACAAAAATAAACCTATAGTTCCATCCCAGCATTTTAGCATACGACTGATAATTCCGTTTTAATGTTTTTTAAAACCTAACAAATCTGACAAAAAATTGTCTTTATAATTGTAGTAGTTGTAATGACAGTCTAGGTCACACACGGGCTATGGTTTGGATCCAAGGGTGGTTTGGAGGATCAACACTAACCACTCTTAACAACATAGATGAGTATGACGAGTCATTATTGAACTTAGATCTATACATGTTTTTTTTTCCGCAGGGCCATTACACCGTTCCCTAAATGAATATGGGAGGTATACTGTGAGTGGATGGGGATCTTCCATGCGTAGGGGAAATTAACAGTACTAAAGAGCAATGACATTTACAGGCATCAAATCAATTGATGCTTCCACAGGCAGTGCAAGGCCGATAAAGTGATTATGAATGGTGTAAGTGATTGTGTTTGTGTGGATGTGTTGGATCGGTGTGTGTAGGTGTGCATGAACACACTTGTCTGTGTTCATAAGGATGTGAGGGGAGGCAATCATAAAAGTGCTGAACTTGAGAATCTGGGGGTATATAAGCAATGTATTGATGAGCTCTGTGCTCCTCCGGTGTGCTGAAACAGAGCTTTACAGATCAGGCCAATAAAAATGCAAAAATGTCTCACTTCCTCATCTGCTGCCGCACATTACTTGACATATCTCCATCTTGTTTAATTCCTCTCCCTCCTTCGTTTTGACTGTATTTGCAAAGTGGATATCCCTCCTCTTTCTTCCTGACACAGACACACAAACCACTGTCTGCGTTGACAACAATTGAACTCTTAATTGCCGGCAGATCTGACTCCTCTTTTGTCGAGATGAAAACAATCGATAGCTTTTGGACTTCCAACTTCCCGCCCCCTGACAGAAATGATTAATTGAAGCATCAAACGGTTCCCTTAGCAGTGGTTGAAAGTGGGGGCCTGTGTTTTAGGGAGAGTATGCGTGTCAGTCTCCAGGCTTGGCTTGGGATAACAGTGTTGCCGTGGAAATGAGCTCATCAGATGGGATGGTAATGAAAGGGAAGTGTCAGGGTGAGTCTGGCAGGCGTGTTAGGCCTGGAACATTTCATTGCGGGGTTTGTTTGATATTGCGTAGGGGATGTGACAACCGACACAGCGGGACATCCCAGAGATGATTACCTGATAGACATACAATTAAGGCTGCAAATTTCTCGACAGATCTGGAGCGGACCTCCGATGTTATGATAGGTTTCCTGCCAAAGGTAATGTACACAGTTGAAAACAGTTAACTCGCTATTAGCCCTGCGTCCAAGTGAATTAAACTGTGAAGAAAAAACAGAAAACTGTCCAAGAAAAATAAGTGCAGCAGGAATAATTATCCCAGTCTCTTGTGTGTCTTATGAATGAATAACCACAATCTATAATCAACAGGCCGTGCTCTCGTCTGGTGGTCTCAAACTTTTAACCTCAACAAACAATCAGCCGTAACCTCCACACATACGTCTTCTGAGTCATGGCTCTCTGACTATTTTCTACTGAACTGACTCATTTCCCTGTGAATGCCCAATTGATGCACTCTCCTAAAGGCAGCTTTGTCTGTGCCGTCTTTCCGTCTGCTTGGAGCGCAGACTAGCACTGACCTCCGCTCCCTGACGCCGACCCCAGACCGAACTGACGTGACCTTTTTGAAGGCCTGCAGGAACGCTCAGGGGCTGAGAGGCAGAAAGCAGCAATTAAATATTCATCTTTCAAGCTGTACATACATCAACAGGAGGAATGTGCGTTTGAAGCGCACCGTTACTACGTGAACCTTTAGGTCTACGCCTGTCGATCATTGCAGACGAGGCTAGGTTACAGCATTAACCACGATATTTCAAGTATGTGTAAACATTTGATGAGGGGTTAATGCAAGGTTAGCTATTGAGTGATGGAACGTCCAGTAGATGTGGCCCCTGGTAAAATAAATAATAAATGTCTTTCGACTGTGCTCAGTTCTTGCCAGATCAACAAAGTCTGGCTCAAACGTTGATTGAGTCCATAAATGTCTGTTGGCTTGTTTGTTTATCAGCAGGATTACGCACAAAACAAACAAACAAACAACAACAAAAACCTACTGAGCAGATTTCCATGAAACCTGGTGGAAGGATGGGGGATGCGCCAAAAAATAACCCATTACATTTAAGCACAGATGTGGTCTATGGGTTGGATCCAGGAATTCCCATCACCTTCTGTAACATTACAATATAATCTTTGAACATTTTAACCAATATCACTTGGAGAAATTCGCTCATCTTGGTTTGGAAAAATAGGCATATTCAGGGGACTGATATGTATGACTGTGTGAAATTAGACAATCCAGATCCAAATGATAATCCAGATCTATCAGATTTCAATGTGCTTTCATAAGGGGCCTGCAATGCCTTGGCAGAGGTATATACCTCACAGAGTGCTACTCTATTATTTAGATGGGTTTGTATGCGCGTGTCCTTTAAGTACACACAGGGGTCATTTTTATCTTAGGGGTCCCTTATGGCTGGTCACGTTTCACTTTAAAATCAATATTATACCTTCTATGCAGGATTTATTCAAAACTGCAAAATGTTCAACATGCAGTACATGTAGAACATGCTGAAGACTTACAAGATAGAAACCAGAAGATAGATACAGTCGTTTTATCAGATTGGAACAGTACTACTGCAGGGGATACCAACAGTTTCATGATTATCAACTGGTATCTGCCAGTGAGAGAAATGTCTATACATAATCTCGGAGAGATAGTTTTGTTGAGATTTATGATGTACTCCATGATTGTGGGACCATGCACCAAAGCTGTATGGCATACTACAGCTTAATTGAGTACTTAGAATCAATAAATCATCTTGTCCAAACCAGGACATTTTGTGAATGTAAATTAGATCAATCAATGTAGTAATAGAATAATATCATTAAATAATATAGAAATAGTCCCTACAACTGAGTATTATTTATATTTCTATTATTAAAATGAATCCTGTGGAACTGGCAGAACAAGAACCCACATGTAACACTTACCATACAGTAAAGTCGTCTCTGCCTGACAGACAGTTTGTTGTTGTTGGTGCTGCACTGTTGTGCAGTACAATCTAAAAGTCAACCAAAAGTCGAGACTGACTTTGAGTCGAACTGTCTGAAAACTTTTTGTGTCTTTAAAAAAGGAAGGTGACATTACTAAAAAAACATGAGATTTAAACAACAATGTGTTTGCATTGTGACTATTAAATACAACAGACAATGTCATCTCTGAAACAAACAAACAGGTGGAATTAGAAAAAACTGTAGAGGGCAGAAGCGTCAGTGACTGAGAAAAGTTCAGTTGTTTTCACAAGTTTATGAGTGTGTGTATTCTTGTGGCTGTGGGTGGCTCTACTCCAGAGGAGGAGGGCATTGGATCAGAGCTGGTGGTGCCGCTGTCAGTTTAAACAACAAATTGCTGGTTCATTATGATTAATAAAGCCTTTCCCCGCCCTCCCGTTGTGGGTTAACAAGATTGAACATGTGCTGAGTTGCTCACAGTGAAGGCCCAACTATGCATCAGGCCAGCAGTAGTTTCAGAAGATGTCATCCTTAAGGCTTGAGACTGATTTGTGCCACTTTTGCAGTTTTAGGCGAAATACTCAAAAAACAACTTGTAATTAATGTCAACACCACTTTTCCTGAAATGTAGACCGTAGTAGTACTCTTGATTGTCGGGATATTGTGAGACACTGACTTAATTCTTGTTTTGCAGGATTTTTAATCACACACACACACACACACACACACACACACACACACACACACACACACACACACACACACACACACACACTATTGTGAATAGAAAACACAATGTGAACTTGCTGGTGAAGAGTTTTAAAACGCATACCTCTTGAGCTCTAAAAGGCAGTTGATCAGTTCAAACAACAAAAAGAAAGAACAATATATAAAATCATCACACATTGAGATGCATTAATGTAATTGTGTTATTCTGTCAATTTTTATATCAAATACTCGACCATCCACATTCCTGTAAAAAAGCAATAATTTCATTTCTGAATTCATCTTTCAAACTTCTCTGTTGCTAATTGGACTGTTTTATTGATTGAGTCGACATGAGTTGGAAACTGTATGTATGACTCACCTAAACCTATAACATCATAAAATGCAGCACCACAGCTTTATCTACCTGCCCATTGGAACACAAGGCCCTGAAGTCACAAGTCAGGCCAGTGGTGAGAGCAAGGGAGGAGTCGAGTTGGATGTTTGTAGCCAGCGAACTTTACGAGCAGGGCCAGGACATGTTGAAATACTCTGAGCGGGAGGTTTTGTTCTGAAAGGCCAGACTGTTCTCACACACGCTGTGAGCTGAGCTGCCATTCGCTGTACTAACACTGAGCACATGAACAGGCAGCTCTGAAGCCACTTTGCAAACATTGAATCAACATGACATACTGTATGTGTACATGCTGTCTGCCGGACAGTAAACATGCATGTGTGCGATCACATGCAAATGTTACGCAATGCTGTGCCCTGTAGTGCAATGTGAATGAACACACACACACACACACACACACACACACACAATCTCTCTCTCTCTCTCTTAGACCTACCACAAACCCTGAGACCCACCGATAAACGCTGTGAAAATAAATACAAAAAAAAAACGAGGCACAGTCTTTTAGCCGCCGTCATAGAAGATGTGCAAACCCTTGACAATATGCACCGTAGCTCTACTTGGTTCAAAGATGCTCAGATCATAAAATGTGCAAGGAGGAATAGCAAGCACATCAGGGGAGGTCATCTCCAGGGCAGCCGAGCTCAGACAGTGTGCTTTTCTTTCTGTGCCCCATTTCTCTCATTCCAACCTCTGCTATTATTTTGTGTTTCTAAATGATCCATCAAGGTTCTCCAGTTCGAGTCGTCTTTCTTCTTCCCCCTAATTTCTCTGTCCACTAAACATGAACTCCATTAAATCCTGCTTTCTCTCTGTTCCTTTTGTTTTCCTTTCTAACCCAGCTGGCGACCACATGAGCGCGCTGAACGCCACCAGTAGCTGCAGTCATTTCTCAGCAGTACCTGCGGCACGCATTCTTGGCTTAATTTTACTCTCAGTGTTCTGTTCCCATCACCAGTGTTTCCCCCCCCAACCTTTATCTGTCTCATCCTATGTTTTGATCTCACATATTCCCAGCTGGCAGCGTGGGGGGATTTGGAAACACAACAGGTCTTTAGCCCGTCTTGTTCCAGTGAGACACTGACCTATACTACTGATACTATGGATAATGAGGCTGACTTTGAAAGAAGTTACCCCAGGTTTACCAACTAGACAAACTCTAATAATGTGTTAAATATTTTATAACTGTTCTGTTTCATTAAAGATTTGTTTCCTGGGTCAATTGCTGAAAGTAGAACTCTTCATTGTTGTTCCATTTATCCAAATTTTGTGAAACTCAAGGTTAATCTTCTCAGTCAATAGGGCGCTGTGTGATTTTATGGACCTGGAGCTGTGTTCATAAAGCTTCTTATGAAAGTTGTTAGAATTATTACATTTTCTAATAATTTCCCCCTCACATTTCAGACGAGAGCCTGGTAAAGAAAAAAAGGTATTCACAAAGCGTCTGAGCCTTTTTAAAGAGCTCCTGTGGTGAAAAAACTCTTATAGGAGAAGGGAGGAGGATATTTAAGAGGCTCAAGTGTTTCTTAAGTAGGAGAGAAATTTGCATTATTACATTATTTAAGATGACTCTGTCCACAGTTTATGTTAAGTAGCATAGTAGCATGAAGAATCTTGTTTTTAACACTGCTCACTGCTGCACCAGAGGGAGTCAGGGGTTCATTTTCCGAACCATATTCTCTCATGTCTGCCTCTTGTCCTGTGCTGGAACACCAAAGCCCTATTATCCTCTTTAAATGATTCTATGCTCCTCAACAAATTGAGTAAACATTGGAAAACTTTGGTCAGTGCTCACTGGTTTATGGTAAAATGACATGTCAACCAAATCAGAGCCATTCCCCCTTTTTAATACCAAATCGATTTTGATACTAAAATCACCAGCAGGTCAAACCTAAAGCATATTAAATGTAAATCAGCATGTGAGCAGGCTGCTGCACAAGTATAGGGCTATTTTATATGGGGGACAATTTATTCAACTGAGATGTTGACGGTGAACAGGGTCAACCGCACCTCCTCACTTCAGTTAAACTTTCTGTCCCTCCCTTGCTCCGAGTTGTTTTCAGAAGTTTCCTTAATAACTCCTAATCCAGAATTCCTCGCTATAGAAACTGCTGAGGCTACGTTTTCTGAGAGTATTTTATGGATGTTTCTGAATAGCCCAGCTCTGTCATGCTTCTTTTCGCTCTGGCAACGTTCTGTGGTGGTGGTGGTGATGATGAGTCAGGGATGTAGGTACAGAGTCAGGCAGGGTCAGGAAAGGAAAGAGCAGAACAGGCAGAGCAGTCATGTCGGCAACTCCAAACAAAATCAACATCAGCTGCTGAGCCCGGCAATCTAATTTCTCTTGTTTTGAAGTGAGTTGGAAACTGTTCTGATGATTTCATACTGACTTGTTGCTTCTCCTTGTTCTTGGGACGTGTCCGCGTGACTAATCATGAGATGCTGTGGAACGTCTTTAACTTGTTTTGCCTCAATAATCATTCATCGTTCGTCTCTGAAACTGGGTTCTTCTCTAGTTGGGGAATAATACTGTCTCCACTCATAATTAACTCTCCGGCTTTCAGTTGATCCTACAGTACTGTGTGCTGCGACCCAATGCCACAGTTTGCATATGTGATTTCAGTGATTTTTCCTTCTGATTATAGTTTTTGTTATTTTTTGAAATTATTTTTAGAGGTGGCATTTAAAGCAAATTTTGTATAGCAGTTGTTTACAGCTCTCCTATGGCCTAGGGACTTAAGGACCGAGAGTGATCTATCTATCTTATCCATCCATCCATCCAACCTTTCATTGTGTCTGCTTCACACTTTCCATTTGAATTGTTCAGTGCCAAAGGAAGTGCAGTGTTGAATTTGGGTTTGTTAAGATCTGGACATTCTACGTCAATGAAATTTGCGTTCACAACAATGGTAACGTCAACTGATTCACCTAACTTTGAATAAACAGGTGAACAGCTCTTTGTGTCTTCAGGGATCTGCAGACCGAGTCCTGACTTTCCACAACTCAAATACTGCAGGTCACTTTTGGAGCCTCAGAAAGAGAGCTGCAACCAGCATCACCACAAAGGATTCCACACAGGCATGTTGAGAACCGGCACTGCACCAGTTGCTGTGAGTGGAAAAATCTCCTACTATCAATGATGGGGCTCCAGACTCACACACAGACAGTCCACAGCCTTTTTCAGAGTCCGGTTACACTAACTACAAGGTTGTGTCATTTAAGCCGAGATGAAACATTACGGTCCACGACGTTTAAGTTAATGAATCTTCACAGTTTTTGTCTTGGACTTCACCTGAGGCACGACACCTGTGCTAAACCCGTGGTGTATCTGTCCTTGAGGCGCTGTGCACCAGTTAAATATGGCTGTTTATGGCTGTGTGGTTGGTTTGGAATTACACACCACTATGTTGGTCTCAACTGCTTTGCCACTTCTTAAGAGGTCCCAGGGTGATTTTGCCAAGACCAGGCTGGTTTATCGAGTGGTTGCAGTGTAACAGCTATACGGTTGAAGGTCCAATGGCTCATATTACTCATGGCTATTGCGCACTGTTAGCCTGGGCTCTACAGTCCAGTAAAAGGAGTCACTGCATTTATGAATGGCTGCCTTCATATTGAATGTTTGTTTTATATGTTATGTTATGTGCATGGTCTTTTATTGCATCTAAGTATCTAATCCATATTTGTCATCCATACCCAATACTTATATCTTGCACTTTTTCTTGAGGGATATGTTTTCTTACCCTATGATTAAATTCAGATTTGTATTTTGCATAATCTCTTTTTTACTGGGACCAGACGTCTGTGTGCAAAAGCAAAGTGGAACGTTTGCCTGTCTCCGGTGTAGATGTTGACTGGATGTCTCCTATCAGATTGTTGGGTGGATGCAGATGAAAGCTGACCAAGTCGCCAGCGAGCCAGTCGAGTGGTCTCGTTGAGATGTGGCCCATGCTAATAGAGGGCTAGAGCCCCCTTGAGAATCGGGATTTCCAAGATGCTCAGTGCTAATTAAAGCATAGAAAGGGAAACAGCGTTCTCATTTAGCATGCTTTCAGCAGATTTGTTCTCCAGTGTTTAACACTAACCAAGATTACCCATTAACCTCCTGCATAAAGCAATTCTGAACATTTAAACTAAGAATGCGGCCCGAGTCCGTGTGGAAACAAACAAGCCCAGCTTCGGGCGACTTCAACAAGTACTCTGTCTTCTGGGTTCAGCTCAAGTCTAGTCCTGCCTTGGTATGCTCTCCAGGCCACTGTGACCCAGGCCAACCCTGAGGATAGTCAGAGAGCTGAAATAGAGCCTGAGCGAAAAAAGGAGGGCAGTGAGTTTAAAGGGGGGGGGGGGACTGAGATGAAAATTGATCTATGACTAGGCAGTGATTCATTTACCATGCACATACACTTACAGGCAATCGCATGCTGCGATTACTTTGTACCCAGGAGGTGTTTGATGCTCATCATTACGGGTATCTTCTACCTGCCTGTGTCTATTACTGTCCGCAGGCGAGCTGAAGTCTACAATATCAAGCGTGGCTCATCATTAGCCCATTAAAGGCCTACACACAGCCAAGCATGTTTCATATCAGTGTTACTCTAGGCTAATGAACAAGTATCAATTTACCCGACAATCACAGCAACTGCAAAGAGCTGAATTAATTTGGTGTAAGTGACTTGCTGTTGGCAACAAAGTCCTCCTACTCTCAAATTCTCTCACCACACACACACACACACACACACACACACACACACACACACACACACACACATTAATGTCTCTAGACTTGGTTCTGGTAAGTGTGGAGCCATAGTTTGCTTCCACGTTTCCAGTGTGTTAGCAAAAAAATGGTTCCACACTGCACCCATGTGGCCAATAGTATGAACTGAAATCCTACAATATCTAACATTTCAGGCATTGAGCAATTCTGAGCTGAGAGACCGACAGTGCCTTTTAACAGCACCCGTTTGTTTTAAGCGTGTAATCTTTATTGTAAGGATTTTTTTTTGGGGGGGGGGGGGCATTTCACCTTCAGTTGAAATGTGAAATGGGGCCTGGTCAGAACGAACGTATGCAGGACGCCGACACTACCGGCTGAACCAGCGGGTGGCCCAAGTTGTATTTTAAATGTATCTATAGCTTTCATATGATTTACAGGTAGATTGTTCTGATATTCTTCTCCAACAAAGCTTGACTTTTTAAACCTTTCAAAGTAAGAAAGCTGAGATCACAAAAACTCAACAATGTCACAATATCGTTTTGGGGGTTTTGGCAGTTTTGTGCAAAACTAGTCACTGTTGAGGGTTCAGAGATTTGCAGTCTGCCGCACAATGGCTTATATTTTTCATAAAAACGGTGCAATGCTAAACTTTGTAACTTGGGCAACTGCAGAGTGAGGACTATTGCTCTACTGAAAGGAGTCAGCTGATAAATAAAAATGGTTGTTTATATGCACAACAAAAACTTCTGAGGTCACACTGTCATTTTTATTTTAACCCTGCAGGTAAGATAAACCCACATTACATCAAACAAACACTTTGAAGCTTTTATTTGCAGCTAATTTAAAGCAATTTCCTCATAGGAAGTGAAGAAGAGCTACTGCCCACAGTCTCCCTTCTCTGTTACATGAAAGTTAAGACAAATTAGAAAATGAGGAGCATCTGTCTCCACTATTGGAAACGTACAGTATGGCTTTAGTGTTTAAAGCTTTAACAGTGTCTGGTGGCAGTTCCATAGATTACAACTGTAATTGGTGTCTGTGGTTTGCTTTGAGGACATTCCCAGGCCCGACTTTCCCGACTGTGCCTGTCAGTGGGTGTAACTGTTCCCCACCTCGCTGTGTCGCCTGCTCCGATGCAGCAGCAGACGTACTGCAGGCTGAGTCAACAGACCACACAGACTTTCGGGAAAACATTATGCAGCTCCGTTAGATTAGGGGAATGACAAAAGTCACTGCCGCCATGCCCACACATGGAAATTGCATGCAGACAGGCATAATTTCCTGAGAAAGACAAAAGAAAGGTCTGCCCAATAACTTGTGGCTTGAGACTCTCTACTTCTAAGACAAGATTTGTGACAATAGTCCGTCTTCCAAAAAATTTTGAAACATCATAACTAATTGTAAACTGATGGAATACACACATACCTCCTTCAGTAACACAGACTCCCCAGTAGGTGGCAACATTAGCCCATGTAACTCCCCTGTCCTCCAGACAGGTTACACATTTCATAGGTTATTGTGTGAATGTGTTTGAACGATGATTGACAGGATGTGTCAATTTACAGGAGGGAGGGAGACAAGGAAGGAAAGAAGGAAGAGAGAGAGAGAGAGAGAGAGAGAGAGAGAGAGAGAGAGAGAGAGAGAAATAAAAAAGAAATCTACCCCCCTCACTTCCGGCCACATGCCCACATGCCTAGGAGGGCATGGATAGCTGAGGTTAGAGGTCTGAGGGGCAGTTGGTGTGTGGAAGGCCGGGGCAGAGCCAGGAGAGTAAACTATGCCCCGGAGCACAGACGGGTGGAGTGGACCCTGATCCTCTGGTGTGGTACGACCACCTGTTTGTCTGCCTGTCTGTCTGTCTGATCTGGGCATGAATGGTGTGATCTAGTGCTTAGGGCTGACAGCTCCAGTGTAAACTAAAACGCAGTCAAGGGACTCGCCGTGGATAAAGCTGAATATGCTGAACATTAAAGTTAACTATGTCCTTGTTTTTTAGTTTTGCACGGACATGAGTGTATCAAAAACATGGATGAACAAAGAAAGAAGGAAGGGCAATGCCACATCTGGACTGAACTCTTCATGCAGTTTGTTAAAAAGCAAAGAGCTATTTCAAGTCAAACTCAAAGTACGTTTCACTCAGACACACACAGGCGTCCACATACTCAGACACGGCCACACAGAGAAGGGAGAGGGCTTGCCAGGGTGTTGAGTGAGGGGGTCAGGGATCAGACTCTGCTGCTGCAAAAGGGCACGTTGGAGCAACACTCACACCCGTCCTCTACCATGAAGACAGGCACATGCGCACTGGACAGACACGGACACCACGTTATCACGCTGATATGCAACCAGAAAATAGGCACATCCCTCTAGACAAAGACACAGTAAGATGGGCAGAAGAACCCCAGAATAAGGGCAGAGGTTAGGGAGCAATTATCAAAATGAAGACATGCAGGCAAATGGTGCCATTGACAATTCCAGATATGGCCACCATGTTTGTCATGATCAGGCTGATCTGTCAATCAGCCACAGGTTGGAAGCTGGACACATCTTCATAAGCGAGTAAGTAAGCTGCATATTAAAAGTCAAGTTAGGGTTAAAAGGCTTCGACCTGACTAAAATAGTCATTGACCGGCTGTTTCTGCCATAAATTACCGTTAACAATAACTTAAGCTTCTTATGTGCATTAAACACTTTTACAAGGATTCTCTCCAGGAGGAATTTTAAATGGAGCTTGTAATAGCTTGAAGCCACAGGAACGTCTCATTCTTGAATGTGTAGCTGTAGCAGGTGTCATCTGTAATTGTGGCCTTGCAATCAGCTGCTGAAAAGGTCATAAACCCTTCAACGCTTCCCCGCTGTCGTCATTTTCTGGCTCACATCTGAAGCTGCATTCGTTTAAGTCGCAAAGACGTTATTTGATGTACAGGTTTGTTTTTTCAAATAAATCACTGTCGCTGGAATGAAAAGGGGAAAGCGAACAGAAGCAGGCACACGGGTTGGAACCGAACCCGCAACTGTTGAAGGAGGACTCAAGCCTCCACTATTCAACAGTTTAGTTCACATATTTTTGTCACTGTTTCCAAAACCCCAGGTACATTTTTCAAAACAAGCAGGTTACTGACAATAAATGTATTTATAAATGCATCAATGAATTTGCAAAGTTTCTGTGCCTTTCTTTCTCTGCCTCTCTCTCTCTCAAATACAAATCAACATGAATCCCATCGATGATTAGATTCCAACCTTGTATCAGTCTACTGGTGCTTATGTAGATCAGGTGCCTGAGGCCGTCCCCTGAAAGTCCGAGATTCAAATCACTTTCACTCTACTCTCTGCCTTCCTAATGTGGATTCTACTGTCAAACTGAATGTCCTGCAGAACCCTATTTAAAATCCTGGCAATTCAATAAATCATTGCTTGACAGTCTGTGTGAAAACAAAGGGAATGAAACACAAAAAAATCCTATTGAAGAGCGCACAGATCAAAAATAGGAAATCGTCGCGGGCCAAACTTTATTTTGATATTTCATTTGTATGATTTGTCGAAGTCAGTGTCTTCTTGTGTTGCACGAGATAAACTTGCAAGAAATTCCCAGTGACTGAATCACTCTCGAATTGGTCTCGACACCATGGCCGCACTGGAACCATGCGCTAATTTAATTAAAGAGTTGTTTGAAACTGGCAAGACGCATGCAGAGGTTCCCACCACGCTGCATCAGATGGGTAACCCGCGATGCTCTGAAGCTGCGAAAAACAAACTGTTATTAGTGTTTCGGAAAAGCAAAATAATTACATGTTTTTTAACTTTCCAATTTTTGTCTTCTAATTGAATATGAAAAGAACGAATGATACACGGATTGTTCACGTCTCCACCTTCTATATCGAACCAAACATGGCAACCATACACGTACTGGGTCCAGTTCACATTTGCTCATTCCATCCATCATCACTGAGTCACAGCAGTAAATAATCAG
Source organism: Verasper variegatus (assembly GCA_026259375.1). NCBI lineage: Eukaryota > Metazoa > Chordata > Actinopteri > Pleuronectiformes > Pleuronectidae > Verasper > Verasper variegatus. Next base: position 10,723,843 of record CM048053.1, on the reverse strand, counting down.
ACTGACTTGCAATGAAATACACAGTGTGCACTACTTTTGACTTCGATGTATATGTGTCTTCTGTCACTTCACAAGCTATATTATATAAATTCATTCATCGTTTTGAGTAAAGTTAAGGCAGCAGGATTCTATTTTGTACCAACGGTCAGAGTTTAAGACTAAATATATAAGTTAAGCGTTTCTGTAATACGTTGTACTTTGTCTTACACGTATACTTTGTCTATTATCTAGTCAGTTGTTAGGGAATATGTGTGTGTGTGTGTGTGTGTGTGCGTGCGTGTTGCTGCAGCATGAAGTGTATATGGATGTATGAAAGTGGGGTGGGGTGAGGCTGGGGGTACTTTCCCTTCATTCTGTAGCTCTTCCGTGCGTAGGCCGAATTCCCAGCACCATTCAGGGGGCTCCAGTGAGCGAGCCACGACACCAAACCCACCCGGAATTCTAGGAACGTTTTTCCTGTGGTTTCAGGTTACCACACACACACACACACACACACTATGCACAGATCACATGCACACACACACAACACCCTCCACAGTAATGTACTGTACTTTTGTTGTTTGTACAGAGCTGGATCTGTTAGCTTTCCCTCACTCCTCCCATGCCTGTCATTCATTTTAAATCCAGACTCACTCACTTACCCATTGGGCTTCACAACAACGTGGACTATCCCCAAATGTACCATTGCATTCAAACCAGACACAAACTCTCACTCTGACGGTAAATACCACACGCTGGAAACTTAAACTTGTACACACATTCACACTAAAACTCAACAGGGAGTGTTGCTAGTCCTCACTATGGGCCACATATTCAAACTTACACCGCAACACAAAAGAAAATCTGCATCCAGACGACAACTGACACTCAATCAAGCGCTAACTGTCATTTGTTAAGTCTCCTGTGTCCCCCAGGAAAACGGATAACAGTGTCCCTAAATATAGTCCCTGCAGAGAGAGGTTCAGCCCGGTAACTCAGATGTGATCATGCTGTGCGAGTGTCCATGTGTGTTGGGCGTGTGAATGTGTTGTGTATACAATGTGCGCAGTCTGCGGTACACGGAAATAGTGCGATAGTTTATAAGGTCGTAATCCCACGTCTGCGCGGCCAGGAGCTGTGAGTTTGGATCAAAGAGGAGGTTTGAAGGTGGATTTTCTCTGCCTTTGAACGGTGTTAAAGTGCACACTGCACTGAGGGAGCGTGCCAGTGTGTGTTACTGATATGTTAAGAGTCACACACACCAAGCCTTTCTCATACCTTCACTTGAGAACTAATCTTATTTTTCTTTGTTTTAACTGCACTTAAAGTGAAAAGTTACCACTTCAAAAGCGTGGGGGGGGGGGGGGGGGCTTGCTTTGGTTCCGCTGCTCAAATTCCCACAGAAATTCAAATAGAAAGTCGCACGCCGCTGTTTGTATAGAAATCGAAAGTGAATTGTGATCTTTGATCTTGCATGTTATGTTATACAAGAAGAATTCCTATACAAGGTCCATTAAGAAACATTAAGACTTTGTTGACACAGCCAGAGACAGCTCTAATATTGCGACACCAAGATAAGCATCGCAGAGCGAGTGCTGAGAAACAGCGAGCACTTCATTGCAAAGCTGCGATGTCTTCCAAGAGCAATTTTACGACAAGAGATAAAATTGCCTCTAAAATTCAAGGCTCGTCCTTGAGGACTCGCTGTTGACCGTTTTGTTTCACACGTAATATTTTGGCCCTGTGATGTTTATCTGTGCAATAGCATATAATTAAGTGCGCTGACATCAAGGAGGAAACTTTTTTTGGGAGGGGGTTTTGTCAGTTGGAGTGGTGTTTGAGAATACGTGTCGGAATGTGATACTAAATGCTCAGGAGGCTAACGCAAGCCCCTCACACACACCCCCCCCCCCCCCCCACACACACACACACGCAGGACAATGATACACAGACCTGTATTGACTGGCACCCGTACTCACCACTAGACACGCTAGCGGTGAGGACTTCAAACGAGCTCGCAGAGTCAATTAGGCCACAAAGACAGAGGGTTCTCCTAAAGCCACTGCTTCCTGCTGCCATTGACCTACATCCCTCACTTTTCCCCCCTTTATCCATCCATCAGTCCATATCTCCATCTATTCATTGTTTTCCCATCCGCCCCCCTCCTTTCCTCCTCCACCAGCACGTCCATCCCTCCGTTTCTCATCCGCCTCTCCTGCTAGGAGTTTGATGCCTTGCCAATGGACCAGCACAGAGGTTGATGAGTGCACTATGTCAACATCACCCAGTAGGAACTGCTCCAGTAAAACATGCCAGTCTATTGTGGCACTTTAATTGTATTAGCTCTACCCAATCCACCGGCTGGACACACTACAGAAGCGAGAGGCTGTAAAACTGTGTCTCCTCCATAAAAGTGACGGCAGCAGGGCTGAGAGGAGTAAGATGGAAATTTAACAAATATACAATGTGCACGAGGCTCACCATAAAACCAAACTTGAGAAGGCTGAAACACATAAACACTCCTCAGTCAGAGGCAAGTTAAGTCCCAAATTGGCAAATAATTGTCAGTGAGGCCAAAGGAGAAAATCACATTTGCTTACAAGCAACCGCAAGAACTATCCTCTAACAATGTGTCTCCTCGTTGTCTTGTGCTACGCATTTAGAAACGCCATAAACTCTAGACTGTCACAATCCAGACATTTCAGCAGAGAGAATACATAACTCACAATTACTGTTATATGATCGCTGTTGTTTTCTCTTTGTGCCACACGCACTCACACACACACACGCACTCACACACACACACACACACACACACACACACACACACACACACACACACACACACACACACACACACACACACACACACATAACACAAAGATGCAGGCCCAAAGAGAGAAAAGTCTAAGCAGTGCAGCAATGCAGAGCGGGTCATGCTGAGGTCCTAGGCAGCAGCTGGGTTATGGGAAAGGGATGGGCCTCTGAATCACAGCTACGGACAAATAGAAGAGAGGGATTGTGGGAGGTCCAGCGGAAGGCCTGAGAAGTTCGTCGCAGACATCAGATGTTAATAGCAGAGGTTAGAGGGCTAGTTTATGAGAGAAAGACAAGAAAGGGTATACTATCATTATTTACATGACTTCTCTGATGCCAACTTCTTCTCCAACATCTATACGTCTACATTTTTCAAAAAGAATACACACACTTTTGGGACTTAAGTTAGTTCTGCTGGTGTTGTGCTGTTACAACAAAAGCCCTTCGGCACATATGCACAGCACACACACAGGCCCGCAGCGTGGAATGTCCTTCCTCTGCATTTAGTAATTCATTTACTGTCCCTTCCGCTGGACATTCAGTATCCAACTCCCTTGTATTTGTCCAGCTCCTCTGACCCATGAGACCAGCACACAGGAAAGGTAGGGGAGAGAGAGAGAGAGAGAGAGAGGGAAAGAAGCTATGACTTGATGGGACTGGAAGAAGGAGACAAAGTGAGCGAGAGTGCAAAGGGGTGAGGGCTTTGCCCGATGTAGCGCTGCGCTCTCCCTGCAGTAACAGAATGGAATCCAGATGTCAAAATGATAAACAAAAGGCTTGTCATAACCTTATAAAAATGCAAGGCATTCAGAGGCACTCACACTGCTGCATTGTCTGTGGTACGTCGCACGGAGCTAACCCAGTACTTTCAAATCATTCTTCAACCAAATAGATGATCTTATGATTTGTCCAAAATATTAATAAAAACGCACACACTCACACACATACTACACACCCAAATGTGCGTACTTTAAAGTGTCATCCTCAGCAATTTAACCTTTAATCCGACCCACTCGAGCACCATGGGTAAATCACTTTGAACTAGTCACCTTTACAAATGTACCATTGAGGGGCTTCACCTTAAGTGTAAATACAGAGAAAGAAGGAAGTGAGCTGTCCACTGAGCTTTATAAATCGGAGTCTAAATCATAGACCGTAAATGAAAAGATGGAGTGCAGTCGGCCACCAGGGGGCAATCAAGATGAGTTGGCTTCACTTATTGGGAGCTGTCATGTCATCCATTTTTATATATAAAGGACATGTGACCATTTCTATTTATTTGTAGTTAATGAGCAATCATTACTCAATCAGCAATCAGCACTCGTAACAGACTGCTCATGGATCTCATGAACAAAACTGGCCACTTAGAAATACTTATATATGAAATCTGCCATGAATTTAATATCATTTCTTCTTTGACATTTGCCATCCATTCCCAAAGATTTAGTGTCTAGTAATGACTGGATGAAATTTAACAATAGGCGGTTTTACAAAACCTATATTTAGTTTCCTTGTATTTTCAGTCAAGAAGCTGATCAAGGTCTTTATGATGTCAAATTGTCTCTATAGCCAGCAGCATTATTTCATAACTTGCTCACACTAGCTCTCATTGTGAGACAAAAACTTCTCAAAAAGCAAGAAACAACAGGAACAGTAATTAACGTAATTAAAGTGAGGAGAGGTGGCAATGAATAACTTCTCATTGTAATAAGTCTCTACTGTAGGAGATATACGGTAACTGGCAGATCTAAATAAAGATTGTGGTAATTTTGGTTGATCTTATCTTTCCGGAAAAGATGGTGCAAACTATTCACACGTGTGGCGCTGTAAATGTTCAGAGATGATTGAACACATGCCAACGTGCACTTTTAGTTGTAACTACAACTGCCTGCCCCCCGCTCGCCTTCTGTCATCAGATGCTGGATAAAGAGGAGAAGGGAATTCAAATCCCCAATGCTTTTGATGTGCTTTGAAGTGTTACAACATACAAGTGTGTGTGTGTGTGTGTGTGTGTGTGTGTGTGTTCCAACATGTGTCTCCTTGTCTGAGCACAGTATGATTGTGTCTGAATGAATCACCCTTCCAGCTGTTAAATAGCATATGGATCCTCTGCCAAGATGGAGATATATATATATATGTGTGTGAGTGTGTGTGTGTCTACGTCCTTGTGTATATGGCGGGAAACCACCAAGTCAACCCACACAGTAAGACAATAGCAGTTTAGCAAGTCCATCTGCGATCATACTACTCGTCTCTTCTTTGCTGCACACTTCTTTTAATATTTTCTCACATTTCTAATGCCTTTGCCTCTCACTATCTGCCCTCCTCTCATCTCCTCTGCAGTTCTCATACAACTTTCCCATGCATGGTGCGGGCAGTGGCAGAAGTAGTGGCAGCAATGTCCAAGTCTTTCCCATGCAGCCTCATAGGAGGGTCTTTGTTCCCCCTCCAGGCTTTGGGGGTCCCCACGGCAGGGCTGTGCCCCACTCCACTGACTCCACAATGGGTCTTTATGCCGCCAAGCCCTCCCCGTCACTCCACCGTGCTTCCCTCATCGGGGGCACAGGGAGGCACAGGGGGCACTTAGGCACCGAAACGCCAGCCCCTTTCATGCCCTGTCCTGTCCCCCTCTTTCTCTCTCTACCACATGCCAACAGAGTCAAATACAGTGGAGGAGGTTTGCTGAATAGCCACAGGCCAATCTGAACAGTTTATGAGTGGTGCCAAATGTCTCAGTAGGGTACTGTTTTCTTATTCAACCCAAGAACACTTGACACCACAAGCAAAGACCTGGCTCTCACCAGGGAGTGTGCGATAACACACCGTTACAACCCATTAGCACTGTTGTTGAAAAGCCACTGCCTTTGGTAGTAAAAGTGACACTCACTTACACACGTGCAGTGTAAAGAAATAAAGAAGTGGCTTTAAATATTAACAAAGAGCCGTATCTTGACAGGTTTATTTAGGGATGGGGGAGCCCTGGTGCCACAAACAAAGCAGAGTTCTTACAGCAGCGGCCTGGAGCCAATTGCAGCCCAGGCGACTTGCTGCATGTCATCCCCTCTTTCTCCGGCCTTTCCCTTTCACTCTCTTCTCTTTCTATTGAAGCTAAGCTAGAGATACGATCACCCCGCCCTGTGTTTACACTGTCATATGTTCCTGATCAGGAACCTAGCACACTGGCTGCCTTTAGCACTTTGTGTGCTAACACGCTGTTACAGGCTCTGATGAATGTGTGGTCTTCTCTGTGTGTCTCAGCCATTAGCAGATCCCCTGCAGTTACTGGGAAGGGTTGGAGAGTTTGAGGCCAGGAGAAGAGGAGTGAAGAGGAGGGAGAAGAGAGCAGCTTCTGAACCAGAATCATCTGATTTGGCATTCATGCAGAAACATGTCAACACTGTACAAAGCATGACTATTACAGAAGACTTATAATGAAATAATATTTTCTATTCTAGAACATAGGAGACGATGGAGAATATTCCTTGTATATTTGACTGCAAGATGCCTACCACCAGTTGATATTAGCGAATGTTAGCAACCACCAGCAAATGTAAGGGACATATATTAGTAATAATATGTAATAATAACCAACAAAAACAATAATATTATATTCTGAAAGCTGCCTCAGTATCATGATCATTTTTGACACAATGATTTTGCCTCTACCACTGAGGGTAATACAAAAGTTTTTTTTTCATGACAGCTTTTTATGTGCCTGATGTCTTCCCATGTTCTGATGTAAAGTTGAATGTATGGCTTAAACCAGCAAACAGACAGGGAGCAAAGAATCTTCCAAACTTTCTGGGCGTATCATGGAAAAGGAATCCCCAGCCCAATGTTTTCCTATGTCCAGGCCAACGCTGGCAGTGCCAAGAGCTGAGGTTGCCGTGTTAAAGTTCTTCAGTTTAGAGCCAGCACAGAAGAAGGAGTTTAAGAAACACATTCAGGGAAGTCAGATACAGACTTCCACGTAACCACACACACACACACCATCAGAGAGTAAGTGCTGAAGTCTCTGGGAGATGCACCCAAAACCATAAAAAAAGGAAAATGGCTCCAAGTCCAGGCCTAAAAAATCAGCACACAATAAAAACCTCATAAATATAAGAAAGAGAAAAGGAACGATAACAGCTCATTAACTGACACCAACAAGAAGAGAGGAGAACATAGCAACTATTTGTTCTGTCTGGATTTAATTACGTCCTCATTTTCTCATTGATTAACAACAGTCAGGCAAACTGACTGATCTGTTGTTTGTTTTTGTTTTTTTCTGAATGTACTCAAAAATCTCTGAATCTATCGTTTGGAGAAAATGAAAGATCTCCAGCCGTAGCAGAAGAGTGGATTAACAAAATGTCGCCCACAGCAGTGAAACTCGACATGCCCAACGCAGCTCATGTTTGCTGGAGGACTGAACACATTTCTCTCACCTCTCTACCACGTCGTCTCCGCTCCAGCACGTGGAGTCGTCCACCACGTTCTCCCCTTCGCACAGCATCTCCGGCAACTGCTGCAAAGAAAGACTTGTAGCGCTGCAGGTACATCAAGAATTCCCTAAGGAAAAAAAGAAATGTTGTACCAAATATCTTTTTAATCATCACCGTCCATGTTAGAAAACATAGAACCGAGGAATGCATTGTGTGACTGTGGCATAAGTGGCCCTGTGTTTTCCCACTAAACAATACACGCACGTATTGATGGTGGTAGATAAGGATTTTGACCAGCTCAGTAAGCCAGCATTACTTTCCACTGTGTCGTGCAGTGCCTGCTTCACCAGATCCTCGGGCACGTGTTATTGATATAGACCGCTCTCGTCTGGAGCAAAACAATGGCATGATACTCTGATCCGACACATATTGTTGCCACCCATGAGGCAGAGCAGAAACAGCAGGGGTGATGATGCTGAGTCAGTCAGTGTCGGGAATCGCTGTTCAAGAGCAACAGATGATATGTATAAAGGCTGGGGCTTTGTAAGACGTAGAAAAATGCACCAGTCACCAGAAACAAAGATAATTGACTGTTAAAGTAAATGAAAGTGTCACACATATCTACACCAGTCACAATCAATGCTTGATAAATGATGTGAGAGACTGAGAGAAATGAGTCCCTTGGGTGCATGCTTACCTAGAGAGCGTTCTCAGACTATGTTTATTGTTCTTGGAGGGTTTCAGGGGGAACGAGCTGGGGATGATGGGAGTTGGAGTCCAGGGGAGATTGTGGCAAGCAGGGAGGATGCACGGATGTGAAAGGGGTTGGGGGGGGGGGGGGGGGGGGGGTGAGAGTGAGAGAAAGAAAAACAAAAGGATGACATAACAGGACACGTTGGGAGAAAAGACCAGTCAGTTGACCCTGGAAGAGAGTGATTAATCATGCACATGCAGAGAATGGCCACACCACAACAAAAAAAAGACACATCAATAATCATTTGTCCCCACACCACATCAACAGAAGAGGTACTGGTATGTCTACGTTCAGTCAGTAAACAAACACACAGGCAAATAATTAAATATTCACAGGAAAGCCAAAGAAACCTTCACCTCTTTCCTCCCTCAAAACCAAACATAAATGTTGCTCTGCTCGGTGATACTTGATATTTTTCAGCAGTACAGTATTTTCCCTGCGCTGCAGTAGGCGCTGCCATGTCTCTGAAGTGGTCAGCGCTCACATGTGCTCTGGTCAGGGTTGGCAGCAGGCGGGGAGCTGGATTGTGTTGCCATGAATGGCAGTGGCAGTGCCAGGCCAGACCTGTCAGCTAGGCTGGCATCAGTGCACTGATTCATGGTTTGGGACAGGGTCAGGCAGGCAACACTGCAAGTGTGAGTCTGAGTGTGTATTTTTTGTGTGTGGTGCTATTTAAGCTGAGGCAGGCTGGTGTGCAAAGTTTGTGGTACGTTCGTCTGGGTAAACAGGAAATGGTTGGTTCGTCAAGATTAATTGTGCCCCCACCCCCTCGCCTGTAGCCTGGCACATCACTACCAGCTGCTGTGGACACGGGGTGGCTGCCTCAGAGGCCAGGTGGAGGGCATGGACCTTTGTGCCAGGCACTACATTACCATGTGTGTGGGTGTGTGTTGTCTACAACTAACCATATGAAGAAAGTGAATAGTGATGGCAGCTGTGGACAGACACGGGACAACCCCCTTTGGCTATTTCTCACACACCTGGCCAGTTTAGTTTTATTGAAATTCATTTACCATTTAGCAGAAAGAGGTGTTTTTAAATTCCAGCTGGCAGTAATAAACTTTTGAATCCAACCGAGTTAATCAAAGTTTATTTCATTGCTTTGTCTTACCTCATCAAGTGGGAGAGCTGCCTCTGCCACTGCTCTGGTAAAGGTTGCGAGGGAGCAGCAGATGGAAGAGGAGACGATGAGGTCACGGTAGAGGTTGTGACCTCGGGGCTAGTAGGCTGCATGCCTGCAGGTTCCACAGTAGTCAGGCCACACACCTTGTCCACCTGTGGGGGTCACAGAACACACACACACACACACACACACACACACACACACACACACACACACACGAGCATGCATCCGTTAAGCTAGGAAAACACATAACAGAGAGGGTGGAGCTGCAGGGTGGCTTCAATAAAGCCTCCGAGTGACACCTGCACAGTTGAAAGCGTGTGAACACATACATTATTCAAAGTGAATCTTTTTTTCACAGCGATACTGAGAATTTCAAATGAAAAGAATGAATGATTGCAGGGTGACGTCGGGGAGAAAAGAATTATGTAGAAGTTCAAAGTAACGGGACAGGGTGACATGGGAAAACAGTGGACGGGAAGTGAGGTAAGTGATGAAAGAAAATGGTGTGATGAGTGAGTTACTGCCAGGAGGGCTGACAGTAAATGTAGCACATTCCACTACCTCATGGAGATGAATGCATGTGCACTCTATTGGCAACGGTGGCGCGGATCTCCAGTGGGCTATTAAAGCCCACAGCAGAGAGGAGGAGACAGCAGGGTCATGAGAATTAAGGGGCGTGTGCTGCAAACCAAGCGGTGAAATCAATGACATCTCATTGGCTTAAAAGCATGTGGGCAGCGTTATTAGATGGTCGTCAATTATCTCGGAGAGACAGAGTGTGATGGCTCTTGCACACTGGAGTGAATACCTCCTCATACTGATCAATCTACGTACACTGCTTTGCTGAGAGGGATGTGTCAGTGCTGTCTAAAGGCCTCCAACACTAAAGTTTTCACCTGAGTCAGTCTGTAGGTTTGTTTGTTTATTAGCAGGATTACACAAAAACTCCTAAATCCATTTCCACCAAACTTGGGGAAGTTTTCCCAATTATCCCACCCAGAGTTCAGTGATTTATTATGGAATTGGTTGGCCTTGATATAGTAGCTGCAATTATTTTTTTTTGCAGTTCTGCTTGTAGTTGTGCAATTTTCCAATAGAGTTAGAAACAGTGCAGAACGGGGCCAGTGTTTATGATGGCGTGTGAGGGCCTGGAGACAATGGAAAGCACAGACATAGACACCAGCTAAATTCGTTGACATACTGGTAAGGCATGTGTGTTTAAAATGGCTGGTTTAAAGCCGTGTGTCCACATGCTGGGAGGAGATTGGAGAAGTAATTCTGGAAGCACCTGAAGTGTTAAACAGTCAAAAATGTGTCTTCCCCTCCTGGGTGAAGCGGGTCAGTCATCTCATGTGCCTCATAAATTGAGTTTGAATAGAAGTTCTCACATCCCGAGCAAGGGAGGATCATCAGGGGCTTAAGAACCAAAAGAGATGCTTTCCAACAGTATAACTAAACTACCTGAACGTTTTTCCTCCTCCCTGCACTGTTTGCACTTCATTCTTCACTCTGGCCTTTCTCTCCCACTTTTTCTTTACGACAGTCTGGTCTTAAATTATCTCGAGGCAGACGCTGGGCACGGGGAGAGGTTGTTTTATTGCATTAACCTTAACTCCCTCTGGTTCCATAAAACACTGCTCACATGTGGTCGAGCAGCTCGCAGGCACATATGCACGTGCAAACATGCCACACACATGCACGCTTTACATTGTCGCAGTGAGATAGTTAATCGCGACTTTTTTGTCCATGCAACTCAACACACTGAGCCAAATGCTCTATGCAGGTGCTGCTGTGTTTCTGCAGACAGTTACCGTTGAATTTATTTGCATAGCGTATGTGTTCATACATTAACTAGAACATGTGTAAATTTAAACCTGTAAAATGTATTGTTTTATGAAGGAAAGTTTGCAAAATTAAAGATTAGTAATAGAGAAGAATCATGCATTATCAACACAGACAACTACACGTTTGCTAATCAACCAGTAAAACATTGACAATTTAAAAAAATAGTAAAAGCTATAAATGTCAAAGTTGATTCATTTTACCTTGCAAACACACTTAAAACAGTTTATAACCCAAAACTATAAATACTTTACAATCTTAACCACACTGGCAGATGTGTTGAAATGAACCTTCTTCCTTATGTAGCAAAATATCTTCCTGAGATTAAAAATACATATTTCAGACAACATACAGTCTCATGACATCATGTCCAGACAGTGTCTGGGAGGTCTACTATACTGTGCGAGTGGAAGAGTGTGTGTTTGTATGAAAGTGGTGAGGCTGGCAGACTCCAATGGGCAGGTGTGCTAAGGGCTGAGCGAAGCCAAGACGGCTCTGTAACAATAGTTCACGTTTTTGGTTGAAGAAGTTGTATGTTTATGATATGTCTTGAAAGTTTGATCCTCTTTTTTTATTATTATTTCTTATTTATTTCACTTGAATTTTGGTTCTCTGTATCCTACATTGTACTAGTGTTGGCCTTTTGGCTGGTAAAGTCCATCCTGAATCCATGTAAATTAAATGGGGGTGATAAAAAGCTAACACAGACCACACAACAACACATCCATGTATAAATATATCAAAAATCCATTGGGGGATTGTTATAAAGTGATGCCAGTAGTTTAGGAGAGCAGGAATTAACTGCACTTTATTTTTGACTCAACATTGGCTTTTAAATATTTCTTAATACATTTCATCCAGTACATGAAAAACCATCCAAAAAAGGTCAGAGCTGCAGGTTATCATTTCTCTGCAGTGGTGATTAATGGAGGGTTAAAACAGGATCTAATCCTGTCATTGAGAACTTAAGTTTTAAACCCACTGTCATTTCTCCCCTGACTTTGTATGACACTTTGCTATTCTCTCAGACAAAAGAATGTAAACATCTGGGTAAAATATGATCATAAAGAGAAGGTCACTCGCAGTTCTGTTTGCAATATTTTTCCAACAAATACCAGAGAGAAGACGTTCCAAAAAAATGTGCTACTTTTGAAGAGGCCAGAGGAGATGGGAGAAACCCGCATTTCAAAACAATCATGCTGACACAAATTATTCTTACGCCTAACAAAACATACAACGGAGTAAACAGAACACAAAGTCATCGTCGGAAAAATAAACAGTATCCTCGATGTGGATCCTCTTGTGAAATGGAGACGTGCACTTATAGGTTGGATCTTGTGACCACATAATCCTGAGGGCCAATCAGATGACAGATTGAATAACGGCATAGGCCATGACACCGCCATAAATCAATTATCTCCTGACCTGATGATGGCGTGAGAATGAGAATCCCATTTGGGCACAGCATGAGTACTTGGTCTTGAGTGTGTATGTGTGTGGCCACCTGTTTGCCCTTGTTATACCTTCACAATTTCAGCTATTTTGTGGGGCATTCCGTATATGATTGCCCGAGGACAGACGCTGGTGGGATGCATGTTGTTCCCTCGGAAAGACTTTCAGGGAAATGCAAGGCATGTATTCTGTGTGCATGTGAGCGATCCAATGAAATTTGATTTCACCTGCTTCACCTGCTTTACAGCTTCTTGTTATAAAAACACGTGGTGTTACTGCTCTGGTTTACTGTTCTGCAGATACAATTAACAGACATTAGTCCACGCAAACTTTTTGTCACACAAATGAGTGAATCAAGATCCATTTCCATGCGCTTAACTCCAAATTGGTGTATAGAAATCTTCCCTTTATGCTCATATGATCCTAAGGCAAGAGAGTGTGAGAAGAACACAGCAGGAGAATCAACTCCAAGCCAGCCAAGCCCAGGGCCATCCCTCCTCTGAGGGAGTATTGTCTTACAGATAGCAGCAGTGGTCGTGCCTTCAGTTTATTTATCGAGGGATTACCCAGTAAAGCCAAGGAAACTTTCTCAGCCCCCTCTCGCCCCGAACTCATTGCATTGTGGGTTGGAGAAGGTTTGTGAAGAACCCCCCCCCCCCTCAACCTTTTCGTACTTTGCGTGCTAAGTGTGCATGCATACACACTGCCTAATTTTAAACTATTATAATTGTCAGCTCGGCCAAAGTACACGACAGATAAATTCACCTTCTTGCACGAGCCAAACTATTCTTACTGTTTGCAACAAAGGTATGGCACATATGAGGGAATAGATTTTATATTATAGAGATGAATGGTCTAAATGGGACATAGCTCGTGAGATATTTAGCAACAAAAATAAAATAAATGAAATCTAATCCTCATATACATAGTTTTCTAGACAGAGATTAAAAGAACTTAACAGTGGTGCCCTTGTGTTGAGCTTTAGATATGGGATCGACTGACACAGAATCACAGGCCCCTGTTCAGAGCCATGTTGGACCTCCTTTGGTACAGGAATTATTCAACATGGCTGTTTCAATGACATTTCTGTAACCAAACACAAGAAGAAAAATGAGCAAGGAAAACAAAGAGACAAAAAGCACAATCATTATTAACGTCAATTGAAATTTATACAGAGGAGATACAAAGCAGTGGAAAAAGTGCAGCCTGTAGCCAAACAGCAACACAAGTGCTGGAAGAGCTCAGGAAACACCAGACCACTGGTTAACATAGTGGTCTATTTCACCACAGTGGAAGTTCCATGCTCCTGGGGTAATTAATAGGAAACAAATATCTACATTTGTCCCATTAAAATGGCCCAAAATGATCCTACTTTTTAAAAATCAATAAAAAGCACCTCCCCCTTTGATTACATATAAAGGTGTCCACTTGAATTTTGCAAGACTCAAGGTTACAGAAGGAGGCTTCTAACTGGAGAGTAGCCACTTCAAACCCTGAGACATCTGGGTGGGTTAGGGGGAAGAAGACCGTATCTCTCCTCCCTCAACAACAGCACGAGGGATTGTTTCAAGTTGAACCACACACAGAGACAGATGTAGGTTTTTAGGATGGTGAGTTTAATCAGACCATCATGGCTTCAAACGGCGTCAACCCAGGACTTGGACAATGGACTCGCATTTTTCCTCAATGAGAAAGAAAAACAAGAAAAGGGAGGTTTTTATTGTGTCAAAATAACATGGCTGACTCTCCAAATATGATCTAAAAGGGTTCTGGGTGGAGAAGGCTGATAATCTACAATAACAGATATACTGTAAACAATGAAGATTGCTCTGCCTAGACAATTAAATGAGAATACATGGATTCGTATTTGAGTTTTTTAGATATAAAATATATAATTATGATTGTAGAATGTTTGCTGGCTAAGATTTAGTCAGAATTTGATTTACCAAAGCATTGTCCATTCAGTGTCTGATCTATGTCCAGGCTACTGTGTGTGGTCAGTCGTTCTTTGATATTGTTTCTCCTGGATTTGGCTGCTCTGCTCTGCCCAGTAGTGTGTGGGTGACCGTGCAGGAAGTGCAGTCACAGTTCAGTTCCGCCTGTTGTAAAACACCGGCATGTGTGCACGGTAAACTGTTCAGGTGCAACACATGCCCTCATAGTGCAGTCCCGACTTATTTTCATGTCAAGTAACATATAGAAAAGTGATGACAACTGCTCATCCAAAATAAATTCAAAGTCCTAAACCATACACCTGGTCATGTTTGAAGTAAATTGAATGAGCGGGTGTTGAAATTGAAACACACATAGACAGCAATTCCTCAGTTTACAGTAGAATGATGTAGAATTAGATTTAAGGATGACGAGAATGTACAGTGGCTTCAAACCAATACCTAAAATAGTAAACTTCATTCATTGTAAAAAATATGCAGCACTGAATTCCCCTGAACTACTAAAGCTAATTGTGATAGCTTCCCACTTGGACTCTCCCAGACAGCAGTCGATAAGAAAGGACAGAAGATTTACAGCGGTGCTCTTCTTCTCTTTCCTTCTTTTCTCTCCCCTTGCCAGTTCTTTTATAGACCTCGATCCACTTTTTCTAATTCACTTTATCTTCGTCTTTCTCTTTAGTCTTGACTCTGCAGCCTTTGTCAATCAGCCCCCGGTTCCTCGTCTTTTTCTCTCTCCTATCCGAATGATGTCAGTGCTAATTAAAGAGAGTCTCAGTCCTCGTATATCACAGCGAGGAGTCCTTGAGATTCCAATCAGTGAAGAGAACACCGAGTTTCTCTATCCACACTGAGGCTTTTTTTTGTTTTTTCCCCCAGATCAAATCACTCACAGATGATCTGAAAAAATGAGAGGCGGTTGGTTTTTCCTTGTAAATATGGGTGTTACTCTGGAGTTTGTTGACAAGATTTGTCCGTCTTTGTAAACAAATTTTACGAGGATTGCAGACAGAATGTGGCAAGATGTCTGAGGATTCAACCACGCAGGGACAGAGGAAAGGGTGCAGGAGAGAGGCACAGAGGAAGGTCAAGTGAGTTCATCTGGACTGCGTCTGCGATATGGTGGAACATGCGCGCACAAGCAAGGAAAATAAGCTTGGGGAGAGGAGCTCCAAGTCCACATGGCCATTTGAAGCCTTCCAGTGAACCAGTAATTACCACTAAAATCATAACACAGATGCAATAGGCATTTGTGTTAACTTCCCAGCAGCTGCTGCGTGAAAGTATCATCGCCGCTAGCTCAAGTTTAAAGGACTTCAAACACCAGGCACCCACACATCAGGTACAGCTGTGGCAAGTATGAAGACACATACAGGGCAGCATGGGCTATTTAAAGGGTGAGAGAGGGGGAGGGGCTGGAAGCAGGGCTATCACAGGGGTGAAAAGGCCATGTGGCACCACAGTGAGATCAGGTAGAAAAAGCCCAATGGTGGTTTGTTTTTGATGAGATATTATGGTGTGATGATATCAAATGCAGCATCATTGGACAGAAGCACGATGGGATGTCCTGATTTGGATAAAGGACACACAAACACCTGGGGAAGAAACATCGTCTAGTCGGCGGTACCTTGATCCAGTTCACGAACGCTATTATACAGGCAGAAGCGCAAAGATGCCCCGTCAGTGCAGCGAAGACCTATGGATATGAGGTTGGTTGCTGATAGTTATTAGTTCCACAAATTACAACATCAATAAATTTGTCTGCCTGTCATCCCTCTTTCTTTTTGTTCTCTCTCTCTCCTGTCATTTTTAATTTACAGTGAAACAGGCCACGTGAGTAGCAGACCACTGGATCTGAGGGAAAGCTCTACTCTCCCTTATGTGAACATTTAATCAACTTTAATCAACTACATATCTGAGAGATTACATGATTTTTAAAATGATGTTATTACACCGTTCAAAGGGGGTGACAGAGAAACGAGCACTGCTTTATGTTTAGATCAAAATTTTATGGTTGAGGAATTAATACCATGGTGATTACTCAACGCTGCAACTACAATTTTTCCAAGAGAAGAAACGGAGGGATTGAAGTATGAGAGCTGCTATATGTTGGCAAAAACATTAAAGCAAGGAAAATACTAAAATAGGAAAATACTAAAGGAGGGATGAGGAGCACAGGAAAAGATGTGTGAGACTGGCTGAGGAGAATAGAGGCTGCACCCAACATCATTAGCTAATGGAGTGCTGAGTAAGTCAGTCATTCAGCTTGAGGGTTAGACTCGCTGCCAAAGCCACACACAACCCAGACAGATGGCTTAAAGGTATAGATTGGCCATGCACACATTTTGCGTCAGCAACCATTCTCCTAACAGTTTCAAATATTAGATAGAAAACCCATAATGGCCCGAGCCTGTGCAGCTAATCCTTTTATATGAGGTGACCTCTGCAGGGGCTCTCAGCAGCTGATGTCAGAGTACCTCCAAACGTTTAGAGACTCCTAATCTGCCCTTCTATTCTTAACTACACAACTAGGCTTCTATTCTTTTTGCATTTATAATTCTTTTGCCATTTATATGATTGTTACGGCACAATTAACATTGCATCACATTGATTGTCTCCACCGAGGAGGTTTTGTTTTGTCTGCATTTGTTTGTCTGTCAATTAGCAGAATTACGCAAACACTACTGAAAGGATTACCACAGAACTGGGTGGAGGAATGCGGTATGGTTCGGAGACAAACCCATTCAATTTTGGTGCAAGTCTGGATCAGGGGAATGGATCCAGCAATCTATTTTAACTCTCCAAAACATTACAAGGTAGGGCGTTTTCCAATATTTTGATTGATTTTGCAGAAAATGAATCATGGAATCTTGATGGGAAAATGTTTTATAGGGTATAGAGGAGTGATATTTAAAAGTGTGTGTAATTTGGTTCAGATCCCACAAAAATCAGGATGTCTGAATTTAAATGTCGTTTAATGAGGGGACTGTTGGGCCCAACTTGCACATAATCATTAAACACAACATCTTAAATGTAAAGTGCATTTTTTTTATAAAGAGTTAAAATGATCCTTATATATGTATATATAAACATACACATATGTACAGTAACTGTTTAATAATCATCTTAAATATATTAGTTTACAGTAGAATTATGTAGAATTATATAGATATAAAAGATTCTAGTCACAATACATATCAACAAACAGCCAACTCCCATGCTATACTACACCCTGAAATACAGCACTGCAGATAATGACACAGGGAAAGTAAAGTCTGAAAGTGTGATTATGACAAAGTTAGTTTTCACACCAATAATATAACTAATAATCATTATTGGAAGGCTAAAGAAAAAGATAACAGAATTTGCAATGGAAGCCACTGCAGTCTACTGAGTTTGCCGCCATGGTGGATGGAAACCTTGGAAACCAGTCGTCCCCGCTGGCCCTTGTTTCCATTATCTAAAGGTTCAGGCTGCTATTATCATTCCTCCATAAGGCTGTAATGAAAAGGTGGGGTAAAACCAACAAGCGGATAAGGTAGACCTGAACATAAACTGCTCTGATGTGGTCCACTGGTACTATTTTCTCATGAGCAGACTATAAGGTTCTGAGTAAGTTAATAAATGACGTGAATACAGTACATGCTTCTCAGTGTTAAGATTTATCCAGAAGTCCACTCATCATAAGCAAGTGGAGGACATAAAGTGACCCTCTAACTCATATGAACCGTATAATTTTTTATGGCCATGTCAATAAACAGCAGTCTGTGGCCTCCCGAGCGCTACTGACCCTGGAGGGAGAAACTTTCAAATTAATTCAACAGTGCAGTATTCATAGGGTGAAAAAACCTCACCTTACATTTGAGCTACCAGGGGCCCAATAGGAGTCACCACTTTCACTGGATATTTCCCAATTTTCTCATAATTGTGTCTACTCAACATAATCCAGCCCCAGGCTCCCCCACTATCCATAACCACTTCCCTTCGAGCCACGTTCACGCTCCGTCTCAATAAGAGCAGAGATGTGTTAAAACAGAACCGATCCTGCTGCCGCCCCACACAACTATCAATGGCTGCCTTTCAGGCCCACGCGCACTGTTGGTATTGTCACAGGGTGGGCCATACATCCAGGCTCCTTACAGTACTTCTAAAAACCTGATACCTGCACGTGGTGCGGTAGAGTGAGCGTGTGTGAGAGAATATATGTCTTGCGACCTACGTCCTACCCATATGACGTACAGCAGCATATAGTGCAGACTCTGTGTAGTCTGCAGCTCTCTAAGTGAGAAATGGAGCAACCGCAAAATGGTTTGGGATAACATCCCAGTTTAAAACCACGAGGTCACAATAATTCCTTGAATAACAACTTCATATAATATTCTGACTCTGCAAAACACAACGTCTTGACTTCACATATACACGCATGGGTTGTAAAAATCAGCAGTGAGTTAGAAAAGGTATTCACACGTTTTTATTTGCTGTAGAATAGTTAAGAAATATATAGTTTGTTAATATAGATAAAATAGGTGTTTAAATGGGGTGTTCATCTGTGAGAGGGGGCAGATGGAGGTGTAAGGTTGAAGGTTGCTACGCCGGTTGTTGTGCACTGGAGACTTAACAGTTTCCCCTGACAGGCCACAGTGGGTTTATAAAACCATACTGTGATTCAAAAAGGGCCACGGGTGTCATGTGGGTGTGTGAGCGCGCAAGTAAACTTTGGTGCTCGTGTTTGCACTCTGGCCCCGGTGAAAGCCTGCATGAAAGCATACGAGAGCACAGAAAATGGGAGCCACCAGCGCCCGTCTGGGGGCCACCTCCTTTTCCAGCAGCAATTCTCTGGGCTCTTTTTTTTCCAGCTGGCTGGGTCTAGTTTGTATGGCCTAGCTGGAACCCTTTCAATTCTGTCCCACTTGTCCTCGTGTAGGTCTCCCTGCTCCCGACTGCCACCCTATGAATACCAAGCAGGCACACAGACACATATAC
Organism: Verasper variegatus; assembly: GCA_026259375.1. Classification (NCBI taxonomy): domain Eukaryota; kingdom Metazoa; phylum Chordata; class Actinopteri; order Pleuronectiformes; family Pleuronectidae; genus Verasper; species Verasper variegatus. Next base: position 10,704,514 of record CM048053.1, on the reverse strand, counting down.
ATACACACACACACAAAATACAAGCTGGGTCTCTCTGAGCATAGTTGTATTAGGTCAGTCTTTAAACCCGGGCAACGGACACTCCCCTGTCTGCACGTGCATGTGTGTATACAGCAAGTGTCTACGCCTTTGGATGTGTCCGTTTAATGTGAGTGTTTATTATAGAGTCATTGAAGCTTTGATGTTCCTCCACGACTTTTAAAGGGAGCATACCAGTGGTTTCACATGTTTGAGCCCATTAACTACAAATTACTTACATTTTATGTCACTGCCAGCCGTTTTCCACCAGACTCAATGTACACGTTAAATGTATTTTTCCAGCTTCCAGGCAAACGTTTGTCTCAGTTCTCTCTGGCACACTTGGAAAACCATCTCAGAAAGAGAACTGAAACTTGCTTGAGAGCCTGGTTAACAGCCTTTTTACTATTTTAGGTCAGGTTTCCACTCCTCTGTTTGTTTAGTGGTTTGTTTGTTTGTCAGCAGGATTATGCAAAAACTACTTAGAACCGATTTCCATGCAACTTGGTGAAAGGATTGGACATGGGCCAAGAAAGAACCTATTACATAAAGGGATCCAAGCAATTATTTAGTCACTTTCTTTAACTTTGTGAGGTTATTTTTTGACATCTTCACCAATTACCAGGGAAAGATTCTTGATGAAAAAAAATCTGACAAATTTAGGGGACTAATATCTATAGCTGCTTTCAGATATGTACTGGACTCCACAGATTCTCTGTATTTTCACTGGAGGAGGTGCATGTGTGAACACAAATGTCTTTATCCGCCTGACCTCCAAGTAAATAGTCCTTAGAAATCCAGGAGAAGTGGATGTGTGAACACAGCAGGGGATCCTCCGCTGAATTCACGTGTGCTCGAGTGAAGTAAGATTTGCCTTTGTAAGCTGCATTGTTGGGAACAGCATGGCACATCATTAATTACTGTAATGGGGCTGAGTTGCGATCATTCTTTTCAGATTATTTCTTAAACAGCTAAAATATATCACAGTGAGGGAAATCCACAGAACTCTGTCCAGTTTTGAGACCCAAGAGAAATCATGTAACATTAAGACCTACTGTTGAAATCATGCATATTTGCTGACCAAGCACTGAATTTTACACTGGGAGTATCACCCAAACACTTGATTTTGAAAAATACATTCAAATACTATAAAAGCTAAGATTTAAACATGCTTGGCAGCAATGCTCATCAGTGGGTAGGGATGTATTTCTTTTTCTTGCATGGTCATCAGTGACCTGTGAAAATATTTCATTTGAAGGATTGCTTCTTTGTGCCAAACCCAAGATGTGTAATCTACCAACATTTTTCACATTATGGCCTTAATAGTGTTGTCTTATAGTTCCAGTCCAGTTCTGGGAACAGCTCCAAGGTAGACTTGTCCATGAGTGGTCCCATTAAATACACATTATTACAACTGCACCCAAGACAATCTTTCAAACTATGAAGCATTGTTCTTCTATTCTAAGTTACCATATTCAACACAGATCATATTACAAAAAAACTATTGTCCAACAGAGTATTTCAAGGTAGATATGAATCATCAAGACGTTTATTTGTAACTCTTCTAATGGGATGACAACAGGTAAGGCCGAATATCAGAGAAACGCAGTCTCAAGAGAATAAACAGACCATTCCGAGAAATCAGGGAGTCCTGTCCGGCCACATGTTTGGTATCAAGGGCCTCTAAAGGTTGTGGAAGCGTCCAAAACTCCCCAGTTCATGTGGTCGTATACATTTAACAATTTCTATTGTTCAATTGTTCTTCTTGACGTCACTCTCAGCTAATCACCTCCTGCTCCTTGGGCCACATCCATACTACTACATTTTCATTATAGTCCACGTGAGCATTTTAGCTTTGCATCATTAATATTCCCTGTGCGTACTGACACACCTACAAATGCACATCTTGCCATCATTGGCGTACATTGGCAATGTTACGTTTGGGCATAAGCAGGAAGCTGGTTGTCCACTCTGCAGTCGGTTGCTTAATTATAGAAAATGCTTAGAATGAGAAACAATAATGAAAAAGTGAAAAGTGAGGGCAGGGATTTTCGGGACTGATAATAAGCAATCAGGAGGCGAATGTAGGTAACTGCATTATCGTCTCCAAACGTCTTAGGTGCTTTAAAACTCCAAAGTAGTAGCACTGCAACACATTTTAAAACTTCACCGTAGTAGTGTGAATGTAGCCGTGGTGTATGACCTGCGTTAGCTCACACCTACATGTAGGTTTCTGCCTTTTGTCGGGTGTTGTTTAACAGTTAAAGATAAAGATCACAGTGTTCTGTATTTACTTGCAAGGCTGATTAAAGATGTTAAATGATATGCAAACAGAGCTATTATTCAGCGTGTATCACGTCTGAGTTGTGTTACAATTTGCTTCTTATGTACAAAAGTTCAATTTCCACTGTAGATTCACAGACAGAATACAGCAGTACTCAGTTTAAATAAGTGTCTGGCAGCAATTCACGATACTGTCTTTCTGTTGTGAACATCCAACTTAGAACCACATATAGCATAAGGCATATGGTTGTACTCACAGCATGCAAGAACGCCCAATTCTCATAATAGGCTCTAGTTTTCTCATTTTCTCATTTTCATCATAGTCAATGAAGAATTTATAATATCCCCTTACAGTAAAACTCCAAACAATAGTGGTGATTTTTATCTGCCTTGCTGTTTTGGAAAATGACTCCAGCCCCAACCCTGCCCCTATTTCTTTGGAGGACGCTGAACATTTTCGTAGTATAAACATTATTTTTCTCTGAATATTTTCAATACTGTGCAAACATTAATGGAGTGTGCAGGGTTCTTTGTTGCAGTGGTGGAAAAAATATCTCATAACCCACATGCAGCCTGAAAAGCCTCCAATCAATACACTCAACATTGCCAAAGTATATGTATAAAAAGCAAAGATGTCAAACAAAAAAAGGTTTAGAGGGGTTTTTTTTTGCATGTGCCATTAAGCTGCTGAACTATGTTTCTGCAGTGTGTACTCACTGTGGCTGTGATGAGTGGACCATGAAGCTGTGCGTACAGCAGGGCCTTGTGAACGCGACCCCTGACCTCCAGCAGGGCCAGTTCCAGGCTGTGGTGCCCGGCCATGGCGTGGGTGAGTTGCTCCAATAAACTGGTGTACCTCCTCCAAGGCTGATCCAGCTCTGACACGCTGGCCAAGCAGCCTCGCATCACATTCAGACAGTATCCCACGCAGGGCTTGATAAGCGTCAAGCCTCTGCAGTGGGAGCAGTACACCATCTTCACGAGGCCCTTCATGCACTCTTTGCTCAGGCTGATGTGTTCGGTGGCATTCATCACCTCCACACCTTCCTCCAGCGCAAGCCCCAGTTGCCGCCCTGCTCCCAGTGCCCCAGCCAGCTCCTGCGCCATGACGGCTGGATGAGGCCCAAAGGGGTTGACATCATGCCGGATCATACGAAGACAGTCACCCATTTCACTGCCCGCTGTCATGCTGCCTTCGATACCTGGATTGATGAGTCGTGTGTAGACGAGTGGGAAAAGGTTGTTGTAAAATTGGTGAACTGCAGCCTCCACTGAAACGTTGGCCCCACGGAGGTAGAGGGAGAGTGAGGAGAAGAGTTGATTTACATGGGGTAAGGTTTGGCGGGACAGGGAGGAGTAAGTTCCCTCCAACAGAGAACTCAGGTGTCCCTGAGAGAAAGATAGCAGGTACTGGAACATGTCTGCAAGGCAAGCACAAGACAAACCTAGAGATTAGAAGATACAACAGGAGGAAAGACAAGGGCATGTGACAAATTTTTGATTTGGCATGATGGCATGATCCAAAAGCTCTCCGTGAAATGGGCAAGGCATTCGAAATGAAAACACATTTCCCAACCTTGGCTCCCGACCAGCAAAGCTTGGCTTGTGTGTATCAGTAAGTTGGCTGAGGAACCAGTGTCAAGTTTCCCTATAATGCAGTTGGATATCCTTGTGTATGAAGTCATCACCCCGATAAGTTTGTCTTGAGAGACAGCGACACACTTGAACATACTGCTGATATGAGCACCAACCGCAATCAGTTTGCGTTTGCTATGGCAAATACGCATTTGCTGTTCTACAGGGGTTTCTAGATTCTACAGGGATTTCTGGCACGCAACCAACCTGCAACGCACACACACACACACACACACACGGAAATAGTTGAGTCATCAACTTCTTGTGTCATTTCCCGGTGAGCAAGTGAAGCTATAAAGCAATCAATGATGTCAGTGCAGAGGCTGATTAGCACCAGTGAAGTGCCACTTCTTCCTAAGCAAGATTTTGTAACAGAGCAGAAAAGCTGAATGAGAGGAGACAGGTAAAGGGCGTAGAAAAGAAATAACACTTTGCTCTTGTCTCTCTGTTGGTTTGCAGGTTTTTGCACAAATTCCAGAACTGATTTCCATGATTTTCGAAGGAAGAAACCATTCAATTTTGGAGGGGATCTGGATAAACGGGCGGACCCAGGATTTTTTTGTTTTTCACTTTCTTTAATATGGCGACACAGGGCGTTAGCTTTGGCGGCTGTATGTGCCCTGTGCACACCCTTCTAGTCCAATTTAATTCTCTATGTACAAATTTCCAAATAACCCTAGCACTTGAAAAATATGGTCGTTCCTGCTGATTACAACATGGGCTGGAACCTTTACTTTACAGCCAACTCATCCTCTTATCCCATTCTCTCCTTGACAGCCCAACCACTTAATCTTATAAGCCTGTGTCCACACAGTCCCTCCAGCGTGCAACTGTGCGGCACTGTATTGTACATGTATGTGTGTTAGTTTGTATGTATGTGTCCTGGACACAGCGCTTCTCTGGGATGTGATGTCAGTGTAAAAAGCATGCCAGGACGCAAGGGGCTGCGGCAACTGTACAGAAATTGAGACAAGAGAAGGAGGGTGCCAATATACATAATCCAAAGATCACCATATACACACAGGCATGCATGCGCACACACACACACACACACACACACACACTTATATATCATGCACAAAACAGACATAAATATAAGTCTGATCAAAGTTTTTAAAATAAGTTTGCTTGATGTTAGAACATTTACATTCATAAGAATACATTTCCTGTAGAGAAGCCACTGTGTTTCAGCACAATTACCAAATGAGTGTGTGTGTGTGTGTGTGTGTGTGTGTGTGCCTGTGTGTGTCCAGCCCCTCCCTGCTCACAGACAGAAGGATAACAACAGTCATGTCCTCCCCAACAGCTGCACTAATATGATCGCTGTCTGTGACACACAGGGACTCCCCAGTGGTCTGTAAAAGGCACCGGTCATTTGTAATACTCCAGAAAACACTATCGTCATGATCAGCGCAGCTCCTGCTCGTAAAACATTTAAATATGCCGCCTATTAAACAGGTTTTGAGGAGAGTGATGTGTGGGACTGAAATAAAGTGGACAGACGTGAGATTTAATGGTCTGGTAAGGATTATTACTCTCCAGACATATTCAGCTAATGACAGACGAACAAGAGCAAAGAAATGACAAACCAAAATAGAAATGGTTCCAGTTCTAATCCCGGGGGGGCTGCAGAGCTGGTACCAGTGTGAGGCCGGCCTGCTCACCTTCCAGTCAGGCTGCAAGGCTCAATAGCAACAGGACATTCAACCCACAATATGTATCCACAGGCTCAGGTTACGCAACATTACATAATGTTTTTATAAAATGATCATGCTCGGAATCTTTACTTTCAGTGAAGTGTGGTAAGAACAAAACCAAAACTCCTCTCCTCCACATATCGAGGTATGTACATGGAGGAATCAGTCAAGGTCTCAATGATGTTCAAATTTAAAAATACAGTCTTAAGAGGGCCATGACTGGATGCACGTCTCGCTGAGGGTTTGTGACAGGCTCATTAAATCCTTCAGACGTTCTGTACTTGTTAAAAAGGCCTTTTTTCATCTGCCAAGAGTGTGACACAGGGAGAGCATGAAAGAGGAAAGAAGGAAGAGAGGGTGGGAGGTTGCCAGGGGAAAAAATGGAATAAAAACAGTAGAGAGTGAACTTTAAAACAAGGAAAAACAACTACTGTACAAGTGGACTCCTCCTTGTGAACATGCTCGGACATCTGGATTCATTTGGCCCCTGGGTCCGGAGCACTTCCTTGTCTCTCCATGGCTGACAGTTCAAACATGTCCTTCCCTGAAAGAGGACAAGAATCCACCTTTCTTCCTCTCCACAGGTCCTCTGACAAACACGAAAGTGGATCGCATGATTCATTTATTATCTGCATCTGTTCATTTCTGTCCTCTATCAAGTACTCTCCCACACACAGATATGATTTCTCACCCTGTGATAAATCGAGGGGAATCGTTGTGGGTTTCCCTGCACTTTCTAGTACTGGGAAACAGGTTAAAAACAAAACTAAATTAAACAAAACAAGAAACCAAAGACAGAGAGCTTTTTATGTCCTAACTACCACTGCATGAGAGTCAGTTGGGGTTGATTGTTCTGACCACTGTCTCTGAATCTGGATTTGACCACACTCCACTCAGACACACTGTTGTGGGTGGCTAGCATTACCATGTCACAGTGCCCCATCAGCATGCCTCTTGGGAAATGAAGTCTGGCTGGACTGAAGCCATTGTGCGCGAAGCAATTATGTCTAATTTGCAAGGAAGTTCTCAAAACACTGACTTTTAAAACACATAATTGTGACACTAACTATACAGAAATAAATGAAAAGGTCTGCTTTGTCTGTGGCCCCGTGGGGGTAATTTAGTATGCTCTCTGCTCGGAATAAACAAGGTATTCAATGGATTCAAAAAGCAGTGGTGGTAATGCAGAGGAGGTGTTTGTCCTGCAATCAGTTGAATTTATGGCGCTGCGATGGGACATTATACCATATCTTTCCATCAATGCTATGCCAAGGCCCCTTTCTCAGGATCAGATCACAGGGTTTCAATCATAAGAAGTTATTTCCACTTTACATTCTGCATGGCAACTCAGTGTTTAACCAGCACAATTAAATTCTAGCGTGTCACCATGGTGAAGCTGCCACAATAACTGAGTCAAAACAAGCACAGTTTGAGTCGCATGTGTAATGTTCCTTGACTTTGCTGCCGAGTGGTCTCTGATTTCTAAGCCACTAATACAGACGTGTGTGTGTGTGTGTGTGTGTGTGTGTGTGTGTGTGTGTGTGTGTGTGTGTGTGTGTGTGTGTGTGTGTGTGTGTGTGTGTGTGTGTGTGTGTGTGTGTGTAAGTGAGCAGTATTGTCACAGTAAGTGAAGGTAACCAAGGCCAAGGCATGAAAGTTGGGTTGGCAAATCTCAGCCCAGACACATGGTACCATACTGTCAGGGCAGGCAGGTATGTGTCTGACAGATGAGACCAAATAATTATACTGTGTTACTATTACTATCAGTTCTAGAGGCAAGTTAGTTGTTGATGTGATCTTAAGTTAATTGTTGTTGTTTTATTATTATTATTTAAAATAGCACTTAACAATGTCTGACTTTGGTGGCTCCTAGTGGTAGAATCCAGACAGACACTGCCAGAGATGCATGCCACACAGCCACAGCACATTGGAGGACATAAGAACAGACTCAAGACAGTGAAGCTACCTAACTTTACAACCAAGTCAGAATGCAGAATTTCCAAAAAGTCCTATAGAGAGTATAACCCAGAACCAGCTCTTCTAATATGTGCTACTCAAATAAACCTAGCTTGTGTGCATTGCACTGACATTCACTCCTGTAAAATCCTGAACTGTACTTTATCTTTTTAGATCCGTGCCGAGAAAGTTCTATGACTTCTATGCTCAAAGAAATGCTCCATCAAATTCACATGATAGTGAAATTTCACCTTTACTTTTTAAAAGCCCTTTTATTCTTGTGTGGCTGTGTTAACTTGTATCTCGTGTTAAACAGCAGATATATCAAAAAAAAAACAATATCATAGTATGTTCACATCAAAATCCTCCTCTTCCTGTAAAACAGTTTCAACTGTTAAATGACTAATCGAGCACTGTGGCTTTGTTGAAACTCTGACATCATGAGTTTTACAGGTTGATCAGCTGCTTACTTTTAACTCTGGCAGTGAAAAAAGGGGAAACTTTAAACTGTGTGGCCCAAGAACTTTCCCCCATCCTACATCAGTGGTGTAGCCCTGAGGTTAAATATACAAATGCATTTAAATATTTGTCATAAGCGAGACTGCATATTTTAAGTGAGTGCAAGCATGAGTCAGTGTATTGTATGTCTGTATTTCTAAGTATGTACATATGTGCCTATAGAAGTGTGTGTGCATGCGTGTGTGTGTGTGTGTGTGTGTGGTTGCATGTGCTCGGAGATGCCGTAATATTGTGATAATGAGGTAGGAGACACTGTTCTCATACCATGGAGCTGTGGGCCATTCCTATCTTGGCCATCAGTCCCGACCAGACCTGGCCAACCATCTTCTCAGCAAAGAATTTTAATCCCACCGTAGGCTTGGGTTTCAGGCAGGTCACCACAAAGATATGTGACATAGTGACACGTGTGTAGATTACATATCCTTGTTTTAATTAGTACTGTACATAGGCCCATCTCCGCACAGCACTAGTCATCTTCGGTTACAGAGGAGAGCTGCAATGTCATACACTCTCACAGCCTCTAACCTTTCAGCAGACAGTTTAACGGTAATAAACTATTAATAAGTCAATTAATCAATCAATCTGTTGATTTGTCGTGCTCATGTGGCAAAATCATGCTTTTAAAGTGGGAGCATGACTCATCTGTTGGACAAAGTTGAGCTGCAAGAACTGTGGAGCTGCAGACAAACTCCACAATCCACTTAGAAAACCTGTATGTATGGTTGTGAACATAGTCCAGCTAACCCAAGCCCCAAATCCTAATTTGCTTGTCTTTTCTGATCAGGGGGCTAACAGGTGGGATGATTAGCTTGAGAGGGAGCACAGGAGGAGTTTAAGGATGAGGAGGAGAGGGGCTTAGAAAGCTCCTCATCTCTCCATCAGTGTCCACGGTAATTAAAAAGGCAGCCCAGGCCATATCAAAACTCGGAAACATAAACAATTCCACGGATGCCAGGGGCATTCAACGTGCACTGGGCAGTAATGTAGTGGGGGTGGGTGGCGAAGGGAGGTGGTGGGGGAGATCACAGCTCGGGCCAAAGTGGGGAAACATGATCGAAGGCAGAGGAACGAGCAGACGAGAGAGGGACAGGGACAGAGGAAACTGAGCGGGGGTAGTGGGTGAGGGGCTAAGGGGGAGAGCAGGGGAGGGGGTGAGGGAAGGCTGTTCAAATGGCTGTTACCATAAAGGGGAGACGTGGAGGGCCAGCCTGGGGGCAGACTGTTGACAGGCTGATGGACAGCACCTCTGGTCCTAAGCATTAACGGGGCCACAGGTCTATGGTCTGTATACACCACCCCTTTCTCTTGTGTTTATTGGTACATAAATCATGTTACTTTTGATATGGTGCAGTCCTGGTGTGTGTCATATATTCAAAAACATCCATTGGTAACTACACAAAACTGCAATCCAGTGTATGTCAGAGGCACAGGAATGACTTCTGACTCACAAGAAGTGTTCCAGCACTGACAGCCAGTGCAGTTCTGGCTGACCCCAGGTTTATCTGTGTCTGTCTGGCCGCTGATACAGTTTGTTTCTATGGAGGACAAATACAGAAATTCATTGTCCCAGCTGCTGTTGGCCTTTTAAATAATTAACTGTGATTTAAATTTATTGAGACCCCCTTGTGTTTTATGTCGTAACTTTTTCATGTGAATTGAAGTCTTTTAAATTGTATTTATTGTCCATGTCCATTTATTGTCCAAGTGAGAGGTTTGTGTGGCTGTGCTTTGTGTGGATACTGCTGCCTCTACTAGAAATTGCTCAACAGTTATACTAAAATTCTTCATCCGTAGACCATGGTGATTAATAAACACTGATTGCTGCATGCGCGTCCAAAAAAAGAACAAGAAAGAAAGAAAGAATTAAGAAAAGTAAATTCCGTGCAATAGCAAATCAGCTGCCAGTAACTTTTTACTCTGCAGACAAAAATATCAAATTAATCTGAATGACTGGAGGCACTTTCTCCAAAACCTGGCTTCACTGATGACAGTGTAGCTTTGTGATGAACAAAACAGCCTTGTCAAACTAGTAACCTATAATATTAAGTAGAACCTGATGACGACAAGGAGACGGCTCAGAGAAAAGGGACTGGACTCCAGATTTTCACTGAAGGAGGAAAGGAAACATTTAAGCTAACAAAAGATTAACACAGAACAGGCCCTTGAACACACTCTCAGGTGTGAAAGGAATCCAGGATGAAAGGGAGCTCTGATGAAGAACTTTCCACTTTTCTTAGCAAGTGTGGCCCCTGTTTTTATTTTTCAGCTTCAGCATAGAGAGGGTCAGTTGTACATTGCTTCAATTATGGGTCAAAAAGGCTCTTTGATGAGGCCTAAGCCTTCAAGCTTATGCCATTAAAAACCACACAAAAAAAACGTTGGTCTGTTGAGTGGTGTGAGTTAAATCAAACGAAAACACTACGTAATCGAGATAAATGTATACAAATATTTGTGAAGGACATATTCCAACATATTATTTTGATTTGTAACGTAACGTAACTCTTGTAACTCTGGTGCTACTGTGTTGTTTGGATTCCTTTTATTCCTTTTTATCTATATTTTATGTAGTTTCTTTAATGGGTCAGCGATTGACTCTGCCCTACATAGAGGTAATGATGTTTGGTCTAGTGAGCGGGCCACATGGCTTTATAGTACTGCTACACAAGCCAGTAGACAGTCAGATTTACCTTTAGCCTCAGCGTTCCCTCAGGTTCAGCTTTTAATTCTGTTGCAAATCAAAGCCGAAACACCGGATAACGCTAAGGCACAACTGAAGATTATTATTTTCATTATAACAACCAGTCCGACAGAGCTGAGACATGATGGTTACACAACTGTTCCTGGTCCCTCTGTCCTCTCTCTCCTCCCCTCCCCCTTCTCTCCCTCTCTTCACTCCTCTCCTCCTCCCCATATTCTACGCTCACCCCAACCGGTTGAGGCAGATGGCCGCCTGCTCACACTGAGTCTGGTTCTGCAAGAGGTTTCTTCCAGTTAATGTCAATTATTTTAAGGTTTCGACCTTAATATGTTATGATTTGGCTCTTAAAGTTGAGTTAAAGAACTTTTATTTTGACTTTTTGTTTTTTTTTGCCATTTATAGCGCTGTGTAACCTTTTGTTTAGATAAGTGCTGTACAACTAAAGTTATTATAATTATTATTACTGAAACCGATTGAGGTATTCAAAATTTGCCAGTGATGGACTCTGTGGTGGTGGAACAGATCCATGTTCACCCTCTTTTCATTTCGGTCAGACAATACATCAAATAGAGGATCAAAATAACAGGACAAGGCGGCGTTGGATCAGATCAACATTCTGCGTAACCGTTTATTTCCTTCATTGGACCCCCTCCTCTGGAATACAACAGATTGAAAGACTGGAGGATTAGTGAATGAAGTCTTCCGCGGGGACTCCTTAATGGTGTGCGAGGAGCCGCAGAGGCGAGAAGGAGAGCACTGTCCAACACAGGGCGTAATGAAAGGAAAGTGAGTTGACTTGAACGGAGGAGTGACGACGTGAGCTGGTAGCGAGAGGTGGGAGGAACACAGCCAATTCGGACCGACTTTGAGCTGAGGCAACAGTGTGAGTCACAACAGACATGTACATCAGACGTGCTTCCACTTATGCATTAAAAGCACATATTAGGCACACACCCTGAACTCCCACAGGCATCAAGTGGAAGCAGCGCTCTTTCACAGGCATTGCAAGTCAATTTGTAATGTCCTACTCCTTTCTCTCTCATGCTAAGTCTCACCAATTTTTTTTTTTCTTTCTCCCTGAATGACCTTATTTTGGCCAAAATCTTTATATTTCCGTTCATTAAACTGAATAAAAGCTTGGGAATTTGTAGGTTGTTGGACATTTTCTGAAAAGAATTTTGACTGACAGCTGCTATACAATCACGTGTCCACACAGATATTTATCTCACTCTCTCGCACACACACACACACACACACATTTTATGGCTTTGGGATCAGTCTGCAAAGGACCGGTGCAGCGGAGTCAGACGGGACACAGGAAGAGGCCAGGCTGGACCAATCAGCAGCGTTAGAGTGCAAATCCCATCAGCCACCCAGACAGATTGTGTTCCAGAAAAGCTAAATTCTCTTGGACAGAGAGCAAGCCCCCCGAGATGCGACTTTGTCTGATTACCAAGAAACTTCCTGGACATCAAGCTTATTGTCATCACACGAGACAGATGAAGCTTAGTCTACACCAAGAGTGTTTGTTGAGGCTATAGCTGAAAGGCAAAGTCAGAAACAGTATTTGTAAAGTTGTGTCAAAACATTATTCCATGTTAGAGAAAATTGTGTTGGCGAGGAATTAATACAAGTATTTATCTCAGATGCTATTGTGTCAAATTATGGATACGGAGCCATGGTACGGGCTTATCTACACAGAGCTTGTATTTGTGTAGGCACTAGATGTAATACTGGGAAGTATGGATGGTTGGTGAGGAGGACTGGGGCTGTTGGGGAGCAGAATAACAATGACAAAGAATAACAAAAGGAGATTTTTGGGGTGAAGAAAATAGTAGGGAAGAATTTCTGCGGCTGCGCACATTTGGCAGCTGAGTTATCTTTGAGACACGAGGGTTCCCTGTAGAGCACATGCCAGCAAGCAAGCTGTTGGCATATTGCCTGCCGAGACCCAGCATGCTCTTGTTAAGCAACCACTGCTGACAAAGCATGGACCACAGACAGAGAGAGACACCCAGGAAGAGAGAGGATGAACGGTGAGCAGCAGGGAGGTGTGATTCCACTGGGTGGAAACCTGTTGAATCTCTGCATGGCTGCATAGACCTGACAGAACTGCATTAAAACACACCTGTGGACACTTTCACTGAAATTCCGCTTTCACCACGAGCCCTTCCTCCATCTCCACTTCTCTCTCCGCAGTTTCTAGGCTCCTCTGACTTCTCACACTTCTCACACATTCATGCGGAGGTGAGAGGTGCAGATGAAAAGCAGAAGTAATTAGAGAAGCTTTGAGTGTGACTTTATGGTTGCGAGAGGCTTTGAGCTTTTCCCCATCACTCCTCCCCTTGTTCCCTTTGTTCTTTGATTCTTTCCCCTTGTGAGCCTGAGTGCTGCAAACTCTGAGGGAAAAGCATCCTGCCCACATGTGTCATGTCTACTCAGGAGAGTAGAAAGGCGTATCGTTAAAATACAGCCATGCTTAAGAGACACACACACACACACTTTCTCTCACGATGTATTTGCTCAACTATTAGGTAGATAAACACGTTTCTCCTCCGCCCTGTATGATTAAATGGGACGTGTAGGGATGGATTCCGGATATCCTCCCTAATTTAAGCATGAGCTCATGGTGCAGAGCAATGTCATCCTGTGTCCAAGCATCAGCCTCTAGAGCAATAACACTGTCGGTCAAAACATCTGCAGAGGAAAATACATGCAGACATAAAGTGAGAGGGAAAAAAATGATGTGAGAAAGGAAAGGCTAAGAAGATCACAGGCTAAATGAGTAAGACAACTTCCAGACAAATGCAGAGAGATCGCATTATAGATAGAGGGGCCTGTCTGATGGAGGAGTGAAGATAGGACCCCAGCCATGATTCATCAGTGCAATCACTTTCACACACATGCCGAGACATGCTTACACAAATTGGAGACATAGACACATACTAATCATCACTATTTAATAAATGTACTGTTGCTTTTATGTAGACTTTTCTGCGACCCACCCAAGATGATCCTGAGAGTCAAAGTGAAGGCATCATTGTGAGTCTCTTTCTTGAGGGGAAATGTAAAAACACAGGAGGGTTGGGGCACGAACAACAACAGGCGTGATCTGGGAGGCTGCAAATTCCCAAGGATCAGAAAGAGACAATCGGTTGTACTCAACCACCTGCGAGAGCCAAGGGAGACAAAGAGTCACAGGGGAAGATGCACCATCAAGGTAGATAGTCTGTGAGGCCTATTTCTTGGTCTCTCTTAACCAAAGCCCACTTCTCTGATCCCTCTCTTTCTGCAGCCTGACATTAACAGCAAACACCCTCAAGTATCCCTTCGCCACAGGTTGTAGTAATGTCTCTTGCATATGCGCATGCACATGCTGTCTCTCAGGACAGGGGGGTCTAGAGAGTTCTTAGATGATGAGACAAGGACCAGCTCATTATATCACCTCAGCGAGTAAAAGCACGGCCCCTGCCTCGGCCTCTTTCTCTATCTTTCTCACTTTTTCTCTTGTGTGGTCCTTGTCCCTTCATTGAAGGACACCATTACTTTTAAATGCAAGGCACTTTCATGATAGAGTGCTATCCAGGGCAGGAGAATACATTCCCCTGAAAAGCATTTGTCAACTCTTATGAGGACAACTTGAGCCTTGCGGTGGTCAAGGGTGGTAAATACTGTGCATGCTCACATGTCTTTGGTACACATATACAACCATCAAGATGCACATGTACTAAACACTCAAATGCCAGCATTACAGACACATGAACACACACACACACACACACACACACACACACACACACACACACACACACACACACACACACACACACACACACACACACACAAACACAGATGTCACAGCCTTTAGCTGTGGCCCACTTCCAGTCATATCAGTGACACTGGTAATCAAAAGTGTCAGCATTTTCTTGACATCTGCTTCCTGGTAGTGTGACCATATACCCAGATAACTTCTCCCTTGCTCATCATCTCCACCTGTCTGCCACACACACACACATTGGATTGCCTGTGTAACAATTTGCCAACCAAGTGACGGCTGCATAGAGGGATGAATAAGTAAGCTTGGTCTAACTGATTTAATTGCTTCCTCTAACTTGATGATTCTAACTTTTAACAGAGTAAATAAGGCAAAAAAAAAAACATAAACACATACAAGTGGCCAATCGATCTGTTAACCTCAGCAAATTAGGAGGCCTCAGAAAGGTGGACATCCAGTCAGATTGCACCAGATCTGATTGGCTATAGCAGTCTGACAAGCCAAAGCCCTTGATGGCAGCCCTAAGCTGGCCAAACTTAGCCTGGTCCAGCTTAGACTGGGTTCTGTCATTGACACCTACCGACCATTATGCCCCAACACTCATTACCTATCAACAATGGCATGGATTAGGAGAGTCTGTGTTTGTGTGCTGGTGGTGAGAGAAGGGACCAGAGGGGTTGGCCTGGGTGTATCTGAGAGTATATTTGGGAGAGTTGAACGGTAGAAGAGGATACTGAGCAGGAAGGAGGTTGTTACATTAAAACAAGGAACATGCCTGCAGGGTTTAGAGTGTGACAGAAGAAGATTTTTGGAGAATCTCAAAGGCTAATCGGTTCAGTTTTCCTAGAAAGCTTTGGTATTATGGTATAAATGTGAACCTTTTCATCTGTATGCATAGTATCAGAAACATTGGCAAAAAAGACCCTGCATTCATTCTGTGTATATGGGGTCCTACTCATGACAACTCCCACACATGACAAAGCACATCAAGGCCTTAAGGGTTGTCAAAACAGAGGAGAGGCAAAGAAAACACACACAGGCAACATTAATGTTTTGGAGACTTGCTTCTGGCTAAACCTTTACAATAAGCACAGTGATTTTGAGTTACAACATTAAAAGCCACATAGCATAAAGGAAACACACACACACAATCCTGTAAAATTTTCAATACGGCCACACAATGAAGGAATTATCCAACAAAAACTGCAGATTAACAGCACAAGAAATGTGCCTTAGTGGTGAACTGCATGTGGTGCAATTAGATGGATACAATATAAACCATAAGGGGCAGGAGAACAGAGGTACCCACAAACAATTTCCCACCATCCAGTGTAGGAATAACAGTACCAACAGTATCAGCCAAAATCATATTCTCATTACCTCATGTGGTATGAGCCACTTGCTACTTCACATTCTACCCAAGGCACTCAGACAGCACAGAGACTAGTCCTTAGATGGCCTTGCAAATTGAGGGCTAATGACATCATCATTTTCGGCACCATCATAGCCCAGTTTCTATTGTTATTCCATTGTTATTTTCCATCTTGACCTTTTCTGGATATGTGGAACACCTGATCTTCATTCTCCAGACACGCTCAGACATGAGGTAAGGAGGGAAAGATCCTAATAATGATGCAAAGGACGAATACCAGAAACACTGTTCAAACACAGTTACTTATATTCACGTAAGCCGCTTGTGAAACAGCTGTAAGAGGGACTTCTCTCCCTAACTATGTCTACATAGTTTTGAAGGAACTGAAATGACATGTGTCGTTTCTATTGTATTAGAAGGAAAATGTTGTGACATTTATATATCCTGCTATTATGACATTTACAAGTTAACTACGTCGATAATAATTTACATGACAAGAAGGTCTGAAGTTACTTAATTTTCCATTTTTTTATCACACCACGTTTTCACATATGATGAGACTTTTTCATATTGGTCTGCCAGTCCAGTAGTGTTCTTGCATCCATCATAACATAAAAGTTGGCCGACATAGCATCCAGGCAGCCTGTTGTCTTGTAAAGCTAATTGCAGAGTACTGGTATTCCTGTGACACTAAAACCATCCAAAGCATGTTTCCAACCCTGTGGGATTGTGTTGGAGGTTCTGGGAAGGAAAAACATGGTCTGTTTCGGAAATATTTTAATTTGAAAGTCACTGCAATTACAATAGGAAGAGGGAGGACAAGCTTGGGCAACTAGTCAATTGTTTGATTCGGTTGGGTGTAGCACTTCTTTGGCAGGCGCGACCTTTCCGAAACGAGCTTCATATGTACGGAGGAGCTTTGTTTTCTCCGGAACGCAGACATCTGAACTGACCAGACTGCCAAACTATTGCAATTAAAAAAATATGTATATCCAAAAATAAACACCCAACCTTGCACCGATTGTTTGACCCTGCAGAGATACTGTATATTTTTTTAATGGTTCCGATAATTGCTCTGCTGTCTTGAGAACAGGATCAGATAATGACAAAGCAGACGATCTTTCACCAAACACCAGAGGCTGAAAATGGCCTCTATGCCCTCTTTTCCTGTCTACCCACAGCAATCCCTCTCCACAGTTCTGCTGCTGCCAAACCCACAGAAGTAGGGAGGGGGAGTAAATGCATGCCCATTTTGTGAGTTGCACACTTGTCTGCCCACCAGCTACCATGACCCTAGAGAATCTAAAACCTTTTTGACCAAAATACTGGACAAATAAATATTCTTTGCAAGCTAGAAAATAAACACTACGTTTTTGTTTGTTTTTCAGTTTTTATTGCTACTGAAGTACAGGGTATGAGTTCAGTTTCAAGTGAGCAAGGAGCTGGGTCAAGTCAGGATCCTGTGGTGTCATTCCCATGCAGTGGTAGATACAGTAAACACCAGATAAACAAGAGACAAACCATGGAATCCCAACATCTCTTTCCGCTCCATCAATAACCACCCAGTAGTTGAGGCCAGGCCCATTCAACCCCAGCTTGGCCCCTTTGTGCTGGCTCTTACCCTGGAAGGCATCTGAGTGGCCGGAGATGAGATGTTCAAGCTCATAGCTGTAGGAGTGAATGTTGTGAAGGGTTTCTCGTTTTACAGCAAACTGGTAGCTCTCCTCCATTTTCCGGGTGCAGCATGATGGACCCTGGTGCTTGCAAATCAACAGATCCACATCTAGAAAAGCACATAGAGACACATATTTAATAAATAAATTACATATATTTAATAGTTGTCAACAGTCTGTTTTTTTTAAAGTCATTGGTAACACATAAAACATATCACATGCAGGAAATAGAAGGGAAATACATCATATATAAATATATGCAAACAAACATATGTGTGTGTGTGTGTGTTTATATTAATATAGAGACAGGCAGGCCATAACTCAATTGAGAGACACCATGGGAGGGTGAGAAAGTAGACCAAGAATTCATCCACGTTTCCTGCTATAAATACTGTCTGTGCTATATATATATATAAATATCTTCTGGCTCAGACAATTGTACACATGTCGTCAAAACATTTATTTCAACATGTATTTACACTCCATGTTGCATGAAACAACACAAAAACATCCATACACTTATTTTGAAATGTGAAAATTCAAAACTTGCTTTTCTTAACACGTGCATTTTCACCCACACACACCCGCAGTCATTTGTGTGAAATCATCTCTTCTCATTAGCAATACCACAGTGGTTCATAACAACCACATGAAGGCAGTGACCTAACTGCAAATACTATGATCCAAAGAACATCTCAATCAGGCACAATTACATCAGCTGAAACAGAGTCCACCCGGTCCTCCCAGCGTCACCTGCCTCTCACCATCACCGCATATAGAAACACTGTCATGACATCACAGAGACTGGTCACAATTAGCGTGAGCTATTAAAACTGTCCTTTCCACATATTTCCTTGCACAAATTCACATGTACAGGGGCATTTCCACAATGCAGAAGTCTGATATGATAACTCATTTTACAGGGGGAAGGGCTGAATGGGGTGGTTGGAGGCAGGTGTTGTAACCAGAGCCTGAAGCATGGCCTTAGGACAGACTGCAAGACCAGTGCCTCACTGTCCAAATCCCTCCATGAAACACAATAGGGTTGCATTCTCAATCCCTCTTTCCCTTTCTGCCTCCTCTCTCCCATTTGCCTGGCATATCCTACTGAGGCCTGGGTGTCTCTTAATTACCCAGCGAGGCTCCATTTGTTCCCGTCCCAGAGCCAGAGGAGTGAAGTCATAACTGGCTGTCCTGCCCCTTCCAGCTCATTACCTCTATCTCTGTTAACAGTTCGATCTTTTTATCTACAACTATTCAGCAGAGTCCTATACTAAACCTTTTTTAAATGCAACACTTTAGTTTTGAGTTTTACATTGCTACATTCTAACATACCAATTTTTTGAATTACTGCGATATGGGAATCCCAAATCTATTTCATCATACAAACCAGGGATATTTTACTGATTTAAACATACATTAGCAAGGACACTTAAATCAGGGGGCACGTTAGTGACATTTTCCAATGTAAGACCGATCAGTAAGGAAAGAAACAAAAATGTGTTTGTGAGTTCTCATTTTATGGTTTTGGTCCAGGTCCTAAACACGTGAATATTGCCTGCAGTCTCCCTCAACCTTTAGTTAAATGTTTTGATACGAACCTTTTTAAAATAGATCTCTTCGTATGAAAGTATGTCACAGAATGCAGAACTCACCAACACCCACGATACCAACCAGCAGAAGTCATCAAGCAATACTGGACATTCCCACTGCTTTTTACTGGGTAAGTGTAACTATGCAGTACTGACTATAAAATATAATGGTTGTCTGCAATAACTAAGCTACTGTATGTCCAACAAAGCATAATTTAGATTTCCAAAATCTGTGACGTCACAGGTGGGACCTCATCATTGTGGAGATTAAACGAGCTGATTTATTGATCATTTTACCCAAGACAACAAGTCCAACCTGTTAGGTTTTGATCTAAATATGAAACTCAAGCAGAAATTTTAGTGCCATTTCTTACAACCCTTTGAATGGGAAAGGTCTCCCTGATTGACTTTTGAAAGCATGACAAACAGTTTTGGTTCTGCTTTAGGGTTGTCCTATCTCCATATTTGGTGACTGTCCTCTCTCCACTTCTGCCCCTGACCCCGTTCACTTCACTGGCAGGCGCGTTCTCTCCTTTGTGTTTGTGTGTTATCTGTGATATGAAACTAATATCCAGGGACTCACAGTGGAATCCAGCCTAGCTCACCGTCCCTTGCGAGTAGCTGCATGGAGTAAGTGATACTCAGAAATACTTTGGCTGTTAAAACCACCACAGCAGTCAGGGCAGTCTGACTGTGTCACGAATATACCAGGCCACCTTCTCGAATCATTAGAAGCCATGTCACTGCTTGTCTGTCCAACAGCAAAGGAACTGATGAGTCTGTTCTCTGTGTCTTTTATAATATTTTACATACAGGATATCAATAAACTGCTACTCAGTGGCTTCTTCCTTAAGGGTAAAATATAACGTGCGTTAAGGACTCATGGAAGCATTCATGTTTAGGACATATAGTCACTATTAATATCTGGCTGCCTTCCCTTCGAGTAATGTCTATTGTTCAACTATACCCCCATTGTATACAACAACTACACACGTATAAAAGACTTTGACATCCCAATCAACTTTTTTAGTCTATATTGTTTAATCAAATGAAAGCATTGGATGTAATGGTAGTTTTAAAAGTCAGTGTAATGTCAACACAGAACAAAATATCGACAAATTAAAAAATGTTTGCATCGATTCTCACCACAATTTGAACATCATGACCATTTTTCTACATGATAAAAAATACTGACACAGTCACTTGATGACCATCACTCTCAAACAACCAAATCTGCCATTTTTGGTAAGATGATTGGAATATTTCTGACCTGACTACAAGGACATCAACGTGTCATTTTTGAATTGTTCATGCAAAGGACTTTATTTGGGCTTAATCTTGTCTCTTTGCAACTCTTCTATAAACCTGTAAGTGGTGAAGCACTTAGGTCTTTGTATAAACCATTTCTCCAGCCTCGACCATGTAAGTACTTCACAGCAGCTTGCTGGCTTCCCCCACAGGCGACCTCTGTGTCATACTTTTGAATTAATTTCATTTTCTTTAGTTTGGTCTGTCTGCGCTTTGAGCTCTTAGAAATTGTCTGCTATCCTTTCCACAATAGGAATTTTCAGTAACCTTCACAATGCTTCTTCAATCATGAGATTGTGAGAAATAAATTGCACTGACAAGTTCAAAGTTCAATCCAGCAAGTTGGGGATATAATGGACATTTCTAGAATATGAGGATACAGTTTGTTGGACTGCAGTATGATATACAGCATTTGCTATGGTCCTTTTGTTTGAATAAATTCAAATTTTTCATGAATTGTAAATGCTATTTTGTCTAGTCTTCTAATTGCACTCTCTCAACTCTGGAATATAACTCAATACCACAAATTCCAAAAGACCAAGAAGACTGAACTCTACTGGTTCTTTTGTAATTAGTGCCACTATGTATGTATGCTAGTCATCCTGCCAGGTTAAACCTTAACACACTTTGCTCTCCAGAGTAGATGTCAACCCTTAAATCTTCTCAGGTGACAAATACCTCTGCAGTATTTTGCCATATTAAAGCATATTGAATGTGTTAATGACTAGGAGGGTTTGCGGTTTCCTGATGCGGCTGTTTGTGCTGTTTTGATATTTTTCTGAGAACAAGAATAACTTTGTCAGAAACTAAGCAATTAATGCATTTACCCTCAGCCTCAGGAAGCCAGTTCCTTTGAAGCGCTGAGATCCACTGAACATACAGGGGTATTTACTCTATACAGATTTGCTGTGCTTTGGATGGACAACATTGAATGAAAACACAACTCAAAGGGTCTTTGCTGCCTGCCTGCTTTTTTGGACAACCTTAAAACTTCAACGGAATGTTTAGCTTCCCCAGACCCAGGAGCAGAGTGATTGGCATGGAGTCAAACGCCAGACCACAAGGCAGGTGCTGGTCAGACAGATCTTAAAGAGAAAAACGAGAGGCTGGGTAGATAGATGCACACCTGTTGAAGCAGCATTATATCAGATGGGTGCTCAACCACAATCTGGCAGAGCAATCATGTTACCATTTAAGATAGAGTATTCCAAACTCCTTCTCAGAGACCACATCTTCTCTCATATACTGTTTCTATTCCTAGAGCATGAGATGATTCATCTTTTCTCGATGCTTGAATCATTGGAGGGTGAGAGGATAGACTTGGCAGTCTGCTAACCTCGTAAAATCGCATCTGCCTCCAGTCACAGTAGCAAACTACAAAGGTAAGGTCGCACACAATCAACTTAAAGACAAGATAGACTTACGGACTAAAATCTAATAAGACCTGTTGTGTGGAGACTCATGGAGGGGGAATCTGCTTCTTTAGTTCTCTTCAGGTCGCCCTTACTGTATCTTGTTACTTTAATCCATTGTGTCTTTTTTCAAATTGTTCCAGTTTGACAAAACTCACTCCAGAAGTTCACATGTGAATTTTGCATTAGATTGAAGTGGGTGTTTGAGAGATGGCCAGGAAAAGAAATCCCAGATGCTTAATGATTTTGAGTGTGTATGGAGTAGGTGTGTGCACTGTGTGTATGGCATCTCAGTGACAAAGGCCGACTAAAATCAGGGACTCAAAATAACCATCGCCAATCAAAGACCATGTTAAGCTTTGAGAGCTTGCCAAGGCTTTTGACGCCACAACTGGTTAAGGATGTGGCGACACATGGTAACACACTCCCTTGCTATTAACACATGACCCTGCTTGCCTTGTATAAAAGATAGAAGACACTTTCTCTATCACTCCTAAATAGCTGTTAATGACTCAGTAAATGGCAGTAAAGCAATGAGATGAAGAAAAGGGTTGTGTGTGTGTGGTATGTATAATCAGATAAGCTCTGCTCAATCAGATCATTTTTACTGAGCTGTTAAATGGGTTGATCATATCTGAGGATGTTATCCAATAAGCCAACTGTGGAAGTAGTGAGTCTGTGCACACAGCACTGCTAACAGTCTGCTATCCAAACGATCTATCTCCAGAGGGCTATTTCAGCACCCTGCGGTAATCTCAATATCGAGCATTTGGCTGGGTACCACAGCGCCAAAGTGGTCATAACTCTTCAAAATAATCACAGGATAAGCAAAATCACGTCACTGATTATCTAGGTTCCCCTAGATGCTGGATCTGGCATGGAGATAATGTCGCTCTTTCTAAACCGTGGCACTGCTGCAAGCAAACATTAAACCAGTGCAAAACAAAGTATTTGGTATTTGATAATCTACTACAAAGTAATATTGGTAAAATACTATTTTTTAGAAGTCACTCATAAGCAAAGCTTAAGCACTTGACATTATAAGTTTCATGCCCCTTAGCTGGAGGGAGGGATTTATACATGACACTGAGCAACTGGTTACAACTGAGTTCTCCTCAAAATCATGAGATTACGAATCCGTTGATAATCATAAGGGACCAACTATTTGAAAACCAGAATTATTTAGAAAGAGATAATGCACAAAATATCTGTAATGTAAAAGTATAAATAGTTAAAATCATTGCCAACTGGCCGGTTCATGAGTTCCCCGCTGCCACACTCCTGGAGGTTAGTGAGAAATCAGGTCACCACACATGAATGAAACGCAGCACTGTATCCTAATACAAACATCAAACTCTGAAAAGGGCTGAAGGTTTGCCACTTCAAATTTCGAGACTTGCTTTTGTTGGCAATTGATCTGAGAGCTGAAGCAGAGTAGCATAATTGTGTACACACACACGTATACACCAAATCTCCCGCTCTGACGCCCACTTCCATTGGTTGCTTTGATGACAAGATTGTGCCTGACCCAAAACAGCCTCTCTAGGACAAGTACAAATAAAAAGCAAAATAAAAAAGAGGCCCAAAATGTACTGATGAATGTTTGATTAGCTGTGAAGGGAATGAGCAGCAGAGAGGTGGTGGAGGGTAACTGCACAAATATGCACTTCACCAAACCTTTTAAACACACAAATTATGTACGTCAATTAATAGTTCAGAACCAAGGAGCCACAGTCCGCATCTGGATTATGTTCGCATAATTTTTCAAAACTGTTATAGGGGGATGGTATGTCTCATGAATGGGAGGTTAAAGGTGGGGGAAGCAAATTCGTTAAAGGAAAAGACTGTCATGTCTCATATGCTTCTCTTTGCTCACTGTTCACTAACATGCTCATTAACAGCTGCGATCGCAGACTGAGATATGCATGTGTAGCTTCTGCCAATGCATTGCTGACTAGCTTGTCATGCAAGCCTTGCTCCAGACTGCTGACATCCTCATAAGACCAAGGTCCCTCCGTTGTCTTTAAGAGCGGATTCTAAACTGCTTGTAATGAACCTGACCTCCTCTGTTGCTAGTAGTGACATCCTGCTAAACAAATATATCAAGTGGTTTGGATGCACCTC
Organism: Verasper variegatus; assembly: GCA_026259375.1. Classification (NCBI taxonomy): domain Eukaryota; kingdom Metazoa; phylum Chordata; class Actinopteri; order Pleuronectiformes; family Pleuronectidae; genus Verasper; species Verasper variegatus. The sequence goes on along the minus strand of CM048053.1, from coordinate 10,680,452 downwards.
GAGGTATGTTTCCCACTCAGCTATTGCTCTTCTCCCACCATGCAGACGCAGATACTCAAGCTGCCGCCGACCTGCATATGACACTCAGGATTGTGGTCTGTGGTGGTAAGGATAGTTGTACATTGCATATCTACTAGTATTTAGGTATTCACAAGGAAAATCCCTCTTAGACACCCCCAAGATCAAAAGCTTCCCAATAAATGAAAATAAATATACAGTCACTATTAAAAGATTTTAACATATGAGTAAAAATATAATGATATCCACTAAATAGCCTTGTTTTTTTTTAGTTCAAATACACTGTAAATGTAAACTGAAATAGCTCCACAGAGAAGAAACATGATGATGAGTTAAAACTGAAGTGTCTTGCTTGCAGAAAAACTTTCAAGCAAAGCTAGAATAGTTGAACCAAAGCCTAAAGCCGCTCAAAATGTGTTTTGCCTCCAAAACAGATTTGGCACCAGTGTTTATCCTTATAACTTTTCCTCAGAGTGCAAAAAGAAACAACATACCACAAAACCGTCCAGGCATTTGAAGCTGCTTTCAAGCATAATTTTGACAAAAATCTGAGTAAAGACAGGGGAAATCTGGGGAGCCATGACGGCAGATTTGCCAAAAGACTCTGCCCTTCTGTGAGAGTCTCAACAATTGCAAAATTCTGTGGCCCAGAGTACATGTAGGAGGGCTCGCTGCCCCAAGTATCTAGAGACACAGGGCCAAAAAGAGTTGGTGGTCAAATCAATCGGCAGATTGCAAATCAATCACTCCCCCAAATTCTGGACACATACTGTAGCCTCTTTATCCACACATATTAAACCATATGGGAGCCCTGAGTCACACCAGACTTGCTCTAGCTCTAAAACCCTGTCTCAGTGGCTTGTGAATGTGCTGGACCGCTTCACTGCCAAAAGAAATTTGCAAAATAATTGTTTAATCTCTCCGAACAGCCCACATATGATAAGCAGCTGGGTGGTATGTGAAGCTGCAAACAGTGGAGAAAATCTACAGGCTCTGATGCTTTAAACCCAACAGATCAGATGGGAGATGCACATTGGCTGATTTAAATGTTGCAATATACTCATTTATAAGGGCATGTTTTGGGGGAGAAAAACAAATCAAACATAGTAAGACACACTTCACACAAGATTATTTGATATACATATCCACACATTATAACCAATAACATTCCAATACACAACACCAGACAGATATTTAATGGTCAAAATCCTGTAGTCTTTTCAACCTGCATGATTTATGTTACAAGAGAAACAAAGTGAAGACAGCAACGTCTGTTGTGTCGCTCTGATGTTCAGTTTCTTTCTACAGCCACATGAATAGATATGATTTATCTTCCAGCAGACCACTCACAGTGCGCACCGATCCACATGCGCTTTGGGTGAGGAGAACTGAACGCACTGGATATCCATTAAATTTCAGTCTAATAAAAAGAGGCAGTCATATTTAACACATTACTGGAACGTTTGCAAATGGTCACTGCTGAAAAGACAATGGGTGCAGTTTAAGCGAAGTGTTTTGCCTCTGCGTCTGAGGTGCGCCTCGGCCAAACGCACGGTCTCACCTGTGCCAGGTGTCTCCGGGACGCGGTGCAGCGGCCCGACCTGTCGCAGCTGGAACGCGGTCCGCACTTCATGGCAGCTGTACGCATCCACGTCGATCACATTCACGGCAAATATGAGCGCAGACAAAATCCAAACGGATCCGCAAGAGTTCACGCGTGGGCACATTCCTCGGGACATTGCCGCATCTCACACCAGGTAATCCGCGTGGATAGCCTCTACTGTAGCCTGGCTGCAAACTGCGGGACAGTGTGTTGAGTGTAGACGGCACTGGAGTACAATGAAGCGACGGTGAGTTTACGCATCTGATTTCCGTCTGATTCTCACATTATTGGTTGGGATGAGAGTGTGAACGTCTCACTGGAGGTTTGGGGTCTTCTCTTGGACAAATGAAGGGTGGTGTGGACCCGAGCCAGTCCGTCCCGCGCTCAACACTTTGCAGTGGTCGACTCACTGCGCGTCTGTCTCCAAAGCCCTGCGCGCACACGCCTCCCTCTCTGTTTACTTCAGCCAAGTGCCCCAACTGCATCTCACTCTTAACATTTTAAATCTATACAAATAAACCATCTATCCTGGTTTCATCAAACCACTGGAAATGCCTCTTTATATGTTTCACAAATAGAATTTGCATCATAAGTGAACGTTTTCCAGAGTCCCACAAAAGAATTAACCTCTGATATACTAATTAAAGTCAAATTTCATTAAATCAAAACCTTAACTTTACCTAGGTTGTTATTTTGACTGGTGTCTGACACCCTCAAATTCCCAGCAGATAGTCACTGCTAAGAGACAGAGACATTGTTTAAAAGTAACTGAGAATGTATTAATTATTAGTGAGCGAGCACTCTAATAATCAGGATTTGGGATTATGATTAAAATAACAGGCCAATATAAGTCTATCTCCCCTAGACACAAAAAAGAAAAAAATCCAACTGTGGACTTAATGGTGCTCCGCATACATTTTATTTTGTTAAATACTACCCTCTCCTGGCCAAACAGTTGTAATACAGCAGCCACCAGCTGACAACTGGTTTAGCATAGTCTACCACCGAATTGTTATATCTACTTCTACAAATTTGCTGTTTAGTTACGGGTTGGGGTGAGTATACGGCTAGGTGTAATACGTTGGCAGGTTTGGTTGTGCTGTCCATTTCTCGTGGCCCTCTGAATAAAACCAATGTTTCTTTGTTTTAATCTTAAGAGAGGAATCAACCGTTAAAGCTACTGAAACTATTGTCAATCAATGATGAGAGGACTGTGTTCTCAATGCAATGCTATTCACATATGCAATACACTTGAACGCTTATATGTGACCTTTTGGGTGATCCTGGCATAAGGCATGTTATGTTTATATATGTATATATAAACATATATATGTGTGTATGTGTATGTGTATGTTATATATTTATATTTAATATTCATATTTTAGATTGCAGTGTGTTCAAATTTTTATTTTATTTATTTGTTGTCACCTATTCACAACAAATTGTCCCTTGGGGAAAGCAAAGATAAAGGCTGTCTCTTATGAGACCATATACCTCCACAATCTGTAAATGATATGCTATATAGTATGGAGGTTGAGACATACCGGATTGATCAGAGAGGGCTGTGACTGCCTTGTCGTATAAGGGAAATTATATTCTCAACTATCTGCTGAAGTTGCTGGAGATTCAAAAGCTATGTCAGGTTTCTTTCCAGCAGGACAAGAGAGCTGAAGGTTTTTGCAGCCTTTTGGAACAAAGGAACAAAGCTTCCACCGGCTAATTAAAAGAACACATGTCTCAGGTGGAAATCCTGGTGTTGGATTTTTAGTGAAAGAAAGAGACAAATGCCATAAATAATATGATCTGTAATGTGTCTCACCTGGTATCCACATCTTCACCAAACTTTAATCACCACGTCTCTTCAGTCATCCAAACTTCCACATCAGGCCAGTGCCAGAATCCTACTGGAGCTGGGGGCAGAAAAAAATGTGGAGTTTGATTTAGATTTATAATTTAATTTGAATAGATTAATTTACTTACTAGCAAGGCGAGATGAGACAGAAACGTGAAGGAGCAAATATATACTCATCCATAAACACAGTAGCAGCGGGTGCAAGGTTAGTTATAAATGTTTTTATTTTGTTTCTATATTGCTAGGCCATTTAGAGATACTGTGCACTGAGACGTTCAAGCAGACAGGATAATGTAATAATGGGAAGGCCCAATGATTCTTTTTGGCTTCTCCAAGTGCAAAAAAGGTCAGATGCTGATTCAGCAGTCTCTAATTGCATAACACTTAGCATCTTTACTCTGTCCAACATGGCAACAAATCCATATCTCGGTGAGCTCTGTTCATTTGTCCTTCAGGGTTCAGTGTGTAGAATTTAGTGACATCTAGTGGTGAAGTTGCATGTTGCAGCTGAATACCCCTCATCTCACCCTCCCCTTCCAAACAAGAGAACCTGTGGTAGGCTTCAGTTACTTAGACTTGAGTTAAAAACTAAAAAGGTGATAGTTTGTCCAGTTTGGACCACTGTAAAAAACATGGTAGGATGACTGTAAAAAAACGTCGGAGAGGATCTCCTCCTGATGTACAGATATAGCATTTAAATATAAAGAGCCCATTCTATGTCTGGAATTGGGATGCAGCATTTTCAGAGGCCTTTTTCTGGGTTACTCAGACATCGGAATTCTTCTTTGATGTTTGACTCTACAGTACGACCTTTGAACTTCCTACGATGCAAGCAAAGAAGAAGATACCAGATGGTGGTAATGCAAATTGATGTTTGCCTACCTGCCAAAACAAAACCAAATAGACCTGTAGAGTTGGCACCTGTACGCGTTAGCAGACGACTCCAACAAGATTTCAGCATTGCTAAAAAACCTACACCGAAGAGAGCGAAGCAAGTAAGTGACAACAACACAGCACACTCACTGACGCAACCCAATTCCCAAAGAGGAGTTCACCGAGTTTCCCTGGCACAGAAAGCTAACACCAGCAGCTGCCTTTCATTTAGTCTTTAAATCAGCTTCAGAAACAAAAACTGACCGGACTAACCATGCCCTACATCACCAAGAAGAAGTTACAAGGCTCGCCTGGAAGTATTTCACCGGCTCCATAGACGCCATAATCGCATTCAACCATGAGGGTACAAACCCAGAACAACAAGAATCGAGACAGTACAATTTCTTCAAAAAAGCAAAACTACAAAGTGCTATAAGTAAGTGCCATTTAAGTGCTACTAAATCGTTAGTTTAAAAACGTTATTCAAGGTACAGTCGGAAGAGGTGTGTTTTTAGTTTGCGGCGGGAGATGTGTAAACTATCTGATGTGCGGATGTCAGTGGGGAGCTCATTCCACCATTTAGGAGCCAGGGCAGCAAACAGTCGTGATTTTGATGAGTGTTTAGCTCGCAGTGAGGGAGCAACAAGCCGATTGGCCGAAGCAGAGCGGAGTGAACGGGCTGGGGTGTAACGTTTGACCGTGTCCTGGATGTACCGAAGCACATGGACTGTGTTATTGGTTCAGTGTGTTTAAACTCGTAAAATGTTTGGTTTGACAATGGAGTAATTGTCTGACATGAGCTAATGTTAGCATATGTAGGAAAACTTCTCCAGTTAGAGACGAGCAGACAGTAGCTAGCTGGAAGCAGGCCTGGGTGTTAGCGTACTTAACGTTAGCCAAGTTGCAGTCAGTCTGCAAGTATCGTTGGGACAATGATAGTGGTAAGCTGTGTTTTATGACAGCGGGTTTGACTCCAGCTGTTATAAATGGCAAATGACACAGTCATAAAGTGTCATAAAGTGTCATAAAGTGTCATAAAGTGTTAGCTACAGAGCTAAGACTCGAAACCACAGTAAACATGTCCAAGGTAACTCCAGAAGTTAATGAATGTATGGCCGTAGCTACTATTGAGGACACCGAGGTCCGGAGTGATTTAACTGCGTAAAATGAACTTGTACAACGCACAACTAGGATGTGCTCCTCTGTCTGGTCATCAGCACCACGTAAGTGGGCGGTCGGTGAGTGAGTAGGCGGTGGAGTGGATCATCTTCTCCTAAATATACAATCTTTGGTCAACGCGGTGTTTTTCGGGTAGGCTCGGCGCCGCGTCCACCAACGGGCAGGGAACCCGCAAAATGGACAAGGGACAACGACCACAGCAGGTAATGGAGGCTCACGCCAGGTACACAGTGGAGGGGGATGCGCCCCGACGCGGCCAATCTGGTGCGAGCAGCCCCCGCGCTGTTCACACCGGAAGCGCATTTCTCTGCGCCGGGTCAGACCGCGATTCTGCTTTCTCCGGTGGCCCCCCCCCCCCCCCCCCTGTCTCTGTGTCTGTCGGTTAAGACACAACTGACAAATGTGTAAGTACGTCATTAAAAATAACGATTGCAGTGATGGGGAAATTTCATCATGTGGGGTAAAAATCGGGGAAATTGAAACTCCAGGAGAACAGCAGGGAAATCCAAAGTATGGGGACGGATATTTGATCATTTATATCATATATAATATATCATTTATATTGTTTCAAATCGATAATAGAACAGACACCTAAACCTTCGCTGCAGATGGAAGCTACTGTTATTCAATAGTTGCTCTCCAAACATCTTAAAATGTGAATATTTAGATCAGGGAAATCCCCCCAGAAATTCCCGGGGATGCTGCCCTCCAGCCCCCGGAAATTGGACCTCAGTATTGCTTAAATCCCGGCCAAGGGCCTGTGTACATACCTTTCTCAGGACCAAGATAACACAGTGCCAACTCCACCTGCCGATTATTGGGCTGATTTACAATTTCTCATGCCAGATTGTGGGGATATTGGGCAATCTTAATCACCTAGCCCTGGCAACACCCTTCATAGACAAATGTGTTTTCCCATGCTGGGTGTCGGTGAACAGTTAAGTGTCACTCCTCTCTCAAATGTTGGGCTTACATGCAAGTGCAATACCAGCCACCTAAACAATAATCAAGGTCTGTTTCACTGCACCAAGAAAATGTAATTCTAAGACGAATATGAATTGATCCAAATAAGAGAAACTCATTCTGCGATCTGAAAAACTCTGAACGAGGTTTTGATTTGAACAGGATTTGTCAAGCTAGTGTTGCTTTTCACAAGGAGTGCATCCATATAGTGGGCAACGCCTGAGCCAAAATACGTCAACCCTTCATCTGTGTGCTCACTTGTAGAGGACGATGAATGTCAACAACATCTGGGACGTTCTAAAAAATGCCATCCAGGAGATCCAGACGAAGAGCAACTGTGGGCTAAGCTTTGGGGAGCTGCACACGGTTGCCTACATCATGGTGCTCCACAAGCATGGAGAGAAGCTCTACACAGGCCTGAGGGAGCTCATCACTGAGCACCTCATCAACAGAGTAAATAGATATATTCTTCTCTAATGCTGCTCTTTTTATGGATAATTTACAGAACATTAAATATAAATGTTATGTAAGAAAAAGAAAAACAACAAGACAATCGTTACCATTGCTTAAAACAAGTTACGCTGTCCATTGAAGGCAAACAATGCACCTAAAGGATGTTTTATGATGTTAAGTTTATACCTCTGTTATCAAGCATTACATTTACAAGTTGACTGTGAGTGACCTATGGATATCGCATTTACTAACAATTAGGTTCCTCACAATCATCTCCTCATCATTGTCCTCCATTGACCTGATGTGTTTGTATTTTCAGGTCCGGGAAGATGTCCTTAACTCTTTAAATAATAACTTTCTGCAAACACTGAATCAGGCCTGGAATGACCATCAAACAGCCATGGTTATGATCAGAGACATCCTCATGTACATGGTGGGTATGCCTCATCTTTTGTCGTCTCCTTTTTCCTGTCCTGCTTTAACCTCGGACAGTTCCTCAAACTAGTGCAGACTCGTAACCTGCAGCTGTTGTTACCAGGCTGCTGACCGCTAGTGAACAGCTAGACAGATGCAGCAAGTGGGACTTTGTTGTTCTCAAAGTTGCCTCTCTTCAGACTCAGGAGGCATTTATTTATTTGTCCAGTAGACTTATATAACTCATCATTTATTATTGTAATTTAGAAAAACTATGAGGAATCAGCAATGTCCTCTCATCTATTGTGTGAATAATAACCAGCTGTAATTTGGAACCAGGTAATATTTGACACGGTGTGACATGTTAAATATTGTATCTCCCATGCTCCCGTCACAATTTATGCCATCTTGAAGGGATGCATGTAAGAGTATGTTTTGGGGGAATTATTCAAATACTTGCCAGTCATTTATTTTGTATTTTGTATCTTATAAGAGCTTTGCAACAGTGGGATTGTCTAGTTTATAATGAAAGCATTTAGATTATATTAAGCCAATATAAAAAGTAGTTTGCGCTGCATAGAATTACATTTTTTTACAATGAAAAAAACAAAGGTTGAATTCATGAATCAAGATGGATAAATACCTTCCAAATAAACTGTATATTCTTAAATATTTTCATACTGTACGTCCTAAATCTCTATACATACATACATTTATGTGAATGTAATTGAGTCCGATTCAATCAGATTTAGGCCATGGTACGTCTTTCTATGCATACAGTGTCTGATGTCCTTTTCGCACCATTCTCTCATCTCCCAGGACCGAGTCTATGTTCAACAGAATAATGTGGAGAATGTGTACAACCTTGGCCTCATCATATTCAGGCACCAGGTGGTTCGCTACGGCTGCATTCGAGACCACCTGCGACAGACGTTACTGGACATGATCGCACGTGAGAGGAAGGGAGAGGTTGTAGATAGGTACGTAGTTCAAAAGATTTTTTGTAATTATACGCTCTCTCCAGGATTCCTCAGGGTAAGGGATATTATTTTTATATTTAATGATTGCTAATATGGAGGTCGTACACTCATTCATTACAGGGGTGACATCAAAATCGCCTGCCAGATGCTTATGATTCTGGGCTTGGATGGCAGGTTTGTGTATGAGGAGGACTTTGAGGGTCCTTTCTTAGATATGTCAGCTGAATTCTTCCAGGTCAGTCTGCTGTAGGTTTTTGTGTTTCCTCTTTGTTTCTATTAAAAGTCTTTGTAATTAAACAACATACTTTATCTGCTTTTTCAGATGGAGAGCCAAAAGTTCATTGCTGAAAACAGTGCCAGTGTCTACATAAAGAAGGTAGAGGCCAGAATCAATGAAGAAATTGAGCGAGTCATGCACTGCTTGGACAAGTCTACAGAAGAGCCCATTGTCAAGGTGGTGGAACGGGAGCTAATTTCTAAACACATGAAGACAATCGTAGAGATGGAGAACTCGGGCCTTGTCCATATGCTCAAGAATGGAAAGACAGACGGTAAAAGCTTTGTTTTGTTTAAAAATTAAAAGCAGTTGCACCACAAGTTATTGTCTTCCTGTAGCCTTTCTTCAGCATTTTCATTTTGTTTCTCATTGCTTTTCCCACTGTATCCCTCTCAGACCTGGCGTTTATGTACAAGCTGTTCACTCGTGTGCCAAACGGCCTGAAAACAATGTGTGAGTGTATGAGCTCTTACTTGAGGGAGCAAGGCAAAGCTCTGGTGTCGGAAGAAGGAGAGGGCAAGAACCCTGTCGACTATATACAGGTATGATGCTTCAACAGTGAGTCCAAAACATTAGCTTTTTATTGTCAGATGACATTTTCTCCTCACCAGGGCCTGCTAGACCTGAAGACACGATTTGACCGTTTCCTCCTCGAGTCCTTCAACAATGACAGACTGTTCAAACAAACCATAGCTGGCGACTTTGAGTATTTCCTCAATCTCAATTCTCGCTCTCCAGAGTATCTATCACTCTTCATCGATGATAAGCTCAAGAAAGGAGTCAAAGGGGTATGTGACTTACAATGATTTTCTTTTTACGCCCTTCAAGAAATGTAATTGTTAGGCATGTCTTGAATGTTCCTCAACCCCTGCCCTGTCTCCTTTGACCAGTTAACAGAACAGGAGGTGGAGTCCATCCTTGACAAGGCCATGGTGTTGTTCAGGTTCATGCAGGAGAAGGATGTGTTTGAAAGGTACTATAAGCAGCACCTGTCTCGCAGGCTGCTCAGCAACAACAATGTCTCAGACGACTCAGAGAAGAGCATGATCTCTAAGCTCAAGGTAAAAGGATGAGAAGCTTTCGGCTGCACTTTATATGCACATCACTTGTACTGTTGCCCTCTCTCTGCTCATATCGCCCTGTTGGCAGTTTGAGATGATTGCTCTCTGTCTTTTTCCTCTCGCAGACAGAATGTGGCTGTCAGTTTACCTCAAAACTGGAAGGAATGTTCAGAGACATGAGCATCTCCAACACCACCATGGATGAGTTCAGGCAACACATACAAACCACGTCGGTAAGGCAGTCGGGCACAGTGACAATCTTTCTAAACAGGGCACATGGAGAAAAAAAACACATTTAACATGACACTGCACATTTCATCATATGTTTATGGAGGAAGATCTGAAACAAAGTAATTGAGTCAACTCGTTAGCACAGAATGTTACAGAAAGCAAACTGTAGTTGTTTTGTGTGTAACCTCCATGCTTCTCTCTTTCAGGCGTCCTTAAGTGGTGTGGACCTCATAGTTAGAGTCCTCACTACCGGCTACTGGCCCACACAGTCTGCAACCCCAAAATGCACCATCTCCCCTGCTCCTAGACACGCATTTGAAGTCTTTAGAAGGTAATACTCCTTTAAGTACACACATGTTTAATACTACACACACTGGGGGCTCAATATGATTTGATCCTCTCTTTGTTTTCCAGGTTTTACCTCGCTAAGCACAGTGGCAGGCAGCTTACACTGCAGCACCACATGGGCGGGGCAGACCTCAACACGACTTTCTACGGAGCTGTTAAAAAGGTAGAAGGAAAATACTGCAGTAATGCTATTGTTTGGTATTATTATTATCAAAATGTATTAGTCATCATCAAAACTCACCTTCCTTTCCTCTTCAATTGCAGGAGGATGGTTCCGAAGTGGGTGTAGGAGGTGCCCAGGTGACAGGCTCAAACACCCGCAAGCACATACTGCAGGTTTCCACCTTCCAGATGACTATCCTCATGCTCTTCAACAACAGAGAAAAGTGCACTTTCGAGGTGGGGGGGCACAGTGAAGCACCTTTACCTGGCTCACATCTCTGTCTTTCTACAGGACAGAGTTTTAAACAATCCTTGTTTACAACCTTTTCCCTGCTTCTGTCCTCGTCTGTAGGAGATCCAGCAGGAGACTGATATCCCCGAGCGGGAGTTAGTGCGGGCGTTGCAGTCTCTGGCCTGTGGGAAACCCACACAGAGGGTTCTCACCAAGGAGCCAAAGTCCAAGGAGATTGAAAACGGACACGTGTTTACAGTCAATGATCAGTTTACTTCCAAACTGCACAGAGTCAAAATACAGACAGGTGGGCAAAAGATTGTGGACAACACATTCTATAGAGAGCTGAAGTCTCAGCTACTGTCCACAACTGTCTGTGGCACAACGTGTTTCTGGTTTGAGGGTTTCATTTCTGGACATCTGAAACCTGATACTTTGGATTTCTTTCTTTCATTACTACTTTGCCGTAATCCTGCCATTTTAACAAATATGAGCATGTGATAATTATATAAGCATTTGCAAAACTAAAGTTTCATGAGCATGTGTACAGTATTAAATGCACATTTAGTTCATAGAATACTTTAGTGTAATATATCAGTGATTCAGACAGAGATAAGTAAAATCCTCTGTTCATAAATGTTACAGGGACGTGGGAGTAAGATGGAACTGCTACGACTGCTCCTAAAAAACAGCACATTGAAGGTTTGTCCCCTTTCTTCCTCAAACCTCATCTCATCTCTGTTTTCTACTTTCTCAGTTGCTGCTAAAAAAGGAGAATCAGACCCCGAAAGGAAAGAGACACGGCAGAAAGTGGACGATGACAGGAAGCATGAGATAGAGGCAGCCATTGTCCGAATCATGAAGTCCAGGAAGAAGATGCAGCACAATGTCCTGGTGGCGGAGGTAAGTTACGCACATGATCATATGAAGTTGGGTCTGTTATTGGGCTGCAACTAACGACTATTCTGATAGTTGATTAATCTATCGATTATTGAAACAATTAATCGACTAATCGGATTATGAATCACACAAATTCTCAATTGCTCTTATTTAGCCATCAGCTTTTAAATTTAGCTTGAGGTTGTTCGCGGCATGTGATGACTGACAATAAACATCAATACTTCATTAAAAAATGTCTTTTAATGAACTTTGCTCTATATTAGGCTACTATTGACACAAAAACAAAGAAAAATCTAGTTTTTGTCCATTTAAAACCAAGGACAGGCAAAATGCTACTATAAAAAAATAATTTAAATTCAAGTATCCATTTTTTCTGTAAACAAAAGGACAGGGAAAGTAGCAGCAATAAAAACAAACAACAAACACAACTACAGTCTTCTTAGGACTGCATAATTGTGATTATAAAAGAGGTTTGTCAGGCAAAAGGATAACATTCCACTTTTAAACTCCCCAAGTCTGTTCAGCTTTGATTTTATGTCTTCTCCTGTCTTTGTGTGTTCAGGTGACTCAACAGCTCCGGGCGCGTTTTCTCCCCAGTCCTGTGGTTATCAAGAAACGTATAGAAGGACTCATAGAAAGAGAATACCTGGCAAGGATGCCAGAGGATCGTAAAGTGTACACCTATGTTGCATAGAAGAGAAACTGTGGTTTTGAGGAGAAAGACACTGGAAGGGGGGGAATGGGATTTGTTTTTTCTTTGAACTGGAAGTTTTTTTCAAACAAACCATAGCTGGCGACTTCGAGCATTTCCTCAATCTCAATTCTCGCTCTCCAGAGTATCTATCACTCTTCATCGAAGATAAGGGCCCCGGCAGATGCCACTCCATTTCCGACCCCTCCCTCCCTTAGGATATGTGCTGTGCAGTGACACAAATTAAATAAATGATGGTTGTCAATTAGCAGCAGCAAACAAGTAACAATTGTATAATATTATTATTTTGAATAATTCCAACTTTTAGCCTGCAAAGTGGTCACTTACACCTGTAGAAAAGAAATTAGAAACATAGGGTGCAAACATAATAGGTCGTAGAAGGTGATACAGCAGTACAGCCCTATAAATAATAGATGAACAGTTAATGAATTGATAGATGTATTTCACTTGAATGCCCTATTTTGGGTGAAAAACCAAAACAGTGACACTGGTTACTTCACTGACAGCAAACAACAAAGAAAGGGGTGTTGCCCATTTTACTGGTTGTCTTATTGTGGACATTCTTTAGTATGAGTGATGATTCAAAAATAGGTTTCAGTGTAAAATGGTCAAATGGAGATATACAAATGTTATTTATAATTATTACCTCCATAACACGTGAAGAGGTGGTCATCCTGCTCCCTCAGTTTTATAAAATGGGCAGTCTGCTCCTTGCTCCGTGTAATATCATAAAATGTTAGAATAAGTTGTCTTTCATGACAAACTCAGCTAAATAACCACGGCGAGCCACGCTGTGTAAACAATCCCAACGTGCTATACTTAGACAAAGTTGAATTCGACTGCCTGTATTTGTATGTGTTGTGACCTTTAGCAGCGCATGTGTCATCAAACTGAAGTTGTTTTCTTAATTTCCACATGGTTTTTTTCTATTTACATGTGTTCTTTCTATTTGTTGTGCATTTAGCTGTCTCGGCCACCGTACTAATGCAGTGTTTGATTCCATGCCCTTGTCTATGTCTGCAGTTGTCATTGACTTGCAGCAGCATGGTCACAGTCGTTAATGTTTTATTAATTGTTCAGGCATTGTTCATGCAGTATGATACCAATGATCATATTCATTTAACACAGTCTCAACCTTGCAATTGTGTTTCTTTCCACAGAAAGATTTATAGGCCAAAGCTGAGGACCCTTGTTCTGGTGAAGCTTAATTTGTTGTTAAAAAAACAAGTAGAAAAGGTAACTATGCTTGTTTTCTTTAACCCTCCAAATGTTAATAAAATTGATCAGCAGATGGCGCCATTCGCCATAGTTTTCCCAGTCCTCCTTGTCACTCTGGGTGCTCGTTTGTTCAGGTTTAAGTTTTTCATATGAAGCTCCATTAAGCATGGTTTAAAAAAGCTCAATAAAAAGATAAGGATTCATTTTCATAATTTTAGCCTAACTGAGGTGTCTCCTGCCAATATATATATATTATTTTGAGATCAAGCCGTATTTTGAACTGAAATAATCTCCCGTATCCCAAGTTTGTGGGGAGCAACAAGTCTTCAGTCACTGCTGGCATCATTGCAATCACAACAGAACACAGTAGCAACAGGAAATCCCAGCATGTACCAGTATTTACACCACTATCAGAAACTTCATACTGACTTGGATCATATGACGGTGGTGGTGAGCAAAACTTTGTTGCCACTGTTGACAACTAAGCCCATCCAACCCTTTGACTAGGACTACAGAAGGATACTGTAGCTGCCATTGTCATGGTGGGGGTCCACTGGTCTGTGTCCTCACGCTGTGTTGGAGTCCAGTAGTTCGTAGACAGTCTGCAAGCTTTAGCCCATCAGTTCTGACCCTCTAAACTGTGGATTTAAAGGGCTTACATGGGGTTAAACCCCCAAGATTGGAGCCCCTCAACTGCCTGTTTGAGAGATTATGCTCTTCAGTCTCTTATTTTCACCTCTCTGTCTTGGTGGAAACAGCAGGAAGTGTGAAGGGTGGTTATTAGAGACGTGCCTCAGCTTGACATCTCAAGAGGGAAGAATTAGTAAATGAGTCTCGAGGAGCTTGATTAAATAGAACATTACCTCATGCTGTGCTGTTAAATTCTAGGGAACAAGTGGATAAGATTTTGGTACAAAATAAATGCATCCCTAAATTGTGCACGGTGAAGGAAAAGGTTGCATAAATTTAAAGCACATGCATGCATACATGAAACCTGGAGTGGTCAGATGCCTGCACATTGTTGGTCAGAGCTAGAACCTTACGCTCCATTTCTCTCTGATGATGTGAGGGGTGGAAGCCGTGCTGCATCTTTAATGAGAGTCTGACATCTTTAGTGCCACTGTCTCAGTATCTGTCCTGCCAGTGCCTTCTTCATCATGACCTGCATGGCACTCACGGGGAGAACAGAGAACTCCACCCCACTGAGTCTCACAAGAGTCTGCATGCTATCCTCCAGACCCCAATTCGAAGCAGGTGCCATTTACAGTGGCCCCATGTGCAGGTGCCAATCTCGGATATCAGGAAATCACACCATGACAAATATTGTGAAGTAAGGTCCTTGCTACAGTGGCCCTAAGAGCTGAAGGCACTAAAATTCAAGAAAACGTGCAAATAGAAAAGTGCTACAAATACTGACAACACAACCAAATACTCATGACACAACCAAATACAACAGAACAGAAGTGATAATCAGATGGACATGTATTGTCTTTACTATGGTGCTGTTGATCTGAAAAAGACATAGATATAGTACATAGTGTTTTGTCAGATTACTTGAATTGCCAGGCTAATAATACACACAAGGCTAACGCTATAGATTAACAGCATATATCTGTGAAAAATATCGGAAACGTGAACCAGTAATGTTAAAATAATCCTTAAGTCACAAACCATGGCGCATGTGTACTAGACGTGTTTATTACTTTTTGGTCTCCCCTGGAATCACTTTCATTGTATTTTGACTATTTGCACATATATGCCGTAAATATGTTGTCAACTTGATGACGATTTTTTTTTCTCCATTTACAGGTGTTTTCCTAAATTGAGCATGTTAAGCTCTTAGGGCCACCGTACCTTGCTCTATTATAATGACTCTGTTTGCTCACTGGCATCTAATTGATTGGTATAATGGCTTTTATAGACTCTTCATTAGCCTGTTACAGCAGTGGATCAATACAACATCATTACATGCATGATTGAACTGACTACCAGGCATCTGCTCCAGGGCACATTGGTTTGTATTTGTAAACAGTCATAATGTCCCACTGCATACATGAACTGTAACCAAGAGGACTGATTGGCTTATTACATGTTATTGGCTTGTTCGTAAATTATTTCGGGAGATAACGGAGCCGTAGTATTAATCCGATGTGTTGCTATCACCCTGAAGTTGAAATATGGTATCATTGATGAGACATCCCACTGTTTTAATGTATTGTAATTAAACAATCTTTTTTAAGCAGCTTTGATAAATATATGCAAAAACAAGTTTCAGAAACCAGCCCAAAATGTAATTTGGTTACAGTAAACTGTGCCTCGGCTAATGTATTCAGACAGTTGAAATGCCTCTCTCTGTGAATGCAGGTCTTTGTGTGTGTACAAGTGTGCGTGAGCTCCAGAGTTGCAGGCATTGTATCTTATTTCACCTTCCATCCCATCCCTGAGGGAGTGTCCTCCGCTGTTCACAAAACAAAGTGGCTGCATACAAAGGTGGAAAACATGTGTTTAACCCAATTAACCCCTGAGATTCTCTCAGTGTCTGTGTTCATTGAACTCTGATGGGACCTAAAAACTTCCTTTGAGGTCGCACACATGGGCCATGTGCTGAGGTCATAGCGGCGTCTTTGTGTGCATGGGCATGTTTGTTGTGTGTGTGCATGCGCTGCATTGAGTCTGGATGGAGTGACTTGCTTTGTGCATGACCAGTCGACCATGTCCCTCACAATAGGCAGAAAAATGGGGGTGACTACCTTTTGACACAGCATTTCACCACAGTGAGATCATAGCAGTGGTATATTTGTGGCATGTGGCATGTTGTTATGAGAGGAGTTTTACCTTTTCCTTTCCTCTTTTGATAATCAAATGCAGTCACAGTTGTTCATCCCTCGACTGCTGAACTCACCAGTGTGCTGTTGCTCTTTTTGGCTTCCCCCTCCCCTTGCTTTATTTTCAACAGCCCCATTATCCCAATCTCTCCTCTGAACTAACCACCACATGTTTGTGAAAACTGACCGTGGAGCCCCAGAGTGCGACCTCCCACCCCCAGCGTCATGTTTCCCAGAGCAAAGTGCGAGACAGAGCCGTAAAAGGAGAGGGGGGGGGGTTAGTGAGGGCGAGGGTTAAGAGAAATGGAGGGAAGGGTTGATGAAAACAACAGATCTCTGCTCCCTAATCCTTTTGTGTCGGCGGTGTTAATCCATCCCTCGCAAACCCCAGCCCCGCCACCCTACCCGCACCGCTCACCCTACCTCAACCCCTGCTTCTGCACCATGTCCCCGGCAGTCCCATCGCATAAACAACCGGCAGCACTACTGAAACCAATACTCATCCCCTAGACAGTCGGGAAGACAGTACACAGCAGCCGCAGTAGCCCCCCCCCGACAAACACACAACTCACGCTCAACTCTGTCCCTGCTTTCATTCTGTTCATCTCTGTGGCCACTGGGAGCAAAATCTCTGTTCTGGATTGCAAGCTTTGTTTGTCTGTATGCAAACATATTTTAATCTTGCATCTGCACTTCAATGTGTGTTTGTGTTGGAAATGGCAGAATGCAGTTTTCCCCCCTTTTTCTGTGTGTTTTGCTCTCATGCTCGTCACACTCCCCCTTTGTTTTTGCTCTGCTTTGTTTTGGCAACTGTACATGTAATGAATGCACTAGAGAGACACACGGCCACTGCAAGTGTTGTTGTGTCGTGGTCTTGTTTACGTGCTGTAAGGGAGGAGAGGGAGGAGGAGGGGGGGGGGGGTGGGGTTGGCCGTCATTCGGGGGGAGTGCAGTCGTTGCTGGGGGAAGAGGAGGTTGTGTCTAATGAGGTCACACCCTGGCAACCCGATGACTCCTCCCACTCCCCCCCCCCCCCCCATCTCTCCACTTGTCCCCCTCTGAGTGTGCCCACCCACTCACCCTCCCCCCTACCCCCCTACCCTCTGACAGAGTGAGCTCTCCGTGGTGCTGAAAGCAGAAAAACACGTTCAGGCTCCAGTAACAGTGCAGCCTGCGAAGAGAAGGCACAGGAGAGACCCACAAGACAGAAACATGAAATGACTACCTGGAGAAAGAGACTCGGCTCTGAGTGTTTGTGAAGATGAGTTGAGAGGCGCACGGCGAGAGAGAATAGCTGTAGTGGAAGGTGGCTACAGTCGGCAGTGGGCGTGTTCTTCCTGTTGTGATCTATAGTTGGGAAGCCCGGTGTCATCTGCTTAAGCCTGACTATACCAACCTGTGTGGCTGAGCGGGACAGAGGGAGGCAGCAGGGAATGACATACCTGGAAACACACTACTCTGCTCTACCTTGGTCTCAACCTTCAGGGTGCTGCGAATGAGGATCCCTTTCACCTGTGGGACATTTTGTGCATTTGGACATATTAAAGACAGTCTGTGACGGAAGCGTTAGAGAGACCGTGAGTGTTTGGGCTGCAACTGCAGGGGGAGTTTGAAGTGTGAATGTGTCAGTGTGTATTTGTGTCGTGCTTGCAGTTGCGGGTGCGGTCTGTTGCAACACTGCGTCTTCCTTTCGTCTCCAGAATGTGCAGATGTGTGGAGCAGTGAAGCTGACACCTGGCTTGGAGTTTGACAGCACCTGGACTGGAGGGGGTGCATCTCCCTTTTCTGCCCAGGGGAGGGGGCACCGGGCTGGGCACCCAATGGCTCAGCTCCCCTCTAGCACCAGAATCATCCTGGGTCACAGGGACTCCTTCTAGCAAGCCACTCAGTTGGACCATACAATGGATGGAAGTCTATGTGGATTTAAGTGGAATAGTGCACTGGTGCTCCAGCATAGGTCAGAGTTCACTAGCGTGCACTGGACTCATCAGGAGAAGACAGAAGACACATTGGTCCACAAATCTGAAGGGACACAGCCCCATTGTAAGTATGCATCATCACACTTGTCGCTATACAACAATGACCCACAAACCCACAAAGAATCATGCCCATGTAAATGTATGCAAATGCAAATGTATGCAAAAGTTTTTTTTTCTCAACTCAAGACAACATAGAAATAACAAAGCAATGCTGCCAATTGTTGTTTCTGTGTGTGTCTGGAATTACAGATGAACCTTTACTTGGTCAATCACACTGCACTGATGTGTGCGTGCATGCACAAGTGCCCACATGTGTTTGTCACCAGACAATTGGCCTTGCAATCTTTTTGACATTGTGTCTCTAGAATATCCACGCTGCCCTTCTCCTGTGACATGGTTGCCTGGAAACAGAAACACTGTGCCACTGCCATTTACTTTTAACACAAAGTGCACCTCTGTTTTCCAACTGTTGCAGCCAATGTCAAGTGGGGCAAAGGGGGGGGGGGGAGGTAAGACAGAAAAAAATGGAAATGCATCAAGTGAAGGGAAAGAGCAATAAGGAGACATCTTTGATGAAAAACTAAGTTGCGGAATGGACAGGTTTTTATTAAGAGGAATATAAAATAACATTTTACAACAGTGACTCACAGGAGGACAATCCAATGTGAAAGGCTTGGTTGGTAAAAACAGTGTCATAAACAAGCTGATTCCAGTGCAGAGTGCTGCTGCAGGCTTACAGGGATTAGGCAGGCAAGCTTAATTCCGCTCAAACACTGTTTGAACTGTGCCTTCCCTTTGCTGCACCCTTTACACATCCGACCGGTGCATCTTGTCTCTCCTCAGAAACCACGATTTATTTTCTTCGTACCGCTTCAGATCTCTGACTGTGGCTGTGCATTGGCGATAAGACCTGACTATCAGGGGGGAAAATCTCAACACTCCTTGAAACCAGGAGTCTGTGCCCTGATTTTAGCTCTTCCCTGAGACGGGGGTTCTGTCTGTCGGCTCTTATCACTCCTCTCCTCATGCTTGTAAAAACCCATGCTGAGGCATGTTGAGGATGCGTCGTGGTGAGTGGAACTGGCAGATAAACCCGCTGACCTCAGTCCCATGCTGGACCTATTGATAGCCAGACATGAGGTAGAGGGATGCCGAGGATGACCAGACAATGGCCGCTCTCTCATGCCCTGCAATCTCCATCTGGCTGCCCTCCAAGCCCTCCCCTCGCTGCCCTTGCCTGCCCACACACACATACACACACAAACATACATACAGTTATCACAAGCCCCCTCCCCCTCCCTACTCACACTCAGTGCTTCTCTCACACGTAAACAGCCATGAGTCTTAGGCTGATCTGAAAACACTGACCTACATAAAAGCATTCACTGTTTTCTTCTCTTCCACTACTGGCCAATCGAAATTCACATTTGGATTGTGCACATTGTACATACTGTGTTGCTTGCATTTCCACGGGTGTTAAGGCACGAGCATGCCATACATGCATGCACAAATTAAACTGCTACATACTATGGTTGGATCGTAAGTGGCTGCAAACGTTGATACTTTAAACTGATTTAATCACATGATGATTTTGCCAATGTGAATGTTTCAACAAAGAGGCTTTTCCTCACAGCAACATCCATGCGTTTTTTTTTCGTATGACAGTGATGTCTGCATAAGTCTTTTTTACAGAATCAAAGGCGGCGACGAACACTCAAACTCACGAAAAACTCAGGAGATTATTTTTAGATCTGAAACACAAGATGATGATGGTATCTTTAAAACCACACATCACAGTCTAGGAAGATTGTTCATTTCATCTGTGCGGTTTGTCCCAGGAGTGCTGTATTTTCACATCTGTGCCCAACACATTACAACTGTGGAGGATGAAAGCCTCTCTCCAGTTTTACACTCTTAAAGCCAGTAATTTCCGCCAGCAAATGTGCAAACACAACTGAGAAAAATGAGCAGCTGCTACTTATCCCCAGCCAAAATGAAAAGACTTGAATCGAATGAGTAACTGTAGCCAGATAGTGAGTCCTTCGACATTATCCAAATTTGTATGTGCATGTGACCATGTGTGTATGTGTATTGTGCACAATGAGTGATGGAAAAAGATGTTGCAACCCTCGAGGGAAAATGCTTACTCTTGCAGACACAGGAATGATGCAAGTCTCACCACCAACACGGACCTTCCTCAGGCCATGAACTCCACTGCAACAGTCAGAAAACCGTAAAAACAACAGGAGCATCGCACAAACTCAATGTGTGACACTGTTGTAGTGCTGATGAAATCCTGCTCCATCGGTTTCCCTCGCACCAAGGCTGACCTTGAAAATCGAAGGATGAAAGAATAGTTACTAACACAACCGCATGCTTATTTTGCATTCAGAACATTCTCATACGTGGTGGTGCTGTGCTGATCCACATCATTCATAGTATATCTTTGTCTCTTTTACACTAACATTTCCTGTATTCTCTCATCAGAATGCTGTGGAGACACTTGAAGAATGATGAGCTCCAAAGAGGAGGAAACTCTCCGGTTTTTCCAGTATGTTGAGGAGAATGGGCTGAGAGCCTACAATGGCCTGGTAGCTCAGAACTTGGACCACACCAGGAATGAGAGAAATAAGGCCTTCCTGCAGGAAAAAAACGACAAGAAGAGAAAACAGGAGGAAGCCATAAGGAGGTAAAAAGACAACAAGTAAAAGTTCCTCCCAAAAGCACAAATGACAAACCTCTTGACAAATAAATGTATGAAATTATATCATAAAACACAATCTGGTCACGGGAGGTAAGATAATGGTGGACTTCCCAGCGATTTATGAATTAGATTCACAAGACTCACTTCATCTCACAAATGGGATCCAGCTCTGTAGATGCAAGCATGTCAGCGGGTTCACTTCACAAATAGGTCGTAAGGAATTGGGACAAGTGGCCAGAGGGTCTCTGTGGCAATGGCAGGTTGCCATATTTTGGGTTTTGTCAATGTGGACTGGTGCACTCCACGATCTTAAGAGGATAATTAATTTTTCACTCTGGAGGTATTTAGGACTTGTCCTTGCATCGAGGTCGTTGCTGTTCCATTTTTGAAGGAGAGTTTTTAGAATGAAAAAGGAGGCGGGTCAGCAGTGACGGAAGGGGTGTTGGGACGGGAATGAGACTTCTGCCTATACTGTGGTGATCCATGTGCATCTAAGTGTCCTGTTTGTTCGGGGTTCATTGTGAAGAAGTGTTTAAGAAAATGTATTTTTTACCATCGTCCTCATCAGAGATTTGTCACATGTGCTGCTGCACCTTGTTGAGCTTGTTATGAGAAAGCAGCTACAGCAGTGCCACTGTGAACAGCAGCACCACTGTGTGGCATCCCGGAACTTGAGCGAATAGGAGGCACGCTCTCAAAACGTGACTAGCACGTGGACGCAGTACGCTTGTGTTGTGGAGTAAAGTTTGAGAGCACTGAGTCACCCAGTCGCTGGAGACGATAATGGTACATTGCAAAAGGGTTACGAATGTTGTTTTGGTGTGACGTCATGGACGTCTGTGTTGTTTTGTTCCACCCAAAATAACGGAAGGCAGAAAAACTGTGTTGAATAATACATTTATTTTTATTTCATTTCTGATACTGTAGTTTTGACAAGATGTCAAGAGAAATTAAACATTTGGTCTTCATCTGAAATCACAACCCTATTGTCCTTTTCATAGTGAAATTACAGTCATCACACTTAAAGATCTTACATTTGCTGAGATATTGATAAAAATATCAATTGAATGCCAATTGTTTAAAAGAATAAGAAATCATCTTTTAAAGGAATATGTTATTCACTCTAACGGAAAAACAACTCATTTATCAACTCTAATTATGCAGCAGGCTCAACAAACAGTGGAAAAGCTTAGAGAAATGTTGATATGAATCATTTGGGTTCATTTATCAGTCTGTTTGACAGGACGCAAGGCATTTTAGCAGCAGTTGGGAGTTTTAGCTTCGCATCAGATGATTATGTTCACTTGGTTTCAGCCACCGGGTGTTTATTTGTGAGCAGATGTTCCTCTTCTTAACTGATTTATTCAGCGACACTTTCGACCCTATCACATTTTTGTCAAAGGTTCATGAGATTTAAACAGAGCTCTGCTGCCTCTGTGATTGTCCATTTCTTTCTACTGTGTGTCACTTGCCTGATCAAAGCCGAGCTCAACTTCATTCCTCAGGCTTTAGTAAGAGAGCTAAGTTACAAAAACACTTGTTTCCAGCAAAAATGTCCCTGGCTCTCTTTAGTCTGATTCAGACACAGGCAGTAACTTGGTGAATGGGACAGGGCGACGCCTGAGGAAAGTGGCATCTACTGTCTTGCCACCCCTTCACTGGCTCTCAGCTGTTGCCAAAGCTGAAATATTAATACACAGTCACTGGAGGAAGAGTCTACAAAATAACTGGATTTTTCATGAGGCCTACAAGTAGGTCAATGAGACGACCCCTTTTTACAGTAACTGACTGACAGTGAGGCACGGTGTTAAGATTCATGTGTGCATGATTGCATGTGCGTAAATAAGCATGTGTGCTTGCAGGGACGTGGAAAACAGGGGGAAATGAAATGTTATTAGTGTGTAAGGAAGGTTAGGAAAGAACAAATGGCCTGTGCGACTCTGCGAGGGAGTGAGAGCTTGTTATAGCAAATGTATTTAAGAGTGGGGGGGGGGGAGAAGAAGGGGGAAAAAACCTGTTAGAGATTAAGTGTGAGCTCAGTTGCAGGAGATGTGTTCTGCCTGGTGACAGCTGGAAGAGCCATCGGCCAATCAGATCAGTATGCAAGGTTTGAGTGAGGCGGGCCTTCCTGCCTGCTGCTGTCTCAGTCTCACTGTGGATTTCTTTTATTGTATTTCATCAGAAGTCACTCACACACACACACACACACACACACACACACACACACACACACACACACACACACACAAAGTATATGCTGACAAATTTACTTCTAAATTTAATTGTATTCATGAACACGCACATGCCACACACACACACACACACCCACACACTAAAAAACACATTAACTAATTTACTTATATTTACATACGCAGGCAAATTTCAAACGACTGCTTTCCTCTTCTTTTCTTTGCACGCAATGACAGACTCAACACAAAATGTTTTTTTTATTGTTAGGGTTTTGTTTAGTTTTTTGGTGGCACGGAGAACAAGAGCTGCCCGATGACATGTCAACTCCAACGGGTCCAAGTGCACCTTTAGTCTGTCCTGCAGCCAATCACTGGGCAAACATCCTATAAATAACCCAGTCACCACTAGTCCAGTGACCCACACACTCTCATGCACACAAACACAACACATATATATGGGTATGCATGCATGACAGGGTTAGATTATTTTTGAATATACTGTGTGGTTGACACCTGTGGCTGTAGATGAAGATTATTTTTTTCTAAAAGACCTTTTAGTCCAACCATGGAAAATTCATATTTCTATAGAGAATGTGCATTAATATCCACCAAGCGGATTGGTTAATAATATCATACAGTATATTATATCATAGTATATAAATACGAGTGCTCTTTTCCTAACTGTTTAAAATGTCATTGCCAATGTGGCTGTTTATGCAACTGCAGGAATCTCAGCTCAGAACGCAACGCAGTCGAGATGTGCACGTGCACTTTATTATTGTTGTGTGGCGGCAGCTGCTTTTGTGTCTGGTTTCTATGGGTACCCTGTTGCTAGGCAAAGTTAAGTCCCCCTGGTCAATGAACCCGTCCCAGCAAACACCTTCTGTTCAGCAGCTGGCCAGGAGGGAGCCAGAGTCAGCAAAGTCCCACACCGTGGGGTCTCACGCACACACAATCTAACACACACACATACACACACATGCACACACAGAACACAAGTAAGAGATTTGTGAGGAAACACATGCAAATTACTCCATTAGCTCAAACATTCAAATCTCTGACATTAGCCTAATTGTGCCTCTAATATGAGAATAAATAAATAAACTGCAGAGATCAAGGATGTCTTCATTGTAAATTTATCATGTCTTTTGTACAAACCATTTCCCTAAACTCTCTTGAGCTCATTTACTTTGCAAAACACACACTCGCACACACACCCAGACCTCCACCCCCCCATTACCACATCATTACTGCTCCATTCAGGCCAATCATCCATTTGTGGGGATTGATTGTGTACAGGCTGGATAACTTCCATGGTGTCATTCTGCTTGTGGTTGTGTAAGCAGGGTTGGTGCAGGGTTAAATACAAATCAATGCCTTGCCCCGAAAGAGACCCTGTTCTCTGTGGCACTAACGCGTCTGCTATTGTTAACCTCGGATCCTCATCAGCAGAGAACAAAACCTACATGAACAAACACACAAGAGCTTAAGAAGAATGTCTTTTTACATATATCATTCACACATTTGACATATTTCAGTTTTTTCCTTCTCCTTCCTTTGCCCTCTCTCTCTCTCTCTCTCCCTCTCCTCTTTTCCTGATTTAGGACGGGTGAAGACATAACAACTGAGGGCAAGCACTTGCGTATGGGCTCCATTACCATGCCGGACCCCCAGGAACGCATGCCCATGCCCCACCCGCACGCCCTTGCCGGTGGCCAGGGCTTCTCCGTACGCTCCCAGTCCCTCCACTCTGTCGGTGGTGGGAACACTGGGGGTGGAGGAGAGGAGGAAGTGGGAAGTCCGACCTCTAGGAAGCAGCCCCCACCCAAGCCCAGGAGGGACCCGGCCACCAAGCTGAGCATGTCGTCCGAGGCGGTGGACCACAGTCCCACGTCCACCTGCCGCGGGGAGAGATGTGACGGTGAGTGGTGGTGGCACTTCACACCAAACTGCTGTGCTATATATAGCTTTTCTCTGCAGTGCCCTCCTCAACACTGTGTCTCCTACAATGACGTGACATCTATTCATCTCTTACTTCCAATATGTGTGGCATTGTGGCATATTGATATGAAATTATAACAAAGCATAACTACAGTGGGGTTAAAACATGGTTAAAACAGTGTGTGTGCACACATAAACCTGCAGGTTAGTAAACAACATGGAATCTGTCAAGCATTGTGACAAAGAGGTCTGTTAATTGAAATGGTCTGTTTTTATGTGGTACTTGATGACCACCAAAAACACTTTACTGTAGTTTTTGCCATTCACCCATTCACACTGCACATCTATGTAATGCACCTCTATGTCTATCTATCTATCTCTATGACACATCACTGCTGACACAGCCATCACGGGCAGTTTACCCAAGGACACTTCAACACATGGAATGGAGAGGACTGGGATCAAACTGCCGACTTTCTGATTTTGAGCCACAGCTGCCCACAAATAACACTGTAGCAATAACCCAAACAAATACAGTATTATCCTGGTGCAAAATAAATGCAAAAATCGACAGTTGTAATTAAACTATTTACAGTAAGTTAAACAAATTACAGGATGTTCGCATGCTTCCCCTCGCGGCACGGATTAGTCACAGAGAGGAAGATCATCTCGTAACAAGTCTGCTAACTAGTAGATTTCCAAGTCTTTAAACACTGTCTCTCTCTTTAATGCTGAAAGAAATACTTTGATATGTTATAGAGCAACCAGTTGTGTGTATTAAAGTGATGCTCCAGCTTTACCACAGCAGATGGATGAGTGGACTGTGCTGTCAAGTGTCAAAATGGTTCTCATTGCAGAAACATAGTAGAGAATTGAATAACCTTAGTTTTACATTTCTACAAGGCAGATTACCAATGGAAACATTTAGAGATGCATTGATCTAAATCTAGAAGATGTACCCTGCAGCGATTTCAGTCAGATTCCTGTTTCTATTTGGCCATTGATACAGTACAACAACTAAGTGTACAAGAAGCTCTGATGCAAAGTTCAAGCTTGGGCAATTGTGCTTGAAAAAATGCCACAGAATCAGTAGTTGCTGCAGCAAATGCACAATGCATACGTCTGTATGCTGAATATAAAGTTACCAGCACTTCAAAATGAAGCTGATATTATAATAAAGGTCTCTGTGGCAGGTGGCTCGGAGAGCAGAGAGATTCAGAGGTTGCAGGAGGCTTTGACTCCATTTCAGTTTGGATGCTGCCAACGTGATGTGTAGGGAGTCGCCCAGGCTGGCTCAGATTGGTGGGGATCTCTCTATGTGCACACAGATCTTCCTGGGCACCACGGCAACCATCCCACAGAAACAAGACCCCCTGCAGCCCAGCCAATCACAGCATCACTCAACAGCTTGGGCCAATGGGGCTCCAGAGATGCTGAAGTCTGAGGCTTCGGAGCCAATCGGTGCGAGAGTGTGGGGGTGTCCCTGGCTGAGGGGAGGGTTGCGTGCTCTGTAGCTGGCGCTGTAGCGGCAAGAGGAGGAGCCTGTCAAAGTAGAATTCATTCAGGAGGAGCGATTGACCTAGATTCGTTTTCCCCAGGAGGAGAGGGAGGGAGAGGGGGTTGCGGGTAAACACATCCGCTACAGGGGGAGGGGGGCGAAGAGGGAGCAGTAGGGAGAGAGAGGAGGAGAAGGGAAGGGGAGTGTGGGATGTTGGGTGTGATGGATTCATCATCAGTGCTGAAACAGATCTCCAGATCCACCATGCAAACCTGTTAGTGT
Source organism: Verasper variegatus (assembly GCA_026259375.1). Classification (NCBI taxonomy): domain Eukaryota; kingdom Metazoa; phylum Chordata; class Actinopteri; order Pleuronectiformes; family Pleuronectidae; genus Verasper; species Verasper variegatus. Next base: position 10,653,558 of record CM048053.1, on the reverse strand, counting down.
AGTAACCTTTTGGGCAACTGTAGAAAAGAAGGATTGAAATGCACATACACATATGCATGCACGTCTGAACACGAAGAAAGGAAGAAAGTAAACAAGAACGTGTGAGTATTATATGAGTCTAATGAAACACATACCAGGAGCACATCTGGATTGAAGCAAACCTTCTATTAACACCCAATTAATTTGTGGTAATGAAAAGAAAATGTGGAGACAAAAGGCCTGTTCCATCCTCTGCTGGCATCACCATCAACCTGGATCAATGCACCACATGCAAAATACCAGAGCAAAACAACACGAAATCCTCTGATTGAATTTCCACTTTTGGCGTTTTTGTTTAACCCAGCGGATCATCTTCTTAACTTTGATTTCATCCATTTTTTTCCACTTAAATAAAAGACTTGAGTCAATCTTTTTATACCCGTGTATCTAATTTAAGCAACATAATCTTCAAAGCAGCACATTCAGATGCAACCCAAAAAAACGAAGGAAGGCATACACCTACTCGGTTTCTGAGACCATTTTCTGGAAGTCTTCTTAAATTGTGACACTGCGTGGTATATGCTCGTCCTAATTTCCCTCTGCAATTGTGTAGGCATGTGATGTGTGTGTGTGTGTGTGTATGTGTGCACGCGCATGCATGCACGAAGCGATGGTGGTGAGTCAGAAAGTTACGGGAAGTATGCGTGTGTCTGGGCCATCTGGCTTCTGAATTATTAAAGGTGTAAAATCTGCAGTTTGAAGATTTCCAACATGGTCCGACTCTTAACGACACTTATCTCCCCCCCCCCCTGCTTATCAGAGAAAGGGACACTCCAAACATCTCAGTGCCTGACTTAGAAATACGCTGAACAAACTCAGGAGTATAGGCCGTGAGTAAACTAGCTTTACTGTACCGTAGTATCTACGACGCGAACATTGTTCTATAGCCTCACTGCACCACATCTAAAGAGATTCACACTGCAATGCTACGTCACCACTATCAGAAAGAAGCTCCACAGTGTGTGTGACCCAGATACTATACTCACATACTGCTCCCCTTCCATATATGTGACCTAGAAACATGCATATGCCTCAACTATTCCCACATATCTGACTCAAGAAATTGCTCTCAGCTACACACGTTGACCTACATCTGACCCACAGAACAGCGACGGGCTTTAGATTAAAGCCACTGAATCATTTAATGATTGATCAGAAATGACACACTTTTGTTAAACCCAGTATTGCTTTGTGACAGCAGAAATGTTGTACGCCACGATACAATGTCGCTCAGAGTGACCGCCTATTCAACATATGATTTAGAAAACAGATCATATTGTGTATGGTGCTTGTGAAGGTGATTTTAAGACTTTCTTTTACTCTGTTGGCCACCAGCTCAAGAATGCAGCGAGGACTGTAGGAGGGTGCCGCCACCCAAACCCAAGAGGAACCCCAACACACAGCTGAGCGTTTCCTTCGATGAGTCCTACATCAAGAGTCACAGACCCCACCACCACATCACCTCCCCCTGCGAACGCAACCCCTCGCCACCGCAGAGCGACGAGAGCCCTACAGATGACTGTGAAGATGAACCTGTATATATAGAGATGGGCGGGATTGACGTCGGAGCACGGGAACCCCCGAAGAGCGAGGATGAGGAACCGGGAGAGTCTGTGTACGAGGAGATGAAGTACCCAGCTCTGGATGATATGGAGTACCGCACTGACCCTGTGGGATGCCGCTCTGCATGCCCCACCCCTGCCCCTTATGACCCCGAGCCTCTCAGCCGCTGCTCCACACCTCGAAACATTCCCCTCTGTGACATTCCTGCACCTTTTCCCAATTTACTCACCCATCGGCCTCCGCTGTTGGTGTTCCCCCCAGCACCAGCGCAGTGTTCGCCCAACTCCGACGAGTCTCCCCTCACCCCTCTAGATGTGACCAAATTGCCCATGCTGGAGAACCAACCCTACAGCAAATCCCCGACATCCTCGGGTGAGCCAGCCTCCGCACACATCCGCAGGGAGCTCACCGCCACCCCAACCCTCACCGTCTCCGGGCGCTCCTCCGCACCTCCTCTCCCCTGCACCCTCTACAAATCGTCCTCCTCGTCCTCCTATCAGCGCAGCCACTCTGCTTGCCCATCGCCCGTCAGCATGGGTCGCTGTCTCACCCCCCTGAGCCTCATGCGTACACCTCCCTTTGACGCCTCAATGCCATTCCCTGGAGGTCTGCCTCGCAGCGCCTCTGCCACCCCTCACGGCAAAGGTTCACCACCTCAAGATGGTGTGGGTCGACTCCATGGCTCTATGCAGAATGTGTCAACAGGGCGGTCACGAACACCCACCAGCCCGCTGGACGAACTCACCAACCTGTTCACCACAGGCAGGAACATGCTGAAGAAAAACGCAAGTGGCAGAAAGTCGAAAGAGCCTGGAGAAAGTAAGTCAGCACATTGGTTGATCATGATTAGTGATCTCAAAGTCCTGAAGACAGCAGACATGTTTTATGTTTATTTATTTGTAGACATCTTCTTCGTTAGTTAAGAGAGTCAAGGAGACATAGACCCTATCAACACTCAAGAGAATATGCAAAGAAACCTGGACAAACATACTGGAGAGTTGGAATAACATGCAAAAGTGTCCAAACACAACATCGAGAGAGTTGTAGTCTAAATGCAACAAATAAATAAGTAGTTTTCAGTTCCCTAATCAGTGATAGTTTTCAATTTATCCCTGCTTTGGGGTAACAAGTTGCACAAAGTACCATGTTTATGATGCGTTCAACAACCTTCCGTCTATTTAATCTCGGCCCCACGAGCCAGGTCTGATACAGATCGTATGATTTAATCCGAGAGGATTAGAGACTAAAGCAGACAGCAGGTCCCTCAAACCTACTCAAGGCATTTAGCCATCAGGCAGCATTCATTTTAAATATGTAAACATCATTTTTAAATACAGATGGCCATGCCATAATCAATGCAACTCTAATGGAAAAATGTTATCTGCTCATGAATGACTCACTAACATAGCTAAACATACTATGTTTAAGGTCCGATGTGTGCACTTTATATCATTATGAGCACCGATCGCTATGATATAAGATGCACGAATCGTTAAATTAACTGTTTTAATCTTGACTATTTTGAAATACAATGTAGTTGTTGGAAATTAATTTAAAAAAAATAATGACTGCAACCATTAAACCAAACTCAATAAGTAACATAGTGTTCCATAAATGCATGAAGGATTTATGTAGTAGCATGTCATGCATTATTATTTGGGTCAGTAGTAAATTTGCATAGAGTATCTAACTATGTACCGTGAGGTTCGATGTGTAGTTGACTTAAAACTCCGATGCTACGTCCATCTTCAGAGGTGAGCTGCACAATCTGAAATCTTTTTTTTAAGATATCAAACAAAATTTTAATGCTCAAAACTTTTCAAGTACATTTTGTGCAGACATAAAAAAAAGAAGAGTCCACCCATCCATCCCCACTCCGTGCTCTTAGCAACTACAACATAGCAACAGCGGAAGGAGGAGAAATCCCTGTTTCTTATTTGCAGATTCCCTCCCCTTGGGTACTGCAGCCAATCACAGCTCAGGGCACGTCGGTCTATACGATGGAGCAGTGAGCTCCTGATGGGGATAGCTTCTCCTCTGAACTCAAATCTACCCTTGATCACAGGATTTCAGATTCTATTTTTCCATCCAATCAGCACATACTACACTCATGGTTCGGCCAATCATGAAGCCAGGGCTGCTGGCAGATGTGGAAGCTGAGAAAATGAATGGTTCCTTGCTATTTCGACTTTTTACTGATCAATATGTCTTTCAGTGTAATGTATCAGTCAGTGCACTTTTTGGTACCTGACGTTAAGTGATTATTAGATAGTCAAGTGTTGCGTTCAGGTGCCAGGAATTCCCAGTGATGTCTCACTAATGAGCCCTTTGACTTCTTGTCTCATATGGTTTGCAAACTGTGCGCATATGTTCTCTATACATCAACAGTGGGTTGTGTTGACGGGTCTTTTTAAATTAATGATTTTTCTTTTCATCCTGACACCTGTGTCATCGGGGGCTAAAGCACTGACAGGTTGCCGCATGCTACGAGCACACACGCCGTAATGAGCACAAACACTTAACACAACGAATAGAGGTTCATTTTTTCTCTCTCTCACTCTCCATTTCTAAGGCGATAGAGGCAGCAACAGCTAGCCTGACCCACTTACCAGCCGGTTAATCGCTATACTACACACACACACACACACACACACTGAAAAGCCGTGGATGACACATGTGGGCATGACAGGGGATGCTTGCGTAGGGTACTGTATGTGGATGTCCATATATAAACCATATAGAGGCAAAGTCTATATGGGAATCAATCAGGCACATACATTTTTTTTTTCATCTGGTGAAAGGGAAGTAGAGTGAAACAATGTGACAGAATAAACAACAGACTTTGATTGAATTCAAAATATGCAAACATCAAATGATTGAGTATCACTGATGGTTTGTTTCATCATTAGTATGAAATGAAATGATCTAAAATCAATTTGTGTGAGCCCACGTTTTGACTCCTCTGACACCAGCGGTTTACTGCAGCTGCCTCAGTGAGCACAGAGTGACACCTAGTGTATATTTGATGGTAGTGCAGAATCTTCTCAAACACAGGTGTTTTTTCTTTTGTAATTTATGTCAACAAATTGCTGACGTATTGTGAACATTATGTGACTATTAGTCAACATTCATTGTGCATTTTCAACTAAGACAGTATGTTTAGATGTCAGAATTATTAAAATGTCTTTTTTTTTTTGTCCTGTTCCTTTTTAAAGCTGAGTCCAAAAGCAAGTCTCACAGTGAGTCCAAGCGTGAAGGCAAGGAACGTCACAGTAAGGAGTCCAAGCGAGAATCCAAGGAGCGGCACAGCAAAGAGTCTTCACATCGGCGAGACAAAGACAAAGACAAAGACAGAGACAAAGACAAAGACAGACACAAAGACAAAGACAAGACAGAGACAAAGACAAAGACAGACACAAAGACAAGACAAAGACAGACACAGAGACAAAGACAAAGACAGAGACAGAGACAGAGACAGAGGAAGCAACAATGTAGACCAACTGCCCCACAAAAACAGTAAAGACCGAACTTGTAGTAGTGTAGAGGCACCACCTGTTCGCAGGGACAGCAGGGACAGCAGGGACAGCAGGGACCCGGGCTGCAGCAGTGTAGAGCCAATCCCTGTGAGACGGAACTCCAAAGACAAGGGCTGCAGCTCCTTAGAACCAATCTCTGCGATAAGAAGAGACTCCAAGGACAGAGGGATCAGCAATGGTGACTTGATGCCAAGGAGAGACAGCAAGGACCGGAGCGGGGGACACTGGAGTGGAGCCTCCGCTGAGGCAGGACAGCAAAGACCGAGAGAGGCTGCTGGATCAGCCGCCTGAGCTCTTACCAAGACAAGACACCAAGGAAAGGGCAAGAAATGGTGTAGACTCCAGACACGAAAGTAGAGAGAGACTGCTAGATCAGCCACCTGAGCTCATATCAGGGCAGGATAGTAAAGAGAAGGCTAGGAACGGTGTGGACTTAAAGCATGAAAGCAGAGACAGGCCACCTGAGCTTTTACCCCGACTGGAGAGCAAAGACAGAGCTAGAACTGGAGCAGAATATAGGTATGATAGCAAAGATCATCGACCTGATTTGTTACCCCAACAGGATAGCAAAGAGAGACTCAGGGGTGAGATTGAGCATAGGCACGAAGGTAGAATAGACCAGCCACCGGAGATCCTGCCCCGACAAGAAACGTCCAGAGGCGGCAACAGCAAGGACAGAGTTGTCTCCAGCTCTGACTCCAAGACTGAAGGGAGAGAGCGGAGCTGCCACAATGGAGGAGATATTCCTCCTCCTCCACTACCCAAGCAGGAGAGTAAAGATCTGAGCAAAACTGGCCTCGAGGTGAGGCGGGACAGCAAAGACAGAAGTCTGAATGGCTCGGGGAGAGCAGCATTATTACGATTTGAAGAACAGCAAGAGCCCCACTGCAATGGAGTATAGGGGCGATAGCAAAGGATTCAGACGGGATGGCACGCCCCGACGCGAAAACAGAACAAACTACAGCATGGAACAGTCGAAAGCACAAGAGAGGAACGGCAGCACAACGCCAGGGCAGCATTCATCCACGACAACACCTACTCACCATGGGAGATCATCGGGCAGCCCACCAATGACTGTGGGAACAGGAAATGGTGAAGACCTCAAATTCCTAATCTGATACCGATCATTAAATCGTAGCACAAGTAGCAACAGAAAGCATCCAGGTGAATAAAGTGCATTTAACCAATTCTATGTCATGATTTTGCTTTGTAGATCCGAAAGCACCACCGAAATATGCCCGCTCATCTTCTGCTCCTGGAAACCCCTCACCAATGGGAACTCCACAAAAGAGGGTAGCAGAGACACATCACAGTCAGGTAAACAGATTTGCAACAGCTCCTGAAAATGTACTTTCAAAAGCCGATCCTGAAGAGTTTGTCCTTCTCATATTAAGAATGCAGCAGGATATTGTTGTATTTTCATATTCTAACTAGTTTAGATCACAGATTTTATTGACAATCTGTTTAAAGTGGGTGAGTGGTTATATCACTAATATTACTAAAACTCCTTTTAGCATAAATATTCAAAGCTCCAACAAGGAACTTTTCATTGTTGTTGATTTGAAAGCTGTATTCACGTCACTGAATCTGCTCCCTCAGATGCCCCAGATGCCCTGGATATGTGGGGACACCACCATGCTCGAACAGATCGAGAGGAAACGCACCCTCTGCATGGAGATCCGCTCCAGACAGCACCCGCACCTGCAGCGATCCCTGGAGAAGCCTCCTCCTCCGGACAGGAACGAGGACAGGCACCCGGAGCGGAGTCAGTGCAAGCAAGAGAGTGCATCTGTCCTCCCAAGCTGGGGGAAAAGCAGCGGGGCCAAAAAGATCCGTCCCCCCCCCTTACCCCACACAGACAACCGTATTCTGGGACACGGCCATCTGACAGTGACAACACACTTGCACCTCCCTGCCACACAACCCCCCAATTACCCAATCCCTCTCTCCTCCGAGTTGAGCTGATTCATCCCTGCAACATCAGGGGGAACCAGGACAGCCAATAAGAGCACCAGGGGGATGATACTTGCTGATGTCAAAGGACAATGGTAGTTACCATAGCAATATTTCTGCTTGTTCAGGTTGTCATGTTTTCTTATCATCACTGGTGATATTTGATATTTTTCTATTTCCTGTGACTGGATTTCTTGTAATATAATTAGTAGAATAGATATTTGATGAATAGATATTTTTTAAATGAGATGGGGATTAAAAAGCATCTTAAATTATGTATAGTAGATGTAGATGCTATCTAAAGTTTGTTTTTTTTAAGTTATTTTTTTTGTGGTTCTTTTACATTTGAAAGCATAATCTATCAATACTTGTACTGTAGTAGCATAATTTTCTTATGCCCAACTCTTTTTGTGCTCAAAAGCCCTGAAGTGAATGGACTATTCAATTCTGTCTATATATACTTTACATTTTCACTGTTGTATAGTAAGTTGAGGAGTTTAACATCAACGTGCTTTAGATTCTGGCGCCCTCCATGCCTGGTCCAGCATGTTGTAGAATGTACAACAGTTGGTCCTAGAAAAGAGACAGGAAACTCTGTGTGCTTCACTTTGTATATTACAGTAAGAAGCTGTGTAGTCACTGCGTCAAAGCCTTTCAAGCGGTCAATTCGTTTTATAGGTGAACCTGTTGGCTGGCACGTTGTAGATGACAGAGAAAGTGTGAAATGTTTCTGCTGTATTCTAAGAGACACTATGAGGGTGGGATGGGGAGGTAGTAAATTAGAACATTACATTTTAAACAGTTTAATTTCCAAACCCAGCCAAAGCCTGTAAAAGCAAGACATGGGCGTGGTTGCACTTGGATGTTGGGTTATTTGAAACGGGGTGGTGGCATTAGCTGGCGAGCACCAGCGCCCTTACCTTTTGCCATGCACACTGCGAGCACCACGGCACAGTGTAAAGACTGGATGCCAACGACCAGCCCGTACAATCAACACCTGAGCTTTTAGAACGTTTCTTCATTTTACTGCAGATTATAATAGCCATATGCACTTGCTTATGAAATAACTTTCAAGATTATGCTTATATATATATTTTTGAAAATGTTAGGAGTAGCGAGCTGTGCCATGGAAGTTTTCATTTATTGGCTAGGACGTAAACGCCTCAGGAGACTGGCCGTGTGTGACATGCAGCCGTCCGTGATGGGTTGTCTCTGACAATGTTCCCAATTGAATTGGCTGGCAACCATTTTAGAGATCGAATCATTCAAGGACCTACCACATGGCAACAGCTCTACCCAGTCAAAAGGACAGGGGTTGCACAAGGGCCTACAAACATTTGAGGCTTTGTTAAGAAGAAAATCAAACTGCACTACCCATCATCTTCCATCACATTCAATCAGGCTGGTAACATACATGTCCTTCTCCCCCAGCTCTCTACCTCAGCCTCCTGCTTACATCATCGAAATTGGTTCTCTTTGCACATTAAAATGCAATGTCAACATTGCCAAAATAGTTTGGGTTTGACAAATGGGCGAGCCCTCAGATTGCAAGTGCAGTACCCGTCTCTGGTGAGAATCATACTACAGAGGTCCCTCTGTGTTGTGCGAATGGGCGTGTGTGTGTGTGTGTGTGTGTGTGTGTGTGGGAGTGTGGGAGAGAGCTGTGCATGTCTGTGTTCGTGTGCCAAGCTACACTGTATGCAAGTTGAATCTTTACAAATGATTGTTTTAAGACATTCCCTTTGCCCTATCCATGGTGTTGGTGGGTGGAGGTTGGAAATGTAATAATGATGATGTACAATCTTTTTGTGTTTATAAATGTGCACTGTGAAAAGGTAGAGAGAGCACCGCACTGTCAGAGTCCTCTGTCCTATTGCACTGAGTGTTCTCTTGTTTCGCGTAATATAAAAAAAGGAAAAAAAAACAATGTTTGAGGAAATAAGTACTGTATTCTGATTGTCACATGGGTTCTGTTGAGAGAAATAAATAAATATGAACTTGAAACCCACTATGGAAAAAACCCCTCTATCCTGATGAAATTATTCATTTTTCTCACACCTTGGGATTTTTGCATGTAGGTTGTCATATTTCCAACTGTCATAGCCACTGAACTCTGAATGACTCTGAAACTTTTAGAAAAACATTTTATTTGAGGAGCAGAACTTAGATAAAGGACGACAGCGTTTTGAGCATTTCTCCTCAAGAATGCTTTAGTTATGATTTCCACACTAATCTGGAAACGTGCACGAATACAGTACAGCAGCAAGATGATTGATGATTCAATTAGAAATAGCACCTCATTCAAAACAATGACAGGCAATATAAAAGTATAAAATAGCTGTTCAGATGAAGGTACATTTCTGTCAGTAAATGTAACCTAAATATGGCCCTGAGTGGAAATCAGAATTAGGTTTTTAAAAAATGGAAACGCTTAGAGTAACAGCTAAGTTATGTGAGGACAGTTATATCCCTCTGAGGCAGACATGACACTGGCTGGCCTTGCGTCTCTGTTTGTCGGCTGCTTTGATGGTGCCGGGTCTCGGGATGATGAACTGCTCTGTCTCACTCACAGTAGTCAGCCAAAAACTATAGAGGTTGGCGAAGTAGTGACAGGAGCCTCGCTCGCCCTGGCATTCTATGAAGGGGTGCGTTCTGAAATCCTTGAGGCAGCTGCCGGAGGAGGTCAGAGACTGGCCACCGCCATTAACACCTTCCCCTGTGTGCTGAGGACAGGAAGACAGAGGACGGTCAGGGTGTGAATCTTTCTTTCATCCACTCACTTTTGTTTTGCACTCACCAGGAGGAAAGAGAAGCCCTTCCACAGACTCCTCCAGCCAGGCGGGCATGCAGGAACCACGTGATCCTGGCTATGGAAAGCCACTGCAGGTGACACCGTCTCACACACGGCACAGCGGCTGATGTGGGAGCTAATCTCCTGGCCGAACAGTGGCATCATGGGTATGGGAGCAGTGGTGGAGAGCCAATAGGATTTGTCATTGCGGCTGGCGTAGTTACAGGCAGCTGTGTTGCAGTAGGAGAAAGGCATGGTAGAGAAAACAGGGAGGCAGGAGCCAGCCTGGCCTACAGGGAACAGAGACAAAATACATTTTTTTGTGTGTGTGTGAATAAACTCATTGAGACATCAACAAAACTATCGCTTTATGCAGACACTTACCCAGGTCTTGTGTGTGAGCCTTCTCTTGTCCCTCTAGGTACACCAGACTGAAGCCCACCCAAAGCTGACTGCTGCCTTCAGGGCACTGTGGCACCTGCACTGACTGGCTGTGGACAACCAAGAGGTAGCCTGACCTGGATGTCCCCCTGTGACCTGGTTGACCTTGTTCACCAGGTGGGCCTGAAACACCTGGAGGATAAAGGGTGAGCAAGTGGATGACACAGAGAGAGGAAAAGACAAAGAAGATAATAAATTAGCGATTTAATGGAGGCCATGAATGGTCACATTTTTATCATTTATACATAAACTCAAATTTTTCACCTTGTGGTCCAATGAATCCTTGCTGACCGACTTCACCTGGGTCTCCAACAGAGCCATTGGGACCAGCAGGACCCAGTACACCAGGGTCGCCCATGGTCCCTGCAGAACCCTTCTCTCCTGGAACACACAGTCAATTAAGAACAGATATACACACAAACATGCAAACAACTGAGAATAAACACACAGTGCAAATCAATTCGGACAGAAAGTGTACAAATTTATCAACACTGAGAATATATTAAGAGTGTCTTGCCTTTACGTCCTGGAGTCCCAGGAGGACCCACATCACCAGGGAATCCCCGAGATCCGGGGGAACCAATTGGTCCTGGGAGTCCGAGAGGAGCCACCCCTAGTCGTCCACTGATGGAATCACCAGGAGCTCCTCTGACACCTGGTAAAAACATTTAGCCCAACATTTCTTTCAGTCGGTGAGGATTGTTTATGAAATAATAGCAGTGAAAAAAATACCTTTAGAAAATTATTTGCATCTTTTTCACCTACTGGGCCTCTCACTCACCCCTATTTCCAGCTGGACCAGTTTTTCCCTTAGGGCCCTGTGGCCCAGGGAAACCTTGCTGACCATTGGGTCCTTGAGCCCCCCTGGGACCAATGGGACCTCTCTCACCTGTCAGAGTGCAGCAACATTTAGAAAGCATTCACCTGGTTCGTAAGTGATGGCAGCAGTATATAATGTACCTTTTGGACCGATAAAGCCTGGATTGTTGTGAGATCCAGGAGGCCCTTGGTGGCCCATGGCTCCCTTACGACCTGTTAACCCTGGGGGGCCAATTGGTCCTCGGTCTCCACTGGAGGATGTGCTGCTGCCTGGAGGGCCTGGTTCCCCTGGAAGACCTACCAACCCAATACAAAAGTCCCAGATGTAGACAGGTTGCACACAATGTTCTTTTCTTCAAGTTGTCCACACAACATGACGACAGGAACAAAAATAGTCACACACACCTGGGAGTCCTGAAGGTCCTTCATATCCTACATCTCCATGGGGTCCTGGTAAAGGTGTGCTGCATTCTGTGCCAGGGTATCCAGGTTCGCCAGGGAAGCCTGGAAGACCTGAGAATAGAAATCTATAATTGTATTCCTTTTCTCACTGAATGTGTAGAAGAATGGAGCACAGGCCACACCTAACAATGGAGAGTGATTAACAGAAAAGAGAGAGCCATGAAATCTGAGAAACCAGAACAGACTATTGCATGGTAACAAATCAAATCATTTAGATATTTTAAGCAGACTTACAGTACAGAAAACGTGATGATAAAAATAGATATCATACCTGTGTCACCAGGTGGGCCCATCAGACCTTTAGGCCCAGGAAAGGTGACTCCTGGGGGTCCTTGATGCCCCTTCAGACCTTTGACTCCAGGAAAACCATCTGGTCCTTGCGGGCCATGGATGTCTTTGCCTTAAAGTGATTTATTAGACTCAGTGTTACACTGTTGCATGTCCTCACAAAGTCGATGTAATGACTCTAGTTTCACTTTTTCTGGATGAAATGACCAATTACTAAATTCATAAGTTCAGTATTCCTATTTAAGGCAGTTTGAAAGTCCTAAATATGCAGTTTATTTTAATGTGAAGAAAAATGAAAGCCAATAGCACAACCACCATAAGAGACATGCAAATGGATAATTGCTCAGCTTAAAAAAAAGTGCTTACCACTTGCTCCCTTCAACCCTTTTGGACCTCTAAGTCCATCCAATCCATCCAGACCTGGTGGTCCAGGGGGCCCTGACGTAAGATCACAATACAACATAAGAAGTGTTCTCAGCATACAAATGCAACTTTTTTTGGAGTATGTTTTATCCAATTCTTTGTGTATCTTCAGAAAAATAAGTACAGTGTGTGTGTGCATGAAACAGGGGATATTATGTTAGTACCTTGAGGCCCACTTGGGCCAGTTGGACCTGGTGGGCCGAGACCTCCTTGATCACCTGGAATACCTGGAAACCCTTGATGGCCAGATGTGCCACGAGGCCCAGGGACGCCTACACACACACACACACACACACACACACACACACACACACACACACAATGTACTAAACAATGTACCTTAAGCACAGATTTCAAATTTCTTAAGGGAAATTAGATGTGTAAGAATGGTTTTAATTCCTAGAAGAGCAAATCAGAATTTGTAAGGATCCTAATTCTTAACAGGATGTTATTGGAAACCGCAGCTGATTTTATTCACTTAACAACACCCCAGTTCTGTTAAAATCTAAATGTAAGTGATAATTATATCATGAAAGGACAGACATCCTGGTTACTGGCACATGTTCTTGGTTTATTTTTTTCTGATGTAGGCAAAGTTCTTACTTGACTCATGAGTTAGCTTTCACACGTAAGAGAAAGACCTCATCAGTGTACCTTAATTTATTCCCTTTAAAATTTTTGCTGCAGTACGTCAGTTCACAGGAAATCACCTAATCCTCCGAGTCTTCCTGGTTCCCCAGGAATGCCTGGTTGTCCAGGCTGTCCTGGCCTTCCCCTGGGTCCTGGGTCACCTGAATCACCTGGACTCCCCCTGGGTGCTTGAGGAAATCATTTTGTGGAGGTGAATGTATTTCCTGTTTACATCCACTCAAGCATATAATCTATGAAACTGTCAAATTTTCTAGTTCTTCTTCATCATGTGGTTTTGTCTTAACTCACCATTCGGTCCATTATCCCCTGGCAGTCCTCTGGGTCCGGGTGGACCAGGTTGTCCAATTGACTTTCCTGGCTCACCTGGAACAGACTTAGATCATCAAGTTCAGTCCAGCTGAATAACAAACGTATGAGCTCATACAAGAGATCCGTCTTTATTTTGCTATATACCAACAGGTCTATCTGCATGTATCATAATATGCTTCTCTTTTTTTTTCAACTGAGAGGATATTTACCAGTATCAATAAACAACTTATCCAGTGTTACTGACCCTTGGCACCAGGCAATCCCTGTATCCCTTGTATCCCTATAGTCCCTGTAGGCCCTGGATCTCCCTGTAAAAGATTAAATTACATTTTATTTGTATTGAGCATAATATTCCAACAATATTTCATCACATCTGAGTCTGACAAATGGCAACATTAAAAAGTAGAAAGATAACTTAAGCTACTATATCTAGTCATAAACACAGCACCACAAGTTCCCCCCAAAACATATTGTTAACTCATTTATTTGTTTATTTTTCTTGTTTTATAGGGACAATGTATATTAATGAACACAAGTATAAAATATACAATAATTTGCAAAATTGTAGAATGCCTGTTCACTAATTTGTAGAATGCCTGTTCACTATCGAAGACTCTATGGGCTTGTAACATAAAACAAAAACATTTTAACACACTTAAGAATATGCAAATACACGTACAAGTAGAAAACAAGTAGAAAAGTCCAATACGGTATGCAACATGCTGAGGCTCACAGATCTGGTTTAACTTGAGTTGTGTCTCAAAAGTAAAAACAATAATGTTTTACCAAACGGCTGGAATTTGCCATGATTCTGCCCCCATGTTGTACTTTTGAAGAGACTGTTGTGCACCATTTGAAAGTCTTGGTTTATCATAGGACTTTTTATTGGTAAAAATAGTCTTTGAATTGGTAGTATTTTGATATTCAGTTTGGATTTGTAATCGTGTTGTGTTTGTATATTTGGATTTTTAGATTCCTGTTTTACTTTGAAGCTTTCCTTATGTGTATCTCTTACTTAATGTACTGTCTGTTCTGGTTTCCCTCCTCTGTGACTGTCTGCCCCTGCACCAACTTTAATTATCTCTACCTCAATATACCTCAGAGTGTGTATACAATCTATGTGCTGCCAATTCTCCTCTGTTTCTTTCAGGTTGCTTGTATTAAATTACACACACCATACCTGTGTTGCCATTTGATCTGGTATTGGATATGACAGAAAACACAACATATGTCAGGAATCATCAGAAATTCTACACAGTTTGTTACATTAGCATGTAATTATATGATTTTTGGTTTTATTTAATGTGATGTAGCATCTATTTGAGGTCTTTTGGGGTATAGACTGGAGAGATTCCAAAAAAGTTGGCCCTTAAAAAACATAAATTGGGTTCAATGTGTACCGGATCTCCAACATGTCCTGTATATCCCCTTGGACCAGGGAAACCTTTGATTCCAGGGTGCCCAGGAGGTCCCGGGATTCCTCCCCTGCCTGGAACACCAACACTGCCCTTAAACCCTGGTGGACCAGTCCATCCCTCAGGCCCTGAGTCACCTGGTATTCCCCTTACACCCTTTAAGCCTGTAAGAAACAACACTAATCAGAAATGATACAATCTGTGGCACAAAGATCACAATCTGTATGTTAGTCTTCTATACTGACATACTGTTCATGTAAATTAAAGAAACAAAATATCATATTTTTAAAAACATGTATACGTGCCTACAAGTCCTTGTTGGCCTGGTTGTCCCCTCCTTCCTGAAAGTCCTGCTGGGCCTTTAGTGATATTCACAAGTCCTGATGGGCCTGGTAATCCTGGGAGACCTCGTAAACCTGGATAGATCACAACTCTGATTATACATTAAATTCAAAGTGCAACTCAACAACAGAGATTATTTTGTATGGTTTGTTATTTTGTCTACCACAATCCTCCTTACCCAGTGTTGAGACTGTATAGTCATGACTGTAGTCATTTGCAGACAGTCTATTTAAAAAGACAATTGGGTCAAGGCCAAGTTGACTGCAACAGACACTTACCTTTATTACCCGGCAGTCCTGGGTCTCCTGTGTCACCTGGTTGACCAGTAAAGCCTCTTTCTCCCTGTTTACCTCTGGGTCCTGGAGTTCCAGTATGACCTGGTAAACCACTTGCTCCGGCCCTACCAGGGTAGCCAATTTCACCTAGATGTATTGAAAGGAAAATAATTTCAACCATAGCAATCTAGTTTACATACATTGCATTGTTGATATACCATTGATTTCAGTGAAGGGTTTCTCGTGGGAGTTTTGATTAAATTTGAAAACACTTCACCCACCCTCCATTGTCATAGTGGTGAGTAGATAATGAGTGAATTTTCATTTCTGGGTGAACTATCCCTTAAGTCTAAAAAAACTCAAGCTTTTAACAAATACTTTTGTAACTGGCTCACCTTTTGTCCCTGGCCAGCCATCAATCCCAGTATCTCCTGAAGGGCCAATGGTGCCGCTGGGTCCAGGTGAGCCTGGCAAACCAGGGAGGCCAGGAGATCCTTTAAGACCCTTCGGTCCATGACCAGGTGGACCCATATCTCCCTTCAAACCCTTCTGAAGGTAGCCTGTATGCAACATCATACAACTCAATGAGACAATATGTCAATGGATGGTTTGATGGTTACAAAGGAAAATATGCATTATTGTAAACCAGTATTAGTCTCAATAGAAATTTCACACTCAATCCATCAAGTTGTCTAGTGCTGTGTGATCACCTGGTATTCCTCTCTGTCCAGGGTTCCCTGGAGGGCCTGGAGGGCCTGGAGAGCCTGGGAGTTCATACAGTTCACATACAGTACAAGGTGGGCCTGGGGGCCCAGTGGCACCAGGGTCACCACTGACTCCTGGCTCTCCTTTGTGGCCTGGTTGTCCAGGTCGGCCATGTGTGCCTGTGATTCCATAGCAGCAATAGTCAAATGATTTTCAATTGACATAAAGAAAAGGAAGTACACTCCTAGCACTTACAGATTATTGTATGTACTCTATGTATTTTCTGTAATAAAGGTCACATTTATCTAAAGCCTTAGCTGTTAAGCAGTTTGTTGTGTTCACCTAAACAAAACAAATTTACCTGGAGACCCAGTGTTTCCAGGAAAGCCACGAGGTCCTTTTGTCCCAATAACCCCAGGTTGGCCAGCTAGGCCAATAACACCCGGACAGGCAGAGAGAATGTCTCCTGTCGTACCCTTTCTGCCTGGGAGTCCTGGTATCCCCGGAATGCCTGGAGGGCCATCCAGACTAATCCCATAGGGACCAGGGTCACCTGGATCCCCGTTTAAACCTGGAGGTCCTTTTACAAGTAAGAAAGACATAAGCACACAAACAGCCCTCTGATTTGTATAATTTGTAAATTGTTCCTTGATGATCCAAAAGCTTGAACCTGGGTCTTCCAGCAAAGAAATACCTTGAAAAAACCTTTGCACAATTTTAATTTGACATTGTACAGTGTCATTACCTGGCAGTCCAACCCCTACAGTTCCACCATCATCTCCTCTCAATCCTTTAAGGCCTTGGTGTCCTGGAACTCCCTGGAGACCATGTATTCCTGGCTCACCTGGAATTCCTATAAGGCACCGAATAAAAATAACATTGAATTGCATGATGAACCGACAATGTTTAAACAACACTGATGTTACATAGAGGCTTAGTATGGCAAATCAATTTTGCCATCAACTTTTGAGCTACTGGCTTTCAAGAAAGCACTTGTTAGTAACTGTAGGGACGATCTTTTTCTGCAAACTTTAGAAAAGTCATACCAATAGACAAAGCAATGATTTGGTTTGTCATTGTCATTATATTTATCATTATCATCATATTTTATGTCTCAAAGTTGTAAGACTTACCTGGGGAGCCTGGCTCACCCTTTGGACCAGGTGATCCAATCGCTTCTTCATGACAGCAATTTTCAATTTCACCTGATGACACAAACACAATCATTAGTATTTGACACCTGGCTTTGGGACAGGGGGGAGTGATAAACCCGACTGAGAATCTTTCAATTTAACCTGGAGGTCCTGGTCTGCCAGTAACTCCTGGGGTGCCAGGATAACCATGATCTCCTTTGGGTCCTTGGGGCCCCGTAGGGCCTGGAAAACCAGGTCCTTTGGGGCCTACAATCCCTGGAAAACCTTTGGGTCCAACAACACCAGGGTCACCTTTGATACCAGGTAATCCTGCATATCCAGAACCCTGAACAAATCATTGTAGCATGTTATCATGTGGTAACAATTTGAATCATACAAGCTTTCAACTTAAAATGGACACACTTACTGGTGGTCCAGGGTCTCCTGAGGGGCCAGGGAGGCCATCCTTTCCTGGCCTACCTGTTGCTCCAGGAGGACCAGTATTTCCAGGAAATCCTCTGTCACCCTGGACACCTTCCAACAACAATAAGAAACACTACGTATTAGGCGCGAAATGTTTAAAAACCCAAGGTATGGTCATTTACAAAACAGAAGTCTGTTTTCTCATTCTCATTTTCACCACAAGTACAATGTAACAGTCAAATACAGCTTACTTTTTATGCCAGTCTGCAATTGAATTGCTTTGCTATTGTTTGTGGAACATGAAACATTTTAGAAAATCTTGAGAATCCCCTCAGAGGATGTATGTTCTGCTATTTAAAACATCTTTAACACAAAACCTTGCTTATATAACGCTGTGTATACTAGAGTGTCACCTTCAATGGGAGCTTACCTTGACCACTTGCCACAAAAAAGTCACCTTTCTGCCCCTTGTCTCCTTTAAAACCAGGAATTCCTTGAAAGCCCTACATATAAACAGGGTAAAAAACTGCTATTATGAAGCACAGATTTTGAGAAAACTTTTATTAATTTAGTCAGAGTCATATTATCCTTACATATGGTCCTCTTGCACCCTCATCTCCCTTCAGACCTGGGTCCCCAATGAGTCCTTGAGCTCCAGGAAACCCTGGAGATCCTGGATAACCAGGTGGACCAGGCAGGCCTATGCTTCCCTCAACAAACCTGCATTCACATTCCCCTAGACACCCTGTTGGAGACAGGGAAGGCAAAAATATGTGACTATGATGCAGTATGTTTATATACTGTAATTACATTCTCACCCATACACAAACATGCTCATATAGAGTATAATAAATCAGTTTTGGTTCTGTTCCAGTACATTCATAGAGGATGATTGTTATGTACAACCACTTAATATATTCTATGACTGCCAGATGTCAGTAACACAACCTTTGCTTGTCAGATCACAAACAGGTCACAGATCACCTTTGATTCCTTTGTGTCCTTTCTTTCCACGAGATCCCTTGAATCCTGGGTCACCAGGGTCGCCTGGGACACCAGGCTCACAGTAGTAACCTGTTGGATCAACCAAAAATATTGACCAATATAAATAAGATATTTGAAAGTGATTTGAATGATAAATTGGGTAAAGGTAAACTTCTTTGGGAAAAACTAAGACTTACCTCCACATCCTAATCAGATGCCATTAAGTATGCCATACCATAAACACACACAAATAAGAGGGTAAGTCCTTGTAAGAGGGTAACATTTGAGAATCTATCACTTGTTCATATAATCAAATATTATTTGCAAGATCACATATTCAAGAAACGCTTTAGTTCATATATACCTGGACGACCAGGGAGGCCTCTACCACCTTTGGGTCCAGGGAGTCCCTTAGTTCCCTTTGGTCCCGGGAACAGATTAATTTCAAAGTTGTTATAACCCCCTGGTTGACCTTTGTAGCCCTTTGGACCGGGGTGCCCAGGTGGACCAGGAAGGCCTGGCTCCTCTGGAAATGTGTGAGAGATAATGTGAAACTTTAAATGAGGTAGGATTTTAAAAAGACTGTTTCTTTGTGAGGTAACACAGACATTAGTATCCTGAAAGTTAGAGAGCCAACACAAAAGCTAAACTCTGACCTGATACTGTTAACCCTGGTGGGCCAGGAGGTCCTCGCATCCCTGGGTACCCCTGGTCACCTGGGATTCCAGATGGCCCTTGGTAACCATGTTCACCTTTAGCTCCTGAACCACATACATAAATAGTCAGAGTGTGTCAAACAGTCATTTATTTATTGAACAGAAGTAAATAAATATGAAATGTTTGCTTCTCTCGAAATTAAATTAAATGTTTATTTTGATAGATTTGTCTAGTAAACCTTTTTGCCCTGCAGTTGCACCCCAGTGGGAGGTGCTGCAACCCCTTCAGCACACCCACTTACAGTGTCCAAACCTCTTTGGTCCAAACACAGAGTCTGAGTAGAGTATAATGTATGCAAACTGCTGGACAGTAGAGCTACATCTAAAGTGGCAAACTAAATTTGTATTCATCAAAATAGTAAGGACCAACAATGTAAACTAGTGGATTTTTAAAAATGCTAATGAAAAAAAACAACTATAAAATAGAATACTGCCCCTTATGGTTAAACCAGTGAGTAGTTAACGCCTGTAGTGACTAATATTTAGCTGCCACTGGCTGTGTAGACTTGTGCTCAGTTACAAGGATTTAGTCTTTCTCCACATGGTATTTATTTGCTCACCACAGTGTCCGTCACATCCAATAAGGTTTTGAAAAACGAAGTAAAACAATAAAACCAAAATCAATGTCTTTCAGAGCACAGTCAAAAACTGTTTCTCCTCCGATTCATCTTCAGCAACAGTGATGATTGTCGTGAGCCCGAATAACCTCTGGCCAACCTGGCATCACAGTACACCCCACACTGCTTCGAGGAGTATTGCGTCATTTAAACCCAAACCAAAAATATGGCTCATACAACTTGTTCTCACCTCTGGCATCACTTCCATTATATAAGTAAAGGGGACCAGGATGACCTGGATCTCCTGGGTAACCCTGTTTAATGCAAGGACAGAAATGGAAACCATAGCCTTAAACAGAACATGCCAGAGATCTAAAGGTGACAACAGTTATCAGGAATCAGTAGTCTTGTCTATTACATGTGATTATCCCACTGACCAACCACAAGAGGGCAGCAGACGAGGACAGCTTTTTTCCCCCTCACTCCTATAGCTGCTTACATTTCAACACTTATCACAGAAACTTTATGAGCAACTGACTAAAGTTTTGTTCAAATTGTTTTGGAGATTGGACCAGACTCACCTTTGGTCCAGTTCTTCCAATGAGACCCGGAAGTCCTTCCTCTCCATATAAACCCTGAAAATGCACTATTGTATTTAACCTGATCAACTTGTCTAAGTATATAACACATGGGAAGGCTGAATCATGTGTTAGATGTACCTGAGGTCCCTTTTGTCCATCTATACCAGGAATACCAGGAAGACCCTATAGAGCACAAACAGCGGGGTTAAGAATACTATATATGCATGTTGTTTATGTTAAATCATGGGGCAGTTAGATTTAGGTCACCTACCGGAAGTCCAATAAATCCAAGGATTCCTTGCTCTCCTTTATTTCTTTGTCTGTTAAAGTCTACTATATCCCCCTGATAAGAAAAACAAGAAACTCAGATGTCTTTTCTCTCTTTGAAACATACCTGTAGTCACATACAGGATAAAACTCACCATTTTGCCCTTTGGTCCACATGGTCCAGGAAGACCTCTGTCTCCCTGAGAAGCAGACAAAGGAAATTATAGCATCAAGGTTTACACATAGTTTGGTCAAATATGGAATTTGAGCATGGAAGATTATTTGTTTTTCCAGGTGATTGCTTGTATGTTATTTTCTAAAATACACAACTCAGAATCTATAAAAAAAAGTTTTTAATTGGGTTTGGAGTTGGCAGCCAGCACCAGCAGGCTGATTAACTGACATATGACATATATTTATGCCAATGTTAGTTTGAACTTTTTCAGACATTTGCTCATTTGTTGTTTGTATAACAACCTGACGTAACAAAATTTAAAAAAGTGAAGTGGCCTGGATGTTTAATGAATGTACTGCAAATGCATACATATAAAAGCAGATAGTGACACTAAATTAACAGTATTAGTATTTTAAAAAGGTTAATTTCATTAGTAAACGTATCTATCTAAATATCTCTTCCCATTGAGATGTCAAAATTCAGAGAAGTCTGAATTTTGAAATTGGGAAAACAGTAATCCTGCATTGATTTATGATGTAACATGATGATACAGTTTAGTACTGATTAAACTGACTACATATAGGATGTGTATAGGAGCTTAAACTCAGCAGTGTTTTATAAATAAAAAGGAGCATTTTGCCTTCACCTTGTAGCCTTTGAGTGGAAGAAAGTCTGGAGGAAATTCAATGACTTCCTTTGTCCCTGGGGGGCCAGGTGGACCTTGCTCACCCTGGATAAAAAATGCACACGTTGGCTGGGTTCTTTGATAGACACACACACACACACACACACACACACACACACACACACACACACACACACACACACACACACACACACACAAACATGTTTGTAACTCCCTTAACCATCCAAACCATATGCTAACTAACTTACCCTACCCCTAACCTAAACCTCATTCTAACCCTAACCCTAAAGTCAAGTCCTAACCCTCAAACAGCCTATTGAAAAAGTGTGGACCCGTCAAAATGTCCTCACTTTGTAGGGTCTATGCTTAAAATGGTCCTCACAAAGGTCTAAATACAGGAATCCAAACACACACATAGCACAACACCTCAGTCAGTCAAAGGCCAAAATGTTTTTCTTACATCTTCGCCTTTATCACCTGCCAGTGATCCTCCAGGGTTCCCCTGCACAACAACCAGAAGCTTAGTAAGGTTTTGTGTGTGCGTTATGTGCAATGATTGTTTTTGTTACAGTATGCACTGCCAAAGATTGTGAAGCCGGTGACTCACTGGTGGTCCTCTGACACCTTCACGTCCTACCGAGCCCTGTATGGAATCACACACACACACACACACACACACACACACACACACACACACACACACACACACACACACACACACACACACACATTTAAAGGGCTGTATTTCTTGTTATGTAAATGATGGAAATTTGTGATTTAATGTGTCTCTAAATACTATTCATGTGCAGGTTTCTGTAACAATAAACAATTATATAAGATCTCGTAGTTAAGTCATAGTAGTTAGTAAAGTAAAGTATTTTTTTTACCTCAGGTCCAGGAGGACCAGGGAAGCCATCATGGCCTTTAGGTCCCATGACTCCTCGTCTTCCCTTCAAAAAGGAATCAAAACACATATGAGTCAACTTAACTGTACGATAGAGAGTGAAAGATTACAAATATCTAACCCATGCATTATTTATTAGAATACAGTAATAGTACAGAACTACTGCTTTAAAAACATACAGGTAAACCATGCTCTCCATCTCTGCCACGCTCCCCCTGCAAAGTAAAACCAACAGAAGATGGGATGTAAAGAAAGACATGGTACATTTTTATTCATCATTTAATATAATAAACATGAGAAGAACTCACAGGAAGTCCAGGAAGGGTAACACCATACACTGGTTCTCCTTTAATTCCTTTAAGTCCAGGTAATCCCTGACAACAGGAGAGAGTAGACACACTATAAGTAATAATTTGCTTTCCAACTGAAGATTGGTATTGGACAATGTGGAAAAAAACTTTTAACATGAATTTTTAAATCACATAATCCCCACAATCTCAGCAGATTTGCCTGTTGCTTATTCATGCTGACAATCTCTCTGTTCTACCATCCAAACGTATTCTACTGATCTGCTGAGTTTATTTTCATGTCCATGAAGCCAGTTAGAGACTGTTTCTGCCTTGTGACATGGTGAATGATAATGATGGAAGTTGCAGCTAATATGGTAAATCGTGGCCACTAAGAGATGCATGTGGTCAGCATCAATGCTCAGATAGTCTGTGGCCTTCAAACGATTGGCTGGTGAAGGGCCCAAAGATGAAGATACTTTGAAATGTGAACAGTCTAGAGTCAAGGCAGGGTTGGGTCCATAGATTCATGGTGTTCAAATAGAAGTCAACTCACCAGCGGCCCGTTCAGACCGTCCAAACCACGAGTACCAGGAACTCCAGGTCGACCCATTGTCCCATTACAGCCATCCAGTCCTGTCAAACCAGGCTCTCCACCTGCCCCAGGGTGACCCTGAACGATATTGCACAGTTATGGCGATGAAGTATAATTGCAGATTACCAAAGTCATAAAGTTCATAGTAATAACAGCGGCTAATTTGAGCAACTTGAAGTTGAGTTGTCATGAAGTAGTGCCCCCATCTACTGGAGCCCTGTCATACAGGGTTATGCTCATTCATTCCCCCATCCTCAAAAGGGACAGTGTATGTCATTCCCATCCCTGCACACATCAAGATCACAGTCCAGACTATTCTCATTTTTAGTTCCTTGGTGGTGGAATAAGCTGCCAAATGTTTTCTGACCTGATCTATCTTCGATAACCTCTTGAGGACTCATCTCTTCAGAGAGCACCTCCTCTCCTCACAACCTAACATGACTAACTACCACCTCTTTCTCTGATCTCCCACTCCTTAGATTTAGCGCTTCGTACCTACTTCCAGCTCTGTTAATGTACTGCACATTTAGTCTTGTCCCCCGAGCATCTGCCAAGTGAGTAAATGTGATGTAATGTGATGAAGAGGCAGCTGCACTAGGCCGTGAAGAGGTCCACATCTACAGTGCACCTCGATGTGTCCACTAGGGGGCACACCAGACACATGCTTCAAATCACTGCGCCACCTCTTGTGGATTCTTGTATGTTGATTAAATCTTAAACGAGTTGGTAGTACTTACAAAATTACAACCTATTTACAGAGGTTGTGGGAAAATAAGTCAGAAGTATGTTACCTCCATGTTGAACTGGGAAGACTTTGGCAAAGGAATTACTGTGTAGAGTGAAACTAAGTGAGATCATATTATATTTATTTTTAGTCGTTTGCTTACTAATGAGCCGTCGTTACCAGGGAAACCAGGTGCACCAGTCTTGCCCTGAAATGTAAAGGAATATGAGCATCAGTCACTATTTCCTGTTTTATATTGAATTTATTTATTTTAAAAAGTTTTATTAAAGTAGATTTAATATGATGATCATGAACATGTTCTGCCTCAGACACAACAATGAAATGCAACATGCACATGAACATTTGCACTAACACGGTCTCCTTTGGGCCCCTCAGGGCCGTGAGATCCCTCTATTCCCCTCCTGCCTTTGTCTCCAGGTGGCCCTCTGTGTCCCCACGGTCCCATTGGTCCCTGGGGGCCTTGCTCCCCCGTCTTCCCTGGAGACCCCTAGGAAAAGAAAGTCATGCTCATAAAATCTTGCTGCGAGTGGAGACTGTAAAGAATTTGCTGCTGCTTTAATCACTTTACCTGAATAGTTGTAAAGCATCACATTAACACTGCATGCACATGTATTTTCCTACAGTGAATAATTACAAAAAAGTAGCACATTCTCTATCATGGAATCTGATCATTTTTTTATACTCTTATTCCCTTTTCCATTTTCTGCAGCTACTCAGCTTTTTATCTCTCTAAAGAACCAACAGAAATCAAATCAGACTTTATTGACATTTTAGCAATAACAGTAGTGCAGGCAGAATGAAATGGCCTTTACCTGGGAGCACTCGATAAGATAAAGAAACTAAGGGAAATCACACATACAAATACAAAATGGAAAACACACTGTACATTGTCCCTGAGTGAGAATAATTTTCCAATATATAAAAACGTAATAAGAAAGTGTTTATACCCGTGCACCTTTGGCGGGATGACACCGACATACAGAGCAGTTTCTACCTTGACATGGCTGCTCAACCTCCCCCTGGAACGACAAACAGAGATGAATCACAGGCCTTACTAGGACTTAACATTACTGCGTTACTAATGATGGGAAGCGTTTTAAAGAACATCGGGCAAGCACAGCAGACACGTTTTGTTTCCCACCAGTATCTGTCACTTTAAGAGTCGGCTCTGAGAATTAAAGAATGAACACATTTACCATGGAGACTGAGCAGTGCTGATTAGATAGTGTGAAACAAAGCCGTGTTCTATCACACTTCCAGATGTCAAGTGTACCCACCGATATGTGTGTGTGTGTACTGGGAGTTTTACAGTGTGGAGATGTCACAATATTTGAAAATATTTTCTCAGAGCTTTTCCAAATATTTGGATTTCTGTAGTCTGGGGAAACTGTATTCTGATGGACATCTGGAACACAAACTCTCTCTCTCTCCGGGTCCAAACATCATGACTGTTTCTCAGTCACAAAGAAAACACACAACACACAGCTACGTCCTGGACAGGCCATTTAGATCGCCATGATGTCAATGTTACTGCTTCACTGGTGTCCCTTTACATCTTTGTCCCAGCATCACAATAGTGCTGGTTTAAAACAAACAACCTACCTTATTTATTTTAAATACTACATCATAACAAATTATCTATTCATCTATTAGTCTTTTTATGCTATTAATTTGATAGCCAAAATGAGCCAAAATGTCAGGCCAGCAAATTCTCCATAGAATTAAATATTTATGTACTATAAAAACACCAAGTAGTCCTGTGTATTATACAGCAAAGTTTCAGGAAATGTTATTCTTGGTGACAAACACTGTAAACACATAGGGAGCAGCACATACAGTTTGCAGGTGTGTCAAGTGCTTGAAGGAATTTTACTGTGAAATACTTTATAAATCACAGTAGGGTTTTTCTAGGAAAACTTAACAGCAGGATGTAAACACAAATAGAAGTACATGTACACCCAGTGACCCCACGAGGGAATTAAGATTGAGAGCATCAGGTTTAAGGAGGCTTCATTTTTTAAGGTGTTTGCGACATGGGCCAAAACTACATCCCTGGCTACTGTAGCAGCAGCAATGTTTGCAAAAGCTAGGCTGAAATGAAAGTTTACGTGATGCATTTCAGATTTCTGTACAAAGTCCAAACCGCCGGGGTTCAGCCTGTGTCGAAAAAACGTTAACTCAGTGGTAAGTTGTGAGTCTGTAGTTAGTTGTATTGAAAAGCATTATATAAGAATTTGTCTACCCACAATTCAACCATTTACATTAATTAACAGGGGCTTATTGATGCAGTTTGAAACAGTGTCAACAGAGACTAAACATGATGAGCTTCACAATGCACAGATGTATTGTGTTGCATTAGCACAACCTGCTAACAAAGGTGC
Organism: Verasper variegatus; assembly: GCA_026259375.1. Classification (NCBI taxonomy): domain Eukaryota; kingdom Metazoa; phylum Chordata; class Actinopteri; order Pleuronectiformes; family Pleuronectidae; genus Verasper; species Verasper variegatus. The sequence goes on along the minus strand of CM048053.1, from coordinate 10,627,152 downwards.
TAACAAAAGTGTTTGTGTAAAACAGAATTTATATGGAAGATATTGATATTGAAGACATTCTATGGATTTTTTTGGCAATATTTATGGCAGCTGTATCTTTCAATATGTCAAACGTCAGACTGGGGGGAATGTCCATGTGTAATGGTCATTCACAGCAATATGGTCATACACTATGATCATATTTTTGATTTTGTTCGCGGTATATTTCTGCATTTAAATTGTTGATTAACACCTTTTAACTTGGTTGGTGTATGAAGAAAACAAAAAGGAAATACTTACTGCACTGAGCTGCTGCACGAAGACAAACACCACAAGGATCCACCTGTGAATGTAAGAATGTAAATAGATTAGCTGCAGCCTCATTTAGCCCCAGCTCCAAGAATATATTCATAAAAGAGACCATATTTACAACCTAAAATCTCCAGCATCCAACTGATGCAAATACATGTAATATGAGGACAGAAGATTAAAAAGGCAAATCCACATGATAAATCACTGTGCATGTGGTTGTGTTATTTTTCTCCTGTGTGCATGAGAACTCATTTGCTTCGCTTAGAGCAGGAACACTGCAAGAGGTTCGTCGAACTCAAACTCTTCAGTGGCCTCAGGTGACTCCTGCACGTGCATCCCTGAGGTTTTGCAAGTATTCAGATGTGTTGAATAAACATGCATGAAGTGTGTTTGCCTTCCGGTAAATAGATTTGCTGAGAAGTGGATGTGAATTCCATTTGGCTGCATGTGACATTCCATACCACAATAGTGAAAATGATTTTCTTAAATTAGTTGCCCTCTTGCTGTTCTACACCAAAACCTTTATTTTCCTGATAAAATCATGTGACACATTTTAACGTAGAAAATTAAAAACACACACCAGTCTATGTTTTCTAATGTGGGGATATCATAGAAAACAGTTAAATGACAAATAGTTATCAGTAGCGATCAGATATGAATGCAGCTACAGATAAAGACTCACCTGCGTAGCGTCACTACAGTAAGTGAGGATCTCATCTCTCATCTGTTCAGTCACCTTCACAGGTGAGTATTGGCCTCAGTGCTGCCCCCTGTGGGGGATAAAAGGAAGCATGACACAGCAAATACACCTGTGAACCATGGACCAGTTAACATCATATAAAGAAAGACTTCCTGTATGATAAAATGCAATACATGCAATCATGATATTTAAAACAGTGAAATTATGCTACTTGCTGAGAAATTCTGCATTGCATTAAAACCAATGTAGTCTATCGATGACAGTCCATCGTGCACATAAAGCAACATCCACAACTCACCCAGATTCAGATGCTGAAATGATCCTCATGAAGCTTTTAGCGTGTTCCAAACAGGACGATCTCCAGGAAGATTCAGCCTGATCTCCTGCCTCAGTATCAGTAGAAAGCACACAGTAGTAGCTGCCACTGTCTGTGAGATCAGGAGAAGGATGATGATTGTGGTTGGCTGCATCAGTGAGCTCAGACCTCCTACCACGACAGAATTAAATTAAACAACATCTCTGCGTGTCTATCAAGGCGCTCAAACCCTCATGTGGGAACCTTGAGATGAACTGAGGCAATGACTTGAGAGCGTCCGGGGTGCAGCAGTGTGTGGGTGTGTGCTTTGAAGGCTGGTCGCTGCAGGAGGATGCTCTGAAACACATTCATCACCAATGGTTTGTTGGCGGATACTCCCTGAGCTTTTGATTTGACTGAAGCGAGAAGAGCCATGTGGAGGCCACTGCTCGTGGTCCCTCTGATGGTGTTTGCTGTGATGCTGTCGGGCACCGGGGCCAAAAATGTAAGATGCTTCTTGTTTTTTCTTCAACGGAGAATAATGTGATTTCATTCAGCCAGAAGCATAGACACCCATCTGCAGAGGTACTGAAATAAAAACATGTACTGATCTCTAGTAGTTGAGTAGTTTTGCTTTCGTCTCATTCTGTACACACTTTGTGAAGTCTAACTTGTGAGGCTTTCAGGCTGCTCGTTATTTCTCTCAAAGTTTTTCAAGAGAAAACTACATAGCACTGTGTCACAACCTGAATCTACTGCCATTAAATAAGAAATACTTTTCCACTGAGCTTTAATCATTGCACATTCAACACTGTCCAGTTTTTGTTTACATTTAAAGCAGATGTCAGCAATATATCAACTTTTTTACATGCTCAATAATGCTGTCGACCTTAAACCCACTTGCCCAGATCCCTCACTAAAATCTATTTACGGGAGAGTAGCATCATTTTCTAGCTCTATGTGTATTTTCTGTTGTGTATAACGTGAGCGGTGTTCATTCTTCACTGCCTCAGCTCTCATATACAACACTATGGTCTGTTTGTAACTGCAGCGTCTGAGCTGATCTGCAAACATCTTGTACCCCGAAGAGATGGGATTGTTTACGGTTGGTCTGCACATGCAGTGCAGTGTCTACAGTGTTTTTCACGTGGGCCATGTTGGTGGGCCTTTTTTAAGGAAGCTGGAAATAAGCAGAGGAGGAACATGTGTTTGTCGTGTTTATTGGTTGGTGTTATGACTGTGCCAGTTTTAGTACAAGACTCATGAATAAAATGTTAAAAGTATATGTGCAGTTTGTTAGAAACCATTAATGGCTTATATGAAAAAACTCAAATTTATCAAAGAATAATAATAATAATAACAATAAAACACACACAATCTATAAATTGGACATACATTAGAAAATCAGAAACAAATTCAGAGAGGGACGACTATGCTATAAATACAGATGTATAACATAATCAAAAAGAGCAGATCATCTTTTAAAATCAAATGTTAAAGCAGCAGAGCATTTCTAATTCTCTTTTTCACATAAATAATGACACAGAGGAATATATTAGATTTTTGATCCACAAGACAAATCCAAGGCAGAAGAAGATAAGTACACAAATATAAGTTGTCAGATATTAAAAAGGTGACACAGGAAATATATGATGTCCAGCTTTATTCAAGGAGTAATAATACATGTCTAAGCTCTTTGCTTCTATAAAGATCTCTGCACAACTTGATGAGTAACTTATTATGAAAGGAGGTTGTATCAGTTATTTGGCCTAAAGGTCACTGATGGTGATACAATCCACATTATAGCTCTGTCCCTGTTATAGCCATGGCAATGAAATGCATCCCCTGCCTTACAACACATTGATTTTCATTCTTAATAATATCATTTCATGTGCATAGGTAAATTCAATTCATTACAGCAAAATGGCCTCTGTTAAATGAGCCACTGTTAAGGAATTAAGAAATGTTCCACCTTTCTGTCCAGGGGCAGTGGACACTTTATCTCCCCAGTGAATTAGAAGGGTAATCTGTAGTAATGTGATGTTGATTAATTTCGGGCAAACTCAAAATGATATCAAATTAATTGGACAATGTTTTCCATGCAGACGATATATATTGAATAATGTTATAATTTATTTTTAGTGTGTGTGCAGAAGAAAATCCAGGTGCCACTGTGAAGGAGTGAAAGGCAGCAGGGTGAGTAGACCAACTGTTCACTGTGTGAAAAATCAAATTAAATGTGAATTACTTTTAGCTTTTGCTGTTTTTAGATCTACTTCTCTTTACATAGCTTTTTAAATAGCTTATATAAGTCTCAGCTACATCTTCTAGTTTGTTTCAACATCCTTAATAATTACTTTGGTTTTATTTTAAATTATTTTACTGTAAGATTCAAGCAGAAAAATAGCAAATGAAACCTATTTAATGTAAAACAAGTCACGCTCTTTAATGGTCTAGAATTGCTATGACTGCATACATTCCAAAATCTTACATCATAAACTAATCAACTAAGGTTTGCAAATAATTCTCAATGCATGAGGAATCATGAATGTTTCTGTTTTGCAAATTGAGTTTGCACTCAAACAACTGCTTTGTAATTACAGTATATGTCACATTTACTCAATTTGTTTTTCAAACCCTCAGCCTTGACTGAGAAGTATGTTTAATTTGCACTTTGCTAAACATCACTGTCAAAAGTGTCAACCCACTCAAACCTCCAGTCTTTAAAAGGACGTCCATCTCACTTACTTTATTTTATAAAAACAGGGACTGACACTTGAAAACAACTTGATATTTTATATTTTTCCTGCTGTTGTGGATTTGTTCATATAATAGAAACAAGCTTATATTTCCCAAAGGGTCATTGGGTTTATACGTTTTATAACGGCAGTGACCTCCATTGGTGACATACAGTGGGATGTTATTCAGCAGCCATGCTATTCATTAAGCATCAAAATCATAGTGACATAAGAGCGTAAAATTATTATTATTATTATTTCCATAAACACCCAGGAAACTATGTGTTCCTCAGTAACTCTTCACTAATTAATCACTGAAAAATACAACTGTGTAAATGGACAATTTAAAATGATATCTCTATTTTAATTTGTCATCTGTCATCTGTCTGTCCCTTTGTGTATTTGTCTTTCATAACTATACACACACACACACACACACACACACACACACACACACACACACACACAGGGAGACAAAGGTTTACGAGGAGTTCCAGGTCCCACAGGACTGGACGGCCGTCCAGGACCAACTGGTCATGCTGGGCCAATGGGGACAAAGGTAAAATATCAGCCTGGCTCTTATGTCTTCTCTTGTTTGACTTCAAAACACAGACTATGTCAGATGGCAACACTGATTCAAATCATGTTAAGATTGTTACACCTCAGCATCACAACAAATCATAAGATCAATTATAGCTTATTGTCTTTGACAGGGCAACACAGGGTCTGATGGACACGTGGGACCAAAAGGCGATCCGGTAACATAACTGTCTTATCCTTGCTTCTGTCTGTTTGGTGTTGAGTTATGTCTCAGTGGATAAAATTGACTTCAGCTTGAATGTAGTTGTGTATAATACATGTATGTGCATTGCATTGTATTGCATTGACCGGGTATCAATTCTGTTGCACCTGTTTTGCTGTTTAAAAACTTCAATGTCATTACAGGGACCTGAAGGCAAAGAAGGATTTGCTGGGTCTCATGGTTTACCGGTGAGTTGTCTTATCCTCAATTACGTCTGTGTCACACTCTTCATCATATCATTAACATATTGTGTAAATGTATGTTCCCGCATATTTAAATAGATGCTTTTTTAAACTTCTGATTAATAGATAATTGATCGTTCTCTTACAGGGTATCCCGGGTTTACAAGGGCCTCCGGGACCCCTAGGGGCCCCAGGATGCAATGGAACTGATGTAAGAAAAAAATAACAATGTTATCTGTAATAGTTTCAAATTAGGAGACGTTTAATTTAGGAACAAAATAGAATAAGACAGAGATGGAGACTTTTGATGCTGAGACAGGAAGCAGGTGTGTAGGAAAGATGATTCATGACAGGACAGGGTTTGATTTGAGAGGTACCGCAGCTATGGTAGTGAGGGCTGGTTACAAAAACATTACTGTGCTGAAAGACAGCTGAGAGAGACAGTATCTGATAGTGAGCTGCTGGAGTTTAGAAATCCAGAACTTTTGCAAAGCGAGAACTTTCCATCACTCTTCTTCTGATCCCAAACAAATGCATTCATGCTTCAAAGTGTTTGTGACCTTCTTCTAGGGAGAGGATGGACCTCCTGGAATCCACGGGGCCCTCGGTATTGATGGAAAACCAGTAAGAAGCAAACTCAAAACAATTCATTATTATGTCTACCAAAATAAAGCATTTAGGCTTTCTACACTTCAATCCATTTTACTGTTCAAAACTGGCCTCAGCTTTGTTTTTACTTTACAGGGTCATCCAGGTCTGCGTGGACCTAAGGTAATGATCATTAAAGCCTTTTTCTATTAATTAAGAGTGAGAATTCCTCGGCACTGACCGACTTTTAATAAGTTTATATGTTTTTGTGAGCCTGATCTATCTAAGGCTTTGCCGCAGGTGGGGCTCATCTTTATGTATTTGTGAACATGTCCATGTCGTTATGTATGAGGCACTGGGATGTGTTGGTAAACATGTCTGAGCCAAGGTCAATACACCTCAGTCTTCGTGCTTTTCAACAGCCGCCAAAGACAGTGATCTGCCCGCTGAGATGAAATGTTTATTACAGTAGCAGTTTATTCAGGGGAGACCTCAATTGAAAGTTGAATGATTTTGTTATTGCCATGCACAACAGAAGAGGAAGTGATGGGATATAAATGAGTCTTTTGACACCTACACCCCCCTGTGATGTCATCATGATTGATGCGTCTGGACTCTGGTGGTGATTGTGATGGGATATGGCGATGCTGAGGCTCAGAACTACGGCTGTGGATATAAAGGCTGGAGGTCATTGAGGTGGAGGAGGGTTGCAGCAAATCACTGAAATTGCATCTGACAGCAAGGGAGGGGAGAACAGATTTAAAGTTTGGCAGCAAGGACATAATTGTCTGGATGAGAATCTGGTTGAGATTACTGAAAAGCTCACCTTCAGCTAATTAGAAAACGCAGGGAGGGAGAATTGTGAATTTGTAAATCCTTAAAATAATCCTCCTGATTGAACTTACGCTGAGCTCTGTTCCATAATTTTAGTTTGAAGGCTGCAACCTCATCACTCCGCCCGGATATGAGATGAGAGATCATGGTGAGTGATGAGCATATATCTTCAACCCTCTGCTGGAGCATGCAGGTGGATGCTGAGGTGGTACTGACAGGCAAAGGACGAAATGGGAAAATATTAGCCGATCGCTAAATCGGGAGGGTGTGTAAGGAGAATAAGGCATGTCACATGCATTGAGCAATGCAGCCGGTTCCCAAACATCGCTCCTTCAACACACAATTGTGTTTTAACAGCGCAAATTGACTGATTGCCTCGATTTAGCTGCCACACCGGGTCCTGGAAAAATAAAGAAAGCAATGAGGCATATCTCAAAAACCTGCAGCCACTGTATAAGCTAAAACCATCTCAGGTGGTTCAAAATTATAAGATGAATAATCATACATGCAAGTGCCTCTGCTCTGGGCCTGTTTTTAATCCCCACTTCTTTTCACTCTGTGGAAACCAAAATGCTGCAGTAGTGGGTTTGTGCAAATGTCTTACCTGAATGATATAAATCTGGGAAAAGTGTAGGAGTACATGATATAAATGTAGGTGTCAGACACGAGTAGGGTTCATTGAAAACTGGATATTTATTCTGTAAATTGATCCATGGCATCACAAACAGTTTTTAGATGATTGGAGTAACGTCCTCCCTGAAAGAACAAACATTAACATTAAGTGTTTGTGTGGATCTTGACTGTGAGATATTGTTGTGCAAGTGCACTTTTGGCCACTTACATTCCTGTTACTGTGTTGTCATGTCTGGGGCCATGACGCTTTAAACCACCTTTGCTCTTTAAGCTTGTTGAAACCCTCCAGAAAGCAAAGCATGTGTAAAACAGGCTTGCGTTTGTTTTACCTTGTTCTATAAACACAGCTAAAACCCTTGAATATCGATTCTCCTCCACTAGTTGCTGAAGTCATGGCGAATGAGAAGTAGGGTTTATGTGGTCGATTCAACGAGGCAGCTCCCAAGACACTGACTGTGGTCATTGTAATTCTGAGCATGTGCATGTGCATGTCAAGTGCACGGATACATAAAGATGAGTGATGAAGCATACAGAGCACTGTCAGCTAGATTTTCCAGATGTAACAGCTAAGTATTGTTACATCTTCAATACAGTGTTATTACATATCCGAGATTATGAGGTATTTTAACACTAAATTTAATACTTTTAATTATTGTATCAAATAATAAATAAACATATTTCCATCGCTACACAGGGTGAATCTTGGGCATCAGCAAGTTCAGTACAAGGGCCACCTGGGCCACCTGGGAGGGACGGAGATCAGGTATCTATTTATATTTCATATTGATTTGTATAATATTCACCATTTTATCATCAGGGGGTAGTACCGTCACAGAAAGAAGGTTCCCGGTTCGAATCCTGAATCGGCTGGTGTCTTTCTGTGTGGAGTTTGCATGTTTTCCCTGTATTTTCTCCAGGTACTGCAGCTTCCTCCCACAGTCCACAGACTTGCAGATTGGGGTTGGGTCAATTGGAGACACGTTGGCCGTAGGTGTGAATGGTTGTATGTAGTCCCTATCTAGGAATAGCGATCTGTCCAGGGTGTACCCCCCCCTTCCACCCAATGTCAGCTGGGACTGGCCCCGTATGTGATGCTCAAAGGATGAATGGTATAGATTATGGATGACTGTCAAATAAACTTGATAACTGGCCAGGTCTGTATTTCAGGGAACCCCAGGTTCCCGTGGAAAGACTGGACCACCTGGGGACCCTGGACCAAGGGGCAATTATGTGAGTGAAGTTGCCTTGTTGTTTGAGTACATTTGACACCATGGGAAATTATGATGTGATGCTTGATGTCGCTGTACGCCTTCTTTGTGAACAGGGCTTTCCTGGCCGTCCAGGGGCTCAGGGATCCAAGGTAATGATTGTGTGAATATTTCATTAGGTATGCACACACCAACACTATTTCACACCTGTGATCAGTAGAGTGAGCACTGTATATCCTGGGAAACCACTTGAAAACCACAGCTGCAGTGTTATTTTGTCTTGCCCCTGTCCAATTATCACAATTGGCAGTGTTCACACAACCTCGGAAAGTGTAACATTTACTGGCTGTTGCTGCCGTCTATCGCAACACTTGTTTATCAGTAGGGCAGGATTTTACACTGTTGTGGGAACATGCACATGGGTTGCAGACTCCCAGCTCTCTGTGAAACTTCTCTCAGATGGTGAAAACATAATTGGGATCAGAGAAGGGTCGGGAATATCTATTCCCTTTGGTTGGTGTGTTAAGGAAAACTGAGGGAGTGTTTGAGAAAGATTGAGATGCAAACAAGTTACAGATGTTTTCCTATCCTTCAGGGTCAAGGGGGCACAGGCGGGATCCCAGGACCTCAAGGACAAAAGGTATTTTTTAAAATCCATTGTTGAAGTAAACTGATAATTATTACATTTATTTAAAGAGGAGAAGATGTTGAGAATTTCTGTTAAATAATCATAACATTATCTGTATTATGTCTTGAGGATGATTTCAATTTGTTTGATATAGGGGAAACCAGGACCACTTGGACAACCGGGGCCACCAGGTCAAATTAGGGAGTTTTTGACTGACTTGCAGCAAGAGATTGAGGTCAGATCATCGTGACGATTAAAGGTCCAGTGTGTAAGATTTAGGTGAAAGGGATCTATTGGCATTAATTCAATATAAATATAACTAAATTGTACTAATTGTTGTTCTTTCCCCCAAACTGGGCCCTTTATATTAAGATATATGTTTTTTACAGTTGTCCAAACTGGACAAACTAAACACCTTTTGGGTTTTTATAACAACTGAAGGCTAACACAGGTTCTCTTTAATATTTGGAAGGGGAGGGTGAGGACAGGGGTATTCAGCTGCAACATGCAACCACTAGATGTCACTTAATGCTAAACACTGATCCTTTAAATATTTTACAATGTGTTGTTTCCTGTATATGAGGACAATTCTAATGCTAAATCAACGCTGTGTTAAGGCACGCACAGTTGCAATTTGAGCTAATATTCATATATCCTATATTCAGCAACATCAATGTTTGAATACATTTATCATTTATTGTTGCTAACCAGCTGGCAATAGGTTTTGGGGGATTACAAATTTCCCACATTACTGTGACAGGTAGTTTGAGACAGAGAGAGAGCATCTGAGGGAAGGCAACATTTAATTCAAAGTACAGTAAGAGGGAAATTATTATAATGCTTCATATCCCAAGTCATTACAATTTAATATTTCTTGTGTCGAACTGGAAATTGTGGCCTGATGATGACACAAATGGAAAGGTCAAAGGGTCATAAAAATAATACTAGGAATAGATTGTTTTCTTAATATGGCATGGTAGCAATATTTATAACCAGTGGATATTACAATGTTTGTCTGTTGGACAGACTGTAATTGCAACTACTGACTTATTTTGTTACATGAGGTTTATTTCTTACTCAGGCTCTAAAGGGAGATAGAGGAGATGTGGGAGAAAAAGGCTGCAAGGGGGAACCCGTAAGTTTTTGTTATCAGCTCACACAAATGACACTTGCACCTGGCATCAAAGTATACACACTTCAAAGTTAATGTTTTTAACTGCCACGGCTTATTCTGCCTTTCTAGTGTTGTGTATTTCCCTCCCTCTTTATTTCTGTGCTCATTTCGATCTGTTCTCAGGGAGACATCAGTTTTGGCTTCTACTCTAAAGGAGCAAAGGGAGACAGAGGACAGCAGGGTCCAGAAGTAAGATACTAGCTTCAATGTCTTCCATGTGCATACAAATGAAAGGTAGTGGTGTCCCAGATCAAATGTATTTCACTGTTATATATACACATATCTTTCTCCCTATATGCAGATATTTGTTTTATGACTTTGCATATCACTTAGGTAACAGTTCAAGAATAGGGATGAACAGCAGAGGGCAGTAATGCAGCATCAAACCCAATGGGATCTGCTATTATAAAGGTGAAAGAGAGGAAAGAACAGAAGAATAGACCCATGTCATTGATATCTACACATAATGTCATCAGAATTATCTAGCTGGAAAATACTTTTCATCACTAACCCAACTGGAAGGGCCAACCCACAAAAGAACCTGCAACACAGAGTCTTCTCTGAAACAAGGGAGAGAGTTAAGGACAAAATCCTTCCATGAATCCACCGTTAGGTGAATACAGCTTATAAATTAAATTGTTGCCATGTTGTCCTTAGCTGTGATCAATTTGACTTGAGTGCATCTCATATTTATTTTTTAAATCAGTGCATGAAAGCCACCGAAACTTGCAAACTCTGCAATTTCAAAAGAAAATAAATTAAATATGCTCAGGGCCCTTGGTAAGTTATTCTCTTTATAGAAAGCAGAACCTATTCAAACCTTAATGATGTTTTTAAATGTACTTACAGGGACAGCCAGGGAAGGATGGGGATCCTGGTCAAGGACATAAGGTACTGTTCGACTGTTGTTTAATGTCAAATGTTATTGTGTCTATGTGAGTGTGAGAGTGTGTGTGTGTGTGTGTGTGTGTGTGTGTGTGTGTGTGTGTGTGTGTGTGTGTGTGTGTGTTTGTCTGTGTGTGTGTGTGTGTGTGTGCCCTCATTATGAGGCCTTTAAATACAATTTATTTTTCTTTAGGGAAACCGTGGCCACAGAGGTGAGCCAGGACACCCAGGGACCGCAGGAGGAATGGTTAGTGATCTGTTAGTGCCAAAAAACAATACACAGTCTTTTGGTAGGTTGCTGTGCTTTGTTTTATGCTCTGTCTATACATTCTAACTTCAGGGTGAAAAGGGAAATAGAGGTCCTGCTGGTCCACCCAGATATGTGAGTTCATTTTCATTTTCAACTTGGTATTCCTGATTTCTTGGCATCCCTTTTTCTGAGTTTTCAAAACATTTTTTAGACTACAGACACCATACAAGGTGTATGAGAAGAAACAAGAAAGCCTACACACAATAAGAGAGAGAACAAAGCCAAATAAATAAATAAATCTTGATCTGCTATGAGTCGTACCAATTTGTTACCCCAACAGTAGTGACACAAGATAAAAATGGAATCACATGTTACTTAACTCAACCTTCTTTGCCCTTAGGGGGCCACCCGACATGGAAAGTGGGTTTAGAATCTTTTGAGTTAAACAGGATAAGACGGCGAGTTTATCAAGCAAGTAAAGGCAACTACATTATTAAAATCTCCTCTGAAACTCACAGTGAGAGGATGCAGCTCCACAAATATGTTGTAAGCTTCACTAAGGATTTAAGAATGACCTTACATTTTGATGGGGTCCAGTTTTGGTGAAATATTTACTAATGTTGGATTTTGTGAAGTGAATACAATGCACAAACTTATATTTAAGTTTTTGAGTCCATGTCTGCAGCAAAGAGATCAGGTATGATTACATGTCAAGTTCTGATTAGTGTAAAAGGGTCTAAAAATTTGTTCTAAGCTTATCTACTGATTGTGGTTTCATCGAACAGATGGTTCCATAAATCTGGGAGATTATATCCTATTTATCTGCTTCAGGCTTCACAGATAAGCTTCTATGTTTTGGATCATAAGTAAATTCCGATATGGCATTTCCTATTCGTACTACTAATTGGTAGTTTGTATCTTATAATGTAGTCTCCATATTTTCTGCAAACAGTAGATTGCCTTTTCCAGGTTTTCTTGACGTCCCACCAAGGGCTAACATCACTGTGGCAAGCTGTCTCTTTCAGTTTTGCATTTATGGACTACTCCCTGGCCATCTTCCGTGACTGGAAAAACTGAAACACTTTAGTCTGACGGTATAGGATTGTATTTCAGTGTTACTTCACACTTGACACAGAAAGTCCCTTGCGATAATCCAATGGAGAGATCGAGTTAAGCAAACTGGTATGTTTTAATAATTTATTGAAACATGAACAGATGAAAGAATGAGGATAAGACATTATTCTTGTGAATTTTCAGTGTGTTCTATACTGTGCGTGACCAGTTATTCCTCTTGTACCGCCATGATTTCACTACATGATTTTGTTTGCAGATACATGGGCCTGTGCCTGAGCCACTCAAAGGATATCATGGAGATCCTGGTCCCCCTGGACCACCTGGGCTTCCTGGTCGTCAGGGTAGATGAACAGCTTTATGATAAAGACACTGACAGATAGTGAGATGACAAATAGATCGATACAACAAAGGGTTAAGTCAGTGTGTGACATGATTGTGTAACTCAGTAATCAGACAATAACACACAAGTCCTTATTCTGTTCTTAGGTGTTGTGGGCTTTCCTGGACAAGAAGGACTTCCAGGTGTGAAGAAAAGAGGCTACCTTCCTACCTCCCTATATAAAATATAGATGTTTTTTTTTTTACGTTTTATTTTAAAGGTGCAGAATATAGAGGTATTGCTTTTCTCCCCTGAATATATCTGTCTCTTTACATCACACAGGCCGTGCAATCTGGCTTTTATGTGCCAGGCCCACGCGGTCCTAATGGCTTTCCAGGTTCCAAAGGGGACCCTGGGGAGCCTGGGGATATTTATACTGGACTCCCAGGTCTAGAAGGAGACCCTGGTGATGGAGGTCTTCCTGGGGATCAGGGCCCACCTGGACCTCCAGGAGACAGAAGTATGTATAAATGCCACAGCTATTTGAATTCATGCCAGGCTTTTTGTGTCTAGATTTGGATTTTTCTGAAGTACAAACAAATGCACCAATGATGAAAAGAACAACCATTTTTGATACAATAGTGAGAATATATTGAAACAGTAAATAGTAAACTTATTGATTCTTTTTTTGTGTTGCTTATAGCTAACAGGATTACCAACGGTGTCCCAGGAATGAAGGGAATCAAGGGGATCCCTGGAGCCCCGGGATATAATGGAACTTTTGGAATAAAAGGTTGCAATAAATTGGCAGCTACCATTCATTTGTTTCACATTTCTTCTACACACCTTCACGACTGCTAAATCATTAGTAAGATACGGTTTCTGGAACCCTTTGATATTTTATCACTTTTTAATATAAGAAAGACTAAAACCTTATACTATGTATATACTGTATAATGGACGGATACAAAAACAGTGATGAGGAAAATATAATACTGTGGAATGAAAATAGAGCTCACAAAATACATATTAATGTATATATACATTCTTATACTTTGTACAGGAGAGAAAGGGGAGTCCTGTAGTCAGTGTATCGGATCAGGACACCCAGGCTTACCAGGTCCCCCGGGGCCACAAGGCATTCCTGGTAAAACCTGGACTGATTGAAAACAGTCCAAATCTTCTTCATTGACTTTTTTATATTATTACTGGTAACTATGAGGAGTAAAATAGATATAAAACTGAAATAGACACAATTGTTTCTGTTGCTCAGGCTACAATCAAGGACCAGGTGCCAAAGGTGATCCAGGCTTCCCAGGACCTAAAGGTGTACCTGGAAGACCAGTAAGATATTATATCTTAAAGTAGCTTTTTTTGTTGTTGTTGCATGTTTTTACAAACATGTATTATTCTCTAAAGGGTCCAATTGGTGATTCAGGATTTCAAGGTCCTCCAGGACAAAAGGGAGACTCACATTCCCATCACACCCCAGGGATAAAGGGAGAGATAGGAGGCCCAGGACAGCCTGGGAATCCTGGTGCAAACGGTCTCCCTGGGACTCTTGGATTACCAGGTCGCAAAGGATATCAAGGCCCTCCAGGGGATTCAGTAAGAATGTTTTGCCTTACTTGAGCTTATGCCATTTGGGACCAAAAGTTCTACAAAGTTTACTGTCCCCTCTCTAGTATCCAAGCACTGGTATGGAGGGGGACAAGGGTTTTCCAGGTCCACCAGGGCCTTTAGGCCGTCCAGGACCAGTTGGCTTCCCTGGCCCAGTAGGATATGGGCATGCTGGACATCCAGGAAGTAAGGGAGATATTGGTGTACCTGGCCTCCCAGGACTGCCTGGAATTCCAGGTAAAGAAACACACTGATGTACAAAGAATTGAACAAATACCAGTAGATAGAGAGAGAAAAAGAGTGAAAGCCATTGCTTGTTATTTCTCCTCTCCTTCATTGATAGGCCATAAAGGGGAACCTATCCACATTCACACCAATGGACTCCCTGGGCCACCTGGATTTAAAGGTCTGCCTGGTGTTCCTGGAAACATCGGTAAGCATAGCTTAAGGATGATGACGGATTGATGGAAGGATACTCTGATTATGATTATAAAATAGATGATGAAAGCATATCTCCTACTTGCTAATAAACATCAAGGTTATCAGGGAGTACGAGGTACCCCAGGAATACCAGGTACCCCAGGAGAGAAAGGAGAAAGAGGGGATCTGGCATTTCCCGGAAAGCTCAGAATTCCAGGGCCAAAAGGTAATCAATGTGTATTGAAGTCAAGCAAAAGAGCCATGCTTATACTCTATAGACAGGTGTGTAATCAGTGTCACAGTTAGTTTGATATTGCCTTAGGAGACTCACTAAATCACTCTATGTTTTTATCTGTGTGTGTTGTTCAGGTGAAAAGGGGAAGCCAGGTCTCCCAGGTATTCCTGGTATGGGATTGCCTGGTCAGCCAGGTTCACAAGGCCCTCCTGGTGTTCCGGGACTGAAGGTCAGGGACACAAACAAGATCTGTGAAATGTAGAAATCTACATATAGTATAGTACCTGGTTGGCTATTGTGTGAATAAAAACTAAAGGTAACAAAAGGAAAACAGCAGTTAGGGACGAGCAGTAAACTGGGTTTACTAAAAACACATATTTATCTAACCTTTTCCAGGACATTCAAGTGTCCAATTTATTCATAATGTAATATAGGTAGATGCCTCTTTGGATTTATCCTGCCATAAGTTCTGTATAAAGTATAGTGAGAGTTCACTCGTGAGATTTCAACACTAAACAGAACTGAATTTAGTGTAGAGTATTAATTCAGCTGTTTAAGTTCCACAGACCTCTTCAGTAAATTGAGAAATCATGATATGTCCCAGCACTAGCATAGCCCAGCACTCGTAAAATACCATACTGCAGGCACACAGATATATGTGAATATAACTAATATAAATAAATAAATAATGCTCTGTATATGTTTCATTATCAGGGTGATAGTGGCCCTGGAAAACGTGGGCCCCCAGGCCTGCCAGGGTTTCCGGGAGAACCTGGAGTGCAGGGACCTATAGGAGATGCTGGGAATCCTGGTCTACCTGGAAACCCAGGGCTAAATGGCAATGCTGGTCTTCCAGGAGAAAAAGGTAGTCATACACCAAATGTAAAACTGTAATAATATGCATTAATGCATGTAATATTGCAACAAACACATATTAATCTATGTATAACATTACTCTATGCTGCATACAGGAAGTCAAGGCGCTATAGGCCCACCCGGACTACCTGGTAGCAAGGAATCATGTAATGGTTTATCTGGACCAGAGGGACCACCAGGACCCAATGGTTATCCAGGACTCCCAGGTCAGTCTACAGTACATTGAAGACATGTGACCATGAAAGCTAAAATGTCAAAGATAAAAGTTTATTGAATTTCAGCTTTTCCACTATTCACCACCCCCATTTTATTCTATCCACATCACTCTCGATGTCACCTACCCCAGGGCCCAATGGCTTGCCTGGTGAGAAGGGGAATCCAGGTTTACCAGGGTGGGGTCATCCTGGCCCCCGTGGTCAGCCTGGTTCCCCTGGGCCATCAGTGGCGGGCTCACGTGGACTTCCTGGACAAAAAGGGATTATGGGACGAAACGGCCTGCCTGGTAAACCAGGTAGGACATTATTTGACAGAAAACTACACTCGTTTCATGATCTTTAATTCTTGTCTCAACCATTAGTTATATAAGAAAACATTAAATCAAATTAAAGTGCATATCAAAAAGACTTTTTGCAATAATTATGCAGTGCCAATGGAAGAATGTACAGATGCTGAGAAAGAGCTTGTCTTTAAATGTTACATTTGGATTTCATCAGGACTGAGAGGAGACCCAGGACCAGAAGGCTTACCGGGATATGGACTGAAGGGATTCCCTGGAATTATAGGACCACCAGGACAAATAGGTAACACACACACACACACACACACACACACACACACCTTCAGAGACAAGTATCTATTAAATATTTTTCACACATTCAAATAAATGATCAAAGTTAGAAAGTCTTATGTCTGATACAAGTCAGAGGTTTTTGCCTCATTCCATTAATAGTGATTCATTGTATTTGTATATGTGATCCACACTTCTGATGGAGTTAATTAACATGACTGTTAACCACACAGGTTCCCCTGGCCCTGATGGAGCCAAAGGTTCCCAGGGTCCACCAGGCATGGATGGAGAACCTGGTCCCAGAGGTCCTCCAGGCACTGGTTCACCAACACGAATAGATGTGATCATTGGACCCCCAGGAGACCCTGGCTATATTGGTAAACTAATCATAACAAACTCTTGTAACACTGTAAAATGGACTTTGAAAAATGTGTAAAAGACAGTTTCTTGTTGTGGTTCTAATACAATTTGGTGGGACAGGGCCCAGTATCTCCAGATCCTCTGCAACCTTTCATTTCATTTTCAGCTTCCAAATGGTCAATCAGAGCACTGAAACGTGTGACATTAATGCAGAGTAAAAGAAACATCTCAACAGACTATTACATGCAGCTGTTCATCTTTCAGAGAAATATACAGTCTAGTTTGTTTAATACTGTCTCAATAATGGATTCAACAGACCTCTCCACATCAGTGACAGTCATCTTGATTAATATTGAATAAATCGGTTAAAATGCGAGAGGAAGCTAGATCTTTTTGCAGGAGCAAAAGAATATGAGCTCTCAGATTGGTCTGGATTTCAGGCCATCTATTACCAGAGTGCATGTGAAGTCACAAATGCAGTCTGACTCTTTTACCAAATAGTACTGTATGGAATACATAAACCTAATGAAATATTGAAAATATTCTAACTCTAATCTGTACTTTTTAAGGTCCCCCTGGTCAAACTGGTACCCATGGAGACACTGGAAGTGCTGGACCAAAGGGGCAAAGAGGGACAGAAGGAGGACCAGGAGGTCCTGGACCAAGAGGTTTACAATTAGAGTAACATTGCTAACAATATACATTGCGAACACACACTTTGAGTGTGTGTTCCTTCCTGAACTTGTGAGGACCATTTCAAGCATAGTCCCTAAAGAGTGAGGACATTTTTGTATGGGCTGATTGAGGGTTAGGACTTGATTTTCGGGTTAGGGTTAGGCATTTAGTTTGGATAGTTGGGGGTTTAGGGTAAGGGGCTAGGGAATGTATTATGTCAATGAGTGTCCTCATATAAGTACAAACAAGTTTATGTGTGTGTGTGTGTTGTCTGTAGGTCAGAAAATGACATTTTATAATGTTGTATTGCATTAACTTTTGCAAACAATAAGATTAGAAACAGGAATAACCAATCATGGGTTTTCATATGGTATAAATTATGTCATGGTGATGTCATTAGGGTTAGCATGTCTTTTGCATTATTTGCAACTGCATTTGTAAATTGTATCATTTGTCCAGGTCCTCCAGGTGCTCCAGGTATTGGTGGACGAGAGTGCTTAGAAGGAAGTCAAGGACCTACTGGAGTCCTGGGAGACCTAGGATTTAGAGGACCTCCAGGTAAAACCTAAACTGTCGTTTAAGGCCATTAACTCTTTTTGTTTCAGTTCACTACTCCAAACTCACAAGTAATTTAATAAATCTAAATAGTTATTTGCAACCAATTCTTGGTTTTCACTTTTGTAAATAATTCTCCTGATCAATAAGGTTTACAGTATTGTTTAAATGTATAATATTTAGGCTCAAAATTACAAAAAACCTTAGAATATAGTAAATCAATACATTAGTTAAACCAAACAAACCCTGTTGTAACCCTAACAGGCCTGAAAGGCACAAAAGGAGATCAAGGTATCACTGGAGGGCCGGGTCCAGTCGGCAAAACAGGTCAAACTGGATACAAAGGGGTTAATGGAGAACCAAGTTACTCTGGATATGGACTCCCTGGACCACCCGGACAAAAGGTGACTTATCAAAAACATATTTTTGCATGACTCGGTAGAGCAGAATCCAATCTTGTACAATATATATATAGAAATATGGATCCAACCAATTTGTTGATGTGTTGATTGTAAATAATGACATGTTCTTTTTTTCTCTTTATTCTTATCCCTGTCCTCAGGGTGAACCAGGATCAAGCAATAGTGAAGTGATGAAAGGTCAGAAAGGAGAACCTGGCATCAGTGGACTAGTAGGTGTACCAGGAAGTTCAGGAGCCAGAGGAAACCAAGGACCTGTTGGAGACAATGGTTACTACCTCTTAACATGAGAACTAGGCATATTTTATTTATTCACACTTTATTTACCTCTATATCTAACTTCTGTCTCCACTGCCTATTCCAGGTTTACCAGGGTATCAAGGAGCTAAAGGTTCAGATGGGCCTACAGGACTTAAAGGACACCCAGGACCTCATGGTTCACCAGGCAAAGTCCTTTAAATCAACCATTTTCTACTGTATAACAATACCATAAAAAGGTCACCAAATCAATTTACGACATACTTTCAAGATGCAACCTAATCTGTATGCAGAAAATACTGTAATAGGTACTGAACTTTTAAACTGTTTCGTTTTATTTGTACTCTATTTTAAATTAAACCTCAACATGACTTTTTCCTGTCTCCTGCCTCAGGAGAGCGAGGACTGTGGGGTGTTGCTGGTTATACAGGTCCGAAAGGCAACCAGGGCAGGGATGGGATCCCTGGACCACCAGGACAAAAAGGGGACAGTAAGAGAAATCTTCCATGAAAATCTTGCATGGTGCGATGAACTCATGCAAATCCTGTGTATTACAAACCTATAAATGTTATTTTCTTACTGTTACTGAACAGTTGTCTGTGTACTAGCTAACAAGTTATCAAAGTAATTAAGGTAGCCAAAGCTCACCTTCCATATCTTCTCTGCAGCCATAATTGAAGGGACACCCGGAAGACGTGGTGACACAGGTCTACCAGGTGAGGTAATAGACAACACTTCTACAAACATCCCACTTATGCAAGTTTGCTTCATTATGGTACTGCATTTTTATTTTCACACATTTGGAAAGTTGACTGAAAATTCTGCCTTGCTATCTAACCTGCTGTGTAGCTGGTGAAAGCTTTAGCGACCTACTCGTTTATAGCTTATGTCATAATTGTAATGTGTCCAAATTAGTAATATTGACACCATAAAATGAAATTGATCACAAGGACATAGACAATGACATATCCAGAGTTCAAAATCTTACCTTAAAAATCGAACTAAGAATCTTAATCCTCTTAACTATTGCATTGTTTGGCTGTAGACATTAGTGGATTCTTCTTTATGTATTTTAGGTCCCCCAGGAAACCCTGGTCCTCCTGGCTTGTCTGTGACAGCGAGTCCTGGACCGAGAGGAGACAGAGGACTTCCAGGCGCACGTGGGGTTAATGGTCCTCAGGGGCTAGTGTGTACACAAGGGGCTTGTTTACTGGGATTAAAAGGAGACCGTGGCCATCCTGGATTTCCTGGCAGACGAGGTGAGGATTTCCTGCTGCAGGACTAAAGAACCTGACATATCTTAAAGTGGCAAAAATGTTGTGTTTGAGGTGTTGAGGGTGGCAGTGCAGTGGTAGGGTTAGTACTGCCGCCTCATAGCAAGTAAGTTCTGGGTTCAAACGTGATGTCTGACTAGAGTCTTATGGTGTGCAGGCCCCATCTGCTTGGGTTATCTCCTGGTACTCCAGAGACATACATCTTAGGTGAATTGGAGGGACTAAATTGCCCATAGGTGTACAAAGTCAGCTGGGATTGGCTACAGCCCCTGCGGAACCCTCAAGGGATAAGCAATAAATGGATGGATGGATTCTCAGCAATCACTCTCTCTCCTTGCTGCTGTATATGTAGGTTATCCTGGTTCACCTGGCCCTCCAGGTCCCACTGTAGCAGGGTTAAAAGGAGACAGAGGGAACATGGGTCCTCCAGGGATCCCAGGTTTTTGTGGTCCACAAGGAGATCAAGGGCTTCAAGGACCACCTGTAAGTGATCCTAACATTTATTGTTGATGATTACTTAAAAATGTCTGATAAAATATATTTGACAAAAGATTCAAGTAACATGTCATATATGTAGTTTTAATTTTTTTCAGCTGATTATCCCTGATTAATTCCAAGCATCACCTGCAGTTACATCACCTCTGATAATGATGCCTTTAATCCTGAATCTTAAAATAATCTCTGCAAGTCTAACCATTGTCCTTTCACTGTTTCATTTGTGTCCCCAGGGTGCAAGAGGCCCACCTGGAGGCCCAGGGCCAATAGGTGACTCAGGTCCTCCTGGATTCCAAGGCCCTCGGGGTAATCTATCATTTCATCTTTAGATTAGATGGCCTCTATGAATTCCTCCACCGACAAATGCAGATGTGTCACCACAGATGAGTCATAGTCGGTTTTGATTTATGTCCCTACAACTGAGACGGGACCCAAATGGGACCAGAAATTACTGTGATAGAAAAAAAAGAAGATTCATGAGGATAAATTTCACTTTTTTCCTGGTATACACTATAAGAAAGAATATATATAATAAGGCTTGAAGCAAAGCTAATTGAAATCGAATTATAACATGTGTATTTTAGGTGGGACGGGAGACCCCGGATACATCCCAGGCCCGCCGGGACCACCTGGACACAAAGGTTTCCCTGGACAACCTGGTGCGTCAGAAGTCTGTTTGACTACTCTTCTCGATAAGCAGGGATAACAATGAGCCCCAATAATATCTTCTAGATTTAGTTCTACTGACATTCCCAGTACAGTTGATGGACATTTCAGAAAACCACCAATCTTGATTATTTCTCACCTATCGCTACAGGCCCTAAAGGCGAACCAGCATTTGGCAAAGAAATCTATGAACCAGGGCCTCCTGGCTTACCTGGTCCCTCCGGAAATCGAGGAGCCCCAGGAAGTACGGGAGGGTCAGGACCACCTGGCCGTCAAGGTTCGAAATTCTATCTCAGTTCAATCTTTCCACTGTGACTTAAATGTGAAACTATTTTTTTTGGTCGTAGTTTGTCATATTGTGTGATATAATAATGTGTTGTGTGATGTACAGTATTTTCAAATAAAGCTACTTCCATAAAGTTGCCCTTCTTGATACTATGTGACACTGGATGTATCTTCCCCAGGCCAGCCAGGAATCAAAGGGGTGCGTGGTTCCAGCCCACTCGGCCTGCCTGGTTTTCCTGGCCGCAAAGGAGACACAGGAAGAGCTGGATTTCCAGGTATGTGCATAGGCTGAAAGATGGTGTAGATGTGCAAACATGGATACCAGTGGAATAAGAACTTGCTCTTGTGCCTTTCTATATATTATGATGCCTTTCTACATCAAGGGGCACATGAGTGCTTTCACTTAATACTTCCTTGTACATTTTGTTCTTCATTAGTGATGCATTTACTCTGCAGGTCCAGAAGGTAGAACCGGAGACCCAGGCCTAAAGGGTCCTCCGGGGTTGCCCGGTAGACGTTTTTCATGTCACACTGACAGTTTCCTGATAGCGAGACACAGTCAAAGCATCCATGTCCCTGACTGCCCTCATGGCTCCATCTTCATCTACTCTGGATACTCCCTCCTCTTCATCAATGGAAATGAGAAAGCTCATGGTCAGGACCTCGGTAAGAAACCTTCATACATAGAAGCTTCTTTTTGTTTGAGACATTTCATGACTTCTGTCCACCCCTTGAAACTGTCTCTCAGGCACAATGGGAAGCTGCCTCCCTCGGTTCTCCACCATGCCCTTCCTGTTCTGTGACACAGAGAGTAACTGTCGCTACGCTTCTCGAAATGACTACTCGTACTGGTTGTCCACTGACACTCCCATTCCCACCAACATGGTTGCTATCGCAGGGGATAAACTGGCCTCCTACATCAGCAGGTGGAGGAGTGCATTCACAAAAATGTCCTATATAGCTGAAATAGGAATTTGATTTAATTCAATTTGATTTTCGTTAACTGAAGTTGTTTATGGAACATGATTCTATTAACGTTTGTGTTTGCATGTGTGGTTTAGGTGCTCGGTGTGTGAAACCACCTCCAATGTTATAGCCGTCCACAGCCAGACAACTCTGATACCTCAATGTCCCCAGGGATGGGAGTCCCTGTGGACTGGATACTCATTTGTCATGGTAAAGAGACCAGTGCTTCTTTCCTCTGAATCACTGGATCTCCTCAACTGACATTTCCCAAATAATTAGTCTTCTTTGGACCTTATATCCATTCCAGCAAACAGGCGTTGGTGCAGATGGCTCCTCCCAGCCTCTGGTTTCTCCTGGCTCATGTCTGGAAAGTTTCCGCCAAGTGCCCTTCATTGAATGTCACGGCAAGGGAACATGTAACTACTACCCCGACTCCTACAGCTACTGGTTGGCCTCCCTCGACCCCAACAACATGTTCAGGTAAACTGATTACTTCTGTTTTTGGGCACTGGTTCAGCCTGAATTTTCAGGATGGGGAATGCCACATGGAAACAATTGCTCAGCCAAACAATTCTCTTAAGCATTTCCTTTATCACATTTCTGATGCTTTTGAGTACAGTTTCCGATCCTAAACCAACCTGCCATGAATCAAATTCTGGAGGGAAAACTGAATATTACAGATATTTGCTCTTATAACATACATTTTCCCACATGAATCCGTTTAGTTTCATCAAATCTTACAAAATAAATCTATCTTCTTGATTCCAATGGCTTTGTTAATGAACACTTTTAACATATTACTTTAAATCTATCATCTAAACAGCTATAATCCACAACTCCACACACATATCTGGATTTTTCTGAATCAGGGGCCATTAAGAGGTAACAATTTACACAGAGGGGCAAACACACTTGTCCATAAATAAAATCTGATTCAGTAAGGTGCACATTTAAGTCATTCCTTGTTTACTGTTAGCTCTTTGAGAAAAGCCACACATCATTGAACATATTTTGAAAATGCACATTGTGTACTTCAAAAACTTCGGAATTCTTTACAGATTGCCACATTTATTGTTGGCAAGTGACTACTTTAATAAAAGAAAAATAACTACTGACGAGACATGGTCACTTGAGGGGCCAATCAGATTTCAACTGGGGCCAGTGCCCCCCTGTCCCCACCCATGGATTTGCCCCTGCCATGTGTAACACTGTGTTTGTGTTTTCTTCTCCCCTCCAGTAAACCAGTTCCTCGGACTGTCAAGGGACCCGCTCTAGAAAGTGTTGTCAGCCGTTGTCAAGTCTGTAGGAAACCAGTGAGGGCTCACCCAGGTGACGGACGTGGGGACAGTATTTAACAATGTCATCTAAAATATGATAAATGTGAGAGGGAACTTGTAAGTTGTGAAAAAAACATTCCTCAACCAAATAGCCAATCATCTTTGATGGCAGTTATATAAGCTCTGAAAATAGTGAATATTAAATTTAATGAAACATTTATGATCCATGATATTTTATGGATGCTGTAGTTTGCCACTGGAAAGTAATTAATAATTTTTAGCCTCAATAACAACTAATTATGGCAGTGGAAAAAGTACAAGTAGCAACAGCAGCACTGAATCCTATTCAGTTTTTACATATTATCTTTTTCTGGATTGTAAATGCTTTATTTTTACTTTGAGTGTTTTACTTTAAAAACTTCACCCAACATCTTTTTCTAACATGTTATTAGAATTAATATTGTAAAAAAAAAACTTAGTGACATATTGAAAACAAGCCATCTGTTAAGGTGTATACCTTAACTGATAAAATATAATGTATCACCATGTGACAGCAAAAGATCTTTTTGATTAAAAAACAAAAAAAAGCCCAAATGTCCAGTTTTGTGCTAATGACAACTATACTGAGAAATAATGAACCTGTCCACTCAGTGATGTCAGTGACAGGTTTGCTGCTTCGCTCTAAGTGACCTGAGAATCTGTTGCAGTCCAGTCAATGACGTTGGAGGTATTAGGTCACCTCAAATGACACCAATGTTCCTTAACCATCTGGAGAGAAAGTGTGTCGTAAATGTGACCGTAATGCAAATATTGACTCATTTATTCCCTCACTGTAAAAAGTCATTCCTTTGAATTCCAGCATGTTAGATGGTGCATGGAGACAAACAAATGTGCAACTCATACTCATGTTACTAGATGAACAAGTGGAGGAAAATGTATTAAGATTGAATACAAATGAGGAGAAATAATGCATATTTTGTGATATATTGTTTTGGCCAATGATTCCAAATTGTAACCATGAATTGAAAGAATCCATTATCAAAAACTTAATGAATATGTAATCCATCCATTTCCATCCAGAAAGAAATAAAGAAAACTATGAATCTTGTGATTTCCCTCAGCATATTATTCCTCCACATTTTTCACTCAGAGAACTATCACTGGAGCGATAAACCTCATTCAGGCTCGCTCATCCATATCTGCCACCGTGATCAATACATCCCAATGGAGCTCGATGCAAATAAGCACAATAACGTCCACAAACACAAACTGTTTCTTTTTGCCTCGCAGATATTCCCAGATATCGACTGCTCGCGGTCATAAATAACACACTGCCTCATGTGCTTATGTAACAGTTGAAGACGAGCTGAATTAAAAACCTACGATGAATGTAATAATGAAAAATAAAAGTATCACACTGATATTATAATATTTAGACATTTTTGGCTCAGAATCTCAAAACATCTGGGAGTCCTGATATAGTAGATATGAGTAGCAGCCGCTCCTTGAATGCCACCTTGAATTAGATAAGTCTTACATGGCCCGGTGCAGACAGTTGTCAGCATGTATGGAAACACTCTTGCTGTCAAGCGCTCTCTGTAGCCTTCTTAACAGGATTATTCTGCTCCCGACACTGCACTTACTAATTGTTTAGGCAGCTATATTAGGCTTCTACACCTCTCTAATTGGGTTAGAATGGCGATTTGTTGAGAGGTTGATGCGCTTCAAGGTCGTCTCCTGTTTTAGAAGGACGCGTCCTTCTAGGTTTTTATCCACACACGTGCTAGAAAGATATTTCCACTGATTCTGTTACAGATTAGCTTCACACATTGGAGGATGCACTCCAACTTGGAATAGTATCAAACAGTAAATAAATGGATTACAAAGATGTATTAAATAGATTTAGGCTCCATTAAATCCACATTTATTTTCCCCAGGTCGGATCTCAATCCTGAACGACAACAGGTGAAGTGATTTCTTGTGACTTTGGAAGTTAAAATGCAGGTTTATGAAGCAATATACAAACTATATAAAAAACTATATATTAAATGCTGTATACTGTAAAAATGATTTGGAAACAACTGGTATTCAATCATGTCTTTTATTGCATTTGTCATAAGGTGTAATGAGAAAATATTTCACTTGCTCATTTCATACAATCATTAACCTGTCTTAACCTGCTCCTTCACATAGATGCTTTACATAATTAACACTGATCGCCATAAAAATACCGGAGATTTATTTGTGTTTATTAAACGTAATAGTCTTTGCTGCCTTTGGCTTGTGCATCTGACCACGAGAACGCTTATCACTTGGTGGTGTTGAGGAGAAACAGAGGGAAGGAGAAGGAGAGATGCAGCATACATGCTTTTGTTTTCCCATTTTCCATCAAATTGAACTCACAATGTGCACTTCTATAGACTCAATTAGGCTTTGCATTCATCTGAATTTAAAACACTGTGCCGTAATAAACCCTGCATTTGCCTTACAAACAGAAAAAAAGAAGGGGTTACCACATTTTTCAGTCCATGTAATGCGGCTGCAGGTTTACAGCATGTACCATAACAAACTCATTAAAACACCTCTCGATTCGGATGCAGTAGAACTGTAAAGTTAAACAGAGCAGAAATCTCATTAAAGAGATGCACAGATGCAAAGAGACCAAACTCACGAGGGTGTAACAAATGATAAAGTGACCTTCATGGCCTCTGGATGCCCCAGTGTCTCTGCGCTACCCATTGATTCAACTTTACGGCACAGCAGGGTTGATAAAATCATTGTTTCCCCAGTGTTTGTGCGTCATTAATTTTGTATTTTTACGTGAATGCACAAAGCATTTCTCGTGCAGGGATTTGGCTTGAAAGGAGGAGGCAGAGGGGATCTTTTACCAATGACAGCATCAGGATGACCTTTTTTTTTTTACAACGGTGTGCTTTTACTGTGTGTTTATTTAAGTGGTCACATCATCGGGTTGGTGAAAACATCCTTATTTAGACCATTGCCTCACCCCTAATGGCAGCTGTAAATTACATAATACATGCTTCAGTGCATTGATGGGGGCCTTTACGCAGATAACCAGGATACTCCTCCCTTTTTTTGACCTAGGTACAACATATAAAATAGTCATCTCAGAGTATTCTTCTGTTAGGGTGCACATCAGTGGTGTCTTCCCAAGAAAAAACGAAGCACACAAGCTAGATTTTCTGACTAAGTATGGCCTATATCTTCTGCATTTTGGCACTTTTGTGTTCTGCATCATGTGCTGCGAAAAACCTGGAAACCGAGCAGGAAATTAAAGACGTGCAACTGCTGCAAGACTCGTTGTCATGGCTCAAGAGATTACAAGACAAGCAGGTAAGATGTGTTAATACCTTTCTGCATGCATGTTCCTAATGCTGAGCGCAGCACAAAATCCTCCCAATGATTGAAAGCAGACTCCGGGTCCCAGCTATGATTATGCTCCATACATCTGGATGGGATGGTCTATTTGTACACACTGTTTAAAGTTTTGATTTCTGGTTCTGTCAGAGATACCAGTCTTTCTCTCATTGATTTTCTTCTGAGCTGTCCCTGCAGGAATGTGCAGATCAAACATGGAGTACTTACACAACATTTACTTTCCTGGCAACAATCCAATGTTCAAGCAAAATGATTATAACATAAAACAAATGTACAGTTTGGTATATAAAACGTATAGACATATTGAGGTAAAGTTTTTATATGTACCCAGTCTGTTCCCTTACAATCTCCCACATTATTTTTTATATTTTGTTCCATAGGAATCAACAAAGACTCGAACATTTGCAGATTTGATTTCTGAATATTTCAAACTTGAAAATGGAATTACCCTCCAGTGGCCAAAAGACACCGAGCAACAGGAGAAGGTTCGACGCGGCCTCGATAGAAGCAATGCAACTCGCAAAATCGGCTGTAGAGTCTTCTACTGGAAATCCTGGGCTTCCTGCTAACTTTGCTCTCACTCAGGTGCCTGACTAAATGCCAAACCATTTCAGGTCTCTCGTTCTCTTCTCATACTTTCATCGATTACTAATTTAAGGCCCCACACAATCGGAAAGCTTCTGCAGAACCCTGCGTGTCCTGTTCGTCAAAGAGATGGTTAAACAATCGCTGCTGAGGGCTGAAACACTCAGCGGGCTTCCTCCATCACCAACTGTGCTCGACTGTCCTGTGGAACGAACTGTGGTGTTTGAGCCTGCGGTTTCTACGAAGTCAATCAAATGAACCAACATTCATTCATTTATTTATTAATTCATTTATTCCTTAAAGCATTCAGTTACATTCTGGCTCTCTTTAATAAGTACTTTTCTACTCTGTCAAATTCTTTCACTCCAGCAGAGGAGGCTGTTCTTCTCTTTGTCAAATCCACATAGACTTTAAATGTAATAGATACCCGCAGTGTGTTTGATGTTTCCCAATAATCGTCATGGTCTACCAGCAAAGCAATAAACAAAAATCTTTACAGACATCCATTCATCATTTTCAGTATGTGTCGAATGTTCCTTCAATTGTTACACCATTGATTAAAGCATATTTTTCCTTTGGAAAAAGATGTGTGTGGCATCAATGCATGCATCTATGACTCATGTATTGCTTTTGCATGTTTTCACATATATGCTTATGTATGCAAATTTGCATAATAACTGCAGTGATGACTGTGTGTTTAGGTGGCTCTGCATTAATGCATGTCTTAGAGGCATTTCTGATGAAAAATGCATTGATATCCACTGTGTGTGAGAAGTATTGTGCATGCATGTAGAACTCTGAAAATCTTGCGCGGATTACCTACAACAAGAGAGAAAAGAAAAGCGAGAAATAGGTTGGATGTAGTGTGCAGGTAAGGAAAGCTAGATTGAGGAGGAGATGTGCAGAGGGACCGGAGATTAGAAAACTGAGAAAGAAGAAGGATGGAGAGAAACAGAGGTGGATAGAGGATGAGAAAGGGGATGATTAAAGAACCAGTGTTGGATCATAACTGCAGTCAAGGCTTGGCTTAGTATCCCTTTCTGTCCCTGGGCTATTAGGATTCAAGAGAACAGCTTCCCTCTGTGTCAGGAAGCACTGCCAGCACATTAACATGCTCATACTGCAGAGCTTCTTCCATAAAGTGACGGTGAGCGTGTGTGAGAGTGAGAAATACAGCCTGTGTGAGTGGATGTGTGGGCATGTGGCTGGGAGAGTGGGTGCATGTGTGCACTGTGCATGAACTTTTATGTGTCTTGTGTCTCTTTGGTATCGGCGTGTGAGCTCGCAGTATCCCTTTGCGGTACTCATCTGCAAACAGGAGAAGCCAAGAGCAACAAATCACAGAGAGAAGGTAAAGTGATCCGTCTCTGTCGTCTCGGGACGGCGGACCGCCTCGCAAGGTGCCGCAGCGGAGACCAGAAGGTTTGATGTCGGCCTCTTTAACCATGAAAGCCCATTTCATTCAAACGTGTATAATCATTTCCCGAGTATAGCTCCTATTTCCTCCCCCCCTTCTTCTGGAAGTAAACACAGCAGAACCAATTTACCCAATACTTGCCAACTCGGAACAGTTGATTTCAATGTAAAAGACACAGATAAAACACAGCGAGCCGCCTGGATCAAAGCGGCATCATTGAGCCTTAATTGAACTGAGACCAATTATTTTTAATGAGTAGAACTGAACGCCCCACTTCTGAGTAGGAGTTCCCTCGTTCTCTCCCTGGGACGACGAGAAAAGAGAAACAAGTGGAGTCCCAGTGGCTCAGGCCCGTACCTAAAAAAACAACAGGCCAAAAAAAGAGGCAGGCAGAGAGGGAGGGAGGGAGGATGCCTGGGATAAAGGATCAAGAATATTTTTACTCCGTGTGCTCATGAGACTGCAAATGACAAAGTCATATACAGGCTTGTTTAAAATAACAGTACAGGCCAGAAATAGGTGTCAGTGTTGTTGATGCAGCTAAATGCAAACACTTTTTTTGAGGTAGCTGAATTACAATATATGTATAGATTTATCATGCAGTTTGAACACAATTAAAAGCTACTTACTACTATTAAGGAAACTTGTTTAAAATATTTTTGTGTCAAAACCACAATTACAAACATTTATTCAAATCAAACCGACACTGAATCTCATGTTACAGCAAATGTATCGGGGATTCAAAGCTCTGTAATTGTGAAGCTGAGATTTACTTTATTTCATTTCAATTTTGTTTCTGTTCTTATCCTGGTCTGTAGGATTCGACAAATAGTCTGTGTTTGCATTTAATGTGTTTTCTGCAACATGTAACTTATAACATTGGAACTGAATAACAAAATTTCTTTCACTAGATCCAGATTTTTATTTGGAGCTGCACCAAATTACAGACACTCATACATTTGAGTTCCTTAAACATGACAAGGTCCATGAATGATAATCTGACAAATCAATGAAAATGTAGAAAAACACCCTCTATCTCTATTCCTGGATACGCTCCCAGATCCACACCAAAATCTAATAGGTTCTTATTTGGGTCAAGTCCCAGCCCTCCACATAATTTAATGGAAATTGGCTTTTTTTTTTTTTTTTTTTTGCACTATCCTGCCAACAACAACAAACAAAAAACAACTCTCCTTGTGGAGGTAGAAAAAAAATCAGAAAAGGGTTAAGCTTTATGAAAACTCTAATTCTGGTAAATTCCCTTTTCATCATGCAAATTGCAGTTACGTTAATATGTGTTATTTACTTGTTATTGCTTTTGAATAATTCATCTGAGTGATGTCACTCTTCAAGGTAATAATAGTTTGACTACCAGTACATTTTCTCTCCAGGGGAGATTTGAATAGTGGTATTGAGTCCAAGGTTGCCTGAGAAAAGGGGGAAGGTGGTAGTGGAGAACAGGTGGAGACGAGGAGAGAAGCAAAGGCCAGAGGCAGAGCTGTAGATGGAGAGAGAAGGAGGAGAAAGTGGCCTTCAAGCTGTTGCCAGACCTTGCCCTCCCGACGTGTCTCTAAACAGATGAGCCTTACCGACTCCCATGGGTGTCCAAACAGCTGACCTTGACTTGTTTCTGTTCTTCGTGAAAAGGTTAATTACAGAGGCGGATGCAGTGAGCAGCATGGCATATTGAGTTGGGATCAAATGTGAGGTTTTGCTCTGTGATTTTGTGGTTGAACACATTTGGATAACAATAAATTTTGCAATATATCTACCGTTGTGTATTTCTGATATATTTTGCTCCAGAACACGTGATCACAGCTTCTGTAAGGGTTGTTCAGACACATATGGCGTGGCAAAGGCAGTCAGTGGGTCCACCACTTTGGTTCAGACTGAAATATGAATGAGCTTATTCAAGACATTCATGGTCCCCAGATGATGAATACCACCGATTGACTATCAGACATTTTAGTTTCATCCTGAAGACGAAACGTACACAGTTTAGTGATCCCATCACTTTTCCTTCAGGGTCACGAGTTTAAATTTTGACTTATTCTCAGAAGCATCTTTGTAGTTTCCATAGTATCAACCCTACGTTCTTTGATATTTGTACCGATTCTCAGGGAATAATTCATGGATCATGGTGAAAGAAATCAAGTATATTTAGGGGACTATTTCTATAAGTGTGCAGTTTGGTGCAGCTTGATTTGATCTAATGGGAGATATGCGCTCTACTTCCATACTATTTCTCTCTTTATCTCATCATGAGTAACTACACATGTATGTCCCTATAGATTGCAGTGCTGCTCTCAGTTCAGCTGTTTGCTGTAACTAAAGAAAACAGAACAATAAAAAAGACAAGAGAACAAAGTACCCCTCCTCCAACTCTGCTGTTCTCTGTGCTGCAGCCATCGCGCAGGAGAGAGAACATAAGCCACGTCCTGAAAGTCAGGGGAGCCTTCCTCCTCCTCCTCTTCCTCCTCCTCATTCTCCTTGCAGACGGCACGGAAGGTCTGTTTCCATGACAACGGGAGAATTAAGGGCGAAGGCGCGCCATCCCCAAAATGACAACGGATTTAGGGGCCGGCGAGACGATAACTCAGCTCCGGTGAATTGATAAACACATTGGATTTTCTGAATCTGACTGAAGCGCATTAAAAAGCTCCAACACTGATGGATTTAGTTCCTCTGCTTATCTTGCTGTTTCTCTTGTTGATGCAAGGAGAAACGCAAATAAAGAGGATAAAATACACACACTCAGTCAGTCACAATCAACGATACTGAATCAATCACTGCGTGCATGTGAACGTTTTTGATAACATAGTTTTTATTCTTAAACAATCACTAACTTCATTCGGATTTTTATTTTCAATGCATATTTTTTATTTCATCTCACAATTCATAATGCATATATGAGCGTGTTCCGATGCAGTGAAATCCTCTGCGAACATAAAAGTAACAAATTATACTTGATACCACATACAACCGAAACCTTCGCTCTCCCTGTCATACATCGATGAACCCACCAAAAGTGCTCTGCGTTACTGCTCAACTGTTTTCACCTCCTTTCTTTTAATCATCTCCTCCTCAACAGTTGACACCGAGTACATCCAATTTCATGCATTGCTTTGAGTCCACATGTATCTCATTTGCACCAATATAAACCTCTATAAAAAACATTCTGATATATGCTGGTCTTGCCTGTTGACTTTCAGAGTCAAATATACTGTGTGTATCTCCGTGATGCTGTAGGTGCTTGGGAAGATGAACTAATCTACCATTAGCTCTTGCAGGTTGTTTGCACCAGCGATGGATCCGGGCCCCAGATGGAAGACTCTCCCAGATCCATGATGATATATCACTGCGCTTTGCTCTGTGCGGCTGAATGTGTGCTATTGAGTGTACATACCACCAACCCAGCACGACATTTCCAAACAGTTACAAGAGAGATGTGGGAGCTCTCGCTGCAAATACTGATCAAAATGTTGCATTAAAAAGTTTTGTACCTACTCTCCCCAAATTTGGAACATTCTCCTCCCTGCTCTCACCTCAAAATCAAAGCTAACATCAACTTTTACAATCATGCAATGTTCATGCTTTGTCAGGCCTCCTCTTGTCCCTTTATCAAACTACCTAACCTGGCTAAGCTTAGCTGTACACCATCTTTAAAATAACAAAAACACCATCGACCCCAATCCTGACCTCTTTAAACACCACGCAGTGGCCAGGCTTTGTGCGATGGGTGCTGGAAGACAGGCTGTTAGCCTTTGCTCATCTCGCCCCATTCACAGAACAATAGGAGGACTTCCTGAGTTAGACGAACTAATCGGGGGATTAGGAATGAGTTATGAGAGTGTACACAGCGTGTGCGGTGTACTGGTCAATCCACCTACTCATACACAGACCTGACTTTCCACAATGGAGCAAATGGCTCCTTTCATGGGTCACAAAACCAGGACCATGTCCGAGAGAACGAACAGCTCTCACTGGGATGGAAACACACACTTCCTCGAACCTGGTTAACTCCAGATATACTGGATCCTCAGTAAAGCGCTCTGCTTCTGTTGTGATGGGAAAGTGTCTGTGATAGAGACATCACAACGACAATATCAACAGGTCAATTCAGCGGATGATTAAACAGTCAGGCAGTCAGACCTGTGCTGAGGAACCTCTAATGCTTTCACAATAAAAGTAACAGAAATCACAGACATGTCTTGGAAAAACTTGTCAACACAACTCTTGTCAAAACAGCTTCCATTCAAAAGACGTCCTCTTTATCAAGGATTATTTCACAATTTGTCCGAAGAGATCAAAAGCATGAATGCTGTCATGTAGATACACTTGAGGAGTTGTTGTTATAACCTAGATTATCAGTGGAAAGAAAAGGGGTCTGTGTTTCTTGAGGTGCAAATGTGATGTGACCTTTTTCTGGCCATGGCTCGTAGTGCTGATGCTGGTCTTTATTTTCCTCTTGGGTTTTGGAGAGAATAGAAGACGAGTGTGAACATCTCTTTATCTAAAACCTAATAACTCTTGCAAAGTTTAGTGAAACAGTTTAAAACAGTTTTACCCTTGATTCAGACTTTTACCTCCTCAAAAAACTTTCATCAGTCTTCTCTGCCAACAATCACAGCGATGTGTTGTCAGCTTATTAGCGTATTATACTCAACCGCTTGCTATTATATTGCTTTTAATCAGTCCTGTCCCGTCATAGCAGGACAACGTAGGGGAGTTCATGTCCGAGTATTTCAAACAGCCCCGTCTGTCCATTTAGTCTCATTAGTCTAACGTACAGTACACACCTGAGTATTATATCCCACCCTAAGCGCTCTGTCTCAGTTCAACACAGACAACTATCAAACACATTCCCTCACACCAGAGCAAGTAGTGCGACAATACATTGGAGATCAAACTATGAGAGAAAACTAAATAAAGGAGTAATAACTATAAATTACAAACTTTCTTTGATCTCAAACACAAAGGAATAACCTGATGATGATATAGATATTACTGACGGCAATAACACAATAAAGCATATGAGAATGCAATAGCATTTAGATAAAAAAAAAACTCACCTTATGAAAACTTGAACATGTATTAAAGCTTGTTTTTCACAGCATAAATTGGAAATGATAGATATTTGTATTTGTGTGAAGAGAGACCACCATTCTTTGTTTATCACAGCTTTTCTTCTTTTTTTGCATAAAATGTTGGTCAAGTCCTGATTGAAAATATTCTTTTTTTCGTATATATATATATCCTCTGGTTTCATATTAATTCATCTAAAAGTATTTCACAGGCAAGAGTTCAGTTTTTTGTCGTCTCGGGTGTACAGTAATACGTAGCTCCCGTCTTCAGAGGGGATGGTGGTATGTATCTTGGTGGGGGGGCGGCGGGTATTCCGATGACCCCCGCCCCTTGAGTCAGGATGAGGCCACTCCCCCATCCCCGCTGGAAGCCCCTCCCCTTTGCTGCTATGTGGAATCCTGATTGACAGCTTTCCCTCCGTTCATGGTGGGAGTCCCTGAGCTCTTTCTGGAGCGGTGCTTGTCCTCTATCTCATGCAGTGATGGCTCCCTGTACATACAAACTGAGGTGGAGATGCAGGGAGAGGAGAGGAGAGGAGAGGAGAGGAGAGGAGAGGAGAGGGACAAAGAGGGGGAGGAGCTCAGAGAGGGGACAATGGAGATTGGAGAGATGGATGTGCAGACGGAGACAAGGTCAGGTGTGAGGCTATAGGGACAATTATACCAGGCTGGGAGTGATAAGATGGGTATTTAGGACCAAGTCAGCACTTTTTTTCCCACAATGCCTGACAAGTTCTCATGATAATATCTATCAAACGAGAAACACGTTAGAGGTTATATATCTAATACAGTAAGATCACAGTAGTACCATACAAGATGGTTCATTGAAAATAGTCTGAAGCTAGATAGTCATCGGCCAAAGTGCAATTTTGTTGTGTAAAACCACCACTTCAGGGCTCATTTATGACCAACATTAGATATGTGGACGGAGCCTCCTGTCCATATTCTGCGATAATATTGTCCGTATTTGTGCACGTCTTCTGAAAGCTTCCGGACAAAACAGAAAAAATGGAGCAGTACCACTAGAAAACGTGGGGGGCAGTGTAGCCAATACTTCAAGCGAGACAACCAAAGGACATGAGGAGAAAATTTCAACCATGGCGAAACTTTATGAAGGGTCACAAATGCTTCACTCTGTGCTGCCCGCTAGTGGACGTATTGCTTCACAAGCATGCTCGGATGCATTGAAGCATGTGGCAGTGACGGTTACATTGTTTGAAATGCACGTCTCTCTTTTTGTAAGTAAAGGCAGCATAAATAATCTCTCATAATGTTGCTGTGATAGATTATATACAGCAACTAAGTATTTAGCCTTTTATACTATATTGGGAGAAAATCTAAATGTTCATGGTAGTAATAAGATGCGCACTTTATATTTAAGGACAAAACATGCATTACGAAAGGAGGGTTATTTTAACATTATTTAACAACAAATAAAGAATTTTTCATACCTTCAATTGGCCGGGGCACAAAGTGCGATGAGGGTTTAGTCTTCTTGACCCGATTGCCCTTCATGACTTGCCCCTCCTTGGTGAGGCCGAGGAACCAGGCTCGGCCCGACTCCTGCTGTCGGTACACAGTGGACGAGTAGATCACGTAGTAGTTCTCGAAAACAGACTCCTTGAACTTGCACTCCGGTGTGAACATTTCCTAAGAACAGATGGGCAGAGGGGTGGAGCGGAGGACACAGATGCGGACATTGAGGATTAGAGATATAAATCAGTGCACACAGATAAAACCTAATTTGCATCCCCATTAATATAAAAGACACATGGAGAGACAACCGGCAGCATGACAGTCAGAGGATTTTAGTTAATGAAGTGTGTCTGTTTTACTCTGCCAATACTGGCTTTCATTAGTAAGCAGGTGTACATTGCCAAGTTCAGCAGACATACTGTAATCACTCACACACACACACACACAAACACACACATCCTCCCAAGTAATGAGAATGATAGACTTATTAGAATGACAATGACCAGTAGAAGATTTTTATCTCAGCTTCATTAACAAAGTCAGGGAGAAAGTCAAGGGGACAGAGAGGAAGTGGAGGCGAATGTCAGTAAAGATGGAAAGATACAGATACTGGAGACACTGCTGAGTGCAGAGCCAGATTATTGCCATGACGATGCCAGAGAGGAAACAATGTTCCTAGTTCTCTCATTCATTACAGATCCAAGCTGCGGGAATGTTGGGTAATTTGTTAAATATGAGACGCAGTGAATTCTAAATATGCAGTCTCTCTTGCTCTCCCTGTAGTCTGAATATTTCCTGTCTGCAAAAGGTGAAAATAAAAACCCACTCCAGCCTGGTTGAAGGGCTGTGAAATGATGTGCTGGATGATGGGTCGTCTCAGTTTAGGCAGACTTTGCATTAAATGTGTGAGTGTGTGCCTGTGCGAGTGTTTGTTTTGGTGTTGGTGCTGTATTTCATTCATTAATACCTGCTGCAGGATTCTGTGCCCTTTTAAGTTTGTCCGTTTGACTGACAGCCCAATTCTGCTTCCCGCTGGAGGTGACTGTTTACGTGTGTGTGTGTGTGTGTGTGTGTGTGTGTGTGTGTGTGTGTGTGTGTGTGTGTGTGTGTGTGTGAGACAGAGGGAGTGGGAGAGTCTTTGAAAGAGTGAAGGATAAAGAGTGGAGGAGAGGCGGAGAAAATGTTACGGTAAAGGGATGGGCCTCCCAAATCACAAAACACATAGTTATCTGTTGTAGATTTGTAGACTGTGTTTATTTAGTTTAACCAGGTTTTTGCATATCAGTATTTATATGTTTTCTGCCTGCACTGCATCACAATAGAGATGAACTGAAAGTGAGAATGCCGTTCCAGGAAATAATGCACTTCTTACTGAAGAAATATAACTCTGTGAGGCCTGCGGATTATTCAAAGTAAGAGTGACACTGACTCTGAAAAAAAGACTCTGCCAGTTGTCAAAACTATGATCATTACGAGCAAACTTTAATTCAAATAAATCTTGTCAAAAACCTCGGCAGACTAAACCTAATCTCCCGAAGTTGTTCTGTTTACAGGACCCACCTCATATAATTAAAATATGTGGCGTGTTCTCTGCATTGTTTTGGAGCAACAAGCTGGTAGGAAATTATTAACATTTTGTCACATTACACAACCAAACAGATGAGCGCACCCAGCAGACACATTCATTTGGAGACATGTCCATGGCCGTACCTGACAAATCAAATCCTTGGTTCACTTTCCTTTTGGCTCAGTTTTGTTCTCCACCAACTCCAACCCACCACCACAGAGAAAAAATATCTGGCTCCTTATTGCTGAAGTTCATCCAAGTGGATGCTTTGTTTTTCAGCCATTTGGTTCTGGGTTTGTATCTTGGAGATACTATCAGACA
Organism: Verasper variegatus; assembly: GCA_026259375.1. Taxonomy (NCBI): domain Eukaryota; kingdom Metazoa; phylum Chordata; class Actinopteri; order Pleuronectiformes; family Pleuronectidae; genus Verasper; species Verasper variegatus. Next base: position 10,589,534 of record CM048053.1, on the reverse strand, counting down.
TTTATCTGAGTTTTTGTGCTGAAAACAGCTTCTGGCTGATGAGATCACTGAGAACGAATCACAACGGCACAGAAAATGCATTGGGAGAAAGCTCTGAAGAGCAGAGGGGAACTGCTGAGTCAGGTGATGAACCTCTGAGGCTTTGTCGCTATGTTTGTAGAAAAGTTAGTAAGTTCTGCAAAAACAACGCTTTTTTGCGAGTGTGTGTGTGTGTGTGTGTCTTTGCTGTACGCTGTGCCATATCTCTGAAAATGAGTCACAGTGTGTGTGACTGCTCATTTATAAGACACAGCGGGGCACAGCAGGCTTTGTAAAGGACTCGGGGAAGGTGAGGTCACATGGTCGGCGGCGAGGAAACGTCTCGCTGGTCAGCGAGGAGAGAGGCTTCACGGTGAGGTGGTTATCTGGGCCCGCTGACACACTGTCAAAGAGCAGACATCTCTCCCTCCAGTCAGGGCACCGGGGGTCTAGTCGAGCCTGTCTGGCTCTGAGTGCGTTTGGGTGTGAACATGTGTGTTTGTGCGGGCAGGGGGGAGCAGGGTGATAGATTACAAACCAGCAGGCTTCTTCCCCGCTTCATCTGTTCGGAGTCGAAATCAGGCCGAGCACACGCACATACACACCCACACAAAGACATTAGTGCTCTCTGCTATCCTACCCTTCACAACCAGCCACTTTGCTTTGCTGACACACTGTAGAATCCCCTCTAAATGTGTCCACAAGGACAACACTCTGTTCCCGTCTATGACAAGGCTCGGAGCGGTATAGAAAGCACCCTGGCTGTGGCTTGGGAATGATAGGGGTGGAATGTAAGTGACTTTGAAGTCTTTGACAAAGTGCCTTGTTTGCGGGTGACTGAGAGGAAATATGAGGTGGACGAGACTGGGGTCAGAATTTTTCCTGATTAATGGCCTCTGCTTAATGGACACACTAAAACCACAGAACCACGCTTGGAAGGAAATGGACTAAAATACCAATGGGCGAACTGGCACTTATTTACACAGAGTCAATGCAGCGCACGTGTTTAAAAATGCACACCAACAGGTTTGCCCTGTCACTTCCTCGGCCAGGAATACATAATTAGGTAAAGTTGTCCCTGCTGCAAAAAACAGGGAAGATTTAGGGAAAAAAAGTGGTGCCACATTTCAGGCTGCACTTAGTGATGGTAAACTGATTACAAGGACACTTATTTATATTCTGTGGGGATGTGAAGGATAGAGGCGAAGGACTTGTTAGTGAAGCTGGGCACATGAGACTGCCGCCATTAAGGGTCCCAGCGGGGAGCTAAAGATAAATAAACACAGAGGTCAACCTGAGACCTGCTGAATACCCCCCGGAGGTGGAGGTAGAATATAGGCCTATAAAATATTTCAGCAGTTTTAACACAAAACACTTTCCGCGCATTTTTATATTTTTATTCTGAACTTACAACTATTGCGGCTTATTTCAAATATGTGATTCTAAAGGCACAGATCTCATGCAGGTCTGCTGCAGAAATGCAAATGTGCAGTGAATGCAGTTTATAAAACATTAACGAGATAAGACAAACCAGAAGCTCAGAAGAGATGCAAACAGTTTCAAGTACATGAGGTGCTAGCTACGCGTGTGATGGTAACTGCCAGTTAGTTCGACAAACGACCATGTCTGTCGAAGGGAGGCTATACGGGAGGCTATTCCACGGTTGAGTAGCTGTGGCGCTTATGCCCAAAGCACCGGATAAAGCTGGAGAACATGGACTATGATAGTCAATGTAAACATGGATGTAAACAATGCAGGGTTTCCAAGAAGTGACTTCACAAACACTTGATGTCAATCACAACAATAATAAAAAAAAGAACAGTGTATAACTGAGGAGCCTTTTTTAAAATTCTGGATGAGCTGACTTTATATGTAATTAAAAGCTATAAAATATGTTGCATGTTCTCTCGTGTTTTGGTGCAACAAGCTGGAGGAAAAACAAACATTCACACAACCTGTTAGCAAACAGATCAGCACACCCAGCGGACACATTCGTTTGAAGACATGTCTGTGGCTCCATTTTGTTCTCTGCCAGCTCTGAGCCACCACCACAGAGACATATATTCAGCGCTTTTCTTGGATGTATCAGAGCTTTTATGCTGAGGAGAGCTGCTGGCTGATAAGATCACTGAGACCAAATCACAACAGCCCAGTTATAAGCAGCAAAGGTGCTGTAGGGTCACCAAACTACTGAGATTTATTTTCAACTCAGCCATTATTCGTAATAGCTGGTTACATGTGGTTCTGTCGGCTACAAGGTGTCTTAACCCTGGAGTCCATTGCCACACAATGTCAAACACCATGATAAAAAATAAAACTACATATTTAAAAAGATATGAGTAGTAGTAGCAGTTTGTGTGCTGTGGGCTTTAAGAAGGTGGTGTACAAAGTGAATGAAGCATGACGCAAGAGAGCAATATGTAATGGATATAAAACTGGGTTGCCAAAAGAACTGGGTTGAATGCATCCTGAATCCAAATCAGTTTTTCGGCTCCACCCAAAAAGGCAGGCAGCTCTGCAGCTCTGCATTAAGCAGCCCTGCTTGCTGTGGATAGGCATCCTGTGACTCTGGATAAAGATGAGGATGTGGGGAGGACGTATGACACTGAGACACGGGTTTATCGGAGAGATCAGGACTCGGTGAGAAGAATCCCTGCCCTGCCATGGAACTCCCATGGAACACATTGTTATTCTGGGAGAGATTCAGGTCGGGGATTGTCTAGACATTACTTAAACTGAAAAACTCTTGTTCTCACTTTTTCTGTCCACCCCTCGCTGTTTATCTTTCTCGCTTTATCCTTTTCCTCTGTCTCACTCTGTAACTCAATCACTCTGAAACAAGGGGCTGCTCTGTCCTTTAAAAACCTCCCGCAGAGACGACGTCGGTGGCCAGTGGCTAAATTCAAACCATAACACAAACCAATGCCCAAATAATGAAATACTTTTTCTAGATTTATTCTACAAATTTACTTCCTCCTCTCCTTTTCTTTTCCCATTATCTGCAGTGAGCATTGTCCCTATCTGTCATTATGACTGTCAGCACAAACAAACAACTGTTCAATGTGGATGCACCCGAGGGCCAACGCAGTTAGTTTAATAATCTATAAGTATATTGACTGATGACTCAACAACAAATTTGGATAATTGATTCATTATTCAGGTCAGTTATTGAGCAAAAATGCAAAACATCAGCTGTTACAATGTCATTCAAATAGGCCCTTTTCACAATTTTATAGACTAAATAATTAAGTGATGAACTGAAGAATTTATCTTAACATGTGAAAATAAAAAATTTAGATTTATTAGTACGGCCACTGAATGGGAACGATTTTTAAATTGCATTAAACTGCATTGCCACTGGCATCCATTAATACTAATAAAGGTCTATTTATTTTTCCACAAATTCCACAAATGCAAATTGCACCAAATAGCAACTTGTGGGATGGTTAACACATATTTCTAAGAAGGCGCTCTATTCTTTTTATGTGACGGACCCCTGATATGTCCCACAGAGGTCAGTGTGGATAATTAAGTAAGTAATACTACAGTTTATTTCCAGCCCTGATGCATCCAAAACACACACACACACACACACACACAGCATGTGACTTTCTGATTCAGCACAACAATAACTCATTACAACTTTTATTGTTTTAGAAACAGAAAATGATCGAGATGATGTGAGGGAGAGTCAACTCACAAATCTCCATCGTTATTATCTGTCACTCCATAAAAGTCTGAAGCCCTGACCTTCCACACCAACTGTCACTCACTCATCCCTCAGGGCCCTCAATGAAGACTTAACTGTCACACATTATTTTCTTATCTGACACAAATAATAAAAAGGTAAAGTATGTGTTTGTGAGGAGAGAGAGACAGATAGATGGAGAGACTGATAGATAGATAGATAGATAGATAGATAGATAGATAGATAGATAGATAGATAGATAGATAGATAGATAGATAGATAGATAGATAGATAGATAGATAGATAGATAGATAGATAGGTAGATAGATAGATAGATAGATAGATAGATGAGCGGGAGGGAGAAACCAGAGAGACAGAACAGTGGTTGCTGCTGTGCACTAAACTAGGTCATATTGAGAAATGTTATAAATAATGGAAGGGAACTCTTCATTGTAGATGCTCAGCCCCCACGCACTCCATCGCTAAACACTACACACAAGCGTTATCACCTCGCTCACCCGCAGTTACTGTCAGCCTCCAGCCACAGGCTCAGCTGTGAGGTCTGCACTCCGGGCTCGAAAAGCTAACGATAAACTGACCAACAGAAACCGACTATAACCACCTCCACATCTAGATTAACGAGTGTGAGCGAGCGGCTACACAAAGCAGCAACACAACAACGTCTCATCTCCGACACATTGGAGGTAAAGCTTGTCACATTCCCTCATCTGACAAGACGGTGCAAAGAAGCAGGGAGCAAAAAAAGGAGAAAAGGGAGGGAGCGTTAGGGAGGTATAGGAGGATATCCCACAGTAATTATCTCCCAAGAGGATGTGAGGGGAGTGGGGGTGAGTTGGGGGGTGGTGGTGGATTTTGCATCTCCGCTCTCAGATGTTAGGAAAACAAAACAAGTCGAAACAAACAAGTAAGCAAGAAACTTTATAGTTTGGAGAGGCAGAAAACAAGTAATGGAGACCTTGAATGAAAGAGAGCAGGAGGCGGGGGGGGGGGGGGGGGGGGATAAATGATAATAAAAGTAAATATGAGTAAGTGTGAGGAATGGAAGTGAAGGCCTCGTATTATAGCTGTGATTTTACCACAGCAGCTTTCATAAATATACAAATAATTAACGGAAATGTTCCCCTTTACCGTCCTCCTGAAACACTTCCAACACTCTCCATCCCATTCATCTGAATTGGTAAATTAAACAGGTAAATAACAGGGATTAGAGAGAGAAGCCAAGACCATCTGTGCTTTCGTCCAAAGGTCTGCATCTTAAATTAGCCTCTTTACGAGCACTCTGTGGCTCTGCGAGGCCGAAAAGTGTGCCACCCACACATACGCTTACCAACGCATGCTAATTTCCCTCGCTTCAGGACTGAGAAACCGGACATCCTCCATATGGCCAGAGAGCGCATCCGCTTTACTGCTGTTTTTAATAGGGGGTTTTACACCGCGACACATCCTCTCCTGACAAATTCTCACTGCAATAGAGAGGTTAAAAGTTTGTTCCTGCGCCCGTAAAAACGGCGATTAAAAAGACAAACTTAATAATAAGCACGTACTCTGATGCCAATGATGATTTTATCAAGGCCGTCTGTGTGTGTGTGTGTGTGTCTGTGTGTGTGTTATGAGGGACAACTTTGGTTCAATACCATCATTGTGAGGACATTTTGACTGGTCCTCACAAATTCAATGGGCTGTTTGGTTTTAGGGTGAGGGTTACAAATTAGGTTAGGGTTAGGCATTTAGTTTTAATGGTCAAAGTTAGGGTAAGGGGCTAGGCAATGTATTATGTCAATGAGTGTCCTCACAACTATAGAGAGATGTGCGTGTGTGTGTGTGTGTTTGTGTGTGTGTGTGTGTGTGTGTGTGTGTGTGTCAATTTAATACATTAAAAGATTGCTGTCTGGGCTCGACTAAACTTTAATTAGACAAAGATAGGTGGGTGGAGGGTTATATGAGCCTCATTGTAAGCTTGTGAATTCTGCTCTTGTTCCTGAGCCTTTAGTTATGAATGAGTGGGTCTACCTGGATGAGTCACAACGGCCTGTGCATTCATTGTACGTCCGCCTCTGAACCTGTGAGCGCTCACACATCTGCCGAGGCACCGAGCTGAGCTCCGGTTGCACTGATTTTAATCGACTCCGCAATTACTCAAGTGGGCATTTTAAAAAATACATCATGTACTGCTATTCATCTGGTCCGCTTCTAAATGTTCTCCTGTCTCTGTCGCCTCACTTAACAATAAATCCACGTTGGAATACGACAGATACTGGCCTCGCGGTATCCTTCATTTTATTACCCAAAAATGTCAATTTCAGCTCTTGCACGCCATTCACCGTGACCGTGTGCCGATCAGACCGTCGTCGCCAAGTCCCTCAGCAGAGATTTAACGCAGCCCTCCCATCCTCTTCTCCCCCCCAGTAGCTATATCTTCAGCTAGATTAGGAACAGTGAGACTGGAGGTTATGTAACTATGCCAACTAGGGATATCTTCCTGTCTCTGTATCTCTGTCTGTCCCCACCCCATTTCTCTAGCTCGTTGTCTCTGTCTCTCACACACGCACTCACACACTCCTTCCCTCTGCAACTCATTCCGACAAAACGTGCTCCAGAACCACGACTTCATCCTCGATGCAAAAGCTGCAGCTCCACCTGACATCAGTGACTGCATCCACCCCCACCCGTGCATCTGCAGCCCACAGCCTGTGTGCTCTTTCTAACTTCCTCTGCTAATAAAACATCCACCATCACAATATTTACTCCCCCACTGAGTCTTGATTTGTCTTTTTATTTCTCCAAGCCATGTGCTAGACTCTGATGAACATTTGGCCAACATTAAAAAAAGATTAATTCAAATTAATTCCTGAACAAAGACTGCCTTGATATAATAAGGGATATTTTGGTGTGTGGTTTGCTTTCATGACAGCAGGAATCCTGGATAGATGTCAGGATGAAAGTGGAACACAGAAACATCGTTCACATCAACAGATCATGTAATTCACTGGGATTTCTGTTTATAATGAAATATAATAAAATGAGCCTCCATCAGTAGCCAGTAAAAGAAGAGGGAGCGTTTCATTTTATTCTTTTTAATGGGCTGAGCCACAGAACTTGATGCCAAATTAAATGTAAAACATGTGCAGTGCTGCTTCAACAACAAAGGGGGGAATAAGTGCTTCGCAGCACCGCAAGAGCACATCTGAAGAGCTCTTGAATAGAGCTGAGATGAAAGGGTTGGGAAGGGCTGAGTCTTTGCTGCAGTGGGATATTAGAAGAGACAACAAACAGAAACAAAACACAACACGTGTAAATGAGCTAACACACACGCTGGCAACACAAACACACACATGCAAGGGTTGTGTATCTTACCGAGCTGTAGAGCATGCCCTCGCCATTCATGCCGATGTATAAGCCACTCTTCACGCCCTGGATGGCCACCACTCTCAGACCCACGGGAATAAGATTAAACAGGGCTGCAGAGAGGACAGGCGGAGGGAGGTATGGACAGATGCAAAGAGAGAGGGAGACAAAAGAGAGATATCAGACAGAAAGGACAGAATAGGACATTAGAGATTTCACAAAAGACTCACTGTTGTTTTGCTTTCTGTCGGCAGTAAAGTGAACAGTAAGGGTCATGGACAATGGAAACACTGAGGCACCCGAGTCTAACAGTGATGCATTAATCATAAGTCAGAAATCCAGAACTTTTCAGGTACTTGAAATGTTGTTTGATAAAATTTGGAAAAGCAACTTCTTGGAACAGCAATGTGGTAATTTCATTGAAATTGTCCTCGAAGCAAAGTTACACTGATTTGTATTCATGTGACTTTGTACGCAACGACTTTTTGAACAGATGTAATCGCGATCGTCAGTCAGAAAGCGATTAAACCACTATATCAAAGGAATTGAGGCTGAACAGCAACAGTGACAAATGTCTAAACTCACCAAAAATCGGACATAAAATCTGACTTTTTCTCTCTGTTAGATTACACAAGTTGTGCTGAGCATAACCACAACAGAAGCATTTCTTTATGGCAAATGAAGTACGTAATGTTTCAACAATTATCCAAAGGTTAGGGTGAAATGATTAATTCTGAAAATGTCCACAGGAACATCCAGTTCTAAATGGCTCTGTACTTGCGGATATAAGTTATTGTCATCTCTAGGTGAGTTCCGCCGACTGGACTGTGACTTTTAATGGGCTTTGGTTTGGGTGAGGGTGTGAGGTCACTCTACATTCCGCAGGCTGCCTGTATTGTTGGCATGATTGTTCTTGCGAGTGAGGATGGGGACTATCAGATAAAGCTGGAGAGACAAGAGGAGATGTGCCAACACGGGTCCGTCCTCCAAGCAGATTCAATTTCACTCAATAAATATCGACACACTGCTTTCGCCTGCCAATGGTTTCTATCTGCCCTCAGGCCACTGGTGCGGGTGATACACACTGACCCCTGTTGCAGTTAGGTATACCCTTGAGGGCTGGATGATTGGGGATGTGACTCCATTTCCCCCCGAAATCTTGTTTTCTCAGGCTCGGGCACTGTCTCTGATTGTTTCCCCATCTCATCTGTGGTAATGCTCCCTTTCCCCATAGGTCCGTTCCCTTGCTCATCTTTTTTTATCTGCTTTTCATGGCTGCTGCCTTTGTGCCTATACTGTGCACAGTTCTGTCACGTATCACTAAAACCCAGCAGTGATCTGCGCCAGAGCCCATTCACCTATCAAAATGTAGCTTTCTCTGAGATTTCATAATTGCAGTAGGGCCCAGAATAAGACTCTCAATGATGCCCCATTTTGAAAAGTGGGAGGAAAAATGACAACATATAGTGAGACACTATTTATCTCTGCTCCAAAAAATGTTAAGCTGACAGGAGCTGTCATTCTTCTAAATGTCTGGCTTTTCTGTATTTGCTGTTCCACGAGTTGATGGAATCCATAATTACAGCGGCACAGACTACTGTTTGTACCTGGTGGCTCTTCTGAAGGCAATTGCTCTTTCCTCCTAATAACCTCAGAAAAGAGAGTGTCCGTGGCCGGTGCGGAGGACAGAGATTTCCAAGGGGATCTACTATCGTCAAAGGGCCACACAAAATAGGTTTAAACAACCCAATAAAGCTAAAATCCTTGAAACAGCAAGTCTCCCGGTGGAGCAATAATCGGTTACAAGCAAAACTGGCAGGTAGGCTAAAGGAAGCGCATTTGATGTGAGGAATACTGGCGCAGCAGGAAATAAACCCTGCAGAAAAGGTTTTGTTAAAAAAAGGCCAGGGGCACATCTCCAAATCCAGATGGAGGTGTGGATATAGGTGCGTTACTTACATACTGTTTTTAATATTACTTTCCCCACAGTTGTCCTCCTCACTGCAAGAGTTGATCATGCACTTGGAATGAACGCCTGGGTCTTGAAACAATAAAATGAAATAGTAACCTTCCTTCATCTCATCCATCAAACCCGGAGCATCGGATACAGATGGAGTGGGCGCCTGATACCGCAGGTGACTCATATCCAGCACCGCCTTTCTAGAGCCTCAGAGAGTGCAGGTAATTACTGAAGGCGATCAACTGATGACAATCAAATTAATAACTGCGCAAATTGGAACAAGGGTGTTAATTAATTGAATGGTGCTCCGTGACGCTTGCAGTGAGTTAAGTGTAGCCCTGCCAGTCAGCGATGCTTAAATCAGTTCTATGTGTAATACAGTAACAACCTGCTCTGTTCTGTCACTCCTCACAATTTACTGAGTATTTTGGGTAGAAGAGGTTTCTAATAATCTCACTAATAAGATTGTAGCTGTTTGTCTGTCTGCCTGTCTGTCTGTCTGTAGATCGCATATCTCGAGAACCGTTCTATTTATCGGCTGCACACTTGCTGTGTGTATTGGTAAGGGCCCAAGGAGGTGCAGTGACAATTTTGGTGCGATTTGGACAAGAGATATGTTCGAAATGAATAAACGTTTAAGTCACAGGCGACCAGCTCCCTGGAGCAGCAGCAGTTGGGACTCATCAATGTAAGTGACAGACAACTGATTCTCCAGTTTGCATTTCTGCACTCGGAGTCAACATCCTGTGAACTTTGAACAAACAAGTGAACAGCTCTTTGTGCAGCAGCGGTGGTGCAGCTTCAGGGTTCTGTGGTGTCCTGCAGCCGGACTTTACTCTCCTTGGCTCAATTACTGCAACCAGCCTCACCCCAGGCCAAACAAACAGCCTTATTCCAAACAGCTTGGTTCAGATAAGACACTGCACTAGTCCCAATGAGAGGATCGCAGCCATCTGTCAACCCTCCTGATCTGTCGGCCCGTCTTTCTACAATCACTGGTCTGACTTCAAACTTGGCAGGTTCGTTGCTGAGGACAAAGGGATGTGCAGCGTCATCATCCAGAGAATCTGCACTTGCTGTTTCCACTGGTAGCCACATTTAAGACGCTGACCCCTGATACTGTCACTGATGACATCATTGAGGGTCACACTCCCAATGTTTCAGGCACTCAACTAGTGGAATTAAAGCAGAAGGGGAGTTCTTTGTAATACATCCATCCAACTAAAGCCGTTTTTAGTTCAGTTGTGTCCTTGTCTCGGAGCTTGCTGTCATTCGGTGCAGGACTATAGTAAATTATAAAAACATGAAGTTCAGGTCGCCCTTGTATGGAAGGGGCATCATTATTCTCCTCAATCCCATCGCTTCTACTGAAAGGCCCCCTGAAAATAAATAACCGGTTTCTGCAGGTCAGAGGGTGGTGTGGCTCAAGGGTGGGGGTAATCTATTATTCTAATAATGCTGCCAGGCAATCAATAGTTCAGTGCAAGACCTGAATACCAAATCGTCTTGCTCCATTTTTATCTTATCTAATCACAATCTCTTGTTCTTCTATTCTTTCGGCCTCTGCGTTTTTTTTCTACTAAAAACCTTTCCAATCCGTCTCGCTGCACCTTCTCCTCCCCTCTGCTCTCCCTCTGTCTCTTCTGTCGGACTGTCTGAGCTTGAGGCATCTCATACAGAGAATTATTCATCGGGTACAAACGGAGAAGGTGGTATTTTTAGTTTCCTCTGGCTGAATTATTCACTGCATTCCTCCATCCCTGGGCCAGTGGGGCTGCTTCAGAAGAGGATTACCTTGAGGTGGGGAAACCCTTGTATACAACAAAAACCTCATCAGTCGAAAACTTAATAGGACACAATGGAGGTCAAAAAACGGCACAGGAAGTCAATGCATTACATGGATGTCATAATTGTTCCCCCCTTTCTGCATTAATCCTTTGTTCTTTGGTCTGGAGACTCTTGTGCTCTGAATAGTTCTCGCAGAATATCTGTCTCCTCATAAAATATAAAACGGTGAGTGACAGGGAGAGACGGTTCTTTGCGCTGCATGACAGCTATGGTCCGGCAGTTTTTGGCTACGGCTTCCTTAAAGATTGGCAGTTTGGTTTTTTTTGTTTTTTAAAGATCCTGCCTTGCTTCACTCCAGACTAGGAGAGTTTTCATTATCGCTTTGACGACCACTCTCTGCTGACATACACCCATCAACCACAACTGGTTTTCATGTTGTGGCCGATGGGATCATTGTCTCTGATCCTTTGCTTCCCACATAAGATGCGATGTTGTTATACAAAAGAGTCAATACAAAATGTTCTTGTTTCTGGTCCTATGGGGAGGGAGAGGGTGTGAGGGCTTTAGGCGACAATACCCTGGAGACTATTCATCCACTGCTAGTCCACTATGGAAATTCGATCGGTGGTGAAATATTGCAAAGAAGTAGCTCAGGGATGGATCTTTGTGACAAGGACTGATGCTGTGCGGCTACACTTGTTTCAGGTGATGGGTTTTTCCAGGAAGAAAAACTGTTGTGATAATAACTCACTCTTCAGAGCGGAATTAATCAAAACAATGTGACACTTGTGACTAACATTTGTGACATAGATGGAAATGGTTAAAAACTGCGACGTGGGTATCAGAATTTATTCTACCCAGGAATAAAAACGTTTTAAAGCAAGATACTCCATAAATATTTAATTCACTGTGAAAGGTAAACTGTTCAGATGACGAACCCAGAATATCTAAAGCATTTGAGTAGGTTTTGACACATTTATATCCATGCATGCCATTGCATAATCAGATACAGAAAAGAGGGCAGGCTGCCTTGTGGAATCTGTTTAAGTAGTTCCCTTTAAAAACTGTAGATAATCCCAATCAGTGGGGGCTTCTTAAACTAATTTTGGAGCGCTTTAGGCTGTTAAAATGTCACCAGTTATATAAGAATTAAAAAAGATAAAACACAGCATATAAAATGTGGTAATATGCTGCATTATATAACCAACTGACTCATTGCCATTAAATGTTTTATGCTAGATGCGCTTGCTTCCGCGACGATCCACTCACTGTTGTCGCTGTTCTCGTCCTTGCTGCCGTCGATGGTTCCATCCGGCTTCATCTGCAGGTAGAAGCCCTGCTGGCTGAACAGTCGTGTCACGATGCCTTTCAGCTGCGGCTCTGAATGACACACACACACAGACACACGCACACAAACACACAAACCGCCGGCCGAGCCACGGCCCCATCCCCACAGAATAACAGTCTGATAATCGTGACAATAACACAGGAATGAGTAAACACCTCTGCCTGCAGCTGCTAAGTGTTTGCTTACTCACATATGTTTCTATCAAACCATTTCAAAAGCTGAAATCATCACAAAGAAATACTTTGCAAACAGAAAATGATCAGTATTTAGTTAATTGAAATGAGACACCTTGGCTGTAATATATAGCGCCTCTCAAAACACCCAAGGACACCTTAAGATGGAGTGTACCACCAAAGAAATAAAAACATTTTATTATGTAACTAAAGACTTTTTCACCCTTTGAATAACTTGATGCATTAAACAACCTTCACATGTGTGTAATCCTGCCATATATTGAATTTAATTTATTATTACTTAATTATTTGCATAAATATATATTTTTATTAATAGACCATAATAATTAAATTCTCAATTATAATGAACCTTTCGTAAAAAGGTCTATTATACCCGTGGCCCAATCCGACACGTTGTCATGACATCTGTTGCATCACATATTCACAAAAAAGGGGTAAATGGCTGTTTGACTGGAAGGCCCTTACAATGGGAACACCATGACAGGAAATCAATGAGAATGTTGTTACTTTCTCATAATGTCTGACTGGATCTGGTGCAGAAAAATGACTTTGCATTATTTAGAAAGCCTTTCAAAAAAAATATAAATAGATAAATCACATTGTAATGCACACTGACATGCCAATGGTTTCTTTATTTGGTATGAAGCAACTGTACATTTAGGGGTTATCCTGATTGATATTCAATGTGTTCTTTATTTAAGAGATTTTACTGGCAAAAGGTTTTTACACAGAAGGATTCCAGTGGGAGGGATTCTTGACCAGAAACAAGTTGACCTAAAATTTTTTGCAGGTTTTTCTCCATCACAGTATCCCTGACCCAACCTCCAACTTTGAGGCTGTGACATCTGGCGCCTGGCCAGTAGCTGCTCGAAGGGGAGCAGATAGAAATGAGGATTAGCTCAGGGCAAAGGCTGCCTCTTGGCCTCGGGCTATGCCAAGAAAAAAGAGATAGCTGTGTAAAAAAAAAAAAAAAAGTGTTTATCTGAGAGAAAATGCGTGTGTGGTCTCCATGGTCTGTCTCGTGTCCAGCAGGTCTTTAAGATCTTCTGAGAAGCAAAGTCAAATGGCTCTGTTAACGTTAACTGGCACTGGGTTGTGATTTGTGACGAGCAAATACTGGAGAGTCATTTCGACTGCAAATGGAAAACGACAAGCTAAGAAAGAGTGTGTGCCTTACGTATGTGTGAGTGTGTGTGTGTGTGTTGTTGTGCTGAATATTACTGATCCTTTGTTTACTCTCTGCCAGACAAGAGAAACAAATTATGCATTTTGTCACAGTTTAATTTGTGCTCGGTGTTATTTTATGTGCCTAAATTAACATTATGTCAGTGGAAATGCTGTCTTTGAAGGCACACGGCATGTTCTGACAGATAATACACAGTGTGTGATTGTAATAAAGGCATAGGAGCGAGTGTGACTGTCCTCCAAGGTCATAACAAGACATGGAGGTAGTGGAATTCAGTGCCGGCACAAAACCCCAAACAATCGGGCAGAAATAAATCTTTTCAAACTTGGTATCTGGAGAGAGAGAGTGTTCCCTATCCAAATCTGCCTTCAACTGTGACAGTAGTCTCTGCTGGAGATTTCTGGCTCAAAGGTTCTATGTGCAATAAAAAGAAACGTGTCCCATATAAAGACTTGGCTAAGTAGTGACCCCGGCTACAAAGGGTTCACATCTGCTCTTAAATGTACGTCGTCCTGACCATCAATCCCCCAACTCACCTACTCTTGGTGGGGCCATCAATCCCTGGGACGGGCCCTTCATCACGCATCACAGGCAGCGTGAGGAGGATGTGTGTGTGTATGCATGTGTGTGTGCGTGTGCTTTTGTGTGTGTTTGTGAAAGCACAGGAGAGCGTGCACACCAGTAAATCACATGTGTTAACTACACTCCCATAAATTAGGGCCTCCATCGTGGACTTGAGCAATCGCTGACGGCTGATCAGCTCCAATCATTTAGCAGAGTGTTTGTGTGCTCTGTGTGTGTGTGTGTGTATGTGTGTGGGGGGGGGTATAAACAGGCTTCACCCAAGACCTTACAACATATGCATGTGTGTGTGGACAATGTCTTCCAGTGGCAACATAGAGATCATCATCCTGTGTGTGTACGGGTCACAACAATGTCAATAACTTTACTTCATACCAATACAGAAGGACAAACACATTTAGGTATGTCGACAAATGGCATCATGACCATGAAATGGTGAATGGTCACCTGTTCTTATATAGTGTTTGACACGGAGAAGCACATCATATCCAGAAACACCGATGGACAATAAGAACCTCTACTATATTTACACAGCAGTACTTGACACATATTTACAGACATAGAACGAGTAGCGGGGGTAACGACTGATCCGACATTGACTGACAAAGAGAATGAGGCAGGGAACAAAATGAGGGGAGGCAGAGACGGAGAGAAAGAGGGACAGAGGAGCAGCGAACGACTGGCTACAGGAGAGCTAGGAAATTAAGCTTCAAAAGAAACGAAAGCCACACAGAAGGAGGGATGACAGAGAGAAAGGAGAAACAAATCAGCGAGAGAGAGAGAGAGAGGGTCGTCGGCTGTCAGACAGGTGTTGAAGCCCCCAAGCCCTTCCCTCCCTCTCTGTCCCATCCCGTCCCTAACCCACCCACCCAACCTACCAACCACCACCCCCACCCCCTTCTCCCTGGCCGAGGGGGGAGTCGGACATGGTCGCGAGATGGGGTGGAGACGAGAAGAGGAGGAGAAACACAGCACACACGGATGGAGGCTGAGCTACTGACCTAGCCTGCAGCCCTTATGGGACACCTGTGGAGGTTTCGAGGGTGCATCTTACGAGGGGTGGGAGGAGGGGGTGGGGGGGGATAGAAGGAAAAACAACAAGGCTTTTAAACAGGCAGAATTCATAAAGTCTCTCCAGTGTATCGGCTCTTTATATGCACATATAACGGCAAACGAAGGCATCAGATGGAAATAGAAAGGACGATCACTTAAAGGACATATACAGCATGTGTCTGTGTCACAGCTGTCTGACCTCCAGTCTGGTTTAGTATTGGCCCTGTCAGGTGACTGGAAGTTACCTACCTGCCCATCAGTGTTGAGGCCTGACTGTTGTCTGTCTACGATTCTATTGAGGCACTGACATTGTTTGTCTGTCTGATGAGGCTGCACGACGACAGGGTTTTAATTCAGTCTGTCTGGCCTGCACATCTGTCCCTGTTGTGTGTGTGTGTGCCCCCCCCCCCCCCCCCCAACACTGTCTGTCTCTCTCACTCCTCATCTTTCCCTCTGGTGGGGGAGACGCTGAGAGGCTGTCGTCCATCACATAACAGAACTCTCTGGATGTGCACATGGATGGGTGACATGCACCCGTTGTCGTGTTAACATGTGCACCAGTGGAAGAAAAGAGGGAGGGGAAGGCTTTACAAGCGGATTTAGTGAGTGTGTAGCTTCTACGTGTGCCTATCAATACAGCCGGAGTAGCTCTTAATCACTGAAGCTGTGCCCCCCTTCACTGCAGCAAGACTCCCTCTCTGCAATAAACATTTACCATTAAAACATTTAATCTCAAAAGAGCCTTGGTGCACTGCGGTGCAACTTATCTCCTCTCTGTACTTCAATCTGCATTAATATTGAATTAGGACATTTAAAGGCAGAATTTCTGAGTGTGTGTTCAAGTTGTGTGTGTGTGTGTGTGTGTTTTCAGATGGCGTGCATACATGGGACAAAGATTAGTGTGCAAATTCGAAGGCTCATAAAGCTGTTGGAGCAGAAACCTGCCCCAGCTTTGACCGGAATACAGTGGCATCAATTTTGTTGATGGCTGATTTGATTATTCTGATCAGAGCAGCATCACAGTAAATAAAGGGGGTGGGGGGGGGGGGGGGGGTCACAGCATATATATATATATATGATTGCCTATATATTCAGGCGGAGGGTTTTAGGGGGGCTGCGTCTTGGTGGGTCGACAGACAACAGGAGGACCCAATGGAACAGGTGGATCTGTTTTTTACGCACCGCGGAGAAACATCGAGCTTCTCGTGGAGCTCTGGACTGCAGTATAATGCCTCTGCTGCTCTACAGAGGGGCGGGGTGGGAGTGGGGGGGTTGGGGGACCGCGTCCATCCATATACGCACACATAACACACATCAGTGGGGTAAAAAAAAAAAAAGAGAAAAAGAAAAAAGAAACAAGAATCGACAGCACTGACCTGGTCGCCGCCGCACGGGTCTTTTTTTGCCACTGCAGAAGCGGACTTTGCTGAAGACCCCCAGGAAATGCCTCTCGCACAGAGAGCGGGGGTCTTTGCTCGGGCTGGGGCGACGCTTCGAAGTGGAGACCCGGTCGCTGTTCGACTCCCTCGCCTGGCGTTTCTGACGGATCAGGGAGCTGGCGATCGCGGCCATCTCCCCGAACCGAGACTACCAAAAAAAACACGAGGAGTCTAGTCGACAGATGCAGCAGCTTCTCGCTGCAAAAAATAAAATAATAAGGGGAGTTGTTTTTTGTCTGTGTTTCGGCCCCACGAGTGTTTCAACCAAATGTCATCCTGATCACGAAATCCTCCGAGTTCCGTGCATCCTCTTGATGTGGAACCGTGGCGTGGATTTCAGCCGCTGCTGAGTTTTACGCACAACAGGGCTGCGAATCAAGCGCCAGCGATTTCAGATCCTATATGATACATG